>OX638135.1:10281335-11678835 GCA_951804985.1 Dryomyza anilis
CGCTTAATGTAAAATATCGAGTTCTTGCCTAATCATACAATGTTTAATACAGTATTTATCGATTGTATATGAGGCTAATTAGATTTTTTTGTTTTAATAATCATTAAATATAAAGTATATTTCATACTTGGTATTTTAAATCTGTTTCAAACTTTAACAGCCAGATATTGTATCTCGTTAATTGACGAAAGTAGTCACGCACGCCCGTTTGACTGGATTTCTAATTTTGTATAGCGCAAAACGTCTGACGTCACACGGTTTGCGCCGACGTAAGGAAATAATTTGTATTTCATAAAACTAAAGCTCACGAATGTTGTGTCAGATTAGACGGCAGTTTTTTTTGGCTCCGTTCACTAAAATTTTCACGAAACAAAGTACTGATTGCACCTAAAAAGGATGCAGAACAATCTTAATTAATTTTTTAATACACTATACATTTATTTTCATCCATTAAATCCATTTACGAAACCAATAAGAAAAAATTTGCAAAAATGGTGATGAAAAGTTCGTAACTTCTTAATAAATTTTTAATTTTTTTATCTGACATTTGTTTGTTGGTAACACGACATGTTTGCGAGAGTCGTAGAACGTAAGAGCCATCGAAATCAACGTAAGGGCTTTGTGTGCGAAATTTGTGAAGATATGAAATACAACTTTGTGAGAGAACACACATGCTAGAGCACTCACTCACATCGAGATACAATTTCTTTCAAACAAAAAGTTTCAAAACAAAAAGTTTTTAAAACTAGACATTTTTCATATAAATATCGAGAATTAATATTCATAATATTCGTAGCCGCGGTAGCTCAGTGGTTAGTGCGTTGGACTGCGAGCCGAAAGGTCCCCGGTTCAAGCCTGGACTGGGGCTAACAACATCTTTTCATAGAAACATTTTTCTATATCGCAATACCTCTCGGCAGTAAATGGCAAACCTACGAGAGTAAAACCATTGCCTATGAAAAGCTCTCACCCGCCGTTCGAATTCGGCAATAAACTGTAGGTCCCACCACTTTGAGTACAAATATAACACGCACAGCTCAAAATGGTGAGACAGCTCGGCCGAAGTTCTATACAGGACTGTAGCGCCAAACTATTATTATTGTTATTATTAATATTAATATGTAAGGAAGGCATTTAAAAAATTATTCGAATTTATTTATTTATTAGCTATATTAAAATATACCTTTTTTTATGAAGATGTATTTGAATGCATATTTATATTATTTTTATATTGAAAAATTACATTTAATTTGCTTCTGTTTATATTAAGTACTTTTCAGCAATTTGAATTATTCGAAACTATCTTTTTAAGCATAACATTATCGACACTCGTAATTTTTAAATTTTTACTGGAAAAAGGGGTTTAAATATGTTACATCAAAGGTTTTGGGAATAAATAGTACAATATATGTAGACATATAAAATACTGGGTTAAAAACAATAATGTAGAAACACTACCAACACGGACATCTCATACATGATTTCGGCAAAGCAGATTTTATTATTTAAGACTTATGTCCGTAACTTCAACAAATAGATATCTACTGGTGCTTAGTTATCTATCGTGAAAGCAAACCTACGTAATTTCCATTACTTTTTTTATAAAAACATTTTAAATTTAAAACTTTTATTGAACCATTTATGCATTTTTATAGAAATTTAAATTATTTTTTGTTCTTTTTTATATCTGTTACGGTTGAATTAAGATAATATAAGCATTGTGCCAAGAATGTATACTTTTTGTTAGCATATATTTATTTTTTAAGTATTTATAAAATGTTAATATTTTGAGATGTTTTGAATATAATTATAAATTACGAGTTACATTAAAATTATAATATCTTTAACATATACAATATTCAATAAAAACTTAATTTGTGCCAATTAATTTAATAATAAACGTAAATCGTACATGGGCGGATAGGACAAAACGATTATTATAATGGTTGGTTCGTTGAAGGGGTGGCCCAGTATACGTTCATGGTCCCAATTAGCTCTGGGAGAGCCGTTTTGATACGACAACTCATGTGACCCTCTTGTTGACTGTTGTTAAAGGTGCGTATGAATTTAGAAATATAATCAATTTCCCTATTATAGGATTTGCCAAATTACCGAAATCCAGCAGCAAGGGTACGGCATTGTCATGAGATAGAGAGACCCTTACTCAGAAAAAAGTACATACTTAATATAAGGAACTTAATTAAAGTATGGGCCGATTTTTTTTCAAAACTTCAAAAAAATATATTTCTTAATTTATATAAAAGGAATTTCTTACTTTCTTAAAACTAGTTTATATATTTCCTTATTTTAAAATAATATATATATGTATATATATGTATATATATATATATATATATATATATATATATATATATATAAATATATATATATATATATATATATATATATATATATATATATATATATATATATATATATATATATAAATATATATATATATATATATATATATATATATATATATATATATATATATATATATGTATGTGTATATATATGTATGTTTATGGGTTATTCCACGTTAAATCAACTGAAAATTTTAAAATTTTGGCAGCACCATCTCAGAAATTAATGAAATTTGGTAGGGTGGTTTTATGACTTCAAATTAAGAAAAATGCAAAATTTCAGTTTCCTAACTGCAGTGGTTTCAGATATATGAGTCCTTGAAATATGAAAAACTCACAAAAAATGCACAAAGTTCCACTAGCTTAACTTACTGTAACTTAGCAAATAGTTTACTTACCGAAACCATTTAGACAACCATGTAAAGGTTATAAAACTGAGCAAAAGCGGAAATATTAAAATTTTTAATATTAGTATGACCATAGGTAGAAATTAATAATAATATTATTAAAAAAGGATTATCTCAATAACTCCCTTTTTTTAAAATTTTTAATAAAATATATGTTAAAGAGTATCCTTTTGCTAATAAACTATCAAAATTTCAGAGTGGTGTTTAGGCTTGTTCTCGAGTTATTAATAAAAATGTTTTATAAAGTAGAAATTTTCATATGAAATTTTTATTACAAAACTTTGTAATTATTTTCTTTGTAATGTTATTGAACTATAAAAGCCAATAACATTTATTTTATAGCTTTTAAAAAAAATAGTTAATGTGGGGTGACCATATGTGTTAGGTGACCAACCATATATATAGATCATTGGCTGAATTTAACTTTACCAGACGAAGTGAAATACTTTTTTTTCCTTTTTAAAACTATCCCCTCTGTTTGAATCAAAAGTAAAATAAATATGTAAATTAGGGTGCGGTCGGTGGTACCCTAGAAAAATCGAAAAACTTTACACCTACCTATATGAACATATAGGTACTCAAATGAAAGGTAATGATCTCACAATTGTGAATATGTTATAAATATTATGAAAAGGGTAATGATCTCACGATTGTGAATATGTTATAAAGTACCGCAGTGACCGCGGTACCCTTTTTAGAATTAACACCTTCTTTTTTTATACAGTCACTCCAGTAACTATACATTATTTGTTTATTAAATAGACTAAGTTGTTATTTCAAAAAAGGGAACAAAGTCACTAAGGTTATCGGGTTAGGAAAATAATTAGTTACTAAGTTACAGTAAGTTAAGCTAGTGCAACTTTGTGCATTTTTTGTGAGTTTTTAATATTTCAAGGACTCATATCTCTGAAACCACTGCAGTTAGGAAACTGAAATTTTGCATTTTTCTTAATTTCAAGTCATAAAACCACGCTACCAAATTTCATTAGTTTCTGAGATGGTGCTGCCAAACCTTCGGTTGATCTGACGTGGAATCACCCATATATATTAGGGTGATGCAAAAAAAATAAATTCATCGGGATCGCTCACCATAGGATCATAATAGTTGAAAAAGACACACACGTGCCTTTTAGAGGTCGCGCACCTGGATTTTCTGCGATCTGAAAAACGTAAGTTGGCTTCATGGGAAAAGTTGAATATCTCCCAAAGTTTAAGGAGTAAATTCATAAATTTTTGGGAAAAGTGCTCCAATATAATGCAGTTTCTAAAACTGTTGTTAAAATTTTTTAACATCGTCTTATTACGACTTATTAATACAGGAACTAATTATAAATTCATGAATTAATTTCAGTTAATAAAAAATTCCGCTAATCAGTTTGTATCCGCTACACCCATTAATTGTTTCTTAGATATCCAATGTTTCTAATAAATATGATTTAATCGCGGGCCTAGGTAAAATGTAGCGGTACAGATCATTTACATTCAGAAATTCGTATAAAACACACGTTTTCACAGATTGATTTATTTATAACTTTAGTATTGCGAGTATGGTTTTCAACATTTTAAATATAGTCGAAAGAAAACGTCGTAATCTTTTCACAAAAAAATATAAAACCATAATCGGCAAAGGTATACCGTAAATATAGGTAATTAATTGTTGAAAATGATTTTTTTCATACATTTTTAACTTAAAAATATGTACTCAACAGATCAAATATATAATTGTACCATCGTAAAATGTTTCATTTATTACTGATTTAATAAAATATATTTTATTGCACCCAAATTAGAGACGATTATTCAATTCAATAACACTTTACTCACGAAACGAGAAAAAATATTCGTATGGAGATATCCCAAACTTCAATGTAATATAAATCGTGTATGCTGATTTCGACTGCAGTTTTTATACCCTACACTAAGAGTGAAAGGGTATATTCAGTTTGGTACGCCGTTTTTAACACCAAGAAGGAAGCATCTCCGGTATGGAAAAGTATATATATTCTTGATCAGCATGACCTCCTGAGTCGATTTAGCGATGTCCGTCTGTCCGTCTGTCTGTCTGTCTGTCTGTTGAAATCCCTACTACTTTTAAAATTGAAGAGCTAGATTAATGAAACTTTTAACTTAGATTACTAATATACCTACGCTGTATGTGCGAGATCGGTCAATTGTGACCTACGATCCGACCACTTATGTTCAAATACCTCATATAAAATGTACATATAAAGATCAATTTTTATATATACGTGCTTAGGTAAACTTTTTTCGTCAAATATATATTGACATCATGCTCAAATACATGATAATAATGTTTTCCGGCGAAAAGACTTGTGGTTCACAAAAAAAATCGAAATTGGTACACCTACCCATTTGTAAATATGGGTATCAAATGAATGGAAATTCTTCAACGATTGAATGTTTGTAGTTATTTTCAGGATTCGTATACCCTGGTGACCTATATATCACTTTGAATGGTAACCACACATATGTGTAGGGTATTTATAGTCGGCTTAGACCGACTATAATTTTGATAATCCTAACTATCATAATTACACCTACTTTAAAATTTACCATGTGATTGGGAAGGTTAATTGGTTTCCTATTACGTAACATATTTATGAAAATTTCTAATTTTAGCCGCGTCAACGCACTTATGGAGTAGCGTCAACGCACTTATGGGGGACGGACGTGTCGTGCCGCCTCTAATTTGTGTGTCAAAATTGTGCTTAATGTGGCCGTCCAACAATACCAAAACTCAAAAACAATAATTATTCGTTCAATCTCAACTTTTATAAAATACAAATTAAAATAAATAAATAAACAGCAATAATTTAAAATAAAACAACTAACTCTCTACAATAACAACAACAAATAAACAGAACCGGTTTCGCGCTGCCTGCTGTCTGCTGAGTTGCTGCACTCGCAGTTATTTACAATTGCCAACGCAAAGGGCTTTTCTATGCTCTTTGCTGCAATTGCACAGGTTTGTTGTCGTATTCCCTCCCTCCCTCATCCTACTCCACACTACTAGCATACTCAGTTGATACTGCAGTGAGTGCGCGATCTACGCCGTGGTGAAGGCATAACACTCACCACGGCTTGGCTTGCGCTCTCATTGGTTTGAAGTTGCCCAGTAGAAAAATGTCGCAAAAATTTCGCATAGATTTTTGCAACATTCGCGGGCTGAGAACGAATTTCTTCTCTATATATGCGTATGTGTCCGTTAATAGGCCACAAATAATGGCACTGGGTGAGACCCAGGTTAGTGAGGATGCAGATCCACTGGATTTTCAGATACCTGAGTATCACTTAGTGCCATTATTTTCTGCCCATAGGGGGCTCGCTTTATTTATTCGGAGTGACGTTGTGTATCAACTGCAGCAACAACATAGTGTGTCGGATAGCGAATTTAATACAATTTGGGTTAAATTCAAAATCCAATCACACATCATGCACTTGTGCTTTCTTTATAGGAGTCCGAATCTAGAGAGGGTTTCCACCTGTAATAAGCTGGATGCGTTATCTGATTCGATCTCAAATATATTGGAGCAATTCCCAGGCAGTGAAATTGTTGTTGCCGGCGATTTAAATGTGCACAACGCCACTTGGTTGAGTCACTCGGGTCTTCCAACACAGGAGGGTTGTTATGTTGAGCTGTTTGCAGAGTGCAATCAACTCACTCAATTGGTGAAGGAACCGACGTATCTCCCACGCGTCGGTGGGCAAAGCCAAAAAGTCCTAGACCTTTTTCTGACTTCACATCATGAAAAATATGATGTAAAAGTCCTTGCACCTCTTGGTAACTCCGACCACTGTACTGTTTTCGCTGAGTTTTCGTATTCTAGTTTACGCGCCTCTTCGATTAAAGCCCCGAAGAGGACTGTATGGCTTTACAAAAAAGCAAATTGGGTTGCGTTAAATGATTTTTTTCGCAACTTTAATTGGAAATTGTGTTTCGCAGACAGAGACATAAATGCCGCGGCTTTAATGGTACAAAATATTATTTTATTAGGTATGCGGTCCTTCATACCTTCTAAAAAGATTAGCATTAAACCCAAGGACCGCTCTTGGTTTAATGAGACTTGCAGGATTGCAGTCAGGTCGAAAGAGGAAGCCTTTCAGACTTGGCGTTCTAACAAGAATGCTGATACTGAAAGACTTCGTATACAGGCTAGGAATCGCTGTAATGCCTTGATCTTGCGCGAAAAGTTTCTTCACGAACAAAACGCTCGCAAAAAGGTCCTACTCTTTCACAGGGGTAGTAAAAATTTCTGGTCATTTGTAAAAAGGGTGAAGAATCAGACGACATCGTCTACTCCAACTCTTAGTATGAATGGCCAGACCTTCACTGACCCGGTTGATAAAGCTAATCTCTTGGCAGAATTATTTGCAAATAATTCAACGCTCCCAGATAGTAATCAACCACTGCCTGTCGTCGATTTTGTTTCTTCTGCAATGCCGGAGATACATTTTCGAACTCGGGCAGTTAATAAGGTTTTAGCAAACCTCAACATTAACAAAGCCTCTGGGCCAGATGGCATATCTGCCCATGTGTTGAAGAAGTGCGCGTCAACGCTGGCTTGTCCGTTGCGTAACCTTTTCAACATCTCCTACACGACAGGAGTTTTTCCATCTTGATGGAAGGTTGCCAATGTCCAGCCAGTTCCGAAAAAGGGCGAGGCCACGAACCCTGCCAATTACCGACCCATTGCCATATGCTCTGCACTCTCCAAGGTAATGGAGAGCGTAATTAACTTCCACCTTGTGAACTATCTTGAGCACAACGACAATACGGTTTCCGTAGGACCAGATCCACAGGTGACTTGATGGCGGTCCTCTCCGAAAAGTGGAATAATTGTGTTCACCTTTTCGGGGAGAGCAAGGCTGTTGCTCTCGATATTTCCAAGGCTTTTGATCGAGTGTGGCATAAAGCCCTCGTTTCAAAACTAATTGCATATGGTGTCGGTGTATCTTTTACTCGATGGATATCGAGTTTTCTCCAGGGTCGTTCAACTCGTATTGGTGTTCTTTCAGAACAACATTTCATCAATTCTGGAGTTCCGCAGGGTTCCGTCCTATCCCCGTCCCTATTTCTGGTATTTATCAATGACCTTCTGTCATTGACCCAGAACCCAATTCATTCCTTTGCAGATGGCAGTAATATTTGTCATTCATATTCGTTCAACAAGCGCCCAAACTCTTTGGAGATTGAGAGTAAACGACGCACTATGAATGACACACTCAATAATGACCTTAAATCAATCTCCGAGTGGGGTGTTGCAAACAGAGTAGATTTTAATGCAAGCAAGACCCAATGTTGTCTGTTATCTCACAAAGGAATGGATTCACCCCTCCCTCCCCTCAATATGGGTGCTGTGGATATTGCGCAGTCAGCTGCTCTTGACGTTCTGGGCATATCAATTCAATGTGATCTCCGTTGGAATGACCACATATTTAACGTGTCGAAAGAAGCGGCCAAGTGCCTCGGTTTTTTAAAACGGTGTAAAACATACTTCACTCCTGCTGACTTACGCACTGTCTACATTACCTATATACGGCCTAAAATGGAATTCAATTCGCACATTTGGGCAGGGGCCTCAAAATCCTCCTTGGAGTTCCTGGACCGAAACCAACAACGTGCGATATATTTAATAGGGGATGAAAATATTTCATCGTCTATTGGTTCTCTTGAGCACCGAAAGACCGTTGGGTGTGTAAGCCTGTTTTATAAGTATTACAACGGCAAGTGTTCGAGGGAAATACATGGCCTGATTCCACCAGGTCGTGTGTTCTCTCGTTCTACTCGAGCGTCAAACCAAGCCCACCCCTTCGTAGTCGACTCGGCTCTCAACAGAACCACGCATTATAGAGAGAATACGTTCTTCAGTCGCACGATTCGTTTGTGGAACAATCTCCCGGCGTACGTTTTTCCGGACATTTTTGATATTGGCAAGTTCAAAACAAACATTCACCGACACTACTCTATCTTTCCTCCCTCCTTTTAACCTATCATCCCTTCTTACGATCAACACTGTGCTTTGCATGAATAGGGGGCATCCCCTGAGCGTTGGTTAATTTGTAAAAAAAAAAAAAAAAATATATTGTACAGCTTTAACAAATAGGCGGCATTTTGACAAATCTTCCATATAAATTTATGTCAAAATCGACTACTATCTTAAGTTCTATATATATATATATATATATATATATATATATATATATATATATATATATATATATATATAAATATATATGTATATAGAAATATATATATATATATATATATATATATATATATATATATAAATATATATGTATATAGAAATATATATATATATATATATATATATATATATATATATATATATATATATATATATATATATATATATATATATATATATATATATTTCTATATACACATATATATATATATATATATATATATATATATATATATATATATATATATACATATATATTTATATATACATATATATTTATATATATATATATATATATATATATATATATATATATATATATATATATATATATATAAATATATATATATATATATATATATATATATATATATATATATATATATATATATATATATATATATATATATATATATATATATATATATATATATATAATATATATATATATATATATATAATATATATATATATATATATAATATATATATATTTATATATGTGTTTCTCATTTTTTATTTAACCATTAGGAGGCGAATACTATGGCTGAACGTGATATTGGCTCAACATTTTTACTTCTGCATACACATCTTTATAAACCTTATACAGTAAAACTTTGCATTATCCCTTAACTATTATCTTTATTTACTTACAGCAGGAAAGCTATATCTCCAGATTTGATTCAATGTAATGTCGTCAAAAGGAAGAATAATTCACAATATTCCTGTACAAAATATTTTTAAGTTATAAAAAGAATTTAGTGCATTATTGTTAGGCGCATACACTATTGAGTTCTTTTAACATATAAAATAGATATTTTTCTACAATTTACTTATTTTGATAATTTATTGATATATTTAGGTCAAAAGATCTTGCGCTAAACACATGCCTCAAGGCTACTTTTAAATATTATACAGATCCGTTTAAATGGGATGCAACGTTTTTGTGTTAATGTGTCGAATACCAGACTTAAATACGTAGAACTGTGAATACGCTTAATGTAAAATATCGAGTTCTTGCCTAATCATACAATGTTTAATACAGTATTTATCGAATGTATATGAGGCTAATTAGATTTTTTTGTTTTAATAATCATTAAATATAAAGTATATTTCATACTTGGTATTTTAAATCTGTTTCAAACTTTAACAGCCAGATATTGTATCTCGTTAATTAACGAAAGTAGTCACGCACGCCCGTTTGACTGGATTTTTAATTTTGTTTAGCGCAAAACGTCTGACGTCACACGGTTTGCGCCGACGTAAGGTAATAATTTGTATTTCATAAAACTAAACCTCACGAATGTTGTGTCAGATTAGACGGCAGTTTTTTTTGGCTCCGTTCACTAAAATTTTCAAAACAAAGTACTGATTGCACCTAAAAAGGATGCAGAACAATCCTAATTAATTTTTTAATACACTACACATTTATTTTCATCCATAAAATCCATTTACGAAACAAATTAGAAAAAAATTGCAAAAATGGTGATGAAAAGTTCGTAACTTCTTAATAAATTTTTAATTTTTTTATCTGACATTTGTTTGTTGGTAACACGACATGTTTGCGAGAGTCGTAGAACGTAAGAGCCATCGAAATCAACGTAAGGGCTTTGTGTGCGAGATATGAAATACAACTTTGTGAGAGAACACACATGCTAGAGCACTCACTCACATCGAGATACAATTTCTTTCAAACAAAAAGTTTCAAAACAAAAAGTTTTTAAAACTAGACATTTTTCATATAAATATCGAGAATTAATATTCATAATATTCGTAGCCGCGGTAGCTCAGTGGTTAGTGCGTTGGACTGCGAGCCGAAAGGTCCCCGGTTCAAGCCTGGACTGGGGCTAACAACATCTTTTCATAGAAACATTTTTCTATATCGCAATACCTCTCGGCAGTAAATGGCAAACCTACGAGAGTAAAACCATTGCCTATGAAAAGCTCTCACCCGCCGTTCTAATTCGGCAATAAACTGTAGGTCCCACCACTTTGAGTACAAATATAACACGCACAGCTCAAAATGGTGAGACAGCTCGGCCGAAGTTCTATACAGGACTGTAGCGCCAAACTATTATTATTGTTATTATTAATATTAATATGTAAGGAAGGCATTTAAAAAGTTATTCGAATTTATTTATTTATTAGCTATATTAAAATATACCTTTTTTTATGAAGTTGTATTTGAATGCATATTTATATTATTTTTATATTGAAAAATTACATTTAATTTGCTTCTGTTTATATTAAGTACTTTTCAGCAATTTGAATTATTCGAAACTATCTTTTTAAGCATAACATTATCGACACTCGTAATTTTTAAATTTTTACTGGAAAAAGGGGTTTAAATATGTTACATCAAAGGTTTTGGGAATAAATAGTACAATATATGTAGACATATAAAATACTGGGTTAAAAACAATAATGTAGAAACACTACCAACACGGACATCCCATACATGATTTAGGCAAAGCAGATTTTATTATTTAAGACTTATGTCCGTAACTTCAACAAATAGATATCTACTGGTGCTTAGTTATCTATCGTGAAAGCAAACATACGTAATTTCCATTAAATTTAAAACTTTTATTGAACCATTTATGCATTTTTATAGAAATTTAAATTATTTTTTGTTCTTTTTGATATCTGTTACGGTTGAATTAAGATAATATAAGCATTGTGCCAAGAATGTATACTTTTTGTTAGCATATATTTATTTTTTAAGTATTTATAAAATGTTAATATTTTGAGATGTTTTGAATATAATTATAAATTACGAGTTACATTAAAATTATAATATCTTTAACATATACAATATTCAATAAAAACTTAATTTGTGCCAATTAATTTAATAATAAACGTAAATCGTACATGGGCGGATAGGACAAAACGATTATTATAATGGTTGGTTCGTTGAAGGGGTGGCCCAGTATACGTTCATGGTCCCAATTAGCTCTGGGAGAGCCGTTTTGATACGACAACTCATGTGACCCTCTTGTTGACTGTTGTTAAAGGTGCGTATGAATTTAGAAATATAATCAATTTCCCTATTATAGGATTTGCCAAATTACCGAAATCCAGCAGCAAGGGTACGGCATTGTCATGAGATAGAGAGACCCTTACTCAGAAAAAAGTACATACTTAAAATAAGGAACTTAATTAATGTATGGGCCGATTTTTTTTCAAAACGTCAAAAAAATATATTTCTTAATTTATATAAAAGGAATTTCTTACTTTCTTAAAACTTGATAATATATTTACTGATAATATATTTATAAAATAATATTTTTTACTTAAAAGAATCTCGTAAAATGAACTGCCAAGTCCGTACATTTTGTTCAAAAATTTTGGTGATATTATCTTCTTTAGTTTAAAAGTAACAAGGAAAAAACATAACAGCATAACTAACTCGTTTTGCCGCATTTTGCATATGAAATAACGATTCCTAAGAAATCATAAAAACATATCTTGACTTGTGTTGTTATTCTAAATTTTAAAAGTATGTGTTTCTTAAAAGTTCGCCTTATGTCGTTATTCCAAATTTGAAAATCGTTTTTCTTATAACATAATTCGAGTTATGTCGTTATTCCAAAATAATTTGATGTTATTCATTGAACATATCTCCACTTATGTTGTAATTCCAAAATTAATTTTATTAAAAGTTAAAAAATAAGTCGACATATGCCGTTCTTGCAAAAACAAAATATATACTAATTTATGACTTATGTTGTTATTCAATGGTAAAAATTCGCAAATTGTTAAGAAATATTAAAAAAATATTTTTGTAATTATTTTTTTATGGTTTTGGTATTTGCATTTTTGATATTGTATTCTTATTTTTGCTGTTCTTAATGCTTTAGGTTAGTATTTTTGCAATAATTTTTGGCATTATTTTGCATTTCTTTTCAATTTGATAATGTTTTCGCTTTTGATTTTTGTTTTTTCTTTTGACTTAATTTGGATTTGATTATGAGGTGGTTTAAAAAAAAAGTGTATTGTTTGGGAGGAGACACGACTGCTGTCCTTATTTCGCCCATATATAGCCTATGATACCTCTGAACACTATAGTATAATTGCGTATATATTTAAGTTAAATCGATTCGGCAGCTTAGACCTGACGCTCGAATCAATAGCCAGAAAGACAAAGGTAATTTCAGTTTTATACGATAAAATAAAATGGCACAGCTGTTCTGAAGAATCTAGGCCGAGCTCTTTCCAACCATTTAAGATGAACATGTTTAATTTGTACTCAAATGATTAGGTCCTACCATTTGAGTTTAAAGTTTAAAGCAGTATTGGTCACAACTATCACAGTCCTGAACTTGAACATACTTGGAAATTATTAAAATTATACTTCTGACAAACATCTTTAAAATATAAAACAAATGCCACAATAAAATTTCACTAAAATCGGATTAATTGCAAATACATTTACTAGTATTAAATATTAATTAAATATTATGCAAATCTTAAAACACTTGAAGAATACTTAGAAAAGGTACTCCATTATAATTCACTAAGTAAATTATATTCAACTAAAATTAAAGCAATTTTCTGGTTATACTCCGTCTTTGTATAATCTTCCCCGCCAAAATTGTACAATGGCGTGAGTTTTTGTCGCTTCAACTATAATAGTGTAGGCAAATTTAAAGCTATTAGGTGCGAATAATGAAAGAAGTTTTTAAATCGCCTAAACTAGCACTTTTTCTAAAAATATACTTCGAGTCTTTTCATTTTTGTTTGCAGTGAGTATATTGTACTTCGATTGGTTAGTACGTTGGACTACGAGCGAAAAGTCCCGGGTTCGATTTCAGCAACTGTTAAATGTCAGCAACTGTCAACATCTTTTTCAAAGAAAACCTTTTTCCTCCGAAAGTGAAAACCCCCCATGAATAAACTTTTTACCACGCCGTTCGGATTCGGCGTTAAACAGTAGGTTCCATCACCTATGAGTACACTCTAAGAAATCTGAATTAGGAGTAGTGAATTTGCTACATTTATTACAGTTGATTTACTCATTTTTTTAAAATAAAAACAGTGCTTTTCATGAAAAATATGTTATTTTACACAAATTAACTGTTTTGAGCTGAATCGCACTTTAAAATGGTACAGCTTCTGCAATGTTTTGTGTATAAACACATTGAAGTGTGTAAAAATGACTTCTAGCACACACACATATATGTGAAACAAGATCATTAGCTGACGCGAACGCTCTTGTCTGCGCCATTTTAGAACACTCTACAAAAAAGAAAACTTGCATATTTTAAATAGAATAAATATGCAAGGGCGGATTGTTGGTGAATGTGAATTTAATTTGTGTGCAATTGAAATGACATCTTCCAAGATGTACATTCATGTTTGCGGACATTCGATAAACAGTTGTGAACTTTTGGCATTTTGTGTACAGAATTTTGTTCACATTTGTTGAATCCGCCCCGTTAAGATGAAATAAAGTTTTGTAATAATATTTAACCTTAAAAAACTATCCGTTCTGTTGTGCTTTTTTTTAACACGCATTATGTAAATAAATACAGGGTTTTGTATGTATTTTTTACAATCATAAAATTGTTTTTTGACACTTATGTGTAAATTTTATTTTTACACATTCGTTGGAATTTACTACATTAATAAGAGGAAACCGGTTTCCTACATTTATTATAGTAAATTTTTCTTAGATTGTACGGCGTAAAATATTCAAGACTGGAGCGCCAAATTATTATATTGTAAATAAATCAATTTCCTTTAGACGTGTGGCAAACATCATGTCTTATTTAAAATATAACAAGAGTTTTGTGGTATATTTGTATAATTGCTACAAGGCATACATTCAAAATTGTAGTCTGTGTTTCATATTTTTATTGTTATTTTACAACATCGTAGTAGAACTTATACACGACGTTAAAATTATATAATGGAAACTGTAAATTAGATTCACTTAAAAATAATATATCTGAATAAAAATAAGTTATAAATCCATCTTTTATGATAAATCAAAATGATGAATCGCAAATATTCCAAATAATGTTTGTGAAAATATATGGGAATTGACAGTAATAAAGTTGAATAGTTTCATTGTCGAATTGGAAATCTCCCGAGTATTCCACTATCATAGTCACACATTTAAAGTATTCAATACTTATTATATAATAGTTATCCAAAAATTTTAATAAAGTGTAGTAAATAATTTAGTTAGTAATAAAGTATAATAGTTTCATTGTCGAATTGGAAATCTCCCGAGTATTCCACTATCATAGTCACACATTTAAAGTATTCAATGCTTATTATATAATAGTTATCTAAAAAATTTAATAAAGTGTAGTAAATAATTTGGTTTTCTTTTTGTAAAAAATATTCAGTAATTTTCATATTTTTAGTTTTATAATATTAGCCTTGTTAAAGAAACATGATTGCATAAATCGAACCAATATTTAGTATGGTAAAACAACATAAATTTATCATATGGGCCATTCCACACCAAATCGATCAGCGGTTCGAACTCACCTTCTTCGATTTCAATGAAATTTGGGCAGCTGATAAAGCTTATTGAGATATGCGTTGACCAATTTTTTTTTTTCGACCTCTACTTCCAGAGATAAAGTGCTTCAAAGTTACAAAAAATTGGCCAAAAATCACTTTTGTATGGTTGTTTATATTTCAATATCTCTTCAAGTAGAAATGCTAGAAACTTCTTTGATGGTTCATTTTAAAGGTAATAGAACAGGCTTTAAGAAAAATGAAGTTGTAAATTCTAATCTTTAACATGTGGCCGGTGGCCATTATCCTTGCATTTCAAAATTGATGTCCTTAAAAAGGACCCTTTTAAAAATTCTGAAAAAAAAATCATGTAATTTGGTTGATTTAATATAAATGTTTATGCCAAAATTTAAGATGGTATTCTGATAGCATCATATTTTAAAAATTAATTTTCTAAATTTTTACAAATTTTTTGTATTGAAAAATAAAATATTTTTTTCAAAAGTAAAATTTGCAATAATTTTTTAATATTTGTAACTTTGATTTCGAAAATGGCGTCAGTTTCATCAAACTGAGAGCATTTATCGAAAAATTTAAAAAATATACCTTAAAACCAATATTTAAAAAACTAGAGTCAGTATGATAAATCTGGTACCATTTTAGAAATCAGAGTTAGAAATACATTCATAAATTATTGCAACTTTTACGTCGAAAAAAAAAATATTTTTCAATGCAAAAAATAAATAAAAAATATTTTTTAAAATATGATGCAATCAAAATATGATCTTGAAATTTGGCATGAACATTTATTGAAATCAATCAAAATTTGTGTTTTTTTTCAGAATTTTAAAAAGGGTCCTTTTTAGGGACATCAATTTTGAAGTGCTAGGGTAATGACCACGGGCCACATTTTCAAGTTTAGAAACAACAACATAATTTCTCTAAAAGCTTGTTCTATTAGCTTTAAAACGAGCCTCAATGGGGTTTCTAGCATATCTACTTTAAGAGATATTGAAATATGAACAACCATAGAAAAGTTATTTTTGGCCAATTTTTTGTAACATTGAAACACTGTATCTCTGGAAGTAGTGGCCGAAAAAAATAAAAATATGTGTCAATGCATATCTCAATAAGCTTTATCAGCTGCCTAAATTTTATTGAAATCAAAAGGGTAAAATATCAAAATTTACTTATATTGGTCGATTTGGTGTGGAATGGCCCATATTCGAAATTTTCGATTCGGAATAACAACATAAGTCGACATATGTTGTTCGTTTTATTTTTTTTCTTTGTGTAATAACAACATAACTCGGCTTATGCACATGAAATATCATTATTTCAATTTGGAATAACAACATTTAATACTAATTCCGCTATAAGTATTAGAATAATAAACAATTTACAAAACTAGTATTTTTTACAAAATATACTACTAATATGTGAGATATTTGCGCTGGTAAATCTAAAAAATCTTAATATAATTTTATGCTATAATTAGTTAAACCTTTAAAATGCTCTACTGAAAAGTAGTAAAAAACGAGTTGGGAATGTTAGGTCACATGGGTAAGTTCGGTCACCTAGGGCGGACTTTTATAGTCGGTCGGGCCCGACTATGGAATACCCTACACCTTTGGTAGATTTGGAGATATTAATGTGGGATATTTAATTACATACCTTAATTTTGAAGTTTTTAATTATGCTGAACCTCCCCACCCTCAGAATATTATTCACATATCCGAAATTTACGTCATATATCCCCATAATTTAAAAAATTGATATAAAAGTATAAAAAACTAATAAAAAAAAATAGAAAAATATAATTGGGCGGACCACGCCTATATTCAAAATTTTATAAGGCTAATATTTCATAGATTTGATTTTAATAATTTACAGTTCAATTTTCCACTATGAAAACCCGGGAAAAATGAAAAAAAAAGTGGGCGGTTCACGCCCATTTTTGGACCACATATTTTAAGGTAAATTACAACAATATGTTTTAAATTTGGAGGTGGGCGTGTCCCTTGACGGATTTTGCTCATTTTCAAACTCAATTCCTACTTTTGCCTAAAATATATTCATACGAAATTTCATCGCATTATGATCAGTAATCCTCAAGTTTTTCTGTATTCGTACAGCAAGACGGACATGGCTAAACGGACTCGGGTAGTGATGCTGATCAGGAATATATATACTTTTCCACAGCGGACAAGCCTCCTAAGGGACGTTACAATATCTGCACAAACTTAATATACCCTGTACCTCATAGGTGTAGGGTATAATGACTTATGTTGTTATTGCTTGAGACCACAGAAATAATCCTATTTGGCAACTTTTCAACGAATTGAGTAATTTCTGTCAAATATATTCATTTAGTTTCAAAATATGCATTCCCTTAAATCAAGGATTGAAACCGTAACCAAAACCGATATCCGTTTAAAACCTTTTCATTTTTAAAACCGAAACCGTTATTCGAAAATCAGAAATAAACCGATATCCAAAACCGATATAAACGGTTTCGGTTTTATACCGGTTTAAAACGGTTTTAAAAAAGTATAAAAAGAAACAGAAAAACATATTTTATTTTATATAGGAGATTTAAAATAAAATGTCGTATAATAAAATTTGAAGTTCCCAAAAAACATTTTTGGTTGTACAAAAATTCACATGTTTTTTGAGAAACGATATTTTAAAACAACGGTATTTGGTTTAATTTTTTTTGTTGTTTCATTAATCGAATTAACAACAAAACACCAGCAACTCCAAGCACAATTTTTATGTCAAAAACGGATTCAAATTTTAATAATATTGGTTTTTTATTTATTTTATTATTAAAATGTATAGAGGAGCTTGGGGTAAAGTGGGACCAGTTTTAAAAAGTTCATTTGAATATTTATTAAATTCTTTTAAAGGATTTGTTTAATAGAATACCATTTATAAGTCTTTTCATTGATTTTTGAGTGATTTTTTTAAAACAGCTCAATTTCGGACATAAACAATACAATGGCCAAAGCAAGAAAAAATTAAAAAAAAGTTTCAAATTATTAAAATCTCTGTAACTATTTAAGGAAATACGAAAAATGAAGTGCAATTCGACAAGTTTAAACATTTCAAGTATGATGCAGATAATAGTTTACATTAGTTCTTGTTCTTGCATTTATTGCAAGAACAAGAGCGAGAACTATTATGAGATTTTCTTGCCAGATCAAGAGTTAGATAAGAAATGCAAGAACAAGAGCAAGTGCAAGACTAACACTGCAAGATATGCAAGAAAAGCAAGACTCTTGCGTTTTTTATCATTTTAACGTATTTATTATGTTTTAAGGTAATAATGAAATTCAAAAGAATTCATATTACTAAATATTGAACAACAAGTAACAAAACGTGCAAAATATTTATGAACGTGAACATTAATGAAGATGTGTGTTTTTATATTTTTGCTTATCAAGGCTAAAGAATATAAACATCTTAAAAATAAGGTCTGTGAAGCACGTTTGAAGCGATAAATTGCTTCAAAAGTCGCTTCAAAAAGATAAAATAGACAAAATAATGTTTTTATTTCTTTTCTTTGCTACGCTAGTTTTTACATCGATTATGCATATGCACTGTGCTATGCACATTATTATTATACCCTACACTAAGAGTGAAAGGGTATATTCAGTTTGGTACGCCGTTTGTAACACCCAGAAGGAAGCATCTCCGGTATGGAAAAGTATATATATTCTTGATCAGCATGACCTCCTGAGTCGATTTAGCGATGTCCGTCTGTCTGTCTGTCCGTCTGTATGTCCGTCTGTCTTTCTGTCTGTCTGTTGAAATCCCTACTACTTTTAAAATTGAAGAGCTAGATAAATGAAACTTATAACTTAGATTACTAATATACCTACGCTGTATGTGCGATCGTTCCATTGTGACCTATGATCCGACCACTTATGTTCAAATACCTCATATAAAATGTACATATAAAGATCAATTTTTATGTATACGTGCTTAGGTAAACTTTTTTGGTCAAATATATATTGATATCATGCTCAAATACATGATAATAATGTTTTCCGGCGAAAAGACTTGTGGTTCACAAAAAAAAAAATCGAAATTCGGTACACCTACCCATTTGTAAATATGGGTATCAAATGAATGGAAATTCTTCAGCGATTGAATGTTTGTAGTTATTTTCAGGATTCGTATACCCTGGTGACCTATATATCACTTTGAATGGTAACCACACATATGTGTAAGGTATTTATAGTCGGCTTAGACCGACTATAATTTTGATAATCCTAACTATCATAATTACACCTACTTTAAAATTTCCCATGTGATCTAACCTTCCCAACTGGTTTTTGTTTTACTTTTATACATAGTTTTTTTGTTAACTGTAAAATCATGAAGTTTTCTTAAGTTAAGTTCTATGTGCATTATTTCATTTAACTTATAATACCAAAAATATATATATATATGAACATTTTCACAGTGTCTCATTTAGCTGATATATTGCTTTTTGTATTTTTCTTTTTTTTCACAAATCCGCTGATTCGTTTGAAAGTGCAACAACAACAAAAATGCGAATAAAGCAACATTCAAGCTTTTGATGGAATTTTTGGCGGGAAATTGTTTGTACCACAAAGAATACTCGTTGTTGTTGCCAACTAGATAGCTGTACTAAATACATACATGTAGTGTGGTGCCATGCGACTGTCTGTTGTCATGCGTCTGTCCGTTGTCATGCGTCTGTCTGTTGACATGTGTCTGTTTGTTGCCATGCGATGATACAGGATAGCAATGAAGAGTTGTCGTTGTGAAATCGTAATTCATTATTGTTGTATTCTCTTCTTTCTGTTACTATTCGCTTTGTAGCGTTTAAGTTTGTGTTCACATGGTGTTCGCAAAGGAAAATGTTACCATGCTAGATATTATTTGTGTTTTCTTGACATACGGTACGTGTAGCATACGGATTTTTTAATCTCTGACGAAAACAGAAATATGCCTGTACGAAATACTCCTTATATTTATTATGAATGTATATCGTCGCTGTAGAACGAAGTCACCAAATAAATTTTTATGAAAAACTTAAATTTTGAGTTTGTTGATTAATATTATAAGACGTAATTGATGCATTTTAAAAGTTGAAATATCAATTGATAAATTTACATTTTTTTATCATGTGGTAAAAAAAATTGAGATCATCGATTAAAAATTGACAAATACATAAAAATGTTTGTAAATAAATATTTAGCATTTTGAAAATGTATTTGTTGACTTTTCGTTCTACAACGACGATATGTTCATTTTATTATGGCCTTGAGATTTTGAATTGTCTCGTCAAAATCACTTGATTTATACAATTATATTTTATTAGATAATTCTTGATAAAATATAATTCAAATTTTTATGTTATTGGATTTTTTTTTGTTAGTAACATAATTTATTTTTATATACAATAAGTGTTCAAATTTTATTAGTTTTCATAATAAACATGCAGTTTAAGATATTTGTCTTCGATCTCTTATTTAAAATTTAAAAGTAAAATTTTGATTCTTGATTCTTGAAAGCAAGAACAAGACCATGATCACATGTATCTATGCAAGAACAAGAGCAAGACACAGCGTGCAAGAACAAGATTACCATTTCTTGACTTGCTCTTGCAAATGATCATAACTAGTTTACATATATTGCAGTTCACTGAATTGTTGAAATTTAATTTCTGTGGCATTTATGGAACAGAGATCGAAAAAAAACACTAACGTACTGTACCTTACTGTACTGTACGGTTCTTTGATACGAACACTACGAAAACACAAACCTAACATGAAAACACTAACGCTACCTTCCTTCTTAGCGTTTGTGTTTGCGAACACTAACTAATACAATACGAATATAACGCAACGGAAACAGAACAGTATACAATATTGCTTATTGTACCAGGAACACAAACTCTATCTCGAAGTAAGTGTTTGTGTATTTTTAGCGTTAATTTAGTGTTCTTTATAGTGTTCTTTTGGAGTTTTTTTTTGTGTTTTTTTAGTGTTTTTATACCCTACACTAAGAGTGAAAGGGTATATTCAGTTTGGTACGCCGTTTGTATATTCTTGATCAGCATGACCTCCTGAGTCGATTTAGCGATGTCCGTCTGTCTGTCTGTCCGCCTGTCTGTTGAAATCCCTACTAATTTAAAATTAAAGAGCTAGATAAATGAAACTTATAACTTAGATTACTAATATACCTACGCTGTATGTACGAAAATTGGCAAGATCGGTCCACTGTGACCTATGATCCGACCACTTATGTTCAAATACCTCATATACAATATACATATAAAGATCAATTTTTATGTATACGGGCTTAGGTAAACTTTTTTGGTCAAATATATATTGACATCATGCTCAAATACATGATAATAATGTTTTCCGGCGAAAAGACTTGTGGTTCACAAAAAAAAAAATCGAAATTCGGTACATCTACCCATTTGTAAATATGGGTATCAAATGAATGGAAATTCTTCAGCGATTGAATGTTTGTAGTTATTTTCAGGATTCGTATACCCTGGTGACCTATATATCACTTTGAATGGTAACCACACATATGTGTAGGGTATTTATAGTCGGCTTAGACCGACAAAAAGGCGAAAATCGCCTTTTTGTACCAACTTTTTTTTATTGCGGAATTCGATAGAGGAGGTCGAGAAATGGATGTAGCCACCCAGAGGAGTAAGCTCCGCCTATTCCAAGTGGGCGTAAATCGCCTTTTTGTACCAACTTTTAATTTCCGTTGGAAGAAACACAATCCGACGACCTTCCGTTCATCGCGAAACTCGCTTGGGCTGATTGACTTTTTTTTATATTTGAAATTTATAAATTATATTAGAAGTACAAATAGAATATATCATGGTTGAAGTACAATACATTAAAAACAAAACCATAAACATAAAAACATTAGCAATAAACGAGCTTGAAATGAGTGAATATTTAAAAAATATTATTTTAGAAGTTTTAAACGATTACTCCATTCACATCAATCAAATTTTGACAATTACGACAGACAATTGTGCAAATATGATTAAAGCTGTTAATGACTTAAGCAAGGAATTGCAAAGTTCATATGAAGACGAACTTATAAATTTGCCAGAAGAAACTTTAAATTTAGTTCTTGATGAATTTTCTAAATTTAATATAACAAACATTCGATGTGGTGCACATACACTGCAACTTTGTGTATATGATATTCTAAAAAGTTCAGAAATAAATGAAAAAATAGAAAAATGTAGATTTGTGTCAAAAAAAATTAAGAACCCAAAATGTTCTTAATATTAAACTTAATAAAAAACGGACGTTACAAAAAACCATTAATTGATTGTGTGACCAGATGGAATTCTACATATAAAATGCTTGAGAGGCTACTGGAATTAAAGGATGTTATAAATTCTCTAAGTTTAGAAAATTCAGACATGTATGTGAGTAGCGAATTGTGGGATTTTATAAATGAATTTATTAAAACATTTAAACCAATATGTACTGCAACTTACAAACTACAAGCAGAACAACTAATTTATAGTGAACTATATATAATAATAATGGACATATTTTATCAAATAGACAATATTCCATCTAATAATATAACTCAGTTACTTAAAATCGCATTAAATAAAAGAAAAATAAAACTATTTGAAAATGAAGTATTTAACGCTGCAATATATATGGATCCTAGAATCAAAATATGCTTGAATTCCGATCAAATAACCAGAGCAAAAAAATATATAATCGGATTATATAAACGACTTTCATCAATTAAAGGTACCTGTAATAAATATATATAAAATTACAATACATATAAATAAAAACAATATATCTTACTTAATCTATATTTCATTACTTATTTTGTATTTAATAAAAACTACATCGCAAAGCATTGCCAGTTTATCTCAGTCAGTAGGAGAAATAATAGATGAAACACCAATATGTAGTTGGGTTGTACAAACTCCAACGACGTTTTCAGACTTTTTGCAAAATCTCGACCCTATTGGTACTAATGATACAACGGATCTAGAAGTTGAGTTCATAATGTATGACAGACATCCAAGAACACCACTTCAAAGCAATATTTTAGATTTTTCGAGTAGACAAAACATTTTATTAAATACTTTAGCTGACATAATATTAGCAATTCCATCCACACAAGTTTGTGTGGAACGCTTATTTTCTTCATTAAAATATATACTGTCAGATCAGCGAAATAGGTTAACACCATATAATTTAGAGCGAATTTTATTAGTAAGAGTAAATGGAGAATTTAATTATGATGAATAATTTTGTATTATTTTTTTGTTTGTTAATTGAAATGTTTTTATTTTTGTTAACGTTAGTTCCTTGAAATGTTTGTTTATTTTTTTGTTTGTTACTTTAAATGTATCTTTTTTTTTAATTGTATGTATTATTTAATAAAAACAAACAAATATTTTTAAATATTGTTAATAATTTGTTTTATAGGTATAGGCGGGGCTTACCCCTCTGGGTGGCTACATCCATTTCTCGACCTCCTCTATCGAATTCCGCAATAAAAAAAAAAGTTGCTACAAAAAGGCGATTTCCGCCCACTTAGAGTGGGCGTAGCCTTCCCCTCTTGGTGGCCACATCCATTTCTCGACCTTCTCTATCGAATTCCGCAATAAAAAAAATTGGTACAAAAAGGCGATTTCCGCCCACTTAGAGTGGGCGTAGCCTTCCCCTCTCGGTGGCCACATCCATTTCTCGACCTCTATCGAATTCCGCAATAAAAAAAAGTTGGTACAAAATGGCGATTTCCGCCCACTTGGAATTGGCGTGGCCTACCCCTCTCGGTGGCTACACCCATTTCTCGACCACCTCTATTGAATTTCGCAATAAAAAAAGTTGGTACAAAAAGGCGATTTCCGCCCACTCGGAGTGTGCGTGGCCTACCCCTCTCGGTGGCCACATCTATTTCTTGACCTCCTCTAACGATTTCCACGATAAAAAAAGTTTGTATAAAAAGGCGATTTCCGCCCACTTGGAGTGGGCGTGGCCTAATCCACCTCGATCACTTGGTGGTGGCGCCACAAAACCTCTGGTACAGAAATCCTTTCATTTTTTTATAATTTTTAAAATAACCCAAAAAAAAAAACTATAAAAATTCTAAAAAAACACTAAAAAAAACACTAAAAAAAACTGTAAAAAAACACTAAAAAAAACACTAAAAAAAACACTAAAAAACCCTCTAAAAAAAACCCTAAAAAGAACACTAAAATAACGCTAAAAACAACACTAACGAACCTCGTGTATACTGTTTTCGGTTTGTGTTCTATGAAAAATCACTATAAATTGAAAAGGAGTATGTGTACGCATCAACGCAACACACGTTGCTCAGTGAGAATAGGAAAAGACCTCTCCGAGCCATTTCATACCGAACGAGGTTTCAGACAGGGTGACTCCCTATCGTGCGACTTTTTTAACTTATTGATGGAGAAAATAGTTCGAGCTGCCGAACTCCGTCAAATCGGCACTATCCTCAACAAAAGTGTCATGCTGCTCGCATATGCCGACGATATTGATATCATTGGCAGGAGCACACGAGCAGTCAGCGCAGCATTCTCCAGATTGGAGAAACAGTCGCGTCGAATGGGTCTAGCGGTGAACGAGGACAAGACGAAGTTCCTTGTGTCAACAAGCAAAAAAGAGTCCCTGCGTCTTGGACAAAAAGTTGATTTTGACACCCACAAGTTCGAAATTGTGAAGGACTTCGTCTATCTGGGATCCAGCGTAAACAGCAACAACGACGTCAACCTGGAGATCAAACGGAGAATAACTCTTGCCAACAGGTGCTACTTTGGGCTCAGTAGGCAATTGAGAAGCAGAGCCCTCTCTCGACGGACAAAAATAACGCTCTACAAGTCACTCATCATGCCCGTCCTTCTTTATGGTGCAGAAACATGGACGCTGACCTCCACCGATGAGAGAGTACTGGGAGCGTTCGAGAGAAAGATTATCCGTAAAATCTTTGGCCCTATCTGCTTTGCTAACGAGTATCGAATCAGGAAGAACCACGAGCTGTATGAGTTATTCGACGACATTGACATAGTCAAGCGCATCAAGATCCAGCGGCTTCGCTGGCTAGGTCATTTCGAACGAATGGATGAAAACACTCCAGCCAAGAAGGTGCTTGAATCGAAACTCGAAGGTGGACAGCGTAGAAGGCGTCCAAATCTGCGTTGGAAAGACCAAGTTGAGGACAACCTGGCAACGCTTGGTATTTCTAACTGGCGTCAGCGCGCGCAAAGCAGATCCGACTGGCGCGGCTTCATCTCAGCGGGCAAAACCGACCCACGGTTGTAAGGGCCATTTAAGTAAGTAAGTAAGTATGTGAACGCATCGGAATTCGTTATCGTTGTGTTCTATTCTTTCTGTTAGTGTTCGTTTTGTAGCGTTAGAGTTTGTGTTCACAAACACAAACGCTACCCTGCAAGACAGTTTTTGTGTTCTCTTGACGTACGGTACGTGTAGCGTACGGTTTTTTTTCAATCTCTGTTATGGATGGAAATTGTATAAAATTCTTTTTCTTTGCAATTCAGATCATATCTCAGGTGAAGTCAAAATGTTGCTTTTCATTAGTTTGTAATCACGAAATTTTAAATTAAAATTTTTTCTTGGCGAATTCATATAATTCATATATTTTTACTAAAATTACACCAAACATTGTTTAAATTACGTTTCCCACTTTACCCCAATATCATAATTTGAACATAACTTAGCACCATATAAACAATGTTAAATTATTTCAAAAATATGGAAAAAAACATTTATACAAAAACCGAAATCAAAACCGAAACCGTAACATGGAACCGGTATACCGAAACCGTTTCGTTATACAAACTTAAAACCGAAACCGTAACCGAAACCGAAACGCGGAAAAAACCGAAAACGAAACCGTTATTTGTTTGGGTTTCAATCCTTGGGGGGAGATCGCCCGCCAAAAAAGGCGCACTTTTGAATTTTTTAAACAAATTTTCAAAAAAAAAACATGAAAAGAATGCGCCTAACATTCAGAATTTTGCGCCTTTTTAAATGAGCAGAAACTATAGAGAAAGGCGAAAAATTTGCAAAAAATCATAAAATTGCAAATGCGCCTAATATTCAGAATTTTTAGGCCTTTTTAAAAGACCGGAAACTATAGATAAACGCGCTAAATTTCAAAAAAATAAACACAAAATGGAAAAAGCGCCTAAAATGCAGAATGTTTGCGTCTTTTAAAAAGATCACAAAATATAGAAAAAGGCGCCAAATTAAAAAAAAAAACACACAATTAATTTACAGAGTAATGCCTGGTTTTCTTTATGTCATTTTGTGTCATATTTCTTTTCTTTACATTGTGATTGCGAGGCAGACACTGTAAAAAATTAAAATATTCATTATCCATGTCAATTGAATTCAAAATGCCAACATGTTGGCATTTTTTTAAATCTTTGCCATGTCGAAAAACAATGAATTTGAGAAATTTTCGAACAGGAAACTGACACAAAATGACATAGTGAAAACCGAGCATAAATATGCGTCATTTTCATTTTGTGTTTGTTTTGATAATTTTGCGCTTGTAAAGTCGCTAAAATTCTGTAAGTTATGCGCTGTTTTAATGTTGATTGTTATTTGAATAGTTTACGCCTTTTTGAGCTTTTCTCTCTACATTGCGCCTTTGTGTAAAAATTACTAACTATCTCCAGATTACTAATATTCTATAAATTACCTTTTTAATTGTTCGCTTTTTTTAAATTTTGCGACTTAAAAAAACTTTTTGACATTTTAATCGTTGTTAAAATTGTCCAAATAGCGGGTAACTTTTATTTTAAAGTTGACTTTAAATTGTCTACGAATATATGCCATTGTATTTTGACAAAAATTCCGAAGAATACACAATTCGAGTTTTAAATATTTTGAGATCTACATCAAAATGTCCCAAGACAAAAATTTTAGGCAAGGTCGAGGCAGTTTAGAAACATTTTTTCGACATATTTTAAAAAGAGATCTGTCATTAAAATTCCACAAAATTTTACAACCTTTTATACACTTCCCAAAATTATTCATTTATCTGTGTGTTGGCCGGAATATTCCTGAAAAATGACATAAATTTGGACTCGGGGTATCAATATTAAATCGAATTTAAACATTATAGGCGGAATTATAACCATATATATATATAGGAATTTAAACATTATATAGGAATTTAAACATTATAACCATAGACAATTTTTAGTTTTTAAAAAATATACATATTTTTTTTGTATATCTTCGTTGTACAACTATAAGTCCAAATACCATTTTTGAAAGTTTGATAAAAGTTCGACAATTCATAATTTTAAATGTGTATTTTTCATAATTAAAAATCAAATATACACAAAATATAGTTTTTAAGTATGTCCAATCGGTACTGCGCTAAAAGGTTATGATTGTTTCAAATTATAATTAAAGAAGTTATTAACCAAAAAAACGATATTGAAACAAAATTTATTTGATTAGTTCTATAACGACGATTTATAATCCGATTTGTACGTTTTTAGTATTTTTGAAATTAAAAAAAAACTGTTGTAAATTAATTTAATAATTGGTGAAGTAACTATTACCTTTTAAATCTTGAATAAATGGTAAAAAATCCAGGTTAAATATCAAACTTATGTTTGGTACAAATGGTACAATTGGTCGAATGTTAAACTTTAAAAAAAAAAATCAAATTAAAATAAGTGAAAATAATCATTAAAAATACATTGTGTATATCTGAAGTAATTTTCCAACGAGATGTCGGTATTGATCACCTTTAATATAATACACAAATTGAATTTTGTTTCCACAGGGTACTGTTTACGTCAAAACTTTGGAGTGTAAACACTGTATTATAAATTTAGTACATTCCTTGACAGGGCAAACGTCAAGAGGTGAATTTCGGTACTTTCTCTTTCGACCCTCCTTCTTTGAGGTTCTCGGGACTGCACTTGAGCAGCGCTCGATCTCTTTGCTGCCACCCATCAACAGATGAACATCGTAAGAACTACGTTCCCGCATATCATTATATTTTATATTATATATCTATATATTGGATCTCCCTATTTGATTTCCAATCGTATTTGTATCTTTATACACTTTCTCATATTATATGGCAAACACTTTCGTTTGTTCTTAATTTATATTGCTCAAATAAAGAACGAAAAAACCATACCCTTCTGACTTTTTAATTAATTTTGAAGATATTGAAAATCCGTAAAGTACGCCTTTTTGCGTAAACATTTTGGTCCAAGTGACTTTAATATAAACTGTTGCTACTCTGCCAGAGTGCAGCATAGTTTATTTTTAACGAATGAGTGCTTTCTAATTGTGATTGTCATACTGCACACAATTCGTGAGTGATCGGCACGAGTGCTTTCTCTTGCTAGAAGCTATTGTCGTCTGAACTTTAACCATTGCTTATCGATGGAGAGCCGGTATTGAGTGGAAATTATCGCATCGTTGGACATATCATTTACGTGAGTGGATGCGATCGGATTTGTGACACTGGACCTCTCTCGCGCAATACTTGTGCGATTCTCTCCGATCTTTTCGTGACGACAAAGTGAACAACATTGAACTCTGCTGCTTTGACTCAAATTTAAAATATTTGATTGCTCAAGCACAGTGGTGGCGAACATAAATTTATTGCAATCAATTAAATATCGTAATATACAAATGTGATTATCTTTCTTGGTGATATTATTCAAATAAATAAAATACCAGTGCAATTGTTATTTTATTTTACAATTTTTTTTAGCAACGCGTTCCTTCGAAGTTAAGCACAATATAATTATACTTATATATTATAATAAATTATTTATTATCATAATTTATTTATTATCATAATTATCTTAACTATTTAAATTTGTTCGAAATTTAAATTTTCTTTTTTTTAGCACCTTTTTTGTTTTCTAAATTGTTTGAAAATTATAAATTCTTTTTCTACCAAATTTTTGATTTTTTTTCAAATTACTTTAAAAAATTTATATTTTTTGATTTTGATTTTTTTTGGTGTATGCTTCCCTCATTGAAGCGACATCCCTGCTTGTGTTTATACATTGTATTCCATACACTTATAGTAAATGGTCTAACCTTTTTATATTTCAAATTTAACAATTTACTGTTGACTTTTTTTTGCTGAATTTTTTAAAGTTGTATTTATTTTTTTAACGGCCTTCCATTTAAACTCCATTCAATATGACTGCTTTGGATATTTTTATCCGTGCTGCAGATGCACTGATCGAATTTCAGTCATCATTTAATGACATTTCGGTTGAAAACCATACTAAATATTCCCTGGAAGTATTCCGGGATGAATTAAAATCACTTTGGTCAATTTTTAAAACCAAATATGATAAGGAAGATTCTGTCGATGATGAAGATATTCCTGTGGTCAAAAGAAAATGTTAGACCATATTTCTGACTTACGTCTCCAATATGTCCGCTATTAACGAGCTTTTTCACCAGCTCAGCGAAACTTCTACCACCTCAGCTGCCGACTGCCGTGCCTCCGATGATTTTTCATCGAATAATTTACGCCTTCCTCCTTGCGACACTGATGTGTTCGCCGGCGAATATGCATCTTGGCCTACGTTCAGAGATCTATTCTCTGCAATATACATTCGCAACTCACGTCTTACAGATGTTGAGCGTCTTTATCATCTTTTTCAAAAGACTAGCGGGGACGCACGCGATATAGTGCAAAAGGCTTCTCTTAGGAATAGCGGTTTCGATTTAGCCTGGCGAAATCTCAAAGACGTTTATGAGAATAAACGTGTATTGGTTAAAATTTTATTCGACCTTCCTGTCGTAACTAATGAAAGCGCGGCAGCACTTAAGAATTTGCAACGAACTATTAACAATAGTCTTGCATTTTTTTCGATTTATGATATTGATACGACAAATTGGGATCCCATCCTAATATTTATATGCTCTCAGCGCTTACCTGAAACAACCTTGGTTCTCTGGGAACAAAGCTTGTTGGATAAGTCGGCTATCCCTAAGTGGAGTTGTCTTGATGCGTTCCTTTCTGAACGCTTCAAGACACTTGAATCCATCGGATACATCTGCGGTCACACTACCGTTAAACTTCCACATGCAAAACCGCTTCATCCACAACACCCAGCTCTGCCTAAAAAATACAATAGTTTTCACACACACCTTACAGGATCACTTTGTGTTCTTTGCCCCAAACAGCAACATGTTTTGTGGGTCTGTAAACTATTTTTACAAATGAGCGTCTCCGATCGTTATTCCACTGTAAAAATGTTTCAATGTTGCGTTAACTGCCTTAAGCTTAACGATTGTAAAAGTGTTTACGGTTGCTCAGTGTGTAAAAAGCGTCATCATACGCTTTTACATAGGGATGTCTCTGAGCCTTCGGCTCCTTTTATGAGCAGTGATACGACTACGTCGGTGGCATTAGGGTCTCGTCCTCCGTCATTCAACACGCAACTCACTTTTAACAAGATACAGTCCACTTCATCTCCCTTCATGAGCTGTGAGTCGATTACGTCGGCGGCGTCAGGATCCCGTCCACCGCCATGCAACCCCCAAAGCCTTCGATCTTGTTTTGCTTCGCAAACTTCAGAAGTGCTTCTGGGTACTGCCATTATAAATGTATGTCACATGGGTATTACGTACTCAGCAAGGGCACTAATTGATTCTGCGTCTGAAACTTATTTTATTTCAGAACGCCTTTGTAATCTTTTGAAGCTACCAGTGTCTTCGACACGAGCCTGTATTGCTAGTTTAAACCAAGCAGTCGCTGCCAGTCCAACAAAGCGATGCTCTTTTGTAATTGGATCCCTCATTGATCCTAATTTACACTTAGAGGCAACGGCGCTGGTTTTAACCACAATTGCAGGTGCATTACCATCGTGTCAAATAGAACCCTCTATCCAGCATCAATTACCAAATATGGTCTTAGCTGATAAAAACTTTGTTCAAAGTTCTACAGTTGACGTTCTAATTGGTGGTGAACTCTATCCATTGATTATGATGGAGGGTATAAAGCGAAACGTCCTAGGCACCCTGATTGCTCAGGAAACTGTATTTGGCTGGATTCTTACGGGACCACTACCAGTTCACAAAGCTTCTTGCTTTGCCACTACTGTTCGTTATGACACTGATGTTACCAAACGTAACAGTGATTTGTCTTTCGAAACCAACTACCCTTCTATGGTCCAGTTTGGTCATTAGCGAAATACTGAAATTAATCCATATATTCGAAACGTAACTTCTACTTCGAAATGTTTAAGACTGAATGACATGACGCACATAACATGATGCATACATAATTTGTGGAACCTTTCTGATTCATGAACATTTTGATAACCTATGTATTATGTAGTATGGAAATATCTTTTGATATAATTTATTTTGCAGAGTGTAATACTGCAAAGTGGGCGGCAATGTTTACGCCAAAACTTTGGAGTGTAAACACTGTATTATTAATTTAGTACATTCCTTGACAGGTCAAACGTAAAGAGGTGAATTTCGGTACTTTCTCTTTCGACCCTCCTTCTTTGAGGTTCTTATATTTTATATTATATATCTATATATTGGATCTCCCTATTTGATTTCCAATCTTATTTGTATCTTTGTACATTTTCTCATATTATATGGCAAACACTTTCGTTTGTCTCTTAATTTATATTGATCAAATAAAGAACGAAAAAACCATAACCTTCTGACTTTTTAATAATTTTGAAGATATTGAAAATCCGTAAAGTACGCCTTTTTGCGAAAACAGGTACTGAGATATGTACACCTTCCAAAAATCAGAGACCAAAAATAATTATTTTTTTCAAATTTATATGTAAAAAGTCATTGTAAGAAATGATGGCACTTTAAAACAATGGGTACCATTAGATAACATTCGATGAACATTTTTAATTTATGGTCTTATTTTTATTATAGGACTGTTAAATTTTAAAATATTTTTTAATTATTATATTTGAGAAATATAAATAAAAGTTAATATTATTAAAGTTAAAAATAATTATTTTAGACAAATACTTTCAAAATTCAAATATAATTTTTATTTTAGATACATATTTATTAAAATATAAATTTATTATTATTATTTTTGATATATATATATGGAAAAAAAGTCGTTACTCCTACAAAAAAAAACTCAAAACAAACAAACAAATTGGCTGAACTTTAGATAACCGGATGAAGTGAAATAATTTTTCTTCAAACTATCCCCTCTGTTTGGGTCCCAGACTAAATTGGGGCTCGGTCGGACTTGTGGTACCTCACATAAATCGAAACCTTATACACCTACCTATATGCACATGTAGGTACTGAAATGAAAGATATTGATCTCACGATTAATATGTTATTATGTTCATGATTCGATAACCCAAGTAACCACAGGACCCTTTTTAGTTTTAACAACTGAGTTCATTTTATACACGAATAATATATAGATACAAGTGTGGGTACCCAAACGATAAGAAATTTAATCAGGAGTCTATTATACACTTTTGTATTTATGTTTTAAAAAATAAAAAATTGTATATTTTATAAAAAATTTAGCCTGCGGCGCTTCTTCGATATAACTTGCCAACGAAATATTATAATAAACTTTTGGGCCACTTCTAGAAAATTTTAAAAAAGCGTTTCAGCGTTACCTATTCATTTCAAAATTTTCTTCGTCATTTTGATAAATAATTAAATATTTTTCTCAACAATCAGCACTTCATTTTAATTTTAGTTTTTACATAATTACAAATCCTAATCGTTATGGTTATTAGATCATAAAAATAACCATATAATTACAAATGTGGCATTATTACCTTTCATTTGAGTACCTATGTGATCAAATATGTGGATGCACCGGATATCGTTTTTTCTAGGGTACCACGGATCCGACCGCACCCTATATTTTTTTGTTTTTTAAGCAAATAAAACGGTTGATTTAAAGTTAAAAGGTGGTTTAAAGAAGTACAGTTGTGTATAATTCATTATTCACTGTATTTTATGAGAAAATATAAAAAAGGACGCAAAATTAATTTTTGGGGCGCATTTTAGAAAAAAATGGAAAAAAAGGCGCAAAAAAACCACTCGCCCCCCAAATCATACTTCTGGATCCGCCCCTGCCTCCGTTTCCCAAAAAATGCACTGAAAAATTAAAATGTTTGAAGTAGAGTGGAAATATTAATTGTTGCTTGTTAATTTTATCGAGAAAACAAGAATACATGTACTTCGAGGAATGTACAATAGACATAGTTGGTTTTGTCTAGAAAGGCAGTATTATAAATTTAATAAACCATACACTCTAAGAAATCTGATTTACGAGTAGTTAATTTGCTACATTTATTACAGTTAATTTACTAATTTTTTTTTTAAATAAAAACACTAATACGTCCGTAAAAATAAACATCTGACGTGTTTTTCTTGAAAAATATATTATTTTACACAAATGAACTGTTTTGAGCTGAATCGCACTTTTAAAGTGGTAAATTTACAGATTCTGCAATTTTTGGAACACGCTGCAAAAAAAAGGCTCTCCAAAACATAATTTTGCAGGCATTAACATGTATGTTTGGAATTTTATGTAAACATAATATATAATTGACTGATAAATCATTTGTAAACAGGGTTGTATTGAGACTTAAACAGTATTGTAATGAGCTCTGACTTACATTATAATATCACGGAAACATTTTAATGTTGCCGCTTAAAATGGTGTATGTTCTAATGGAAACATAATAATTACTACATCCAAACAAAATAAATATTTGAACCGAAACATAAATATGTTCAAATTAAAACATGATTTTGAACGACCTAAATATAAATATGTTTCCAGTGAAACATACCAGTTGTTTCAGTACAAAAAGTAGTATGTTTGCATAGAAACATATTTAACTATTTTTGGAATGAAATCCTGAAAATAAAATAAAAATAAAATTTTGTTTTTTTTATTTATTTTTATTAAAAAATCTTTAAACATGCACAGTGGAAAATTATAATAATAGAATTTATATACAAATTTTTAAATGCATAAATAAATAATTGGTTTAAAACTGAAGTACAAGTTACACCATCAATGAATGCACAATTGAACCTGCAGGCGCTAAACCAGACGATCCAGGCTCGCTTTGTATTTAGTACAGTTATAGTTGGTCTCAGTACAGCACATAGCGTAGGCAAGGAATTCACGGAGGCTTTTGTAAAAAAACATGCCAAATTCTGTTTGAAAATCGAAAACCTGATTTTTATTTGTGGTTTTTTCACATTACTTTCTGAAATTATATACTGCATTATATTAACTCTGTTACTATTTGTACTTTTTGTAACACAATTTATATATATATTTAATTTACAAATAACAAAATTATTACCGACGCGAACACGTTTTCTCAACGAACAACTAAAGACACGTACGCAGAAAATGCCGATCAACGAGTGTCAACTTTATATTCAAGAATTCATTTTTGTTTCTCTTCGAACATCAGTATGTTTAAATGACCCTATACATACTTCAAACGACGACAAAAGAGACGTATGTAGAAAAATTGTGCTCAACGAGTGCCAACTTCGTATACAAGAAGAATGTTGCAAGAATACATTTAATTAAATCCGATTTCTTTTTTGTTTGTTTTTAAACATCAATGTGTTCAAACGATGGCAAAAGATGGCGTAGGTAGAAAATGCTGCACAACGTTGCCAACTTCGTCAGTGGATAAATTATCGAATTAAGACGAGCGTGGCGAACATAAGTTGTATTTAGATTTGATTAGCATTTTCTGTGTTTCGAAACATAGTTTTAACCAAGTAAATTGCCAAGAAATAGTTTATTCAAATGCAATTAAAATTTTATGTTGGTATTGTAACATATTTATGGTAAATTTGACAGATTCTGCTGGACAATATAATAATGTTTACACGTGTACAAAAATAAATTCAATTTCGATTATAATTAATTACACTTCATTCCTAATACATGTATGGTAATTTCGTATTACTTTTTAATTACATTCAAACATATTCAAACAAATCTTATCTATCCGTGTATATAAACACATTCAAGTGTGTAAAAATGACGTCTAGCACACACACATATATGTGTAACAAGATCATTATCAAACGCGAACACTCTTGTCTGTGCCATTTTAGAAGACTCTACAGAAAGGAAAACTTGCATATATTAAATAAAATAAATATGCAAGGGGCGGATTGTTCGTGAATGTGAAATTAATTTGTGTGCAATTGAAATGACATCTCCCAAGATGTACATTCATGTTTGCGGACAGTTGTGAACTTTTGCATTTTGTGTACAGAATTTTTTTCACATTTTCTGAATCCGCAAACACGCATTATATGAATAAATACAGGGTTTTGTTTGTATTTTTTACAATCATAAAATTGTATTTACAGATGTGTACTAATTTTACATACTTTTATGAGTAAATTTTATTTTTACACATTCGTTGGAATTTACTACATTAGTAAGAGGAAACCGGTTTCCTACATTTATTGTAGTCAATTTTCCTTAGAGTGTATATTAAGCAAAAGCACTCATTTTTGAAATACATATTTTTGAACCATATATTTATCATATATTTATACAAAATTATCATACAACATTATTCGTATAATGTTGTATGAATTTTAATAATGAATTATATGATTAAATAAATATCAAACTATTTATCGTAAAAATAAATTGTATCCAATGCAAACTCACAGTCATTTGTAGTATACAACCCAGTAGAAAATGCGAAATAGAATTTTCTTTATATATAATGCTAATTTATTTATTTTCCTGGCGAATGCGCCCGCTTTTGTTTGTAGTTTTTCTTAGTGTTCTTATTCTACTTCGATCGTAGTAGATCTACTTCATTTCATTGTTATTTTTTAAATCTACTCCGGTAGTAGTATCTTCTAATCCTAGACCCATTCGACGCGACTCTTTCTCCAATCTGGAGAACGCTGCGCTGACTGCTCGTGTGCTCCTGCCAATTTCGTCGGCATATGCGAGAAGCATGACACTTTTGTTGAGGATAGTGCCGCTTTGACGGAGTTCGGCAACTCGAACTATTTTCTCCATCAATAAGTTAAAAAAGTCGCACGATAGGGAGTCACCCTGTCTGAAACCTCGTTCGGTATGAAATGGCTCGGAGAGGTCTTTTCCTATTCTCACTGAGCAACGTGTGTTGCTCAGGGTCATCCTGCAAAGCCTTATAAGTTTCGCAGGTATACCGAACTCAGACATTGCGGCGTATAAACGTTCCCTTTTCGGAGTGTCGAAGGCGGCTTTATAGTCGACTAATAGGTGGTAGGTATCGATCTGTTTTTCTAGGGTCTTTTCCTGGATTATGCGCAATGTGAAAAATCTGGTCTATGGTGGACTTTCCAGGTCTGAAGCCGCACTGATAAGGTCCAATCAGTCTGTTGACGATGGGCTTTAGTCTTTCACATAATACGCTCGATAGAACCTTGTATGCGATATTGAGTAGGTTGATCCCACGGTAGTTGGCGCAGATAGTGGGATCCCCTTTCTTAAGGATTGGGCAGAGTACACTGAGGTTCCAGCCACTTGGCATGCTTTCATCCGACCATATTCTGCTTACGAGCTCGTGCATGCACTCTATTAGCTCTTCGCCCCCGGTCTTAAACAATTCAGCAGGCAGGCCATCAGCACCTGCGGCTTTGTTGTTTTTCAGCCGAGCGATGGCTGTTCTGACCTCGTCATTGTCGGGTGGCGGAATCTCAACGTCGTCATCAAGTACTAGGGTTGCCGGGTTTACTTCTCTATCGGTGGAGTTGCGGTCATCATCACCGGTCGGCAGTTTAGAGAAGTGATCCCTCCATTTTTTCAGTGTGCTCTGGATATCTGTCACTAGATTCCCGTTCTCATCTTTACAAGAATAGGCTCCGGATTTTAAACCTCCAGCTGCTAGGCGTCTTATTTTCTCGAAGAATTTTCGAGCCTCATTCCTGTCCCCATGCATCTCAATCTCCTCACACTCACGTCTTTCTGTCTCGCTTTTTTTATGCCTGAAAAGACGTCTCTCTTCCCTCCTCTTCTCTTTGTATCGCTCCTTTGCAGCTCGCGTAGCTACTGACTGCAGGGTGGATTTGTACGCAGCGTCTTTCTCTGCAGTGGCTGCGCGACACTCTTGGCCATACCACTGATTCCTCAGGGGGCGTTGGAATCCAAGCACCTCTTCGGCAGCCGTACGCTTAGAGCAGGAGATATGGTTCCACTGCGCGCTTATATCGAGAGGAGGAGTGCTTTGTCTAAGCAGGTGTGAGAGTCGAGTGGAAAAGGCTGTTGTGTGTTGTCTGTTGTGATTGCAGCTTTCCGACGTCTAGCTTTCTCTGCGTTTGGTTCCGTACGTTCTTCGCAGCGCTTAAGCGTGTGCGGACCTTGGCTGCTACAAGGTAATGATCCGAGTCCATATTGGCACCTCGGATAGTGCGTACGTTCATCACGCTCGAAGCGTGCCTTCCGTCAATCACAACGTGATCAATTTGATTTCGAGTTTTTTTGATCGGACGACAACCATGTGGCCTTGTGGATATCGAATTGTTCGAATCTAGTGCTACTAACTACCATGTTTCGTGATGCGACGAAGTCGATTAGCCTCGTTCCGTTATCGGAAGTGTTGGCATGGAGGCTAAATTTTTCAATTGTGGGACAATAGATGGCTTCTCTGCCCACCTTGGCGTTAAAATCGCATAGCACTATTTTGATAAGTGGCGGGGACAGCGCTCGTATGCGTTGTCTAGGCGCTCGTAGAAGCGCTCTTTTGTCTCGTCATCTTTCTCGTTCGTTGGAGCGTGTGCACAAATTAGGCTGATATGGAAATATTTAGCCTTGATGCGGATTGTTGCCAGCCTTTCGTCCACGGGCGTGAACCTAAAGACAAGGTGGCGGAGCCTCTTGCCAACCACAAATCCACATCCAAATTCGTGTCTCTCCGCATGGCAGCTGTAGTAGATATCACTTGTTTCGCACAGCCCTGTCCCGTACATCGCATCTCTTGGATAGCGATGATGTCAGCCTTATATTATTCGAGGACATCTGCCAGTTGGATAGAGGCACCTTCCCTATAAAGGGTCCGGACATTCCAGGTGCATATCCGTAAATCATGGTCCTTAAAACGTTTGCGAGGATCGTCATCGTTGTAATCGGTCGTTATCCGAGGCTTCTTTTTTGTTTTCATTGGGCGCATATGTTTTTTCCGTGGTGGGACCCAAACCCAACGTACGAACCCTCGCTCTGAGGGAGATGCTCGCCACTTACTTTAGCCGACTTCTACACCGGGTGGTGTAGAGCGCCGTTTCCAGGAACTTCCACGAGGAGGACTTCCACCGAAGTGGAGGGGTCCCATTTGACAATTTGCCAATTCTGGTGACCAGTGAGTTGACTTGACCCGACACCGACAAGGATTGCGCTGGCTTCGCCATGTTGAAGCACTCAGACACGTTGCCTTGTGATAATCGCCCCCATAGTCCCCATGGGTATCAAATGAATAGAAATTCTTCAGCGATTGAAAGTTTATAGTTTTTTTCAGGATTCGTATACCCTGGTGACCTATATACCACTTTGAATGGTAACCACACATATTTGTAGGGTATTTATAGTCGGCTTAGACCGGCTATAATTTTGATAATCCTAACTATCATAAGAACACCTACTATAAAATGTCAATACTTTAAAATTTCCCAAGTGATCTAACCTTCCCAACTGTTTTTTTTAAAGTAACTAACCTATAGAACCACCGCGATAAATAAGAGTTGTAATAAATAATAATAGTTTGGCGCTTCAGTCCTTCATAGAACTTAAGCCAAGCTATCTCACCATTTGAGCTGTGCGTGTTATATTTGTACTCAAATTGGTGGGACCAACAGTTTATTGCCGAATCCGAACAACAGGCAATGTTTTACTCTCGTAGGTTTGCCATTTACTGCCGAGAGGTAGCGTTGCATTGAAAAATGTTTTTTATAAAAAAGATGTTGGCAGTCGCTGTGGATCGAATCGCGGACTTTTCGGCTCGTAGTCGAACGCACCAGCGACTTTTCGCTCGCTATCCAACGCACTAACCAGACGAGCTACGTAAGTATTTCGGAAAAAGTGTCAAGTTCCTTCTTATTCCACATTATTCCGATGTTTGTTTATATTCACAATGACAATGAACATTTTCACTTTTATCAAACCAAAATTCTGGCTGCACATATTTGCATACTCTTTTTTTTTAAATAACTGCATGACATCGTCTGTCTTTGTAAGCAAATTTTTGATATGTGGCTAACAATACATATAGTTAGCGAACTTTTTAATGCTAAAACGTGAGAGAACAGCTTCTGTAAATATTTCCAGATTTAGTCCATTTAAAAATAGTTCATTAATAAATCATTTAACCCGTTAAAGTAAAAAAGCGGGCTTAATGACAGAAATGTTGTCATTTTTTCAAAACCCCAAAAATTTACGAAAAATCGGATTTATAAACATTTTTTTAAATAAATTATTAAAATACAATATTTAATAAAGTTTTAACAATGCAGAATAAAAACACACTTTCCGTCAGATTTCATTTCTAAAAAGTAGCTAAAAGTAGCTAGATATTTTTTAGCGGACAAATTTTAGTAGCTAAGGTTATGAATAATCCGCTATATCTAGCGACAAAGTAGCTAAAACGGCAACACTGGGTGGGACCTACAGTTTAAATCAGCGAAGGGCATTGCATGTACGCGTGCATTTGAGCTTTTTATACCCTTCACTAAGAGTGAACCCTAGTGGAAATTTGCCCGATGCACTATCGGGAAATGATCGGGTTTTCCTCGGGTAATCCCTAATAGAGAAAACATGATCATTGCCTTTTCAAGACCTTAAAATGATCACTATACCAGGGTTTACATTATCTAAACAATCAATGGTCCCTATCAGAACTACATTAGTTGTCCCTTATAAGGAAATTACAATCGGGCCATAATCGGTATTTAATGACGAAAACCTTAAATATTTGTTTATTAAACGGAAATATCTTACAATTTTTATGAATATAATGTTATGAAAATTTTACATTTAACTATAATTTTACACCATATGACCATATAATGATCACGCATATTTTTCTTTATTTATCTTAAGATGAAAATATAATTTTTAATTTTCAAAATTAAAAAATAAACCCAGCAAACACTGAAGCTCTATTATGAGCGTTTTACAGTCTCATTTAAGAACCAGAACGTTTACGTTTTCTTTTTGAGCAAAATGCGTCAATTATGTGAGATCATTGAAAAATTATATATTCACAATCTCAGTTGTGAACCTTATATAAATCTCATAATATTGCCTAAAAACAATCTCAAAACAAAATAATTAGCGTATGTAATGAGATTGTTTTAAAAATGCCCACATTGCCCATATTGACTAATAACATAGAATGATAACTAATATGTTTGAAATAGTTATAAATAAAACAGGTTAAAATATATTCATAACTGTTTAATATTTTCAATTTAACATTTTAACCGTGTTAAATAAAACAAACAAAACTATCAAGCTTTGGTATGCACTAAGTGGACCAACGAGCGCTGGTCAATCATGCAAAGCTACATCGCATCAGGGGCCTGCGCTAATTTCCAATTGGTATCATGGACTGCTGCCTTCCAACATATCATTTAACAAATTTGGATGTTTCTTTTTTCTGATCTTTCCATTGTACGGAATGTGAGCTTTTATAGAAACGCTATTTAGAAACACCGAATCTAAATCAATGACGATGACGGTTTTCTTGTTGACTATCGTGTCTTGTTGACTATTGTGTCGCCTCCGCGTACACAATCATTTAAAGACCGATTTGGTACCCCACCCGCGTGTCTATGAGACGTCGGCGACTGAAGTGACTGTCCCTGATGGCGACGTCGACGAGGTGGACGAAGGAAGATGTGGCTGTCGATGAGCTGCACTCGCCAAACTCACATTCTTCAGATTTTCGAGGTATCACTGCAAACTTGTACGCAATTCGTTCCTCGATGGCCTCATTTGTTTCCTTCCAGTCGGTGGTATATTTAACGCGAACCTGTTCTATTTCCACTTATTCACAGCAGAAAACTTTGTCAAGTAGACGCAACTTATCCGGATCCTGCGACAGCGTTGCCGAGAACAGCAACTTGTGCGGTTGCGGCTGACTACAGCAGAAATGTGGCTCGTCCCGACCGCAACATGTCGAAGTTTGTCTTGACCTGATCATACAGTAGAACTGCGCAAACAACGCAGCAGAAAACCTTGTCAAATGAATATTTTAAAATGTTTTATAAAAGAAATACTTAAAATTTTCTCACATCATAAAATTATTTTGTTTGTTGACATCAACCTTTTATTGACTTCTGTCAATTTCAGTAGGTCGCAGTGTTGCATATTTAAAGTACGAAATACTTTACATTTCGTACTCAATTTTTCTTTAATTTTTTTATAGAAATGTACGTTTTGTTTTAGAGGAAATAAGGTATTAAATATAACAAATTTTGTGCTATTAAAAATTGTTATGGCTATAGCTTTATTATAATCAAGAAAGATATGCTAGTATGATGGGTGGGCGAGATTAGGGGTCCAAATATGGCAAATTTTACAACGCAAGTTTGTATTGAATTATTTATAACTTGTATCAGAGTGCCTACCTGCATTGTAAACAGAATGCTTTAGAATGTATTTTTCACGAGATTTGCATTTTTGAAAAAATATCTTAAAATAATCAATAGAGACCGTAAACAAAAACGATTAACTGTTAACGCAGTGCGCGGAGTTTCAAATCTAAAAGAACTTTTAAAAATAATGAAAAATCCCATTTTTTATTACACAGAGCAGCCTACGTATTTGATTCTGTAGAAACTCTCTAGTCTATACGTAGCAAATTGCTGCACGCAACTACAACTTTGGCAAAATCTTGAGTTGATACAGTACATGCGGTTTTTGTCTTTGGTTCTTTCTCTAATGCACATAATTCTTTTTGTGTTCACTGGAAAAGGAAAAAATTAGCGACTTTAAATGTAGAATCTGCAGAGAAAGATCGCTGATGAAGGGGCTTGGTTGCCTAAGAAACAGCTGTACGATCTGCCACTCATTGCATTTTGCCAATTGTTTGTTTTATTTGTTGGTACAAAACACCTAATTTTTAGAGAGCATGAGCATGTTAAGACAATATCGTAAAATAATCAATAGAGGTCGTGAAACAAAAACAATTAATTTAACAATTAAAAGTTACAAAAAATGTCTGAAATAGTATTAAAAGTACTATTTCAAAATACTCTATTCAGTAAACCCTGTTTCTGTGGAAACAAAAGAAACTAGCTGTTTTTGACGTTTCGCAGCAAAAATTGTTTTCATTTCGGTGTAATGTGTGGAAATATTTATAACGCGCACGTGTTTGAGAGTTAATAAAAAGTATTTAATAATTGTTTAATACTACAGAAGAACTTTGAACGAAACGAGCTCTCTCAACATTTTGAGCTGTGCTTGTTATATTTGTACTCAAAGTAGTGGTACCTACAGTTTAATACCGAATCCGAACGACGGGGTGAGCAGAGCTTTTCAAGGGCACTCGGTGGTTTCCCATTTTCTACCGAGAGGTCGCGCAGTAAAGAAAATGTTTTCTCTGAAAAGATGTTGTTAGCCCCAGTCCAGGCTTGAACATGGGATCTTCAAGCTCGCAGTCCAACGCATTAACTTCTGAGCTACCGACAATAAAGGTATTTAATGAACAAAATATTAACAAATTTACATTTATCTAAATTCGATAATTTTTCAGCATTTAAAACAACAACAACGTCTACTAACATTCTATGCAGTGAATAATTGCCCAAAAAGTAACACACGGATCCTTTTTAGGCCGCCGCGTTGGAAAAACGAATTTCTTGGCTTGCTTGGAATTGATATATGAATAGAATCAGCGAGTATGTATTATAAATAGTGCTTTTACGAGCTTGAATACTTAAAATGTTTGAATTAATTTGTTCTATTTCAGACGCTTTTTCTTTTTTAAACAAATTAACCAACGCTCAGGGGATGCCCCCTATTCATGCAAAGCACAGTGTTGATCGTAAGAAGGGATGATAGGTTAAAAGGAGGGGGGAAAGATAGAGTAGTGTCGGTGAATGTTTGTTTTGAACTTGCCAATATCAAAAATGTCGGGAAAAACGGAAGCAGGGAGATTGTCCCACAAACGTATCGTGCGACTGAAGAACGAGCCGAGTGTTGAGAGCCGAGTGGACTACGAAAGGGGGGGGGGGGGCTTGGTTTGACGCCCGAGGAGAACGAGAGAAAACACGACCTGGTGGAATCAGGCCATGTATTTCCTCGAACATTCACCATTGTAATACCTATAAAACAGGCTTACACACCCACGGTCTTTCGGTGCATAAGAGAACCAATAGACGATGAAATATGTTCATCCCCCTATTAAATATATCGCACGTTGTTGCATTCGGTCCAGGAACTCCAAGGAGGATTTTGAGGCCCAAAATGCCCAAATGTGCGAATTGAATTCCATTTTAGGCCGTATATAGGTAGTGTAGACAGTGCGTAAGTCAGCAGGAGTAATGTATGTTTTACACCGTTTTAAAAAACCGAGGCACTTGGCCGCTTCTTTCGACACATTAAATATGTGGTCATTCCAACGGAGATCACATTGAATTGATATGCCCAGAACGTCAAGAGCAGCTGACTGCGCAATATGCACTGTACCCATATTGAGGGGTGATTCCATTATTTTGTCATTCATAGTGCGTCGTTTACTCTCAATCTCCAAAGAGTTTGGGTGCTTGTTGAACGAATATGAATGACAAATGTTACTGTCATCTGCAAAGAAATGAATTGGGTTCTGGGTCAATGACAGAAGGTCATTGATAAATACCAGAAATAGGGACAGGGATAGGACGGAACCCTGCGGAACTCCAGAATTGATAGAATGTTGTTCTGAGAACACACTATCCATCGGAACTCGTATTGAACGACCTTGGAGAATACTCGATATCCATGGAGTAAAGAATTCACCGACACCATATGAAATTAGTTTTGAAACGAGGGCTTTATGCCACACTCGATCAAAAGCCTTGGAAATATCGAGAGCAACAGCCTCGCTCTCCCCGAAAAAGTGAACGCAATTATTCCACTTTTCGGAGAGGACCGCCATCAAGTCACCTGTGGATCTGGTCCTACGGAAACCGTATTATCGGTCACTGAGCAATTCGTTGTGCTCAAGATAGTTCACAAGGTGGAAGTTAATTAAGCTCTCCATTACCTTGGAGAGAGCAGAGCATATTGCAATGGGTCGGTAATTGGCTGGGTTCGTGGCCTCGCCCTTTTTCGGAACTGGTTGGACATTGGCAACCTTCCAACAAGATGGAAAAACTCATGTCGTGTAGAAGATGTTGAAAAGGTTACGCAACGGACAAGCCAGCGTTGACGCGCACTTCTTCAACACATGGGCAGATATGCCATCTGACACAGAGGCTTTGTTAATGTTGAGGTTTGCTAAAACCTTTTTAACTGCCCGAGTTCGAAAAGGTATCTCTGGCATTGCAGAAGAAACAAAATCGACGACAGGCAGTGGTTGATTACTATCTGGGAGCGTTGAATTATTTGCAAATAATTCTGCCAAGAGATTAGCTTTATCAACCGGGTCAGTGAAGGTCTGGCCATTCATACTAAGAGTTGGAGTAGACGATGTCGTCTGATTCTTCACCCTTTTTACAAATGACCAGACATTTTTACTACCCCTGTGATAGAGTAGAAACTTTTTGCGCGCGTTTTGTTCGTGAAGAAACTTTTCGCGCGAGATCATGGCATTACAGCGATTCCTAGCCTGTATGCGAAGTCTTTCAGTATCAGCATTCTTGTTAGAACGCCAAGTCTGAAAGGCTTCCTCTTTCGACCTGACTGCAATCCTGCAAGTCTCATTAAACCAAGAGCGGTCCTTGGGTTTAATGCTAATCTTTTTAGAAGATATGAAGGACCGCATATCGCAATAATATTTTGTACCTTTAAAGCCGCAGCATTTATATCTCTGTCTGCGAAACACAATTTCCAATTAAAGTTGCGAAAAAAATCATTTAACGCAACCCAATTTGCTTTTTCGTAAAGCCATACAGTCCTCTTTGGGGCTTTAATCGAAGAGGCGCGTAAACTAGAATACGAAAACTCAACGGAAGCAGTACAGTGGTCGGAGTTACCAAGAGGTGCAAGGACTTTTACATCATATTTTTCATGATGAGAAGTCAGAAAAAGGTCTTTTTACCTTTGTCCACTGCCGCGTGGGAGGTACGTCGGTTCTTTCACCAATTGATTGAGTTGATTGCACTCTGCAAACAGCTCAACATAACAACCCTCCTATCTTGGAAGACCCGAGTGGCGTTGTGCACAATAAAACCGCCGGCAACAACAATTTCACTGCCTGGAAATTGCTCCAAAATATATGAGATCGAATCAGATAAGGCATCCAACTTATTACAGGTGGAAACCCTATCTAGATTCGGACTCCTATAAAGAAAGCACAAGTTCATGATGAGTGTTTGGATTTTGAATTTAACCCAAATTGTATTAAATTCGCTATCCGACACACTATATTGTTGCTGCAGTTGATATACAACGTCACTCCGTATAAATAGAGCGAGACCCCTATGGGCAGAAAATAATAGCACTAAGTGATACCCAGGTATTTGAAAATCCAGTGGATCTGCATCCTCACTAACCTTGGTCTCACCCAGTGCCATTATTTGTGGCCTATGAACGGACACATACGCATATATAGAGAAGAAATTCGTTCTCAGCCCACGAATGTTGCAAAAATCTATGCGAAATTTTTTCTATATTTTTTCTTAATTTAATTTTGTTTTATTTCGTTGTTATTTTATGTTGGGCGGGCACATTGAACACAGTTTTAAAGCACATTTATACTAAACGACGGACGGAACACGTTAAAAGGACAAAAGATACATTGAATTCATGCTCAAATACATGAAAATGATGTTTTCCCGAGAAACGACTTGCTGTTCCAAAAAAAAAAAATCATAATTCGGTACACATACCCATTTGTAAATATGGGTATCAAATGAATGGAAATTCTTCAGCGATCGCGAGTTTGTAGTTATTACGGTAACCTATGTACCACTTTGAATGGTAACCGCACACATTATCACATATGTGTAGGGTATTCATAGTCGGCTTAGACCGATTTTCATAATTCTTTTTAACTTCATCACACCAACTATCACAATATCCCTACTTTAAAAATTCCCATGTGATCTAACCTTCCCAACTGGTTTGTGTTGTATACGTTATACATAGAGCCAATGTGACCAGAATGGTCGATAAAGCGCCGATTGGGCGATATTTTTTAACTCGTGGCGCTTTTTATTTTACAATTAATTAAGAGGCTCCTTTTTTAAAATAAATTTATTTTTAAATTCGTTAAATCACGCGTTAGTAGTTGAATATTTTAATGGTTTTTCGTAAAGTGTGATTTAAAGCTAACAAAAATAATAGTGTGGCACCAATCAAAATATCCATTACTTCCAAAAGTAATTGATTAAAAATGTAGTTGTTTTTCCTGTCCCAATTTTTTTTAATTATACCACTTATTCAAATACGTTTTGGTATTCCGATTTTCGGTAAACGATTCCAGGGAAATAACACGTATAGGCAGGGCCGTGCGTGGGGGGTTCAAACCCCCTCTCCCCCCAGGAGTATTAAAAAAATTATTTAATTAAATTGAAGACTAAAAATGTATATGAATTTAAATTATAATTTTATAAAATCACACGCTCAGATCAAAAGTGGTTTAAGCAATATGTTAGAATAAAAAATTGATCAAAATGTTTAGAGTAAAAACGAAACAACATTTTTAACAGCAAAAAACAATAAAAGAAGATCTGAGCAAAAAAGTGATAAAGTTCAATCTCATTTGTGAGCTGACTTTATCTTTACTCATTGTTATTCTAATAAAATTTTATTGATGTTAAAACGTACTGAGGAAATTAAAAAATGCTATACTAATAAAAGGTTATGTATATATTCAAAAATATATACTTCAAAAAAATGTAAACTTTCTTTACAAAAATGTTCTTTGCTTAAAATTATTTTGGTCCAACGTTTGTTTTTTTCTTGTGTTGAAAAACATTTTTTGGAACAGTATTTACGTTATTTTTGTCGAAGAAATATTTTTTCCGAACTAGAAATTATTGGAATTCCAGAAAAAAGCGTAAGAAATTACAGCGATTTTCTTTTAGCTTATTTTAACGTATTTTTAATAACAATTTAAAATGAAATTAGGGTCTTATTGAAATAAGAATTGGTGTACATTATTGTTATGAAATAAGACCCTGTATTTTCTTATAAATCCTGTATTTTCTTAAAGTTCGCTAAAAAAATAATAAAATCGTGTTTCCCAAATTCGCATTAAATAAAAACCTTTAAATGATTCGATTTTGTAAAAACGCTTTTAAATCCATACTCAAAGAAATTTCAGCTACAAAATGAAGGGTGAAACGAAATTATTTATACATTTTATTTTAAACTTAAAATGTTAACGCGGTAAAAAAAATATATCACAAATGAAGAACAATACTCAATAGTTTTTAAAAATAGTTAAAGAATTATATTTCTGAATGAGTTAGGACAAATTTCCGTATTTTAGTCTTCCAGCCCACCAACAGCCGTTGGACACCATTTCTTCTAACATTTTTGATAACACTAATCCAACTATCGCTTATTTTATTTCAGTTTAACAATATTTCAATATTTTTCGAATAATAGATTTTATTTAAGCCAAAAATTTTAAATCTGGACCTCGCTCAGGCAGTTTGGAGGGTTACATCCTTTTGAACAAATTATATAATATTGTTCTGTACCGGTTTCAACAGTCCCTCGCTCGTTTATTTGGATCTTTAATCCATTTCTTCGATTTTATTGGGAACTTTGAATATATACTTTAAATCTCATCTTTACTTTTTGAAAATATGAAATATATTATATTTTTTGACATATCTCTTATTGATTGTTGGGCTTAGATCCACTTTACTTTCGCCGCAAATTTACGATTCACAAATCCTGATTTTCGACCTGATTTACATTTACTATTTAAGAAGTTGGTCTCTTGAAACCAAATTGTAATATTTCCAGCAGTATCCCTTGCATGCATTGTAGAACGGTCGATTACTTATAACTGAAAACTTGTTTTTTTTTTTTTTTGTCATAAATCAGAGAATTTTTGAATTTACGGGATTTTTTTCCGTTATTTGCTTTGACCGCATTTGAATTTGTAAAAATAATTTCTTTTACACCCTTTTTGTGCCGCAAATATTTTTTTTATTATGAAAATATGATATGCCTTTTCATTTCAAATTCAAAGTCAAGTTTAAAATTAAAGTCTACTTTTTTTGAAAATTTTCATAAATAATAAAACGTCAAAAAGCTAATTTTAATTTTAAAGTCGTCTTTGGATATTGCTTTGAGATATATCCTTTTAAAATAAACGTTGTTAAAAATGTTGGCAATTGTATTACCTTTTAAATGAGACTTCAGTGTTTTATTTTGCTTCACTATTGGGGCATTCCATTGAGACGGGCGTTACATTCGTACGATTAAAAACTTTCTCATTTGATAAATAAACCAGTTGGGAAGGTTAGATCACATGGGAAATTTTAAAGTAGGTGTAATTATGATAGTTAGAATTATCAAAATTATAGTCGGTCTAAGCCGACTATAAATACCCTACACATATGTGTGGTTACCATTCAAAGTGATATATAGGTCACCATGGTATACGAATCCTGAAAATAACTACAAACTTTCCATCCCTGAAGATTTTTCTTTCATTTGATACCCATATTTACAAATGGGTAGGTATACCGAATTTCGATTTTTTTTTTGTGAACCACAAGTCTTTTCGCCGGAAAACATTATTATCATGTATTTGAGCATGATATCAATATATATTTGACCAAAAAAGTTTTCCTAAGCACGTATAGATAAAAATTGATCTTTATATGTACATTTTATATGAGGTATTTGAACATAAGTGGTCGGATCATAGGTCACAATGGACCGATCTCGCACATACAGCGTAGGTATATTAGTAATCTAAGTTATAAGTTTCATTTATCTAGCTTTTCAATTTTAAAAGTAGTAGGGATTTCAACAGACAGACAGACAGACAGACAGACAGACGGACAGACAGACAGACGGACAGACGGACATCGCTAAATCGACTCAGGAGGTCATGCTGATCAAGAATATATATACTTTTCCATACCGGAGATGCTTCCTTCTGGGTGTTACAAACGGCGTACCAAACTGAATATACCCTTTCACTCTTAGTGTAGGGTATAAAAAGAGAGGCAGAAAAATGTGATTGTGAAGAGATTAAGATGCATCGGGACAGGAATGAGGCTCGAAAATTCTTCGAGGAAATAAGACGCCTGGCCGGAGGTTCAAAATCCGGAGCCTTTTCTTTTAAAGATGAGAACGGGAATCTTGTCACAGATATCCAGAGCACACTGAAGATATGGAGGGCTCACTTCTCTAAACTGCTGACCGGTGACGATAACAGCAATTCCACCGATAGAGAAGTAAACCCGGCAACCCCAGTACTTGATGACGACATTGAGATTTCGCCACCCGGCCATGACGAGGTCAGAACAGCCATTGCTCGGCTGATGGCCTGCCTGTTGAGTTGTTTAAGACCGGAGGCGACCAGCTAATAGAGAGCATGCACGAGCTCGTAAGCAGAATATGGTCGGATGAAAGCATGCCAAGTGACTGGAACCTTAGTGTATTCTGCCCAATCCTTAAGAAAAGGGATTCTACTATTTGCGCCAACTACCGTGGTGATCAGCCTACTTAATATCGCACACAACGTTCTATCGAGCGTTTTATGTGAAAGACTGAAACCCATCGTCAACAGACTGATTGGACCTTATCAATGCGGCTTCAGTCCACCATAGACCAGATATTCACATTGCGCCTAATTCAGGAAAACACCCTAGAAAAACAAATCGACACCTACCACCCATTAGTCGATTATAAAACCGAGAGAAAATACTTCGAGATGACGAAGTCCGTGAAAGCAGCACTATGCTCAACAAAAGTGTCATGCTTCTCGCATATGTCGACGATATTGATATCATTGGCATTAAAGAGTCCGTGCGTCTTTGACAAAAAGCTGATTTTGACACCCACAAGTTCGACATTGTGAAGGACTTTGTCTATCTGGGATCCAGCATCAACAGCAACAACGACGTCAGCCTGGTGAATAAACGGAGAATAACTTTTGCCAACAGGTACTTTTTTGGGCTCAGTAGTCAATTGAGAAGTAGAGCCATCTTTCGCCGAACAAAAATAATGCTCTACAAGTCACTTATCATGCCCGTCCTACTTTATGGTGCAGAAACATGGACGATGACCTCACCGATGAGAGAGTACTGGGAGCGTTCGAGAGAAAGATTCTCCGTATAATCTTTGGCCCTATCTGCTTTGCTAACGAGTATCGAATCAGGATGAACCATGAGCAGTATGAGTTATTCGACGGCATTGTCATAGTCAAACGCATCAACATCCAGCGGCTTCGCTGGCTAGGTCATGTCGAACGAATGGTTGAAAAACACTCCTATCATCCCTTCTTACGATCAACATTGTGCATTTCATGTATAGGGGGCATCCCCTCAGCGTTGCTTAATTTAAAAAAAATGCGGACAACCTGGCAACTCTTGGTATTTCTAACTAGCGTCAGCGCGCGCAAATCAGAAGCTACTGGCGCGGCTTTATCTCAGCAGCCAAAACCGACCCACGGGTGTAAGGGCCATTTAAGTAAGTAAGTCATGTTTTCCGTGCTTTATTGTGTTTCTCGTGCGTGCCTGTAAATTTAGTCTTCGGGATCGAGCTCGTGCGTGTCACCTACAGGCACGCGCCCATCTCTATTTTATACCGCATCAGTGCGTCCTTAGACCACACAGTACGACTACAAAACTACGGGTAGTTTTTGATGCGTCATGTCGGACATCAACACAGAATTAATTGAAAGATATTTTGCTAGTTGGTCCGACAATACGAGAGGAGCTGGACTCTACGTTGTTATGCATAAGCATCGTTTGGCCATTTCTGGCCAAACGATGCTTATTTTATTTAAGCGACTTGAATAAAGAATTGTATCCAATTTGTAGGCAGTGATTTCTACGTTGACTACTTCGTTTTGACCATTTTAGAGATTAGTGGGGTTACCCCTCTGGGTGTCAAAATGTTTGTCTCGATTGTTTCCGCATTATTTGAGCTGTATTGTATCCGCATTTTTGAGATTTTGATAAAAAAAAGTGGTATATTTACACTTTTGTTTGGTAAGGGTCATTTAATGACTTTTTTAAATATTTCTCAAAAATAAATGTTATCTTGACTTTTATAAATATTTTTCAAAAATAATAATTGTTTTTGACTTTTATAAATATTTCTCAAAAATTAAAGTTATTTTTGACTTTTATAAATATTTCTCAATAATAAAAGTTATTTTTGACTTTTATAAATATTTCTCCAAAATAATAGTTATTTTTGACTTTTATAAATATTTATCTAAAATAATAATTATTAATGATTTTCAAAAATAATTGTTATTAAAGATTTTTAAATTTAAAAATCCTAAAATAAAACCAGTTGGGAAGGTTAGATCACATGGGAAATTTTAAAGTAGGTGTAATTATGATAGTTAGAATTATCAAAATTATAGTCGGTCTAAGCCGACTATAAATACCCTACACATATGTGTGGTTACCATTCAAAGTGATATATAGGTCACCATGGTATACGAATCCTGAAAATAACTACAAACTTTCCATCCCTGAAGATTTTTCTTTCATTTGATACCCATATTTACAAATGGGTAGGTATACCGAATTTCGATTTTTTTTTTGTGAACCACAAGTCTTTTCGCCGGAAAACATTATTATCATGTATTTGAGCATGATATCAATATATATTTGACCAAAAAAGTTTTCCTAAGCACGTATAGATAAAAATTGATCTTTATATGTACATTTTATATGAGGTATTTGAACATAAGTGGTCGGATCATAGGTCACAATGGACCGATCTCGCACATACAGCGTAGGTATATTAGTAATCTAAGTTATAAGTTTCATTTATCTAGCTTTTCAATTTTAAAAGTAGTAGGGATTTCAACAGACAGACAGACAGACAGACAGACAGACAGACAGACGGACAGACAGACGGACAGACGGACATCGCTAAATCGACTCAGGAGGTCATGCTGATCAAGAATATATATACTTTTCCATACCGGAGATGCTTCCTTCTGGGTGTTACAAACGGCGTACCAAACTGAATATACCCTTTCACTCTTAGTGTAGGGTATAAAAAGAGAGGCAGAAAAATGTGATTGTGAAGAGATTAAGATGCATCGGGACAGGAATGAGGCTCGAAAATTCTTCGAGGAAATAAGACGCCTGGCCGGAGGTTCAAAATCCGGAGCCTTTTCTTTTAAAGATGAGAACGGGAATCTTGTCACAGATATCCAGAGCACACTGAAGATATGGAGGGCTCACTTCTCTAAACTGCTGACCGGTGACGATAACAGCAATTCCACCGATAGAGAAGTAAACCCGGCAACCCCAGTACTTGATGACGACATTGAGATTTCGCCACCCGGCCATGACGAGGTCAGAACAGCCATTGCTCGGCAGATGGCCTGCCTGTTGAGTTGTTTAAGACCGGAGGCGACCAGCTAATAGAGAGCATGCACGAGCTCGTAAGCAGAATATGGTCGGATGAAAGCATGCCAAGTGACTGGAACCTTAGTGTATTCTGCCCAATCCTTAAGAAAGGGGATTCTACTATTTGCGCCAACTACCGTGGTGATCAGCCTACTTAATATCGCACACAACGTTCCATCGAGCGTTTTATGTGAAAGACTGAAACCCATCGTCAACAGACTGATTGGACCTTATCAATGCGGCTTCAGTCCACCATAGACCAGATATTCACATTGCGCCTAATTCAGGAAAACACCCTAGAAAAACAAATCGACACCTACCACCCATTAGTCGATTATAAAACCGAGAGAAAATACTTCGAGATGACGAAGTCCGTGAAAGCAGCACTATGCTCAACAAAAGTGTCATGCTTCTCGCATATGTCGACGATATTGATATCATTGGCATTAAAGAGTCCGTGCGTCTTTGACAAAAAGCTGATTTTGACACCCACAAGTTCGACATTGTGAAGGACTTCGTCTATCTGGGATCCAGCATCAACAGCAACAACGACGTCAGCCTGGTGAATAAACGGAGAATAACTTTTGCCAACAGGTACTTTTTTGGGCTCAGTAGTCAATTGAGAAGTAGAGCCATCTTTCGCCGAACAAAAATAATGCTCTACAAGTCACTTATCATGCCCGTCCTACTTTATGGTGCAGAAACATGGACGATGACCTCACCGATGAGAGAGTACTGGGAGCGTTCGAGAGAAAGATTCTCCGTATAATCTTTGTCCCTATCTGCTTTGCTAACGAGTATCGAATCAGGATGAACCATGAGCAGTATGAGTTATTCGACGGCATTGTCATAGTCAAACGCATCAACATCCAGCGGCTTCGCTGGCTAGGTCATGTCGAACGAATGGTTGAAAAACACTCCTATCATCCCTTCTTACGATCAACATTGTGCATTTCATGTATAGGGGGCATCCCCTCAGCGTTGCTTAATTTAAAAAAAATGCGGACAACCTGGCAACTCTTGGTATTTCTAACTAGCGTCAGCGCGCGCAAATCAGAAGCTACTGGCGCGGCTTTATCTCAGCAGCCAAAACCGACCCACGGGTGTAAGGGCCATTTAAGTAAGTAAGTCATGTTTTCCGTGCTTTATTGTGTTTCTCGTGCGTGCCTGTAAATTTAGTCTTCGGGATCGAGCTCGTGCGTGTCACCTACAGGCACGCGCCCATCTCTATTTTATACCGCATCAGTGCGTCCTTAGACCACACAGTACGACTACAAAACTACGGGTAGTTTTTGATGCGTCATGTCGGACATCAACACAGAATTAATTGAAAGATATTTTGCTAGTTGGTCCGACAATACGAGAGGAGCTGGACTCTACATTGTTATGCATAAGCATCGTTTGGCCATTTCTGGCCAAACGATGCTTATTTTATTTAAGCGACTTGAATAAAGAATTGTATCCAATTTGTAGGCAGTGATTTCTACGTTGACTACTTCGTTTTGACCATTTTAGAGATTAGTGGGGTTACCCCTCTGGGTGTCAAAATGTTTGTCTCGATTGTTTCCGCATTATTTGAGCTGTATTGTATCCGCATTTGATCCGCATTTTTGAGATTTTGATAAAAAAAAGTGGTATATTTACACTTTTGTTTGGTAAGGGTCATTTAATGACTTTTTTAAATATTTCTCAAAAATAAATGTTATCTTGACTTTTATAAATATTTTTCAAAAATCATAATTGTTTTTGACTTTTATAAATATTTCTCAAAAATTAAAGTTATTTTTGACTTTTATAAATATTTCTCAATAATAAAAGTTATTTTTGACTTTTATAAATATTTCTCCAAAATAATAGTTATTTTTGACTTTTATAAATATTTATCTAAAATAATAATTATTAATGATTTTCAAAAATAATTGTTATTAAAGATTTTAAAATTTAAAAATCCTAAAATAAAACCAGTTGGGAAGGTTAGATCACATGGGAAATTTTAAAGTAGGTGTAATTATGATAGTTAGAATTATCAAAATTATAGTCGGTCTAAGCCGACTATAAATACCCTACACATATGTGTGGTTACCATTCAAAGTGATATATAGGTCACCATGGTATACGAATCCTGAAAATAACTACAAACTTTCCATCCCTGAAGATTTTTCTTTCATTTGATACCCATATTTACAAATGGGTAGGTATACCGAATTTCGTTTTTTTTTTTTGTGACCCACAAGTCTTTTCGCCGGAAAACATTATTATCATGTATTTGAGCATGATATCAATATATATTTGACCAAAAAAGTTTTCCTAAGCACGTATAGATAAAAATTGATCTTTATATGTACATTTTATATGAGGTATTTGAACATAAGTGGTCGGATCATAGGTCACAATGGACCGATCTCGCCAATTTTTTCGCACATACAGCGTATATTAGTAATCTAAGTTATAAGTTTCATTTATCTAGCTTTTCAATTTTAAAAGTAGTAGGGATTTCAACAGACAGACAGACAGACAGACGGACAGACAGACGGACAGACGGACATCGCTAAATCGACTCAGGAGGTCATGCTGATCAAGAATATATATACTTTTCCATACCGGAGATGCTTCCTTCTGGGTGTTACAAACGGCGTACCAAACTGAATATACCCTTTCACTCTTAGTGTAGGGTATAAAAATGCCATAAATGAAAAGTCGTCAAATCCTTTCTAATCGTACTGTTGGTTTTGTTGTAGCATTATTCCTTCACAATGACTTTTATACAAAAAAAAAATTGGAAAATTTTCTGTCTCTGATATAACTTGAATGAATTTATATTGAAATTGGATTATGCTTTTATTTTATACAACAATTAACTATTAACTATTATTTTATTCTGGTAGCTCTCATACAAGAGCTTAAATAACTATTATAAAAAAAACTATTCGTATGAGATTTTAACAAATGTGTAACGGCTAACTTAGAAGTTGATCAATCGTTATAATTGCCAAAATAGCGACATTCACCAAATTGTATGTTTAAATGATGATTAAGTTCTGATTTATCTCATATTCTTAAAAAGGATTATAGGAAGTGGACTTAGAAGTTGAACGATCAGAACAATTATTGGAATAGTTGTTTCTATTGCCAAAATAGCTATATACGGGCCATTCCACACCAAATCGACCAGCGATTGGAAAACACCTTTTTCGATTTAAATGAAATTTGGGCAACTGATAAAGGGTATCGAGATATGCATTGATCAATTTTTTTTTAATGAAATTTGGACAACTGATAAAGGGTATCGAGATATGCATTGATTAATTTTTTTCGCCCACTTCTTTCAGAGACAGAGGTTCAAAGTTGAAAAAAATGGGCCAAAAATCACTTTTGTATGGTTGTATATATTTCAATATCTCTTAAAATAGAAATGCTAGAAACTCCGTTGATGGCTCGTTTTAAAGAACAAGCTTTTAGAGCAATTGGGTTATAACTTCTAAACTTGAACATGTGGCGCGTGGTAACTATCCTTGCACTTCAAAATTGATGTCCTTAAAAGGACCCTATTTAAAATTTTGAAAAAAAAACACTTATTTTGCTTGATTTAATATAAATGTTCATGCCAAATTTCAAGATGGTATTTTGATCGCATCGTATTTTAAAAATTAATTTTCCAAATTTTTATTTATTTCTACTGAAAATTTGCAATTTGATCACGGGCCACCTGTTTACTTTTAGAAGTTACAATTTTTTTTCTAAAAGCTCGTTCTATTAGCTTTAAAACGAGCCATCAGCGGAGTTTCTAGCATTTCTAGTTTAAAAGATATTTATATATGAACAACCATACAAAAGTGATTTTTGTCCGATTTTTTGGGTATCCTTTATCAGTTGCCAAATTTTATTGAAATCGAAAAGGTAAAATCTCAAAATTGACTTTCTTTGGTTGATTTTAATGCAAGCAAGACCCAATATTGTCTGTTATCTCACAAAAGAATGGATTCACCCCTCCCTCCCCTCAATATGGGTGTTGTGGATATTGCGCAGTCAGCTGCTCTTGACGTTCTGGGCATATCAATTCAGTGTGAGCTCCGATAGAATGATCACATTTGATGTGTCAAAAGAAGCGGCCAAGTGCCTCGATTTTTTAAAACGGTGTAAAACATACTTCACTCCTGCTGACTTACGCACTGTCTACACTACCTATATTCGGCCTAAGATGGAATACAACTCGCACATATGGGCAGGGGCTCTAAATCTTCTTTGGAGTTCCTGGACCGAATCCAACAACGTGCAATATATTTAATAGGGGATGAAAATATTTCATCCTCTATTGGCTCTCTTGAGCACCGAAGGACCGTAGGGTGTGTAAGCCTGTTTTATAGGTATTGCAATGGAAGTGCTCGAGAGAAATACATGGCCTGATTCTACCAGGTCGTGTGTTCTCTCATTCTATTGGTCATCGAACCAAGCCCACCCCTTCGTAGTCCACTCGGCTATCAACAGAACCACGCATTATAGAGAGAATTCGTTCTTCAATCGCACGTTTCGTTTGTGGAACAATCCTGACATTTTCCTGACATTTTTGATATTGGCAAATTCAAAACAAATATTCACCGACACTACCTCCTCTTTCCTTTAATTTTGTCCAGCTAGAATTGGGCTTCATCCGACTGTGCCATGGTTGTAAGGACCATTTACGATGAAAGAAGTTTAGCTTTTGGTTTTGTGTTTCTGATTACTTAGACTTTTGCTTTTGTGTTTTTTTGTATTTTTGTTTTTGTTTTTTTGTTTTGATTTTGTTTTAACATTAGTTTGGCCTTTGTGTTTTTGTTTGCTTTTTGTTATTGATTTAGTTCGGCCTTTGTGTTTTTAAGTTTTGCTTTAGTTCCGCTTTTGGTTTTGTGTTTTAGCTTGTTTTGCAATTTCTTTTTTTTTCGCTTTTGTGTATTGTTGTAGTTTTTGTATTTATACTTTTAATTTTTGGGTTTAGTTATTAAATGTTCTTGTTTTTTTTACCTTTTCCGTTTCTGTTTTTGCTTTCCTTTTCCTTTTTGTTTTAGTTTGAAATTTGGTTTTGCTTGTTTTTAATTTGGTTTTTGCTTTTGTTTTGTGCGTTTTTTTTGTGTTTATGCTTTTAATTTAGAGTTTTTGAATTTGTTTTTGTGTTTTTGCTTTTGAATTGTGCTTTTGTTTTTGTCTTATTGCTTTTATATTTTTTTATATTTGAGTTTTTTGTCTCATGCTCGTAGCTGGTGCAAGTGAAAGTTATATCGTTTTGAAAGTTTAGGCTGTATCGGTGGTGCCACGCCCCTTTGTCCAATCCCACCCATATATAGACTTTCATTCAAGAAGAGGAACAAACAAAAAAACAAACCAACAAATAAATTTATTATATGTATAAGATAGGTGTTACAAACGGCGTACCAAACTGAATATACACTTTCACTCTTAGTGTAGGGTATAAAAAATTTACATAATAATATCGCGATTTTTATACCCTACACTAAGAGTGAAAGGGTATATTCAGTTTGGTACGCCGTTTGTAACACCCAGAAGGAAGCATCTCCGGTATGGAAAAGTATATAAATTCTTAATCAACATGACCTCCTGAGTCGATTTAGCGATGTCCGTCTGTACGTCTGTCTGTCCGTCTGTCTGTCTGTCTGTTGAAATCCCTACTACTTTTAAAATTGCAGAGCTAGATAAATGAAACTAATAACTTAGATTACTAATATACCTACGCTCTATGTGCGAACTTGGCGAGATCGGTCCATTGTGACCTATGATCCGACCACTTATGTTCAAATACCTCATATAAAATGTACATATAAAGATCAATTTTTATATATACGTGCTTAGGTAAACTTTTTTGGTCAAATATATATTGACATCATGCTCAAATACATGATAATAATGTTTTCCGGCGAAAAGACTTGTGGTTCACAAAAAAAAAATCGAAATTGGGTACACCTACCCATTTGTAAATATCTTTCCATCATGAAATGGCAAACCTTACTGAAGAGAAATGTCAAAAGAGCGGCAAGAAATATGGCGTCGTTTGCTGTTCCTGTCGCTCTACTTTTGTAGCGCCCCTCTTGAAAAACCCTTGAAAAAAACTTTTGTAGCGCTCTTATTGAAAAACCCTTTATTAACAATTATATAATTTTCCAGTTTTTTTTGTTTTGCGAACTTTGTTATTTGTGACGGGCGTTACAATATTTTGAATGGATATAGCAACTACCTGAAATATCTCTTAGACCAAAGAGTATAATAAATGAATAAATTCCACAAAAATCTTTACTTTTACAAAGTTTTCCAGTTGTAGGTTTGCAAAATAGTTCGCAAAATAACTTTTACCATTTTTTGTGACGGGCGTTACAACTCAAAAAAGTAAAACTGTTTGGTTATTTGTCAGGACTTTGAACCACTTATCACCAAAGCAATGTGTGGCATACTTTCGCAAACAAATTACCTTTCAAATTGTACCATTCAATTTTATTTTGGATTTTAAACAACGAAACTACAGTATTTTGAATATTGCCTCAATTTTGTACTACAATAAATTTCAAAAAAATGTATGACTTTAATTGAGAAAAAACACATTTGCCATGCAGTTTGGTAAATTCTGATCACAGAATATGAAATTATAAGTATTTCTTATCCTAAAAATCATTAAACGGAATCAATAGGTTTAACTTTAAAATATCACACCTTGGAAACATTTCTGTGGAATGCCCCTATTGCTTAAGTTATGTTCAATAGATTAATTTATTGATTATTTATACATATTTTTTCAAAATTAAATACCCAAATCTTTTAACCACACCATCTGGGAAGCTAAAATTTTACCAATATCTTAATTTTATGTTGTTTCACCATACTTCCAAATTTCATCAAGTTTTGAAATGGTACTGCTATTTGTTTGTTTTTATATTTCAAAAACACCCTTATTTATTAAAAAAAATGTTTTTTTACCAAAAAAAAAAAGAAATATACATTAACAAATAAATTGGCATATGTATAAAATTTGTATTTTGAAATTGAATAAATAAATTTTCAGAAAACAATGGAAAAATTTTCGCCTGCGTCGCTTTTCTATTCGAATTACTTACCAATATTATAAAAATATTTTTATGAAATGTGAGTAAAAATTTCAAATCAAATCGATTGCTTCTATTTAATATTTTCTCAAATTATATAAATTTCGAATTTTTTCAAAGCCTTTTCAAAAAAGTTACAAGAGTTTTTAAATAAAATTAGCTTTTGTTTTTATTACGATTAAGCCAGTATATTCGGACCCTAACAAGGCTATGGAAAATGGCCCAACCAGGACCTAATGACCCTTCAAAAGTTCTTGAAGTAAACTCCGTACACCCGATATCTAACCTTGTTTAGGCCTCGTTGGATACCGATATTGTGAAATAATGACATATGTTCATGAGTATGGCCAAAAAGAAATCTATCTCCCCTACCCTCTTTATTGTGAAGTTAGCTAAAACCCCCCCACGAGCAAATCCTGCGCACGGGCCTGCGTATAGGCACATGTTTAATGAAAATTGATACTGTAAGGTACCCAATTCTATGTTTTTAATTGTCAAAAGAGTTATGTCAAATATATGTCAAAACTGTGAATGTCAAAACGAGGATTAAAAGTAAATATAGGATGTTTTGATGAAAATAAAATCAATTATCATTGTACAACCAAACAATCGGCACATCTTTTAATTAAGCCAATTATCGGCACACTAACTTGCCTTGGCACTTTTGAGTGCCGGCAATTAAAATAAACTTTAGGCCAGTGGCGTTATTAAGCGCCGGCAAAATTAATAGGCATGATTAAATTTCTTTGTTAAAAACGTCCCCCTACGCCCAAATATCCATCATTACATGGCGATCTTGCCAAATTTGGCAAAAAATTTTATGTGGCGACACTTGAAGAAAATGCCAAGCGCACCAACAAGCGACGTCCTGCTGCACCAATATCAAAGCACCAGCCGCAGCCGATCACAACAAAGCCGAAAACAAACAAAAGCAACAGAACAATTAAATAAACATAAAATAAAAACACAATAAACTAAATTAATAAAAAACACATTTATTTTTACATATATGTATAAATTATATTGGTATATTCAATAAACAATGAAAAATTACACAAATTAAAATTTTTGTAAACAAAAACTAAACTAATCACAACTAAAGGGTAACGATTTCCGGGAAATAACTTTTCCCGGGAAACGGGAAATACAAAGTACTTTTTCCCGGGAAAACCGGGAATCCCGGGAAATTTGATTAAATCTGAAAAATATGTGAAAAATAATTAAAAAGTAAATTTTAGAGTATTTATTTAATATTATTATTTTTATTACTTCACTAAATTGTATATAATACAAAAAAAATAATTTTATTTTTAATTAACATGTTTTAATTTATGTTATTATTATTTTTAAAATAACATTTTAAAAATGTAGCAAATTTAGATTAAGTTACTTGTTAAATTTTACTTTGCGTTTCAATTGTACTGAACTAATATTTTGTATCTTTAGTTCTTTGCTTTTGTATTTATACCCTACACTAAGAGTGAAAGGGTATATTCAGTTTGGTACGCCGTTTGTAACACCCAGAAGGAAGCATTCCGGTATGGAAAAGTATATATATTCTTGATCAGCATGACCTCTTGAGTCGATTTAGCGATGTCCGTCTGTCCGTCTGTCTGTCCGTCTGTCTGTCTGTCTGTTGAAATCCCTACTACTTTTAAAATTGAAGAGCTAGATAAATGAAACTTATAACTTAGATTACTAATATACCTACGCTGTATGTGCGAAATTGGTGAGATCGGTCCATTGTGACCTATGATCCGACCACTTATGTTCAAATACCTCATATAAAATGTACATATAAAGATCAATTTTTATCTATACGTGCTTTTTTTGGTCAAATATATATTGATATCATGCTCAAATACATGATAATAATGTTTTCCGGCGAAAAGACTTGTGGTTCACAAAAAAAAAAAATCGAAATTCGGTATACCTACCCATTTGTAAATATGGGTATCAAATGAAAGAAAAATCTTCAGGGATGGAAAGTTTGTAGTTATTTTCAGGATTCGTATACCATGGTGACCTATATATCACTTTGAATGGTAACCACACATATGTGTAGGGTATTTATAGTCGGCTTAGACCGACTATAATTTTGATAATTCTAACTATCATAATGACACCTACTTTAAAATTTCCCATGTGATCTAACCTTCCCAACTGGTTTTATTTTCACAAAAGAAAATATTACTTCTAAATAAATCTTGAAAACATCAGGTTATGGGCCCTCTCACGAAATAGAGGAAACAGCAAGAAAATTTTCAAAAGCAGGAAGAAAATTCGTTTCAAGAAATTCTGGACGAAGATATTACGAATAATATATCTATCAGAATGGTGGTCAACATGCAAATGGAGAAGCTTAGAAAAGACGATATATCCACATATTCAAGCTTGCCAGAGCGCAAAAGACATTTGGAATGCGCTCGCGAACATCGATGAGGACTCTGGATTAGTGCGACGAGTAGGACTGATTCAAAAGTTTTGCTCAACAAAACGTCAAGATTTTGGATGCACAGAAGTCTACGTCAACGACGTATTAAACACCGCACACAAATTGCGAGGAGCTGGGTTGAATGTCGATGGGGAATGGACCGGTTCCATGATGTTGGCAGGACTTGTTGACGAATATAAGCCAATGATCATGGGGACGCAAAGTGCAGGGATCCGTATCACAGGTGACTCCATCAAGTTAAAGCTGATTCAAGATGTGAAAGTGGAAAATGGTGCTGGAGCAATTGCGTTTGCAGGACAAAAGAGCAAATTCAAAAAAGGCCGTTTAAAGGACCAAAGTGCTACAATTGCAATGATTTTGGCCACATTGCCGCCAATTTTCCGAAAAAAACAATTCAAAATTACGCAAAAACCAGGGCAGCAGAGGAATGCGATATTTGAATGTTTTTCTGCAATGTGCGTCGACGCTAAGGACTGGTTCTTCGATTCAGGCGTTTCGGCTCACATGTGCGCAAGCGGTAAATACTTCTCCAGCAAAATTCAACCATAGGATGCTGAAGTCACTGTGGCGAACAACTCGACGATGCGTGTGGAAGGGATTGGAAATGTTGATATGTCAGTGCGAACATCAGCGTCTACAGAGGACACCGTCTCATTCCTGGATGTACTACATGTTCCGGATCTTTGCATCAATCTTCTATCGGTCTCAAGAATAGTAAAAAGAGGTCATGAGATGCGATTTTATAGAAGCGGCTGCAAAGTTATTGATCCTGATGGCAATGTAATAGCAACAGGAGATCTGGTGGATGGCATGTTTCGTCTGAACAGGACAAACGAACAAAATGCATATATCTCGCATGCGCAGGGGATGACTGACGAAATCTGGCATAAACCCGTTGGACACGCAAGCAGTGACGTCATGAAGAAAATGATTTCTGGCGTGGTAAGCGGCATGGATTGCAGAGCGGCGAAGGAAAACTGCATCACTTGTATAAAAGGCAAGATGGCAAGGTTATCCTTCAAAGACGTCGCCACGAGAGCAGCAGGAGTTCTTGAGTTGGTTCACTCAGATCTTTGTGGACCAATGGAGCAAGTTTCAATCGGCGGCTCGCGTTTTTTGTTGATATTTGCTGACGACTTCACGCGAAAAGTCTTCGTGTACTTCATTAGAGCTAAGGACGAAGTGGCTGAGAAATTCCTCGAATTCAAGAATTTTGCAGAAAATCAAAGTGGAAGGCGCATCAAAGTATTAAGAAGCGACAACGGAACGGAGTATTGCAATGGTAAGATGAAAACAATCCTTGCAAGCAGCGGTATACAGCATCAGACCACGGTTCCGTACACACCGCAGCAAAATGGTATGTCGGAACGCATGAATAGGACCGTCATCGAAAAAGCGCGTTGTCTACTCATCGAAGCAGAATTAGGTAAACAATTTTGGGCTGAAGCAGCGAATACAGCCGTTTACCTAATTAATCGAACGCCCTGCAGAGGTCTTGAAAATTCAACACCGGAAGAATCTTGGTCTGGAAGGAAGACAAACGTGAAGCACCTCAAGGTCTTTGGGTGCAAAGCTGTGATTCATGTGCCAAAAGAGAAGAGGAAGAAGTTGGACGCTAAAGGAAAGGATGTCATCTTTGTCGGTTACTGCGAAAATCAGAAAGCATACCGATTCTATGACAAGTCGAAGAGAGATGTTGTCACAAGTCGTGATGCAATCTTTTGTGAAATGCAATTTGTGGGTGAAGTAGCTGCAGAAGATCCATTATATTACAACATTTTTCCCGGTTGCGATTCAGTGGGGGAAATCGAAGAAGATTCAATTGCGATAACTTCGGAGAATGATGCAGACACGGCGAATGGACACTGCCAAAGATCCACAGGCGAGACAATCGACAACATCTGCAGACGATGATGAATTTTACTCCGGTGATTCAGATGTAATCGACGTTGATGCAGAATCTTCAGAGATTGGAACCGCACCCGCACCACAGTTGAGAATATCGACAAGAATTAAAAAACCTGTTGTAAAAGATGGCTTTGTTACATACATGGCATCTGACGTGGATGGCGATCCTACAACGTTCATTGATGCAATGAACAGCTCCAACAGGCTGCAATGGCAAAAGGCAATGGAGGAGGAATTCAACGCCCTTGAAGAAAACAATACGTGGGAGCTCACAGATCTGCCAGAAGGAAAGAAGCCGATTGACTACAAGTGGACGTTTAAGACGAAGCGTGACGCAAACGGGCACGTCGAAAGGCACAAAGCTAGGTTGGGATAGACTATGAAGAAAAGTTTTCTCCCGTTGTGCGCTTCTCATCCATTCGATTGTTGCTGAGTCTGGCTGTTCGATTTGATTTGGACATAGATCAAATGGATGTGGTCACTGCTTTTCTACAAAGCGAACTGGACGAGGAAATATATATGAAGTTTCCGGAAGGCTTCAGTACAAAGAGGGGAAAGGTATGCAGACTGAAGAAATCGCTGTATGGTCTTAAGCAAGCCAGTCGCGTCTGGAACAAGAAGCTGGACAAAACCTTGAAGATGATCGGACTCACGCAATCAAAAGTCGATCATTGTATTTATTATAAGCGGGACAATGGCAAAATAACATACGTGGCTATTTACGTCGATGATATCCTGATTTTCACGAACGACCAAGCAAAGAAGAAGAAAATTAAAGATGACCTGGCGCGTAACTTTAAAATGAAAGACATTGGTGAAGCAAGATACGTGTTAGGCATTCAAGTTACTCGAGACCGAAATCAAGGAAAACTTTGGATCGATCAGGAGAGGTACATTGAAGATGTTCTAAAACGCATCAATATGGACAACTGCAATGCTGTTTCGACTCCTTTGGACATAAACCAAAAACTTTCAAAAGAATTGTGTCATGACTTCAAAGAAGATACTCAGCACTAGGTTCCGTATCAAGAAGCCATTGGAAGCATCATGTATGCGGCGCAAGTAAGTCGGCCTGACTTATCCTTTGCAGTGGGAGATTTATCGAAATACAACAAAAACCACTGTAAAGCACATTTGGCAGCTGTTAAATGGGTCTTGCGTTATATGAGAGGCACGAGTAACTACAAGCTGGAATTTACGAAGGACGCAAAAGGATATTTGGAAGGATTTTCTGATGCCGACTGGGCTGGAGACGTGGATAAACGCAAATCTACTACCGGTTACGTTTTTAAATTTCAAGGAGGATGTGTTTCTTGGAATTCGAAAAAACAGCCTACGGTAGCCCTTTCGACCACCGAAGCAGAGTACATGGCGTTAGCTGCATCATCACAGGAAGCTCTCTGGCTGAAGGCACTTTTTAAAGAATTAAGCAGTACTACGCAAGAATTGATGGTGAGATGTGACAACAAAAGTGCTATAAATTTGTCGCAGAATAATACGTATCATGCACGTTCAAAGCATATCGACATACGTCATCATTTCTTACGAGATCTGGTTAGCGAGCGGAAACTACGAATAGAATACATTTGTACAGAAGACATGGTTGTGGATATAATGACGAAAGGATTGCCCGCTTCAATACATATTCACTGCTGCACTTTGATGGGTTTAACAGTACCTAAATCTAGTGGGGGTGTAGCAAATTTAGATTAAGTTACTTGTTAAATTTTACTTTGCGTTTCAAATGTACTGAACTAATATTTTGTATCTTTTGTTCTTTGCTTTTGTATTTTTATTTTTACAAAATAAATATTACTTCTAAATAAATCTTGAAAACATCAAAAACATCTCAACGACGATATTTTTTTTTTTGCACGAAAATGCACGTTCACTCTCAATTGGGCTGTATATTCAGTAAAATTTCCAATATTGAGTTTATATTTTTTGTAGCTTCATATAACTTAAGTTCATTCATAAAATTTTTATTTGTATTCGCGGAAGATAAATCATTATTATTTTTTGATTTGAGGGCAGCACTTATCGCACCATCCAATCTCTCTTCTAAGTTTTTAAAAAGTTCGACATCGGAAACGACATCTTCTGTTTCAATATAATCCTCATCTTGCTTGTCGTAAAACTTAATAAATATATCTTTTGCACAACGGTATATTGCAGATTTATGTGATGAAGGAAGGTCCTCAGTAGAATGCACATCAAGAGTCTGCAAATATTTAGCTATAGACACAATATCCGTATTTCGTCTTTCGAATTAATTCGTTATGCGAATTAATAATATTTTCAATAATTCTCTTGAAAAATCGTCATTATTTTCACGCAGGGAATCAAACATGAACTGGAATATAGCATCAGCAGTTATCTAATTGGCATCATGTCTACTTAATGCTTCAACCTACAATTTTACAGGCTTCAGTGCGTTCAAAATATTTAATAGTACTGGAATATTATTTTCATTCAAGATATAACATGATCTTGTAAAATTTCGTTTCTTTTTGGTGATATTTAAAAAGAAATACAATTTTTCTTACCATATTCAATGCAATATTAATATCATCACGTTCACGCATATTACTTCTCTAAACTCAGCATAAAAACAATCAGAATCATCAGAAAACGAACTGTTTTAATTCCGAGCACTGAGTGATTGCCGAATGAAATCGCTGTCTGAAATCCCATGAATTGAAAATCCATCAACGGCCGCGAGTCTGGCTACTATTTCGGCAATTGATTGCCTTTTAGTATATTGCGATATTGGATTTCGAGCAAGAGTCTTTATTGAAACATTCTGTGTCTTGCTTGAACCCGCTACATTATTATCAGATAAATTCCTTTTCAACAGACTGATTTGGATGTGTTGCAAATGTCTTATGAGTCCACTCGTTTAAGATCTTTGCAGCTTATTAATTTATTTGGACATTTTAAGCACCGAAAAAAAGACTGTATTAAAAATAACTAAAAATGTCTTTAAAATAAATACATATGTATTTGATTTACGTCCAAAAGCATATGTATTTATTTTTAATAAACTGTTGTATTTGTATGTAAAATTACTACATAATTTAACAGCTTTTCTTTAAAAAATTCCAATACATATGTATTAAAAAACCTACATTTTGTCTTTAATTTTACAATAATATGTAGTTATTTTACTTTCTTGTGATAATTAATTAAATAACATATTTATAGAATTATGTAAAGAAATTACTACATATGCCTTTAATTTTACAATAATATGTAGTTATTTTACTTGGTTGTGATAATTAATTAAATAACATATTTATTTTTATTAATTCCGAAAATTATATGAATGAATATTATATAATTTTTTTAATTTCAAAATAAAAATAATATTCAAGAATTATAAATCAGAAAACTATTTAGTTGTATAGTACAAACTAAAGATTGATACCCACAACCACAAGAAAAATCTACATATAAATAAATTAATAAATAATTAAATAAATAAATAAATAAATAAATAAATAAATAAATAAATAAATAAGTAAATAAAAATATAAATAAAACAAATATTTTCCTGATCATAAGATGGAAGCATCACTAAGCATCATCAGTTCTGACGGTTCAAAGGAATGGCAAGCACTTAAGTGTTTCTTTTCGGTTAAAACATATAAGAATAAAAGGTAAAACCATGCGATGGTAAAACCATACCATGGTAAAACCAAAAAGATGGCATATCAGCCATTACTTCCTGAACAGAATACAGGCGGCGATCGAAAAATGAGAGAGCGAACATTGAAAACAACAAAAAATTGCCGTCTCAATGCTAACGTAATGGCGCACCACATCAGCAAAATACTCATCTGCAGCTGCGTGCTATATTTGTATTCTGCTGAGTTGACAACTGAGTTTTAAAACCAAAAATATTCAGCGGTAAACTTAGTTGGCAGCTCTATAGTCTTCTCTCATTAAGACGGTTCGGTTAGTTGCTACGGACAGTTTTGGTTTATTTCAAGGATTGAAACCTAAACGAATAACGGTTTCGATTTCGGTTTCGGTTTTTTCCGCGTTTCGGTTTTTTCCGCGTTTCGGTTTCGGTTACGGTTTTAAGTTTATATAACGAAACGGTTTCGGTATACCGGTTCCATGATACGGTTTCGGTTTTGATTTCGGTTTTTGAATAAATTTTCTTTATTTCCATATTTTTTTATATGGTGCTAAATTATGATCAAACTATTATACTGGGGTAAAGTGGGAAACGTAATTTAAACAATGTTTGTTGTTATTTTAGTAAAAATATTGTGTTATATGAATTATTTAATTGATTACGTCAAGAAAAAAAATTAATTTAAAATTTCGTGACCACAAACCAATGAAAAGCAACATTTTGACTTCACCTGATATATGAACTGAATTGAAAAGAAGATGAATTTTGTACAATTTTTATCCATAAAAGCCAAAGAAATTAAATTTCAACAATTCTGTGAATTGCAATATATGTAAACAAGTGATGATCATTTGCAAGAGCAAGGCAAGAAATGTTAATCTTAATCTTTTAAATTTTAAATAAAGATCGAAGACAAATATATTAAACTGCATATTAATTATGAAAACGAATAGAATTTGAACACTAATTGTATTTAAGTTATAAATAAAAAATAATTGTATAGAACAAGTGATGTTGACAAGACAATTCAAAATGTCAAGGCCATAATAATATGAACGAAAAGTCACCAAATACATTTTCAAAATGCTAAATATTTTTTACAAACATCTTTATGTATCTGTCAATTTTTAATCGATGATCTCCATTTTTTTACCACATGATAAGAAAATGTAAATCTATCATTTGATATTTCAACTTTAAAAATGCATCAATTACTTTTTATAATATTAATCAACAAACTCGAAAATTAAGTTTTTCATAAAAATCATGAAATATACGATATACATATACAATAAATATAAGGAATATTTGTTATAAGCATATTTCTGTTTTCGTCACACATTAAAAAAAATCCGTATGCTACACGTACCGTATGTCAAGAGAACTCAAATAATATGTTGCAGAGTAACATTTTCCTTTGCGAACATCATGCGAACACAAACTCAAACGCTACAAAGCGAATACTAACAGAAAGAAGAGAATATAACAATAACGATTACGTATACATACACTTTCACAACGACAACTCTTCGTTGCTTTCCTGTATCATCGCATGGCAACAAACAGACGCATGACAGCAGACATACGCATGACAACGGACAGACGCATGACAACAGACAGTCGCATGACAACAGACAGTCGCATGACAACGGACAGACGCACGGCACCACACTACATGTATGTATCTAGTACAGCACTCTAGTTGGCAACAACGAGTTCTCTTTGTGGTACAAAAATTCCCCGCCAAAATTCTATCAAAAGCTTGGATGCTTCTTTATTCGCATTTTTGTTGTTGTTGCACTTTCAAACGAATCAGCGGATTTGTGAAAAAAGAAAAAAAAAACAGCAATATATCAGCTAAAAATATCACACTGTGAAAATGTTCATGTATTATTTTTTTATTACTTCATGATTTTACAATTAACAAAAAAACTATATATAAAAGTAAAACAAAAATAGTAATGTGCATAAGCACAGTGCATATGCACAATCGATGTACGAACTTGCGTAACGAAGAAAAGAGAAAAAACATTGTTTTGTCTATTTTATCTTTTTGAAGCGACTTTTGAAGCACTTTTAAAGCTATTTACCGCTTTAAAAGTGCTTCACAGGCCTTATTTTTAAGATGCTTATATTCTTTAGAATTCGACAAAAACAAAAAAAAACACACTCATCTTCATAAATGTTCACGTTCATAAATATTTTGCACGCTTTCCATTGTTACTTATTGTTCAATATTTAGTAATATCATGAATTCTTTTGTATATCATTATTAACTTAAAAACATAATAAATACATTAAAATCATAAAAAAATGCAAGAGTCTTCCTTTTCTTGCAGTCTTAGTCTTGCACTTGCTCTTGTTCTTTTTCTTGCAAAATCTCGATTTTGTTCTCGCTTTTGTTCTTGCAAAAAAAAAATGCAAGAACAAGAAATTTTTAATCATCAATAATGTAAACAAATATCTGCCTTATACTTGAAATTTTTAAACTTGTCTAACTTGCACTTCATTTTTCGTATTTCCTTCAATAGTTACTGAGATGTTAATAATTTGAACCTTTTTTACATTTTTTTTTTGCATTACATTGTTTTGTTTATGTCCGAAATGGAGCATCCATTAGAAGACTTATAAATGGTATTCTATTGAATAGATCCTTTAAAAGAATTTAAAAAATATTCAACTGAACTTTTCAAAACTTGTTCCACTTTACCTCAAGCTCCCAATATATTTTACTAATAAAATAAATAAAAAACCCATATTATTAAAATTTTAATCATTTTTTAACGTAAAAATTTTGCTTGGAGTTGTGGTGTTTTGTTTTCTCAAAAAACAACATGTGAATTTTTGTACAACCAAAAATGTTTATTTTGGGAACTTCAAATTTTAATTAATGAAATTTTACTTAAGATCTTCTATATAAATTAATATATATTTTTCTGGTTTTTTGTATACTTTTTTAAAAACCGTTTTAAACCGGTATAAAACCGAAACCGTTTATATCGGTTTTGGATATCGGTTTATTTCTGATTTTCGTATAACGGTTTCGGTTACGGTTTCGGTTTTAAATATGAAACGGTTTTAAACGGATATCGGTTTCGGTTACGGTTTCAATCCTTGGTTTATTTATATACTTCTTTCGCAGTCATCCGGCGTGTGCAAAAAAAAACAACAACAACAAAAACCAGTTTCTGCAATATGAAACCAAAGAATTCGTTTATAACTGCACGAGGGACGACCTTTCGTAATTCATTCGTCAGTGATACCACACGAATTCAAATGAAAGCAAAAACCAGTTGGGAAGGTTAGATTACATGAGAAATTTTAAATTTGGTGTTATTATGATAGTTAGAATTAACAAAATTATAGTCGGTCTAAGCCGACTATTAATACCCTACACATATGTATGGTTACCATTCAAAGTGGTATATTGTTCACCAGGGTATACGAATCCTGAAAAAAATTACAAAATTTCAATCGCTGAAGAATTTCCATTCATTTGATACCCATATTTACAAATGGGTAGGTGTACCGAATTTCGATATTTTTTTTGGGAACCACAAGTCGTATCGGCGGAAAACACTATTTTCATGTATTTGAGCATGACTTCAATATATATTTGACCAAAAAAGTTTATCTAAGCAGTAAAATTGATCTGTAGATGTATGTTTAATATGAGGTATTTGAATATAAATGGTCAGATCACAGGTCACAATGGACCGATCTGCCCAATTTTTTCGCACATACAGCATAGATATATAAGTAATCTTTTTTATTTATTTATTTATTTTTTATTTATTTATTTATTTATTTATTTATTTATTTATTTATTTATCTAACTCTGCAATTGTTTAAGTAGTAGGGATTTCAACAGACAGACAGACATACAGACGGACAGACTGACATCGCTAAATCGACTCAGGAGGTCATGCTGATCAAGAATATATGTACTTTTCCATACCGGAGATGCTTCCTTCTGGGTGTTACAAACGGCGTACCAAACTGAATATACCCTTTCACTCTTAGTGTAGGGTATAAACAAAACATCAATACAGTACATGGTGTAGTAAAAAATAAGACAAATAAAGGCAAATGTATTTAAAAACCAACAAAATTTAGTAGAAATAATGTTTTTCAAAACAAAGACAATTTTATACAGTAATTTTTTCGGTGTACAGCTTTAACAAATTAGTGGCTTTTTGACAAGTCTTCCATATACATTCGAATATTATTTGGAAATTATTTTTTATTATTGGTAACGCTAAACATTTGGTTTTAAAATTATAAACAGCTGTTTTTGAAAGTAAATTATGTTTTCATATTTAGAGACATTTTAATAGGGCTGTTAATTTTAAGATTTTATATAATAAATTCAATTTTAATCAAATTTTTATAAAAACAATTAAATTTAAGTGATACATATTTTTGTATACAGGGGAATTTATAGTAAATTTATAGAATATAATTTTTAGAAGAAGTTATAATAATATGTAAATAATTTTTAATTTAATATTAAACTATAAAAACAAAATAATTGCATAATACATTTTATGTATTATGTAGTACACGGATTTCAAAAATAAAAACTACTGAAAACAAATACGTACTACATATTCTGCAATATGTAGAAAACAAATTTCTAATACATTGTGTAGTAAAATCCAGACAAATTATAACAAATGTATTAAAAATTGATCAAAATGTAGTAGAACTGCATTTTTTCAAAACGAAGACATAAATGTAGTATAATTTACTACAGTATTTTTTTCGGTGAGCATTTTGATTTTTCTCCATCTTCTTGTTTAACGAAGTAGTGCCACACAGACTTTTCCATTATTTTTTTTCTTTTCCTTTTTTAATTAAATATAAATGCAAACTTACGTTTAAATTGTCAACCAAATTATGTTAAAAGTTTTCTTTGTACATAAAAAACAGCTGATGTCATTTGTGTTAACAGTGATTTTTTTTTAATTCCCAGCGCTCATCCATACATGGCTTTGACATTACTAAAATGAAACTTCTACTAATTTTCCCAGTAAACAAATTTATATTTTTATTTTATGCAGTTCCCGGGAAAAAAAGTAAAAATTTATTACCAAAAAAATTGTATTGCGGAACGCGATTGCGGACATCATAGGATGCCATTTGAAGTGGGTCCGAAAAATAATTTTTGACCCAATCATTTTTATTGCGATAATATATTGCGAACATCATGGGATGCCTAATGGTATCATTTAGAGTGGTCAATGTCCACCAATTACCAATTTTGACGCCTCAAATTTTATTTCGATTGCGGACTTCATGGGATGCCTAATGGTACATTCTGGAGTGGTCAATAGTGGGTCCGAAAGCCAATTTTACACCCAAACATTTTTATTGCGGAAATCGATTGCGGACTTCATGGAATGTCTAATGGTACCATTTAGAGTGGTCAATGACCACCAATTACCAATTTCGACCACATAACTTTTATTGCGGAAATCGATTGCGGACTTCATGGAATGCCTAATGGTACCTTCTGGAGTGGTCAATGACCACCATTAGTGGGTCCGAAAACCAATTATTGACACAAACATTTTTATTGCAAAAATCGATTGCGAAAATCGATTGCGGACATTATGGGATGCCTAATGATACCATTTGGAGTGGTCAATGATAAAATTTTTGACCACAAACATTTTATAGCGGAAATCGATTGCGGACATCATGGGATGTCTAATGGTACCATTTGGAGTTTTCGGACCCACTATTGATGGTCATTGACCACTTCAAATGGTAATATTAGGCATCCCATGATGTCCGCAATCGATCTCCGCAATAAAATTTGAGGGGTCAAAAATTGGTCATTGGTGGTCATTGACCACTCCAAATGGTACCATTAGACATCTCACGAAGTCCGCAATCGATCTCCGCAATGAAAGTTTTGTGGTCAAAATTGTCAATTGGTGGTCATTTGTTGTAAGTCAACATAGTGTGTTTTGGTAAGTCACTATACGTTGATATTATAAAAGTATCGTGACCTACTTACGCGATGACTACTTCATGCAGTTATCGTTACGTTGCAGTAAAGTGCAACGTAGGACATATGTGTCATAGTCAAGCAAGCCAATGAACTAGCAACAGTATGAGCGAAGCTGGGTCAAACCAGCAGCAGCATGATTGGCTAAGGGCTTTTTCCCTTACGGAAGCAAATAGTGAATGGAATTTGCGCACGGCACTCTGCCGGAACATGTAAATTTGAAACATGCCTTCTTACAATAGTTAAGTTAAATTTTAAGTGAGTTGTGAAATAGAGTTTAGAGGTGTAAGAAGCCAAAAATATTGAGCTAAAAAGTGTTGAAATAAAGTCTAAGTTTAAATTAAAAAGAATTCAAATATAAAATTATTTATTGGGAAATAATTAAAGTACTAAAGTAGGAGTAAGTATAATTCAACGTTCGAGATATTAACATTTTGGCGCAGCCGGTTACCAAGAACCAGAAAGAAGAAAAGAAGGAAGGAAGAGACATTTTTTTTGTTTAAGTAAAGGAAGTTACAAAGGAATTTTAAGTGAGTATTTCTGAAAATTATAGAAGTTATAAAAATATGCCGAATTTATAAACATTTTTTTTTTGTCACTCAAAATAATAATCATTTGTCATAATTCATTTTTATTGAATAAATTTAAATTTAAATAAAAATTAAAATACTCGGAACATTCATAATAATATTTTAATGGCAAATTTAAATAAAAATAAAATAAAATTTACATTCAGTTAAAAATAAAGTAAAATTTAAAATAGTTAGAACATTCAAAAATAAACACTTTAATTGAAAATTCATTTTTTTTTACATTTAAATAAAAATAAAATTTTAAATATTAAGAACATTCAATTAAAAATAAAGAAAAATTTAAAATAATTAGAACATTTAAAATAACATTGGAAATTTTTAGAATATTTTTAATATTTTTCTAACTAACATGGTCAAATTCATTTAAAATTTAACATTTTAATGAACGAATTTGGAATTATAGAATTAAAAAAAATTGTTTTAACATTGGGAAACCAGGTGAACTAGGAGAGTTCTAGGGGTTAAATAATATTTTTTTTTTTAACATTATATGGCGGAATTGGAAAAGTCACAGTTAGCTTATACGAATAAATTAGGGCAATTGGACAGGTTTACGGAGAAATTGTGGGCTCAAATCAGCCTCGAAGTAAATAACAAAGAACATTTACAATTAATAAAAAATAAAGTAAATAGTACAAAGGTCTTTTCCGAAGTAGAAAGAGTAGATGTCGTGTTCCAAGAACTAATATATTTCTTGGAACACAAGAGTGAAATAAAATAAAGGAGATAGAAAACTGGAAAGGCGAGTTTGCAGCGTTAACGAAAAAAATAAACGATAAATTAGCAGAAAAACAGGAGTTGTTAGATCACGCCGGCGGTTTAGAGTCGGAAAACGAGAAATTAAGAGCTTTGTTAAAAGAAAAAGATATTTCTGATGACTCGGTAGCTAGAGTACTGCATCAACAACCTAGATTAGAATTTGAATCAGTCGAAGAGGCAACTAACAAAGTAAGAGAATTAGACTCAAAGATCAGATTTTTAGAGGCGGAGGTAAAATTAGCAGAAGAAACTTCGTTATACCATAAAGAAGCTTTAAGAATAGAAGAACATTTAGAAAACATAACAACAGATAGAACAATAATTGAAATGCCTACAGGCGATATTTCGAAATGCGTACGAAATCTGGTCCCGGTGTTCAAGGGCGAAGATTCACCGTACCTAAAAACGGAGCTTCTTAGATTTATAGACGGTTGTTAGGCAGAGAACCTTAATATAAGTGAAGAAAATCAAGAAGAATTCATGATATGCGTTAAATTCCGTCTTTATGGAGATGCATATGAATTAGTGAGGACTAAGAAAATCGATGATTTAGAATCCTTATTTGAATTGCTTAAAAACACATATATAAAGGTAGCTACATTAGATTCCGTACAATACAACATAAGACAAGCATATCAAGGTGGAGGGGAAAGTTTGAGGGCATTTGCAAGACGATTAGAAGTATTGCAGTCAAACGCAAACGACATAGCCGATACAATGTACAAAAAGAAGAACCTGCCAACGGACGTTTTTAACACAGAGCTAGTAAATTCAGTGCTCACAGCATTTAAAGTAGGAGTGAGTGACCCGACTGTAAAGATACTACTGTTGAGTAGCAGGGCGGATAATTTAAATGATTTATTAGATGAAGCATTAAGGGCAGAGGCTACAATACAGAGGGGGTCGAAACTACCGAAGGAACTGTATAGTTTGGAAAAAATACCGAATGGAACTTCGTATAGTAAAAATAATCAAGAAAATGATATTAGAATTTTAAGAAAAGATAGGGGTAAAAATCATGAAAAAAGGGCCAGTCTGTTCTTTTTGCACTAGACCAGGACACACAAGGGATGACTGTTATATCCGCAAAAATACACCATTTTGCAGAGAATGCGAGAAGTACGGACATGAATCGAGTTGGCGATGCGGATTAAATAGATTGGAAGGGTGCCAGGAGCAACAACAAAATCAGCAATACAAAGGACTTCTAAATAACGGTTACCAACAGCCGCACCAACAAAATCAGCAATACAAAGAACTTCTAAATAACGGTTACCAACAGCCGCAAAATCGTAATCAACAATACCAAGGCTTTCCGGACAACGAATATCAAAGTCAACAGAAACCAAATCAGCCATATCAAGGGGGTAGTGGAGGTTTCCCCAATCATGGAAATAACAGTAATAATTATAATAATAATACTAATAATAATACTAATTATGGTAATGAAAATAATGGAAATAATAATCCTTTTAGAAATAACCACAGTAATAACGATAAGCCTAATAGGCCTTACAGAAGTAATAGACCATGTTATGGGTGCGGTCAAGTTGGCCATATGATAGCGGATTGCCACGCTAAGCAAAATTTTGGGCCAAACGGTAGTAACAATCACAATAAGAGAAACTACCAGGGGCCCAGTCAAGGCCAGTAAGCTGGGGTCCCGTTAACATTAGTAAAGTTAGGTCAAAGGTAGAAATAGTGGATCATACGCAAATGGAGCCTGTGATCACATTTGCTACCAAAGTTGCGAATAACAGCCAAAAAACCGTGAGCGTAAATATTGTTCATCAAACGTCGGGAGTGACCGTTGATACATATGTTGAGCCACCGTGGTTGGTCTGTAAGGAGAAGGTGAAGAGAGAAAAAATGGGCGAAAATATTGTTCATCAAACGTCGGGACTGACAGTTGATACACATGTTGAGCCACCTTGTTTGGTTTGTAATACAGTAGCAGGTATAATAATTCATTTCATACATTTTATAAGTATTGTGCCGATTACATTAGGGAACAAAATAAAAAAAACTAGCAGGATATGAAAAATATAAGGGAACATTTGGAGAGGAAGTAGTAAAAGTAGGGTATAGAGTAAACAACTTATTATCAAGAATATCAAAAAGTTTTGAGAATTTCGTGGTAGAATATAGTAAGAAGATTAGATGTAATATGTGTGGGTTTAGTAAAAGAGGGAACCGTATAATATGCAGTAGGCAGGGTGATTGTTTCAAACTACCTAATGTAAGTGATGTTTTCATCGAAGTACCTTGTGATGCTGCTAAAAATGGAAAACTCATATTACTGGTAGATTCGGGAGCAGATGCTAGTATAGTAAAGGAGGGGGCGATGACAAGATTTCCAGGTTTTGATAAAAATACTCAGAAGGACTTTAGTGGTGCCTTCGGGGGATGCGTAAGGACATTAGGGACAATAAACATTCAGCACAGTAGTATAGAGTGGTTCTGTTTAAAGATGCATGTAGTGGCAATTGAGCAAGGAATACCCGGTGATGGTATAATAGGACGGGATAATATATGGAATAGGTCCATAATAAATGCTATAGATAAGAGTTTAATATTTTATGATAAAGATAAAAACAATACTATACAATTACCTATGAGGACACGGACAGATATGGAAAATATTTTTTTAAATCAGGAATTAAAAATAGAACCTAGAACCGCAAATATAGTATCATTACGTTTAAAAATAAAAATTCCGATCGTATTAATACATAAACAAGAAATTTGTCCAGGAGTATATTTGGGCGAAAGCATATCGAATGTCAGCAAAAATAGAGTTTATGTCTCAGTTTTAAATGCTACAGAGAAGGAAATTATAATAGACAGTACTTTTAAACCAAAATTTTCAAATTTTAATCAGTATAAAGAATCGGATACAAATAATTCTACAATAAACAGCATAAATTCAGTAAACATTACAAACAGAATTAACAGATTATTAGAGAAAATGAAAATTGATGAGACTTTAAATAAAGACGAAATTACATCTTTACAAAATCTGTGTATTTCTTATCATGATGTTTTTCATTTAGATGGCGAAGAATTAACATACACGTCAGCGCTTAAACATGAAATAATTACACAGTGGAACCAACCGCCAATTAATCAGAAACAATATAAGCTACCCCATACACATAGGGAAGAAATTAATAGACAGGTAGGAAAAATGTTAGATGACGGCATTATATCGCCGAGTATCTCACCTTGGAATTCACCATTATTGCTGGTACCAAAAAAGAGCGGTAAGGTAGCAAGAAATGGAGATTAGTAATAGATTTTCGTAAACTAAATGATGTAACAGTTAAACAAGTATTTCCGATTCCCCGGATAGACGAGATATTAGATCAGTTAGGACATAGTAGATATTTTTCAACTTTAGACTTAGCAAGCGGTTATCATCAGGTTTTAGTAGAAGAAAGAGATAAAGAAAAAACGGCTTTTAGTACAGGACTGGGTCATTTCGAATTTAACAGAATGCCATTTGGCTTAACAGGTGCACCAGCTATCTTCCAAAGAATAATGAACCACATATTAACCGGTTTACAGGGTATTGATTGCTTTGTTTATCTTGATGATATAGTGGTGTACGGAAAGAATTTAGCTGAACATGAGCTTAGGTTGAGTAGAGTATTGCAGGCTTAACAGGTGCACCAGCTACCTTCCAAAGAATAATGAACTACATATTAACAGGTTTACAGGGTATTGATTGCTTTGTTTATCTTGATGATATAGTGGTGTACGGAAAGAATTTAGCTGAACATGAGCTTAGGTTGAGTAGAGTATTGCTAAAATTAAATACAGAAAAATGTCAGTTTTACAGAAAATTTATAAAGAATATGGCAAAATTATCATTACCAATTAATAAGTTACTTAGAAAGGATGTTAAATTCACTTGGACCGACGATTGTCAAAATTCATTTATTAAACTAAAAGAATCAATAATTTCACCACCCATTCTCGCATATCCAGATTTTACAAAACCTTTTTTACTTACAAAGGATGCCAGTAACGAAGCAATAGGTGCGGTACTGTCACAAGGCAAAGTAGGGAGCGACCGACCAATAGCATTACACGTCATAATATACCGAAGGTATTAGTAACGGACAATGGTTCCAATTTTGTCTCAAAACTGTTTTCAGATACTTGTAAATTGTTAGGAATTAAAAAATTACATATTACACCATATCATCCACAAGTTAATTGGTCTTTGGAAAGAAGCCATCGACCGTTATCAGAATATTTAAGGAGTTTTGCAAAAGTAGATGGGTCGAACTGGGACCAATGGTTAAATTCAGCAATGCTTGTGCACAATAACACAGTACATATGTCCACGGGGCAAACACCTTTCCGTACTTTATACGGGTACGAATTTGAGATGCCAACAAATCTTAAGCGAAAATGTTCACCAATGTTCACCGACGATTACAACAAGTTATTAAAATATCAAATTCAACGCACACACGAAATCGTGAGAGAGAATCAAGAAAAAGCGAAAGAAAAATCTAAACAAATCTATGATAGCACATTACACCCAAAAATAATTAGCGTAGGTGATAAAATATTGTTAAAAAATCAGAACAGAAAGAATTAATTTTCACCCATTTGGGTAGGACCGTACGAAGTACTTTCGATAGTAAGTCCTGTAACGACGATGATTTCTATCAAAGGAAAAGGGAAAAAATTCCATAACAATTTATTAAAAGCATATAATTTTGAAGCAAATATAACAAAATAAATAACGTAACAAACAGTTCGTAATTATCATAACACATAATTTAGATCATGTTTAAAGCATAATATTGCAAATAAGGGTGAAGAGCAACAACAAAAAAAAAAGAGCAATGTACGCGTAAATAAGAGTTTTAGGGATTAAATAAAATAAATATATAGGGATTTAGTATTAATGAAATAAATTAGTGCATAAGGAAATAGTTATGTATTAATTTCAAAAGGTGACTTACATCATACACTAACAAAGTTTGAATAAAGAAAATAGATAAGGGTATAAGGTAATTTAACAAATTATATTAGATGAGTATGAAAATATCACAAGTTAATAGCAGTTAATGATAAAAAAAAAATAAAATAATAATAATAAAATAAAACTAATTAACTAAAATAAAAGTTGAATTGTCACTACAATTAATATAGGTCAGTCAAAGGCATTGACCCATACGATAGGAACCACTGCTCGCTGTTAATGCACTACAAATGAAATGAGATACGTTAATGCATTAAATAAAATATGAAAAATCATAATAAATGGCTAGATGGCGCGAGACGGCGTGGAGTAAAGGGAAGGTGCAAAGTAGCAAGAATTGGTTAAAAAAAAAAAAAATATATATATATATATTAGAGAATAATTGCTTACCAAAGTTGTTGCGGAGTAGGGGGTAAAATATGATTAATAAATAAAACGACAAATAATAATTAAAGATAATGAAACAAAATAGAATTATATGGGATTTAAAAAAAAGGGAGTAAAAAAAAATGTAATGAAATCGTGAAATCAATGAAATATAATATAGGGATAAATAAACTAAAGTGAAATGTAAAATTAAATAAATATAATGATATTATGAGGAATATAATAGGATAAAAGCTTTTAATAGGAAGAAATAAAAATGATCTAAAGAAACAATGGCATAGGCAGATTCGATAGTTAAATACAATTATATATAAACTCTACAAAAGGTAAAAGCAAATAAATCGCGGTCTACCAAAAAGAACAAAAAAATATAATATACATATATATATATATTTGCATAATTGAGTAAAATAAAACGCGTTACTAAATGCAGAATTTGCAATTTTCTGTTGTTATTTTGCATTTTTTCTGTTTTTATTTTTTTTAACAAGCAAGAAATACAAGCAAGAAATACAAGCAAGAAATACAAATAAAAAATAAGTACTTTTGTACTTCGACCATGAAAATTATATAAATTTTTATACCAAGCGATTGGTGTTAAAACAAAAGAAAAAGTAGAAATCGACGATGAAAATAACCAGTTTGTTTTCCAAATAATAACAACGGATAGATGTAAATTATTTTTTTATGTGGGTATTTTATTTCTTTTAATCTTGGTTTTAATATAATTTTTCACATCATTTTTGCATCATTTTCAAATAAATTTCACATGTTTTAGGGGGTGAAGGCACCCAAGTACATGACCACCCGCGGGACGAACAGCGTCCCGATCAGCGCGCCGGCTTCCTTCTCTAAACGCACGATTTCGCGGCAAATTAAAAGAAATACCTCAAATGTTGAATCATCCTTGTAATATTCGATGAGGCGATGCAGGCGTGTATCAACGCCTTCATCCCACCAATTCGCCCTGAGCGTTGTCAAATATGCCTCGAAATATTTTAGTTGATTGCTATTCCAGATGATCAAAACCTGGCGGTCGCTCATCCTACCTCGAACATACTCGGTGTTGTCGTCACTGAAGTCAATATCATCAAAATTTGTGAGAATGTCTGAAAAGAACCAAAACAAAAAAAAAATAAAAACAAAAATTAATTATTTAAAAAAAAATATATATATTTAATAGAAATGAGTAATTTAAACATCTAAATAAATTTACTAACTGTGCTCTTCTGAATGCTCGATGACTAATCCTTGTTGTCGTAACGCGTCTAGATCGCGAATTGTTAAAGGATGCTGCCTCACGGCAGGAGGTTGCTGCCTTCGGTCAGCCCGGAGCTCATCCTGCTCATTGCGCAGTTTCTCGCGCCTGTCCTCCTGTAGGCCCTGGGCCGCAGTAGGGTTAAAAACATTTGCTGAAGAATATATAACCAAGAAATATATATAACTATATAAATAAAAATAGTAGCCGCGGTAGCTCAGTGGTTAGTGCGTTGGACTGCGAGCCGAAAGGTCCCCGGTTCAAGCCTGGACTGGGGCTAACAACATCTTTTCATAGAAACATTTTTCTATACCGCGCTACCTCTCGTCAGTAAATGGCAAACCTACGAGAGTAAAAAATTGCCTATGAAAAGTTCTCACCCGCCGTTCGGATTCGGCAATAAACTGTAGGTCCCAAAACTTTGAGTACAAATATAACACGCACAGCTCAAAATGGTGAAAGAGCTCGGCCTAAGTTCTTATAGAGCTGTAGTGCCAAACTATTATATTATAAATAAAAATAAATACAATTTTTACTTACGGAACATGATTAAAATTGAAGTTGAATATCCAAAGAATAAACTGCAACTAAATAATTGTCGTCCATAGAAGACAGGTATGAACAATTTTAAAATAAAAAAAAAATTAAAAATCGCGAATTTGACTCCGCATTTCGACCGAAGATAGCCGGCGCCGTTTTTGTAAAATACTGAATTTGGATACTTTATAAGTACTGAGGACAGTTCGTTAACTCACGACACATTGATTAAATGAGGTTCTACGGTGAGTGTACGACTATAGCAAATTTAAGTTTGGACAAAATAGATATTAAATATAAAGTTGACGAATTTGGATAAAGAAACGTTAGGTTTTTGAATTTTAAAGTAAAAAAAAAAGAAGATAAAAAATTTGAACCAGGTGGAAATTAAAATGTAAGTGTATGGAATAATTTTATGCAGTATGCTAAGGTGGGAAAGGTAGATTAACTTAGGACATAAGTGTAAATAATTATATATATAATAGATATGTATAATTATTTTTGTTTTAGGGACATTATGAATAAGATCCTTATGCTGGTCCTGGTGTTGGCAGCAGCTGAAGCAGTCAACATCACGCAGACGCCGATGAACGAGACAAGAATATTTTTTGAGAAAACTACTGAGGCATTATTTTATAGTGACGAATGGACAGTGATATCTAAGTTCATACCACTGCAGTTGACGAATTTTCTGGATCTAACGAAAAAATATATGGAAGCAGCCATTGAAATGTGCCGGAAAATTAGTTCAAGCGTACCAGGAATGAATTTCGGAAGATCGTGTGAAGCGGCAATGCAAGAAACATCGTCGATAATGAGGACATTACTGAAAAATGAGGGTGTTATTAAAAGAACAATTCAAAAGAATCGCCAAAAGAGGTCGCTAAATTTCGTAGGTGAGAGCTTTAACTGGGCTTTCGGCGTAATGGACAACAGTGATCGAGAAAAGATATACAAACATCTGGAGGACATTGAGAACCGAGAGAGCGAAACCTATGACGTCATGAGGAAACAGGTGACGGTGATGACATCTAATTTTGGAAAACTGTCAGCACCATTGCTGGATTCTCTAAGGGAGGTGGAAGAACTACAGATGACATTGAACAACACCATACAACAACAGCAGAAAATAAATAGAGATATAGATAACAAGCTCAACAAAGTACAGTTTATGTTACATTTGTTGGAAATACAGTCAACCATAAATGCTACGTTAATGGAGATTCAGGGACAACAATCAATAGAAATGGCAATAATGGCAATAAGAAATGGCAAACAAGGGGGATCTGCATCCTACGATAATAGACCGAAAGGAACTAGACGCAATGTTGGCCCGTCTCAAATTAAGGGGCAAAGCGAATTGGTTTATTCAACAGACTTTTGATATGCATCATTTGTCAAAGGTACGAGTTTTTCCGGACGGGGATAGTCTAATGTTCATAATTAAGACACCACTGCCGGATGATGTGTTATTTGCGTTGTACAGAATTTATCCGATGGTTGTTCAGGTTTGTCACGCCAGCGGTTTTCGAAGCGATTTGCGGAACAAACATGGCTACACTGACGCTAGCAGGGGTGGGGTGGATGTCAGTGAATGTGGCCTGCGACTTGCACAACAGAGAATTAATATTGCCTTATGAATCTGCACCAAGAATGTTCAGGAATGTAACCTATAAAAAAGAGGAGCACACCTTGTATATCGAAAATATAAAGGGGGATTGGGGAGCGTTACGCACAGAAAATGCGTCAGTCACACTTTTGCCAATACAGACGTCGGACCACAGCAAATTACGGTCAGCACTAAGAGATGGCCAGCGCAGTTTTGAAGATCTGAAAGCGGAAATGAGTCAGAAGCAGGAGCGGCTAGAATGGCTAAAGCATCAGCACGCGATGAAGACTATGGGAGCATCGTACGGCGTGGTAGTGTTGGTATTAATCTTCGTGGTATTAGCGTATTTTTGGTACCTTCGAGTAGAATCATCGAGAAAGCTAAAATTAACAGAGTCAACGAAGGATAGGGAGACAGTAGCAACAGTAAATGCCATCAGTAGCGTAAAAATTGAGGAGAACGAGTTAGCGGAGCGTATTGCATTTCGGCCAACCACAAGTCAACGAGTTGTTAAACAGAAACATGAAGACGAAGAGCAGAATCGAAAGCCAACCATAACGACATTGGGACCAGCTTATGGAATGATTTAGGGGTATGAGTATGAGGGATTTAAGAAGAAAACTCAATATATATTATAAATTAGAATTATTAATATGAGGGATTGAAAAACAAAAGAGGGATTGAAAAACAAAAAAAAAATATAAGTATATATAAAAATAAAAAGGTGTGAAAAAAAAAAATTAAGTATTTTAGTTAAAATATCGTCGAATATGCCTAAGTTCAAGTAAACACTTCATTGCACAAACTAAAGCATAATTGCTCGCACATATAAATAAGAATAACAACAGAATAACACAAAACAAAGCAATTACAAAGCGGTAACCTAAGAAGCTACTGTTTTGCCAACTGCAATGTTCTGTGCATTATAAACAATGTTCGATTGTAATATTTTTACCATATATTTTTTTTTACGATAATATTCAGATATATTGATAAGACTTGTTAAGTAAACTGATAAGAGTATAATTTTTAGGCAATATCAATTATGTAAAAGAAAAAACTATTATTCATTTTAATAATAATTTTTTCTTAAAATAGTGTGTTTTGGTAAGTCACTATACGTTGATATTATAAACGTATCGTGACCTACTTACGCGATGACTACTTAATGCAGTTATCGTTACGTTGCAGTAAATTACAACGTAGGACATATGTGTCATAGTCAAGCAAGCCAATGAACTAGCAACAGTATGAGCGAAGCTGGGTCAAACCAGCAGCAGCATGATTGGCTAAGGGCTTTTTCCCTTACGGAAGCAAATAGTGAGTGGAATTTGCGCACGGCACTCTGCCGGAACATGTAGATTTGAAACATGCCTTCTTACAATAGTTAAGTTAAATTTTAAGTGAGTTGTGAAATAGAGTTTAGAGGTGTAAGAAGCCAAAAATATTGAGCTAAAAAGTGTTGAAATAAAGTCTAAGTTTAAATTAAAAAGAATTCAAATATAAAATAATTTATTGGGAAATAATTAAAGTACTCAAGTAGGAGTAAGTATAATTCAACGTTGGAGATACTAACACATTGACTACTCCAAATGGTACTATTAGGCATCCCATGAAGTCCGCAATCGATTTCCTCAATAAAAGCTTTGTGGTCAAAATTGGTAATTGGTGGTCATTGACCACTCCAAATGGATCATAAGGCATCCCATGAAGTCCGTAATCGATCTCCGCAATACAATTTGAGGGGTCAAAAATTGGTCATTGGTGGTTATTGACCACTCCAAATGGTACCATTAGACATCTCATGATGTCCGCAATCGATTTCCACGATAAAAAGGTTTGGGTTAATTGGTTTTCGGACCCACTCAGTCATTGACCACTCCAAATCTAAACCACTCCAACCATTTTGGGTCCAACATTTTTTTTTACCCACTTTTTGAGATATGTTTTAATTTTCTTCAAAGGCTACACTCAACATGTGAATAAAAAGATTTGCCAATTTGATTGTGAACACTTTTGAATATGTACAGAAGAAAAAATAATTTGTTGCTCATCTCTTATGAGGAGTAAAAATGTAGCGAATGTGAGTACTCGTGGGCAGCCAAATTCTGTTCGATAACGAGTGTTCACTTTAGAATAACGAGTAAGTCGGATTTTTCTTATTTACTCGCTCGTGAAGTGTGAAGAAAAATAATGAACTTTCTTATTCATTTATGAAGATTTATCGTGAGTGAATAATTTTGAATATTCATTTATGAGTATTGCCGTACCCTGATAAAAACTAATTATTACTTAAAAACAAAAAGAAAATAAAAAGAACATGAACAAGAAATATATATGAGGCGATTGAAGTCATAGTTGTGTAAGTCCATTTTGCGAAAAAATTAGTTAGATGCAGAAAAGGAATCTACATATGCAATTTTATCTATGAATAGAATTTGGAGTGTCTACGTGCATTACAATGGCCACAAATTTAATGAAAAATTCACTGCGATGACAAAACGGACATTTTGTTAAAAGTCATATCCAATTCATAAACCTTTTCCATACAGAATCAGGCTAGGCTACCGAAATTCTATTCTCTGCTGTTCCAGTTCCGGTTCTATAAAAAAATAAAAAATGGTTCCGGTACCGGTTCCGGTTCTTAAATTATTTTTTATTTCGGTTTCAGTGCCGGTTCCGGTTCTATAAAGAATAAAATAACGATTCCAGTTCCGGTTCCACAAACAAGCCAAAAAATATAAATATTTTTATTTTTACGCAAAAACATAATGAAACTTATATACATATCTATCTATGTATATAAAAATAAATTGCCGTGCAGTAGTCTCGCAAAAACATGAAAGCAGATCGACTTATTTGAATGATTATTTTTTGTTTTATTCGTCTCAATACTGGGAATTCGGAAATCTCCCAAGGAAAAACAGGAAAATAGGAAAAATCGAAATTTATGTTTTGTATGAGAATGCATTAAGTGCACCACCAATGGAAATTGTATTTTAATAATGAGGATTCGTTTATATAGCCACTACGGATAGATTGGACAAAGGGGAGTGGCACGTCTCATACAACCAAACTTTTTTAAATGCTATTTCTCCTGACCTCCTAAGAGGAGATTTTTTGGATATAAGAAACTGCATATTTCTGATAAGCTACGTCTTATCATTTCCAATAGAAGCCACAATTTAATTTATTATTTATTTTTATTTATTCAATTATAATCCGAAGCCTTCCATGCCCAAATTGAATACATTTTGCCAAAATTTAATTATCTACAATCGCAGAGTATTTTTCATTAACGCAATACGAATCTGAAATTCATTACCACTTAATATTTAAAATATAAACAGAATTTTTACTATTTTATAAACTGACCTTTTGATTATCTACGTAATTTTAATTTTGTTGAACTGTAAAATAATCACTTCTTATTGTACTAATATATAAATGAAATCAAAAAAATATATACAAAAACTTCGCGGCTGTGCACATGTCATAAGTGTAAATAATGTAAATAATTATATATATAATAGATATGTATAATTATTTTTGTTTTAGGGACATTATGAATAAGATCCTTATGCTGGTCCTGGTGTTGGCAGCAGCTGAAGCAGTCAACATCACGCAGACGCCGATGAACGAGACAAGAATATTTTTTGAGAAAACTACTGAGGCATTATTTTATAGTGACGAAGGGACAGTGATATCTAAGTTCATACCACTGCAGTTGACGAATTTTCTGGATCTAACGAAAAAATATATGGAAGCAGCCATTGAAATGTGCCGGAAAATTAGTTCAAGCGTACCAGGAATGAATTTCGGAAGATCGTGTGAAGCGGCAATGCAAGAAACATCGTCGATAATGAGGACATTACAGAAAAATGAGGGTGTTATTAAAAGAACAATTCAGAAGAATCGCCAAAAGAGGTCGCCAAAAGAGGTCGCTTGTATATCGAAAATATAAAGGGGGATTGGGGAGCGTTACGCACAGAAAATGCGTCAGTCACACTTTTGCCAATACAGACGTCGGACCACAGCAAATTACGGTCAGCACTAAGAGATGGCCAGCGCAGTTTTGAAGATCTGAAAGCGGAAATGAGTCAGAAGCAGGAGCGGCTAGAATGGCTAAAGCATCAGCACGAGATGAAGACTATGGGAGCATCGTACGGCGTGGTAGTGTTGGTATTAATCTTCGTGGTATTAGCGTATTTTTGGTACCTTCGAGTAGAATCATCGAGAAAGCTAAAATTAACAGTCACCGAAGGATAGGGAGACATTAGCAACAGTAAATGCCATCAGTAGCGTAAAAATTGAGGAGAACGAGTTAGCGGAGCGTATTGCATTTCGGCCAACCACAAGTCAACGAGTTGTTAAACAGAAACATGAGGACGAAGAGCAGAATCGAAAGCCAACCATAACGACATTGGGACCAGCTTATGGAATGATTTAGGGGTATGAGTATGAGGGATTTAAGAAGAAAACTCAATATATATTATAAATTAGAATTATTAATATGAGGGATTGAAAAACAAAAGAGGGATTGAAAAACAAAAAAAAATATAAGTATATATAAGAATAAAAAGGTGTGAAAAAAAAAAATTGAGTATTTTAGTTCACTTTAGAATAACGAGTAAGTCGGATTTTTCTTATTTACTCGCTCGTGAAGTGTGAAGAAAAATAATGAACTTTCTTATTCATTTATGAAGATTTATCGTGAGTGAATAATGTTGAATATTCATTTATGAGTATTGCCGTACCCTGATAAAAACTAATTATTACTTAAAAACAAAAATAAAATAAAAAGAACATGAACAAGAAATATATATGAGGCGATTGAAGTCATAGTTGTGTAAGTCCATTTTGCGAAAAAATTAGTTAGATGCAGAAAAGGAATCTACATATGCAATTTTATCTATGAATAGAATTTGGAGTGTCTACGTGCATTACAATGGCCACAAATTTAATGAAAAATTCACTGCGATGACAAAACGGACATTTTGTTAAAAGTCATATCCAATTCATAAACCTTTTCCATACAGAATCAGGCTAGGCTACCGAAATTCTATTCTCTGCTGTTCCAGTTCCGGTTCTATAAAAAAATAAAAAATGGTTCCGGTACCGGTACCGGTTCCGGTTCTTAAATTATTTTTTATTTCGGTTTCAGTGCCGGTTCCAGTTCTATAAAGAATAAAATAACGATTCCAGTTCCGGTTCCACAAACAAGCCAAAAAATATAAATATTTTTTTATTTTTACGTAAAAACATAATGAAACTTATATACATATCTATCTATGTATATAAAAATAAATTGCCGTGCAGTAGTCTCGCAAAAACATGAAAGCAGATCGACTTATTTGAATGATTCTTTTTTGTTTTATTCGTCTCAATACTGGGAATTCGGAAATCTCCCAAGGATAAAGAGGAAAATCGGAAAAATCGAAATTTATGTTTTGTATGAGAATGCATTAAGTGCACCACCAATGGAAATTGTATTTTAATAATGAGGATTCGTTTATATAGCCACTACGGATAGATTGGACAAAGGGGAGTGGCACGTCCCATACAACCAAACTTTTTTAAATGCTATTTCTCCTGACCTCCTAAGAGGAGATTTTCTGGATATAAGAAACTGCATATTTCTGATAACCTACGTCTTATCATTTCAAATAGAAGCCACAATTTAATTTTTTTTTTATTTTTATTTATTCAATTATAATCCAAAGCCTTCCATGGCCAAATTGAATACATTTTGCCAAAATTTAACTATCTACAATCGCAGAGTATTTTTCATTAACGCAATACGAATCTGAAATTCATTACCACTTAATATTTAAAATATAAACAGAATTTTTACTTTTTTATAAACTGACCTTTTGATTATCTACGTAATTTTAATTTTGTTGAACTGTAAAATAATCACTTCTTATTGTACTAATATATAAATGAAATCAAAAAAATATATACAAAAACTTCGCGGCTGTGCACATGTCATAAGTGTAAATAATGTAAATAATTATATATATAATAGATATGTATAATTATTTTTGTTTTAGGGACATTATGAATAAGATCCTTATGCTGGTCCTGGTGTTGGCAGCAGCTGAAGCAGTCAACATCACGCAGACGCCGATGAACGAGACAAGAATATTTTTTGAGAGAACTACTGAGGCATTATTTTATAGTGACGAATGGACAGTGATATCTAAGTTCATACCACTGCAGTTGACGAATTTTCTGGATCTAACGAAAAAATATATGGAAGCAGCCATTGAAATGTGCCGGAAAATTAGTTCAAGCGTACCAGGAATGAATTTCGGAAGATCGTGTGAAGCGGCAATGCAAGAAACATCGTCGATAATGAGGACATTACAGAAAAATGAGGGTGTTATTAAAAGAACAATTCAAAAGAATCGCCAAAAGAGGTCGCTAAATTTCGTAGGTGAGGGCTTTAACTGGGTTTTCGGCGTAATGGACAACAGTGATCGAGAAAAGATATACAAACATCTGGAGGACATTGAGAACCGAGAGAGCGAAACCTATGACGTCATGAGGAAACAGGTGACGGTGATGACATCTAATTTTGGAAAACTGTCAGCACCATTGCTGGATTCTCTAAGGGAGGTGGAAGAACTACAGATGACATTGAACAACACCATACAACAACAGCAGAAAATAAATAGAGATATAGATAACAAGCTCAACAAAGTACAGTTTATGTTACATTTGTTGGAAATACAGTCAACCATAAATGCTAGTTTAATGGAGATTCAGGGACAACAATCAATAGAAATGGCAATAATTGACGATCTAGGCGCAACTAGACGCAATGTTGGCCCGTCTCAAATTAAGGGGCAAAGCGAATTGGTTTATTCAACAGTCTTTTGATATGCATCATTTGTCAAAGGTACGAGTTTTTCCGGACGGGGATAGTCTAATGTTCATAATTAAGACACCACTGCCGGATGATGTGTTATTTGCGTTGTACAGAATTTATCCGATCCCCATTAACATCAATGAGGAATGGGACTCGCTGGTTAAGACAAAGTATGACTACATAGCGGAGGCGGAAGATCGGAGTAGATTCATAGGATTAACGCACGAGGATCATTTAAGAAGTGTTACGGTGAACCAAGAGATGGACAAGGAGATAACGCTATGTAGACGTCCGGGAACGATTATGACGAGCAGCAAGGTACTTTGTGAGGTCACGTTAATGCAACAAAGGACAGATATAGTGAATACCTGTGAACATGTAGCTATTAGGAAGAGTTCAGGGTTGGTAGTGAAACTATGGGCTTCAAACTCCTGGTTGTTCAGGTTTGACACGCCAGCGGTTTTCGAAGCGATTTGCGGAACAAACACGGCTACACTGACGCTAGCAGGGATGGGGTGGATGTCAGTGAATGAGGCCTGCGACTTGCACAACAGAGAATTAATATTGCCTTATGAATCTGCACCAAGAATGTTCAGGAATGTAACCTATAAAAAAAGAGGAGCACACCTTGTATATCGAAAATATAAAGGGGGATTGGGGAGCGTTACGCACAGAAAATGCGTCAGTCACACTTTTGCCAATACAGACGTCGGACCACAGCAAATTACGGTCAGCACTAAGAGATGGCCAGCGCAGTTTTGAAGATCTGAAAGCGGAAATGAGTCAGAAGCAGGAGCGGCTAGAATGGCTAAAGCATCAGCACGAGATGAAGACTATGGGAGCATCGTACGGCGTGGTAGTGTTGGTATTAATCTTCGTGGTATTAGCGTATTTTTGGTACCTTCGAGTAGAATCATCGAGAAAGCTAAAATTAACAGTCACCGAAGGATAGGGAGACAGTAGCAACAGTAAATGCAATCAGTAGCGTAAAAATTGAGGAGAACGAGTTAGCGGAGCGTATTGCATTTCGGCCAACCACAAGTCAACGAGTTGTTAAACAGAAACATGAGGACGAAGAGCAGAATCGAAAGCCAACCATAACGACATTGGGACCAGCTTATGGAATGATTTAGGGGTATGAGTATGAGGGATTTAAGAAGAAAACTCAATATATATTATAAATTAGAATTATTAATATGAGGGATTGAAAAACAAAAGAGGGATTGAAAAATAAAAAAAAATATAAGTATATATAAAAATAAAAAGGTGTGAAAAAAAAAAATTGAGTATTTTAGTTAAAATATCGTCGAATATGCCTAAGTTCAAGTAAACACTTCATTGCACAAACTAAAGCATAATTGCTCGCACATATAAATAAGAATAACAACAGAATAACGCAAAACAAAGCAATTACAAAGCGGTAACCTAAGAAGCTACTGTTTTGCCAACTGCAATGTTCTGTGCATTATAAACAATGTTCGATGGTGGGGTCATTTTAAAATAGAATATGATAAATTGTAATATTTATACCCTACACCTATGAGGTACAGGGTATATTAAATTTGTGCATATATTGTAACGCCCCTTAGGAGGCGTGTCCGGTATGGAAAAGTATATATATTCTTGATCAGCATCACTACCCGAGTCCGTTTAGCCATGTCCGTCTGTCTGTCCGTCTTGCTGTCTTGCTGTCCGAATACAGAATAACTTGAGAAATACTGATCAGAATGCGATGAAATTTCGTCTCAATATATTTTAGCCAAAAGTAGGAACTGAGTTTGAAAATGAGCCAAATCGGTCAACGGACACGCCCACCTCCCATACAAGTCACTTTTATATAACTCTTTCGAAACTAATAACTCGAAAAGTATTCAATGTATAGTTATAAAATTTAAAACGTATAAAACGTAAACGTATACCTAAAAATATGTGGTCCAAAAATGGGCGTGATCCGCCCACTTTTTTTTCATTATTTCCCGGGTTTTCATAGTTGAAATTTGATCCGTAAATTATTAAAATCAAATCTATGAAATATTAGCCTTTCAAAATTTTAAATATAGGAGTGGTCCGCCCAATTACATTTTTCAAATTTATTTTTTTTAGTTTTTTATACATTATATAATTTTTTTAATTTATGGGGATATAAGACGTAAATTTCTGATATATGAATAATATTTTGAGGGTGGGGAGGTTCAGCATAATTAAAAATTTAAAATTAAGGTATACAATTAAATATTCCTCATTAATATCTCCACCAAAGGTGTAGGGTATTCCATAGTCGGGCCCGACCGACTATAAAAATCCGCCCCATGTGACCGAACTTACCCAACTCGTTTTACCATATATTTTTTTTTAAGATAATATTCAGATATATTGATAAGACTTGTTAAGTAAACTGATAAGAGTATAATTTTTAGGCAATATCAATTATGTAAAAGAAAAAACTATTATTCATTTTAATAATAATTTTTTCTTAAAATAGTGTGTTTTGGTAAGTCACTATACGTTGATATTATAAACGTATCGTGACCTACTTACGCGATGACTACTTAATGCAGTTATCGTTACGTTGCAGTAAAGTGCAACGTAGGACATATGTGTCATAGTCAAGCAAGCCAATGAACTAGCAACAGTATGAGCGAAGCTGGGTCAAACCAGCAGCAGCATGATTGGCTAAGGGCTTTTTCCCTTACGGAAGCAAATAGTGAGTGGAATTTGCGCACGGCACTCTGCCGGAATATGTAGATTTGAAACATGCCTTCTTACAATAGTTAAGTTAAATTTTAAGTGAGTTGTGAAATAGAGTTTAGAGGTGTAAGAAGCCAAAAATATTGAGCTAAAAAGTGTTGAAATAAAGTCTAAGTTTAAATTAAAAAGAATTCAAATATAAAATAATTTATTGGGAAATAATTAAAGTACTCAAGTAGGAGTAAGTATAATTCAACGATGGAGATACTAACACATTGACTACTCCAAATGGTACTATTAGGCATCCCATGAAGTCCGCAATCGATTTCCTCAATAAAAGCTTTGTGGTCAAAATTGGTAATTGGTGGTCATTGACCACTCCAAATGGATCATAAGGCATCCCATGAAGTCCGTAATCGATCTCCGCAATACAATTTGAGGGGTCAAAAATTGGTCATTGGTGGTTATTGACCACTCCAAATGGTACCATTAGACATCCCATGATGTCCGCAATCGATTTCCACGATAAAAAGGTTTGGGTTAATTGGTTTTCGGACCCACTCAGTCATTGACCACTCCAAATCCAAACCACTCCAACCATTTTGGGTCCAACATTTTTTTTTACCCACTTTTTGAGATATGTTTTAATTTTCTTCAAAGGCTACACTCAACATGTGAATAAAAAGATTTGCCAATTTGATTGTGAACACTTTTGAATATGAACAGAAGAAAAAATAATTTGTTGCTCATCTCTTATGAGGAGTAAAAATGTAGCGAATGTGAGTACTCGTGAGCAGCCAAATTCTGTTCGATAACGAGTGTTCACTTTAGAATAACGAGTAAGTCGGATTTTTCTTATTTACTCGCTCGTGAAGTGTGAAGAAAAATAATGAACTTTCTTATTCATTTATGAAGATTTATCGTGAGTAAATAATTTTGAATATTCATTTATGAGTATTGCCGTACCCTGATAAAAACTAATTATTACTTAAAAACAAAAAGAAAATAAAAAGAACATGAACAAGAAATATATATGAGGCGATTGAAGTCATAGTTGTGTAAGTCCATTTTGCGAAAAAATTAGTTAGATGCAGAAAAGGAATGTACATATGCAATTTTATCTATGAATAGAATTTGGAGTGTCTACGTGCATTACAATGGCCTCAAATTTAATGAAAAATTCACTGCGATGACAAAACGGACATTTTGTTAAAAGTCATATCCAAATCATAAACCTTTTCCATACAGAATCAGGCTAGGCTACCGAAATTCTATTCTCTGCTGTTCCAGTTCCGGTTCTATAAAAAAATAAAAAATGGTTCCGGTACCGGTACCGGTTCCGGTTCTATAAAGAATAAAATAACGATTCCAGTTCCGGTTCCCAGTAATGGTTCCAGTTCCGGTTCCACAAACAAGCCAAAAAATATAAATATTTTTTTATTTTTACGTAAAAACATAATGAAACTTATATACATATCTATCTATGTATATAAAAATAAATTGCCGTGCAGTAGTCTCGCAAAAACATGAAAGCAGATCGACTTATTTGAATGATTATTTTTTGTTTTATTCGTCTCAATACTGGGAATTCGGAAATTTCCCAAGGAAAAACAGGAAAATAGGAAAAATCGAAATTTATGTTTTGTATGAGAATGCATTAAGTGCACCACCAATGGGAATTGTATTTTAATAATGAGGATTCGTTTATATAGCCACTACGGATAGATTGGACAAAGGGGAGTGGCACGTCCCATACAACCAAACTTTTTTAAATGCTATTTCTCCTGACCTCCTAAGAGGAGATTTTTTGGATATCCAAAGCCTTCCATGGCCAAATTGAATACATTTTGCCAAAATTTAACTATCTACAATCGCAGAGTATTTTTCATTAACGCAATACGAATCTGAAATTCATTACCACTTAATATTTAAAATATAAACAGAATTTTTACTTTTTTATAAACTGACCTTTTGATTATCTACGTAATTTTAATTTTGTTGAACTGTAAAATAATCACTTCTTATTGTACTAATATATAAATGAAATCAAAAAAATATATACAAAAACTTCGCGGCTGTGCACATGTCCAACTGTACATACAACTGTATTAAAAGGATGAAAAATGTCTTTAAAATAAATACATATGTATTTGATTTACGTGTATTCGATTTTTCTTCATTGATATAATTATTGAGTATGCAATTAACTACATAATTTTACTGCATTTATATACAATTTGTAATACATTTGTATTGAAAATAACTATATTTTGTCTTTTTTAATACGTCCGAAATATTAAGATACATTACTACAGCTTCATTTATTTTAACTACATTCCGTATTTATTTAAAACCATGAACGGTATGGTGAAACAACACAATTTTAAGTTATTAGCTAAAAATCATCTTTCCAGATGGTGTGGTTTCAAAGATTTTGACATTTGAATATTTAAAACAATATATATTAAATATTGACATTTTATCTTTAACTATACCAAAATGAGTATTGGGGTGGTGTAAGAAGGACGTAGAATCAGGCGACACTTTAGAAATTAGAAAAAACTTAGTGATCTTTAACGAATGAATTTGGGTGACAGAATTTTTAGAGTATTAGGAGACAGTTTCACACTGCAGTTTCACCATTAAGCTCGAACGGGGGACAATTTATTATATTAACCCCCCAGATCATTTATTCCCCGGTAACACGATATCGGCTACAATTTGTTTCAAAATCGGTTGAATAACGTGTGACTACAATTTTTAAGTCATGCATCAAACGAAACGTTGAGTACGCTTGTTTTGAGAGTTGTTTCATATAAATCATACGCGAAGGTAAAAAAATGAAATTTTTGTATATAAAAAAATAGTTGGCATAACAAAATTATTGAACAAACGTTCGAATCAAAGAGCGAAACGAAAAAAACGTTTTAAATACTTTACACCAATTTTAGACGAATGGAACTGAAAACGAGACGATAATATAAAGATACAAGATAAGGGGGAAAATAAACTTTTATAGAAAATAGAAAATAATTTGTGTTTGTATTCAAATGTCGTAGGTCTCATTCCTACATGTATGTTTTAAACTAACAAATATAATAATATATGGGAATGTCAATTCCATTTATAAAGTCGCATGGTTTCATAGTCGTATTTAAGTTTCCTCGCGGGGACACGATCTTAAACGTTAGTAAAACGTCAACATTAATTATAATGTACATCTTTTGAGAAATAAGTAAATGAAATATTTATCAAAAATACAAAACATATTTTGTATGACATTCAATATGTATAAAGAAAATTTGCAAAGCTCAACATTTTTTAAAATACCATTGTCAACATGTGTAACTTAATTAATATTTGTCTTTGTTTTCAAATTCATTGTCCAAATTGATCTAATTATTATTTTTTTGATATATTAATTTCTGATCTAATTAATTTAGTAATGGTTCAAGATCCGGTTCTGGTTTTCTGCTCCAGTTCTGGTTCTATAAAATATAAAATAACGATTCCAGTTTCAGTTCCGGATCTATAAAAATAAAACGGTACCGGTCCGGTTCCAGTTCCGGTTCCACCCGAGCCCTGTACAGAAGACATAAACCTACAATAGGCTGTACTTAATTTTATATTTTTTGGTTTTGAATTTTCAATGAAAACGACATAATACATTCAGGGTGCATATTCAGATAGTCTTCACGATTACTCTGGTTCTAGTTAATGGATCGGTAAGTGAAATGTATGTACGCCATACTTGAGATATGGGGAACCATTTGGCATTATATTTTATGTAAATGATGCAGTTCAAAATTTTGTAATTAATAAAGCAAAAATGGGTGGACTTACACCACCATGACTTTTAACAAAAGGTTGGTTCTCTATAAAGGCGAGATTGTTACTTGCACACATGGACTATCACAAATTCGAATATAACAAAAGAGGCAGCAGTATATAAAGAGTAAATAGGTATTTAAAAAAAAATAATTATATAAATATTTTGTGATACCTATTGGTCAATAAACAATTGCACTCTTATTCTTATACTAAATTATTGATGTAGTATATACTATAAGATATCTAGTAAAACCCCTTGTTTCTCGAAATGAATAATGTGTGACTTACACCACTATGACTTTCAACGTCTCATATATAGATATATAAAAATAAAATATAAAATACATTATCAAAAAAAAAAAAAATTAAAATAAAAAAAAAATATCATTCAAGTCCACTAAATTTAATTTGCAGCATATGCAATTATGCAATTAAAGAGAATGAACTCATAACAACTACATTATATAGCCATAATTACCATATAAATTGTTTCGATGATTATTATTTAGAATCGCAAACTTGTCCCACATGAATACATAATGGTGTGGTTCAGCGAGAGCAAAAAAGAATAAAATAAAAACAATACAAAAAAATATATTTATATATACTCAGTCAAATTCCGGTATAACGAATATGCGGTTTAACGAAAACGGCATATAACGAACGACCAAATTCTTAACATTGACTACATTATATAACAAAATTGTATAATCGATATAACGAACGGTTAGCAAAAAAAATATTAAAACAAAAGCAGTAAAGAATCCAAAGAATAGAAAGAGAAAAAAATCGTTACAATACCGTTAATTTTTAAAAGAATACTAATTCATGTTTGTGTCGACACAAAGATCGAAACGTTTTTACCCTACGCCGTTTGTAACACCCAGAAGGAAGCATATCCTGTATGGAAAAGTATATATATATTCTTGGTCAGCATGATCTCCTGAGTCGATTTAGCGATGTCCGTCTGTCTGTTGAAATCCCTACTACTTAAAAAATTGAAGAGTAAGATCAATGAAACTTCTAATTTGTATAATCGGTCTATTGTGACCTGTGATCCGACCACTTATATTCAAATACCTCATATCAAATTTACATCTATAGATCAATTTTACTTTATACGGGCATAAGTAAACTTTTTGGTCAAATATACATTGACTTCATGCTCAAATACATGAAAATGATGTTTTCCCGCGAAACGACTTGCGGTTCCCAAAATTCGAAATTCGGTACACATAACCATTTGTAAATATGGGTTTCAAATGAATGGAAATTCATCAGCGATCGCAAGTTTGAGGTTATTTTTAAGATTCGTATGTACCATTTTGAATGGTGACCTATGTACCATTTTTAATGGTAACCGCACACATTATCACATATGTGTAGGCTTAGACCGACTATAATTTTCATAATTCTTAATAACTTCATCACACCAACTATCACAATATCCCTACTTTAAAAATTCCCATGTGATCTAACCTTCCCAACTGGTTTATTTTATGTATATCAACTTACAGTGTAAGTGTTCTCTAAAAATTATCATGGGAAAAATAAATAGAATTTCGCATATTCATAGACAATTTAACGACGATTTTGAACTTTAAGTCTCTTTTCACAGATATTAAAATATAAAAAACTCAATTTAAATTTAAAATCGACTATAAATTGTTTTTGAATATCCAATATCTTTAAAGAGAACAAAATTTAAATTTTCAATGATTGTAAATTGCAAAATTTTGAATAGAGATATGGAGAACATATCCCTGTAGTAAAGAAGCAAGGCTAGCATTGGGTTGGTAGTACCCTTTTCGACTAAATGATTTCCTATCTTATTTTTTTTATATTAAAATAACAATTTTGCATTCGTTTATCAAAGAACGGCAGCTTTTAGAAAATAGTTTGACTCATTACTGCTTACATTCCATTTGCTGGCATTTGGAAAATATTTGAATTATTCATCAAATCGATTGGCGCTGATTCTTTAAAAGGTGTATCGGGAATACACTAGCTTCAGTGACTGCAAAATGTGCATTGGGCATGCTGAGAATTTATTATAGCAGGTATTCTGCCAGGCCATGCCAGGACAATTATACTGGGATGTACAAAACTTCTTCTTTTTTTGTATGTTGTCAATGTATCATACGAAAAATTTGCGATATAACGAATTTTTCTACGGAAAACTGTTCTACGAGTTCGTATCGCTGGATTGTGTATAACATAAAAACATACTTATATTTGGTTTTAGCTAGTATTATTTCAACTGGTATTAATTAACTTTATTTAATTAAATAACAACTTAAAGAATAATCACTTATATCAACTGCTGAATTTCTACAATTTAGCTTTACAATGTTCACTCACGAGACGCACTAGTTCACTATTAAATCACAACTGAAGTGCCTCAGATGCGGCGAGAACCTTTTACTTGTTTCGTGAATGACGCATGTTATTGGCATCTCATTCGCACTCATGTGTTTAATTTGTTAATACAAATTAATACAAAATTAATATTTATTAATTTGAATATATTTAAAACAATATAAAAGTAAAGTAAAGACAAGAAATTAATTAAATCGTTCGTTCGTTTAAACCGTGGCAACGCACGTCCGTTCGCTTGTGAGTTAGTACAGCAACTTACTAGAGCAATCGAAGTGCTCGCTCATTACAGTAGTGGAAATATGACCAATCTCTGAACAATTATAACAAATACAATTATAACAATTATAACAAATAATATATTTTCACTCGAACAAAATTGAATTGATGAGCACGTCTCTACGTATTTCAAATAATCGTGTAATGTTTCGCGCATGTGTTTCATCAAATGAAATTGTAGCGCAGAAATTGAAACTTGAAGGTCACGATGATGTAATCCATCGTGAGCATACTTTATTACTGCTGCCTCGCTTAATTTGAAGCGTTTGCCCAAAGTACTCATTCTAAAACAGTATTCGGTTACTTTTTCGTCCGATTGTCGCGTAGCTTGACTCATCTTATAATGAGTGTCATCTTCATCGTGCACTGAACCGAATTCTTCTTTTAACGCCGCCGCGAAATCACACCAGCTCGTATGCAATTCACAAGTTGCATCTAACCATAACTTTGCAGGCACTTTAAGTTTTCGATAAACTGCCAACAACACACTGTTGTTATCCCATCCATACGCGTTGATGGTGCGATTTACGCGATCCATAAATTGTTCCACAGAAAAAATGTCTTTCGTTGGATCGTAATCCGGCTGCGTTTCAGTAATCTCCTTCGCCGACGTGGCTCCACCGACGTTGGAAGCAGCTCCCGCTTCTACAGATGGTGCTATACTGCGCTCGATTATATGCATCATGTCATCCATCATGTTCCCAAAATACGTTAGTTGCTCCTGCACATCGTCCATGACATCGTCGAACTCGATGTCTTCAGCACCCTCAGCATCAACAAGGCGTTGAATTAACTCTGCTTTCCCGCCAGGCGTTTGCAGCTCACGTTCACGAAGAAATTGTTTTAATTGCGCCATTTTTAGTGCACATATTCGAGGCATTTTTTAAATTAACCAAAAATGTTCAAAATTATTATATTTTTTTTAGCGAGTTAGCGAGTTCTTTAGCGTTAGCGAGTTCTTTAGCGTTAGCGAGTTCTTTACTTTTTGTTCACTTTTAAAAAACCGTTTTATATTTTTCGTTAGCGAGTTCTTTACTTTTTGTTCTTTTTTAAAACCGTTTTATATTTTCGTACAGCAACTAACTACACGAAGAAAAAAAACATGGAAAATTAATAGTATTTCAACAGAAAAACAATAATTTATACTACTAAAATTGGTCAATGGGATGCGTCCCATTAATTCAGTAATTTTGGAACTGTTAGTACAATATTTTGTTGTACCATAAATTTTATAAGGTGCTCCTTTAAATACAATGACCAAAACCTATAAATATTTTATGATACGTTTTATTAATTTTATAGTCGAATTACATTTTCCTAACAATTTATTAAAACAAAAATGGATTTTAGTTAATTTACTGTATAATTTATTTTAATTAAATGTAGAAACTGAAATTCACTTTAAAAAAATCACACACATAAATGGACACTTCTCGTTGCAAAAGGTTATAGCACATTCAATGTTCGCTTCAGTTTCCAATACTTGAGTCCGCATTTAGAGTCCGTCGCCATAACAGAAGTTCGATTTATTATTTATTATCTGTAATAAATAGAAAACGGTTAAATATAATTAATTTACATTAAATACATTAATTCCTTACCAATGTCGCTATTTATAATGTGGATTATTACAAAAAATGCATCCGAACATTTTGAGCAAACACAAACACGCAGAATGACGTACAAAACGAACAAGTTTATACTCGTGTTTATGTTTTTATTTATGCCACGTTTATTATTATAGGATGAAACCATTAAAACAATAGTATTTATTCTATTAAAAATAATAATATTGAAATATTTAGATTTATGGTACTGAATTTTTCGAATACTATCAAATTAATTAGAATACTTTTTATTCAAAAAGGAAAAACTATTAATTCATGAACTATAAAATTGATGGTCGTAACATTAAGTACTTAATGGGACATTTTCTTCTGAGTGTAGAGCAATCGAAGTGCTCGCTCATTACATGTGTTTTAATGTGCTGATCTTCCATCTCTTTTTTCGCACATTGCTCAGTGCGCTGAATGCTCTTCCGTCTCTTTCTAACACATTGCTTAGTGCGCTGATTGGTCTTGCGTCTCATTTATTATTGTTGAATGCTTGCACTATGGAGCAAATTACATCTTTTCGTAACACTGCCCTCCACCTAAATCTGTTCGTCCCGAACAGATGTTAATGCTATCTCTCTCTATATAGCGCCAACCTTTCGAAATGTACTGCTTTCATTTTTCGTCTAACGCCTACAGTGTTCTGTATCCGTTACACAACATCATTAACTCTTTTAATGATCTTATATGGTCCTTCCCAGTGTGTTTGTAGCTTAGGGGATAAGCCTTTCTTCCTTTATGGGTTATAGAGCAAAACAAGGTCTCCTTCCGTAAAGCCAAAAGTAGGAACTGAGTTTGAAAATGAGCCAAATCGGTCAACGGACACGCCCACCTCCCATACAAGTCACTTTTATATAACTCTTTCGAAACTAATAACTCGAAAAGTATTCAATGTATAGTTATAAAATTTAAAACGTATAAAACGTAAACGTATACCTAAAAATATGTGGTCCAAAAATGGGCGTGATCCGCCCACTTTTTTTTCATTATTTCCCGGGTTTTCATAGTTGAAATTTGATCCGTAAATTATTAAAATCAAATCTATGAAATATTAGCCTTTCAAAATTTTAAATATAGGAGTGGTCCGCCCAATTACATTTTTCAAATTTATTTTTTTTAGTTTTTTATACATTATATAATTTTTTTAATTTATGGGGATATAAGACGTAAATTTCTGATATATGAATAATATTTTGAGGGTGGGGAGGTTCAGCATAATTAAAAATTTAAAATTAAGGTATACAATTAAATATTCCTCATTAATATCTCCACCAAAGGTGTAGGGTATTCCATAGTCGGGCCCGACCGACTATAAAAATCCGCCCCATGTGACCGAACTTACCCAACTCGTTTTACCATATATTTTTTTTTAAGATAATATTCAGATATATTGATAAGACTTGTTAAGTAAACTGATAAGAGTATAATTTTTAGGCAATATCAATTATGTAAAAGAAAAAACTATTATTCATTTTAATAATAATTTTTTCTTAAAATAGTGTGTTTTGGTAAGTCACTATACGTTGATATTATAAACGTATCGTGACCTACTTACGCGATGACTACTTAATGCAGTTATCGTTACGTTGCAGTAAAGTGCAACGTAGGACATATGTGTCATAGTCAAGCAAGCCAATGAACTAGCAACAGTATGAGCGAAGCTGGGTCAAACCAGCAGCAGCATGATTGGCTAAGGGCTTTTTCCCTTACGGAAGCAAATAGTGAGTGGAATTTGCGCACGGCACTCTGCCGGAATATGTAGATTTGAAACATGCCTTCTTACAATAGTTAAGTTAAATTTTAAGTGAGTTGTGAAATAGAGTTTAGAGGTGTAAGAAGCCAAAAATATTGAGCTAAAAAGTGTTGAAATAAAGTCTAAGTTTAAATTAAAAAGAATTCAAATATAAAATAATTTATTGGGAAATAATTAAAGTACTCAAGTAGGAGTAAGTATAATTCAACGATGGAGATACTAACACATTGACTACTCCAAATGGTACTATTAGGCATCCCATGAAGTCCGCAATCGATTTCCTCAATAAAAGCTTTGTGGTCAAAATTGGTAATTGGTGGTCATTGACCACTCCAAATGGATCATAAGGCATCCCATGAAGTCCGTAATCGATCTCCGCAATACAATTTGAGGGGTCAAAAATTGGTCATTGGTGGTTATTGACCACTCCAAATGGTACCATTAGACATCCCATGATGTCCGCAATCGATTTCCACGATAAAAAGGTTTGGGTTAATTGGTTTTCGGACCCACTCAGTCATTGACCACTCCAAATCCAAACCACTCCAACCATTTTGGGTCCAACATTTTTTTTTACCCACTTTTTGAGATATGTTTTAATTTTCTTCAAAGGCTACACTCAACATGTGAATAAAAAGATTTGCCAATTTGATTGTGAACACTTTTGAATATGAACAGAAGAAAAAATAATTTGTTGCTCATCTCTTATGAGGAGTAAAAATGTAGCGAATGTGATTACTCGTGAGCAGCCAAATTCTGTTCGATAACGAGTGTTCACTTTAGAATAACGAGTAAGTCGGATTTTTCTTATTTACTCGCTCGTGAAGTGTGAAGAAAAATAATGAACTTTCTTATTCATTTATGAAGATTTATCGTGAGTAAATAATTTTGAATATTCATTTATGAGTATTGCCGTACCCTGATAAAAACTAATTATTACTTAAAAACAAAAAGAAAATAAAAAGAACATGAACAAGAAATATATATGAGGCGATTGAAGTCATAGTTGTGTAAGTCCATTTTGCGAAAAAATTAGTTAGATGCAGAAAAGGAATGTACATATGCAATTTTATCTATGAATAGAATTTGGAGTGTCTACGTGCATTACAATGGCCTCAAATTTAATGAAAAATTCACTGCGATGACAAAACGGACATTTTGTTAAAAGTCATATCCAAATCATAAATCTTTTCCATACAGAATCAGGCTAGGCTACCGAAATTCTATTCTCTGCTGTTCCAGTTCCGGTTCTATAAAAAAATAAAAAATGGTTCCGGTACCGGTACCGGTTCCGGTTCTATAAAGAATAAAATAACGATTCCAGTTCCGGTTCCCAGTAATGGTTCCAGTTCCGGTTCCACAAACAAGCCAAAAAATATAAATATTTTTTTATTTTTACGTAAAAACATAATGAAACTTATATACATATCTATCTATGTATATAAAAATAAATTGCCGTGCAGTAGTCTCGCAAAAACATGAAAGCAGATCGACTTATTTGAATGATTATTTTTTGTTTTATTCGTCTCAATACTGGGAATTCGGAAATTTCCCAAGGAAAAACAGGAAAATAGGAAAAATCGAAATTTATGTTTTGTATGAGAATGCATTAAGTGCACCACCAATGGGAATTGTATTTTAATAATGAGGATTCGTTTATATAGCCACTACGGATAGATTGGACAAAGGGGAGTGGCACGTCCCATACAACCAAACTTTTTTAAATGCTATTTCTCCTGACCTCCTAAGAGGAGATTTTTTGGATATCCAAAGCCTTCCATGGCCAAATTGAATACATTTTGCCAAAATTTAACTATCTACAATCGCAGAGTATTTTTCATTAACGCAATACGAATCTGAAATTCATTACCACTTAATATTTAAAATATAAACAGAATTTTTACTTTTTTATAAACTGACCTTTTGATTATCTACGTAATTTTAATTTTGTTGAACTGTAAAATAATCACTTCTTATTGTACTAATATATAAATGAAATCAAAAAAATATATACAAAAACTTCGCGGCTGTGCACATGTCCAACTGTACATACAACTGTATTAAAAGGATGAAAAATGTCTTTAAAATAAATACATATGTATTTGATTTACGTGTATTCGATTTTTCTTCATTGATATAATTATTGAGTATGCAATTAACTACATAATTTTACTGCATTTATATACAATTTGTAATACATTTGTATTGAAAATAACTATATTTTGTCTTTTTTAATACGTCCGAAATATTAAGATACATTACTACAGCTTCATTTATTTTAACTACATTCCGTATTTATTTAAAACCATGAACGGTATGGTGAAACAACACAATTTTAAGTTATTAGCTAAAAATCATCTTTCCAGATGGTGTGGTTTCAAAGATTTTGACATTTGAATATTTAAAACAATATATATTAAATATTGACATTTTATCTTTAACTATACCAAAATGAGTATTGGGGTGGTGTAAGAAGGACGTAGAATCAGGCGACACTTTAGAAATTAGAAAAAACTTAGTGATCTTTAACGAATGAATTTGGGTGACAGAATTTTTAGAGTATTAGGAGACAGTTTCACACTGCAGTTTCACCATTAAGCTCGAACGGGGGACAATTTATTATATTAACCCCCCCCATTTATTCCCCGGTAACACGATATCGGCTACAATTTGTTTCAAAATCGGTTGAATAACGTGTGACTACAATTTTTAAGTCATGCATCAAACGAAACGTTGAGTACGCTTGTTTTGAGAGTTGTTTCATATAAATCATACGCGAAGGTAAAAAAATGAAATTTTTGTATATAAAAAAATAGTTGGCATAACAAAATTATTGAACAAACGTTCGAATCAAAGAGCGAAACGAAAAAAACGTTTTAAATACTTTACACCAATTTTAGACGAATGGAACTGAAAACGAGACGATAATATAAAGATACAAGATAAGGGGGAAAATAAACTTTTATAGAAAATAGAAAATAATTTGTGTTTGTATTCAAATGTCGTAGGTCTCATTCCTACATGTATGTTTTAAACTAACAAATATAATAATATATGGGAATGTCAATTCCATTTATAAAGTCGCATGGTTTCATAGTCGTATTTAAGTTTCCTCGCGGGGACACGATCTTAAACGTTAGTAAAACGTCAACATTAATTATAATGTACATCTTTTGAGAAATAAGTAAATGAAATATTTATCAAAAATACAAAACATATTTTGTATGACATTCAATATGTATAAAGAAAATTTGCAAAGCTCAACATTTTTTAAAATACCATTGTCAACATGTGTAACTTAATTAATATTTGTCTTTGTTTTCAAATTCATTGTCCAAATTGATCTAATTATTATTTTTTTGATATATTAATTTCTGATCTAATTAATTTAGTAATGGTTCAAGATCCGGTTCTGGTTTTCTGCTCCAGTTCTGGTTCTATAAAATATAAAATAACGATTCCAGTTTCAGTTCCGGATCTATAAAAATAAAACGGTACCGGTCCGGTTCCAGTTCCGGTTCCACCCGAGCCCTGTACAGAAGACATAAACCTACAATAGGCTGTACTTAATTTTATATTTTTTGGTTTTGAATTTTCAATGAAAACGACATAATACATTCAGGGTGCATATTCAGATAGTCTTCACGATTACTCTGGTTCTAGTTAATGGATCGGTAAGTGAAATGTATGTACGCCATACTTGAGATATGGGGAACCATTTGGCATTATATTTTATGTAAATGATGCAGTTCAAAATTTTGTAATTAATAAAGCAAAAATGGGTGGACTTACACCACCATGACTTTTAACAAAAGGTTGGTTCTCTATAAAGGCGAGATTGTTACTTGCACACATGGACTATCACAAATTCGAATATAACAAAAGAGGCAGCAGTATATAAAGAGTAAATAGGTATTTAAAAAAAAATAATTATATAAATATTTTGTGATACCTATTGGTCAATAAACAATTGCACTCTTATTCTTATACTAAATTATTGATGTAGTATATACTATAAGATATCTAGTAAAACCCCTTGTTTCTCGAAATGAATAATGTGTGACTTACACCACTATGACTTTCAACGTCTCATATATAGATATATAAAAATAAAATATAAAATACATTATCAAAAAAAAAAAAAAATTAAAATAAAAAAAAAATATCATTCAAGTCCACTAAATTTAATTTGCAGCATATGCAATTATGCAATTAAAGAGAATGAACTCATAACAACTACATTATATAGCCATAATTACCATATAAATTGTTTCGATGATTATTATTTAGAATCGCAAACTTGTCCCACATGAATACATAATGGTGTGGTTCAGCGAGAGCAAAAAAGAATAAAATAAAAACAATACAAAAAAATATATTTATATATACTCAGTCAAATTCCGGTATAACGAATATGCGGTTTAACGAAAACGGCATATAACGAACGACCAAATTCTTAACATTGACTACATTATATAACAAAATTGTATAATCGATATAACGAACGGTTAGCAAAAAAAATATTAAAACAAAAGCAGTAAAGAATCCAAAGAATAGAAAGAGAAAAAAATCGTTACAATACCGTTAATTTTTAAAAGAATACTAATTCATGTTTGTGTCGACACAAAGATCGAAACGTTTTTACCCTACGCCGTTTGTAACACCCAGAAGGAAGCATATCCTGTATGGAAAAGTATATATATATTCTTGGTCAGCATGATCTCCTGAGTCGATTTAGCGATGTCCGTCTGTCTGTTGAAATCCCTACTACTTAAAAAATTGAAGAGTAAGATCAATGAAACTTCTAATTTGTATAATCGGTCTATTGTGACCTGTGATCCGACCACTTATATTCAAATACCTCATATCAAATTTACATCTATAGATCAATTTTACTTTATACGGGCATAAGTAAACTTTTTGGTCAAATATACATTGACTTCATGCTCAAATACATGAAAATGATGTTTTCCCGCGAAACGACTTGCGGTTCCCAAAATTCGAAATTCGGTACACATAACCATTTGTAAATATGGGTTTCAAATGAATGGAAATTCATCAGCGATCGCAAGTTTGAGGTTATTTTTAAGATTCGTATGTACCATTTTGAATGGTGACCTATGTACCATTTTTAATGGTAACCGCACACATTATCACATATGTGTAGGCTTAGACCGACTATAATTTTCATAATTCTTAATAACTTCATCACACCAACTATCACAATATCCCTACTTTAAAAATTCCCATGTGATCTAACCTTCCCAACTGGTTTATTTTATGTATATCAACTTACAGTGTAAGTGTTCTCTAAAAATTATCATGGGAAAAATAAATAGAATTTCGCATATTCATAGACAATTTAACGACGATTTTGAACTTTAAGTCTCTTTTCACAGATATTAAAATATAAAAAACTCAATTTAAATTTAAAATCGACTATAAATTGTTTTTGAATATCCAATATCTTTAAAGAGAACAAAATTTAAATTTTCAATGATTGTAAATTGCAAAATTTTGAATAGAGATATGGAGAACATATCCCTGTAGTAAAGAAGCAAGGCTAGCATTGGGTTGGTAGTACCCTTTTCGACTAAATGATTTCCTATCTTATTTTTTTTATATTAAAATAACAATTTTGCATTCGTTTATCAAAGAACGGCAGCTTTTAGAAAATAGTTTGACTCATTACTGCTTACATTCCATTTGCTGGCATTTGGAAAATATTTGAATTATTCATCAAATCGATTGGCGCTGATTCTTTAAAAGGTGTATCGGGAATACACTAGCTTCAGTGACTGCAAAATGTGCATTGGGCATGCTGAGAATTTATTATAGCAGGTATTCTGCCAGGCCATGCCAGGACAATTATACTGGGATGTACAAAACTTCTTCTTTTTTTGTATGTTGTCAATGTATCATACGAAAAATTTGCGATATAACGAATTTTTCTACGGAAAACTGTTCTACGAGTTCGTATCGCTGGATTGTGTATAACATAAAAACATACTTATATTTGGTTTTAGCTAGTATTATTTCAACTGGTATTAATTAACTTTATTTAATTAAATAACAACTTAAAGAATAATCACTTATATCAACTGCTGAATTTCTACAATTTAGCTTTACAATGTTCACTCACGAGACGCACTAGTTCACTATTAAATCACAACTGAAGTGCCTCAGATGCGGCGAGAACCTTTTACTTGTTTCGTGAATGACGCATGTTATTGGCATCTCATTCGCACTCATGTGTTTAATTTGTTAATACAAATTAATACAAAATTAATATTTATTAATTTGAATATATTTAAAACAATATAAAAGTAAAGTAAAGACAAGAAATTAATTAAATCGTTCGTTCGTTTAAACCGTGGCAACGCACGTCCGTTCGCTTGTGAGTTAGTACAGCAACTTACTAGAGCAATCGAAGTGCTCGCTCATTACAGTAGTGGAAATATGACCAATCTCTGAACAATTATAACAAATACAATTATAACAATTATAACAAATAATATATTTTCACTCGAACAAAATTGAATTGATGAGCACGTCTCTACGTATTTCAAATAATCGTGTAATGTTTCGCGCATGTGTTTCATCAAATGAAATTGTAGCGCAGAAATTGAAACTTGAAGGTCACGATGATGTAATCCATCGTGAGCATACTTTATTACTGCTGCCTCGCTTAATTTGAAGCGTTTGCCCAAAGTACTCATTCTAAAACAGTATTCGGTTACTTTTTCGTCCGATTGTCGCGTAGCTTGACTCATCTTATAATGAGTGTCATCTTCATCGTGCACTGAACCGAATTCTTCTTTTAACGCCGCCGCGAAATCACACCAGCTCGTATGCAATTCACAAGTTGCATCTAACCATAACTTTGCAGGCACTTTAAGTTTTCGATAAACTGCCAACAACACACTGTTGTTATCCCATCCATACGCGTTGATGGTGCGATTTACGCGATCCATAAATTGTTCCACAGAAAAAATGTCTTTCGTTGGATCGTAATCCGGCTGCGTTTCAGTAATCTCCTTCGCCGACGTGGCTCCACCGACGTTGGAAGCAGCTCCCGCTTCTACAGATGGTGCTATACTGCGCTCGATTATATGCATCATGTCATTCATCATGTTCCCAAAATACGTTAGTTGCTCCTGCACATCGTCCATGACATCGTCGAACTCGATGTCTTCAGCACCCTCAGCATCAACAAGGCGTTGAATTAACTCTGCTTTCCCGCCAGGCGTTTGCAGCTCACGTTCACGAAGAAATTGTTTTAATTGCGCCATTTTTAGTGCACATATTCGAGGCATTTTTTAAATTAACCAAAAATGTTCAAAATTATTATATTTTTTTTAGCGAGTTAGCGAGTTCTTTAGCGTTAGCGAGTTCTTTAGCGTTAGCGAGTTCTTTACTTTTTGTTCACTTTTAAAAAACCGTTTTATATTTTTCGTTAGCGAGTTCTTTACTTTTTGTTCTTTTTTAAAACCGTTTTATATTTTCGTACAGCAACTAACTACACGAAGAAAAAAAACATGGAAAATTAATAGTATTTCAACAGAAAAACAATAATTTATACTACTAAAATTGGTCAATGGGATGCGTCCCATTAATTCAGTAATTTTGGAACTGTTAGTACAATATTTTGTTGTACCATAAATTTTATAAGGTGCTCCTTTAAATACAATGACCAAAACCTATAAATATTTTATGATACGTTTTATTAATTTTATAGTCGAATTACATTTTCCTAACAATTTATTAAAACAAAAATGGATTTTAGTTAATTTACTGTATAATTTATTTTAATTAAATGTAGAAACTGAAATTCACTTTAAAAAAATCACACACATAAATGGACACTTCTCGTTGCAAAAGGTTATAGCACATTCAATGTTCGCTTCAGTTTCCAATACTTGAGTCCGCATTTAGAGTCCGTCGCCATAACAGAAGTTCGATTTATTATTTATTATCTGTAATAAATAGAAAACGGTTAAATATAATTAATTTACATTAAATACATTAATTCCTTACCAATGTCGCTATTTATAATGTGGATTATTACAAAAAATGCATCCGAACATTTTGAGCAAACACAAACACGCAGAATGACGTACAAAACGAACAAGTTTATACTCGTGTTTATGTTTTTATTTATGCCACGTTTATTATTATAGGATGAAACCATTAAAACAATAGTATTTATTCTATTAAAAATAATAATATTGAAATATTTAGATTTATGGTACTGAATTTTTCGAATACTATCAAATTAATTAGAATACTTTTTATTCAAAAAGGAAAAACTATTAATTCATGAACTATAAAATTGATGGTCGTAACATTAAGTACTTAATGGGACATTTTCTTCTGAGTGTAGAGCAATCGAAGTGCTCGCTCATTACATGTGTTTTAATGTGCTGATCTTCCATCTCTTTTTTCGCACATTGCTCAGTGCGCTGAATGCTCTTCCGTCTCTTTCTAACACATTGCTTAGTGCGCTGATTGGTCTTGCGTCTCATTTATTATTGTTGAATGCTTGCACTATGGAGCAAATTACATCTTTTCGTAACACTGCCCTCCACCTAAATCTGTTCGTCCCGAACAGATGTTAATGCTATCTCTCTCTATATAGCGCCAACCTTTCGAAATGTACTGCTTTCATTTTTCGTCTAACGCCTACAGTGTTCTGTATCCGTTACACAACATCATTAACTCTTTTAATGATCTTATATGGTCCTTCCCAGTGTGTTTGTAGCTTAGGGGATAAGCCTTTCTTCCTTTATGGGTTATAGAGCAAAACAAGGTCTCCTTCCGTAAATCCCTCTGAATTTCTGCGCAAGTCGTATCTGGACTTCATCTTATCACTCGCAAATTGTATACGCTGCCTTACAAACTGATGCACTTCGTCATTTCTTCACTTTTTCTTGAAACATAATCGTGAATAGGAATTCCAGCTGAAGAACTCGCACCAATCTTTAAATCCACAGGTTATCTTAAGTCTGTTCCAAAAACAATTTTAGATGGTGAAGCTGCTGTGGTATCATAAACCGCAGTTCGAGAAGCCATGAGAATAGCTTTAGTTATTGGACTGTCGTGCTATATGTGCTATATCTTCCCATTATGGTTTTCTTTCTGTTCCTTGAACATCATGATTTTTCTGAGATCGGTATCATTTTTTGATCAATTTAGATTTGTTCCGCAGTCCATTTTTCATCGGGTTAAATATTCGGCAAACGAATGTCAATTATGTTTTCTTTTCTTTCTGCTCTTACACAATGTCTGCATTCATGTTTACAGGGACGCCGTGACAGAGCATCTGCATTTCCATGATGACCTCCTTTACGATGTTCGATGGTGAAATCGTAGCTCTGTAATCACTCTATCCAATGCGCTATTTGGCCTTCTGGGTCTTTGAACTGAAGTAACCATCTCAGTGCGGCGTGATCGGTTCTCAAGTGAAACTGTTTTCCGTAAAGATATTTGTGGACATTTTTCACACTTTCGATTACAGCAAGAAGCTCCCTTCTGGTGACACAGTAATTTCGCTCTGGCTTGGACAAGGTTTTACTGTAGTATGCGATAACTTTTTCTTGTCCATTAATCACTTGAGAGAAAACTCCGCCAATTCCGTATCCACTTGCATCCGTATCAAGTATACATTTCTCACCTGAAATTGGATACGCAAGAATTGGTGCCGAGCACAGTAGATTTTTTAATTTCAAAAACGCCCTTTCTTGATCTTCGCTACATTGAAATGCGTGGTTCTTTCTTGTCAACTCATGAAGGCTGCTAGCAACATTGGCAAAACCTGGAACAAACTTCATTACTAGAAATTGCCATAGTCTATCTCCAGTACTGAATGCGGTGTTCTCTCGATCTTTCTTATCGATTTCTACTTGCCAGTAACCGCTTTGCAAGTCTTCCGTGGAAAACCACTTAGCACTAGATAGTGTATCCAAGGTGTCATCGATTTAGGGCAATGTATAACTATTTTTCTTGGTGACAGTTTTCGGTAATCAACGCAGAACCGAGTACTACCATCCTTCTTTTTCACCAATACTACTGGTGAACTCCATATACTTTCTTCAACGAAAAGTGATACTTCGTCTCTTTTCGCAAGTGGTACTCTTCTTGGTGCTTGACGAATTGGATTAGAATCACCAGTGTCTATTCTATGTTTTACAATGGAAGTTCTGCCATCCTTTTGGCCCTTTTCAGCAAATATACACCGTTATTTATCTATTAGTTTTTGTACTTGACTCTTTTCTTTGGCAACCAAATCCTGCGTACACTCATATTTAAACTTGTCAGTAGATTGTTTGTTTATTTGCGGTGTGGCATAGTCCCTTGATGGATTTGACTCGCAATTTATAATTGCTGATGCCTCTTGACACTGGCCTATGACAGTTCCTTTTTTGATTAATTTTGACAAGTTTTCGAATTGGAAACTCTTATAGGTACAATTCTGTCTTTCTCCGCCTCAACAAGTGTTTTACCACTATGTTACTTTTATACAACTCTTCGTTTGCTTCAATAACCCACTACTTGCTTATCCCACAATCTCCATTTAATTTCGCCCAAACAATTGCTTCTGAATTAGGTGGTATTTTTCTATTTTTATGTTTAATTTTCGGTTTAATTTCACAAACAATGTTTAGTTGGATCTCCGTGTTGGCATAACTCAATATTTGTCTTGTTAAATCTAGTGTGAAACCATGCCTTATCAAGATGCCCATGCCAAGTATTACTTCATCTAATATTTCTGCCACTATAAAATCATGCTTAACTGTAGTAGTACCAATCGTAATTTTCTTCGTAATCTTTCCTCTGATAGGGGCCTCTTCACCGGTAGCTGTTTGTAATCTTATTCCTATAAGCTTCTCTAATTCGTCCCTAACATTGTTACTTCTTATAATTGAGTGTTAAGCTCCCGTATCCAATGTTATCATATATAATGTACAATCAATAAGTCCTTCGACAGTTAAGCTATTCGGTTTTCGAGCAATTTGTGAAATGGAGATTCTGGGGCAATCGGTTATGGGAGTCAGATCGTGCCTCGCAGAATTGACTCGTTTTAGTTTAAAGATTGTTTAAAATAGTTATTTTCGACATGATCCTGTCGTTCATCATATCTGGGTTCCTCTGTGGATTGAGTTATTGAGCTCTTGCGTTTTTTACGACAGTCACGTGCCATGTGCCTATATGTATCACAGTTGTAACATTTACCTTTAAATTGGGTTTCTGGGTTTGCACCTGTGTGTTCGGATTTATTTCCTGCTTTAACCACTTGGCACACTACTTGAAATAAGTCATCGCTTTCCATGTCCAGTCTACGTGCCTTCAAAACTAGTCGACACAATCTATTTGCGGTCTCCATGGTAAATGTTGTGGTTACGGTTTCCGGTTACCTTGGGTATAATCACTTTTGCACGCTTTGTCTCCGGATCCCGTATGTCATCAAGAAACGCTTCGATCTTGCACTTTTCTATGAAATCACTCGTTGAATCTGCATACGACAAATGCGCAAACCTCTCGACGTCCGCTGCATACGCCTGCAATGATTCATCATTTCTTTGCATTCGGTCCTTTAGTTCCATCCTGTAGATTAGTTTCATGTGATTACTGCCGTATTTGCGTTGCAGTGCAGGCATAACCTCTGTGTAACTGTTTCTATCGCTTTCTGGAACAGTCTGCAATACTTCGACTGCACCTCCTTTCAAGGTCACAATAAGCGCTACTACGCTGTCTTCATTGTTCCATCTATTACGTACAACCGTTGTCCCAAATTGTAGCTTAAAAATGTTGAACGCGTGGTTCCATCGTACGTTGGCGAGTTAAGCTTTGTACCACTAGTAACTTGCAGTGAGGGTTCACTTAGCTGTAACGTACCGAAATCTTCTTGCATTTTCTGGAACTTTTTGTCGAAGCCATTTTCCAATCTTAAAATTTTATCATCAACACTGACTTCCATATCCCTTACATGCTCCTCAAGATCTTTTACTTTGCCATTGAGTGTATTAGAAACTTTTTGAAGCTGCTTAGAATGTTCTTGCATCTGTAACTCCATTTTTTCTTGATGGTCGGAATTTTCTGGAAGTTTCTCCTCAAGCCGATTAGAATTTTCTTGAAGTTCGTTCTTTATGTCTAATTTAAGCTGGTTAGAATTTTCTAGAAGTCTCTGATCCATTATCTGAAACTGTTGTTGCATAGCTCCGATTTACTGGCTCATATCAAAAACTTTCGTCTGTACTTTCTCCTCTGTGTCTAGATTTTTTGATGACGATGCTGCAGTTTCCACTTCAAATTCGTGCTGAGCGATATCAATACCTTGGGCCTCCAATTCTTCCATTAGGTGCTTCTGCAGCTCTACTTTCATACCAGCAGTAGCAAGATTACGAATCGATAGCTCCTTCTTTATCTGGTCGACTTTAAGTTGATCGAATTTAAATATTTTGTATCACAATCCTACTTCTGACACCAATGTTACGAAAAATCAGTGTACGGAAAACTGATCTACGAGTTCGTATCGCTGGATTGTGTACAAAATAAAAACACACTAATATTTGGTTTTAACTAGTATTATTTCAACTAGTATTAATTAACAGAATAACAATCACTTATAACAACTGCTGTATTACTACAATTTATCTTTACAATGTTCGCCACGATATGCACTAGTTCACTATCAAATTACAACTGAAGTGCTCTGCCTCAGGTGTGGCGGTCTTATATACAGCAGGCATCAGTTCGGCACGTTTCGACAAGCTTCGACGTGTATCAAGAACCTTCTACTCGTTTGGTGAATGACTCATGCTATTGGCATCTCATTCGCACTCATGTTTTAATGTGCTGATCTTTCATCTCTTTCAACACAGTTTCAGAACTTTGTTCACAGAATAATACAGTTTTAAAATGCCTAAAGATTACTCCCAGAAGTATGCAACGTGAGAAGTATGTGAATTTATTTTTTTTAAGTTTTTAGATTCAAACAATTTTATATTTAATATAAAAATTATATATATTTTTTTTGCAATAGTATTTTGGCACACATTGAGGGTAAACTAACTTTCGTTCAGAATAAATAATTTATTTATTGCAACATTTCAAACTTCCAAATATAATTGCCCAACATTTTTAAGAATTGACATTCACACCTTTGGCATGACAGTGACATTATTAAGGACTGCGCACGAAAAAATTGTCCATCACAAAATTTCATAAAATCTTCTAAACCAGTGTTTCGGTGTGCTAAATGACCTACTTTGTTACCTATATTTTAATTTTGACCAATTCCCAGTTATATTCTACTGGCCTAAGTTTTGGACAATTTGGTAGATTTGCAATTCGAGGCACCACTATGACGTTATTGCTTGTGTATAACTTGAAGGCCGTTTTACTGTAGTGGAGGAGGTTAGGCCAAATCTCATAAATTTTCCGTCCACATTTTCCCATGAATCTGCAGTATAAAATACCAAAAAATTGCGAAAAGTCGGCTAAGACGTACGTTTCGTCTTTCATTATGTAGCACCTGAATTTTTCAAAAAAAAAAATGTTTTTTAATTTATTGGTACCATTTTTCCCCTAGTGTACTTCACCACATTCTTGTCTGGTATTTTTATAAACTTCAACGTCTTAAGTCTATTTTTTTTATCCTACGACCTAAGGACTCCGAATCTGCAGTATAAAATACCAGAAACAGTTGTTTGGCCAATTTTATACCCTACACCTGTGAGGTACGTGGTATATTATGTTTGTGAAGATATTGTAACACCCCTTACGAAGCGTGTCCGGTATGGAAAAGTATATATATATTCTGGATCAGCAACACCACCCAAATTCGTTTAGCTATGCCCGTCTGTCTGTCCATCAGTCTTGCTGTCGGTAACTTGAAAATACTTGTCAGAATGCCATGAAATTTTGTTTCAATATGTTTTAGCCAAAAAGTGGTTCTGAGTTTGAAAATGAACCAAATCGGTGTAGTGACAGGCCCACCTCCCATACAAGTCACTTACATATAACTCTTTTGGGAACAAATAACTAAAAATTTAATCAAGGTATAGTTATAAAATTTAAAAAGTATTGTTAGAATTTACCTAAAAATAAGTGTTCTAAAAATGGGAGTGATCCGCCCATATTTTTTTTACTCTAATTCCCGTTTTTTATATCCGACAAAATTATACCAGTAATATATCCACCAAGAGTGTAGGGTATTCCATAGTCAGGCCCGACCTACTATAAAAATCCGTCTCAAGTGACCGAACTTACCCATGTGATCTAACTTTCCCAACTCGTTCTGCCTGAAATGTTGGAATAGTTCTTGAACAAGGTACTAATCTTCTTTGATTTTTTTCATGTCACAGATCGCCTTTTTTTTCCAAAACCTGCCTTCTCTGTAATGATCAAGTCCTATTTAAACTAATTTATTACCATAGAAATAGTGTTTGATTCAATTTATACTTCCCAAACATTGTTTGTAAAATAACTGAAAATGATACAGTGAAATGTTCAAATTTCTTTTACTTACATCCACGTCGATTGCTATTTAAAAGATTAGGGACAAGTCCACTTACAATGCCCGTAACTTCAACGAATAGATATCTACTGGTGTCTAGTTATCTATCGTGTAAGTAAAATTTCGTAATTTTAACGCATAGTTAAGGAGCATAAACACCGAACAGGTATGAGATATCTGTTCGGTACAAACACCACGAGATATCTACTCGTTGAAATTACGGGCATAAGAAGTTATAAATATAAATTTCTGATATTCATTCCACAGCCTTTTTTTAATTCTTATGATTTTTAAAAAAGATATAGGCACATAATCATAGACAATTTAAAGTCAACTTTAAAAATAAATTCGATTTATGCCCGTAACTTCAACGAATAGATATCTATTGGTGTTCGTACCGAACAGATATCTCTTACCTACCCGGTGTTTTACTCCTTAACTATGCGTTGAAGTTACGAAATTTTGCTTACACGATAGATAACTAAGCACCTGTAGATATCTATTCGTTGAAGTTACGGGCATTAATGTTCACTTTAAATTGTCGATGATAATGCGCCATAGTAAATAATGTGAGGGACATTATTTCTTGCGCAGTCCTTATCACAGGACATAACTATTTTAATATAATCTTTTTAACTTCTATTGTTTACTCTAAGTTGCAACCTGGTTTATTAGTGTCAATTATAGGAGGACTTAATATGAATGATTAAAGCCCATTAAATAAAAACAATCCGTACACCTTAATTAAAACAAAATAAGGTTTTTGCATAAAACATATTTTATTTATATAAAAACACAACATATTTGATGGAAACAAATTATTTTCAATTAATACATGGCATTTGTGTGGAATATTGGCAATTAATTTATAGCTAACTTATTTTGGAATCGCTCTCCACTCTAATTTTGCCAATTCGTCTAGTTTCCAACTTTTTTTTGTTCTGACTCACTGTAATTTTAAATTGCTTCCACAAGTTGTATATATAATTTAGGTCCGGACTATATGCGGGGCAGTCCAATAATTTTTTTGTCCCAAAACAACTTTTTTTTTGTAGCTCGAGTTTCGAAATAAATAAAATATTAGATGATCTCAGAAATTAATGAAATTTTATATTCACGACATAAATTAAAAAAAAACACAAAATGTCTCTAAACTACCATAGTTCTGGAGATATGTGTCCTTGAAATATGAAAAACGCACACAAAAAGAACAGAATAGGGTTTGTTTAATTAAGTGTAACTTAAACTTGGTTGTAAAGTTTATAAATATGCGCAAATTTGGGCATTTACAAAATATTAAATATTAGAGTTACCATAAGAAGAATAACATCATAATAAAATTCAAAGGGGAATATCTCAATAACGATCATTTTTAAAATGAATGAATAAAAATGTTACACAAGCTTAAACTTTTATATGAAATTGGATTAATTATTTTTTTTTTGTTTCATTGCAGATTATGAAATCAGGGACTAAAGCCCTTTGGAAAATCGATTCCGGTTCTGGTTTCACACATTTTTTTAATAACGGTTCCGGTTCCAGCAATCGAAACGGTTCCGGTAACAGTGCCGATTGAGGTTTTTTGCGGTCCTTGATAAAAATAACCGAGATCTTAATATGATCCAACACCAACAAAACAACCCAGACCAACACCAGACCAACAAAAAGTAGTAGTAAAGATATATTTGAACTAAAAAAGGAATAACGTAGGCTTTTAGTTAGACTTATAACAGGGCATAACACGTTAGGAGCCCACCTGAAATGGGCCTCCAGATATATGAGACGTGTGTGCCGATAATGATGGTGTGCCGATAATGATGGTGTGCCGACAATGAGGCAAAAGAGGATAGCTTCCACCTTAGTTACCAATGCCCGGCATTAGCGCCAAAAAGAACGAAATCTCTAGGCTTTTGCTTCTTTGTGGAACTAGAGGGCGTCAAGAATCATCCACTGTAAATGATAACTGTCATCTGGCAGTTAGTAGAATTTAATTATGAATTAAAATAAATGGAAATCATCTTAATCACATATAACTTTAACTTATATATGTTTAACAAACATATTTGAGGAAACACAATGGACCTGAGATTGTCGAAGTGGGTTGGCGATTTCTCCAAACACTGCTGCCAACCTCCTCACAACCTAAACGTAATATGATTTTCGGACGAACTTCAAGATTATAATCAAGATCATATTTTTTTAATTGCCTACTTAGTTTTTTTTAAAGTGTATAATGTTTTTGAGTTCTTACGTCGGATTTTCTGTCTATACGAAAAGAAAAAAAACGTATACAGAACGTTTGTGAGAAAAGAATTTCTTTTGCAACGTGCTCCATCTTTGCTGAGAAAAGTTTACATGTTTGTTGTAAAAAATAAATTACACTGTTCTACAAAGATTTTAATCTGGAATGAAACCTATCATTTCTGGTTGATTTCGGTCTCCTGATTCTTGCTGCGTACTCAGAATTTTCTCTATACGTTGCAGATGCAAACTTTATCACAAAATAAAATAAGAACCCTGCCCTTCGGATAATTGGTAAAAAAATCTGTGTTTTTGCAAAAAATCAAAAAGAAATTTGTGTTACCAAAAAAGTGTGTCGAGAGAGTAATTTATCACAAGTCTCTAAGCTCTCTTAAAAAACATTTTAATATTAGTTCGCAATGTTTTTGCTGTCAAAATTTCGTAAAAATATTTTAAACTTTGTCTTACTAACATTTTAAAATTTGCTTATGAAATATTGGATTAAAATAGAGGAAAATGCACGCAGAAATATACAATTTAATACTGATATAATGTAGAGATGCTAGGTGCAAAATCGGACAAAATCCTTAGCATCCGATGTCTGCATTTTGGGGAAACATGACGGGAAAAATTGCACTGCGTAATCTCCTAGTATATATTTAAGTCGGCAGGCTTTAATGGGTTAAAAAAATATGTTATACACATCCGTCGTCAACGAATGCTTCTGAGCGACTGAACTGAAACCGTTCAAAATATTAAAATGATGAATAAATGAATATCTTTTGAAATACAAATGAAATACAAAAATGTTGAAATATTTATAGTATGCTGTAGCGATCCATTTTCTTTAATTTTCACAATTCATATGCGTCACGAAGATAGTCCCAAATGTGCCATTCACTAAAATAAAATGTTCAATATATATTACTACAACAGTCGTGGCAAGCCAATATTATAAATTTAAATTTGATAATGAGTAGCTGAAGGGTGTCGCATTTTTTCATTTTTTCATGTCAAATTTTCAAAAATTTCAGTTCAGTCGTTCGGAAGCATTCGTTGACGAGGGATGTATATTTGATTTTTTTAACCCATTAAAGCCTGCCGAATCAGATAAACAGCAGGAGATTACGCAGTGCAATTTTCCCCATCATGTTTTCCCATAATGCGTACATCAGATGCTAAGAATTTTGTTCGATTTTGCATCTAGCACCACTACATTAAATATGTATGAAATTGTATATATCTATGTGCAATTCCCTTTATTTTAATCAAATATTTCATAAACAAATTTTGAAAAATATTCCGAAAAATTTCAGTAAGAGCAGTAATTTCAAGAGTGCTTAGAGAATTGTGATAAATTACTCTCCAGACATATTGTTTGCCAATTATTCGTAGGGAAAGGTTCATATTTTATTTTGTGATAAAGTGCTACATGTCGAAATCGTGCGATAACTTGCGATATAAAGTACCAAAAATGGCCTTTTTTGCAACTTTGTCTCGATTTTTTGCAAAATATCGACGTATAGGGAAAATTCTGAGTACGCAGCAAGAATCAGGAGACCGAAATTTCAAGAAATGATAAGTTTCATTTCTGTGGAAAATTCTTGTAGAACAGTGTTATAGACTACCGCAAATGCAAATGAAAGAGATAAATGAGCAAGTCAATCAATTATTAGTCGAAGAAATTATTGAGCATTCGGAAAGTCCGTACAACTCACCATTGCTTGTAGTACCCAAGAAATCAACTACTGATGAAAAGAAATGGCGCAGAGTGGTGTATTTTTGGAAAATGTCCCTTTTTGATATATATGGTTTTCAAAATCTGAACAAACTACTGTGTAGCAATAACTCCAAATATTATTAATCCGTTCGCTGTTTAAAAATATAACGTTTAGTTTTTTTCATAAAAATCGCCAAACTTGCATAAAATTTGTGTCGTAAAAATTGATGAAAACATTTATAAAATGAATAAGGTTTTTTTGGAACACCTTCATCATTTTAAAATATTTAAATGATAAAACTGACCCTAGTACTTTCATATGAAAAGAAAATAATTTCATAATCATTTGTAAATATTTATAAAATGCCAATTTATTGTCACAATTAAAATCAAAAAATTCTCAAACTTTAGTAGAATAAATCTTTGTTAGCTATCCTGACCTATCCAGGATTATTCGTATCAACATAAAGTGTAGAATGTCTACTTTCTATTTCTGTAAAATGCATTTGCGATCATTTTCGACCCCGATAATTGTTACCACTTTTGTGTCTTAACCCAAAAAACAGACAATTTTAGAGCATTTTATTGACCCCAAAAAGGATTGCATAGTTTCAGGCACATCTTAACGGAGTTGAGTTTCTTAGTAAATCTTATAGTAAAAAATTCTCCTAAAAAATTCTATGGTTTTTTTTTGTACAAAAAGTGTTAAAAGAATAACAAAAGGTACTAATTAGTTTAGTTTTTATTCATTTTTTATAAAATAAATCATAATATTATTAAGTTGAGGCCTGTGAGATCTGATCTGACTTTATAATTATATTAAATAAAAAAGAGGGCATTTAGAATTTTCCACCAAATTTTAAGTGAAGAGTTGATAAGAAACGGTTACGATGTGAATAAATTGAAAGATTTTTTAAAGAAAATTATGAGAATTTGACTAACGAAGAAATCGAAATGGTTCTTAATGATGTTAAAAAAAGATTTTTCAAACGTATTTCGAGCAGAAATATGGAACGGAATATGAAAAGTGGTTAGGATGTAATATACAAATTTTTAAACGTAGGCAAATGTAGGTCCTGTTTCATGCAGGTTCATGATGTTAAAAAAAGATTTTTCAACGTATTTCGAGCAGAAATATGAAACGGTTTCTGTTAAATGATGAAAAGTGGTTAGGATGTAATGTACAATTTTTTAAATGTAGGCAAATGTAGGCCCTGTTTCATGCAGGTTTTTTGATTATTGGCTTGTCTGAAGACTCTCAACCTGGAACGTCTAAGTGTCTGTTGTATGGTAGACCGCTTGTACACGTAAAACACGTTAAGAAGAAAACTAAAAGAGGTCTATACTTAAAACTTTGTATTTTTAGTGAATACATATAAAAGTATACAATATGTTAAAATGGTTTCATTTTTTTAACGGGTACCCTCACTATGCATCAATTTCACATAATGTCCGTCCGTCCGAAGGATACGGAAAACACGTTAAAAAGAAAATGAAAAGAGTTATATACTTAAAACTTTAGATTTTTAGTGAATACATATAAACTATGTTAAAATGGTTTCATTCTTTTAACGGGTACGCTCACACATTATATGAAATTGATATATTTCATATAATGTGCGTCCGTTCACTTGTACAGGTAAAACAAGTTAAGAGGAAAACTAAAAGAGCTACATACTTTAAACTTTGGATTTTTATTAAATACGAAAGTGATTATAAAATATGTTAAAATGGTTTCATTCTTTTAACGGGTACGCCCACTATACATCAATTTAAATAATGTGCGTCCGTTCGCTTGAAAATAGAAAACACGTTACGAAGAAAAGTAGAAAAGCTATATACTTAAAACTTTGGATTTTTATTGCAAACATATGAAGTATAAAATATGTTAAAATGGTTTCATTCCTTTAACGGGTGCGTCCAAAATACATCAATTTCACATAAGTTGCGTCCGTCAGCTTGAAAATGGAAAACACGTTAAGAAGAAAATTAGAAGAGCTATATACTTAAATCTTTGGATTTTTAGTGCATACATAAATAAGTATAAAGTATGTTAAAATGGTTTCATTTCATTAACGGGTACGCCCACTATACATCAAGGTCATAATTAGACGTATTTTCCGGCGGTTATAACATTTTTTTTGAAAAATGTAAATTCACAAAATATGTTAAATATGATCCGCTATAATACCAAAAGTAATACAAAATTCAATTATCTCTATTTGTTCCAAAGTTATTGACTTTTTTCCGAAAACATACACTCTTTGACCACTGTGTGGCGTTTAGCCGTAGATTTTCGAAAGTTAAACTATAAAATCGTTAACGATAAATTTCCTTTAACAAGAATAGAAGATGTGCTCGACAAGTTAGGATGAGCAAAATACTTTTCAGCATTGGACATGACTAGTTCACTCCACCAAATAAATTTAGTTGAGGAATCGCAAACTCTGACATCTTTTTCCACTGGAAGTGGTCATTTTCAATTTAAAAGATAATAACCTTTTGGTTTGACAATATCTTCTAATAGTTTTCAAAGAATGAGGAAATGAGGAAATTACCTTTCATTGGAGTACCCATATGTGCTTTTAAGTGGGTGCACCAGTTTTTGATTTCTCAAGGTCACCACGGGTCCGAGCGGCGCTTATTTTTATACCCTACACTAAGAGTGAAAGGGTATATTCAGTTTGGTACGCCGTTTGTAACACCCAGAAGGAAGCATCTCCGGTGTGGAAAAGTATATATATTCTTGATCAGCATGACCTCCTGAGTCGATTTAGCGATGTCCGTCTGTCCGTATGTCTTTCTGTCCGTCTGTCTGTCCGTCTGTCTGTCTGTCCGTCTGTCCGTCTGTCTGTCTGTTGAAATCCCTACTACTTTAAAATTGAAGAGCTAGATAAATGAAACTTATAACTTAGATTACTAATATACCTACGCTGTATGTGCGAAAAAATTGGCGAGATCGCTCAATTGTGACCTATGATCCGACCACTTATGTTCAAATACCTCATATAAAATGTACATATAAAGATCAATTTTTATGTATACGTGCTTAGGTAAACTTTTTGGGTCAAATATATATTGACATCATGCTCAAATACATGATAATAATGTTTTCCGGCGAAAAGACTTGTGGTTCACAAAAAAAAAATCGAAATTCGGTACACCTACCCATTTGTAAATATGGGTATCAAATGAATGGAAATTCTTCAGCGATTGAATGTTTGTAGTTATTATCCGGATTCGTATACCCTGGTGACCTATATATCACTTTGAATGGTAACCACACATATGTGTAGGGTATTTATAGTCGGCTTAGACCGACTATAATTTTGATAATCCCAACTATCATAATTACACCTACTTTAAAATTTCCCATGTGATATAACCTTCCCAACTGGTTAATTTTGGTATTTTTTGTGTTGCAAAAATATAGGGGGTGGCAATTTTATTTTATTTTTTTATTATTGATCAGCATGACCTCCTGAGTCGAGCTGTCTGTCCTGAGCTGTCTGTCTATTTAGTAATTTTTCATTAATATATTGATTTTATTCATATATTTCTTAATTAATATAATTCTTAATTATTTTGATGTAAAATGTGATCATGTGGACCAAGCGCAGATCCAGGGTGGGGAGGGGGGGTTGCGATCTCCTCCCCCCCAAAAAAGGCGTACTTTTGAATTTTTTCAAACAAATTTTCAAAAAAACACAACATGAAAAAAAATGCGCCTAATATTCAGAATTTTACGCCTTTTTAAATAAGCGGAAACTATAGAGAATGGCGAAAAATTTGCAAAAAATCATAAAATTGCAAATTTTGCACCTCTACAGAAGGGCGCAAAATATAGAGAAAGGCGCAACATTTTCAAAAAAGCATAAAATTGCAAATGCGTCTAATTTACAAAAATTTTTGCGCCTCTACAGAAGGGCGCAAAATATAGAGAAAGGCGCAAAATGTTCAAAAAAGCATAAAATTGCAAATGCGCCTAATTTACAAAATTTTTGCGCCTCTATAGAAGGGCGCAAAATATAGAGAAAGGCGCAAAATGTTCAAAAAAGCATAAAATTGCAAATGCGCCTAATTTACAAAATTTTTGCGCCTCTATAGAAGGGCGCAAAATATAGAGAAAGGCGCAAAATTTTCAAAAAAGCATAAAATTGCAAATGCGCCTGATTTACAAAATTTTTGTGCCTCTATAGAAGGGCGCAAAATATAGAAAAATGCGCAAAATTTTCAAAAAAGCATAAAATTGCAAATGCGCCTAATTTACAAAATTTTTGCGCCTCCATAGAAGGGCGCAAAATATAGAAAAAGGTGCAAAATATTCAAAAAAACATAAAATTGCAAATGCGTCTAATTTACAAAATTTTTGCGCCTCTACAGAAGGGCGCAAAATATAGAGAAAGGCGCAAAATATTCAAAAAAGCATAAAATTGCAAATGCGCCTAATTTACAAAATTTTTGCGCCTCAACAGAAGGGCGAAATTTGCAATTGCGCCTAATATTCAGAATTTTTAGGCCTTTTTGAAAGACCGGAAACTACAGAGAAACGCGCTAAATTTTTAAAAAAATAAACATAAAATGGAAAAAACGCCTAAAATGCAGAATGTTTGCGGCTTTTAAAAAGATCGCAAAATATAGAATAGGCGCCAAATTTTCAAAAAAAAAAAAACACAATTCATTTACAGAGTAAATATGCGTCATTTTCATTTTGTGTTTGTTTTGATAATTTTGCGCTTGTAAAGACGATAAAATTCTGTAAGTTATGCGCTGTTTTAATGTTGATTGTTATTTGAATAGTTTACGCCTTTTTGAGCTTTTCTCTATCTCTTTTAACTATCTCCAGATTACTAATATTCTGTAAATTACCTTTTTAATTGTTCGCCTTTTTTTAAATTTTGCGACTTAAAAAAAACTTTTTGACATTTTAATTTATTTTAAAGTTGACTTTAAATTGTCTACGAAAATGCGCCATTGTATTTTGACAAAGATTCTGAAGAATACACAATTCGGGTTTTAAATATTTTGAGATCTATATCAAAATGTCCCAAGACAAAAATTCTAGGCAGGGTCGAGACAGTTTAGAAACATTTTTTCGACATATTTTAAAAAGAGATAGGCGGAGTTTGTATCACAAGCTGTCTGCCCGAACTGCCCGATTCCAAAATATGCAGTGAATCTGTCATTAAAAAACCACAAAATTTTACAAACTGCTATACACTTCCCAAAATATTCCATTTATCTGTGTGTTGGCCGGAAATATTCCTGAAAAATTACATAAATTTTGTCTCGGGGTATCAATATTAAATCGTATTTAAACATTATAGGCGCATAACCATAGACAATTTTAGACAACTTTAATAATTCGACTTAAAAAAAAATTCAACTTTTTTAGAATTTTTGTATAGAATAAATTGTCAAATAGATGATTTTGAATTTAAATTTGACTTTAAATTGTCTATACTGATGCGCCATAGTTTTTAAAAATATACATATATTTTGTATATCTTCGTTGTACAACTATAAGTCCAAATACCATTTTTGAAAATTTGATAAAAGTTCGACAATTCATAGTTTTAGATGTGTTGGTATATTTTCATAATTAACGAGTTTGGAAAGTTAGGTCACATGGGTAAGTTCGGTCACATCGGACGGACTTTTATAGTCGGTCGGGCCCGACTATGGAATACCCTACACCTATGGTGTGAATATTAATGTTGGTAATTTAATTGTATACCTACCTTTGAAGTTCTTAATTATGCTGAACATTCTTACACTCAGAATATTATCTACATACCAAATTTCTGACGACGTATATCCAATTAATTTAAAAAATTTATGTAAAAGTGAAAATAAAAAAAAAATTGAAACATGTAGAAATATAATTAAATGTGGGCGTATCACGCTCATTTTTGGATCACATATTTTTAGGTGTATTCTAATAATACGTTTTAAATTTTATACACGCTGCAAAAAGAGGGCTCTCCCAAACATAATTTTGCAGGCATTACATATATCTTTAGAGCTTCCTGCAAACAAAAGTAGTACTTAATTGTCAAACATTATTATAATAACAGCCAAACATATTTTTGTTTTCGTTCAAACTTATTTATGTTCAGAATGGATAATTTTCGGCGTTCTTGCAAACATATATATGTTTGAATGTGAAAAACATTTTATTTACATGTAAACATATTTATGTTTACATTTAGTTTTAATGTAAAAATAGTAAATTTAGTGCTAATATCTTCTTTACACAATATTCGTTTTTTTCCTATTTTTAAATTAAATTTTTTTTATTTATATTATATAATTATAAACTTAAACTTTTATTTTATTTTTATTACACATATTTTATTTATACCTAATAATTTTATTTCCATCTATTGTTCCTATTTTGAGTTCAGTACTTTACGGATGAATTGGAAATTTCACAAACAGCCACTATCTGGTATTAACAGTAATTGGCGGTACTTAAACAAATTCTTCCACCAAAAAGAACTTTGAACTATATGAAAAGTAATAATGTGAGTGCTACTGAGTGCTAAAAGTAGGCAGCGCTGTTATTTAATTGTGATATTGTAATGCCAAACATACATATAATAAAAATAATGCTATTATTTTTAAATTCGTTGTCACCCAGTAACAATCACGAATAACCAATTACATATAATTCAAAGAATCTTTTATTGACGTTGGGTGTGTTAAATAGCGGTAATATCAAACATACATATATTAATATCTGATGAAAAATGTATATTTCTACAGAAACATTAATATAGTAAATTCATGTAAATACGCGAGTAAAGCAATTTATGTTTAAATATCGTATAATAATATTTCAATCTGAAAACAAAAATTATACAATTCAATTATAATGTAATTAGAAATTACTCCCGATATTTATATGGTGATTTCGAAGTACGTTATAATTACATTCAAGCATATTCAAGCAAATCTTATCTATCCGTGTAAGTATATCTTGAATATTTTTCGAGTTATTGCTTCGTAAAGAGTTATAAAAAAGTGACTTGTATGGGAGGTGGGCGTGTCCGTTGACCAATTTGGCTCATTTACATTGACAAAACTAACTTTTGGCTAAAAAGTATTGAAACGAAATATCATCGCATTCTAAGCAGTATTTCTCAACTTATCATGTATACGGACAGCACGAAAGACGGACACTTTTCCATACCGGACACGCCTCCTAAGAGGCGTTACAATATATGCACAAAGTTAATATACCCTGTACCTCATAGGTGTAGGGTATAAAAATCAAATATTCACAAAATATTGTTTGTAAGTATGTCCAATCGGTACTGCGCAAAAAGGTTATGATTGTTTCAAATTATAATTGAAGAAGTTATTAACAAAAAAATCGATATTAAAACAAAATTTATTTGATGACTTTTTATAATCCGATTTTTAAGTTTTTAGTATTTTTGAAATTAATAAAACTGTTGTAAATTAATTTAATAATTGGTGAAGTAACTATTGCCTTTTAATTCTTGAATAAATTGTACAAAAACTAGGTTAAATATCAGACTTTAGTTTGGTACAAATGGTACAATAGGTACAAATGTTATACTTAAAAAAAAAATTCAAATTCAATTATTTTTGGTTTTCGAAATATGCTAACTTGAAAAGTGAAAATAATCATTAAAAATACATTGTGTATATCTGAAGTAGTTTTCCAACGAGATGTCGGTATTGATCACCGTTAATATAATACACAAATTGAATTTTGTTTCCAAACGGTAGTGAGATACCTTCCTAAAATCAGAGACCAACAATAATTATTTTTTTCAAATTTATGTGTACAAAGTCATTGTAAGAAATGATGGCACTGTAAAACAAAGGGTACCCTTAGATAACATTCAATGAACATTTTTAATTTATGGTCTTATTTTTATTATAGGACTGTTAAATTTTAAAATATTTTTTAATAATTATATTTGAGAAATATAAATAAAAGTTTGATATTTGATATTATTAAAGTCAAAAATAATTATTTTTGATAAATACTTTCAAAATTCAAATATAATTTCTATTTTAGATACATATTTCTTAAAACCAAAATTAATTATTATTTTTGATATATATATGGACAGAAAGTCGTTGCTCCTACCAAAAAATCTCCAAACAAACAAACAAATTGGCTGAACTTTAGATAACCGGATGAAGTGAAATATTTTTTCTTCAAACTATCCCCTCTGTTTGGGTCCCAGACTAAATTGGGGCGCGGTCGGACTTGTGGTACCCCAGATAAATCGAAACCTTTTAACCTACCTATATGAACATGTAGGTACTGAAATGAGAGATATTGATCTCACGATTAGTATGTTATTATGTTCCTGATTCGATAACCACAGTAACCTCAGGACTCTTTTTAGTTTTAACAACTGAGTTCATTTTATACACGAATAATATATAGATACAAGTGTGGGTACCCAAACGAAAAGAAATTTAATCAGAAGTCTGTTATACTATTTTGTATTTATGTTTTAAAAAATAAAAAATTTAATATTTTATAAAAAAATTTAGCCTGCGACGCTTCTTCGATATAACTTCCCAACGAAATATTATAATTAACTTTTGGGCCACTTCTAGAAAATTTAAAAAAAAAGCGTTTTACGTTACCTATTCATTCCAAAATTTTCTTCGTCATATTTAAAAATAATTAAATATTTTTCTCAACAATCAGCATTTCATTTTATTTTTTACATAATTACAAATCCTAATCGCTATGGTTATAAGATCATTAAAATATCCATATAATTACAAATGTGGCATTATTACCTTTCATTTGAGTACCTATATGACCAAATATGTAGGTGCACCGGATATCGATTTTTCTAGGGAACCACAGATCCGACCGCACCCTATATTTTTTTTGTTTTTTAAGCAAATAAAACGGTTGATTTAAAGAAAAAAAGTTGGTTTAAAGAAGTACAGAAGTTGTGTATAATTCATTATTCACTGTATTTGATGAGAAAAATATAAAAAAGGGCGCAAAATAAATTTTTGGGGCGCATTTTAGAAAAAATTGGAAAAAAGGCGCAAAAAAATCAATAGCCCCGCCCAAATCATACTTCTGGATCCGCCCCTGCAAACTTGGATATTTTTATTTTCATTTAAAATAAAATCGGTCAACATTCAAAAAAATTTATTAGATTGCGAATATACATGCAAGTCTATTAGATTGCAAGTCGACATATTAGATTGCAAGTCAACATATTAAAATCTTTCGTATTAACTTTTAATAAAGATTTTAATTTTTTTTTATCGTGGTTTTCGGGTCAATATTTGTCATTATCTTGTTTTATTGGTTGATCAATTCAAGACAAACTTGGATATTTTTATTTTCATTTAAAATAAAATCTGTCAACATTAAAAAAAAATTATTAGATTGCGAATATACATGCAAGTCTATTAGATTGCAAGTCTACATATTAGATTGCAAGTCAACATATTAAAATCTTTCGTATTAACTTTTAATAAAGATTTTAATTTTTTTTTATCGTGGTTTTCGGGTCAATATTTGGCATTATCTTGTTTTATTGGCTGATCAATTCAAGACAAACTTGGATATTTTTGTTTTCATTTTAAATAAAATCGGTCAACATTCAAAAAAAATTATTAGATTGCGAATTTTATTTTTTTTTTTCGGGTCAATATTTGGCATTATCTTGTATTATCGGCTGATCAATTCAAGACAAACTGGGATATATTTTATTTTCATTTAAAATAAAATCGGTCAACATTCAAAGAATGTTGCCAAATTGTCACAAACAAATAAATTATTTGTTGAGCTTAGAGGAAAATATTCTTTTTTTTCTATGCCATTGATCAATCCTACTGATCAATTTTTATGGTAAATTTTCGGTGTGCAGAGGAGGTCTCAACTTGTACATATACAACAAATTAAAATTTTTTTGAGCTTGGATGACAATATATCCCTAATTTTTTTGTATAACATTGAATCATCATACAAAGCAAGTCTACTTATTAGTTTGTTCATTCTTTTATTCAATCTAGCTTGAGTTTGCTAGATCTACGTCCCCAAGCTATTTTATACAAAATATTGTGAGCAAGCAGCTTATATTTTTTCTGAATTTAATAAGCTATTTTGAAACCATCTCTTGCCATGGCCTTAAACTCATTTATCAGATTATCTGACGGTTTAGTGGAGTTCTAAGCCAACTTCAATTTAATCCCAGTGACTAAACATACAACGTTCACGCTGAAAGTGCAAAGAGATGTGATTAGATCTCATGGGACTACGTTAAAGTCGCTTACGAGGCGTTTATGGATCGAGACTCTGCAGAAAAGAATGAAACGGATATTAATTCCATGAAGAGCAAATATCGCCACTGTTACGGAACATATGTCCGATGCGTCGCAAAAATTGCAGAATTGTCGCATCATCTGACTGTAGCAAATAATCGTTCTACGTCCAGACCAGCAGATGATTCAGTCGATTTATGTCCTAACATTAGGTTGCCCCCGTGTGACACGGAAGTATTCCATGGAGATTACTTATCTTCGCCGTGTTTTCGAGACATGTTTACAGCCGTTTATTCCAACAATAAGCGGCTGACTTCGGTTGAGAAACTGTACCATCTTAATCCAAAAACTCGGAGAGAAGCGAAAGCGAAAGATATAGTAAAAAAATCGCCTCTAACCAATGAAGGGTTTGAAACTGCATGGCAAAGCTTAAAGGATCGTTATGAAAATAAACGCATTCTAGTCAATAGCCAGTTAAAAATTTTATGCAATCTCCCAAACACTAGTGTCGCGTCGGGAAATGCTATTAAGAAAATTCAACGTGACATTAATAACTGCATTTCTTCACTCGAGCTCCACCAAGCTCGAGTGCCGAGCTTTGCTCCACAAAATTGCCTGAGAATTCGCTTTCCTTGTGGGAGCAATCTATTGTACAGAGTCAGAACCTAGACAATTTTTTGACTAGCGGTTTCCAAACATTAGAAACCGTTTCCGATATCCGAGGTGCCATACCAAAAAAGATTATCGTGAAACAACCTTTTTTGCCGCAACCATCTAAAAAGATTAACAATTACCAGATTAAGGTTTCGAATTACAATTGCAAGCTCTGCAAGTCTATGGGCGTGTTCAAAGTTTAAAGAAATGTGTGTCAATGAGAGGACATCCATGGTTCGAAAATTGCACTGTTGTCTTAAATGTCTATCATCTACGCATGAAGCTAAAGATTGTAGAAACCACTTTAGGTGCGCAACATGTTCGCAATGTCATCATACGTTGATGCATCGCGACTTTTCTCTCCCTTACGCGAATGTTCGTCAACCTACGGATTCTGGCCCTTCATGTTCTACGAAGCAAATACAGTCCACTACAGATAATAGCAGAATCCAATCGGATAATCCCGGAAATATTCAATCCTGTTTCGCAGCAAATTCGGGAGGCGTTCTCCTAGGGACTGCAATGGTAAATATTATACACGAAGGTATAATATACACAGTACGTGCACTTATCATCTCAGGATCAGAGGGATCATTCATCGCTGAGAGGATACAAAAACGACTTCAACTACCGACGAGTAAATTAAGTGCTCAAGTGTCCGGTTTGAATAACGTGGTTTCAGCAAAGATTCATGCAGCCTGCACATTTATACAGGGATCACCTATTGATCCAACCCTGAGGATAGCAGCCTCGGCCATGGTGCTCGCGCAACTGACTGTCGACTTACCCACTACTGCAGTTAACCCATTATTACGACAAGCTTTCCCTGATTTGATATTAGCAGATAAACGATTTTACTGCGGTAGCCAAGTAGATTTACTTATTGGTGGGGATTTATATCCACAGATTTTATTAGACGGAATCCAAAGAAACATTCTTGTTTTACTTATTGCGCAAGAGACGGTCTTCGGATGGATATTAATTGGTGAAGTGCCGACTCGAGTTGAAACCAAGGTTAGTAAATGCGTGGCATACTTTAACGAAATCTCATTAGACAGGCAACTAACATATTTTTGGGAGGTGGAGGAAGTCCCACTTGTGGCGATGGCGTCGCCTTCGGAAATTTTTTGCGAAAATAGTTACACAAAAACGACGCAACTCAGATGGTCGTTATGTGGTGACACTACCATTTAAATCTGAATTTCCAAACGACATTTGCTTGGTCAACTCCCGCCACATTGCCATGCGTTAATTTTTGCGCAATGAAGCACGACTAAGTAAAAACACTGCGTCGAAATCTGAATATGACGACGTTGTGAGGGAATATGCTACATTAGGTCACATGGTTCCGGTTTTAGAAAATGAAGTGACGTCTCCCTTTAGTAATTATTATCTTCCACACCATGCTGTCATTAAGCCTGATAGTTCTACTACATAAATAAGAGTAGTATTTAATGCGTATAGTCCAACCTCAAATGGAAATAGCCTAAATGATATTTTACATGTTGGTCCAGTGCTACAGAGCGATCTTACTATGCTCATTATTAAATGGCGGTTTTTTAAATATGTATTGAATGCAGACATTCAGAAGATGTACCGTCAGAAACTAATCGATACTAGACACCCCTTATCAACGCATAGTGTTTCGAGATTCGCTAAAACAAGTTCTACAGGAGTTTAAGTTTAAGAAAATGGACAGCTAACTCAGATGATATCCTGATGGGTGTGTCCAAGGAACATCTGTTAAATAAAGATTTTTTACAACTTGAGGACACCAGTAATCCAAAGACTTTAGGTATCCGATGGAATGCGCGATAGGACAACTTTTATTTTCATGAGCGTAAATTAGAGCAGGTTGGCCACTTTACAAAACTAGAAGTTTTGTCGGCCATAGCGAGTTTATTCGATCCAGCGGGGTGGTTAGCACCAATCATAGTTGTAGCCGAAATTCTTATGCAGCAGGTGTGGTTAGATAAAATTGGGTGGGATGACCAGCTGTTACCCGATACTCTGGAACGCTGGCAAACGTTTTTATGCGGATATCGTGGGATAGACGCAATAAAAATCCAACGGTGGATTGATTTCACTCCTGACTCTGATGCTCAGATTCATGGATTTTGTGACGCTTCAGAGAAAGCATACGCTGCCGCTGTATACCTCCGAGTTAAAACCGAACATCAGATATCTGTGCATCTGCTGATGGCAAAAACCAAAACCAGTAAAAACCGTATCATTGCCTCGACTGGAGCTGTGTGGAGCCTTGTTATTAACGGAAATGCATTAGTTCCCCAGCTCGAAATTACAGGATACCGTTGATAATTATGGACAGATTCGACAATTGTGTTGGCCTGGTTACGCAAACCACCATGCTCATGGACAACCTTTGTGTCAAATAGAATTGCCAAAAATGGTGGAGAAGGTAGGCAACGGGGATTGGCCTCTGAGTTCAAAGAGCACTTTCTTAAATCTGAATCCCTCACTAGATAGTGATGGGATGATGAGGGTTGGAGGCCGCCTAACGTCATCTCATACTTTGACATACAATGAAAGGTATCCGATAATTCTTCCATATCGATGCGATTATCCCAGTTATTGATAAAATTTACCCACGATATCTCGATTCATGGAGGGAACTTATTAGTATTACGACTTATTCGTATGCAATACTGGATTCCTAAAGTAAGGAACATGATAAAAACCGTCATACATTTGTAAGACGTGCGTTATTGCATCAACAGAGTTAAAGCATCAACAAAGCCAGATAATGGCAGCTTTGCCCCCCCGAAAAGATGTAATTTTCACGTCCTTTTGCAAATACTGGTGTGGACTTTGCAGGTCCATATGATAATAAAAATTATACCGGAAGGGCATGCCTTATTACAAAAGGATATGTTTTTGTATTTGTGTATTTTGCTACGAAGCTTGAAGTCACAAGCTTGGAAGTCACAAGCGATCTTAGCACTGTAACCTTTTTATATGCTTTCGCTAGATTCATTTCTAGAAGAGGATGCCCCGAAAAAATGTATTCCGATAATGGGACTAATTTTTGTGGAGCATCTAAAGGATTAAAAATTGATTTTAAAAACTTTCTGCGGCAGTCTTGTGACGCTGTCATATCCAAATACGCACATCAGCATGTTACTTGGAATTTTAATCCTGCAGGGGCACCCCATATGGGCGGCCTATGGGAAGCTGGTGTAAAAATCTTTAAACTACACCTCAAAAAAACCGCAGCCGCTTTCAAATTTACATTTGAAGAATTTTCAACGTTGCTATCACGGATAGAGGCTTGTCTCAACTATCGACCTCTCAGTCCAATGTCTCAAAATCCATTGGATATAGCTTCGTTAACCCCCGGCCATTTTTTTGATCGGTGGACCTATATTAGCACCTATTGAACCGGAAATTTCTGAAAATCCGATCTCAATCTTAAATAGGTGGCAGAAACTCAAAGCTCTGCATCAGCTCTTTTGTAAGCGATGGAAAACGGAATATTTGAAAGAACTTCACAAAAGATACAAATGGGAGTATCCTCAGGATGACATAAAAAATGATAATTTAGTTGTTATTCGCGAAGACAACCTACCGCCCAATGAATGACGTTCGGGACGAGTTGTCAAACTTCACCCGAGACCAGACAGTCGCGTTCGAGTAGCAAAAGTTCACACAGAACGTGGTATTATTAGCCGACCAGTCGTAAAACTCGTGATTTACCCCCATTTTTTTTTCTTTTTTGGAATATCTACTAAGATCCACAGCACTCAGACAGACTATATCCATTGTACAGTGAAATCTATTCCCTACAACTTTGTGGTTAATATCAACACGAGCGCCTATGCCCATGTTATTTACTGGGTTTACCGAAGGCAACCCCGTAATAACCAGCGTTGCGAAAGATTGAATTGATCGCTTCCCAATGCTGTGTCACGGTTCCTGGCGGCGACGTGGCAGTGATACTTGCTCGCTCATCTACCTATTCCCTAAAGATAGCAGCAACGAATGGGTTTAGAAATCTTTCGGTAAAATATCTATGTGCGCGCGAAGGAAGCGAATTCCGTTTTGCTGCGGCCGTTCGAAGACGCACTGTGGCTACCATAAGATAATAGTCGTGGTTCACTCCGTTTTCAGCACCTCTTTTGTTTCGAAGGTCGAAAAGGCACCCTCTAAAACGTCTGGATACGATGTGATCAATTTGTTACGACCTGTCGGCGACAACCAGGTAACCTTGTGACACGTTTTATGTTCGAAAATGGTACCGCCGACGACAAGGTGATTTGCATTGCAGAAATCAACGAAGCTTTCACCATTATCGTTTTGATCACCAAGACCATGCTTACCGATGACATGTGTAAGCAACGAGTTGTTCTTTCCAATTTTTGCGTTCAGGTCACCCATTACAAAAATAATGTCACCGCGTGGAGTGTTGTTATATGCATTGCTCAGCTAACTTTAAAAGTCGCCCTTTGCAGTTGCTTCCGCATTTTCGGTGGAAGCATAGCATTGTATGATCGTGATATTTCGAATTTTACTACAAAAACCCGCAGTCTGCTAGTAATATACTGATGTCTAATATACCATTGCCCGGTGGACGTCACTAGCAGGCAGTGAGTCTTCTTAATGAGATACTAAACAAGGATCGCGACAGTTCACCTTGTAAGCCTTTAAAATGGAAATATAAACAAAGTAACTAAGAAATATTTATTAACTTTTAGTTAAAAAGTTGCAGCGCGTTTGATTTTAATAAAAAAAACTTTCAGTTAAAAAGTTACAGCGCTTTTCATTTTGATATAAAATTTCATGTCGAAAATTAATTGCTCAATTCCTAATAAATTAATGCAATATCGTGCAATAGATAGGACCCGGTCTCTAATTATGGAATTATATTTTTTTAATTAAAATCAAACGTGCTGTTACTTCAAAACTGAAAGTTAGTAAATATTACTTCATTACTTTGTTTATGTGTTCATTTTAAAGTTAATTACAATTGTGTGTTTTGAGAAAGACTTTAAAATAATTATATCTCTATTAAAAAAAGTAAAGTGTGAAAACTTAATTAACAAGTTCACGACAAAAATCTATAAAAAAAATATGGATGAATAACTAAAATAAAATTTAACACATTGATTACAGATATCTAATAGAAATGTTCAGACGTAATTTTGAATAAAGTTAAAAGAGCTCAAAAAAGTCTTTAAGTTAATTGCTCTTTTAAAAATTTGTCATTGTTAAAAATATGTTATATAAATAAAATTATATCTCTCTTATATCAAAAAAACACCTCTCCAACTTTCAGACAGAATATCTATAAATAATAGAACTAATTTTGGAAAAAAATAAGCCAAATCAAAATAGCTGTATTTGCCAAATTGGAGTTCGAAAATTTACAATAATTTAATAATAATAAGTCGAATAATAAAAAATAATGTATACCAGAATCAAAAACTACATTCAGTTCTTATCATAATAGACACTAAATACATCCATTTAGCAACATTATAGACCTAGATAATGGCATTCAAAGTAAGCTCTATAAGAAAAATTTGTGTTTTTTTGAAGCATCATAATTTTGTGAAATTTTCGAATTTCGTAAAAAAAAATAAACTTTTTTTTTTACATATTCAAAGCCATAAACTAAATTTCACGAAAATCGAAGAAAAAATTTAAAACCCTGTCGATAATTTAATTGCTAATTTTGACCAGCATATGACATAGGACAAAAATAATAATACAGTTGGATAGATTGATTCATTAGCTAAAAATGTTCCATAAGCTGTAAAGATCTAAAATATTGTTACGAAAATTCAGTCTACGGAAAACTGTTCTACGAGTTCGTATCGCTGGATTGTGTACAAAATAAAAACACACTAATATTTGGTTTTAACTAGTATTATTTCAACTAGTATTAATTAACTTTATTTATTTAAATAACAACTTAAAGAATAATCACTTATATCAACTGCTGAATTTCTACAATTTAGCTTTACAATGTTCACTCACGAGACGCACTAGTTCACTATCAAATCACAACTGAAGTACAGTGCCTCAGATGCGCGGCCTTATATACTGCAGGCATCAGTTCGACAAGCTTCGACTTGTTTCGAGAACCTTCTACTCGTTTCGTGAATGACGCATGCTATTGGGATCTCCTTCGCACTCATGTGTTTTAATGTGCTGATCTTCCATCTCTTTCTCGCACATTGCATAGTGCGCTGAATGATCCTCCGTCTCTTTCTAACACATTGCTTAGTGCGCTGAATTGTCTTGTGTCTCATTTATTATTGTTAATTGCTTGCACAGTGGAGCAAATTACCTCTTTTCGTAACACTGCCCTCCACCTAAATCTGTTCGTCCCGAACAGATGTTAATCCTCTCTCTCTCTTTACGGCGCCAACCTTTCTAAATGTACCACTTTCATTTTTCTTCCAACGCCTGCAGTATTATGAAACCGAGCACATACTTATCCCCGCATCACTGATTGGAAACGGCCCGGCGACATCCATGGCAATACGCTCGAATGGTGCTCCCACGTTGTATTGCTGCATTTTGCCGCGACTTCTGACTGTTGGTCCTTTTGCTGGTACACATTGCGGGCAACTGCGAATCCAATCGACGACTGACTCTTGGCACCCAATCCAATAAAAACGTTTCTTTACCATCTCGACCGTTTTATTAATGCCCAAATGACCACCACTAGATCCACCATGGTATACCGCTAATATCTCTTTTATTTTAGACTTGGGAACAACAAACAAACTTCGAGCGGATGTGCCATCTTCATTTTCCCATACACGATATAAGCAACCATCTTGTAGCTTTAAGCTCTGCCACTGTGCCCAGTAAGCTTTAGTTATAGCACTGTCGGCAGCTATATCTTCTCATGATGGTTTTCTTTGCTGTTTTTTGAACATCATGATTTTTGTGAGGTCTGGATCACTCTTTTGATCAATTTGAATTTGTTCCAGAGTCCATTTTTCATCGGGCAAAACATTTAGCAAACGAATATCAATTATGTTTTCTTTTCCTTCCGCTATTGAACAATGTCTGCATTCAAGTTTACAAGGACGCCGTGACAGAGCATCTGCATTTCCATGATTTCCTCCTTTACGATGTTCGATTGAGAAATCGTAGCTCTGTAATCGTTCTATCCAACGCGCAATTTGGCCTTCCGGATCTTTGAACTGAAGTAACCATCGTAGTGATGCGTGATCGGTTCTCAACTGAAACTGTTGTCCGTACAGATACTTATGGAAAATTTTCACACTTTCAATTACCGCAAGAAGCTCCCTCCTGGTGACACAGTAATTTCGCTCGGGCTTGGACAAGGTTTTACTGTAGTATGCGATCACTTTTTCTTGTCCATTGATCACTTGAGAGAGAACTCCGCCTATTCCGTATCCACTTGCATCCGAGTCAAGTATAAATATCTCACGGTGCCGAGCACAGTAGATCTTTTAATTTCAAAAATGCCCTTTCTTGATCATCGCTCCATTGAAATGAGCGGTTCTTTCTTATCAACTCATGAAGACTGCTTACTACATTGGCAAAACCTGGAACAAATCGTCTGTAGTATGTACATAGCCCCAAGAAACTTCGTATGTCATGTAGATTTTGCGGTCTGGGCCACTCCTTGACTGCAGCTATTTTATCCTCATCGGTATGCACTCCTTCCGTGGTAACTCGATGACCCAGATACTTGACTTCTTTCTTGAAAAGTGAGCATTTCTTTGGGTTAAGCTGTAGACCCGCATTTTCAATCGAAGGAATACTTCCTCTAGATTTCTCAGATGTTCCTTGAAATCCTTGCCCATAACAATTATGTCATCAAGGTATACTAGGCATGTTTTCCAGTGTAAACCTTTTAATACGAGCTCCATTAACCGCTCGAATGTTGCTGGAGCATTGCATAGTCCAAACGGCATTACCAAAAATTGCCATAGTCCATCTCCAGTACAGAATGCGGTCTTCTCTCGATCTTTCTTATCGATTTCTACTTGCCAATAACCGCTTTGCATGTCTAACGTTGAAAACCACTTAGCATTAGATAGTGTATCCAAGGTGTCATCGATTCTGGGCAGTGGATAACTATCTTTCTTGGTGACATCATTAAGTTTTCGGTAATCAACGCAGAACCGAGTACTACCGTCCTTCTTTTTCACCAATGCTACTGGTGAACTCCATGCACTCTCAGATGGTTCCACCACGCCATTTGTGTGCATTTCTTCAACCAAATGTGATACTTCGTATCTTTTCGCAAGTGGTACCCTTCTTGGTGCTTGACGAATTGGGTTAGAATCACCAGTGTCTATTCGATGTTTTACAATGGCAGTTCTGCCATCCTTTTGGCCCTTTTCAGCAAATATACACCGATATTTATCAATTAACTTTTGCACTTGACTCCTTTCTTTGGCAGCCAAATCCTTCGTCCACTCAGTTATAAACCTGTGAGTAGATTGTTTGTTTATTTGCGATGTGCCGTAGTCCCTTGATGGATTTGACTCACAATTTATAATCGCTGATGCCTCTTGACACTGGCCTATCACTGTTCCCTTTTTAATTAATTTGGACGAGTTTTCCATGTTGAGAACTCTTATTGGAACAACTTTGTCTTTTGTCGCTTCTACTAATGTTCTTCCGACAACAATATTACTTCTGCTCATTTGCTCATCATTCGCTTCTATAACCCACAACTTGCTTATCCCATAATCTCCATTTAATTTCGCCCACACAATTGCTTCTGAATTAGGTGGTATTTTTCTATTTTTATGAGCGATAACTTGTTTAATTTTCGGGCTCTGGTCACAATCAATGTTTAGTTGGATCTCTGTGTTGGCATAACTCAAAATTTTTCTTGTTAGATCTAGTGTGAAACCGTTCCTTATCATGAAGTCCATGCCAAGCATTATTTCGTCTACTATTTCCGCCACTATAAAATCAAGCTTTACTGTCGTAGTGCCAATAGTGATTTCCTTGGTAATTTTTCCTCTGATTGGAGCCTCTTCACCTTTCGCTGTTTGCAATCTTATTCCGATAAGCGGCTCTATTTCGTCCCTAACAAGGTTACTTCTTATAATTGAGTGTGAAGCTCCTGTATCCAACGTTACCATATATGCTACACAATCAATTAGCCCCTCGACAGTTAAACTATTCGACTTTTGAGCAATTTGTGAAATGGAGATTCTAAGGCAATCGGTTTTGGGAGTCAGATCATGCCCCGGAGGTCTGACTCGTTTTAGTTTAAAGCTTGATTGAAATTTACGCTATTTTGGACATGATCCTGGGTTTCTTCATGTCGGGTTCATTTGCCAATGAATTCATTGAGCGCTTGCGTTTTTTACGACAATCACGTGTCATATGCCCATATGTATCACAGTTGTAGCATTTACCTTTAAATTGGGTATCTCGGTTGGCAGCAGTGTACGCTTGGCAAATTACCTGAAGTAGGTCTTCATTCTCCACATCTAGTTTACGGACACAACGTAGTTGCTGTCTCCTGTGTTAGCGCTGTGGTTACAGTTTCCGTAAATGTCACTTTCGGCATTGTCACTGTGGCACGTCTTGTTTCCGGATCACTTATACCGTCAACGAAGGCTTCGATCTTGCACTTTTCTATGAAATCACTCGTTGAATCTGCATACGACAAATGCGCAAGCCTCTCGACGTTCGCTGCATACGCCTGCAATGTTTCACCATTTCTTTGCATTCGGCACTTTAGTTCCATTCTGTAGATTTGCTTCATGTGATCACTGCCGTATTTTCATTGCAGTGCAGACATAACCGCTGTGTAACTGTTTCTATCGCTTTCTCGAACTGTCTGCAATACTTCGGCTGCACCTCCTTTTAGTGCCACGATAAGTGCGGCTACGCTGTCTTTATTGTTCCATCGATTACTTACAGCCGTGGTCTCAAATTGCAGCTTGAAAATGTTGAACGCTGTGGTTCCATCGTAAATCGGTGATTTGAGCCTCGTACCACTGACAACATGCATTGAGGGTCCACTTAGCTGTAGTAAAATGAAATCTTCTTGTATTTTCTGTAGCTTTTTGTCGAAACCTTGATATTTCTCATCAGCGTTGTCTTCCAATTTTTTCATTTTATTATCAACGTCAATCATATGCGCTTCAAGCTCATTTACTTTGCCATAAAGTGTATTAGAAAGTTCCAGAAGCTGCTTCGAATGTTCTTGAAACTGTTCGGAATTTTCAAGAAGTTTTTGTTCCATTTTGTTGGAATTTTCTTGAAATTTCTGTTCCATTTTGCTGGAATTTTCTTGGATCTGTTTTGAATTTTCTAGTAGTTTCTGTTCCATTCTGGTCGAGTTTTCTTGGAGATCTTTTGAATTTTCTAGAAGTTTCTGTTCCATTTTGCTGGAATTTTCTTGGAGCTGTTGTTGTATTGCTCTGAGCAACTGGCTCATATCAAAACTTTGGGACTGTACTTTTTGCTCCGTGTCCACACTTTTCGATGACGCTGTTGCAGCTTCCACTTCAAACTCGTGCTCTGCGAGGTCAATGCCTTGGTTCTCTAATTCTTCCATTAGACGCTTTTGTAGCTCTACTTTCGTACCTACAGTTGGAAGATTATGAATCGCCAGCTCCTTCTTTAGCTGGTCGACTTTAAGTTGTTCGAATTTAACCATTTTTATTACAATCCCACTTCTGACATCAATGTTTCGAAAATTCAGTCTACGGAAAACTGTTCTACGAGTTCGTATCGCTGGATTGTGTACAAAATAAAAACACACTAATATTTGGTTTTAACTAGTATTATTTCAACTAGTATTAATTAACTTTATTTACTTTTAATAACAACTTAAAGAATAATCACTTATATCAACTGCTGAATTTATACAATTTAGCTTAACCATGTTCACTCACGAGACGCACTAGTTCACTATCAAATCACAACTGAAGTACAGTGCCTCAGATGCGCGGCCTTTTATACTGCAGGCATCAGCTCGACACGTTTCGACAAGCTTCGACTTGTTTCGAGAACCTTCTACTCGTTTCGTGAATGACGCATGCTATTGGCATCTCCTTCGCACTCATGTGTTTTAATGTGCTGATCTTCCATCTCTTTCTCGCACATTGTAAATGCGGCACATTGTAAATGCGGCATGTAAATGCGGCACAACCTCAAAGCTGCTTCTGAAAATAGACTGGGGTAAAGTCAACACTACCCACTTTTCCCGCGAATGCACATTTTTGCTAATATCTTTCAATTTGATTGTTTTATATATTCCAAGATAAAACTATTCGTGTTGTTTTGTTCCGGTCCCGCGAAATTGTTTGACCATTATTTATATTATTCACATTTTCTCTATTTTTTGCAATAACTTCTTAAATCATGCTCAAATGATAGACAAGTCTGCTTATATTGTTAGAATGGACAATTTTGTAAAACTCTTAAACCAAAAAGTTTCATAAATTGTATTTTCGCGGAATCTACTTTGACCAAATGGTTATGTATCGACTTTACCCCACGAGACTTAGTTTGATATTATTGGCATAAAAATACGAATTGAATGAAAAAATAAAATAAAAATCAACACGACATGATAATTGAACCCCTTACTCATAACAAAATATATAAATAATCAAAACTTTAATAGCAAGTACAAGTTAACTGCGTTATCATTATGTTCAAGCACAAAATGGATTTCTCTTCTTTGGTATCAGTGGCATCTAATGTTACGTGTACACTATTAAATTTAAGTTGATCTGACATTGGTATTGGTTAAAATGGCATTGACAATTATTTATTGTTAATTTATTGTCTACTATTAAATTAAAATTGTTAATTTTTCGAAATTGAATTTTGAAGAAAATTAACAATTAATTCTTATTTCGATTGTTGAATTGTTAAAAGTAATGAAGCCTAGTTTAACAATCGTATTGTTAAATATAACAATCATGATTTAAAACCCAGCCTACTTAACAAATATATTTTTTATAGAATATACAGTATTTTTGCAACAAAAGCCTAGTGCCTACAAGTTTTTTAAAATAATGATATAGAGTTTTTTATAATTATTTCTATATATATTAATAATGTACATAATTTTTAACAACATTTTTTTTTATACATGACACAACAATTAAATATGTGCGTAAATAACCACATAAACAAATTTAATAATTTTCAACAAAACATTAACATTAAATAATAACATCGTATCTTTTATATTTTATAGTTTATATTTTATATTTTATATTTTATATTTTATATTTTATATTTTATATTTTATATTTTATATTTTATATTTTATATTTTATATTTTATATTTTATATTTTATATTTTATATTTTATATTTTATATTTTATATTTTATATTTTATATTTTATATTTTATATTTTATATTTTATATTTTATATTTTATATTTTATATTTTATATTTTATATTTTATATTTTATATTTTATATTTTATATTTTATATTTTATATTTTATATTTTATATTTTATATTTTATATTTTATATTTTATATTTTATATTTTATATTTTATATTTTATATTTTATATTTTATATTTTATATTTTATATTTTATATTTTATATTTTATATTTTATATTTTATATTTTATATTTTATATTTTATATTTTATATTTTATATTTTATATTTTATATTTTATATTTTATATTTTATATTTTATATTTTATATTTTATATTTTATATTTTATATTTTATATTTTATATTTTATATTTTATATTTTATATTTTATATTTTATATTTTATATTTTATATTTTATATTTTATATTTTATATTTTATATTTTATATTTTATATTTTATATTTTATATTTTATATTTTATATTTTATATTTTATATTTTATATTTTATATTTTATATTTTATATTTTATATTTTATATTTTATATTTTATATTTTATATTTTATATTTTATATTTTATATTTTATATTTTATATTTTATATTTTATATTTTATATTTTATATTTTATATTTTATATTTTATATTTTATATTTTATATTTTATATTTTATATTTTATATTTTATATTTTATATTTTATATTTTATATTTTATATTTTATATTTTATATTTTATATTTTATATTTTATATTTTATATTTTATATTTTATATTTTATATTTTATATTTTATATTTTATATTTTATATTTTATATTTTATATTTTATATTTTATATTTTATATTTTATATTTTATATTTTATATTTTATATTTTATATTTTATATTTTATATTTTATATTTTATATTTTATATTTTATATTTTATATTTTATATTTTATATTTTATATTTAATATTTAATATTTTATATTTTATATTTTAGATTTTATATTTTATATTTTATATTTTATATTTTATATTTTATATTTTATATTTTATATTTTATATTTTATATTTTATATTTTATATTTTATATTTTATATTTTATATTTTATATTTTATATTTTATATTTTATATTTTATATTTTATATTTTATATTTTATATTTTATATTTTATATTTTATATTTTATATTTTATATTTTATATTTTATATTTTATATTTTATATTTTATATTTTATATTTTATATTTTATATTTTATATTTTATATTTTATATTTTATATTTTATATTTTATATTTTATATTTTATATTTTATATTTTATATTTTATATTTTATATTTTATATTTTATATTTTATATTTTATATTTTATATTTTATATTTTATATTTTATATTTTATATTTTATATTTTATATTTTATATTTTATATTTTATATTTTATATTTTATATTTTATATTTTATATTTTATATTTTATATTTTATATTTTATATTTTATATTTTATATTTTATATTTTATATTTTATATTTTATATTTTATATTTTATATTTTATATTTTATATTTTATATTTTATATTTTATATTTTATATTTTATATTTTATATTTTATATTTTATATTTTATATTTTATATTTTATATTTTATATTTTATATTTTATATTTTATATTTTATATTTTATATTTTATATTTTATATTTTATATTTTATATTTTATATTTTATATTTTATATTTTATATTTTATATTTTATATTTTATATTTTATATTTTATATTTTATATTTTATATTTTATATTTTATATTTTATATTTTATATTTTATATTTTATATTTTATATTTTATATTTTATATTTTATATTTTATATTTTATATTTTATATTTTATATTTTATATTTTATATTTTATATTTTATATTTTATATTTTATATTTTATATTTTATATTTTATATTTTATATTTTATATTTTATATTTTATATTTTATATTTTATATTTTATATTTTATATTTTATATTTTATATTTTATATTTTATATTTTATATTTTATATTTTATATTTTATATTTTATATTTTATATTTTATATTTTATATTTTATATTTTATATTTTATATTTTATATTTTATATTTTATATTTTATATTTTATATTTTATATTTTATATTTTATATTTTATATTTTATATTTTATATTTTATATTTTATATTTTATATTTTATATTTTATATTTTATATTTTATATTTTATATTTTATATTTTATATTTTATATTTTATATTTTATATTTTATATTTTATATTTTATATTTTATATTTTATATTTTATATTTTATATTTTATATTTTATATTTTATATTTTATATTTTATATTTTATATTTTATATTTTATATTTTATATTTTATATTTTATATTTTATATTTTATATTTTATATTTTATATTTTATATTTTATATTTTATATTTTATATTTTATATTTTATATTTTATATTTTATATTTTATATTTTATATTTTATATTTTATATTTTATATTTTATATTTTATATTTTATATTTTATATTTTATATTTTATATTTTATATTTTATATTTTATATTTTATATTTTATATTTTATATTTTATATTTTATATTTTATATTTTATATTTTATATTTTATATTTTATATTTTATATTTTATATTTTATATTTTATATTTTATATTTTATATTTTATATTTTATATTTTATATTTTATATTTTATATTTTATATTTTATATTTTATATTTTATATTTTATATTTTATATTTTATATTTTATATTTTATATTTTATATTTTATATTTTATATTTTATATTTTATATTTTATATTTTATATTTTATATTTTATATTTTATATTTTATATTTTATATTTTATATTTTATATTTTATATTTTATATTTTATATTTTATATTTTATATTTTATATTTTATATTTTATATTTTATATTTTATATTTTATATTTTATATTTTATATTTTATATTTTATATTTTATATTTTATATTTTATATTTTATATTTTATATTTTATATTTTATATTTTATATTTTATATTTTATATTTTATATTTTATATTTTATATTTTATATTTTATATTTTATATTTTATATTTTATATTTTATATTTTATATTTTATATTTTATATTTTATATTTTATATTTTATATTTTATATTTTATATTTTATATTTTATATTTTATATTTTATATTTTATATTTTATATTTTATATTTTATATTTTATATTTTATATTTTATATTTTATATTTTATATTTTATATTTTATATTTTATATTTTATATTTTATATTTTATATTTTATATTTTATATTTTATATTTTATATTTTATATTTTATATTTTATATTTTATATTTTATATTTTATATTTTATATTTTATATTTTATATTTTATATTTTATATTTTATATTTTATATTTTATATTTTATATTTTATATTTTATATTTTATATTTTATATTTTATATTTTATATTTTATATTTTATATTTTATATTTTAATTATTTACACTCATCCGCCCCATAGAAGGCCGCAAACAATTCATGATAAAACTCGACAGAGTGTCACAAGCATTTTTAATTCGCTTCTCCGGCGTAAATTTTTGCTTCGAGGTCTAGATCAGATCCTTGTTGCTGACGCTAAAATAAAAAAGAACAAACAAAAAAATATATTTCCCGACAACAATATGCTTACAATCGAGGCTGCAGCAGCATTCAATGCAATAGCATTCCATCGTCGTTTTTTCGTTATTTTCGCTCTGCTCAATACTGTTCGGGTGTTGCAAACGACTGCACAGCTATGGTGAAAGTCGCTTTTGCAGTGGTACTGTTGCCGACGAGATGAAGGATGTTGCTATCGATCCATCAGCATTGGCTGCACTCACTGATAGCGTCTGCATACGCCAATCGCCTCAGAATTTTGCGGCACCACTGCAAATAGGAATCGCGTGCAATTTGAATCTCGATGTCTTCATTCGTGGCATCCCAGTGGTCTGAAGTTTGTCCTCGAAGCATTATCTGCCCATTTACACATGTTTTCTAAGCATATATAAATATATATATATATATATATATATATATATATATATATATATATTTATATATATATATATATATATATATATATATATATATATATATATATATATATATATATATATATATATATATTATATTTTATATTTATATTTATATTCACTTGAGGGTGTAAATTAATTGTCAAAAGAGTAATTGTCAAATATATGTCAAAACTAGGAATGTCAAAACTAGGATTAAGAGTATATATATTTTATTATGATAATTTTGGTTTTAAGCAAGGATTGAAACTTAAACGTTTCAACGGATTTCGATTTCGGTTTTAAGTTTTTATAAACGGTTTCGGTATACCGGTTCCAAGTTACGGTTTCGGTTTTGATGTCGGTTTTTGTAAAAAAAATACTTTTTTTTCCATATTTTTCAAATAATTTAACATAGTTTATATGGTGCTAAGTTATGGTCAGTATCGTCGGTAGCTCGTCTGGTTAGTGCGTTGGACTACGAGTGAAAAGTCGCTGGTGCGTTCGACTACGAGCCGAAAGGTTCGATCCCCAGCGACTGTCAACATCTTTTTCATAAAAAAAACATTTCTATGCGATGCTCAGTGGTCAAAAAGTGTATGTTTTGGAGAAAGTCAATAACTTTGAAACCAATAGAGACAATTGAATGAAGTTTTTTTGTATTACTTTTGGTATTAAGCGGATCATATTTAATATATTTTGTGAATTTACATTTTTTCAAAAAAATGTTATAACCGCCGAAAAATACATATAATTATGACATTGATGTATAGTGGGCGTACCCGTTAATGAAATGAAACCATTTTAACATACTTTATACTTATTTATGTATGCACTAAAAATCCAAAGATTTAAGTATATAGCTCTTCTAATTTTCTTCTTAACGTGTTTTCCATTTTCAAGCTGACGGACGCAAATGAAATTGATGTATTTTGGACGCACCCGTTAAAGGAATGAAACCATTTTAACATATTTTATACTTCATATGTTTGCAATAAAAATCCAATGTTTTAAGTATATAGCTTTTCTACTTTTCTTCGTAACGTGTTTTCTATTATCAAGCGAACGGACGCACATTATTTAAATTGATGTATAGTGGGCGTACCCGTTAAAAGAATGAAACCATTTGAACATATTTTATACTCACTTTCGTATTTAATCAAAATTTAAAGTATGTAGCCCTTTTAGTTTTCTTCTTAACTTGTTTTACGTGTACAAGTGAACGAACGCACATTATATGAAATATAACCATTTCATATAATATGTGGGCGTACCCGTTAAAAGAATGAAACCATTTTAACATAGTTTATATATATTCACTAAAAATCTAAAGTTTTAAGTATATAACTCTTTTCATTTTCTTTTTAACGTGTTTTCCGTATCCTTCGGACGGACGCACATTATGTGAAATTGATGCATAGTGAGGGTACCGGTTCAAAAAATTAAACCATTTTAACATATTGAATACTTAAAGCCACGGTAGCTCAGTGGTTAGTGCGTTGGACTAGGAGCCGAAAGGTCCCCGGTTCAACCCTGGACTGGGGCTAATAACATCTTTCCATAGAAACATTTTTCTATACCGCGCTACCTATCGGCAGTAAATGGCAAACCTACGAGAGTAAAAAAAAACCCGCCGTTCGTATTCGGCAATAAACTGTAGGTCCCACCACTTTGAGTACAAATATAACACGCACAGCTCAAAATGGTGAGAGAGCTCGGCTGAAGTCCTGTACAGGACTGTAGGGCCGAACTATTATTATATTATACTTATATATGTATTCACTAAAAATACAAAGTTTTAAGTATAGACCTCTTTTAGTTTTCTTCTTAACGTGTTTACAAGCGGTCTACCATACAACAGTCACTTAGACGTTCAGGTTGAGAGTCTTCAGACAAGCCAATAATCAAAACACCTACATGAAACAGGGCTATAATATATTTGCATACATTTAAAAAATTGTATATTACATCCTAACCACTTTTCATTTTTTAACAAAAAACGTTTCCTATTTCTGCTCGAAATACGTTTTCGATTTCTTCGTTAGTCAAATTCTCATAATTTTCTTTAAAAAATCTTTCAATTTATTCACATCGTAACCGTTTTTTATCAACTCTTCACTTAAAATTTGATGGGAAATTCTTAATGCCTGTTTTTTTATTTAATATAATTATAAAGTCAGATCTCACAGGCCTCAACTTAATAATATTATGATTTATTTTATAAAAAATAAATAAAAACAAAAAGAATAACAAAAGGTACTTTGTTATTCTTTTCACACTTTTTGTACAAAAAACCATAGAATTTTTTAGGAGTATTTTTTACTATTAGATTTTCTAAGAAACTCAACTCCGTTAAGTTGTGTCTGAATTTTTTGTCTGAGAATTTTTTGATTTTAATTGTGACAATAAATTGGCATTTTATAAATATTTACAAATGATTATGAAATTATTTTCTTTTCATATGAAAGTACAAGGGCCACTTTTATCATTTAAATATTTTAAAATGATGAAGGTGTTCCAAAAAAACTTTATTCATTTTTTAAATTTTTTCATCAATTTTTACAACACAAATTTTATGCAAGTTTGGCGATTTTTATAAAAAAAACTAAACGTTATATATTTAAACAGCGAACGGATTAATAATATTTGGAGTTTTTGTTACACAATAGTTTGTTCAGATTTTGAAAACCATATGTATCAAAAAGGGACTTTTTTCCAAAAATAATCCACTGTGCGACGCTTTAAACCAGCGAAGGGCAAATGCACACATTAACAAAATGTTTTTGTGCGTTTCAAATGCTTTACTCTTAAAACAATGTTGGTCGAAAGCTCATGTAAAAGCTTTTTGTTTATCTTTTATGTGGCAACATTGAAATACTTATTTTGTGTGCATTTTGAGGTGTTTTGTTTGTTATACCACATATATATGCACATTGGTCCAATTGAAATTTTAAATTTTCTTTAATTGGCTCTCATTGATCTTTTCTAAAAAAAAGATTGTTTTAATATTGAAAGCAATTCATTCCATTCATTTGGATTGTATGTTTTGTATTGTGAATAGAGCGCATTATAATTACTCTCAACTCAAAATTGTGTACATACAGCTACCGTACGACCACAAAATAAGCATTCTGCTTTTTTAAAAAAATATCAGTAAATAAATATTAGCATTTCTCACTCAATTAAAAACATTTTATTTAAATTTAACTTAAAATATAATCCAAAAAAGGTTAATTATAAAAAAACAACAATACTTAATTAAATATTTTTATAGTGTGCACAAATAAAGCATATAATAGAGCAGCGATGCGCGATCTTGCATGCATGACAGCGCTTTCGTTGTGAAAGTTCTATGCCGTGTGACCAGATAGTTTTGAAAAAACGCGCCTATTTCCAAAGTTTTAGATCCCAAAAAGCCCAATATTAAAATTAGTATTATTCATAATAATATATGATTTATTTTTAAAACACATTTTTAAGTAGGTACAATTAAACATTTTACTATTAAAATTTACATCTACTATTAAAAATTAATTCATTAAAATTAGAAAATAAGTAGTAAAAATAATTAAATGTCCATAGAAAATATTTTACCAAATGACACGTATATTCATTTAAAAAATTGTAAAACAAGAAAAACAAATATTTATATTTTATTAGAATGCCATTAAATTTCCATTTAAATGTAATTTAAGTAATATTATTTAAACATAGTATTTAAACATATGTTTAGAGGAGAATCATTATATCGTCTTTGTAGAACGAAAAGTCACCAAATACATTTTTATGATAAACTTAAATTTCGAGTCAGTTGATTAATATTATAAAAAGTAATTGGTGCATTTTTAAACTTGAAATATCAATTGATAGAGGTAAATGATGTAAAAAAATTTACATAATCGATTAAAAATTGACAGATTTATAAAGATTTTTGTAAATTGTATTTGGTGACTTTTCGTTCTACAACGACGATATTATAATTTTAAACATGTTCGAAGTTAGCTTCTTATTCATCTTCATAAAGATTTTAATTAGATAAATAAATTTATTAATTGTTTTTAATATATCGAAACCCTCCAGGCAGATCAACGTAACCAATATTTTAGAAGTTTTTGTAGTTTCCTATTTGTGGGTTCCATATCACTGGAAAATAATATTTATGAATTTTGCCGTTTAAATTTAAAATAGACACATTATCGTAACTACATTGTGAAAAATATTGGTTACGATAAAATTTTTAAATATTTTTCATTCAATTCTGTGCGCTGTTCTAAAACTAAGTGTGAACTATCTATAAATTTCGATTTTTTTTTGGAACCACAAGTCGTATCGGCGGATAACATTATTTTCATGTATTTGAGCATGATTTCAATATATATTTGACCAAAAAAGTTTACCAAAGCACGTATACAGTAAAATTGATCTGTAGATGTAAATTTAATATGAGGTATTTTTGATTATAAATGGTCAGATCACTGATCACAAAAATGCAGTTCTACTACATGTTGATCGTTTTTTAATACATTTGTATTAATTTGTCTGGATTTTACTAAACAATGCATTAGAAATTCGTTTTCTACATATTTCAGAATATGTAGTATGTATTTGTTTTCTGTAGTTTTTATTTTGGAAATACGTGTACTACATAATACATAAAATGTACAATTCAATTATTTTGTGTATTATAGTTTAATATTAAATTATAAATTATTTATATATTATTTTAAATCCTTCTATAAATTATATTCTATAAATTTACTATAAATTACCCTGTATACAAAAATATGTATCACTTAAAATTATTGTGTTTATAAAAATTTGGTTGAAATTGAATTTATTATATAAAATCTTAAAATTAACAGCCCTATTAAAATGTCTCTAAATATGAAAACATAATTTACTTTCAAAAATAGTAAAGTTTTGTTTATATTTTTAAAACCAAATGTTTAGCGTTACCAATAATAAAAAAATAATTTCCAATTTAAAATAATATTCGAATGTATATGGAAGACTTGTCAAAAAGCCACCAATTTGTTAAAGCTGTACACCGAAAAAATTACTGTAACAAATTATATACATTTTATGTCTTTGTTTTGAACAAATATATTTCTAATAAATTTTGTTGGTTTTTAAATACATTTGCCTTTATTTGTCTTATTTTTTTACTACACTATGTATTGAAAATTCGTTCTCTACATATTGCACAAACTGTATGGATGTTTTGTTTTTTGATTTCATTTGAATTCGTGTGGGATCACTGACGAACGAATTACGAAAAGTCGTCCCTCGTGCAGGTATAAACGAATTCATTGGTTTCATATTGCAGAAACTGGTTTTTGTTGTTGTTGTTTTTTTTTTTTGTACACGACTGATGACTGCGTAAGAGGTATATAAATAAACCAAAACTGTCCGTAGCATCTGACCGAACCGTCTTAATGAGAGATGACTATAGGCTGCCTCCTAAGTTTACCGCTAAATATTTTTGTTTTTAAAACTTAGTTGTCAACTCTGCAGTATACAAATATAGCGTCATGACGTTAGTATTAAGACGGCAAATTTTTCAATGTTCGCTCTCTTATTTTTTGATCGCCGCCTGTATTCTGTTCAGACAGTAATAGTTGATATGACATTTTATGGTTTTAACATCGCATGGTTTTACCATAGCATATTATTCTTATGTGTTTTAACCGAAAAGAAACACTTAAGTGCTTGCCATTCATTTTAGTCGTCAGGACTGATGATACTTAGTGGTGCTTCCATCTTATTCAGGAAATTTTTTGTTTTTTTTTTATATTTTTATTTATTTATTTATGTGTAAATTTTTTTTGGTGGTTGTGGGTAACAATCTTTAGTTGTATTTGTACTATACAACTAAATAGTTTTCAGATTTATAATTCTTGTATCTTATCTTTGGTATTAAAAAAATTATATTAATATTCATTCAAATAATCTTTTGAATTAATAAAAATAAATATGTTATTTAATAAATTATCACAACAAAATAAAATAACTACATATTAAATTTAAATTCATATGTAGTAATTTCTCTACATATTTCTGGACGTATAAATAATGACAAAATGAAGGTTTTTTAATACATATGTATTGAAATTTTATATAAAAAAGCTGTTAAATTATGTATTAATTCTTCATATAAAACAATTACGTCAGTTTAGTTAAAATAAATACATATGCTTTTGGACGTAAATCAAATACATATGTATTTATTTTAAAGACATTTTTAGTTGTTTTTAATACAGTATTTTTTTCGGTGTAGTGTAGGGCATAAATATAATTTTTTAATTTATTCTGTTCTTCCCATTAAAGTAAAATACTAATTACTGGCTAGTATTGTAATGATGTATATTTGGGCGGACGTTTAGTAAACGCAGGAGGACGTTTTTAACAAAGAAATTTAATCCTTCCTATTAAAATTGTCGGGGCTTAATAACGCCACTGTCCGGCACTCAAAAGTGCCAATGCAAGTTAGTGTGCCGATAATTGGCATAATTAAAAGATGATGCCGATTGTTTGGTTGTACAATGATAATTGATTTTATTTTCATCAAAACATCCTATATATACTCTTAATCCTAGTTTTGACATTCCTAGTTTTGACATATATTTGACAATTACTCTTTTGACAATTAATTTACACCCTCAAGTGAATATAAATATAAAATATAATATATATATATATATATATATATATATATATATATATATATATATATATATATATATATATATATATATATATATATATTTATATATATATATATATATATATATATATATATTATATTTTATATTTATATTTATATTCACTTGAGGGTGTAAATTAATTGTCAAAAGAGTAATTGTCAAATATATGTCAAAACTAGGAATGTCAATGTAGCCGCGGTAGCTCAGTGGTTAGTGCGTTGGACTGCGAGCCGAAAGGTCCCCGGTTCAAGCCTGGACTGGGGCTAACAACATCTTTTCATAGAAAAATTTTTCTATACCGCGCTACCTCTCGTCAGTAAATGGCAAACCTACGAGAGTAAAACCATTGCCTATGAAAAAGCTCTCACCCGCCGTTCGGATTCGGCAATAAACTGTAGGTCCCACCACTTTGAGTACAAATATAACACGCACAGCTCATAATGGTGAGAGAGCTCGGCCGAAGTTCTATACAGGACTGTAGCGTCAAACTATTATTATTATTATTAACTAGGAATGTCAAAACTAGGATTAAGAGTATATATAGGATGTTTTGATGAAAATAAAATCAATTATCATTGTACAACCAAACAATCGGCATCATCTTTTAATTATGCCAATTATCGGCACACTAACTTGCATTGGCACTTTTGAGTGCCGGACAGTGGCGTTATTTAGCCCCGACAATTTTAATAGGAAGGATTAAATTTCTTTGTTAAAAACGTCCTCCTGCGTTTACTAAACGTCCGCCCAAATATACATCATTACAATACTAGCCAGTAATTAGTATTTTACTTTAATGGGAAGAACAGAATAAATTAAAAAATTATATTTATGCCCTACACTACACCGAAAAAAATACTGTATTAAAAACAACTAAAAATGTCTTTAAAATAAATACATATGTATTTGATTTACGTCCAAAAGCATATGTATTTATTTTAACTAAACTGACGTAATTGTTTTATATGAAGAATTAATACATAATTTAACAGCTTTTTTATATAAAATTTCAATACATATGTATTAAAAAACCTTCATTTTGTCATTATTTATACGTCCAGAAATATGTAGAGAAATTACTACATATGAATTTAAATTTAATATGTAGTTATTTTATTTTGTTGTGATAATTTATTAAATAACATATTTATTTTTATTAATTCAAAAGATTATTTGAATGAATATTAATATAATTTTTTTAATACCAAAGATAAGATACAAGAATTATAAATCTGAAAACTATTTAGTTGTATAGTACAAATACAACTAAAGATTGTTACCCACAACCACCAAAAAAAATCTACACATAAATAAATAAATAAAAATATAAAAAAAAAACAAAAAATTTCCTGAATAAGATGGAAGCACCACTAAGTATCATCAGTCCTGACGACTAAAATGAATGGCAAGCACTTAAGTGTTTCTTTTCGGTTAAAACACATAAGAATAATATGCTATGGTAAAACCATGCGATGTTAAAACCATAAAATGTCATATCAACTATTACTGTCTGAACAGAATACAGGCGGCGATCAAAAAATAAGAGAGCGAACATTGAAAAATTTGCCGTCTTAATACTAACGTCATGACGCTATATTTGTATAAGGCAGAGTTGACAACTAAGTTTTAAAAACAAAAATATTTAGCGGTAAACTTAGGAGGCAGCTCTATAGTCATCTCTCATTAAGACGGTTCGGTCAGATGCTACGGACAGTTTTGGTTTATTTATATACCTCTTACGCAGTCATCAGTCGTGTACAAAAAAAAAAACAACAACAACAAAAACCAGTTTCTGCAATATGAAACCAATGAATTCGTTTATACCTGCACGAGGGACGACTTTTCGTAATTCGTTCGTCAGTGATCCCACACGAATTCAAATGAAATCAAAAAACAAAACATCCATACAGTTTGTGCAATATGTAGAGAACGAATTTTCAATACATAGTGTAGTAAAAAAATAAGACAAATAAAGGCAAATGTATTTAAAAACCAACAAAATTTATTAGAAATATATTTGTTCAAAACAAAGACATAAAATGTATATAATTTGTTACAGTAATTTTTTCGGTGTACAGCTTTAACAAATTGGTGGCTTTTTGACAAGTCTTCCATATACATTCGAATATTATTTTAAATTGGAAATTATTTTTTTATTATTGGTAACGCTAAACATTTGGTTTTAAAAATATAAACAAAACTTTACTATTTTTGAAAGTAAATTATGTTTTCATATTTAGAGACATTTTAATAGGGCTGTTAATTTTAAGATTTTATATAATAAATTCAATTTCAACCAAATTTTTATAAACACAATAATTTTAAGTGATACATATTTTTGTATACAGGGTAATTTATAGTAAATTTATAGAATATAATTTATAGAAGGATTTAAAATAATATATAAATAATTTATAATTTAATATTAAACTATAATACACAAAATAATTGAATTGTACATTTTATGTATTATGTAGTACACGTATTTCCAAAATAAAAACTACAGAAAACAAATACATACTACATATTCTGAAATATGTAGAAAACGAATTTCTAATGCATTGTTTAGTAAAATCCAGACAAATTAATACAAATGTATTAAAAAACGATCAACATGTAGTAGAACTGCATTTTTGTGATCAGTGATCTGACCATTTATAATCAAAAATACCTCATATTAAATTTACATCTACAGATCAATTTTACTGTATACGTGCTTTGGTAAACTTTTTTGGTCAAATATATATTGAAATCATGCTCAAATACATGAAAATAATGTTATCCGCCGATACGACTTGTGGTTCCAAAAAAAAATCGAAATTTATAGATAGTTCACACTTAGTTTTAGAACAGCGCACAGAATTGAATGAAAAATATTTAAAAATTTTATCGTAACCAATATTTTTCACAATGTAGTTACGATAATGTGTCTATTTTAAATTTAAACGGCAAAATTCATAAATATTATTTTCCAGTGATATGGAACCCACAAATAGGAAACTACAAAAACTTCTAAAATATTGGTTACGTTGTTCTGCCTGGAGGGTTTCGATATATTAAAAACAATTAATAAATTTATTTATCTAATTAAAATCTTTATGAGGATGAATAAGAAGCTAACTTCGAACATGTTTAAAATTATAATATCGTCGTTGTAGAACGAAAAGTCACCATATACAATTTACAAAAATCTTTATAAATCTGTCAATTTTTAATCGATTATGTAAATTTTTTTACATCATTTACCTCTATCAATTGATATTTCAAGTTTAAAAATGCACCAATTTCTTTTTATAATATTAATCAACAGACTCGAAATTTAAGTTTATCATAAAAATGTATTTGGTGACTTTTCGTTCTACAAAGACGATATAATGATTCTCCTCTAAACATATGTTTAAATACTATGTTTAAATAATATTACTTAAATTACATTTAAATGGAAATTTAATGGCATTCTAATAAAATATAAATATTTGTTTTTCTTGTTTTACAATTTTTTAAATGAATATACGTGTCATTTGGTAAAATATTTTCTATGGACATTTAATTATTTTTACTACTTATTTTCTAATTTTAATGAATTAATTTTTAATAGTAGATGTAAATTTTAAATGTATAATTGTACCTACTTAAAAATGTGTTTTAAAAATAAATCATATATTATTATGAATAATACTAATTTTAATATTGGGCTTTTTGGGATCTAAAACTTTGGAAATAGGCGCGTTTTTTCAAAACTATCTGGTCACACGGCATAGAACTTTCACAACGAAAGCGCTGTCATGCATGCAAGATCGCGCATCGCTGCTCTATTATTTGCTTTATTTGTGCACACTATAAAAATATTTAATTAAGTATTGTTGTTTTTTTATAATTAACCTTTTTTGGATTATATTTTAAGTTAAATTTAAATAAAATGTTTTTAATTGAGTGAGAAATGCTAATATTTATTTACTGATATTTTTTTAAAAAAGCAGAATGCTTATTTTGTGGTCGTACGGTAGCTGTATGTACATAATTTTGAGTTGAGAGTAATTATAATGCGCTCTATTCACAATACAAAACATACAATCCAAATGAATGGAATGAATTGCTTTCAATATTAAAACAATCTTTTTTTTAGAAAAGATCAATGAGAGCCAATTAAAGAAAATTTAAAATTTCAATTGGACCAATGTGCATATATATGTGGTATAACAAACAAAACACCTCAAAATGCACACAAAATAAGTATTTCAATGTTGCCACATAAAAGATAAACAAAAAGCTTTTACATGAGCTTTCGACCAACATTGTTTTAAGAGTAAAGCATTTGAAACGCACAAAAACATTTTGTTAATGTGTGCATTTGCCCTTCGCTGGTTTAAAGCGTCGCACAGTGGATTATTTTTGGAAAAAAGTCCCTTTTTGATACATATGGTTTTCAAAATCTGAACAAACTATTGTGTAACAAAAACTCCAAATATTATTAATCCGTTCGCTGTTTAAATATATAACGTTTAGTTTTTTTTATAAAAATCGCCAAACTTGCATAAAATTTGTGTTGTAAAAATTGATGAAAAAATTTAAAAAATGAATAAAGTTTTTTTGGAACACCTTCATCATTTTAAAATATTTAAATGATAAAAGTGGCCCTTGTACTTTCATATGAAAAGAAAATAATTTCATAATCATTTGTAAATATTTATAAAATGCCAATTTATTGTCACAATTAAAATCAAAAAATTCTCAGACAAAAAATTCAGACACAACTTAACGGAGTTGAGTTTCTTAGAAAATCTAATAGTAAAAAATACTCCTAAAAAATTCTATGGTTTTTTGTACAAAAAGTGTGAAAAGAATAACAAAGTACCTTTTGTTATTCTTTTTGTTTTTATTTATTTTTTATAAAATAAATCATAATATTATTAAGTTGAGGCCTGTGAGATCTGACTTTATAATTATATTAAATAAAAAAACAGGCATTAAGAATTTCCCATCAAATTTTAAGTGAAGAGTTGATAAAAAACGGTTACGATGTGAATAAATTGAAAGATTTTTTAAAGAAAATTATGAGAATTTGACTATCGAAGAAATCGAAAACGTATTTCGAGCAGAAATAGGAAACGTTTTTTGTTAAAAAATGAAAAGTGGTTAGGATGTAATATACAATTTTTTAAATGTATGCAAATATATTATAGCCCTGTTTCATGTAGGTGTTTTGATTATTGGCTTGTCTGAAGACTCTCAACCTGAACGTCTAAGTGACTGTTGTATGGTAGACCGCTTGTAAACACGTTAAGAAGAAAACTAAAAGAGGTCTATACTTAAAACTTTGTATTTTTAGTGAATACATATATAAGTATAATATAATAATAGTTCGGCCCTACAGTCCTGTACAGGACTTCAGCCGAGCTCTCTCACCATTTTGAGCTGTGCGTGTTATATTTGTACTCAAAGTGGTGGGACCTACAGTTTATTGCCGAATACGAACGGCGGGTTTTTTTTTACTCTCGTAGGTTTGCCATTTACTGCCGATAGGTAGCGCGGTATAGAAAAATGTTTCTATGGAAAGATGTTATTAGCCCCAGTCCAGGGTTGAACCGGGGACCTTTCGGCTCCTAGTCCAACGCACTAACCACTGAGCTACCGTGGCTTTAAGTATTCAATATGTTAAAATGGTTTAATTTTTTGAACGGGTACCCTCACTATGCATCAATTTCACATAATGTGCGTCCGTCCGAAGGATACGGAAAACACGTTAAAAAGAAAATGAAAAGAATTATATACTTAAAACTTTAGATTTTTAGTGAATATATATAAACTATGTTAAAATGGTTTCATTCTTTTAACGGGTACGCCCACATATTATATGAAATGGTTATATTTCATATAATGTGCGTTCGTTCACTTGTACACGTAAAACAAGTTAAGAAGAAAACTAAAAGGGCTACATACTTTAAATTTTGATTAAATACGAAAGTGAGTATAAAATATGTTCAAATGGTTTCATTCTTTTAACGGGTACGCCCACTATACATCAATTTAAATAATGTGCGTCCGTTCGCTTGAAAATAGAAAACACGTTACGAAGAAAAGTAGAAAAGCTATATACTTAAAACATTGGATTTTTATTGCAAACATATGAAGTATAAAATATGTTAAAATGGTTTCATTCCTTTAACGGGTGCGTCCAAAATACATCAATTTCATTTGCGTCCGTCAGCTTGAAAATGGAAAACACGTTAAGAAGAAAATTAGAAGAGCTATATACTTAAATCTTTGGATTTTTAGTGCATACATAAATAAGTATAAAGTATGTTAAAATGGTTTCATTTCATTAACGGGTACGCCCACTATACATCAATGTCATAATTATATGTATTTTTCGGCGGTTATAACATTTTTTTGAAAAAATGTAAATTCACAAAATATATTAAATATGATCCGCTTAATACCAAAAGTAATACAAAAAAACTTCATTCAATTGTCTCTATTGGTTTCAAAGTTATTGACTTTCTCCAAAACATACACTTTTTGACCACTGAGCATCGCATAGAAATGTTTTTTTTATGAAAAAGATGTTGACAGTCGCTGGGGATCGAACCTTTCGGCTCGTAGTCGAACGCACCAGCGACTTTTCACTCGTAGTCCAACGCACTAACCAGACGAGCTACCGACGATACTGACCATAACTTAGCACCATATAAACTATGTTAAATTATTTGAAAAATATGGAAAAAAAAGTATTTTTTTTACAAAAACCGACATCAAAACCGAAACCGTAACTTGGAACCGGTATACCGAAACCGTTTATAAAAACTTAAAACCGAAATCGAAATCCGTTGAAACGTTTAAGTTTCAATCCTTGCTTAAAACCAAAATTATCATAATAAAATAGGCGCTAATTCTATTTTGCCGATTAAAGGGTTAATAAAAAGTAATAAAAAGTATCTACTTCAAATTTTATTACCAACGTAATAATTCTAAATAAAAAGTATTTAATATAAATAAAAAAGACTACGAGTGAACAACGTGTCTAAAACTATTTAAGTATTTTACTTTTTTAATTAATTTTATTACTTTTTTCCCTCAGTGTACATATTCTTACTTTTTTATATATTATATGGGTGAAAATTTGTGAACCGTACCCGCTTCAAAAATAGTTTGCTTCCGATTTGCAAGAAATTTTGTGAACTTGTAATATAAGTAGAAAAACGGCGTAGACTTGTATTGAATTTTTTATAACATCTATTAGAGTCGCTCAATTATAAATATCCATTAACACTTTAGAAATCATTTTCAATGAGCTTTACAAAAAAATGTTTATTTTGAAACAAATAATTTTTTACCAAAATTATAGCATTTTAAAAACGCTTTTGCGGTTTTGAAAAAATAGTCAGTTTTATTTTTGTTTTGTATTTTTAAATGAAAGCTTGTCTTTTTCCAAAAAAATTATGTATAAATGATAATGCGATTGCTCATTAAAAATACTTTCTAAAGCAGTCACATATATTTACAATTGATCCATTCTGATAGAAGTTATAAATAATTCAATACAAGTCTACGCGGTCAAATTTGACATATTTGGACTCCAATATCTCGACACCCAATAATACTAGGTTTAAATGAGGTCCACTTATAATACAAGTTCACTAAAAATTTCATCCAAATCGGAAGCAAACAAATTTTGAATCGAGTAAGGTTGACAAATTTATACCCATTCGTCCATTCCACGTAAAACCGGACACTTTAAGACAAAAAATTACTTTATGAGCTCCGATCTTTTTAAAATTTGTATATGTTCTGTGTCAAAAAATATTTGACATGGAATTTTTTATTTTTATAGTCTTTTTCCGACCGTTCTACCCCTTAATAAATTAAAATAATTCGTCGGTATTCAACATTTTGCATTTAGTTAAACTACTGTAGCACGTGAACCATTAGTTTAATATTGAACAATTTGGTCTCATTTTAAAGGTAATGATTAGATCTTTCTAATGATTTACTTATTTTTAAAACATCTAATGCAAACATAATTAGAAATAATGGTCCGCGTGGGATATCAACGCTATACTATTTTCTAAAAAAAATATTTTTTACAGAGGTTTGAACTGCATCAATACACAACAAGATAATGTACATGTCAAATATAGTCGAAATTAGTATTCAAATATTTTTAATATATTTCAACCACAATAGATTTTTTTTTTGAATTGAAAATATTATTAAGTTAAAAAATATTATCAATGGTATTGTTTTCATGGAATGTTTACAAACTTATTATACGCAATTTTAATAAATTGACGCATTTCAAACGTTAGAAAAAAAATGATTGTGAAATTTTTTTTTTAAATAATATGCGTTGAGGTCCCACTCTAAATTTTCTAGTTTTGGTGCTTTATTGTCGTTGTTTTGTGATGGTTAAAAAAATATTAAAAAAAAAAGATTTTAACCAAAACTTTCGGACCATTTTTTCTTATTATGATTGTATTAGATGTTTTAAAAACGAGTAAACCATTAGTAATATGAATTCATTACCTTTAAAATGAGTAATTTAACTGTTGAGTAATAAAATGTTGAATTTCAACGATATTTTTGATATTATTAAGCGGTAGAACTACCAATAAACATTTTTTTTATATAAAACATGAAACACGTGTGAACTATTTTTCGACATAGAACATACGTGAAAAGTTTCAATGAAATCCAAAATAGTAAAACTCAAAAGTGCCCGGTTTGACGTGGAATGGCCGATATACATTGTCTTTATCTTATACATATTTATTTTACATTCCCCCTCCATGCATTCATATATAACTAACTATTTCACTCTTGCATGGGTGCATTATTATTACGTAGAAGAAATATCTGTTTTATATAATTTATATAATGTTGTCGAAAAAGAGTCTACCAAATTTAGTTGCTGTATCGTGCACTAGTGACTTTAGTGAGAATGGCGCCAACTACCATAACTAATATTCCTAGCAAACAAATCGCTATTGCTTTTTAGTAACATTTTATGCTACTGTGACTTTTTATTTTATAACCCTATTCTGGCAAGAGTTACAAATTCAAATTGGTCGCAATAGTGCGCTTTGTCACAATTTTCACAATCAATTGTCATTTGTTACAATTGTTATTGATAACGATTTTCATTGCTCGCTAGAATAGGGCTGTAAGTGTATGAACAAACATAGGCTAGAAATGAATTTGTGCTGCTTTAAGTATCCTTATGTTATATCCTTCTTTTATAATGTGTCTTACAATCAGCTTAGATTCAGATACCCTTATCAGAGTACCTATATTTAAGAGTGCGTCACGTTTAAAATCAGACCCTGATTAGAAAACCTGATCACAGCCTGCCATCCTGAATCCTGAAAATAATTTTGTCTCTGGCAGGGTACTGGCACTGTTACAGGCACTGATATGGTAGTATGGTCATTCATTTACTTGAAATTTGACAGGTCTGATAAGACAATGATATCACCCTAAAAGTCCACTCTGGTATTGTTATTCTTATTCATTACATTGAAGACTTTTTTCTGTGTGCATATATTTATTTTTTTGTCTATGTATCTATATGTATGTTGAGTAGGCTAAAATTGCAGATAAGCATTTATTTATAAATATTTTTGGATGTGTATATCCCGACTTGCTGACACTAGTTTTCTTATTTTTTAAGTTTAACAAATAAAACGAGCGAAATTGCAGAACAAAAAAGTTGTCATCTTTGTATCTACTAAATAATCAGGCACCAATTCATTACTATTGTCGTGGGAGTTTAGAATAAAATAACAAAGATACCGTTAATCTTTGATATATAGTCCACACCACGTGCAAGAAAACACTATTTGTATTCAAAATAAAATATTGTTACGAAAATTCAGTCTACGGAAAACTGTTCTAGAAGTTCGTACCTCTGGATTGTGTACAAAAAAAAAATACTCTTATGTTTGGTTTAAATTATAACAATTAACTTTATTAATTCACTTTAATAAACAACTTTACTAATAACAAATTCTAACAACTGCTGCATGTCCACAATTTAACTTGACATTTATCACACGAGCTGCACTCGACCACTTTACAATCACTACTGAAGTGCTGTACATCAGATGCGGCTCCCTTATATACTGCATGCATCAGTTCGACACGTTTCGACAAGCTTCGACTTGTTTCGAGAACCTTCTACTCGAATGACGCATGCTATTGGCATCTCATTCGCACTCATGTGTTTTAATGTGTAGATCTTCCCTCTCTTTCTCGCACATTGCTTAGTACGCTGAATGATCTTCCCTCTCTTTATAACACATTGCCTAGTGCGCTGAATTGTCTTGCGTCTTATTTATTAATGTTGATTGCTTGCACAGTGGGGCAAATTACCTCTTTTCGTAACAATATATATTTTTAACGATGGGACAGAATCTTAGTTTAGTTCGCGGAAAATCGGAAATTAAAGTTTGTTGCAGAAAGTTGAAAAATATGTCATTTTATAAATAAATTAGATAAATAAATATAAATACATTAGAGAAAAAACAAAAAATGATTCACCCTAGTGAAAAAATTCTTCTGTAGGCTTGCTTAAAGTCAAAAAATTAAAAGAAGTGCTTTTTAAGAAATAAGCAGTTGGGAAGGTTAGATCACATGGGAAATTTTAAATTTGGTGTTATTATGATTGTTAGGATTATCAAAATTATAGTCGGTCTAAGCCGACTATAAATACCCTACACATATGTGTGGTTACCATTCAAAGTGGTATATTGGTCACCAGGGTATACGAACCCTGAAAATAATTACAAACTTTCAATCGTTGAAATATTTCCATTCATTTGATACCCATATTCACAAATGGGTAAGTGTACCGAATTTCGATTTTTATTTGGAACCACAAGTCGAATCGGCGGAAAACATTATTTTCATGTATTTGAGCATGATTTCAATATATTTTTGACCAAAAAAGTGTACCTAAGCACGTATACAGTAAAATTTATTTCAACAGACAGACAGACGGACATCGCTAAATCGACTCTGGAGGTCATGCTGATCAAGAATATATATACTTTTCCTTACCGGAGATGCATCCTTCTGGGTATTACAAACGGCGTACCAAACTGAATATACCCTTTCACTCTTAGTGTAGGGTTTAAAAATGGGTTACATTAAAACTGTCATAACTGTTTCAATATATACTCCACATGTAGAGTGTTAGTTTATAATATTGGAAATTAAGAGAACTATATCTTTTGTATCAAAAATTTGAAATGGCTATTTGTGTTTTTTCTGATTATTTGTCAAAAACATAAAACAAAAATTACATATTTTTTATACAAAAGTAGACATGAAAAAAAGCTTTCAAATGCTCTCTTAAATCTTTTTACAGGCATTATGTCTGATATGCCTTCTTTATAACGGTGTAAAACATGCCTGAATTAGTTTGCCACACGTCATTTAAAATGAGTTTAAGTGATGAGAAATATACGAAAATCGTAAAATAATTTATTTAAATTTTGTTGTTTTAATATGTCAGTTTTGCCTTTTCTTTCGTTACAGTTGACAAAAGTGGCTCATATTTGGTATGGTAATTAAGAATTGTGATCTGTACCATAGTACCTAATTTAATCAGTATATTTCTTACGATGGTCAAGTTATATAGTTTAATGAGAATGGTAGGCGTGGCAGTTGGCCAATCACGCCCATATTAAGAATGATCATGTGCAATTATAGTATGTATCTAAATAACAATTATAAACAAAATATCTCCTTCCATACAAAAGTTATAGTCATTTTACCATTTCAATTATATGACAGGTGGTCGTGGCAATGGACCAATCTTGTTCGTTTTTAAATTGCAGTGTACGCTTTGCCTGTAACAACTTGAACACAGAAATCGATGCATCTCCCAGATTTAAAAAAATCTGCCAACGATTTTTTTTTATTTTGGTCTTAAAATACTCGGAAGGGGTATATATTCTTACCCTTCCGAGTATTTTAAGATCAAAATAAAAAAAAATCGTTGGAAGATTATTTTAAATATCGCGGATTATATTTTATTTGTTTTTTTGAAAATATTCTTTGAAAAACTGATAAAGGTTGCCCATAATTTGTCAAACGTTATGCGTCATAATTATTGTTAACAAATGCGCAAAATACAACTTCTTCGAAACATAAGGGCTTTTTTCCTCTGAATCGATGTGGACTATATTTAACTCGAATCATCCTAGTTCGACACAATTGGGATGATGTTACAAAAAACAAGTGAAGAAAAATTTAAAAACGTAAAAAAGTAAAAAAGGTACAAAGTAAAGAAGAGGAAGAAAAATTATTTTTACGAGTAATTATCGCAAAATAATAACATGTAGTGCACATGATAGCTTTCAACTGCTTTATTAACCCTACACTAAGAGTGAAAGGGTATATTCAGTTTGGTACGCCGTTTGTAACACCCAGAAGGAAGCATCTCCGGTATGGAGAAGTATATATATTCTTGATCAGCATGACCTCCTGAGTCGATTTAGCGATGCCCTTCTATCTGTCCGTCTGTCTGTTGAAATCCCTACTACTTAAAAAATTGAAGATTTAGATGAATGAAAATCATAATTTAGATTTATTATATACCTACGCTGTATGTGCGAAAAATTGGCGAGATCGGTCCATTGTAACCTGTGATCTAACCATTTATATTCAAATACCCCATATAAAATTTACCTCTACAGATCGATTTTACTGTATACGTGCTTAGGTAAACTTTTTTGGTCAAATATATATTGACTTCATGCTCAAATGCATGAAAATAATGTTTTCCCGCGAAACGATTTGTGGTACCAAAAAAAAATCGAAATTCGGTACACCTACCCTGTTGTAAGTATGGGTAACAAATGAATGGACATTCTTCAGCGATTGAAAGTTTGAATTTATTTTCAAGATTCGTATACCCTGGAATTTGAATGGTAACCACACATATGCGTAGGGTATTTATAGTCGGCTTAGACCGACTATAATTTTGATAATCCTAACTATCATAATAACACCTACTATAAAATGTCCCTACTTTAGAATGTCCCATGCGACCTAACCTTCCCAACTGGTTTTTAATTTTACTCGGTTTTCAAAATTTCATTTGTAATATATATGGCAAGGATTCTGATGTAAATGCATCTTTTTTCTGAACATATTTAGAATGAAATGGATATTATTGTTAAAAATACTTTAATTAAGAAATACCATTCATGTTTGAGTTCATAGGATAATTTGTCAATAATTTGTCAAAAATACCGACGTTTTACGTCGTTCTAATAATCACTATTGCTGCGGCTTACCAGATATCGCTACAATTTTAATACAATCGCTAGCTAATGCCCGAATACAAACAAAAATATATGTCGCATAAGTATCCATATCCCAAACGAAATTCGGACAGAGGTGGAGGTATGATACCACTTTTAGAATGAAAACGAAATTATCGCCTTCTTTTCAACGTATTAGGTGCGGCTTGTAATGAATGATCTTTTTGTATCAATTTTTTAATAAAGGGATGAAAAAATGAAGATTTTAAGATATGATTTGTGAATGTGCCGCTAACACCAACAAAAAAGGACACGATGGAACTTTAAAAAAAAGTGATTGATCCGGAAAAGCACCTTTTTCTAAGGCACATCTACAATTCCATTTAAATTTAGCTGGACATTGGTGAGATCGGAAATTTATGACACGAGTTAATTTAAAATATAATTCCGCTTCAGTATTATTGATCAATCAGAAAAAAAATTCAACATATGGTAGAACCATGTTTTCTGACATATTATCGACTGTGTCAAGCGCTTTCAAGGAATTACTAATTTGAAATTTTATAAGAACTGATAATACAAGATCAAAGATTTCAAGGTATGTCCCATGAATGTGCCCCTCGGATTAAAAATACAGCAGAACTTGAATAAAATTTTAGGCTTAATTGTACAAAAAAATCAAGGTTGTAAAAGAGCGGACTCAAGACCATCGCTCAACACATTGAGTTTAGCGAGGAATGCTGAGCGATGGCCGATCGCTCAAATGAGCTTGAGCGAAGAGAGTTGAGCGATTGTTGATCGCTCAAATGAGTTTCTTTGAAATACATCCCTGCAGGATCAATGATAAATATATGGCCCGTAATTTTACTAGTAATTAAAACTAATATTTTTTGCGCGTTGGTTTGCCACAATTTTTTATTTGTAGGTTATTCATTACGTTTGCAACAGCAGCCGCAACAGCTGGAGTTGAAAAAAGATTTTACTCAAATTATAAACAATTGATAAACACTAAATAAAAGTATATTGAAAAGAGTATTTGTATATATTGCTTATTTATCAATTTATATTTTATTGATATCATCAAAATTCGTATTAATAGAAAATCTGCAAAGCAAACATTACATTCAACGCAATAAAAATAAAAACTGTAGAATTTTGGGTTTTTTTTGGTTTTATTTAGTCTAATTTTTGTTAGTTTACTATTTATTTAAGCGTCACTAACCTCAACATTAAAACAGTTTATTTAACGTAAATTTACCAGTTATCGTCACTTATTAACAAAAGAACAGTGACAGACATATATTCAATTGTATCTCATTGTAGATGAGTGAGAAAGAGATAAAAAATCACACGCACACAAAAGTTTCGGTCATTTATGTCCGGACGCTCTTAAAAACGTTATAGAAACTTTTACTGAAACTTTCAGTTTTGGTACTAGTAATATTACTGCTCACATGACCGGTAGTGTTCTTGCTGGGTCAAATGAGTTTGAGCGAAGAGGTTTGAGCGATTTTTGATTGCTCAAATGAGCTATGAGCGTTGAGCGATTTGAACGATTTTACATCCTTGAAAAAAAAATCACCATTTCCTAAAAAAACTTTTAAGATATTATTTAAATTGATTTTTTTGCACCATTTTCCAAATTTTTATAAAATGCAAATTTATTTTGTGCCCTTTTTATATTTTCTCATCAAATACAGTGAATAACGAATTATGCACAATTTTACTTCTTTAAACAAACATTTCTTTGAACCACCAGTTTTATTTGGTTAAAAAAGAAAAAATATTGGTTGCGATCATATCTGTGATGTCCTAGAAAAATCGAAAAACGGTGCACATACCTATTTGGACAGGTACTCAAATGAAAAGTAATAAACCCACATTTGTAATTATATGATTATTATCATGATCTGATAACCATAGCGATTAGGATTGTAATTATGTAAAAAAAATAAAAATTAAAATGCGGATTGTTGAAAAAATATTAAATTATTTATCTAAATGACGACGAAATTTATAAATGATTTGGTAACGCTGAAAAAAATCCCATACTTTTTTTAATTTTCTAGAAGTGGACCAATAATTAATTATAATATTTCGTTGGGAAGTTATATCGAGTAAGCGCAAAATTTTCTAAAAAGCATAAAATTGCAAATGCGCCTAATTTACCAAATTTTTGCGCCTCTACAGATGGGCGCAAAAGATAGAGAAAGGCGCAAAATTTTCTAAAAAGCATAAAATTGCAAATGCGCTTAATTTATAGAAATTTTTACGCCTCTACAGAAGGGCGCAAAATATAGAAAAAGGCGCAAAATTTTCAAAAATGCTTAAAATTCCAAATGCGCCTAATTAATAGAAGGACGCAAAATATAGAAAAAGGCGCAACATTTTCATAAAAGCCTAATTTTTGCGCCTCTACAGAAGGGCGCAAAATATAGAAAAATAATTTACCAAATATTTGAGCTTATACAGAAGGGCGCAAAGTTTAGAGAAATGAGCCAAATTTTCTAAAAAGCATAAAAAAACATAATTTACCAAATTTTTGCGTCTCTACAAAAGGCGCAAAATACATTTTAAAAATAAATAAAATTGCAAATGCGCCTAATTTATCAAATTTTTAAGCTCCTACAGAAGTGCGCAAAATTTTCAAAAAAGCATAAAAAAGCATAATTTAACAAATATTAAAAATAAATAAAATCGCCTAATTTACCAAGTTTGTGCGCCTCTACAGAAGGGCGCAAAAGATAGAGAAAGGCTCAAAATAGCATCAAATTGAATCAGCATCAAATTGAAAATGCGCCTAATTTACTTAATAGGCGCAAAATTTTCAAAAATGAATAAAATTGCAAATTTTCAAAACATCACAAAATGGAAAAGGCGCATAATTAACAGAAATGTTGCGCCTTTCTAAAAGAGCGCTAAATATAGAGAAAGTCGCAAAATTCTCAAAAAAGCATAAAATTGAAAATGTGCCTAATTTACAAAATTTTGCGCCTCTACAGAGGAAAATTTAGAGGAAGGCGCAAAATTTTCAAAACATTACAAAATGGAAAAGGGGCAAAATTTTCAAAAAAAAAAAACACACACACAAAATTGAAACATCAGCTTAGTTTACCGATTTTTTGTGCATTTTGTAAATATGCGTCTTTGCCATTTTGTGTTTGTTTTGATAATTTTGCGCTTGTAAAGACTAAGTTATGCGCTGTTTTAATTTTGATTGTTTTTTGAATAGTTTACGCCTTTTGGAGCTTTTTCTATCTACATTGCGCCTTTGTGTAAAAATTACTAACTATCTTCAGATTACTTATATTCTGCAAAATACGCGCCATTTTAATTGTAAGCTTTTTATAATTTTGCGGCATTTAAAAGAAACTTTAAATTAAAATCAACTTTTTGACATTGTTAAAAATGTCCAAAATAGAGAGTATACTTTTATTTTTAAGTTGACTTTAAATTGTCTTCGAATATGCGCCATTGTTAAGATTCTCTCACAATTCGAGTTTTAAATATTTTGAGTTCTATATCAACATGCCCGAAGACAAAATTTTTGCCAGGGTCGAGTCAGTTTAGAAACATTTTTTTCGACATATTTTAAACAGACAAAGGCGGAGTTTGTATCACAAGCTGTCTGTTTTCTACCCGATCCCAAAATAATCCGTGTATCTGCCTTTAAAATTCCACAACATTTTACAACCTACTATACACTTCCCAAAATATTCCATTTATCTGAGTGTTGGCCGGAAATATTCCCTACATATTCCTCAAAAATTACATAAATTTTGTCTCGGTGTATCAATATTAAATCGAATTTAAACATTATAGGCGCATAACCATAGACCATTTTAAGTCAACTTTAATAATTCGACTTTAAAAAATTCGACATTTTTTAATATTTTTGTATAGAATAAATTGTCAAAAAGATGATTTTAAATTTAAATTTGACTTTAAATTATCTATACTAATGCGAAAACTATAAGTCAATATAGCATTTTTGAAAGTTCGATAAAAGTTCGACAATTCATAGTTTTAGATGTGTTGGTGTATTTTTCATATTTAAAATCAAATATTCACAAAATATAGTGTCCAATCGGCACTGCGCTATAAGGTTATGATTGTTTCAAACTATAATTGAAGAAGTTATTAGCAAAAAAAAAAAGTTTTTGAATGAAAAAATTAACTTTTAACCAGAAAACCTTGTTTCCCTCTTCAACAAAATTTTTTTTCCGTACTGTTTTAGATACCCCTTTGTAATGAAGTTTCGGAGCCGTGGTATGCTCGTCGGTTGTGTCCAGGATTCGTTACAGAAATAAATAAGAAGAGTTGGTTTGATTTCAGGTTTAGCTAATTCAGTGTTCTTTATTTCCCTTCAGTGGGTTTAAATATAAAGAAATTATCATCTAAGTATTTTTTAACAACTCGTATAATTCTTCTATTTTTTGAAAATGTTTTGTCCTCACTAATTTATAGGCATCGCCCTCCAAACGTAATCCAACGCATTTAATAAATTCCTCACTATCTGATTCTTTAATTTTAAGTTTTGCTGTTTCAAAACATTCAATAAATTTATATAATTCTGTTTCTAATAATGGAGATTCCGCTCCAGAAAAGTAAGGAACAATGTAATGAACGCGTTTCAATACATTTTCAGTACCCATTATTTGTGTTTCTTATTTTTTCATTTACTTTATCATATAGCTATATATTTCTTATTTAAATTATTTATTTTGTTTTTCCTAGTTTCATATTAAATAAACTTTTAACCATTATTTAATGTTTCTATTCATTTTGTTTTACATTATTTATCTCATTTCTATGTTTCATTTTTTAAACTTTTTAATCTATAGTTCAAAATCATATCAAAGTATTGCTTATGAATACTGAATTACTTTATTTATTCAATTTAATTTTGTTAAAATTTTCCAGTTTTGTTATTTAATTAATTTCGCAACATTATGAATACATTGTTATATCAAAATTCTTATGTTATTCAATTTATTTAAATTCACATCTTTATTAATCATTACCATTTAATGTCTCAAACTATTCTATATTGTTTCACAATTTTTTTTAAAATGTTCTTCAATATATAAATTAATCAATTTTATAAAACATTTAGTTTATTTTTTAAATTTCCTGATTTATCAAATTCTATCATTTATGTAATTCATTTCACAATTTTATTTTACAGTTTTATTAAAAGTTTATTTTATTCCACAAGTTATTTCAAATGCTCAATTGTTTTTTTTCTTTTTTCAAATGTCAATTTTCATAATTCTATGATTGTTTAGCTTATTAAAATTCTCAAATATTTCTTTTGTTTTATATCACAATTTTTTTTTTTACCGCTCCCATTTTTTCCACTATTTTTCACAATACTCACAAATACAAACATATTTCCCTGATCCAAAATAGTTATTTCTTCCAATATTAATCTCCATCCAGTCCTTCTCTTGAGAGTTCTCTCCCTTGAGAGTTGATGTTCGGTTCGAAAACCGGCTGCGCCAAATGTTGTAATTAAAAGTTGGTTGCCAAATGTCGCAACGTTCCTTTTATACTTACCCATGATGTCCTACCCAAATGTCCAACGTTGTTGTTCTGTTTCTATTAATCAAAATAATTTAAACAAGTCTTTTCTCCTAAGACATACTTTTATTTAAACTAAAGTTCTATTTTAATATTAACATTATTAAGTAACTAACAACTGACTTAAAATCTAACTTAAACTTTTATATGGAGGCATGTTCCAAATCTAACATGTTCCGGCAGAGTGCCGTGCGCAAATTTCACTCTAGCCAATCATGCCACCGCTGGTTTGACCCAACTTCGCCAATACTGAACTTTGATACGTAAGCCCTACATCACACCTTACACCAACTTCACGATAACTGCATAAGGTAGTCATCGCGGAAGTAGGTCACGATACGTTTATAATATCAACGTATAGTGACTTACCAAAAGACACTATGTTGGCTTACAACATACGCCGCAATGTCTGAGTTCGGTATACCTGCGAAACTTATAAGACTTTGCAGGATGACCCTGAGCAACACACGTTGCTCAGTGAGAGTAGGAAAAGACCTCTCCGAGCCATTTCATACCGAGCGAGGTTTCAGGCAGGGTGACTCCCTATCGTGCGACTTTTTTAATTTTTTGATGGAGAAAATAGTTCGAGCTGCCGAACTCCATCACAGCGGCACTATCCTCAACAAAAGTATCATGCTGCTCGCATATGCCGATGATATTGATATCATTGGCAGGAGCACACGAGCAGTCAGCGCAGAATTCTCCAGATTGGAGAAAGAGTCGCGTCGAATGGGTCTTGTGGTGAACGAGGACAAGACGAAGTTCCTTGTGTCAACAAGCAGAAAGGACTCCGTGCGTCTTGGACAAAGAGGTGATTTTGACACGCACAAGTTCGACATTGTTAAGGACTTCGTCTATTTAGGATCCAGCATCAACAGCAACAACGGCGTCAGCCTGGATATTAAACGGAGAATAACTCTTGCCAACAGGTGCTACTTTGGGCTTAGTAGGCAATTGAAAAGTAGAGCCCTCTCTAGCCGGACTAAAATTACGAGATTTCGAGAGAAATATTCTCCGTAAAATCTTTGGCCCTATCTGCTTTGCTAACGAGTATCGAATCAGGATTAACCACGATCTGTATGAGTTATTCGACGACATTGACATAGTCAAGCGCATCAAGATCCAGCGGCTTCGCTGGCTAGGTCATGTCGAACGAATGGATGAAAACACTTCAGCTATGAAGGTGCTTGAATCGAGGCTCGAAGGTGGACAGTGTAGATGAGGGCATCCAAATCTGCCAAAACCGACCCACGGTTGTAAGGGCCATTTAAGTAAGTAAGTAAGTAAGAGGCATAAACTCTCCTAGTATAAGAAAGTGTGAATAGTAACATAAAATAATAGAAAAGGAAAAATATCAAGATAATAAAAACTTCTTGGATTAAGGATATTCGCAAGAATGAACTTATTACTTATGCCGAAGAGTTCCGGTTCGAAGACACGTGCACCGTCGACGAACTACGAAAACGCTTTTCGACATTTGCGAAAAGCGAGGAACTGAAGCCAGAAATTATCGCTCGATTGGAAGAGTTAGATGCGCTACACCCAAGGAGTAGATCACCAAGCCCACTCCCCATAGCACAACAGCTTCAGTTACCGCCAACTATGCTAACATCAACAAGAGCCGCAGCGCAACACCAGTTGAGAATCCCTACGACATCGATTCAATCAACAGAACAGCCGCGTCCACAGTTCACCACAAAGCGAACTCAAAATACACCAGCGATGTACTGCCAACAGCCAACTATGATACATCAGCCAACGACGATGCAACAGCCAACGATGATGCAAGAGCCAATTATGATGCATCAGCCAACGATGATGCCTGCAACAAAGGATACGTTCATACGAGACATGTACATGCAGTCTGTTATGGACAAGATAAGGAGATGGTCGATAAAGTATGAGGGTGGCCGAGATCCGATAGCGTTTATCGAACGCGTAGAAGAACTGGCCCGGTTGTATAACGTTTCCATCGACCAGCTGCCACTTTATATGGCCGAGTTGCTGCGCGATAATGCATTGATATGGTATCGCACCAGTAATCGACAATGGGTTGAATGGAGAACCTTCAAGAATGATCTACTAAAATTCTTCGTGCAACCTCACTACTTTGAAGATATAGAAGACGAGATCCGACAGCGACGGCAACGACAAAGGGAGTCGTTTAGTAACTATGTGGTTGCTATTCTAAAGTGATGCGGCACGCAGATTACGACTCTATGCACCGAATATATCGCAGCAGTCTGCCGGACTTTCAATTGTACATTCGTCGAAGAGATTTATCTGGTCTGCATGATGTTCTGCTGGGACTTTGGACGGCGCAATGTCCACACGTTTGATTGTTGTCGTCGTCAGGAAAACTCCAGCGGTACCCGTCAGAGGCAAGAGGTGACGGCCGGACCGACGAGTAGGGCGCGAAATTAATCAAACCTTTTACAGTAAAATACGGTCGCATCTTCGCTACGATATACCTGGGTGGCGAAGAAACAGATGCGATAATAGACAAAGGTGCAACAAGAAGTTTCGTAAGCGAGTGGTTCGCTACGAAATTCACCGACATGGCAAGGACGCGTATGGTACGCACAACAGTAAAGATGGCCGACGGAGCAGTACAGTATGTTAATAAGGAGATGGAAGTAGAAGTCATATTAGGAGAAAAGCACTGCGTAATCACACTACTGGTATTGATAGACGCATGTGATCAATTAATCTTGGGTGTTGACTCACTCGCATTGTTTGGAGTGGAGCTGTGATATGGCAATTATTCCATTCCGATCCATTCGACAAGAAGAGAAAATGAAGTGTGTACATGCTCCATCGCGGAGGCGAGCGAAGTCGCGTGCAACAGCCGGGATGAGCACGCCGCCACAGAAGATGTTTGTCTGCCACATTTAACAGCATTAAAGAAAAGATCGATGAAGGCGAAATTACAAGCATTTGCAACAGCCGGGATGAGCAAGCTAGAAACAACGAAGGCGAGAAGGCAGATTCAGTAAACAGGTACAACAAATTTGGTTTCGCTTATGCAGACCAAAAACCTAAAGAGCGTGCAAGCGCGCAGATGGGCACTCAGATGAAAGTGCGGTTTAGAGGAAACACGCTGAGCAAAGATAGAACCAGCGGGTAAAAGAATTTTTGAAGAATGAGTTGAAATCATTTGACGAATTAAAAGGAGTCACCGACATAGCGCAAACGATTGTGATGCGTGATGATCGCCCGATAAAGCAGCGGTACTACCTGAAAAATCCGGCAATGCAGGCGATAATAAACAAAGAAAAGATCGATGAAGGCGAAAGTACAAGCATTTGCAACAGCCGGTGCAGAGGAAACACACTGAGCAAAGATAAAACCAGCGTGTTCAAGAATTTTTGAAGAATGAGTTGAAAGCATTTGACGAATTAAAAGGAGTCACCGACATAGCGCACAGGATTGTGATGCGTGATGATCGCCCGATAAAGCACCGGTACTACCCGAAAAATCCGGCAATGCAGGCGATAATAAACAAAGAAATTGACGAATTGATGAATAATGGCTGTATAGAACCGTCCCATAGTCCTCACAGTGTACCGATCGTCTTGGTGAAAAAAAGACAGGACAATGGCGGCTCTGCGTCGACTATCGTCAACTCTACGCACGGTCAGTCTCCGACGCTTACCCTTTACCGCGCATTCAGCATATTTTAGACCGTCTACGCGACGCAAAACTCATCAGCAGTTCAGACTTGAAGAACGGTTATTGGCAAATACCCATGGAGGAGAGCAGCAACCAGTACACGGCGTTTACCGTACCTGGGCGTGGTCTCTTTCAGTGGTGCGTGGTGCCGTTTGGTCTACATTCGGCCCCAGCAACGTTCCAACGAGCCCTTGATCAGGTAATTGGCCCAGAGATGGAACCGCACTACTTATATGACATGAAATTTTCGTGACAGGACACATGTTCGAAGAGCATCTTAAGAATGTAAGGAAAGTATTTAGACGACTGAGGAAAGCAAACATGAGATTCAATGCCGAAAAGTGTGAATTTTTCCGAAGTGAGTTAAAATACCTTGGTCACGTGGTGAGAGTAAAGCCGAGTTAAATTACTCCGATACTGAAAAGGAGTGTTTAGGGATTATTTGGGCAATACGCAAGATGCGCCCTTACTTGGAGGGCTACGGATTCACGGTATAACTGACCATCTATCGCTGAAGTGGTTAAACAGCATAGAAAGTCCGCCAGGTCGGATAGCGCGATGGGCGTTAGAACTGCAGCAACACACATTCGATATTCAATATCGAAAAGGTAAGCTGAATGTGGTAGCTGACGTGCTCTCGCGGCAATCATTAGCAACTCTTGGCACGATTACCGATGAAGGCGAGAAACGATGTGCATGGCAGAACAACGCATAGCAGAAGTGAAGGCAAAACCAGAAAAATACGCTGATTATGTGTTTCAGGAAGGTAATTTGTACCGTCACATACCGAGTCAGAATGGTGAAGAAGATTGCGTGCCGTGGAAACTCTGCGTGCAGAGTTACCAGAGGGATAGAGTACTCAGAGAAAATCACGACGGGCCGACCGCAGGGCAGCTTAGGGTGAGAAAGACGATCGCACGCATAGCTAACAGATACTACTGGCCTGGAATGTTCCACCAGGTGAGTAAATACGTACGGCGTTGTAAGACGTGCCTGCTGGAAAGATGATGACGAAGATAGCAGTGGAACCCTGGGCCATGCTATGTGCAGACTTCTTTGGACCATTGCCAAGATCAAAGCATGGAAACACCATGAAGCTTGTCATGTTCGACAAGTTTTCGAAGTGGACCGAGATGGTACCGCTAAGAAAAGCTACCAGCGAAACACTCTGCAAATCCTTCAGAGAAAGAATATTGGCGAGATTTGGAGTGACGAAGGTTCTAATTACGGCCAACGGGACACAATTTACAAGCCGAATGTTTCGAAAGTTCTTGGATGATATGGGCGTGAAACATCAATTTACGGCGCCATACACTCCGCAACAAAATCCGGCCGAAAGAGCAAACAGAACGAACGAGCAAACAGAACAGTCAAGACGATGACTGCGCAGTTTACAGGGGAAAATCAAAGACTCTGGGATGAACTGCTACCAGAGCTGACACTAGCAGTGAATACGAACGTATCCGAAACCACGGGCTACAGTACAGCGTATTTGATACAAGGACGTGAGCCCCGTCTGCCAAAAGCATTATATGACGAGTGCACGTTTGTCACAGGTCATGATCAGCAGACACCTAACGAAAGAAGTAAGCGATTACGAAAGGTATTTACCATTGTACGCCGAAACATAGAGCGAGCAGCGCAGGACCAGATATTATAACCTGCGTCGAAGACCTTGGTCACCTAAGATAGGCCAACAGGTGATAGTCAAACAGCATAACCTGTCAAAAGCAGTAGACAATTTTGCAGCGAAACTGGCCGCCAAATACGATGGACCATTCCAGGTGATAAATTTCATTTCACCGGTAATCGTGCAGCTTAAAAGGACGGGCAGCAGGAAAATAAAAACGGCGCACGTGAACGAGCTGAAATTATTCCACACCGCAGAAGCCTACAGCGCAAAATCGACAACGTTCGACACGCGCGTATTGCAGCAATATTACGCACCAGCCCGATGGTTTTTACTCAAATGGCATAATTTCACATGATAAAAATACCGTAAATAAAAATATGTTACAGAAATGAACAGTACGGCGAAATCACCGAAGACAAGAAACAGAGAACCGCACCCGAAATCGAGCATGGCGAAACAAAAATACTCTACGCTACGCAGAAGTGTCTTCTTAGAATATGAAGTTGAAAAAGAAAATGCAAGTCACGATGAAACTTACGATGAAATTATAATAATATATATAATAGTTTGGCGCTACAGTCCTGTACAGAACTTCGGCCGAGCTCTCTCACCATTTTGAGCTGTGCGTGTTATATTTGTACTCAAAGTGGTGGGACCTACAGTTTATTGCCGAATCCGAACGGCGGGTGAGAGCTTTTTCATAGGCAATGGTTTTACTCTCGTAGGTTTGCCATTTACTGACGAGAGGTAGCGCGGTATAGAAAAATGTTTCTATGAAAAGATGTTGTTAGCCCCAGTCCAGGCTTGAACCGGGGACCTTTCGACTCGTAGTCCAACGCACTAACCACTGAGCTACCGCGGCTACTATATATATATATATATATATATATATATATATATATATATATATATCAATTAAAAGAAATTATCATCTAATTATTTATTATTATCAACTTATTGATAACCTTATATAACTTATTTTCTACTGGGGAGTTTATTCCTCCTCACACAATTTTTTGTATAGAATAAATTCTACTGGGGAGTTCATTTCTACTAGGAGAGTTTATGCCTCTCTCCACAACTTTTTACTGGGGAGTATATACCTCCGCCCGGTTAAATAATTTCTACTAGGAAAGTTTATGCCTCTGCCCACAACTTTCTACTGGGAAGTTTATACCTCCGCCCGGTTAACTAATTTCTACTAGGAGAGTTTATGCCTCTGCCCACAACAACTACTAGGGAATTTACACCTCCGCCCGTTTAACTAATTTCTACTGGGAGAGTTTATGCCTCTGCCCACAACTTTCTACTGGGGTGTTTATACCTCCGCCCGGTTAACTAATTTCTACTTAACTAATGCCTCTGCCCACTACAACTTCTAGTTCGATCCGTATGAAGTCATCGCCGGCTTCGAACTCCCTGACTGCTGCAACTGTGTCTCCTTTTATACAATTTCTTGTGTCGATCTCCGTGTGCTTTGTTTTTACGTAGTCTATGCTGTTGTTGTTGCCCGCTTTGATGTTGTTGTATTACAGCCTATACGTAGCATTGTTGTTGCTTGTTTTCATGTGCGTAGTGCCATTGCTGTTGCTTGTGGTCGAATTGCATTGTTAGTGTATTTTTCTGTTTAATATATTAGCAAAAAATAAAATATATAATTAGTTACTAAAAATATATTAATTAAGCATTGTGGGATCAAATTTGAGGTACACAAATTTGTATCCTCACATCCTCCCCTTACTTCGGTTAAAAATTGTTACATACGTGGTCGATCTATACTTTAAATTATTTAATATAATTATAATTGCTCTGCCCCATCGTTAAGCAGCTGATCTCCATTTTAGAGTGGGTGACGTATCAGCACGTGTTACCAGCTGTTCTATGTCTTCATGTTGGCTCATCTGATATTTTTAGGGAGTTTCGGTACACTTCCAAAAACTGACAGGGTGATCTGAAAACCAAAAATTGGTTAATTTAAATGGATTTTTCGTATGAACATTTTCTGCCATTCGATTTGTCACACAAGAGAGTTTAGTTCTTGAACTGTAGTTTAAAATTAAGGCGTAGTAGATTTATGTACGGTACCTTTTCAACGTAACGGCCATTTTCTTCGCGGTGTTACTATTCGTTGGCGTTTATGTACCTACCGCCTTCAATTGATTAATGACACCCCTTATACTTTTCGCGCTTCAATATATTTTGGACAAAGCGCAATTTGCTTACGGTAATTTCATCGTAAGTTTCATCGTGACTTGCATTTTCTTTTTCAACTTCATATTCTAAGAAGACACTTCTGCGTAGCGTAGAGTATTTTTGTTTCGCCATGCTCGATTTCGGGTGCGGTTCTCTGTTTCTTGTCTTCGGTGATTTCGCCGTACTGTTCATTTCTGTAACATATTTTTATTTACGGTATTTTTATCATGTGAAATTATGCCATTTGAGTAAAAACCATCGGGCTGGTGCGTAATATTGCTGCAATACGCGCGTGTCGAACGTTGTCGATTTTGCGCTGTAGGCTTCTGCGGTGTGGAATAATTTCAGCTCGTTCACGTGCGCCGTTTTTATTTTCCTGCTGCCCGTCCTTTTAAGCTGCACGATTACCGGTGAAATGAAATTTATCACCTGGAATGGTCCATCGTATTTGGCGGCCAGTTTCGCTGCAAAATTGTCTACTGCTTTTGACAGGTTATGCTGTTTGACTATCACCTGTTGGCCTATCTTAGGTGACCAAGGTCTTCGACGCAGGTTATAATATCTGGTCCTGCGCTGCTCGCTCTATGTTTCGGCGTACAATGGTAAATACCTTTCGTAATCGCTTACTTCTTTCGTTAGGTGTCTGCTGATCATGACCTGTGACAAACGTGCACTCGTCATATAATGCTTTTGGCAGACGGGGCTCACGTCCTTGTATCAAATACGCTGTACTGTAGCCCGTGGTTTCGGATACGTTCGTATTCACTGCTAGTGTCAGCTCTGGTAGCAGTTCATCCCAGAGTCTTTGATTTTCCCCTGTAAACTGCGCAGTCATCGTCTTGACTGTTCTGTTTGCTCGTTCGTTCTGTTTGCTCTTTCGGCCGGATTTTGTTGCGGAGTGTATGGCGCCGTAAATTGATGTTTCACGCCCATATCATCCAAGAACTTTCGAAACATTCGGCTTGTAAATTGTGTCCCGTTGGCCGTAATTAGAACCTTCGTCACTCCAAATCTCGCCAATATTCTTTCTCTGAAGGATTTGCAGAGTGTTTCGCTGGTAGCTTTTCTTAGCGGTACCATCTCGGTCCACTTCGAAAACTTGTCGAACATGACAAGCTTCATGGTGTTTCCATGCTTTGATCTTGGCAATGGTCCAAAGAAGTCTGCACATAGCATGGCCCAGGGTTCCACTGCTATCTTCGTCATCATCTTTCCAGCAGGCACGTCTTACAACGCCGTACGTATTTACTCACCTGGTGGAACATTCCAGGCCAGTAGTATCTGTTAGCTATGCGTGCGATCGTCTTTCTCACCCTAAGCTGCCCTGCGGTCGGCCCGTCGTGATTTTCTCTGAGTACTCTATCCCTCTGGTAACTCTGCACGCAGAGTTTCCACGGCACGCAATCTTCTTCACCATTCTGACTCGGTATGTGACGGTACAAATTACCTTCCTGAAACACATAATCAGCGTATTTTTCTGGTTTTGCCTTCACTTCTGCTATGCGTTGTTCTGCCATGCACATCGTTTCTCGCCTTCATCGGTAATCGTGCCAAGAGTTGCTAATGATTGCCGCGAGAGCACGTCAGCTACCACATTCAGCTTACCTTTTCGATATTGAATATCGAATGTGTGTTGCTGCAGTTCTAACGCCCATCGCGCTATCCGACCTGGCGGACTTTCTATGCTGTTTAACCACTTCAGCGATAGATGGTCAGTTATACCGTGAATCCGTAGCCCTCCAAGTAAGGGCGCATCTTGCGTATTGCCCAAATAATCCCTAAACACTCCTTTTCAGTATCGGAGTAATTTAACTCGGCTTTACTCTCACCACGTGACCAAGGTATTTTAACTCACTTCGGAAAAATTCACACTTTTCGGCATTGAATCTCATGTTTGCTTTCCTCAGTCGTCTAAATACTTTCCTTACATTCTTAAGATGCTCTTCGAACATGTGTCCTGTCACGAAAATTTCATGTCATATAAGTAGTGCGGTTCCATCTCTGGGCCAATTACCTGATCAAGGGCTCGTTGGAACGTTGCTGGGGCCGAATGTAGACCAAACGGCACCACGCACCACTGAAAGAGACCACGCCCAGGTACGGTAAACGCCGTGTACTGGTTGCTGCTCTCCTCCATGGGTATTTGCCAATAACCGTTCTTCAAGTCTGAACTGCTGATGAGTTTTGCGTCGCGTAGACGGTCTAAAATATGCTGAATGCGCGGTAAAGGGTAAGCGTCGGAGACTGACCGTGCGTAGAGTTGACGATAGTCGACGCAGAGCCGCCATTGTCCTGTCTTTTTTTCACCAAGACGATCGGTACACTGTGAGGACTATGGGACGGTTCTATACAGCCATTATTCATCAATTCGTCAATTTCTTTGTTTATTATCGCCTGCATTGCCGGATTTTTCGGGTAGTACCGGTGCTTTATCGGGCGATCATCACGCATCACAATCCTGTGCGCTATGTCGGTGACTCCTTTTAATTCGTCAAATGCTTTCAACTCATTCTTCAAAAATTCTTGAACACGCTGGTTTTATCTTTGCTCAGTGTGTTTCCTCTGCACCGGCTGTTGCAAATGCTTGTACTTTCGCCTTCATCGATCTTTTCTTTGTTTATTATCGCCTGCATTGCCGGATTTTTCAGGTAGTACCGCTGCTTTATCGGGCGATCATCACGCATCACAATCGTTTGCGCTATGTCGGTGACTCCTTTTAATTCGTCAAATGCTTTCAACTCATTCTTCAAAAATTCTTTTACCCGCTGGTTCTATCTTTGCTCAGCGTGTTTCCTCTAAACCGCACTTTCATCTGAGTGCCCATCTGCGCGCTTGCACGCTCTTTAGGTTTTTGGTCTGCATAAGCGAAACCAAATTTGTTGTACCTGTTTACTGAATCTGCCTTCTCGCCTTCGTTGTTTCTAGCTTGCTCATCCCGGCTGTTGCAAATGCTTGTAATTTCGCCTTCATCGATCTTTTCTTTAATGCTGTTAAATGTGGCAGACAAACATCTTCTGTGGCGGCGTGCTCATCCCGGCTGTTGCACGCGACTTCGCTCGCCTCCGCGATGGAGCATGTACACACTTCATTTTCTCTTCTTGTCGAATGGATCGGAATGGAATAATTGCCATATCACAGCTCCACTCCAAACAATGCGAGTGAGTCAACACCCAAGATTAATTGATCACATGCGTCTCTCAATACCAGTAGTGTGATTACGCAGTGCTTTTCTCCTAATATGACTTCTACTTCCATCTCCTTATTAACATACTGTACTGCTCCGTCGGCCATCTTTACTGTTGTGCGTACCATACGCGTCCTTGCCATGTCGGTGAATTTCGTAGCGAACCGCTCGCTTACGAAACTTCTTGTTGCACCTTTGTCTATTATCGCATCTGTTTCTTCGCCACCCAGGTATATCGTAGCGAAGATGCGACCGTATTTTACTGTAAAAGGTTTGATTAATTTCGCGCCCTACTCGTCGGTCCGGCCGTCACCTCTTGCCTCTGACGGGTACCGCTGGAGTTTTCCTGACGACGACAACAATCAAACGTGTGGACATTGCGCCGTCCAAAGTCCCAGCAGAACATCATGCAGACCAGATAAATCTCTTCGACGAATGTACAATTGAAAGTCCGGCAGACTGCTGCGATATATTCGGTGCATAGAGTCGTAATCTGCGTGCCGCATCACTTTAGAATAGCAACCACATAGTTACTAAACGACTCCCTTTGTCGTTGCCGTCGCTGTCGGATCTCGTCTTCTATATCTTCAAAGTAGTGAGGTTGCACGAAGAATTTTAGTAGATCATTCTTGAAGGTTCTCCATTCAACCCATTGTCGATTACTGGTGCGATACCATATCAATGCATTATCGCGCAGCAACTCGGCCATATAAAGTGGCAGCTGGTCGATGGAAACGTTATACAACCGGGCCAGTTCTTCTACGCGTTCGATAAACGCTATCGGATCTCGGCCACCCTCATACTTTATCGACCATCTCCTTATCTTGTCCATAACAGACTGCATGTACATGTCTCGTATGAACGTATCCTTTGTTGCAGGCATCATCGTTGGCTGATGCATCATAATTGGCTCTTGCATCATCGTTGGCTGTTGCATCGTCGTTGGCTGATGTATCATAGTTGGCTGTTGGCAGTACATCGCTGGTGTATTTTGAGTTCGCTTTGTGGTGAACTGTGGACGCGGCTGTTCTGTTGATTGAATCGATGTCGTAGGGATTCTCAACTGGTGTTGCGCTGCGGCTCTTGTTGATGTTAGCATAGTTGGCGGTAACTGAAGCTGTTGTGCTATGGGGAGTGGGCTTGGTGATCTACTCCTTGGGTGTAGCGCATCTAACTCTTCCAATCGAGCGATAATTTCTGGCTTCAGTTCCTCGCTTTTCGCAAATGTCGAAAAGCGTTTTCGTAGTTCGTCGACGGTGCACGTGTCTTCGAACCGGAACTCTTCGGCATAAGTAATAAGTTCATTCTTGCGAATATCCTTAATCCAAGAAGTTTTTATTATCTTGATATTTTTCCTTTTCTATTATTTTATGTTACTATTCACACTTTCTTATACTAGGAGAGTTTATGCCTCTTACTTACTTACTTACTTAAATGGCCCTTACAACCGTGGGTCGGTTTTGGCAGATTTGGATGCCCTCATCTACACTGTCCACCTTCGAGCCTCGATTCAAGCACCTTCATAGCTGAAGTGTTTTCATCCATTCGTTCGACATGACCTAGCCAGCGAAGCCGCTGGATCTTGATGCGCTTGACTATGTCAATGTCGTCGAATAACTCATACAGATCGTGGTTAATCCTGATTCGATACTCGTTAGCAAAGCAGATAGGGCCAAAGATTTTACGGAGAATATTTCTCTCGAACTCTCCCAATACTCTCTCATCGGTGGAGGCCAGCGTCCATGTTTCTGCACCATAAAGTGGGACGGGCATGATGAGTGACTTGTAGAGCGTAATTTTAGTCCGGCTAGAGAGGGCTCTACTTTTCAATTGCCTACTAAGCCCAAAGTAGCACCTGTTGGCAAGAGTTATTCTCCGTTTAATATCCAGGCTGACGCCGTTGTTGCTGTTGATGCTGGATCCTAAATAGACGAAGTCCTTAACAATGTCGAACTTGTGCGTGTCAAAATCACCTCTTTGTCCAAGACGCACGGAGTCCTTTCTGCTTGTTGACACAAGGAACTTCGTCTTGTCCTCGTTCACCACAAGACCCATTCGACGCGACTCTTTCTCCAATCTGGAGAATTCTGCGCTGACTGCTCGTGTGCTCCTGCCAATGATATCAATATCATCGGCATATGCGAGCAGCATGATACTTTTGTTGAGGATAGTGCCGCTGTGATGGAGTTCGGCAGCTCGAACTATTTTCTCCATCAAAAAATTAAAAAAGTCGCACGATAGGGAGTCACCCTGCCTGAAACCTCGCTCGGTATGAAATGGCTCGGAGAGGTCTTTTCCTACTCTCACTGAGCAACGTGTGTTGCTCAGGGTCATCCTGCAAAGTCTTATAAGTTTCGCAGGTATACCGAACTCAGACATTGCGGCGTATGTTGTAAGCCAACATAGTGTCTTTTGGTAAGTCACTATACGTTGATATTATAAACGTATCGTGACCTACTTCCGCGATGACTACCTTATGCAGTTATCGTGAAGTTGGTGTAAGGTGTGATGTAGGGCTTACGTATCAAAGTTCAGTATTGGCGAAGTTGGGTCAAACCAGCGGTGGCATGATTGGCTAGAGTGAAATTTGCGCACGGCACTCTGCCGGAACATGTTAGATTTGGAACATGCCTCCATATAAAAGTTTAAGTTAGATTTTAAGTCAGTTGTTAGTTACTTAATAATGTTAATATTAAAATAGAACTTTAGTTTAAATAAAAGTATGTCTTAGGAGAAAAGACTTGTTTAAATTATTTTGATTAATAGAAACAGAACAACAACGTTGGACATTTGGGTAGGACATCATGGGTAAGTATAAAAGGAACGTTGCGACATTTGGCAACCAACTTTTAATTACAACATTTGGCGCAGCCGGTTTTCGAACCGAACATCAACTCTCAAGGGAGAGAACTCTCAAGAGAAGGACTGGATGGAGATTAATATTGGAAGAAATAACTATTTTGGATCAGGGAAATATGTTTGTATTTGTGAGTATTGTGAAAAATAGTGGAAAAAATGGGAGCGGTAAAAAAAAAAATTGTGATATAAAACAAAAGAAATATTTGAGAATTTTAATAAGCTAAACAATCATAGAATTATGAAAATTGACATTTGAAAAAAGAAAAAAAACAATTGAGCATTTGAAATAACTTGTGGAATAAAATAAACTTTTAATAAAACTGTAAAATAAAATTGTGAAATGAATTACATAAATGATAGAATTTGATAAATCAGGAAATTTAAAAAATAAACTAAATGTTTTATAAAATTGATTAATTTATATATTGAAGAACATTTTAAAAAAAATTGTGAAACAATATAGAATAGTTTGAGACATTAAATGGTAATGATTAATAAAGATGTGAATTTAAATAAATTGAATAACATAAGAATTTTGATATAACAATGTATTCATAATGTTGCGAAATTAATTAAATAACAAAACTGGAAAATTTTAACAAAATTAAATTGAATAAATAAAGTAATTCAGTATTCATAAGCAATACTTTGATATGATTTTGAACTATAGATTAAAAAGTTTAAAAAATGAAACATAGAAATGAGATAAATAATGTAAAAAAATAAGAATAGAAACATTAAATAATGGTTAAAAGTTTATTTAATATGAAACTAGGAAAAACAAAATAAATAATTTAAATAAGAAATATATAGCTATATGATAAAGTAAATGAAAAAATAAGAAACACAAATAATGGGTACTGAAAATGTATTGAAACGCGTTCATTACATTGTTCCTTACTTTTCTGGAGCGGAATCTCCATTATTAGAAACAGAATTATATAAATTTATTGAATGTTTTGAAACAGCAAAACTTAAAATTAAAGAATCAGATAGTGAGGAATTTATTAAATGCGTTGGATTACGTTTGGAGGGCGATGCCTATAAATTAGTGAGGACAAAACATTTTCAAAAAATAGAAGAATTATACGAGTTGTTAAAAAATACGTACTTAAATGAAATTTCTTTAGATTCAGTACTAGAAGAGATTAAAAAGGTTTATCAAAATAGTGATGAGAGTTTGAGAGCATTTGGAAGACGATTAGATGAGTTGCAATTCATGGCTTTGGAAATTGCAAGAAAAAAATACAGAAAAAAGATTAGTGAGGATGAAGTATTCAGATTAGAATTACAGAGCTCAGTGTTGATCTCTTTTAAAGTAGGGGTGAAGGATCCAACGATAAAAGTTGTACTGTTGGGTAGTAAGTCGGAAACATTAGATACATTGTTGGAAGAAGCTTTAAATGTACATGCTGTTATGCAGCGAAGTCCAAGGTCAGAAGAGGATGAATATAATTATGTGGAAAAAACTGAATTAAGACACAGACAGTCAAGCGGAAAATCGGAAAATGAATTGCAACAAATAAATAATGAAAGTGACTATAAAAGAAGTGTTCCAACATGTTCATTTTGTAGTAAATTGGGGCATACAATTTTATTATTAGAAAAATACACCTTTGGTCACGAATCTAATTGGAGATGTGCTAATAATAATGTGAGCAATTGTATACTACCTTTTGTTAATAATGATAATATGATGGATAGCATGGAAAATAATATAAGTAAGATGAAAGACTCATGGAGGGATACACAAGGTCATAAAATAGAGAATTACAACTCGAAAAGAAATTTTTAATCAGCAGGAAATAATAGTTATAATCAGGGAAACTAACAGGGGCTCAGTTTAGGCCAGAAAACTGGGGACCCCAAAATAATAGTAATATAGGGTAGAAAGAGTTAGGAATTGTAGATCAGACGTCGGAGGAGACTGTGGTCAAATTTACTACTCCATTGAATTTTCATAGAACAGAGGAGACCAATGAATTAAAATATAAATTAAAGAAGGAAGAAGGTGATCGCATAATATGCAGTGGGCATGGATTTAGCTTAGATTTATCTAATGTAAGTGACGTTTTCATTGAAGTACCTTGCGAGGCAGCTAAAAATGGAAGACTTATTTTACTAGTAGACTCAGTAGCTGATGCCAGTATAGTAAAAGAAAATGCAATGACAAATTGACCAGACTTTAACGAAAATATACAAAAGGATTTAAAGGGAGCTTTTGGTGGGTGTGTTAGAACATTAGGTTCTACCAAAGTAGAACATAGGAACATAGGGCGCTTAAGTTTAATGCTACACGTAGTGTCACTTGAACAAGGCGTACCAGCTGATGGTATAATCGGACGTGACAATTTATGGAATCGATCTGTAATAAATGCGATAGACAAAACAATAACGTTCTTTGATAAACATAAAAACCATATTATAAAACTACCAATGAAATCGCAGACAGAAATACAAAATATTTTTTACAATCAACAAATTAAAATTCAAGCGAGAACCGCAAAGATAGTATCATTACGTTTAAAAACAAAAATTCCAATAGTATTAATACATTAACAAGAAATTTCTCCAGGAGTATATTTGGGCGAAAGCATATCGAATGTTAGCAAAAATAGAGTTTTCAGTGTTAAATGCTACGGAAAAATAAATTATAATAGACAGTACTTTTAAACCTAAATTTTCGAATTTTAATCAGTATAAAGAATTGGATACCAATAATTCTAAAATAAATAGCATAAATTCAGTAAAAATTACAAACAGAATTAACAAATTATTAGAGGAAATGAAAATTGATGAAACTTTAAATAAAGACGAAATTACATCTTTACAAAATCTGTGTATTTCGTATCATGATGTTTTTCATTTAGACGGCGATGAATTAACATACACGTCAGCGCTTAAACATGAAATAACAATACAGTGGAACCAGCCACCGATAAACCAAAAGCAATACAAATTGCCACACACTCATAGAGAAGAAATCAACAGACAGGTTAATAAAATGTTAGATGACGGCATTATATCGCCAAGTATATCACCCTGGAATTCACCGATGTTGCTGGTTCTTAAAAAGAGCGGCAATGACGGTAACAAAAAGTGGAGGCTAGTAATAGATTTCCGTAAATTGAACGACGTGACAATAAAACAAGTATTTCCGATTCCTCGAATAGACGAAATATTAGACCAATTAGGTCACAGTCGCTATTTTTCAACTTTAGACTTGGCAAGTGGTTATCATCAGGTACTAGTAGAAGAAAGAGATAAAGAAAAAACAGCTTTTAGTACAGGACTGGGTCATTTCGAATTTAACAGAATGCCATTTGACCTAACAGGTGCACCAGCTACCTTCCAAAGAATAATGAACCACATATTAACAGGTTTACAGGGTATAGATTGCTTTGTTTATCTTGATGATATAGTGGTGTACGCAAAAATTTAGCTGAACGTGAGCTTAGGCTGAGTAGAGTTTTGCAGAAATTAAGGGAACACAATCTAAAATTAAATACAGAAAAATGTCAGTTTTTGCGTCGCGAAGTTGTCTATTTAGGACATAAATGTTCGGGCTAGGTGTCCTGCCAGATCCCTCTAAGGTTGAATGCGTAAAAAATATCCCGGTGCCGAAAAAAAAAAGAAGTGCAAGCTTTTTTTGGGATTAATTTATTATTACAGAAAATTTATAAGCAATATGGCAAAATTATCATTACCAATTAATAAATTACTTAGAAAAGATGTTAAATCCACATGGACAGACGATTTTCAAAGTTCATTTATTAAATTAAAGAATCAATACTTTCACCACCCATTCTCGCATATCCAGATTTTACAAAACCATTTTTACTTACAACAGATGCAAGTAACGAAGCAATAGGTGCGGTACTATCGCAAGGCAAAGTAGGGAGCGACCGACCAATAGCATTTGCACGTAGGGCATTAAATGGAGCAGAAAAAAATTACTCCACCATTGAAAAGGAATTTTTAGCCATAGTCTGGGCAACAAATAATTTTAGAGCATATTTATTAGGAAAACCATTTACAATTTTCACGGATCATCAGCCATTACGTAATCGCGTTTCAGACACAAATTGTCTGAGTATGATTTTGAAATAATCTATAAACCGGGTGAAAAGAATTTAAACGCAGATGCTTTAAGTAGAATTCCATATTCAGATCCTGAAATTATAGCAGTTCAAACACGGTCCAAAACAACACAAAGTAAATAATCAGCAAATTTCAAAAACAAAGCCTCAACCGGTCGTAGATGAAACAATAACAGAACCAAATAATGAAGCTAATAATGCTCAATTATTAACTGACCCAGAAGAGATTAAAACGGTAATAAAGGATTTCCATGACTCAGCATTAGGAGGCCACCGGGGCGCAGTAAAAACATATTTTCGAATCAGAAAACAATTTAAATGGAAAGGGATGCAGAAACAAATAAAAGATTACGTTAAAAAGTGTTTAAAATGTCAAGTAAATAAAAGTTCTAGGCTTACAAAAATGCCAATGGTTCTAACTGATACGCCAGTGAGACCATTTGATAAAGTATACATGGGTCTGGTAGGAATTTTACCGGAAACTTTAGCAGGAAATATGTATATTCTAACTTTCTCAAAGTATATGTGCTGCGTAGCCATACCAGATGCAGAAGGAAACAAAGTAGCAAAAGCATTTTACGACGAAATAATTACACGTCATAATATGCCTAAGGTATTAGTAACAGATAATGGTTCAAATTTCGTTTCAATATTGTTTTCAGAAACATGTAGATTGTTAGGAATTAAAAAATTGCATATTACGACATATCATCCACAAGCTAATGGGTCTTTGGAAAGAAGCCATCGACCATTAGCGGAATATTTACGAAGTTTTGCAAAAGAAGATGGGTCGAACTGGGACCAATGGTTAAATTCCGCAATGCATATGTCCACTGGCCAAACGCCTTTCCGTACTTTATACAGATACGACTTCGATATGCCAACAAATGTTAAGCGAAAATGCTCACCCGTATATAATACCGAATATTACAACAAGTTATTAAAATGCCAAATTCAACGCACACACGAAATCGTTATAGAGAATCAGGAAAAAGCAAAAGAAAAATCTAAACAAATCTATGATAGCACATTACACCCAAAAATATTTAGCGTAGGGGATAAAATTTTGTTAAAGAATCAGAATAGAAAGAATAAATTTTCACTTATTTGGGTAGGACCGTACTAGGTACTTTCGATAGTAAGTCCTGTTACGACAATGATTTCTATCAAAGGAAAAAGGAAAAAATTCCATAACAACTTATTAAAAGCATATAATTTTGAAGTAAATATAAGGAAACAAGGACCGTACGAGGTACTTTCGATAGTAAGTCCTGTAACGACATTGATTTCTATCAAAGGAAAAAATTCCATAACAACTTATTAAAAGCATATAATTTTGAAGTAAATATAACGAAACAAACAGTTCATAATGGTCATAACACTACATTATGCTAAAAAATAAAAAAATAAAGTTTAAGAAATTACGCATAAATAAGATTATTTTTTTTAGGAATAGGTTTTAATGAAATAAATTAGTGCAGGAAAAATAACTATGTATCCATTTCAAAGGTGACTAGCATTTAATCATGTACTAACAAATGTTTAATAGGGTCATAAAGAAGTAAAGCATTTTAAAGATAATGAGTAAGAAAATATAAAAGATTAATAACAGTTAATGATGAAATATGGCAATAAACATGATTATATTAGATGAACTATAAAATAGCAAAAATAAAATTTAAATTGTCACTACAATTGAGATAGGTCAGTACCTTAATGACATTGAACCAAACGATAGGAACCACTGCACCAATGCAAATGAAATGAGATACGTTAATACAAATAAATAAAAAAAAGTCGAAAATGAATATGAAAAAAAATAATATATGGATAGGCGGTGTGGAGAGAAGTCAAGGGAGAGTGCATAGTAGCCAAAATTTGTTAAAATATAATTGCATACCAAGAGTAATGCGGAGTAGGGAGGGGGGAATAAAAATTGACTTATATGAATATAATTAAATTCGGAAATTAGTGCACGAAAAAATAGCTAAGTATTACTTATTGAAAATGACTAGCATTGATTCATGTGCTAATGAATTTGTATATAGAATAATTGGTTTATAATAATAGTAAGAAACAAAAGATTTTAGAAGTACAATAAAACATGTAGTAAAATAGTAGTAGCTTAATACACACATATGTAAAATATACACGTAATTCATTATTCGGATATAAGATAACATAAATAGAAATAAGTTAAAGAGGAGGTTAAAAATAAATTATATATACTATTTAAAGATTTTACAATGTAAAGTAATAAGAGTATTTAATTATTGACCTTGGTTCTGGCAAGATGCACACGAAGAGACGAAGCAGTAACAAATAGACGAATGGACACAGCTAAACGAAGAATTACAAAGTAAAGAAGTACAATTAATGCACGTCAAGGAAGATCGTTTGTTGGGAAAATATCTGAAATGGTTATGTTATGTAATGACGTAAGAAACAACATGTGAGAGTTATGGCGCGGAAGACAAAAATTGGACGTCAATCCGATGATTTATTAAGAGAAAGAAGGAAATACACTATACATATGGATGTAGAAATTTGACATATATGCAAAGTTGCGACTATTGTACCATAATGAGATAACAACGTTTTACATCTTTACATACATATAATTAAAAAAGGTCAATATACACGCTCAAATAACACGCTAATATTATAAGTTGAGGGATCTATTCCATATACACTTAATTAGCTGTGAATGCGAATCTGTACGAAAACAACAACGTTAAACGAAATCGACAACATCTATGTATAATTAAAAGATGTTAATTCCTGATCGATAGAAGAACTCGCTAGAGGAAGACAAGTTATTAAAAGATCCAGAAATACACGATTACAAAATAATCCATTTTATTATCCGCTCTCAATAAATTACGATTTACTTGGCAGAAATACAAAGCAACATCGAAAAGTAGGAAAAACCGAAATTAATTAAATAACAAAACATCGACGACGAACATTTTTCAACAGTTAAGACGAAGGTCCTCAGCTATTGGGAAGGGGAGAAAAAATCGAGAGTTGAAATGCAGCCAACATAATATACACGAGGAACAGAACCAGCGATCGCAGAAGTTTATGTCATGTTAATGTCATTAAAATATTATAACTATGTAAAAACTAAAATTAATGTAGATGGAAGTTGAAATATAGTAAAATTAAAGTAAAACGAAGAAAAATTAAAGTAACAATAAATTAGAGATAATAAAAGCAATCTAGGTGAAAATTAAAAGAAAATGTAAGTGAAAGTGGACGAAAATTACAGTAAAATAAGGAAAATTGAAGTAGAATATAGTAAAATTAAAAAATGTTAACAAACATTACAAAATTTCAACAATATAAATAAGGAAAAAAAAAGTCAAAGAAATATTATTTAAAGTAAAGAAAAATAGTAAATTACTAAGCAAAAGAATAGTCAACAAAAATAAATTTAAATATTTAAATTAAAATATCGCAAAATATGTCCAAGTTAAAGTAAACAAATCGTTGCAAAAAATGTCTGATATGTAAAGCGGTAACCTGATCAACTACTGTTTTGTCAACTGCAACGTTCTGTGCATTGTAACTGTTGTTTAGTAATTAGGCTATTAACCTACATATACATTATATTTTCAAATAATAGAGTACGTCGATGTCCATTTAAATAATACTGATGAACAAGTAAAAACTATTATTAAGTATATTTATATATTTTTTTATATATAGTATGTAATGCTTTATATGATGATATTAATGATGTAAAAGAAAAAACTATTATTTATTTTAATAATAATTTTTTCTTAAAATAAGGGTGGAGGTATGTTGTAAGTCAACATAGTGTCTTTTGGTAAGTCACTATACGTTGATATTATAAACGTATCGTGACCTACTTCCGCGATGACTACCTTATGCAGTTATCGTGAAGTTGGTGTAAGGTGTGATGTAGGGCTTACGTATCAAAGTTCAGTAAGACGAAGGTCCTCAGCTATTGGGAAGGGGAGAAAAAATCGAGAGTTGAAATGCAGCCAACATAATATACACGAGGAACAGAACCAGCGATCGCAGAAGTTTATGTCATGTTAATGTCATTAAAATATTATAACTATGTAAAAACTAAAATTAATGTAGATGGAAGTTGAAATATAGTAAAATTAAAGTAAAACGAAGAAAAATTAAAGTAACAATAAATTAGAGATAATAAAAGCAAACTAGGTGAAAATTAAAAGAAAATGTAAGTGAAAGTGGACGAAAATTACAGTAAAATAAGGAAAATTGAAGTAGAATATAGTAAAATTAAAAAATGTTAACAAACATTACAAAATTTCAACAATATAAATAAGGAAAAAAAAAGTCAAAGAAATATTATTTAAAGTAAAGAAAAATAGTAAATTACTAAGCAAAAGAATAGTCAACAAAAATAAATTTAAATATTTAAATTAAAATATCGCAAAATATGTCCAAGTTAAAGTAAACAAATCGTTGCAAAAAATGTCTGATATGTAAAGCGGTAACCTGATCAACTACTGTTTTGTCAACTGCAACGTTCTGTGCATTGTAACTGTTGTTTAGTAATTAGGCTATTAACCTACATATACATTATATTTTCAAATAATAGAGTACGTCGATGTCCATTTAAATAATACTGATGAACAAGTAAAAACTATTATTAAGTATATTTATATTTTTTTTATATATATAGTATGTAATGCTTTCTATGATGATATTAATGATGTAAAAGAAAAAACTATTATTTATTTTAATAATAATTTTTTCTTAAAATAAGTCACTATACGTTGATATTATAAACGTATCGTGACCTACTTCCGCGATGACTACCTTATGCAGTTATCATGAAGTTGGTGTAAGGTGTGATGTAGGGCTTACGTATCAAAGTTCAGTATTGGCGAGGTTGGGTCAAACCAGGGGTGGCGTGATTGGCTAGAGTGAAATTTGCGCACGGCACTCTGCCGGAACATGTTAGATTTGGAACATACCTCCATATAATAGTTTAAGTTAGATTTTAAGTCAGTTGTTAGTTAGAGTTATAAGTTGGACGTTGAAGACGTGTTACTTAATAATGTCAATATTAAAATAGAACTTTAGTTTAAATAAAAGAATGTCTTAGAAGAAAAGACTTGTTTAAATTATTTTGATTAATAGAAACAGAACAACAACGTTGGACATTTGGGTAGGACATCATGGGGAAGTATAAAAGGAACGTTGCGACATTTGGCTACACGCTTAGGCAACCGACTTTTAATTAAAACACGTATAATCGTTCCCTTATCGGAGTGTCGAAGGCGTCTTTACAGTCGACTAATAGGTGGTAGGTGTCGATCTGTTTTTCTAGGGTCTTTTCCTGGATTAGGCGTAATGTGAAAATCTGGTCTATGGTGGTCTTTCCAGGTCTGAAGCCGCTCTGATAAGGTCCAATCAGTCTGTTGACGATGGGCTTCAGTCTTTTACATAATACGCTCGATAGAACCTTGTATGCGATATTGAGTAGGCTGATCCCACGGTAGTTGGCACAGATAGTGGGATCCCCTTTCTTAAAGATTGGGCAGAGTACACTGAGGTTCCCGTCACTTCTGCTTACGAATTCGTGCATGATTTCTATTAGCTCTTCGCCTCCGGTCTTAAACATGGTCGGGTGGCGGAATCTCAACGTCGTCATGAAGTACTGGGGTTGCCGGGTATACTTCTCTATCGATGGAATTGCGGTAATCATCACCGGTCAGCAGTTTAGAGAAGTGATCTCTCCATATCTTCAGTGTGCTCTGGATATCTGTGACTAGATTCCCGTTTTCATCTATAAAAGAAGAGGCTCCGGATTTTGAACCTCCGGCTAGGCATCTTATTTTCTCGAAGAATTTTCGAGCCTCATTCCTGTCCCCTGCTATTACAACAGACAACGCAAGCCTTTTCCACTCGACTCTCACACCTGCTTAGACAAAGCACTCCACCTCTCGATGATATAAGCTCGCAGTGGAACCATTTCTCCTGCTCTATGCGTACGGCTGCCGAAGTAGTGCTTGGATTCCAACGCCCCCTGAGTAATCAGTGGTATGATCAAGAGTGTCGCGCGGCCATTGCAGAGAAAGACGCTGCGTACAAATCCACCCTGCAGTCAGTAGCTACTCGAGCTGCGAAGGACCTCTCTTCCCTTCTCTTCTCTTTGTATCGCTCATATTTACAAAAACAAAAAAAAAATAATGAAAAAAAAACAAGCAATTAAACATTTTTAAAGACATGATAAAATTTGAGAATTTCATAAAATTGTGAAATTAAATAAACTTCAAAAAAACTTAAATTAAAATGTTGAAAAATTTAAGAATTTTCATAGTTTTTAGCGTTGTGAAATTAATTAAATAACAAAATTGGAGAATTTAACAAAATTAAATTACATATAAAATGATGAGATGTTTTAGAAAAAACATTAAAAATTTAAAAAAAAAATGTAAATAAAAATAAAGTAGTAATATATTTAATAGAAAAATTAAATCAACTTAATCTATTCTCAATAAGCTTAATCTATTCTCAATAAATCAAAAATTATCAGATAAATAATCGTCTAGCAAAATGGGCACAGAAAAAGTTTTTCAAAATAGTTAAGAGAGTTTTAGAGCGTTTGGAAGACGATTAGACGAGGTGCAATCCATTGCATTAGAAATTGCAAGTAAAAAATACCGGAAAAAGATAGCTCATGATGACGTATTCAGATTGAAATTACAGAAGTCAGTATTGATCTCATTTAAAGTAGGGGTGAAGGATCCAACAATAAAAGTTGTATTATTATGTAGTAAGTCAGACACATTAGATGCATTTTTGGAAGAAGCATTAAATATTGACGCTATTATGCAGCTAAAACCAAAGTTAAATGAGTACGAATATAATGTTGAGGCAGAAACTAGTTCAGAAATAATTAAGCAAAGAGAAAATTCAGAAAAAAATGATAAAATAACCTAGGAAAGGAATGTTCCGACATGTTCATTCTGTATGAAATTAGGACATACTAGATTATATTAGTAGGACAAATGAGCCTTTCTGCTACGAATGTGGAAATTATGGCCATGAAGCTAATTGGAAATGTGCCAATATTAATATGAAAGATTGTAAAACACAGTTAGGTAATAATAATAGTAAAAATAATAACATAGAAAATAATAATAGTAATATGAAATGCTAATGGTGTGATAGAAAAGGGCATAAAATAGATAAGTGTTATGCGAAAACAAAATTCGAATCAGTGACAAACTAAGTAATCAACTAAGTGGGGCTTGGTCTAGGCCAATAAACTGGGGACCCCAAAAGAAAAGTAAAGTAGGGCCAAGGGAGTTAGGAATTGTAGAACAGATGTGGTCAAATTTACTACTCTATTAAACTTTCAAGAACTGGAGGAGGTAAACAATGAATTAAAATATGAATTAAATGCAAAAGAAAATTGCATAATACACAATTGGAATGGAGATTGTTCGAATTGATCTAATATAAGTGAGCCGCGGTAGCTCAGTGGTTAGTGCGCTGGACTGCGAGCCGAAAGGTCCCCGGTTCAAGCCTGGACTGGGGCTAACAACATCTTTTCATAGAAACATTTTTCTATACCGCGCTACCTCTCGTCAGTAAATGGCAAACCTACGAGAGTAAAAATTGCCTATGAAAAAGCCCTCACCCGCCGTTCGGATTCGGCAATAAACTGTAGGTCCCACCACTTTGAGTACAAATATAACATGCACAGCTCAAAATGGTGAGAGAGCTCGGCCGAAGTTCTATACAGGACTGTAGCGCCAAACTATTATATTATTATTATAAGTGATGTTTTCATTGAAGTACCTTGCAAGGCAGCTAAAAATGGAAGACTTATTTTATTAGTAGACTCAGGGCTTTAACAAATATATTCAAAAGGATTTGAATGGAGCTTTTGGTAGGTGTGTTAAGACATTAGGATCACCAGGGTTCAGCTTAAGTTTAATGCAACACGTATTGTCACTTGAGCAAGGAGTACAAGCAGACTTAATAAATGGACGTGACAATTTATGGAATTGATCTATAATAAATGCGATAGACAAAACCATAACATTCAATGATAAAGGAAAGAATCACACTATCCGGTTACCAATGAAAACTCGAGCGGACATAGAAAATATTTATTACAATCATGAAATAAAAATCATGCCGAGAACCGCAAAAATAGTAGAAATTACACTAAAAAGAAAAATTCAAATTGTATTAATACATAAGCAAGAAATTTATCCTGCAGTATATTTGGGAAAAAGCTTATCGAATGTTAACAAAAATAAAGTTTATGTCTCAGTATAAAATGGTACAGAAAAGGATATTATAGACAACAATTTTAAACCAAAATTTTCAAATTTTAATCAGTATGGTGAATCAGATACAAACAATTCTACTTTAAATACTAGGGATGTTACGGAGCTCCGCATCCGCATTATTTTGACATCCGCATCCGCATTTACACATCCTCATCTTTGAGGATGTTTTTTCTTTATTAAAAATTAAACATTTTTAAACGTAACAATTTGAATGCAATTTTTGTTAATAAATTTTGAATTAATTAAATATTTTATGTACGATTTCAGCACAGCAATTATATTGTAACATTCTCAATAAATAAATATTTTTATATTGAAGATAGGAAAAATTATCCGATTTCTTAGTATGTTACTCCGATTGGCTTCCAGATTTAATCAAGAACTCACTCGCCCACCCTGAAACAACTGCAATCCAAAAGTCGTAGACCAAATTCGTTTATTAAGAATATGTTTCGGACGTCTCCCCGAGTATTTTAGGACCAAAATAAAAAAAATATTGTGGGCGGTATTTTTAAAATAACGCGGTTTAATTTTTTTTTTTGCTGTTTATAAAAAAAATATTTTAAAAAACCGCAAAAATTTGTAAATTCGATATTTTAAAAACCATTTTATTTTAAAAACCAAATTTTGTCTTAAAATAGTCGGGGGGATGTCCGAAACATATTCTTAAAAAACGATTTGCTCCCACGACTTTTGCGTTGAAAGAGTTTCAAATCTTAGAGATTTATTTTGAATACCATTCAAAATACTATAATGAAATTGGGGTTGATCAAAGTTACAACCAGTCAAAAGAATAAAATTACAGCTTTTTATGCAAAAAGCTCTATTTCGTTATTTTTCAGTTTTTTATTCAAACATTTTGAATAACGAATAAATTTTATTTGTATGGAAATCATTTCAAATTTCATTGAGTTTTTTTTAATATTTATTCAATAGTTTATTTAGAATAAATTTGTATTCACAAATATTTTTTTTGATTAAATTTATTTCAATATATTTTTTTTAAATTTCTAATAACGAATATATGTTTGAAATTTGACGATTTAAAAACTGATTAAAAAAAATTTATTTGAAATGTATTTGAATAATGCCCTAATCTGGTGTCTATTGTGTTATTTGATATATTTTGATAAATATTTTTAAAGCAAATAAAGTGATCTAAAGTAAATAAATAAATTTGAAAAATCAAAATTTAATATTTCGCCAAAAGTAAATGTCTTAATACGTGCTTCAATTTTTTAAAATTGTATGAATTTAATAATATTATTTGAATTTTAATATTATTTTTCTTTTAATTAAATATGATTTTCATTGCTTTTGAATGTATATAAAATTTGTTAAGAGAGATCCGCATCCGCATGCGCGGATCTTTTTTTTAAGATCCGCCTCCGCATTCGCATCCGCAAAAGTGACATCCGTTACATCCCTAATAAATACTACACGCTGCAAAAAAAAATGGACCTCCCAATCATAATTTTGCAGGCATTAACATGTATGTTTGGAATTTTATGTACACATAATATATAATTGCCTGATAAATCATTTGTAAACAGGGTTGTATTGAGACTTGAACAGTGTTGTAATGAGCTCTTATTTACATTATGATATCACGGAAACATTTTGATGTTCCCCCTTAAAATGGTGTATGTTCTAATAGAAACATAATAATTGCTACATCCAAACAAAATAAATATTTGAACCGAAACATAAATATGTTTAAAATATAACATGATTTGTAACGACATGAATATAAATATGTTTCCAGAGAAACATATCAGTTGTTTCAGTTCAAAAATAGTATATTTGCATAAAAACATATCTAAATATTTTTGGAAAGGAATCATTAAAATAAAATATATATATATATTTTTTATTAATTAAAATTACTGCAAGTACAAGTCTCAGTGCAGCTATGCGTTGGCAAGAAATTCGCGGAGCATGTTGTAAAAAACCATGCTGAATTCTTTTTAAAAATAGAAGCACTGATTTTTCAGTTGTGATTTTTTCGATGAAATATCCGGGTCGGCTTTTCACAATATTTTTAGAAAAACATTCAGGAACAACTAAATTATATACTGCACTATTAAATGATATTAATTGTTACTATTTGTACTTTTTTTATCACAATTTGTATATTTTCAAATTTATAAATGACAACGTATTACTAATACGAAAACGTTTTCTCAACAAAAATCAAAACACACGTATGCAGAAAATGGCGGTCACCGAGTGTAAACTTCGTATACAAGAAGAATGTTGAAAGAATACATTTATTTAAATCCAGTTTCTTTTTTGTTTGTTTTTAAACAACGAAGGCAAACATGGCGTAGGTAGGAAATGCTACGCAACGTTGCCAACTTCGTCTGTCGATAACTAATCGAATGAAGACGAGCGTTGCAAACATACGTTATACTTAGATTTGAACAGCTATTTCTGTTTGTTTTGAAACATGATTATAACCAAGTAAACTTCCAAGAAATAGTATATTCAAATGTAATTCAAATTTTATGTTTGTATTGTAACATATTTATGATAAGTTTGACAGATTCTGCTGGGAAATATATAATATGTTTACACATACACGCTGAAAAAAAAGGGCTCTCCCAAACATAACTTAGCAGGAATTAACATGAATCTTTGGAATTTTATGTAAACATAATATATAATTGACTGATAAATCATTTGTAAACAGGGTTGTATTGAGACTTGAACAGTGTTGTAATGAGCTCTGACCTACATTATAATATCTCGAAAACATTTTAATGTTGCCCCTTAAAATGGTGTATGATCTAATGAAAACATAATAATTACTACATCCAAACAAAATAAATATTTGAACCGAAACATAACTATGTTCAAATTAAAACATGATTTTGAACGACCTGAATATAAATATGTTTCCAGTGAAACATATCAGTTGTTTCAGTACAAAAAGAAGTATGTTTGCATAGAAACATATTTAAATATTTTTGGAAAAAAATTCTGAAAATAAAATAAAAATAAAATATTGTTTTTTTTTTATTTACTTTTATTAAAAATCTTTAAACATGCACAGTGGAAAATTATAATAATAGAATTCAAATACAAATTTTTAAATGCATAAATAAATAATTGGTTTAAAACTGCAATTACAAGTAACAGCATCAATGAATGCACAATTGCACCAGCAGACGCTAAACCAGACGGTCCAGGATCGCTTTATATTTGGTACAGCACATAACGTAGGCAAGTAATTCACGGAGGCTTTTGTAAAAAAAACATGCCAAATTCTGTTTAAAAATCGAAACACTGATTTTCATGTGTGGTTTTTTCACATTAGTTTCAGAAATTATATACTGCACTATATTATACTCTGTTACTATTAGTACTTTTTATAACACAATTTATATATATTTATTTAATTTACAAACGGTTAGAGCCATCAACGGAGTTCTGGTATTTTAACTTTAAGGGATATTGAAATATTAACAACCATATAAAAGTGATTTTTGGCTCATTTTTTGTAAACTTGAACCACTACATCTCTGGAAGTAGTGGACGAAAAAATAAAACAAAAATTGATCAATGTATATCTCGATACCCTTTATCAGTTGTGCAAGTTTCATTGAAATCGAAGAAGATGAGTTCTAACCGCTGGTCGATTTGGTGTGGAATGTCCCATATATTTTTTGCAAAAGTATTTTGGCACACCTTGAGGGTAAACTAACTATCGTTCAGAATAAATAATTTATTTCTTGCGATATTTCAAACATTTCAAGGAGCGACAAAACGCTGACAAAAAATGGAGACTTGTCATAGATTTTTGTAATTTAAATGACGTAACCATAAAACAGGTATTTCCGATTCCGCGAATAGACGAAATATTAGATCAATTAGGTCACAGTCGTTATTTTTCAACTTTAGATTTAGCAAGTGGCTATCATCAGGTTTTAGTAGAAGAAGGTGATAAAGAAAAAACTGCTTTCATTACAGGACTTGGACATTTTAAATTCAATAATACGCCTTTCGGTTTAACAGGGGCACCAGCAACTTTCCAGAGGATAATGAATCACATCTTAACAGGATTACAGGGTATCGATTGTTTTGTATATCTTGATGATATAGTTGTGTATGGGAAAAATATAAGCGAACATGAACACAGATTAAGTAAAGTATTACAGAAATTAAGAGACCATAATTTAAAATTAAATACCGAAAAATGTCAGTTTTTGCGTCGTGAATTTGTATATTTAGGACATAAATGTTAGGAACTTGGTGCGCTGCCAGACCCCGCTAAGGCGTTAAAAATATTCCAGTATAAGGAAACAGAAAATAAGTACAAGCATTCTTGGGATTAATTAATTTTTACAGAAAGTTCATAAGCAATATGGCAAGGTTATCATTACCAATTAACAATTTACTTAAAAAGGACGTGAAATTGACATGGACGGACGATTGTCAAAATGTATTTATTAAATTGAAAGAATCAATAATTTCACCTCCAATATTAGCATATCCAGATTTTACAAAAACTTTTTTACTAACAACAGACGCAAGTAACAAAGCAGTAGGTGCAGTCCTATCTCATGGTGAAGTAGGAAGCGGAATATGACTTTGAAATAATTTAGAAACCAGGCATAAAGAATTTAAATGCGAATGCTTTAAGCAGAGTATCATATATAGAACCAGATATTACAGCCGTACAAACACGATCCAAAACTACACAAAATATATCAACAAATTACAAAAACAAAGCCCCAAATAAGTACACCGGTCGTAGATGAAACAATAACAGATGCAAATAACAAAACAAATTCTGCACACTTATTAACTGACCCGGAAGAGATTACAACGGTAATAAAAGATGTTCATGATTCAGCATTAGGAGGGAATCAGGGCGCAGTAAAAACATATTTTAGAATCAGAAGACAATTTAAGTGGAAAGGTATGCAGAAACAAAAAAAAATATTACTTTAAAAATTGTTCAAAATGCGAAGTAAATAAAAGTTCCAGGCTTACTAAAATGCCAATGGTCCTAACTGATATGCCAGTGAGAGCATTTGATAAAGTATACATGGATCTTGTAGGAATTTTACCAGAAACTATCATACAAATTTTCTTGAAAAATGTTTACACTATTTCAAAATTATTTTTTTTTTTGACAAATATTTTTGTGGGTTGCTGTTCCCATAACCTATTGTAATTGAGTATTTATTTAAAACTGCACTCTAAAAACTGAGTTTAAAATTACTACGTAAAATTGTGTATTTTTTTGTGTAAATTTGCGAATTTTGTGCACATATGCGTATAAAAGTGTTTTTAAAAAATTATTTAGACAATTATTGTTTAATGTTTGACAATTTACGTATACTATACTATGACTATTTACGTATACATGCATTTTATTTGCATTTTTAAACCTTTGTTGTGTGATATTAAGCACAAAATGTTTAATATTGATATGCCGAATATTTAAGATTAGACACGCGTAGAAAATTTAGACATAATTTGTTTATTCTTACACAAGCTTTGTTGAATTTTAAGCACATCTTGTTGAAACTTGCGACTATTAGTCTGTAGTGAAAATGAAGCCAAGCCATGCTTATTTATTCTAATTTAACTCGCTTGCTGTAAAGACATCTATAAATAGGGGACATCACTCAACTATAAACCAGAAGACAATGGTTTTATAAACATTTTTAAATGAATTTTGTATTCATAAATATTAAAGTGTTCTTGTTATTATTTTAACCAAATTTCTGTTTATTTTTAGGTTGTGAAAGCTAAAATTTTCATTTGTTTGTTTTCATATTTCATAAACACCCTTATTTATTACAACAATTGTTAAAAAAAAAAAATAGAAATATACATTAATAAATAAATTGGTATATAAAATTTGAATTTTGCAGTTGAATCAATAAATGTTCACAAAACAATGGAAAAATTTTCGCCTGCGACGCTTTTCTGTTCGAATCATTTTACTAATATTATGAAAATATTTTTATGAAGTGTAAGTACAAATTTCAAATGAAATCGATTGGTTTAATTTAATAATTTCTCAAATTATATACATTTCGAATATTTTTCAAAGCCTTTTTCAATTTTTTTCTAGTTTTGTATATGTTTAAATGTTTAATAGTTATACGTATTTTCAATTATGGAATACTGTTTTATTACTTCCTGAAGGAAACTCCGTTATAAGAGGATCGTACACTCGATATCTTACCTAGTTCAGGCATCGTCAGATACTGATTTTCTGAAATAATGACATATGTTCATGAGCCAAACAGAAATCTTCCTCCCCATCCCCTTCATTTTGAAGTTAGTTAAAATCCCCCCACGAGCAAATCCTGGTAATGATATCTAATTGTTGTCGTCCGAGCCATAACTCTCACATGTCTTTTTATCATTATTCTTTTGTACTTCATTACATCACATTACCATTTCAGACCTTTTCCCAACAAAATTAAACGACCTTCTTTGATTTTTATTGTTTGGTGGATTTCTTGTTCTTCTTCTTCGTGCATGTTTTACTTCTTTGTGTGCTTCGTCGTGGTTGAAGTGCATTTCCAGAATCCGGATTATTATTAAAATACATATTACTTTGTATTGTTTACTATCACTTCATACTTAATATAATTTAACATAATTTTTTAATTTATATATTAATTGTATTTTTATATAAACATTTTACTTATTACTTTTAATAAAATGTACATGTTTTAATGTATTTTAAAAATATTTAATTTGTCCTTAATATTTCATTAGCACATGAATCATTTTAAAAAATACTTAGCTATTTATTCTTGATATATGATAATATTTTCAATCTTTCTTTTGCGTAACAAAAATTATCGTTAAATGATCTTGTTTAAAACGTTTCTTAGTTGGTTTTTGTAGCAGCATTAACGTATCTCGTATGATTTTCAGTCCGTTAGTGCAGTGGTTCCTACATTCAAAACACTGCATTGAATTTTATCACTTATAACTATACCTTCAGTTTGTGCTCCGCTTGCGTCTATCTATATTTAAAGTACAATTATCTTTCTGTCGTTTGTTTCGATTGACACTGAAATTGAGGTACTGACCTATCTCAAATATAGTGACAATGTATATTTACAAGCTTTTATTATTTATTTAACTTCACTTGTTTGTACGTTTGTCCGTTTGTTAGTATGTCGGGCACAAAAATATCATATTTAACATACTTATTTCCGATCGAGTTGAAACTTGGAACACAGTATTCGACAGTATTCGATGTGGCACATATAAAAATGAATAAAACTTTGAATTTTGTCCGCTAGGGGGCGCATTTGCTTTTAATGGACCCTCTAAAGTGCGTTCTTCACCTAGAAAATTGAAATTTAAAACATGTATATTATAGGCAACGGGTAAAAATTCAGCAAACTTAGAACTTCGAATTTTCTCCGCTAGAGGTCACATTAATTATTAATGGACCCTCTGAAATGCGATCATCACCTAGAAAGGTCAAATGCTTTTAATATAATAAATAAAACTGCTCATCCGATTTTCTTGAAATTTTTACCACAGATGCGGTATGATTTTTAAGGAATGATAGGATATATATGGGCAGGATTGGACAAATAGGCGTGGCAGCTCCCATACAACGTAAACTTTCAATATGATATAACTCGGCAGTTTCACCAGCTACGAACATGAAACAAAAAACTCAAATACAAAAAAAAACATTAAAAGAAAAAACACAAAAGCAAAAGCACAAAACAAAAGCAAAAATACAAAACAAAATCAATAACATAAAACTAAAAACCAAACTAAAGGAAATACAAAAAAAGGAAAGATATTGAAAAACGAACTCACCATACTAAAACTCACCACAATAAAGTTCACCACACTAAAATTCATCACACTAAAATTGATAACACTAAAACTCACCACACTAAAACTCACTACACTATAACTCACCACAGTAAAATTCACCACAATAAAACTCCCCATATTATAACTCACCACACTAAAACTCACCACACTATAACTTACCACACTGAAATTCACTACACTAAAATTCACCACAATAAAATGTACAACATAAAAATTCACCACACTAAAACTCTCCACAATAATATTCACCACACTAAAACTGACCAGACTAAAACTCACCACACTAAAACTCACCACACCAAAATTCACCACACCTAAACTTACCACACCGAAACTCACCACATTAAAACTCATCACATTAAAACTTCTACTGGTAATAACTCTACGGTGAAGAATTCTACGGGAAAGCGTTCTATGGAGAAGAACTTTACGTATGTATAGTATTGAAGACTGAAAAAAAAAATTATTTATATGTTATATTTATTAACTTAGAGCTTTGATTTTCCATCTCTAGAGGACGTTAAGTACGAAATTTTATATCGCAGTAACCACTGAACCGATCTCTATAAAATTTGGTGCAGTAATTCTTTCGAGCACGCAAATTAATGCAGTTCAGAAAGTAGTTATAAATTTCATCGAGAGGGGGCGTTAAAGGCACCATTGACCCGATCTATGCAAAACTTCATTAAGTGACTCCTTCGGGATCCCAATTTAACAAATCGTCGTTGTAGAACGAAAAGTCACAAACTACATTTTTATGAATAATTTAAATTTCTAGTTTGTTGATTAATACTATAAAAAGTAATTGATGCATTTTTAAATATCAATTGATAGATTTACATTTTCTTATCATTTGGTTAAAAAAATTGATATCATCGATTAAAAGTTAACAGAAATGTATATAAAGATTTTTGTAAATGAATATTTGTCATTTTGAAAATGTATTTGGTGACCTTTCGTTCTACAACGACGATATGCTAGTGTATAGTTCGAAATTATATCGATAGAGGGCGGTAAGGACAAAACAAATCGAGGTAAATACTGAACCGATATATGAAAAACTTGGTACAATTACTCTTGCGGGCACCAAATTTAACATACTCTAGAGTGTAGTTATAAAATATATCGATAGAGGGTGTTAAGATCAAAATTTTATACCTCGGTTATCACTTAACTGATCTCGACAATGCTTGGTACAGGAAATCGTTGTGGAAATTTTCAAAGACTAGAAAGTAGTTCAAATTACATCGACAGAAGGTGTTAAGGGCAAAATAATAATTCTAATGACCATATAACGACTAAAAAAGTAAAAAAAAAACTAATAAAAAAAAACTTTTTAAAAATCAAGCTTTTATAAAAATCTGTACTATAAAATTAAAAATAAATTTATTAAAAATTAAAAATAAATTTATTAAAAATATAAAATATATTTATGTATTTTTATAATGAATACATATTAATATATGAAATAAATTAAATTAAATCTTATTCAAATTATATTATTATGATATACGTTTATAAGAAATAAATTTTAAAATTTACTAAGAGGTTTTCAAATACAAAAATAAAAGCGTGCGGCGGAAATATTAAAAATTACCAGCATATTACATTTGTAAATGTGTAAATGTATGAATGTTAACTATCAAAGGAATACAATTAGGAGCATATTTATATATATATATATATATATATATATATATATATATATATATATATATATTGCTCAGTGCGCTGAATTGTCTTGCGTCTCATTTATTATTGTTGAATGCTTCCACAGTGGGGCAAATTACTTCTTTTCGTAACAGTATTATAAACAGGTGAACATTTACGTTTTAAATTCGTGGGCAGATCAAAATCAAACCCATACAAAGTTCGGAAAGGCGTTTGCCCTGTTGTCATATGCACTGTGTTATTGTGCACGTACATTGCCGAATTTAACCCAGTCCCAGTTTGACTTTGATAGTCCCAGTTTGACTTATCTTCTTTTCCAAAACTTCACAAATATTCTGCTAACGGTCGATGGCTTTATTTCAAAGATCCATTAGCTTGTGGCGTAATATGTAACTTTTTAATTCCTAACAATTAACATGTATCTGTATCAAAAAGTATTGAGATGAAATTTGCACCATTGTCGGTAACTAATACTTTTGGAATATTTAAGCGCGTAATGATTTCGTCGTAAAATGTTTTCGCTGCAGTGCTTGCTTCTGCGTCCGGTATAGCTACGCAACACATATATTTTGAAAAATCATCTTGAAAAGTAAATATATATTTATTCCCTGAGATAGGTTAGGATGAAATGGCTGCTACATGCACACTTAGACCAAAAGAGGTCCATTGTGATACCACAGATCTAATCCTGCTACCATTCGTTGAACCAATCGGCGCTTTTTACAAAGCTACGTATAAATTTTCTTTCAATGCCGGCAATATCGTTCAGGTTACCTAAGAAGTAATGGCCGAAGCATTTGTTCCTTTTGTATGAGAGGGCTAGGCAAGTACAGAGGAGATGCATAGTGGATTCCTCCTCGTCCATACAGCTCCTACAGAGTTCAGGAGCTTGCACACCTAACCTTATTGCGTGTCTGCCTATTATACAGTAGCCAGTGATAACACCAACCATTGTGCTAATAACTTTCCTATTTGTCATAAGGAGTTGTTTAGATCTCTTCAATTCTAAATTAGGCTATTCTTGTTTAGTGGTGGAGCAGGTTGTACTACCCGCCCACCTTTTGTTTTCGTTAATGTGTCTTGCTCCAGAATGAGTTTACAAGTTGATAAGGGAATACCCAGATTACTCATCTCAGGCTGAATGTTCAGTGTGGTCTCCTTCCTAGCTAGTTCGTCGGTCTTCTCATTTTCTTCGATGTCCCTGTGCCGTGGCACCCAATACAGGTGTATATTGAACTGGTTTGCCATCTCCATCAGAGATGAGCGGCAGTCGTGAGCAACTTTCGACGTGAGGGACTCGGATATAACGGATTTGATGGCGGTTTGACTATCGATGAAAATACTAATATCATTTACGGATACTATATTCCATCTTAGCCAGAACATCTTTAATAGCCATGACTTCCGCTTAAAATACACTACAGTAGTCCGGCAGGCGGAAGGCTATACCTAAGTTTAGTTGTTCACAAAAAACACCACATCCTACCTTACCATCCAGCTTAGAGCCGTCAGTATAGAATTCAAGAGTGTTTCCAGTTGTCAAAGTGCCTCCTTCCCAGTCTTCTCTAGAGGGTATAGTTGTCTTAAAGCCCCTATCGAAGGCGAGGGTTAGAAGCATTTAGTCGGTATTTTTTGGGTAACCTTGTTTATAGATTTGTAATTGTGGTGTGTCCCCTATTTGTCTTCCGCCACTAGTTTGTGACGGACGGTTTTCCTAAGATGTCTATTACTATGAAATGTAAAAGCATGTTTAGTGCGTCAGAGGCCGTAGTTCTTAAAGCAGCACTGATGCATAATGAGGCGTTTCTTTGTACTCTACTGAGATTGGCGAGATATGATGTTTACTCCATTGCTGCCCACCAGACGAGAACTCCATACAAAAGTATTAGGGTTAAACCCCACTTTCTTCCCACAGCTTTTTTGCAGGTATATAAGGCTACCGTAGCCTTTTTGATTCTTTCTTGAATTTTTGGTTTCCAGGAAAGTTTACTGTCCAGGATTAAGCCTAGGTATTTTGCGGAATCTTTGAATTCAAGATTTACTCCGTTTAGGACTGGTGGGTCGATATGTGGAATCTTATATTTCCTGATGAATAGCACTAGTTCTGTTTTGGATGGGTTCACAATTTTTCGAATTTCGAATTTGGGGTTTATGTCCAACTATGAATTCGGCCATAACCCCCATTGGCGGTTATGTCCGATTTTATATTTTTGATTTTTTTTTTAAATCGAATTTATTTATTTTGTTAAATTTGCTTGTTATTGATATTTTTTAAATACATTGTTTTGTAAATTTATAACTAAAACTTTTTGGAAATAAAATGTTGTTCTTCCCATTAATGTACAAAACAAATATAAAATTTATTTTGGTATTTTTTGAATTTATGTGAATTTAAGCGCCGCATGCGAAATTTTATTTCCAAAAAATCGCACGATTTATTGTAAATAAAATTTAATACTTCTCTTCAATGAATAAAACAATGATATAATTTTATTTTGATATTTTTTGAATTTATGCGAAACTGAAGCGCCGAGGGGAAATTTTATTTCCAAAAAATCACGCGATTTTTTGTAAATAAAATTTCATTCTTCTCTTTAGTGAATAAAACAAAGATATATTTTTATTTAGATATTTTTTGAATTTATGCGAAATTCAAGCGCCGCAGTCGAAATTTTATTTCCAAAAACCGCGCGATTTTTTTTAAATAAAATTTCATTCTTCTCTATAGTGAATAAAACAAAGATACATTTTTATTTTGATATTTTTAGAATTTATGTGAAACTGATGCGCCGCAGGCTAAATATGAATTTCTAAAAAAATCGCGCATGATAACATATTTTTTAGAGGTTTATTCCCGCATAGTAACGCGGACTTAAGCAACAAAATCGATTGGGTATTATGACCGAATTTTTTTTGTAATCCCCAAATTCGAATTGGGGGTTATGTCCGTGGGGGTTATGTCCGGGCACCTGCAATAACATTGCAGCCCCCTTCCTGTAGTTTGAACAGTAGGTCATTCACTACAATGTTCCAAAGAAGGGGAGATAGCACTCCACCCTGTGGAGTACATCTACTAACAAAACTTTTGACAGTGGATTGTCCCAGTTAAGAGTTTATAACCCTGCTTGTCAGCATTTGGTGTATAAACGTACTTAAAGACTTCTCCACTCCCAGTTTTATTAGTGCGCTCGTTATAGCATTTAATGTGACGTCGTTAAAGCTCCCTCTATGTCTAAAAACGTAACCAATGTGTACTCTTTATCGTCTAAGGATTTCTCAATTTCTGAAACTAATTGGTGCAGAGCTGTTTTCAAAGATTTACCCTTTGCAGTATGCATGCTGTGCCTGTGACATTTTCGAAGGTTCGATACTACTACGAAGATATGTGTCTAACAACCTCTCGAGAGTTTTTAGAAGAAAGGAAGATAGACTGATTGGTCTTAGGTCTTTAGGAGAACTATGAGAACCTTTTTCTGCTTTGGGAACGAAAACTGCTTTCACCTCCCTCCACTTCAAGGGAATATATGTAAGGTCTAAACAACCCTTAAAAATTACAGTTAGCCATGATGCAATAACCTGCAGTGTCTGCTGTAACTCAGCGGGAATAACCCCGTCAGGTCCTGGAGATTTGTAAGGTTTACAACTACTGATAGCCCAGTTGAGTTTGTCGTTAGTAATTATCTTCTACGGGTCTAGTAACTCTGACCTGGAAGGACTTTCACAGGTAGGGAGTGGTAGACTGGAGAGATGTTTTGTACTTCCAGGGAAGTGAGTGTCCATAAGAAGTTCAATGGATTCGGTACATGATGTTGTCCAGGTACCATCAGGATATGTAAGATAACTTGGAATGGTGGGACTAGTGGATAGTATTTTCCTTAGCCTCGATGCTTGGGATGTTTCATTTATTTTCTCACAGAATAGTCTCCATGAGTCGCGCTTGGCTTTCCTGATTGACGATTAATATGCCCGAAGACCGACCTTATAGCACTCCCAGTCATGTAATAGTCTAGTGTACTTAGCTTTATTAAAAAGTTCCCTACTATTACTACGCAGGGTTCTTATGTTAGGTGACCATCAGTGTGGTCTAATTTTCCCAATGTGTCTGTTAGTTGGGCATGTTTTTTATTGCGCTGAATTGCGTTTATCTGTGAGTGTGTCAACAAGTATGTCAAGGTCCGCTTTACCATCAGGAGATTTCGGATTTATGATCAACAGATTTGCTGTCCCGATTTCATTGTATCGTGTCCAGTTCGTTTTCCTGTAATTCAGAGAGAGGGGTGGTGCTGGTGACTGATCGTTTATACTAAACTGAATATAACGATGGTCAGAAAAAGAGTTTGACCCTCTCCAGTCTATGACTTTTTGCGATGTTAAGTCAGAGATAAGTGTAATGTCTAAGACTTCTCTCCTATTTTTTTTGTAATAAAGGTTGGTTCCGACCCAGTGTTGCATATTGTTAGGTTTGTGGCCATTATGTAATCAAAAAGTAACTTACCTCTAATATTGATATCAGTACTACCCCAAATTGTATGGTGCGAGTTGGCGTCGCTGCCTAAAATTATCTCCATATGTTTTAGTTCTGCATCTCCAATGGCCTTCCGCAGGTTCTCCGGCGGAAAGGTTCCTTGCGGATCATGCGCAAGATACGCCGAGATTAAACAATATGAAGTGGTGCCGGAAAATATTATGTGTTTTCTTTGCAAGAATACAAGACCGGGCTTTACCTTTGTCTCTTACATAGATGATATTGTATTTTTGTGTCCTGAGTTCATGGATGTGGTTACCAATATCCCATGGCTCTTGAATTCGGACTAGGTCCTCACACCTTTCACTAAGGCGGAGGATAAGGCCGGCCGATGCCGTTTTTGAATGATGAAGGTTAATCTGTAGGATACGGAGCATTAGTGCTACCGGCCCCCACAGACCTATCAATCATTGTGACGTCGACCTCATCGTCCATATTCGACAACAATGAGTCCTCGTCGAGAAACAGATGGCTCACATTTAGCACTTCCGTATCCGATGAAGATAAATCTTCATCCATATATGGAGCCAGTAAGGGCAAGTGTTCACCACCGCATCCGTACATTCTGTGTTCACCACCACAGCCGTGTTTTCCTCCTCAGTCGGCTTTATGCAGTCAGTGCTCCACTGTTCTGCTTTTCACCAGAGGGTACTGGTGCAATGGTATTGGTGCAACTCCTATCTTGGTGATATACCTTCAAGGTTATCGATCAGAGACCATAGTTGATCTCCCCGTCGGTGGTAGCTAGAGGTGCCAAGGATTCCGCATTCACCACTATGAGTGCATGGCGTCTGCGACCAGTTGCCTCCTCCAGCTTGGCTATCTTCCAATTGTGGGTTGGAAGCTGCGGATTGCAAATACTGATAATTTTCAGTATCGAGATCCGACGGTTCCGCAGGATTCCAGCAGCGAGTTCTGGTTCTGTTTTGATCTGGTCCCTCTCAATGACATCCAGTTTTGCTCCAGGCCAGATTTCACCAATTTTACCCACGCTTATCTTATAAAGGTCAAGTGACCTCTGATCAGCGCAGGCAATAAGTTTAACATGCCCCTGGTGCCATCCGGCATCCCTGCATGAATGTGTTGATACTGGGTGCTCCAAGATGAGGGAGAGGAATTGTGAGGAGAGTTTCTCCACCACAATTTTACAATTCTCTGGGGTGATGCTACCGTCAGCGTCATTTCTGGCGATCACAGCTACCACAAGATTGTCCTTCAGCACTTCACTGAAGGGTCTCCTAGAACTGGAGGACTGTACTCTAGGCTTCTTTGGCTCTGGTTTAGCCTCTTCAGTAGACCTTTGACGCTTCGTTAGCATCTTGTCTTGAGCTGATTTTGGTGGGAGGTCGCCTACGAGGCCCTTAGCCCAATCCAAGGACAATGTCTGTTGGTCAGTACGGTTATTTTCTGGGATCCGGCTGATCCTGTTTAGAGTTCTGAAGGCAGCGCGTCGATCCAAGTACGCCTTACGCCCGGGAGTGAGTTGCCGAGAGCTCGAGGCCGACTGGCTAGCCACATCCGAGGTTTTTCACTCAGGATCGTTGCTGTTTTTGAAGCGTTGCTTGGACCAGGCTTAACAGCCACTATCTTCGCTAGCTTCGATGTCGTGTTGTCACCTGGACCAGGTCTAAAAACCACTGTCCGTGCGGCCTTACTGGTGGAAGCGGGCTCAGAGTCCGAACTTCCCATCGGAATTTTGAGAGATCCGTTCTCTTTGTTCGTGCCGTTGTCCTTGTTACCGTCCTGGTTGTTGCCGTTGTTGTTTGTTGTGTTCTGTTTGTTTTTTTGTGTGTTTGTGTTCATATTTTTTCCCACGAGTGTCGGAGAAGGGTAGGTCCACCCGCACAGAGATCCGTATATGCGGGTGAGGGTTATTTCGGAGGGCGCCGGGTATCCGGATGAGCCGCTTTACTGTGCTATTTTTAAACTGGGCCCACAGCCTAGCAGATTATCGACACCGAATCTTTTATTTTAATAATAATCCTGATTCTGGAAATGCACTTCAACCACGACGAAGCACACAAAGAAGTAAAACATGCACGAAGAAGAAGAACAAGAAATCCACCAAACAATAAAATCGACGCAAAAGAGACTATGTTTAAATATTAATTGCAAAAGAAGGTCGTTTAAATTTGTTGGGAAAAGGTCTGAAATGGTAATGTGATGTAATGAAGTACAAAAGAATAATGATAAAACGACATGTGAGAGTTATGGCTCGGACGACTACAATTAGACATCATTACCAGGATTTGCTAACTTGATAATAAAGGAGATGGGAAGGTAGATTTCTGTTTGGCTCATGAACATATGTCATTATTTCAGAAAATCAGTATCTGACGATGCCTGAACTAGGTAAGATATCGAGTGTACGAAGGGTTTTGAAGGGTTATTATGTCGCGGTTGGACCATTTTTCATAACCTTTTAGGTTAATCGCAATAAAACAGTATTCCATAATTGAAAATACGTATAACTATTTAACATTTAAACATATACAAAACTAGAAAAAAATTGAAAAAGGCTTTGAAAAATATTCGAAATGTATATAATTTGAGAAAATATTAAATAAAACCAATCGATTTCATTTGAAATTTGTACTTACACTTCATAAAAATATTTTCATAATATTAGTAAAATGATTCGAACAGAAAAGCGTCGCAGGCGAAAATTTATCCATTGTTTTGTGAACATTTATTGATTCAACTGCAAAATTCAAATTTTATATACCAATTTATTTATTAATGTATATTTCTATTTTTTTTTTTTAACAATTGTTTTAATAAATAAGGGTGTTTATGAAATATGAAAACAAACAAATGAAAATTTTAGCAGTACTCTTTCAGAATTCGATGAAATTTGAAAGTATGATGAAACAACATAAATATAAGATATTGGTAAAATTTTAGTTTCCCAGACGATGTGCACACAAAAGAAAAATTGTGTAATTTTACGATCATAAAGCGAGGCAACTTGTTTCCAACTTGAATCGATGTCCGCAGTATTTCATGCACACAAAGCTAAAATGATACTCGTCCATTTCGTTCACAACCTAAAAATAAACAGAAATTTGGTAAAAATAATAACAAGAACACTTTAATGTTTATGAATACAAAATTAATTTAAAAATGTTTATAAAACCACTGTCTTCTGGTATATAGTTGAGTGATGTCCCCTATTTATAGATGTCTTTACAGCAAGCGAGTTAAATTAGAATAAATAAGCATGGCTTGGCGTCATTTTCACTACAGACTAATAGTCGCAAGTTTCAACAAGATGTGCTTAAAATTCAACAAAGCTTGTGTAAGAATAAACAAATGATGTCTAAATTTTCTACGCGTGTCTAATCTTAAATATTCGGCATATCAATATTAAACATTTTGTGCTTAATATCACACAACAAAGGTTTAAAAATGCAAATAAAATGCATGTATACGTAAATAGTCATAGTATAGTATACGTAAATTGTCAAACATTAAACAATAATTGTCTAAATAATTTTTTAAAAACACTTTTATACGCATATGTGCACAAAATTCGCAAATTTACACAAAAAAATACACAATTTTACGTAGTAATTTTAAACTCAGTTTTTAGAGTGCAGTTTTAAATAAATACTCAATTACAATAGGTTATGGGAACAGCAACCCACAAAAATATTTGTCAAAAAAAAAAATAATTTTGAAATAGTGTAAACATTTTTCAAGAAAATTTGTATGATAGTTTCTGGTAAAATTCCTACAAGATCCATGTATACTTTATCAAATGCTCTCACTGGCGTATCAGTTAGGACCATTGGCATTTTAGTAAGCCTGGAACTTTTATTTACTTCGCATTTTGAACAATTTTTAACGTAATATTTTTTTTTGTTTCTGCATACCTTTCCACTTAAATTGTCTTCTGATTCTAAAATATGTTTTTACTGCGCCCTGATTCCCTCCTAATGCTGAATCATGAACATCTTTTATTACCGTTGTAATCTCTTCCGGGTCAGTTAATAAGTGTGCAGGATTTGTTTTGTTATTTGCATCTGTTATTGTTTCATCTACGACCGGTGTACTTATTTGGGGCTTTGTTTTTGTAATTTGTTGATATATTTTGTGTAGTTTTGGATCGTGTTTGTACGGCTGTAATATCTGGTTCTATATATGATACTCTGCTTAAAGCATTCGCATTTAAATTCTTTATGCCTGGTTTCTAAATTATTTCAAAGTCATATTCCGCTTCCTACTTCACCATGAGATAGGACTGCACCTACTGCTTTGTTACTTGCGTCTGTTGTTAGTAAAAAAGTTTTTGTAAAATCTGGATATGCTAATATTGGAGGTGAAATTATTGATTCTTTCAATTTAATAAATAAATTTTGACAATCGTCCGTCCATGTCAATTTCACGTCCTTTTTAAGTAAATTGTTAATTGGTAATGATAACCTTGCCATATTGCTTATGAACTTTCTGTAAAAATTAATTAATCCCAAGAATGCTTGTACTTATTTTCTGTTTCCTTATACTGGAATATTTTTAACGCCTTAGCGGGGTCTGGCAGCGCACCAAGTTCCTAACATTTATGTCCTAAATATACAAATTCACGACGCAAAAACTGACATTTTTCGGTATTTAATTTTAAATTATGGTCTCTTAATTTCTGTAATACTTTACTTAATCTGTGTTCATGTTCGCTTATATTTTTCCCATACACAACTATATCATCAAGATATACAAAACAATCGATACCCTGTAATCCTGTTAAGATGTGATTCATTATCCTCTGGAAAGTTGCTGGTGCCCCTGTTAAACCGAAAGGCGTATTATTGAATTTAAAATGTCCAAGTCCTGTAATGAAAGCAGTTTTTTCTTTATCACCTTCTTCTACTAAAACCTGATGATAGCCACTTGCTAAATCTAAAGTTGAAAAATAACGACTGTGACCTAATTGATCTAATATTTCGTCTATTCGCGGAATCGGAAATACCTGTTTTATGGTTACGTCATTTAAATTACGAAAATCTATGACAAGTCTCCATTTTTTGTCAGCGTTTTGTCGCTCCTTGAAATGTTTGAAATATCGCAAGAAATAAATTATTTATTCTGAACGATAGTTAGTTTACCCTCAAGGTGTGCCAAAATACTTTTGCAAAAAATATATGGGACATTCCACACCAAATCGACCAGCGGTTAGAACTCATCTTCTTCGATTTCAATGAAACTTGCACAACTGATAAAGGGTATCGAGATATACATTGATCAATTTTTGTTTTATTTTTTCGTCCACTACTTCCAGAGATGTAGTGGTTCAAGTTTACAAAAAATGACCCAAAAATCACTTTTATATGGTTGTTAATATTTCAATATCTCTTAAAGTTAAAATACCAGAACTCCGTTGATGGCTCTAACCGTTTGTAAATTAAATAAATATATATAAATTGTGTTATAAAAAGTACTAATAGTAACAGAGTATAATATAGTGCAGTATATAATTTCTGAAACTAATGTGAAAAAACCACACATGAAAATCAGTGTTTCGATTTTTAAACAGAATTTGGCATGTTTTTTTACAAAAGCCTCCGTGAATTACTTGCCTACGTTATGTGCTGTACCAAATATAAAGCGAGCCTGGACCGTCTGGTTTAGCGTCTGCTGGTGCAATTGTGCATTCATTGATGCTGTTACTTGTAATTGCAGTTTTAAACCAATTATTTATTTATGCATTTAAAAATTTGTATATGAATTCTATTATTATAATTTTCCACTGTGCATGTTTAAAGATTTTTAATAAAAGTAAATAAAAAAAAAACAATATTTTATTTTTATTTTATTTTCAGAATTTTTTTCCAAAAATATTTAAATATGTTTCTATGCAAACATACTACTTTTTGTACTGAAACAACTGATATGTTTCACTGGAAACATATTTATATTCAGGTCGTTCAAAATCATGTTTTAATTTGAACATAGTTATGTTTCGGTTCAAATATTTATTTTGTTTGGATGTAGTAATTATTATGTTTTCATTAGATCATACACCATTTTAAGGGGCAACATTAAAATGTTTTCGAGATATTATAATGTAGGTCAGAGCTCATTACAACACTGTTCAAGTCTCAATACAACCCTGTTTACAAATGATTTATCAGATTCATGTTAATGCCTGCTAAGTTATGTTTGGGAGAGCCCTTTTTTTTGCAGCGTGTATGTGTAAACATATTATATATTTCCCAGCAGAATCTGTCAAACTTATCATAAATATGTTACAATACAAACATAAAATTTGAATTACATTTGAATATACTATTTCTTGGAAGTTTACTTGGTTATAATCATGTTTCAAAACAAACAGAAATAGCTGTTCAAATCTAAGTATAACGTATGTTTGCAACGCTCGTCTTCATTCGATTAGTTATCGACAGACGAAGTTGGCAACGTTGCGTAGCATTTCCTACCTACGCCATGTTTGCCTTCGTTGTTTAAAAACAAACAAAAAAGAAACTGGATTTAAATAAATGTATTCTTTCAACATTCTTCTTGTATACGAAGTTTACACTCGGTGACCGCCATTTTCTGCATACGTGTGTTTTGATGTTTGTTGAGAAAACGTTTTCGTATTAGTAATACGTTGTCATTTATAAATTTGAAAATATACAAATTGTGATAAAAAAAGTACAAATAGTAACAATTAATATCATTTAATAGTGCAGTATATAATTTAGTTGTTCCTGAATGTTTTTCTAAAAATATTGTGAAAAGCCGACCCGGATATTTCATCGAAAAAATCACAACTGAAAAATCAGTGCTTCTATTTTTAAAAAGAATTCAGCATGGTTTTTTACAACATGCTCCGCGAATTTCTTGCCAACGCATAGCTGCACGGAGACTTGTACTTGCAGTTTTAATGCACATATTTATTTATGCATTTAAAAAATTGTATATGAATTCAAATATTATTAATTCCCACTGTGTGTGTTTAATGATATTTAATAAAAATTAATAAAAAATATATATATATATTTTATTTTAATGATTCCTTTCCAAAAATATTTAGATATGTTTTTATGCAAATATACTATTTTTGAACTGAAACAACTGATATGTTTCTCTGGAAACATATTTATATTCATGTCGTTACAAATCATGTTATATTTTAAACATATTTATGTTTCGGTTCAAATATTTATTTTGTTTGGATGTAGCAATTATTATGTTTCTATTAGAACATACACCATTTTAAGGGGGAACATCAAAATGTTTCCGTGATATCATAATGTAAATAAGAGCTCATTACAACACTGTTCAAGTCTCAATACAACCCTGTTTACAAATGATTTATCAGGCAATTATATATTATGTGTACATAAAATTCCAAACATACATGTTAATGCCTGCAAAATTATGATTGGGAGGTCCATTTTTTTTTTTGCAGCGTGTAGTATTTATTAGGGATGTAACGGATGTCACTTTTGCGGATGCGAATGCGGAGGCGGATCTTAAAAAAAAGATCCGCGCATGCGGATGCGGATCTCTCTTAACAAATTTTATATACATTCAAAAGCAATGAAAATCATATTTAATTAAAAGAAAAATAATATTAAAATTCAAATAATATTATTAAATTCATACAATTTTAAAAAATTGAAGCACGTATTAAGACATTTACTTTTGGCGAAATATTAAATTTTGATTTTTCAAATTTATTTATTTACTTTAGATCACTTTATTTGCTTTAAAAATATTTATCAAAATATATCAAATAACACAATAGACACCAGATTAGGGCATTATTCAAATACATTTCAAATAAATTTTTTTTAATCAGTTTTTAAATCGTCAAATTTCAAACATATATTCGTTATTAGAAATTTAAAAAAAATATATTGAAATAAATTTAATCAAAAAAAATATTTGTGAATACAAATTTATTCTAAATAAACTATTGAATAAATATTAAAAAAAACTCAATGAAATTTGAAATGATTTCCATACAAATAAAATTTATTCGTTATTCAAAATGTTTGAATAAAAAACTGAAAAATAACGAAATAGAGCTTTTTGCATAAAAAGCTGTAATTTTATTCTTTTGACTGGTTGTAACTTTGATCAACCCCAATTTCATTATAGTATTTTGAATGGTATTCAAAATAAATCTCTAAGATTTGAAACTCTTTCAACGCAAAAGTCGTGGGAGCAAATCGTTTTTTAAGAATATGTTTCGGACATCCCCCCGACTATTTTAAGACAAAATTTGGTTTTTAAAATAAAATGGTTTTTAAAATATCGAATTTACAAATTTTTGCGGTTTTTTAAAATATTTTTTTTATAAACAGCAAAAAAAAAAATTAAACCGCGATATTTTAAAAATACCGCCCACAATATTTTTTTTATTTTGGTCCTAAAATACTCGGGGAGACGTCCGAAACATATTCTTAATAAACGAATTTGGTATACGACTTTTGGATTGCAGTTGTTTCAGGGTGGGCGAGTGAGTTCTTGATTAAATCTGGAAGCCAATCGGAGTAACATACTAAGAAATCGGATAATTTTTCCTATCTTCAATATAAAAATATTTATTTATTGAGAATGTTACAATATAATTGCTGTGCTGAAATCGTACATAAAATATTTAATTAATTCAAAATTTATTAACAAAAATTGCATTCAAATTGTTACGTTTAAAAATTTTTAATTTTTAATAAAGAAAAACATCCTCAAAGATGAGGATGTGTAAATGCGGATGCGGATGTCAAAATAATGCGGATGCTCCGCGTTTGCGGATGCGGAGCTCCGTAACATCCCTAGTATTTATAGTAGAATTGTTTGTATCTGATTCACCATACTGATTAAAATTTGAAAATTTTGGTTTAAAATTGTTGTCTATAATATCCTTTTCTGTACCATTTTATACTGAGACATAAACTTTATTTTTGTTAACATTCGATAAGCTTTCTCCCAAATATACTGCAGGATAAATTTCTTGCTTATGTATTAATACAATTTGAATTTTTCTTTTTAGTGTAATTTCTATTATTTTTGCGGTTCTCGGCATGATTTTTATTTCATGATTGTAATAAATATTTTCTATGTCCGCTCGAGTTTTCATTGGTAACCGGATAGTGTGATTCTTTCCTTTATCATTGAATGTTATGGTTTTGTCTATCGCATTTATTATAGATCAATTCCATAAATTGTCACGTCCATTTATTAAGTCTGCTTGTACTCCTTGCTCAAGTGACAATACGTGTAGCATTAAACTTAAGCTGAACCCTGGTGATCCTAATGTCTTAACACACCTACCAAAAGCTCCATTCAAATCCTTTTGAATATATTTGTTAAAGCCCTGAGTCTACTAATAAAATAAGTCTTCCATTTTTAGCTGCCTCGCAAGGTACTTCAATGAAAACATCACTTATATTAGATCAATTCGAACAATCTCCATTCCAATTGTGTATTATGCAATTTTCTTTTGCATTTAATTCATATTTTAATTCATTGTTTACCTCCTCCAGTTCTTGAAAGTTTAATAGAGTAGTAAATTTGACCACATCTGTTCTACAATTCCTAACTCCCTTGGCCCTACTTTACTTTTCTTTTGGGGTCCCCAGTTTATTGGCCTAGACCAAGCCCCACTTAGTTGATTACTTAGTTTGTCACTGATTTGAATTTTGTTTTCGCATAACACTTATCTATTTTATGCCCTTTTCTATCACACCATTAGCATTTCATATTACTATTATTATTTTCTAAGTTATTATTTTTACTATTATTATTACCTAACTGTGTTTTACAATCTTTCATATTAATATTGGCACATTTCCAATTAGCTTCATGGCCATAATTTCCACATTCGTAGCAGAAAGGCTCATTTGTCCTACTAATATAATCTAGTATGTCCTAATTTCATACAGAATGAACATATCGGAACATTCCTTTCCTAGGTTATTTTATCATTTTTTTCTGAATTTTCTCTTTGCTTAATTATTTCTGAACTAGTTTCTGCCTCAACATTATATTCGTACTCATTTAACTTTGGTTTTAGCTGCATAATAGCGTCAATATTTAATGCTTCTTCCAATAATGCATCTAATGTGTCTGACTTACTACATAATAATACAACTTTTATTGTTGGATCCTTCACCCCTACTTTAAATGAGATCAATACTGACTTCTGTAATTTCAATCTGAATACGTCATCATGAGCTATCTTTTTCCGGTATTTTTTACTTGCAATTTCTAATGCAATGGATTGCACCTCGTCTAATCGTCTTCCAAACGCTCTAAAACTCTCTTAACTATTTTGAAAAACTTTTTCTGTGCCCATTTTGCTAGACGATTATTTATCTGATAATTTTTGATTTATTGAGAATAGATTAAGCTTATTAAGAATAGATTAAGTTGATTTAATTTTTCTATTAAATATATTACTACTTTATTTTTATTTACATTTTTTTTTTAAATTTTTAATGTTTTTTCTAAAACATCTCATCATTTTATAACTGAATACTGAATTTTTTATGTAATTTAATTTTGTTAAATTCTCCAATTTTGTTATTTAATTAATTTCACAACGCTAAAAACTATGAAAATTCTTAAATTTTTCAACATTTTAATTTAAGTTTTTTGAAGTTTATTTAATTTCACAATTTTATGAAATTCTCAAATTTTATCATTTCTTTAAAAATGTTTAATTGCTTGTTTTTTTTTCATTATTTTTTTTTTTGTTTTTGTAAATCAAAATTCTCAAATGTTTCTTTTGTTTTATATCACAAATTCATAAAGATTATTTTTTTTTCAATCTTTTTCACAATACTCACGACTCCTACTTTTAATCTCCATCCAATCCTTCCTGTCACTTGGGATATGATGTTTGGTTAGAAAACCGGCTGCGCCAAATGTTGTAATTAAAATGTCGGTTGCTTACACGTGGGGACAAATGTCACAACGTTCCATTTATAATTACCCATGATGTCCTACCAGAGAATGTCCAACGTTTAAGTTCCATTTTTACTATCATGAAATAATTAATACAAGTCTTTTCTTCTAAGAAATACTTTTATTTAATGAAAGTTTTAATTATAAAAGAAGACTATTAAAATCAAAACTTAACCTCTACTCACCACATCGGTATCTTGCGACTCACGAAACCCTTGCTTATGGCCGTAACTTCAATGAGTAGATACTATTGATGTTTGTACCGAATAGATATCTCTTACCTATCCGGTGTAACTAATAACTAACCTTATTTACTTACTTAAATGGCCCTTACAACCGTGGGTCGGTTTTGGCCGCTGAGATGAAGCCGCGCCAATCGGATCTGCTTTGCGCGCGCTGACGCCAGTTAGAAATACCAAGCGTTGTCAGGTTGTCCTTAACTTGGTCTTTCCAACGCAGATTTGAACGACCTCTTCTACGCTGTCCACCTTCGAGTTTCGATTCAAGCACCTTCTTGGCTGGAGTGTTTTCATCCATTCGTTCGACTTGACCTAGCCAGCGAAGCGGATGGATCTTGATGCGCTTGACTATGTCAATGTCGTCGAATAATTCGTACAGCTCATGGTTCATCCCTATTCGATACTCGTTAGCAAAGCAGATAGGGCCAAATATTTTATGGAGAATCTTGTTTCTTTATGTCCTACTTTATGTTTCTGCACCATAAAGTATGACGGGCATGATGAGTGACTTGTAGAGCGTTATTTTTGTACGGCGAAAGAGTGCTCTACTTCTCAATTGCCTACTGAGCCCAAAGTAGCACCTGTTGGCAAGAGTTATTCTCCGTTTGATCTCCAGGCTGACGTCGTTTTGCTGTTTACGCTGGATCCCAGATAGACGAAGTCCTTCACAATGTCGAACTTGTGGGTGTCAAAATCAGCTTTTTGTCCAAGACGCTCGGACTCTTTTTTGCTTGTTGACACAAGGAACTTCGTTTTGTCCTCGTTCACCGCTAGACCCATTCGACGCGACTCTTTCTCCAATCTGGAGAATGCTGCGCTGACTGCTCGTGTGCTCCTGCCTGCCAATGCTCATATCAATATTGTCGGCATATACGACCAGCATGACACTTTTTTGAGGATAGTGCCGCTTTGTCGGAGTTCGGCAGCTCAAACTATTTTCTCCATCAATAAGTTAAAAAAGTCGCACGATAGGGAGTCACCCTGTCTGAAACCTCGTTCGTTATGAAATGGCTCGGAGAGGTCTTTTCCTATTCTCACTGAGCACCGTGTGTTGCTCAGGGTCATCCTGCAAAGCCTTATAAATTTCGTAGGTATACCGAACTCAGACATTGCGGCGTATAATCGTTCCCTTATCAGGGTGTCGAAGGCGGCTTTATAGCCGACTATTAGGTGGTAGTTGTCGATCTGTTTTTCTAGGGTCTTTTCCTGGATTAGGCGCAATGTGAAAATCTGGTCTATGGTGGACTTTCCAGGTCTGAAGCCGCACTGATAAGGTCCAATCAGTCTATTGACGATGGGCTTCAGTTTTTTACATAATACGCTCGATAGAACCTTGTATGCGATATTGAGTAGTTTGACCAAACGGTAGTTGGCACAGATAGTGGGATCCCCTTTCTTAAGGATTGGGCAGAGTACACTGAGGTTCCAGTCACTTGGCATGCTTTCATCCGACCATATTCTGCTTACGAGCTCGTGCATGCTCTCTATTAGCTCTTCGCCTCCGGTCTTAAACAATTCAGCAGGCAGGCCATCAGCACCTGCGGCTTTGTTGTTTTTCAGCCGAGCAATGGCTGTTCTGACCTCGTCATGGTCGGGTGGCGGAATCTCAACGTCGTCATCAAGTACTGGGGTTGCCGGGTTTGCTTCTCTATCGGTGGAATTGAGGTTGTTGTAATGTTTAAATTAAAACAAAATATTTAATATCTTTTATATCAAAAAAACAGTTCTTTATTTGTTTGGAAAATTATATGAATGAATTTTTATAAATGAAAATTTTTGATTAATAACAATAAGAAATAATTATTAATTTAAAACAAGTTAAATTACAGTAGATATGAAATCTAGTGTGGTAGCCACACTACTCCCCCTCTATTGACAATGGTAAATATTTTCAATATAAGCTGGCTTTAATCGATCTATTGAAACTGAGTCCTCTTTATTTCGAATAAGTAATTTGAAGTATTTTGAGTGTCTTTTCAGTACCTTATAAGGTCCAGAATATCTTGGATATAGGGGTTTTTGAACTGCATCTGTCCTTATCCATACATGACTGCAATGTTCCAAATCCTTATGAACAAAAATATTTTGAGTTGAATGGTTTTTTGAAGATTGTGGTCGGAATATATTATGAAAGTTTTGAAGTTCTTGGACCATATCAAATTGAGAAGTGTTTGTAGATTTTGTGAGAAAATCCCCAGGAAGGTTAAGTGCTTCACCATATAATATTTGTGCTGGAGAAACTCCGATATCTTCTTTTATTGCTGTTCTTATTCCCAGTAGTACAGTCGAAAGACATTTTGACCATTGTGGAATGTTTCGGCATATGATGGCTGTTTTTAAAACTCGATGAAACCGCTCTACAATTCCATTTGTCTGCGGATGATATGCTGTCGTAAGGTTATGTTTTGCTCCGATTAATTTTACATAATCTTTAAATATATAAGAAGTGAATTGTCTACCGCGATCTGTTGTGATTGTCTTTGGAGATCCATATCTTGAGATCCAAAAATCATGAAATTTCCGGCAAATTGTTTCAGTTTTGCTATCGGTTATCGGAATTGCTTCTGGCCATCTACTATAACGGTCTATACACGTCAGTAAACATGAATATCCTTCTGATGAAGGCAATGGTCCGACAATATCCATGTGAATGTCTTCAAATCTTTGTGATGAAATACCGAATGAAACAAATTTCGATTTTGTATGCTTGTTTATTTTTGATCTTTGACAGTTTTGGCAATGCCGGCACCATTCGCGAATATCTTTCTTTATGGAAGGCCATACGAATCGTAATGTTAAAAGTTTTTGGGTTAATCGTGCACCGGGATGACTTAAACCATGTATATTCTCGAAAATGTGTCGTCGAAATGGTTCCGGTACGAATGGCCTTGGGTTTTGTCTACTCACATCACAGTATATTTGAGTGTCAGTGTCTGGAACTTGAATTTTCCGTAGTATAAGTCCAGTTGATGCGTTGTTTTGTAAAAACTTTTTAAGTTCTATATCGCTCTCTTGAAATTTAGCCATGTTTTTGTAGTCTATATGAGATATCTCTTCGAGACGTGACATATTGTCGGCAACAACGTTATCAGTGCCAGATATGTGACGGATATCAGTTGTAAATTGTGATATAAAATCTAATTGACGGCATTGTCGTGGGCTCGCCTTTTCTGGCTTTTGATGCAATGCAAAAGTAAGGGGCTTGTGATCTGTAAATAGTATGAAACATCTTCCTTCAAGCATGAAACGGAAGTGCTTGATTGCAGAGTATGCGGCCAAGAGTTCACGGTCGTATGTGGAATATTTCTGTTCTGCATTGGAAATTTTCTTTGAATAAAAACCAATGGGTTCCCAACCTTTTTTATTTTCTTGTTCTAGCACAGCGCCTATTGCAAAATCAGATGCATCGACTTTGAGAGCTAATTTTGTGTCTTTTAATGGAAAATTTAATAGGGCTGTGTTTGCTATGTCTCGTTTTGTTAAGTCGAAAGCTTTTTCTGCCTCATGTGTCCACTTAACAGGTGTTTTATCATTTTTTGTTGCTCCTTTTAAGTAATTGTTGAGAAGTATTTGATGTTCCGCTGCTTTAGGAATAAATCTTCGATAAAAATTAAGCATCGCTAGGTACTTTCTGAGATCATTTATTGTTTTTGGTTTAGGGTGGTTCAGAATAGCGTCACATTTTGATGGCATTGCAGAATACCCTTTCGATGTTATGTGAAAACCCAAAAAACTTACTTCTGAAAGTCCAAAACTGCACTTTACTGGATTTATTAAAATTCCATATTGTTCGAGCTTCTCAAAAAGTTTTTCAAGATGTACCAAATGTTCTGACTGTGATTTTGATGCGATGAGTATATCATCAATGTATACAAACACAAAATCTAAATCGCGACAAATGTTGTCCATATGACGCTGAAAGCTTTGGGCTGAGTTTCGAAGTCCAAAAGGCATTTTAATAAACTCAAAAAGTCCAAAAGGCGTAATTACAGCCGTTTTTGGTATGTCTTCAGAGTGCATCGGTATTTGATGATATGCTCTTATTAAATCAAGTTTGGAAAAAATTGTGCATCCTGGCAACTTTCCACTAAAATCAGTTATAAACGGCACTGGATAACGGTCTGGTATCGTTATGCGATTAAGTTGACGGTAATCTCCACATGGTCTCCAGTCTCCATTAGACTTTGGTACCATGTGGAGTGGATTAGCCCAATTACTCTTTGATGGACGAATTATGCCTTGTTGTAGCATATAATTGAACTCGCGTTTTGCGATGTCCAATCGTTGAGGATCAAGTCGTCTAACTTTGCTGGAAATAGGAGCACCAGTTGTTTCTATATGATGAAACACTTTGGTGGAGGTTGTGCCATTATTTGGTAGTACTGAGTATAACTTTGGGTACTTTTCTAGAAGATGATGATATATACTGTCGTCTTTGCGAATCATACTGATTCCGAGAGATGGAGTGTTTAAAGTGCGAGCAGGTGTAGAGAGAAAGGTTTTACCATCGACTAAAGACATATTTTTTAGATCAGGTAATAAATGATAATATTTTAAAAAATCAGCACCGATAATTGGTCTGCTTACATCCGCAATTACAAAGATCCAGGTAAGTTGGCGACGTAGGCCAAGATTGAGTTCGAGAAGCTTAGTGCCGTATGTTTTAATAGTTGATCCATTTGCAGCAAACAATTGGATAGTTGAAGGCTTATTTAAAGATTTTCCAAAAACATTTGGTGGAACTACGGAAACGTCGGCTCCCGTATCGATAAGAAAAAATGCCTTTGAGTTAGCATCTTTTAAGAAAAGGCGAACGTTTGATGAACATATTTCAGAAGAATAGGTATTAGTTTTTTTGACGAAAACGTACAAGGAGATGTACATTTAGTTGCATTTGAGCCAAACTTAATGTGGTACCAGCACAATGATTCGTCCCGTGAGCGGTTGTTGGAACGATTGCGAAAGCGATCGCGAGAATATGAACGGGATCGACTACGTGAATAATGTTTATTGCTATTTTGATTTAAAAATTTGATTTCTTTCTGGATAGCTTCAATTTGAGTTGACAAGTTTTGTAGAGAAAATGTTTCACTATTGGTAATGTCTGGTTGTGATATGATTGCGTTCACAGTTGGACGTATAGCATCAATTATGATATCTGCTTGATCTGCTAAGTTTTCGAGGGACGATTGATTAACTGCTAGAATAGGGCGAGCGCTTTCGGGCATTTGATCTAAAAATAGTGTTCTAAGGACATCATCGCTTACCCTTCCTGATGCTAAACTTCGCATTTCTTGCAGAAACTGAGTAGGACGTCGATCGCCGAGAACAAGACCACTAAGTAATTGACGTAGTTTTGAATCACTAGATTGTTCAAAGGCCTTTATCAATCTCGCTTTTAAAGAATTGTATTGTGTACCATCATTTCGTGGATTTCTCAAAAGATCTGATACATATTTTAATAAAGAACCATCTAAATTTGCTACAAGATGTTGAGCTTTTGAAATATCCCTTGTAAAATGTGATATTGCAAATATGGCCTAGATTTGTATAAACCAAAGATATGGATCTTCCCGCCAGAATATTGGTAGTTTGCGTATGCTTGATGCTGCAACTTCTCCTGTGTGTTGATTGTTCTGCATCAATGGGTGTAGTAGGTGATGAGAGGTTATTCACGCCAACGACAGGTTCTGGATTTGTTGTATCTGTTGTTTGTCGGTCCGGGCTGTGTGTTAAAGGCATGTTGAATTGATTTATTTATTAACGGAACCGTGCTCTTCGGGGTCACTAATGTTGTAATGTTTAAATTAAAACAAAATATTTAATATCTTTTATATCAAAAAAACAGTTCTTTATTTGTTTGGAAAATTATATGAATGAATTTTTATAAATGAAAATTTTTGATTAATAACAATAAGAAATAATTATTAATTTAAAACAAGTTAAATTACAGTAGATATGAAATCTAGTGTGGTAGCCACACTACTCCCCCTCTATTAACAATGGTAAATATTTTCAATATAAGCTGGCTTTAATCGATCTATTGAAACTGAATCCTCTTTATTTCGAATAAGTAATTTGAAGTATTTTGAGTGTCTTTTCAGTACCTTATAAGGTCCAGAATATCTTGGATATAGGTGTTTTTGAACTGCATCTGTCCTTATCCATACATGACTGCAATGTTCCAAATCCTTATGAACAAAAATATTTTGAGTTGAATGGTTTTTTGAAGATTGTGGTCGGAATATATTATGAAAGTTTTGAAGTTCTTGGACCATATCAAATTGAGAAGTGTTTGTAGATTTTGTGAGAAAATCCCCAGGAAGGTTAAGTGCTTCACCATATAATATTTGTGCTGGAGAAACTCCGATATCTTCTTTTATTGCTGTTCTTATTCCCAGTAGTACAGTCGAAAGACATTTTGACCATTGTGGAATGTTTCGGCATATGATGGCTGTTTTTAAAACTCGATGAAACCGCTCTACAATTCCATTTGTCTGCGGATGATATGCTGTCGTAAGGTTATGTTTTGCTCCGATTAATTTTACATAATCTTTAAATATATAAGAAGTGAATTGTCTACCGCGATCTGTTGTGATTGTCTTTGGAGATCCATATCTTGAGATCCAAAAATCATGAAATTTCCGGCAAATTGTTTCAGTTTTGCTATCGGTTATCGGAATTGCTTCTGGCCATCTACTATAACGGTCTATACACGTCAGTAAATATGAATATCCTTCTGATTAAGGCAATGGTCCGACAATATCCATGTGAATGTCTTCAAATCTTTGTGATGAAATACCGAATGAAACAAATTTCGATTTTGTATGCTTGTTTATTTTTGATCTTTGACAGTTTTGGCAATGCCGGCACCATTCGCGAATATCTTTCTTTATGGAAGGCCATACGAATCGTAATGTTAAAAGTTTTTGGGTTAATCGTGCACCGGGATGACTTAAACCATGTATATTCTCGAAAATGTGTCGTCGAAATGGTTCCGGTACGAATGGCCTTGGGTTTTGTCTACTCACATCACAGTATATTTGAGTGTCAGTGTCTGGAACTTGGATTTTCCGTAGTATAAGTCCAGTTGATGCGTTGTTTTGTAAAAACTTTTTAAGTTCTATATCGCTCTCTTGAAATTTAGCCATGTTTTTGTAGTCTATATGAGATATCTCTTCGAGACGTGACATATTGTCGGCAACAACGTTATCAGTGCCAGATATGTGACGGATATCAGTTGTAAATTGTGATATAAAATCTAATTGACGGCATTGTCTTGGGCTCGCCTTTTCTGGCTTTTGATGCAATGCAAAAGTAAGGGGCTTGTGATCTGTAAATAGTATGAAACATCTTCCTTCAAGCATGAAACGGAAGTGCTTGATTGCAGAGTATGCGGCCAAGAGTTCACGGTCGTATGTGGAATATTTCTGTTCTGCATTGGAAATTTTCTTTGAATAAAAACCAATGGGTTCCCAACCTTTTTTATTTTCTTGTTCTAGCACAGCGCCTATTGCAAAATCAGATGCATCGACTTTGAGAGCTAATTTTGTGTCTTTTAATGGAAAATTTAATAGGGCTGTGTTTGCTATGTCTCGTTTTGTTAAGTCGAAAGCTTTTTCTGCCTCATGTGTCCACTTAACAGGTGTTTTATCATTTTTTGTTGCTCCTTTTAAGTAATTGTTGAGAAGTATTTGATGTTCCGCTGCTTTAGGAATAAATCTTCGATAAAAATTAAGCATCGCTAGGTACTTTCTGAGATCATTTATTGTTTTTGGTTTAGGGTGGTTCAGATTAGCGTCACATTTTGATGGCATTGCAGAATACCCTTTCGATGTTATGTGAAAACCCAAAAAACTTACTTCTGAAAGTCCAAAACTGCACTTTACTGGATTTATTAAAATTCCATATTGTTCGAGCTTCTCAAAAAGTTTTTCAAGATGTACCAAATGTTCTGACTGTGATTTTGATGCGATGAGTATATCATCAATGTATACAAACACAAAATCTAAATCGCGACAAATGTTGTCCATATGACGCTGAAAGCTTTGGGCTGAGTTTCGAAGTCCAAAAGGCATTTTAATAAACTCAAAAAGTCCAAAAGGCGTAATTACAGCCGTTTTTGGTATGTCTTCAGAGTGCATCGGTATTTGATGATATGCTCTTATTAAATCAAGTTTGGAAAAAATTGTGCATCCTGGCAACTTTCCACTAAAATCAGTTATAAACGGCACTGGATAACGGTCTGGTATCGTTATGCGATTAAGTTGACGGTAATCTCCACATGGTCTCCAGTCTCCATTAGACTTTGGTACCATGTGGAGTGGATTAGCCCAATTACTCTTTGATGGACGAATTATGCCTTGTTGTAGCATATAATTGAACTCGCGTTTTGCGATGTCCAATCGTTGAGGATCAAGTCGTCTAACTTTGCTGGAAATAGGAGCACCAGTTGTTTCTATATGATGAAACACTTTGGTGGAGGTTGTGCCATTATTTGGTATTACTGAGTATAACTTTGGGTACTTTTCTAGAAGATGATGATATATACTGTCGTCTTTGCGAATCATACTGATTCCGAGAGATGGAGTGTTTAAAGTGCGAGCAGGTGTAGAGAGAAAGGTTTTACCATCGACTAAAGACATATTTTTTAGATCAGGTAATAAATGATAATATTTTAAAAAATCAGCACCGATAATTGGTCTGCTTACATCCGCAATTACAAAGATCCAGGTAAGTTGGCGACGTAGGCCAAGATTGAGTTCGAGAAGCTTAGTGCCGTATGTTTTAATAGTTGATCCATTTGCAGCAAACAATTGGATAGTTGAAGGCTTATTTAAAGATTTTCCAAAAACATTTGGTGGAACTACGGAAACGTCGGCTCCCGTATCGATAAGAAAAAATGCCTTTGAGTTAGCATCTTTTAAGAAAAGGCGAACGTTTGATGAACATATTTCAGAAGAATAGGTATTAGTTTTTTTGACGAAAACGTACAAGGAGATGTACATTTAGTTGCATTTGAGCCAAACTTATTGTGGTACCAGCACAATGATTCGTCCCGTGAGCGGTTGTTGGAACGATTGCGAAAACGATCGCGAGAATATGAACGGGATCGACTACGTGAATAATGTTTATTGCTATTTTGATTTAAAAATTTGATTTCTTTCTGGATAGCTTCAATTTGAGTTGACAAGTTTTGTAGAGAAAATGTTTCACTATTGGTAAAGTCTGGTTGTGATATGATTGCGTTCACAGTTGGACGTATAGCATCAATTATGATATCTGCTTGATCTGCTAAGTTTTCGAGGGACGATTGATTAACTGCTAGAATAGGGCGAGCGCTTTCGGGCATTTGATCTAAAAATAGTGTTCTAAGGACATCATCGCTTACCCTTCCTGATGCTAAACTTCGCATTTCTTGCAGAAACTGAGTAGGACGTCGATCGCCGAGAACAAGACCACTAAGTAATTGACGTAGTTTTGAATCACTAGATTGTTCAAAGGCCTTTATCAATCTCGCTTTTAAAGAATTGTATTGTGTACCATCATTTCGTGGATTTCTCAAAAGATCTGATACATATTTTAATAAAGAACCATCTAAATTTGCTACAAGATGTTGAGCTTTTGAAATATCCCTTGTAATATGTGATATTGCAAATATGGCCTAGATTTGTATAAACCAAAGATATGGATCTTCCCGCCAGAATATTGGTAGTTTGCGTATGCTTGATGCTGCAACTTCTCCTGTGTGTTGATTGTTCTGCATCAATGGGTGTAGTAGGTGATGAGAGGTTATTCACGCCAACGACAGGTTCTGGATTTGTTGTATCTGTTGTTTGTCGGTCCGGGCTGTGTGTTAAAGGCATGTTGAATTGATTTATTTATTAACGGAACCGTGCTCTTCGGGGTCACTAATGTTGTAATGTTTAAATTAAAACAAAATATTTAATATCTTTTATATCAAAAAAACAGTTCTTTATTTGTTTGGAAAATTATATGAATGAATTTTTATAAATGAAAATTTTTGATTAATAACAATAAGAAATAATTATTAATTTAAAACAAGTTAAATTACAGTAGATATGAAATCTAGTGTGGTAGCCACACTACTCCCCCTCTATTGACAATGGTAAATATTTTCAATATAAGCTGGCTTTAATCGATCTATTGAAACTGAGTCCTCTTTATTTCGAATAAGTAATTTGAAGTATTTTGAGTGTCTTTTCAGTACCTTATAAGGTCCAGAATATCGTGGATATAGGTGTTTTTGAACTGCATCTGTCCTTATCCATACATGACTGCAATGTTCCAAATCCTTATGAACAAAAATATTTTGAGTTGAATGGTTTTTTGAAGATTGTGGTCGGAATATATTATGAAAGTTTTGAAGTTCTTGGACCATATCAAATTGAGAAGTGTTTGTAGATTTTGTGAGAAAATCCCCAGGAAGGTTAAGTGCTTCACCATATAATATTTGTGCTGGAGAAACTCCGATATCTTCTTTTATTGCTGTTCTTATTCCCAGTAGTACAGTCGAAAGACATTTTGACCATTGTGGAATGTTTCGGCATATGATGGCTGTTTTTAAAACTCGATGAAACCGCTCTACAATTCCATTTGTCTGCGGATGATATGCTGTCGTAAGGTTATGTTTTGCTCCGATTAATTTTACATAATCTTTAAATATATAAGAAGTGAATTGTCTACCGCGATCTGTTGTGATTGTCTTTGGAGATCCATATCTTGAGATCCAAAAATCATGAAATTTCCGGCAAATTGTTTCAGTTTTGCTATCGGTTATCGGAATTGCTTCTGGCCATCTACTATAACGGTCTATACACGTCAGTAAATATGAATATCCTTCTGATTAAGGCAATGGTCCGACAATATCCATGTGAATGTCTTCAAATCTTTGTGATGAAATACCGAATGAAACAAATTTCGATTTTGTATGCTTGTTTATTTTTGATCTTTGACAGTTTTGGCAATGCCGGCACCATTCGCGAATATCTTTCTTTATGGAAGGCCATACGAATCGTAATGTTAAAAGTTTTTGGGTTAATCGTGCACCGGGATGACTTAAACCATGTATATTCTCGAAAATGTGTCGTCGAAATGGTTCCGGTACGAATGGCCTTGGGTTTTGTCTACTCACATCACAGTATATTTGAGTGTCAGTGTCTGGAACTTGAATTTTCCGTAGTATAAGTCCAGTTGATGCGTTGTTTTGTAAAAACTTTTTAAGTTCTATATCGCTCTCTTGAAATTTAGCCATGTTTTTGTAGTCTATATGAGATATCTCTTCGAGACGTGACATATTGTCGGCAACAACGTTATCAGTGCCAGATATGTGACGGATATCAGTTGTAAATTGTGATATAAAATCTAATTGACGGCATTGTCTTGGGCTCGCCTTTTCTGGCTTTTGATGCAATGCAAAATTAAGGGGCTTGTGATCTGTAAATAGTATGAAACATCTTCCTTCAAGCATGAAACGGAAGTGCTTGATTGCAGAGTATGCGGCCAAGAGTTCACGGTCGTATGTGGAATATTTCTGTTCTGCATTGGAAATTTTCTTTGAATAAAAACCAATGGGTTCCCAACCTTTTTTATTTTCTTGTTCTAGCACAGCGCCTATTGCAAAATCAGATGCATCGACTTTAAGAGCTAATTTTTTGTCTTTTAATGGAAAATTTAATAGGGCTGTGTTTGCTATGTCTCGTTTTGTTAAGTCGAAAGCTTTTTCTGCCTCATGTGTCCACTTAACAGGTGTTTTATCATTTTTTGTTGCTCCTTTTAAGTAATTGTTGAGAAGTATTTGATGTTCCGCTGCTTTAGGAATAAATCTTCGATAAAAATTAAGCATCGCTAGGTACTTTCTGAGATCATTTATTGTTTTTGGTTTAGGGTGGTTCAGAATAGCGTCACATTTTGATGGCATTGCAGAATACCCTTTCGATGTTATGTGAAAACCCAAAAAACTTACTTCTGAAAGTCCAAAACTGCACTTTACTGGATTTATTAAAATTCCATATTGTTCGAGCTTCTCAAAAAGTTTTTCAAGATGTACCAAATGTTCTGACTGTGATTTTGATGCGATGAGTATATCATCAATGTATACAAACACAAAATCTAAATCGCGACAAATGTTGTCCATATGACGCTGAAAGCTTTGGGCTGAGTTTCGAAGTCCAAAAGGCATTTTAATAAACTCAAAAAGTCCAAAAGGCGTAATTACAGCCGTTTTTGGTATGTCTTCAGAGTGCATCGGTATTTGATGATATGCTCTTATTAAATCAAGTTTGGAAAAAATTGTGCATCCTGGCAACTTTCCACTAAAATCAGTTATAAACGGCACTGGATAACGGTCTGGTATCGTTATGCGATTAAGTTGACGGTAATCTCCACATGGTCTCCAGTCTCCATTAGACTTTGGTACCATGTGGAGTGGATTAGCCCAATTACTCTTTGATGGACGAATTATGCCTTGTTGTAGCATATAATTGAACTCGCGTTTTGCGATGTCCAATCGTTGAGGATCAAGTCGTCTAACTTTGCTGGAAATAGGAGCACCAGTTGTTTCTATATGATGAAACACTTTGGTGGAGGTTGTGCCATTATTTGGTATTACTGAGTATAACTTTGGGTACTTTTCTAGAAGATGATGATATATACTGTCGTCTTTGCGAATCATACTGATTCCGAGAGATGGAGTGTTTAAAGTGCGAGCAGGTGTAGAGAGAAAGGTTTTACCATCGACTAAAGACATATTTTTTAGATCAGGTAATAAATGATAATATTTTAAAAAATCAGCACCGATAATTGGTCTGCTTACATCCGCAATTACAAAGATCCAGGTAAGTTGGCGACGTAGGCCAAGATTGAGTTCGAGAAGCTTAGTGCCGTATGTTTTAATAGTTGATCCATTTGCAGCAAACAATTGGATAGTTGAAGGCTTATTTAAAGATTTTCCAAAAACATTTGGTGGAACTACGGAAACGTCGGCTCCCGTATCGATAAGAAAAAATGCCTTTGAGTTAGCATCTTTTAAGAAAAGGCGAACGTTTGATGAACATATTTCAGAAGAATAGGTATTAGTTTTTTTGACGAAAACGTACAAGGAGATGTACATTTAGTTGCATTTGAGCCAAACTTATTGTGGTACCAGCACAATGATTCGTCCCGTGAGCGGTTGTTGGAACGATTGCGAAAGCGATCGCGAGAATATGAACGGGATCGACCACGTGAATAATGTTTATTGCTATTTTGATTTAAAAATTTGATTTCTTTCTGGATAGCTTCAATTTGAGTTGACAAGTTTTGTAGAGAAAATGTTTCACTATTGGTAATGTCTGGTTGTGATATGATTGCGTTCACAGTTGGACGTATAGCATCAATTATGATATCTGCTTGATCTGCTAAGTTTTCGAGGGACGATTGATTAACTGCTAGAATAGGGCGAGCGCTTTCGGGCATTTGATCTAAAAATAGTGTTCTAAGGACATCATCGCTTACCCTTCCTGATGCTAAACTTCGCATTTCTTGCAGAAACTGAGTAGGACGTCGATCGCCGAGAACAAGACCACTAAGTAATTGACGTAGTTTTGAATCACTAGATTGTTCAAAGGCCTTTATCAATCTCGCTTTTAAAGAATTGTATTGTGTACCATCATTTCGTGGATTTCTCAAAAGATCTGATACATATTTTAATAAAGAACCATCTAAATTTGCTACAAGATGTTGAGCTTTTGAAATATCCCTTGTAATATGTGATATTGCAAATATGGCCTCGATTTGTATAAACCAAAGATATGGATCTTCCCGCCAGAATATTGGTAGTTTGCGTATGCTTGATGCTGCAACTTCTCCTGTGCTTGTTGATTGTTCTGCATCAATGGGTGTAGTAGGTGATGATAGGTTATTCACGCCAACGACAGGTTCTGGATTTGTTGTATCTGTTGTTTGTCGGTCCGGGCTGTGTGTTAAAGGCATGTTGAATTGATTTATTTATTAACGGCACCGTGCTCTTCGGGGTCACCAATGTTGTAATGTTTAAATTTAAACAAAATATTTAATATCTTTTATATCAAAAAAACAGTTCTTTATTTGTTTGGAAAATTATATGAATGAATTTTTATAAATGAAAATTTTTGATTAATAACAATAAGAAATAATTATTAATTTAAAACAAGTTAAATTACAGTTGATATGAAATCTAGTGTGGTAGCCACAAGGTCATCATCACCGGTCAGCAGATTAGAGAAGTGATCCCTCCATATTTTCAGTGTGCTCTGGATATCTGTCACTAGATTTCCGTTCTCATCTTTACAGGAAGAGGCTCCGGATTTTGAACCTCCGGCTAGGCGTCTTATTTTCTCGAAGATTTTTCGAGCCACATTCCTGTCCCCATGCATCTCAATCTCCTCACACTCACGTCTTTCTGCCTCGCTTTTTTTACGCCTGAAAAGACGTCTCTCTTCCCTCCTCTTCTCTTTGTATCGCTCCTTCGCAGCTCGCGTAGCTACTGACTGCAGGGTGGATTTGTACGCAGCGTCTTTCTCTGCAGTGGCCGCGCGACACTCTTGGTCATACCACTGATTCCTCAGGGGGCGTTTGAATCCAAGCACCTCTTCGGCAGCCATACGCATAGAGCAGGAGATATGATTCCACTGCGCGCTTATATCATCGAGAGGAGGAGTGCTTTGTCTAAGCAGGTGTGAGAGTCGAGTGGAAAAGGCTTGCGTTGTCTGTTGTGATTGCAGCTTTCCTACGTCTAGCTTTCTCTGCGTTTGGTTCCGTACGTTCTTCGCAGCGCTTAAGCGTGTGCGGACCTTGGCTGCTACAAGGTAATGATCCGAGTCCATATTGGCACCTCGGATAGTACGTACGTCCATCACGCTTGAAGCGTGCCTTCCGTCAATCACAACGTGATCAATTTGATTTCGAGTTTTTTGATCGGGCGACAACCATGTGGCCTTGTGGATATCGAAATGTTCGAATCTAGTGCTACTAACTACCATGTTTCGTGCTGCGGCGAAGTCGATTAGCCTCGTTCCGTTATCGGAAGTGTTGGCATGGAGACTAAATTTTCCGATTGTGGGACAATAGATGGCTTCTCTGCCCACCTTGGCGTTAAAATCGCCTAGCACGATTTTGATATCGTGGCGGAGGCAGCGCTCGTATGCGTTGTCTAGGCGCTCGTAGAAGCGCTCTTTTGTCTCGTCATCTTTCTCGTTCGTCGGAGCGTGTGCACAAATTAGGCTGATATGGAAATATTTAGCCTTGATGCGGATTGTTGCCAGCCTTTCGTCCACGGGCGTGAACCTAGAGACAAGATGGCGGAGTCTCTTGCCGACCACAAATCCACATCCAAATTCGTGTCTCTCCGCATGGCAGCTGTAGTAGATATCACAGGACGCTTGTTTCGAACAGCCCTGTCCCGTCCATCGCATCTCCTGAATAGCGGTGATGTCAGCCTTATATTTTTCGAGGACATCTGCCAGCTGGATAGAGGCACCTTCCCTATAAAGGTTCCAGGTGCATATCCGTAAATCATGGTCCTTAAAACGTGTGCGTGGGTCGTCATCGTTGTAGTCGGTCGTTATCCGAGGCTTCTTTTTTGTTTTCATTGGGCGCATAGGTTTTTTCCGTGGTGGGACCCAAACCCAACGCACGAACCCTCACTCTGAGGGAGATGCTCGCCACTCACTTTAGCCGACTTCTACACCGGGTGGTGTAGAGCGCCGTTTCCAGGGACTTCCACGAGGAGGACTTCCACCGAAGTGGAGGTGTCACCATTTGACAATTTGTCAATTCTGGTGACCAGTGAGTTGACTTGAGACGACACCGACAAGGACTGCGCTGGCTTCGCCATGTTGAAGCACTCAGACACGTTGCCTTGTGATAATCGCCCCCATAGCAATTACTGTGAGAAAAATCGAGATTGGATCCGTGATTGCAAGAAATGGATAGTTTATGGTCGTCCACCCAAAGATAAAAGCCAAAATAGTAATATTGCTCTACCATTGGCATGTACAGATGCTAATGTTATGACCAATAATATCACTGTGCTACAAATTCCAAATAATTTCGTATACAAAATTTCCCACCATTATTTTTGGATATGTATCGAAAATCAATGAATATCCTCATTTACAGAATGTCTATATCACTTCGAGTTTTTTATACCCTACACCTATGAGGTACAGGGTATATTAATTTTGTGCAGATATTGTAACGCCTCTTAGTAGGCGTGGCCGGTATGGAAAAGTATATATATTCTTGATCAGCATCACTACCCGAGTCCGTTTAGCTATGTCCGTCTGTCTGTTCGTCTGTCTTGCTGCCCGTATACAAGAAAACTTGAGAAATACTGGTCAGAATGATGAAATTTAGTCACAAAATTTTTTAGCCAAAAGTAGGAACTGAGTTTGGAAATGAGCCAAATCGGTCAATGGACACGCCCACCTCCCATATAAATCTCTTGTATATAACTCGTTATGAATCAATAACTCGAAAACTATTAAAGATATACTTATCAAATTTAAAAAGTATTGTTAGAATTCCCCTAAAAATATGTGGTCCAAAAATGGGCGTGATCCGCCCACATTTTTTTTTTCATTATTTACCGGGTTTTGCACAGTGGAAATTTGAACCGTAAATTATTAAAATCAAATCTATGAAATATTTGCCTTACAAAATTTTAAATATAGGCGTGGTCTGTCCACTTTTATTTTTCTAAATTTTTTATTACTTATTTTATACTTTTATATATATTTTTTAAATTATGGGGATATAAGACACATTTCTCATATGTGAATAATATTCTGAGGGTGATGAGGGTTCAGCATAATTAAGAACTTTAAAATTAAGGTATGCCATTTAAATATCCCCGCCAAAGGTGTAGGATATTCCACTGTCGGGCCCGACCGACTATAAAAGTCCGTCCCATGTAACCGTACTTACCATGTGACCTAACTTTACCAACTCGTTTTAATTTGCTCTGCTGTCTGCAAATTCGCATTTTCATATCTTGAGTTACTTATGTAATTAAAACTCAGCATCCACGTAGGTTATATTAAAAGTATATAACATTTTGAAAAACTAACACATTTAGCTTACCAAAACTTTTTAATTTATTAAAATAGGTTTAAAAAGACCTGAGTTATAGGTCATTATACGACAAAACAATTCAATTTTGAATACATTTTCCAATATTGGAAAATTGTTTAAAAATCATCTTGCAAGATAACCTACACATTTTTACAGTTATTAAAAGTAAATTTAATTACCTTTTCAAAATTTTAGGAAGTATTAAAATTTAGCAATAAACAGTTATGATAGATAAAAAACATCTACTCCAAATAATAAAATCTATAAACTATAAAATATAAGTGTTAAAGAATATCACGTTGGAACACCAAAAATATACAAGAACTCCGACCTGTATTTTTGGTTAAATAATAATAGTTTGACGCTACAGTCCTGTATAGAACTTCGGCCGAGCTCTCTCACCATTTTGAGCTGTGCGTGTTATATTTGTACTCAAAGTGGTGGGACCTATAGTTTATTGCCGAATCCGAACGGCGGGTGAGAGCTTTTCATAGGCTATGGTTTTACTCTCGTAGGTTTGACATTTACTGACGAGAGGTAGCGCGGTATAGAAATATGTTTCTATGAAAAGATGTTGTTAGCCCCAGTCCAGGTTTGAACCGGAGACCTTTCGGCTCGCAGTCCAACGCACTAACCACTGAGCTACCGCGGCTACAATTTTGATTTTTTGTATTGCTTTCTGCAAAATCCGTTTTTCGTAGCTTAACATACTTATGTAATTAAAACTCAGCATCTACGAAAGGTATTTTAAAACTGTATAACTTTTTAAAGAACTAACACATTTAACTAACCAACATTTTTTAATTTATTAAAATAGTTTTCAAAAACCCGATTTATAGGTTATTATAAGACAAAACAATTCAAATGTACATTTTTCAATTTTGAATAATCGTTAAAAAATCATCTTGCAAGATAATCTACACGTTTTAACAGTTATTAAAAGTAAATTCAATTACCTTAAAAGATTTTTTAGATTTATCAAAATTTATCAAGAAACAACAAAGTTATGATCGATTAAATTGTCCTTTTAATCGATTTATAATGAACTATAAATAATATAAAAATTATAAAAACTATAAACTTTAAATAATAAACTAATTTTACCAAATCAAGTCAACTATGAGATTTAAAGCTCTTTGATTTTGTTTAAATTATTATATGCATGGGTCAATGAAATGTTTTAGTCAATTATTTTTTAATTTTTTCAGACAACTTTATCCTGAGATGCATTGATCCAAAGTAACAAAAAATAGACAAAAAAACACTTTTATAGGTTGTTCATATTAAAATATCTATTGATCGAAATATGCTATAAACCCCGTGTCATTTTAAAGCTAATAAAATTATATTTCATTTGCCTGGACATGTGGTAATTACCTTGCACTTCAAATTGTATGTCCTTAAAAAGGACTCTTTTGAAAATTCTGAAAAAATTCTAAATTTTTTATTGATTTATTATGAATATTCGTCACAATTTCAAGATAGACATATTTGGAGTATATGTTTTTATCTATCATTACTTTTTATTTCTTGTTAAATTTTAATAGTTCCAAATATTTTGAAAATGTAATAAAATTTACTTCCAATAAATGCAATAATATGTAAAATATCTTACAAGATGTTTTTTAAAGATTTTTCAAAAATGAAATATTGTTTTCAAATATATATTTTTTGTCGTGTAAAGGTATATAACTCAGGTTTTTATTAACCTATTTCAATATTTTAAAAAGATTTGAGAATTTAAATATTTTGGTTCTTTAAGAAGTTATACAGTCTTGAAAGACCTTACGTAGATTCTGAGTTTTAATTACATAAGTAAGTTAAGGTACGAAAAACGGAATTTGCACAAAGCAGTGGACTTTAAAAAAAACTCGAAGTGATACAGAAGTTCTTTAAATGAGGATATTCATTGTTTTTCGATACCTAACCAAAAATATTTTTATTATTTTGAGTAGATGTTTTTTATCTATCATAACTTTGTTGTTTATTGCTCAATTTTAATAGTTTTCAAATTTATATTTTTTGTCGTGTAACGGTCTCTAACTCAGGTTTTTATTAACCTATTTCAATATTTTAAAAAGATTTGAGAATTTAAATATTTTGGTTCTTTAAGAAGTTATACAGTCTTGAAATACCTTACGTAGATGCTGAGTTTTAATTACATAAGTAAGTTAAGGTACGAAAAACGAAATTTGCACAAAGCAGTGGACTTTAAAAAAAACTCGAAGTGATACAGAAATTCTTTAAATGAGGATATTCATTGTTTTTCGATGCCTAACCAAAAATACAGGTCGGAGTTCTCGTATATTTTTGGTGTTCCACCGTGATATTCTTTTACACTTATATTTTATAGTTTATAGATTTTATTATTTGGAGTAGATGTTTTTTTATCTATTATAACTTTGTTGTTTATTGCTCAATTTTAATAGTTCCAAAAATTTTGAAAAGGTGATTAAAGTTACTTTTAAGTAAACAGTAAAAATGTGTAGATTATCTTGCAAGATGATTATTTAACGATTTTTCAAAATTGGAAAATGTATTCAAAACTGAATTGTTTTGTCGTACAACTCAGGTCTTTTTTAACCTATTTTAATAAATTAAAAAGTTTTGGTAATCTAAATGTGTTAGTTTTTCAAAATGTTATACACGTAACCTACGTGGATGCTGAGTTTTAATTACATAAGTAACTCAAGGTAGGAAAATGCGAATTTGCACACAGAAGAGCAAATTAAAACCAGTTGGGAATGTTAGATCACATGGGAAATTTTAAATTTGGTGTTATCATGATAGTTAGGATTATCAAAATTATAGTCGATCTAAGCCGACTATAAATACCCTACACATATGTGTGGTTACCATTCAAAGTGGTATATTGGTCACCAGGGTATACGAATCCTGAAAATAATTACAAGCTTTCAATCGCTGAAGAATCATTCCAATTCATTTGATACCCATATTTGTATATTTGTAGGTGTACCGAATTTCGATTTTTTTTTTTGAACCACAAGTCGTATCGGCGGAAAACATTATTTTCATGTATTTGAGCAAGATTTCAATATTTATTTGACCAAAAAAGTTTACCTAAGCACGTATACAGTAAAATTGATCTGTAGATGTAAATTTAATATGAGGTATTTTTGAATATAAATGGTCAGATCACTGATCACAATGGACCGATCTCGCCCACGGGCATAGCTCGCCGTACATATATAAGTAATTTAAATTATAAGTTTCATTTATCTAACTCTTCAATTGTTTAAGTAGTAGGGATTTCAACAGACAGACGGACAGACAGACGGACAGACAGACGAACAGACAGACAGACGGACATCGCTAAATCGACTCAGGAGGTCATGCTGATCAAGAATATATATACTTTTCTATAACGGATATGCTTCCTTCTGGGTGTTACAAACGGCGTACCAAACTGAATATACCCTTTCACTCTTAGTGTAGGGTATAAAAAAACTCGAAATGATATAGACATTCTGTAAATGGGAATATTCATTTATTTTTGATACCTATCCAAAAATATAGGTCGTATATTTTTCCTGTATATTTTTGGTGTCGCACCGTGTAATTGGTGGATTGACAATGGAGCTACACGACATGTTACTAATTCTATGGAGATGTTTGCTGAATTTAAGGAATTTAAGACGCCAAATGAAATCAAAGGTGCTGAAAGTCAATCTTTAAAATATATCGGTATGGGAGTTTTAAAAATAAATTCAAAAGTCCACAAGAATATCTAGCAGTTAAAGTTTATAGATGTTTGGTATGTTCCTGGAATATCAAGGAATTTATTTTCAGTATAAGCCAGTCAAGATAAAAACAAAAACAGCGTTTTTAAGTAAACAACATCGAACTGTACGTTGGAAGACAGCGGGCAAGTTGTGCTCTGTGGTTATCGTCAAGAAAAAGGTTGTATATATAAAGCTGATTTAACACCAACTTATCCAGAGAATGTGAATGCAGCTGTTAAGTCTACAAATTTACCATGAAAGATGGGGTCATCAAGATAAGAGATATGTTAAGAATATGGAGGAGAAAACATTAAACAAAGATGATGATACTGCAGCTAATAACGATGAAGATGATGAAATCACAAACGTAGCTGCATCCGAAGAGGAGGAAGCAGAAGAGAAATAAAACCGATGAAGAAACTTGCGCCGAAGAGCTGTCAGAGACATGCATGGAATACGACTCGGAAGAGACTGAAATTGTGGTTCAAATGACAAAAACAGAGCGTGTCAAGCTGGAGCAGACATTTTTTGTAAAGGAGGCAGAGCTCTCTGAATCAGAATGGAGTAGCGCCGATGAAGACGAGAAGAACATGGACAAATACTATATAAAGCTGGGCGATGAGGATGATTTTGATCGTGAGAATTGATTAGATTCTGCTGCCAATGGAGAGCCGCATGAGGATAATGGCGAGAGTGCGGACGGGGAAAACGAACAGCTATGGCGTAAAATACGTTACGAGCGTGAACAGCTGCTGAAAGAGCTCAAAAAATAGACACAATTCGAGCTCTATTAAGTATAGCAGCAAGCAAAGGAATGCAATTTTATGTTTCTACTGCATTTCTTTATGTCGAGCTGGGGGAATTATATTGAAGCAGCCTGATGGTTTTGAAGATGATACAGTCGTGTGTGTAAGCTACAGAGAAGTCTCTTCTGTCTCGAACAAGCTCCAAGATGTTGGAATAAGCGCTTCGGAAGACATTTACTAAAACTAGGATTCAAAGCTAGCGGGGCAGATTCATGTTTTTACATCAGATAAAATAATGGTAAGAAGCTGTCAACGACCTAAAAGAATTCTTAGATGAATTGAAAGCTGAATTCAAAATAGTAAATAAATAATCTGACTATTTTCTTGGATTCCAAATAAAGAGGGAAAGTGGTAAAATAATAATTTGTCAAGAAGCGTTTACCCAAAAGATTTTGGAAAGATTTTGGAAAGATTTAATTTCGATGGTTGTAAAAAGGCAAATACGCCAATGCTAAAAGCAAGCGATCAGGGAAAGAATCTGGAACAAGAGAAGAAAGATGTTGACTTTCCCTATCGACAAGCTGTTGGGCGTTAATCTATTTAATGCTTGGTACACGTCCAGATCTAACATACAGTTTAGTTTTCTGTATAGAACGCTGGAAAGTCCTTCTCCTGAAGATGGCATACGTGTCACTATTGATCTTGGCATTGTTTACAACAAAGATGCTAAACGTGAATTAGAATGCTATAGTGATGCTGATTTTGGAGGATGTTTAACAACGGGAAGATTAACATCAGGTGTTGTAAATAAATATGCTGCTAGAGCTATTACTTGGATGAGTCAAAGTCAAACAATTGTGGCTACTTTGACAACCGAAGCTTAAATTTTAGCAGCAACTGAAGCAACAAAAGAAATCATGTGGCTGTGTCGTCTATATTCGAAAATAGTATCATTGGAAAATATACCCATATTACAAGTAGATAATGCTGCTGAAGTTCGACAATCTCAAAACCCAGAATTCCATAGAAGAATCAAACAGATTGCGATTAAGCATTTCTTCGTAAGAGAGAAGGTTGTTGGACGAAAACATGAGGTCCTTCAAATTTCTACTTCAGAACAAGTTGCTGATATAATGACAAAACCTCTTCAACCCGTAAAGTTAAAGCTTCTGTGTTCGATGTTGGGTCTACAAAATGCTAACTTTAAATAACAAGGGAAAGTGTTAAATATTATTATTGTTTGTTATATTATAGTTATCACTGTATCATTAAACACTTTATATTATTTATAATTTTCTGATCACACATATGTTTTGTTATGCTTTCAATACTTTTACATTGTTCATTCATTTTTAAATAAATACTTAACTACAGTAAAATGAATAAAAATGTCTTCAAAATAAATACATATATATTTGATTTACGTCCATATACAAATGTATTCGTTTTCAATTCATTGATATAGTTATTTTATATGCAATTAACTACATAATTTTACTGCATTGATACACAATTTTTAATACATTTATATTGAAAATACCTACATTTTGTCGTTTTTAATACGTCCGAAATATGAAGATACATTACTACATCTTCATTTATTTTAACTACATTCCGCATTTATTTAACTCCAATATGTATTGTATGGTGAAAGAACACAATTTTAAGTTATTAGTTAAAAATCATCTTTCTAGATATTGTGGTTTCAAAGATTTCGACATATCTGAAATGTTTAAAATAATATATATTAAATATTGACATTTTATCTTTAACTAGACCACTACATTATATCTTTAAATTACGCTACGCCTATACTCATATAGGCGTGGTGTAAGACAGACGGAAAATCATGGACAGGCGACACTTTAGAAATTAGACAAAACTTAATGACCTTTAACGAATGAATTTGGGTGACAAAATTTTTAGAATATTAGGAGACAGTTTAACACGGCAGCCATTAAGCTCGAACGGGCGACAATTTATTATTTTAACCCCCCAGATCATTTATTTCCCGGTAGCAACGATATCGGCTACAATTTGTTTCAAAGTCGGTTGAATAACGTGTGACTACAATTTTTAGTTCATATATCAAACGAAACGTTGAGTACGCTTGTTTTGAGAGTTGTTTCATATAAATCATACGCGAAGGTAAAAAAATGAAATTTCTGTATATCAAAAAAATAGATGGCAAAACAAAATTATTGAACAAACGTTCGAATCAAAGAGCGAAAAGAAAACCAGTTGGGAAAGTATGGGCAATTTTTAAGTAGGTGTTATTATGATAGTTATGATTATCAAAATTATAGTCGCTCTAAGCCGAATATAAATACCCTACACATATGTGTGGTTGCCATTCAAAGTGATATATAGGTCACCAGGGTATACCAATCCTGAAAATAACTACAAACATTCAATCGCTGAAGAATTTCCATTCATTTGATACCCATATTTACAAATGGGTAGGTGTACCGAATTTCGATTTTTTTGTGAACCAAAAGTCGTTTCGCGGGAAAACTTTATTTTCATGTATTTGAGGATAAAGTCAATATATATTTGACCAAAAAAGTTTAGCTAAGCACGTATACATTAAAATTCACATGTAGATGTTTATATGAGGTATTTGAACATAAGTGCTCGGTTCACAGGTCACAACGGACTGATCATTCTGATTTTCACTGACAGACAGTGTAGATTTAAAAGTAATCTAAATTAGGAATTTCATATATTTATCTCGTCTAGTTTTTCTGTAATCAAGATTTCAATCATGCTGATAGAGAATATATATACTTTTCCATACCGGAGAAGCTTCCTTCTGGACAATCGCGGATCCAGGGGGGTGCAGAGGGGGGCGATCGCCCCCCCCCCCCATTAAAGGCGCACTTTTGAATGTTTCAAACAAACTTTTAAAAAAACACAACATGTAAAAATGCGCCTAATATTCAAAATTTTGCGCCTTTTTAAAAGAGCGGAAACTATAGAGAAAGGCGAAAAATTTGCAAAAAATCATAAAATTGCAAATTTTCCCTCTAAAGAAGGGCGCAAAATGTTCAAAAAAGTCCCAAAATATTCCATTTATCTGTGTGTTGGCCGGAAATATGCCCTAAATATTCCTGAAAAATGACATAAATTTTGTCTCGGGGTATCAATATTAAATCGAATTTAAACATTATAGGCGCATAACCATAGGCAATTATAAGACAACTTTAATAATTCGACTTAAAAAAAAATTCGACGTTTTTAGAATATTTGTATCAAAAGATGATGGTCAAAAAGATGATTTTGAATTTAAATTTTACTTTAAATTGCGCCATAGTTTTTAGAAAATATATGTATTTTTTTTGTATATCTTCGTTGTACAACTATAGGTCCAAATAGCATTTTTGATAAAAATTTCACAATTTATAGTTTTAGAGGTGTTGGTGTATTTTTCAAATTTAAAAATCAAATATTCACAAAATATAGTTTTTAAGTATGTCCAATCGGCATTGCGCTATAAAGTTATGACTGTTTCAAATATAATTTAAGACGTTTTCAACAAAAAACCAGTTGGGAAGGTTAGATCACATGGGAAATTTTAAAGTAGGTGTAATTATGATAGTTAGAATTATCAAAATTATAGTCGGTCTAAGCCGACTATAAATACCCTACACATATGTGTGGTTACCATTCAAAGTGATATATAGGTCACCATGGTATACGAATCCTGAAAATAACTACAAACTTTCCATCCCTGAAGATTTTTCTTTCATTTGATACCCATATTTACAAATGGGTAGGTATACCGAATTTCGATTTTTTTTTTGTAAACCACAAGTCTTTTCGCCGGAAAACATTATTATCATGTATTTGAGCATGATATCAATATATATTTGACCAAAAAAGTTTTCCTAAGCACATATAGATAAAAATTGATCTTTATATGTACATTTTATATGAGGTATTTGAACATAAGTGGTCGGATCATAGGTCACAATAAACCGATCTCGCCAATTTTTTCGCACATACAGCGTAGGTATATTAGTAATCTAAGTTATAAGTTTCATTTATCTAGCTTTTCAATTTTAAAAGTAGTAGGGATTTCAACAGACAGACAGACAGACAGACAGACAGACAGACAGACAGACGGACAGACGGACATCGCTAAATCGACTCAGGAGGTCATGCTGATCAAGAATATATATACTTTTCAATACCGGAGATGCTTCCTTCTGGGTGTTACCGATATTGAAACAAAAATTATTTGATGACTTTTAGTTCTATAACGACGATTTATAATCCGATTTTAACGTTTTTAGTATTTTTGAAATTACAAAAAAACTGTTGAAAATTAATTTAATAATTGGTCATGTAACTATTACCTTTTACTTCTTGAATAAATGGTATAAAACACTAAGTTAAATGTAAAACTTAAGTTTGGTACAAATGTTATACTTTAAAAAAAATCAAATTTAAATATTTTGTATTTTTAGTTTTGAAATATGCTGACTTGAAAAGTGAAAATAATCATTAAAAATACATTGTGTATATCTGAAGTAGTTTTCAAACGAGATGTCGGTATTGATCACCTTTAATATAATACACAAATTGAATTTTGTTTCCAAAGGGTACTGAGATATGTACACCTTCCTAAAATCTTCAAACTATCCCCTCTGTTTGGGTCCAAGGCTAAATTATGCCGTGGTCGGACTTGTGGTACCCTAGATAGATCGAAAACTTTTACACCTACCTATATGAACATTAGACTGATTCAAAAATAGAAAATCTTAAAATGTTTCGCTCCGCGTCGACTTTCTGAAACTAGGAACTCTAAAACTGAGAAGAAGCTTTTGAAACCAAAAAAAAAGTGATCCTGTGATATTGCGCAAAGACCTTAAATGTCATTTTTGAGCTTTTAACCACTATTTTCAATAAAATTATTGTTACTCCAAGTATAAAAAGATATCAGTCAATTTTATTTTTTTATTTAATTTAAAATCACTTACGGAAATTATGATTTTTTAAACTATAATTTTTTAGTTAACCGTTAGAATTTCATGACTTGCCAAACACGAAAAATGTCGACTTTTTTTACTATAGTGATTTTAACGGTCGAAATTTTTCTAATTTTATTCTAATGAGTTTAAGATAACATTTTTGTATTATTGCACATTTATCTTTAAAATGTTATGTAACTCTAATATTTTTAGGCATCGTATTATTTGTAAATACTAAAAGTATGCGCTAGCCAACGAATAACGGTTTCAATTTCGGTTTTTTCCGCTTTTCGGTTTCGGTATACCGGTTCCAAGTTACGGTTTCGGGTTTGATTTCGGTTTTTGTATAAAATTTCTTTTTTCCATATTTTTCAAATAATTTAACATTGTTTATATGGTGCAAAGTTATGTTCAATTTGTGATATTGGGGTAAAGTGGGAAACCTAATTTAAACAATGTTTGTTTTTATTCTAGTGAAATTATTGTGTTATACAATTTCAATCGTGGCCACAAGCCAATGAAAAGCGACATTTTGACTTCACCTGAGATATGATCTGAATTGCAAAAGTGAGCCGAGAAGCGAACCTTAAACAAGAGCAGCAAGAATACATCGGTAATTGTCTTAAACTTCATGAAAAGAAGAAGAAGAATTTTGTACAATTTCCATCCATAAAAGAAATTTTGAACTGCCTGTATACTTGAAATGTTCGAACTTGTCGAACTTGCACTTTATATTTCATATTTTCTTAAGTAGTTACTGAGATTTTTATAATTTTACTTGTTTTTCTAAGTTTTTCTTGCACTACCATTGTTTTTTTATTATCTTATTATAATTCTTTTATCCTTAATATATATTTCCAAAATTGAGCTGTTTTGAAAAATCACACAAAAATCAATTAAAGGACCTTTTAAATGGTATTATATTAAAAAAATCCTTTAAAATAATTCAATAATTATTCAAATGAACTTTTCTAAACTTTTCCCACTTGTACCAAAATATTTTACTTATACAATAAATAAAAAACCATATCATTAAAAATTAAATCATTTTTTAACAATGAGTTGCTGGTGTTTTGTTGTTAATTCGATTTACCGCTACACAAATTAATGAAAAAAAAAACACAATTTTAGACCAATGATCGTTTTTTTGATAATATTGTTTCTCAAAAAACAACATTTTAATTTTTGTACAACATTTTTATTTTGGGAACTCCAAATTTAATTAAAGAAATAAAATATATATAAATAAAATATATATATATAAAATATATATATATAAAATAAAAACTTTTTTAAAAACCGTTTTAAACCGGTATAAAACCGAAACCGTTTATTTCGGTTTTGGATATCGGATTATTTCTGATTTTCGTATGACGGTTTTAAAAATTAAACGGTTTTAAACGGATATCGGTTTCGGTTACGGTTTCAATCCTTGATTACACTATTATTTCTAAAAAAATGTCGCCTGCGGCGCTTTTTTGATATAACTTTACAACGAAATATTATAATTAATTGTTGGGCTGTTTTTATACCTTACACTAATACCTGAGACAGACATCTAGTAAAGTTATTATAATAACAATACTATAATAAATATTCTAAATACCAGATAGGTGACAGACATAACGTAGTATGGTTTGCGTAGTAAATAAAACTATGCAAAAGAAATATTACAGCATTTTCATTTTTGTTGGGTACCACGGTTACTAGAGAATATTTTATTCTAGTCAGCTGTAAAGATCACTATTTTTAGAAAGTAGTGACAATTTTTATTTTTTTGTTTTTCTATTACAGACTTCTAATAACTGTGAAAACAATGTTTTTTTACGCGATAGGTTTCCTTTTCTTGCAGATCCTCAGTGGACACTTATATTTTTTGTTAATATTGTAGCTTTACAATATTTAGCTTTTTTGTGCTGCCAATTAAATGCAGTTCAATAAAATTCAGTTTCTAACATTCATTTTTCAATAAAATTTTGAAAAACAATTTCAAATAATTTATTTATTTTTTGGAATTTATTATGACATTTCAGTACAAAGAGCTCTTTTGACAAAAAGCTTTCGGAAAGCTTTTAAAATTTGGCTGTGTTTAAATGAAAACTACAAAAATACTACGAGTAGTTTCATGGTATTTGTACCAGCCAAATACTAAGAGTGAAAGGGTATATTCAGTTTGGTACGACGTTTGTAACACCCAGAAGGAAGCATCTCCGGTATGGAAAATTATATATATTCTTGATCAGCATGACCTCCTGAGTCGATTTAGCGATGTCCGTCTGTATGTTCGTCTGTCTGTCTGTCTGTCTGTCTGTCTGTCTGTCTGTCCGTCTGTCTGTCTGTTGAAATCCCTACTTCTTTTAAAATTGAAGAGCTAGATAAATGAAACTTATAACTTAGATTACTAATATACCTACATCGTAGGTGCGAGATCGGTCCATTGTGACCTATGATCCGACCACTTATGTTCAAATACCTCGTATAAAATGTACATATAAAGATCAATTTTTATGTATACGTGCTTAGGTAAACTTTTTTGGTCAAATATATATTGATATCATGCTCAAATACATGATAATAATGTTTTCCGGCGAAAAAAGACTTGTGGTTCACAAAAAAAAATCGAAATTCGGTACACCTACTCATGTGTAAATATGGGTATCAAATGAATGGAAATTTTTCAGCGATTGAATGTTTGTAGTTATTTTCAGGATTCGTATACCCTGGTGACCTATATATCACTTTGAATGGTAACCACACATATGTGTAGGGTATTTATAGTCGGCTTAGACCGACTATAATTTTGATAATCCTAATTATCATAATTACACCTACTTTAAAATTCCCCATGTGATCTAACCTTCCCAACTGGTTTCTTATTTCACTTAATAATCATTTAATGTATTTTCTGATCGCAATAATTGAAACTCTATTTTACATAGACGGTTTTTTTTTGCAACTCTCTGTTTGCGTGTAAAACCAACCACGACAACGAAAAACCAATGAAGCAGAGTTGTTGTTGTTCTTTTGTGTGCCATTCTTTAAGCGAGAGTGTGATGCACTGCACTAACCACAGTGAGCGCAGTCAACTGAAGTTCTCTTTTTCATATGGTTGTTGTAATTGAGTTTTTTGCTTTTTCTGGCGTTATTTGTTCTAAAATTATAAAAATTAAGTATAGCACGCACTACATCTGATTTATACGAATTGTTTGATACCAATATCATTAAAATCTCTTCATAAATACGGTTAGTGCAAGAGAAAAAAAACACGTTTTGTTTTATTAATATAGATTCAAATTTATTTAAATACGAATAAAAGCTGTAAACGAATTAATATCGTACAACCATTTTCATATTTATACTCAATGATGTCTCAGCCATGAACTACAGCCAATTTTTTCAAATGTTCGACCAAAAAATTTGATATGCACTTGATATGCACCGTGCGCACGGGCCTGATCTTTACATGTTTAATTAAGAGAAAGGAGCTACACTCTGTATATGGATGTTGAAGTTTGACAAATCAGCAAATAAAGTTGCAACTATTTTACCATAATAATATATACTAAATAAAAGATGACAATTTTATCGCTCAAATAACACGCTAACATTATGTAAATAAGTTGAAGGAGCTATTCCATATACACTTATTTAGCTGTCAATGCGAACCTGATTGAAAAATAAATTTTACAAATCAACAAAGTTACCAAAATTATACTAAATCAACAAAATTACACATATTATGCGGAAATTTCTTCAACAAAAAAAAATATAATTTCTTAAACAATTTTGGAAAAGACGAAAATTAAAACCAGTTGGGAAGGTTATATCACATGGGAAATTTTAAAGTAGGTGTTATTATGATAGTTGGGATTATCAAAATTATAGTCGGTCTAAGCCGACTATAAATACCCTACACATATGTGTGGTTACCATTCAAAGTGATATATAGGTCACCAGGGTATACGAATCCTGAAAATAACTACAAACATTCAATCGCTGAAGAATTTCCATTCATTTGATACCCATATTTACAAATGGGTAGGTGTACCGAATTTCGATTTTTTTTTTGTGAACCACAAGTCTTTTCGCCGGAAAACATTATTATCATGTATTTGAGCATGATATCAATATATATTTGACCAAAAAAGTTTACCTAAGCACGTATACATAAAAATTGATCTTTATATGTACATTTTATATGAGGTATTTGAACATAAGTGGTCGGGTCATAGGTCACAATGGACCGATCTCGCCAATTTTTTCGCACATACAGCGTAGGTATATTAGTAATCTAAGTTATAAGTTTCATTTATCTAGCTCTTCAATTTTAAAAGTAGTAGGGATTTCAACATACAGACAGACAGACAGACAGACGGACAGACAGACGGACAGACAGACAGACGGACAGACGGACATCGCTAAATCGACTCAGGAGGTCATGCTGATCAAGAATATATATACTTTTCCATACCGGAGATGCTTCCTTCTGGGTGTTACAAACGGCGTACCAAACTGAATATACCCTTTCACTCTTAGTGTAGGGTATAAACATTAAGAACCAAGAATACACGTATTCAAATATTGTTACAACAAGTGAAATATAATAGAACTACGTCAAACTAAATCAAATCCACGTACAATTGAAAGATGACAATTACTGAAGATGGCAATTACGCTAAAAAAAAAAAACTATCTAGAAGAATAAAATTTATCTAAACATTTAAAGAAGAGAAATCCGTATTAATATTCGAAAATAAAAAATTATCAATTTTAGTATCTGCTCTTAACAAAATACGATTCAATTTGGCTAAAAAAACATCGCAACTTAGAAGGACATAAACATGTATAAAAAAGATCAGAAAATCAAGACGAACGATGAAAATAAATAGTGATAACAATGTTTGTCGAAAGGGGTAGTGACAGCAACGCATCCGACGTAAGCAGAAAGTAACAGAACCAGCAGAACAGTACCAGCAGCAGTTTTTTTTCCTATGTTTTAAAATTAGTGGAATATACAATTTTTTTATAATAAATAAAAAAAATTTGGAAAAAAATTAAAAATTTCAAAAGTATAATTGAAGATATATTATAAAAAAATATATATTTAACAAAAATTAATATTGTGACCATTAAGTATAATTATGTGAGAACGAAAACAAACAAAATATGATTCTTTAAATAAAATAAAAAAAATAAATTCCTATAATAAGGCAACTAATTATTGATTTTGCATCGAAAAGGTTTTACATTTGAAAATTTAGATTAAATTTAAGAAGTACATTGGAATGCTAATGATGTAAAAAAAAACTATTATTCTTTTTAATAATATTTTTTTCTTAAAATAAGAATGTTGTGAATCGGAAACGTTTTTTTATTTTTACTTGAGTATGCACATAAAATACAAATCTAAAAGCACAATAACAGATGCATGTTACTCTTAACATAACGTCAACGACGTAACTCTAACAAGTGCAGAATGTTAATGAGTTCATACTTTCAGGGTCTTGAATTAAGTCTGCTTAAAAACAACAAAAAATGCTTTGATTGTAATTTAATCTAAGACTCGCGCCAACAAGTGTGCCACCGGCTAAAAAGCAACAACAAACGCATTGGTTGTAATTCAAGTGAAGATTAACGCCAGCATGGGAACCACCTGAAGTTAAGCACGTCGAATTTTCTCACGATTAATGATTTCACAATATTAAGAAACTTCCGATGTGGAGTTCAGGAGTTTTAGTATTAAGAATATGTCTGCTTGCATTTGTGAGTTGAGTTTTAGGAATTTAATATAAGCAAGGATTTCGTGAGTCGCACGATACCGAGGTGATGAGTAGAGGTTAACTTTAGATTTGGAGCAATATGATTTTAACTGCCTTAGAGTGCAGACGTGTTTCTTTTATAAGTAAAACTTTCATTAAATAAAAGTATTTCTTAGAAGAAAAGACTTGTATTAATTATTTCATGATAGTAAAAATGAAACTTCAACGTTGGACATTCTCTGGTAGGACATCATGGGTAATTATAAATAGAACATTGCGACATTTGGCCTCACGCCTAAGCAAACGACATTTTAATTACAACAATTTAAATGTTTTGGTTTATTATTTATTAATTTTTATGGACAACTTTATCCTGAAAATAGACAAAAAAAACACTTTTGTGTGTTGCTCATATTAAATTATCTATTGATCGAGATATGCTATAAATCCCGTCGAGGTGTCATTATAAATCTAATACAATATGCTTTTGAAAAATTTAAGTTATATTTCCCTTAACTGGACATGTGCTTATTATCTTTGCAATTGTATGTCGTTAAAAAGGACCTTTTAAAAAGTATGAAAAAAATCCTAAATTTTTGTGGATTTCTTATGAAAATTTCAAAACAGTATTTTGAAGGAGTCATATTAAAAAATCCAAAATCAGATCTAATCCATATTTCGAAAATTTTCGAAAAAATTGGCTATACAGAAAAATTATATGAAATTTGATTTGCACAGAAAAAAATTTTTCATAAATGGAATGAACGCCGTTAATTGAGACACCGTTCATAATATATATGGAAAACATCATTCTATTTATGAACTATTCTTCGTATATACAAATCGCACAATTTGAGCGAAACTGATATAATAAACGCGTTCATAATTGTTTTGAATTGCGTTCATTAAGGTATTCATTTTTTGACGCAAGGCAGCTCAGCCTCCACGTCACGACGTACAATTCAGCCGAGCATATCAGTCCAAAAAAAGGAGCATAGAAAATACAACACAAAGTTGGTATTTGAGTGATGAGTAATGAACTAAATACTACCATAGTCTTTTTTATTGGTGGGGTGGCAGACTCTAAAGAAACCCATACACCACCGCGATGGGTCAACATAAAGATTTAACTACTCCAGGTGGTACCCACAAAAGTGGCAATCCACCCGCTTCGGCGGCTGAGGCAAGGATTCTGGAGGCCTCAATCCACGCAACCAACCCTGGTACGATGAACCTCTCTGCTCCTGTAGCAGGTTCATCGTGCCCCTCATCTCCCAAATTTATGAGACAGCTAGGAATCTAGAGGAGGATAACGACAACGCAGCGGTTCCCATACAAGTAGAGGAAGGTGTCGGTTCGGCTATGCCTACGACTAATCCTCCACTGTATGGCTGCTCGACAGTGTTGTTTCCTCTCAGGGCTCCTTTCTGTTACCTATTTGGAAACATGGGTCGATCGAAGGAAAGTGGTGTCTTACCAGCATCTAATCCTAGAGAGACCGACGCCCAACTGGAAGCTAAATTTCCATTGGAGACCGGACCCGGATCTCTGAATACAGAGGTCAGGTTGTCCGATGCCCAGGTGAGTAGGAGAAGGAAGAATAAAGCGAAAGATCGCAAAGAGGCTGAAAAGGCTAAAGGCGACGCTGGAGCTTTCTCTTCCCCAGCTACCACAGCAAAACGCGATAGATCGGTGGAGGTTACTCCGACTGAAGCCGGACCATCCGCTGCTGCTGTTGTGGCTGCCAATGCACCTGAGAAGCGCAATAGCAAGAAGTTTAAAACCTTCACTGCTACTGCGAAACCCCGTAACTCCCAGAACTCGACAGTTTCCAGTGATATTGCTTCCACAAGCAAGAGCACTGGTGCTTCATGTTCCAGATCGGCTGCGGATGAACTGCCTACAACATCCACTGGCAGAGGTAGGCTAGCAGTATCATATCGTGATACTGCTCGCAAAGCTCTTCCTGTTGCGATTATTGGCAAATTGGGGAAGGAGCAAAAGATGAATGATGCAGAAGTAAAACACTGCACCGATCATCTTTGGCGGCTAGTCAGCACCGGCGGTGTCAGTGCAAACGCAAAAGGCTATGAGACGAGTGATGGCATCATGAAGGTGCTATGCTCGTCTCAAGCCAATTTCGATTGGATTGCCACAGCCGTTGCTAAAATCCCCCCCCTTGGGCAAATCGCGCTTCGCTGTTTTCAGCGGAGACGAACCCAAACGCAGACGAGCAATATGCTGGATACCTGGTCCTATCAGGAAAACAGCGGAAGTGTTTGCCTGCCTACGTGCTCAGAACCAGGGCATCGAAACGAACGGATGGAAAATCTATAGCCATAAACCAGAGCGAGGTCCGGAGGACAAGGAGGGCTCAACCCTGGTTGTTGGCTTAGACAAGAAGTCGTTAGATGTCATGCTATCTAAGTACGACAACCATCTAAACTTATTCTTTGGACGGATCAAATTCCGAATCAATTCCAAATGAATAGGCATATGATGAGAAACGAGTTAATTATCCTGTCATGATATTTACTCAGATCAATCTGCAACATTCTAAAGCTGCTACCGCTTTACTAGGTAAGCGGCTCTCCATGTTGCTTACATTACCTCACATCACAGCTATTCAAGAACCATGGGTGTATAACAAACGCATCTGTGGTCTTAGTAAACTACGTGGTGAAACCATACTATACGATGAGCAAGCCGCAAGGCCTAGAAGCTGTCTTATAGTATCGAAACACTTTGCTGTCACCAAGTTAACCCAATTCTGTGGGCAAGACCTGGTGGCAGCCAAAGTGAGCTATGAAAGCGATAGTGGATGGAAACATCCGATTGTCGCCTCAGGCTACTTCCCCTATGACTCACGGACTTATTATTTGCTGTGACGCTAATGCTCGACACACTGTGTGGGACAGCAGTAAATGCAACGCACGAGGTACCAGACTCCTTGACTTCATCATGACCTCCAATCTGAACATTCACAACACTGGTAATAAACGCACTTTTGTAACTGTAGACTGAGAGAGTCAATCTTTAACTGGAAGGTTCTTAAAGAAGATTCTTTATCGGACCACAGGTATATCGAGTTTCATACTGACCGAGAGGTGCTGCCCTCTATGATGGTAAGAAACCCTAGAAAAATGAACTGGGCACGCTTCAGACATGAACTTGAGAATTCCCTCAATATTCCTGTCAGAATTCGTACCAAAGAAAGTATTGAGACGTCCGTTCAAGTTATGAACGATGTCATAAATTATAGTTTTGTACGAACATGTCCGGTACGAAAAACGTTATCTAGACCTCCCGTTCCTTGGTGGAACGCTTGTCTTGAAACCTTGCGCAAGGATTCCAGAAAGCTTCTAAATAGGGCCCTAAGGAGCAACTTAGACTCTGACTGGTTTCTTTATCGATCTAAGCAGAAAGAGTATAAGAAACGAATTCGCAAATCGAAAAGTGTTTCCTATAAAGACTTCTGCAGTAGCATCGAATCCTGCAGTGAGACTAGCAGATTGGTCCAGTTTCTTAAAAAAGACCGAACTGCTCGACTGGACTCACTGCGGAGACCTGATGGCTCGTATACTGAGTCTAAGACAGAGGCACTCAGTGTCCTAGTTGAGACTCACTTTCCAGGAAATCAAATCCACATAGGGCCACTTTGTAATCCCAGCACTGTGGACTGCAATAACAACTCTAATGTGACAAAACATGACTGGCAGGTTGCCAGATTGGTTGTGTACGATGAATCTATCCAATACGCAGTGGCCTCTTTTGATGGCTTCAAGTCACCTGGACCGGATGGCATCTACCCAGTCATGCTACAGGAAGGTATAACCCAATTGCTACCATGCATAAGAAGATCTTTAGAGCAAGGCACTCATGGGCATACATTCTGACATCCTGGCGTTTAGTTTTAGTAGCTGCCTAAATTTGGAAGAGAAGACTATTCCTTAGCCAAGAGCTTCAGACCCATTAGTATGATGTCCTTCATACTAAAGTGTCTAGAAAGACTAGTTGAGCTGCACATCAGAAAAACATCGCTATCAAGGTACCCACTATCATCAAGACAACATGCCTGCCAACGTGGAAAATCCTGTGAAACAGCATTGCAACATCTGGTTGGCCGGATCGAGCATGCTTTTCAGAGGAAGATGTACGTGATGGGCATATTTGTTGACATCGAGGGTGCTTTTGATAATGCGACTTTTGATGGAATGTGTGACGCAGCTAGAAGGCATGGAATAGATGAAACATTGGTCAAATGGCTAAGGTCAATGCTAATGTTTAGGACCATCACTTCTGAGGCGGATTCTCTAGTCAACTGACTAGAGAATCCGCTAGTCAACGATCTCGATGGACCAGGTGTCTATTCCCAGGCCTATGCAGATGATGTTGACATTCTTGCCACAGGCTTTTCCCTCAATGAGGTCTGTGTTAAAACACAAAACTCATTGAACCGAATTGACAGCTGGTGTACTGCAAACGGACTTTCCGTCAACCCTCACAAAACAGGGATTGTTCTCTTCACTAGGAAAAGAATAATGACAGGATTATCTCTACCAGTACCTAAGGGTGTCACTATTCCTCTGTCTAACGAAGTAAAATATCTGGGCTTAACTCTAGATAGTAAACTACTTTGGACAAAATATGTTGAAAATAAAATTTCGCGAGCATTGAATGCCTTCTGGCAATGCAGAGGAATTTTTGGGACTATCACCGAGCATGGGGACTATCACCGAGCAAAACCTTATGGATTTACACGGCAATGATAAGACCGATGATATCATATGCATCGGTAGTCTGGTGGAACAAGCTGTCGCGAAAATGCGTGACAACTAGTCTTGCCAAGATTCAGAGAACCGTGTGTCTGGGTGTTACGGGTGCCTTTCCCACTACACCTGGTCCAGCACTGAATGCAATTTTAAACCTACCACCACTTGACATCTTCATCGAAGCCATGAAAGGCTGCTGGAGACTAAAACGAGGTGGTTTCTGGTTCAATGTTCCCTAGAATATCTCTGACATTGCACTTGACACTCCATTAGACACCTGTCTTCTGAAGATGCCCTCTAATGCAATGATAACAAAAATATTACCAAGACGAAATTTTGAGGTCTGCCAACCTGACATTCAAGACTGGCTAACGCCTGACTGTGAGCCAGGTAGAGGGTCACACCGCATTTTCACAGACGGCTTAAGAACCGATCAGGGATCTGGTGCTGGAGAGTTTGTGGAACCGGATGACCGCAGACTTCACTTCGCCTTAGGCAACAATGCCTCGGTATTTAAAGCCGAAGTCTATGCTATACTTATGGCTATGGACTACATTGCGGATAATAGATGGCAGAACAGGGCTATATCAGTTTGCAGCGATAGTCAGGCTGCTCTTATGGCTTTGAACAACCAGGTCATCGCATCCAAAATTGTACGTCAATGCAGATCACGTCTCAATTGTGTTGGTAAATACAATACACTGAAACTGATTTGGGTGCCGGGCCATAAAGGAGTTTCGGGCAATGAAACATCTGACGAACTAGCACGTGCTGGATCTGAAGATAATCCATTTGGACCAGAACCTGTGCTTGGACTACCTGCATCTACGGGAAAATTCGTCATCAGCTCTTGGGTCGCCTCCGCACACAAGAGCAGATGGCTGAATGAGACGAAATGCAGATTCTCCAAGCTCATGACACCGACGATAACCAAAAGATCGGCCTCGTTTCTACTTTCCTTAAGTAGAAAGGAGTGCAGAAAACTGACGGGACTTCTAATGGGACACAACGCATGTGAAAAACACATGAACGCAATCGGCCTGGCCGAAAGCGCCTTATGTTCTGCCTGCTACGAGGAAACTGGCACCACAGAGCACTATCTCTGTGACTGTCCAGCATTTTCTAGAATTAGAAGGCAGATCTTTGGCACAGACGTGATGAGAGAGGATCAGCTTTACTCTCTATCACAGCTTTACTCTATTCAATAATGAATCTAAGAAGTATCATTAAAAACCAGGAAACTGGGTCACAGCACAATGGATATAACCCTGTCTGAGTGCTGTGGCTCTATTTTTTATCCCACATTAAAAATAAAAAAATGTATTTGAGTATTTATGTATGATCGTATGTGTGACTTGCAACTTTTGACCATTCTGTAAATAGATATTTTTATTTTACTGACGCGTTATGCCGCATGGCACGCAGTGATTATGTTAACAACTCGTCAAGACGCGTCGATAGTTGATGATAGCATATACAATTCTTAGTTTTAATCATTCGTATGTCATTTCGTATAAATAGACCGAATCGTTTCATTTGTTGTTTACAAATCCAAAGAAACGTCCGCCGCAAGTACTTAACATAGCTCAACAACAAACAGCAGCAATAGGCAGCAACAGCAAGAGTAGATATAAAATAAAATGTAAGTAGTTAAAAAAATAAAAAAAATAATAAAATAAAATAAAAAAGTAATAAAATAAAAAAATAATACAAGAAAATAAAAAAATTATATATTTTTTTATTTTTAAATAGTTTAAAGTTCATAAATATCACGAATTTTTTCATAAATATTATGAAAGCGTTTATCAATATTATGAACTTATTCACTACGTTTTTATGAACGATTCATAAATTGGATGAATTTGATCATTGTTTGAGTAATAATGAAAAATTCATAAAATTTATGAACAAATTCATAAATAGTATGAACTTTTTTTCTGCGTGGAATCAGCGTTACAGATGCATTCAAAACTTGTTACATATTTTATTTTCCCAAAGTTAGGAGTAATATTTCCATACATATAAATACATACAAATTTGGAAAATGTATTATTAATTTGAATCCGTCAAAATACTATCTTGAAATTTGGCATAAATATTCATAATAAAAAATTTAGGATTTTTTCAGACTTTTTAAAAGAGTCCTTTATAAGGACATACAATTTGTAGTGCAAGGATAATTATCACATGTCTAGGCAAACTTAAATTTGTTTACCTATATTTCATTACCTTTAAAATGCCACATCGGTATTTTAATTTAAGCTTTAAGTCTCATAGTTGACTTGATTTGGTAAATATAGTGTGAGAATGACTCGGTTAAAATATTTTATTATTTAAAGGACAATGATTTAATCAATAATAACTTTGTTTTTATTTTTAAATTTTTTCTTGTTAAATTTTTTTTGTTAAATTTTTTTTTCTTGTTAAATTTTGATAAATCCAAAAGTTCTGATAAGGTAATTGAATTTACTTTTAATAACTAAAAAAATGTGTTGAATATCTTTCAAAACTGAAAAATGTATTGTGCGACGAGACTCCCAAAAACTTCGCTTTGGATTCCATCCAATATGACATGAATAGAGGTCACCTCCAATAGGGATATCAATAGGTGAACTTTTCCAGAAATTGTTATCTGTTGAAAGTATGTTAGGCTTTGAATGCTGAAGTAAAGATACAGCAGAATAAGCTGGTAAATTATTTGTAATTTGAGGAAGAACAAGAGCTCTAACTTCAATTGGGTTGGAGGAGTGGACTGTATTTGTTGGTAAAATGAGTTTGATGGGGAATTTTTAGAGCGTATCTCAGAAACAGGCTCTACACTTTTTCCGAAATACGCTCTGAAAATTATTACTATTAGTAGGTGATGAGTTTACAAAATCTCTATGCAAAAGCGTGTTTTTTTTACAAATTAACCAACGCTCAGGGGATGCCCCCTATTCGTGCAATGCACAGTGTTGATCGTAAGAAAGGATTATAGGTTAAAGGGAGAAGGAAAGATGGAGTAGTGTCGGTGGATGTTTGCTTTAAATTTCCCAATATTAAAAATGTCGGGAAAAACAGACGCAGGGATATTGTTCCACAAACGTATCGTGCGACTGAAGAACAAATTATCTCTGTAATGCGTGGTTCTGTTGAGAACCGAGTAAACTACGAAGGGGTGGGCTTGGTTCGATGCCCGAGTAGAACGAGAGAATACACGACCTGGTGGAATCAGGCCATGTATTTGCCTCGAACACTTACCATTGTAATACCTATAAAACAGGCTTACATACCCTACGGTCCTTCGGTGCTCAAAAGAACCAATAGAGAATGAAATATTTTCATCCCTTATTAAATATATTGCACGTTGTTGGATTCGATCCAGGAACTCCAAGGAAGATTTTGAAGCCCCTGCCCATATGTGCGAATTGTATTCCATCTTAGGCCGAATATAGGTGGTATAGACAATGCGCAAGTCAGCGGGAGTGAAGTATGTCTTACACCGTTTCAAAAAAACCGAGGCACTTGGCCGCTTCTTTCGACACATCAAATATGTGATCATTCCAACGGAGGTCACATTGAATTGATATACCCATAACGTCAAGAGCAGCTGACTGCGCAATATCCACAGATTTCATATGGAGGGGAGTAAGGGGTGAATCCATTCTTTTATGAGATAACAGACAACATTGGGTCTTGCTAGCATTAAAATCAACTCTATTTGAAAGACCCCACTCGGAGATTGTTTTAAGGTCATTGTTCATTGCGCGCCTTTTATTCTCAATCTCCAAAGAGTTTGGGCGCTTGTTGAACGAATATGAGTGACAAATGTTTCTGTCATCTTCATAGGAATGGGTTGGGTTCTGGGTCGATGACAGAAGGTCATTGATAAAAACCAGAAATAGGGACGGGGATAGGTCAGAACCCCGCGGGACTCTAGATTTGATGGAATGTTGTTCTGAGAAAACACCATCCATCGCAACTCGTATTGAACGACCCTGGAGAACGAGTAAAAGAATTACCGACACCATATGCAATAAGTTTTGATACCAGGGCTTCATGCCACACTTCATGCTCCAGATAGTTCACAAGGTGGAAGTTTATTACGCTTTCCATTACCTTGGATGGCGCAGAGGATATTGCAATGGGTCGGTAATTAGCAGGGTTCGTAGCCTCACCCTTTTTCGGAACTGGCTGGACATTGGCAACCTTCCAACAAGATGGAAAAACTCCTGTCGCGTAGGAGATGTTGAAAATGTTACGCAATGGGCAATCCAGCGTTGACGCACACTTCTTCAACACATGGGCAGATATGCCATCTGGCCTGGAGGCTTAGTTAATATTGAGATTTGCTAAAACGATTTTAACTGCCCGAATTCGAAAATGTATCTCTGGCATTGCAGAAGAAACAAATTCAACGACGGGCAGTGGTTGATTGCTATCTGGGAGCGTTGAATTATTTGCAAATAATTCTGCCAAGAGATTAGCTTTATCAACCGGGTCAGTGAAGGTCTGGCCATTCATAACAAGGGTTGGAGTAGACGATGTCGTCTGATTCTTCACCCTTTTAACAAATGACCAGAAATTTTTACTACCTCTATGGTAGAGAAGGACCTTTTTGCGCGCGTTTTGTTCGTGTAAAAACTTTTCACGCGCGATCACGGCATTACATCGATTCCTAGCCTGTATGCGAAGTCTTTCAGTATAAGCATTCTTATAAAACGCCAATTCTGAAAGGCTTCCTCTTTCGACCTGACTGCAATCCTGCAAGTCTCATTAAACCAAGTGTGGACCTTGCGTTTATTGCTAATCTTTTTAGAAGGTATGAAGGACCACATACCCAATAAAATAATATTTTGTACCATTAAGGCCGTGGCATTTATGTCTCTATCTGCGAAACACAACTTCCAATTAAAGTTGCGAAAAAATCATTTAACGCAACCCAATTAGCTTTTTTTCAAATTTTTCAAATACTATTGAATTAATTAGAAAACTTTTGATTTAAAAATAAAAAAACTATTAATACATGAACCATAAGATCAATGGTCGTACCATAAAGTACTTAATGGTACATTTTCTTCTGAGTGCAAAACTGAATGAATAGTGAAGAACCATAAAGAAAAGAAAAATGTATGCGCTAATTCACAACATTCCTCCCCCTTATGGAATAAAAAAATATTTTTAATATTAGGATTAATGATAATTTTTTTACAAAATATCTTAAATATATTGTTGAAAATATAGAAATGATGTTTTCTTAGAGTTAATTAATATTAAGATTAATAATATAATAAAACCAGTTGGGTAGGTTAGATCACATGGGAAATTTTAAAGTAGGTGTAATTATGATAGTTAGGATTATCAAAATTATAGTCGGTCTAAGCCGACTATAAATACCCTACACATATGTGTGGTTACCATTCAAAGTGATATATAGGTCACCAGGGTATACGAATCCTGAAAATAACTACAAACATTCAATCGCTGAAGAATTTCCATTCATTTGATACCCATATTTACAAATGGGTAGGTGTACCGAATTTCGATTTTTTTTTGTGAACCACAAGTCTTTTCGCCGTAAAACATTATTATCATGTATTTGAGCATGACATCAATATATATTTGACCAAAAAAGTTTACCTAAGCACGTATACGTAAGAATTGATCATTTTATGTACATTTTATATGAGGTATTTGAACATAAGTGGTCGGATCATAGGTCACAATGGACCGATCTCGCCGATCTCGCACATACAGCGTAGGTATATTAGTAATCTAAGTTATAAGTTTCATTTATCTAGCTCTTCAATTTTAAAAGTAGTAGGGATTTCAACAGACAGACAGACAGACGGACAGACAGACGGACAGACAGACGGACAGACGGACATCGCTAAATCGACTCAGGAGGTCATGCTGATCAAGAATATATATACTTTTCCATACCGGAGATGCTTCCTTCTGGGTGTTACAAACGGCGTACCAAACTGAATATACCCTTTCACTCTTAGTGTAGGGTATAATAATATGCTTATTTTAACATGGTGATAATAAATATGATATGTTATTTTTTTTTGTTTTTTTTAAGTTATCTATAAAAATATGTTTGAATATTTAAATGGGTTTCAATAATATATATATATATATATATATATATATATATATATATATATATATATATATATATATATATATATATTTTTTTTTTTTTTTAATTTTTTTTTTTTAGATTTCTTCTTTTTTATATATATTTTTTCTTCTCTTTTTTTATATATATTGTTATTATTTGTTTTTTTTTTGTTAATTTCTTTTTTTTAATTTCATATTTGTAATTGGATGATAATATAGATATACTTGTTCAATTTATTTTACTTATACGTGTTTTGCATGTGTATTAAGTGTGTGTGTTTGTTGGTATTTTAAAATGAATATATTGATTTTATATTTGGGTTAGAGAGGTGTAAATAATTACATGAGTGACTTTTGTATGCCCTACTGTTGGACCAGATTTCTTCTCTTGCTCTTCTCTTGCTCTTTTGGTCCCGTTGACTTGGTTGACGATTCGTTCGAGATGAGTGTTCTTTTCTGCGATTTTGTCAAACATTTTGAAAACATCTTGGTGCTCATGTCACTTTATGTAGCCTATAGATTTCTGAATTGTTGATATCAGAAAACCGCTGGGCATCTGCTTCACTACTTTTTTGTGGAATATCTTGGTGCTCATGTCGCTTTATTTAGAATATTATAGATTTCCGAATTGTTGATCACAAAATCTCTAGGTGCGATGGAAGACATAATAATCTGCCTTTTTATATACATTTTCAAGATCAATGTTGAATATTGTTTTCTGCATCTTGTTTCTGGCAGTTGTAGTTTTATGATTAAAATTCAATCACTGCAATCTACTTGTGCTTGGTATAACAACAAGTTTGCTCCTAGTGCATCCTTCTAAGTGTTTAAATATGCTGCCACTTTGCTTCATTCCTTTTTTCATTTTTCTTTACTTTATTTGAATCTGCTGGACCTCTGCTTCGCTTCATCATCTTGTTGATAACACCCAGAGCTCCTTCCACATGTCACCACTGAAGTCCCAAGACCCCAACGATTATCTATGCGTCTTCTGAGTATCCAGCGCATTCTAAATAACAATTTTTTGTGCACTCGGATATTTGAAATTTACACGAAGATTTTACAAACAAGTAATTTAATTTTGTTTTTAAACTGTTCCAAATATGTGGTGTCACACTACTGGTGTGGTACTAATTTATGTAATCTTAATATAATTTTCGTATAATATATAATTGTTCATGTAACATGCCGTGTGATAATTGATTGATTTTAAAATACTTAAATTACTTGAAATATAGTGTGCACATTATTTGAAGTATTACTATTTAGTGTAGTACTAGCTTTTATTAACAAAGTGTAATTATGTATTTAGCCCAATGACTAAGATCGTCGTCTTATATGCAGAGGGACTCATTGCGGCGGACTCAATCCCCCTCCAATGCGCAAAATTAAAAAAAAAAAAATATTTCATATAATTTTTTTTTTTTACTCAAATTTTTTATTTATATAAATATATATGTATATAGAATATATTGTACATTAAATATATTGTATATACATATATTTATTATTTTAAATCTTCTCAAAAATTGTTGAATTAATTATATATGTATATATGTATATGTTTTTTTTAATCTGAATAAATTTAGTTTTTTTTTAAATTTATTTAATTTCGAATACAAATTTGTATATCTCTTTTTTTTTAATAAAATGTTAGATAAAAATTAAAATATATATATATATATTTTTTTTTAATTCTAATACCCCTTATTTTTTTTTCATATATATATTTTTTGCCGTTTCTTTTTTTTATATTAATAGTATTATTTATTTTTTTTAATACCCCTTATTTTTTTTCAATTAATAGTTAATACCGTTATTTATACTTTTTTTTCTCTTCTTTTTTTTATATATTTTTTTTCTTCTCTTCTTATATTCTTTTTTTTTTTCTCTTTAATAAACATTTTTATACCTCCTTTTTTTTAATTTTAGTTCTCCTTTTTTTTACATATATATATATTTTTTTTCATATTTTTTTTATCTCTTTTTTTCTCTTTAAAAATTGAATAGTTAAGATTATTTTGGTACGCCGTTTGTAACACCCAGAAGGAAGCACCTCCGGTATGGAAAAGTATATATATTCTTGATCAGCATGACCTCCTGAGTCGCGGTGTCCGTCTGTCCGTCCGTATGTCCGTCTGTCTGTCTGTCTGTAGAAATCCCTACTACTTTTAAAATTGAAGAGCTCGATAAATGAAACTTATAACTTAGATTACTAATATACCTACGCTCCATTAATGGCGAGATCGGTCCATTGTGACCTATGATCCGACCACTTATGTTCAAATACCTCATATAAAATGTACATATAAAGATCAATTTTTATGTATACGTGCTTAGGTAAACTTTTTTGGTCAAATATATATTGATATCATGCTCAAATACATGATAATAATGTTTTCCGGCGAAAAGACTTGTGGTTCAACAAAAAAAATCGAAAATTGTGGCTTGAAATTGCTATCAATGGTTACCTCCTTATCGGTGGTATTTAAAAGTGATGCATTTACTCTATTTCTTCTAACGTTTGTTAAACTCTCTCCCAAATATACTCCTGGCTGAATTTCCTGTTTGTGCAACAAAACTATAGGAATTCTTGTTCTTAATGGCAGTGATACAACCATGGCTGTTCTGGGCTGTACCCTGATTTGTTGATTAAAATTAATATTTTCTTGCAATGATTTCAATGGAAATTTAACAAGGTGACTTATGTCTTCATCAAAAAATGTAGTTTTTTTATTTAACGTATTTATTATAGATCTGTTCCAGAGATTGTAACGCCCGAGTATTCCATCTGCTGGTACCCCTTGTTCAAGTGACACAACGTGTAGCGTTAAACTCAGGTTTTCTATGTTTGTGTGCTGAATCTTAGTGGAGCCTAAGGTTCTAACGCATCCACCAAAAGCACCACTCAGATCTTTCCGATTATTTTTATTAAAATTCGGCAAATGTGGCATCCTATTTTCTTTAATCAGGCTGGCCTCAGCTCCAGAATCCACTAACAAAGTAAGTTTCCCATTTTTTGCTGCCTCGCAAGGTACTTCAATGAACACATCACTCGTGTCGGATATCTTGAAACACTCTCCATGTCGGTTAAACATTTTACGATGCATGCCTAATTGTGAAGTTAATTTTATTTTTCTCGACATACATTTACTCTTAAAATTATTAGAAGAAAATTATTATTGAAGACAATTTAATTTTACCAATCGTGAATTTATTATACATTTCTGACGATAAAACGCACATAGCGCTAATAATAAAAAGAAATATTGAAATTACTCGCCCCTGTACGGAATGTAGATCAAACGATTTGCCAGACGTTTGATCTACAATTCCCAGATTTTCAGGGCAGTTAATTACGAATTTCTTTTTATTTGATTTACTTTTGATTTTCTTATTCTTGATTTTAATATTTTTAACTTCCGATTCAATTGGTTTTACTTTCTTTACTTTATTTGCTAATATACCTACGCTGTATGTGCGAAAAAATTGGCGAGATCGGTCCATTGTGCCCTATGATCCGACCACTTATGTTCAAATACCTCATATAAAATGTACATATAAAGATCAATTTTTATCTACACGTGCTAAGGTAAACTTTTTTGGTCAAATATATATTGATATCATGCTCAAATACATGATAATAATGTTTTCCGGCGAAAAAAGACTTGTGGTTCACAAAAAAAAATCGAAATTCGGTAAACCTACCCATTTGTAAATATGGGTATCAAATGAATGGAAATTCTTCGGCGATTGAATGTTTGTAGTTATTTTCAGGATTCGTATACCATGGTGACCTATATATCACTTTGAATGGTAACCACACATATGTGTAGGGTATTTATAGTCGGCTTAGACCGACTATAATTTTGATAATCCTAACTATCATAATTACACCTACTTTAAAATTTCCCATGTGATCTAACCTTCCCAACTGGTTTTTATTTCAACTACACTAAATAATTTAATGTATAAATCGCTTTTTTTAATTTTAAATTCTTTGCTTTTATTTATTACCTGTTTTTTTTACATTTAATTTATTCTACTAATATATATTTTTTTAATTTTAACTGTACTAAATATTTATATATCTCTCTTTTTTTATACCCTACACCTATGAGGTACAGGGTATATTAACTTTGTGCATATATTGTAACGCCCCTTAGGAGGCGTGTCCGGTATGGAAAAGTATATATATTCTTGATCAGCATCACTACCCGAGTCCGTTTAGCCATGTCCGTCTGTCTGTCTGTCTGTCTGTCTGTCTGTCTGTCTGTCTGTCTGTCTGTCTGTCTGTCTGTCTGTCCGTCTTGCTGTCTTGCTGTCTTGCTGTCTTGCTGTCTTGCTGTCCGAATACAGAATAACTTGAGAAATACTGATCAGAATGCGACGAAATTTCGTCTCAATATATTTTATCCAAAAGTAGGAACTGAGTTTGAAAATGAGCCAAATCGGTCAACGGACACGCCCACCTCCCATACAAGTCACTTTTATATAACTCTTTCGGAACTAATAACTCGAAAAGTATTATAAAATTTAAAACGTATTGTTAGAATTCACCTAAAAATATGTGGTCCAAAAATGGGCGTGATCCTCCCACTTTTTTTCTTCATTATTTCCCGGGTTTTCATAGTGGAAATTTGATCCGTAAATTATTAAAATCAAATCTATGAAATATTAGCCTTTCAAAATTTTAAATATAGGCGTGGTCCGCCCAATTACATTTTTCAAATTTATTTTTTTTACTTTTTTTTATACTTTATATAATTTTTTTAATTTATGGGGATATAAGACGTAAATTTCTGATATATGAATAATATTTTGAGGGTTAATATCCCCACCAAAGGTGTAGGGTATTCCATAGTCGGACCCGACCGACTATAAAAATCCGCCCCATGTGACCGAACTTACCCATGTTTTAATTTTAATACTAACTGATATTTTTCTTCTTCTTTAAGAAATTTAAATTATTATAAGTAAGTTCTTCAAATTCATTTAAAATATATTTGTTATATTCAAACTTATTCAAATTTAATTATATTAATATACAAAAGTACCTATAATTTCTCTGCATGTAAATAAATATAATTTGAGTTGCGATTTATTTTCTAAACATGTTTAATATTTTATTATTTTATTTTTGTGTACTTATGTAAGTCACATTATATGAAACTTCCTACTGGCATGACGGTCAACTATATTTATTTGCATTGTTTATGGTATCAAAAAAAACTGCAAGATCTGCATTTATATGTCAGCTATTAACGCTTGCTTAGTGTATGATATACGTACGTTCGTACAAATTGCATATGTGCTTCAGCATGAAACACTTGGGGGAATGACCCTTTTCAAGGTTTGGTAGCTTGCGCTATTAATATAGGTCAGTAACGCAATTGTTGATTTTGCATTATCTGTATTGAATTCGACAATTTTATGACTAACATTGATTGTATTTTAAATTAATGCAATTGGTTCATGTGCTTAATTTATTTCTTTTCTCAATGGATGATTAACTAATTTTAAAATTATAAGTTCTTTTCGTAAAATAGTTAAATATATATATATTTTTTTTTATTACTAAATTATTGCTTTTAATATGTCCTATCTTCTTTTTTTTATTACTATAATTTTTCCTTTGTTTTTTACTTACTGTTTTCCTAAACTATATATATTTATTTTTCCTCTAAATTATAATTTTTAGTTTTGACGGCATACACTATTTGTAATATGCCTTTAACAAATTATTGTGAATTTTCTTTTCTTTGTTTTTGATCAATATCGTCGTGGTCACTGGCCCACTTCCCTCTACGACCACGTAGGGTCCCTTCCAAATTGGAGGAATATAGTTTGGTTTTTCATTAAAACCATGTCGTGTTGTTTGAATTGTATAGGGTTGAGGTTCTTGTCGTATTGTTTTTTCGACACCTCCTTGGCCCTACATGGATTTTTCCTGTTTGGTACTTTAATACCTTATTGTAGTCTTCTGCGTTATATAAAGGAGAACATTTACGCTTTAAATTCGTAGGCATGTCGAAGTCAAACCAGTACAACGTACGGAATGGTGTTTGACCCGTCGACGTATGCACCGTGTTATTATGAGCATGCATTGCAGAATTTAACCATTGGTCCCAGTTTGACCCATCCTCTTTAGCAAAACTACGTAAATATTCAGCTAGTGGACGATGACTTCGTTCCAATGACCCATTAGCCTGTGGATGGTAGGGTGTTACATGTAATTTTTTAATTCCTAACAATTTACATGTATACGAAAATAGTTTGGAAACGAAATTCGATCCATTGTCTGTTACCAATACTTTGGGTATATTGTGGCGTGTAACTATTTCGTTGAAGAATGCTTTGGCTACGGTGTTGGCTACCGCATCGGGCATAGCCACACAGCACATAAATTTTGAAAAATCGTCCTGAAACGTTAAGATGTATTTATTCCCTGAAATGGTTTCAGGCAGAATACTCACCAGGTCCATGTACACCTTGTCAAAGGGTCTGACTGGCGTATCAGTTAGAACCATTGGCATCTTCGTCAGCCTTGAACTCTTGTTTACCTGGCATTTTGAACAATTTTTTACATAATCCTTTATTTGCTTCTGCATACCCTTCCATCGGTACTGTTGCCGAGTTCTTAAAAATGTTTTTACGCCCCCTTGGTGATCACCTAACGGTGAATCGTGAAAATCTTTAATTACCGTCTCTATGTCCTGAGGTTCAGTTAGAATTATTATATTGTTATTTTCCTTTGTTATCAAATCGTCCGGATCGCATTCTGATTGTTTCTTATCGTCTTCCTTGTCTCTTTTCATGGTTTTCGAACGTGTTTGTACTACAACTACTTTTTCAGTATTATTCGGTATGTGGCTAAGCGCATCAGCGTTTAAATAACTTTTCCCGGTTTATAATGAATTTCGAAATCATATTCCGATAATTTGTGTCGGAAACGCGCAAGACGTGATGTCTGATCTTTTAAGTTTGCTATACCCTTTAGGGGCAGATGATCTTTATAAATTTTAAATGGTCTTCCCAAAAAATATGCCCTAAAATTTTTTGTTGCCCATACAAATGCCAAAAATTCTTTCTCTATAGTAGAGTAGCGTGTTTCCGCATCGTTAAGAGACCTACTGGCAAACGCGATCGGACGGTCGCTTCCAACTTCACCTTGCGAAAGAACCGCGCCAATTGCTTCGTTGCAGGCGTCTGTCGTGAGCAAAACGGGTTCGTTAAGTTCCGGATACGCTAGTATGGGTGGTGACATAATTGCCTCTTTAAGTTTTAAAAACGAATTCTGACAATTGTCATTCCATATGAACTTAGCGTCCTTTTTAAGCAAACAGTTTATTGGTAGTGACAGTTTCGCCATACCTCCTATAAATTTTCTGTAATAATTAATTAATTCATCCCCTTCCAAATGAAAAACGTCATGATATGACAAGCAAATATTTTGCAAAGATGCAACTTCTTCTTTATTTAATGATTCATCGATCTTTACATTCCCTAATAATCTATCAATTCTATTTTTTATATTAACCGAATTTATTGTATTTATTGTAGAACTCGTCTTCGTTGCTTCTTTATATTTGTTAAAATTTGAAAATTGTGGCTTGAAATTGCTATCAATGGTTACCTCCTTATCGGTGGTATTTAAAAGTGATGCATTTACTCTATTTCTTCTAACGTTTGTTAAACTCTCTCCCAAATATACTCCTGGCTGAATTTCCTGTTTGTGCAACAAAACTATAGGAATTCTTGTTCTTAATGGCAGTGATACAACCATGGCTGTTCTGGGCTGTACCCTGATTTGTTGATTAAAATTAATATTTTCTTGCAATGATTTCAATGGAAATTTAACAAGGTGACTTTTGTCTTCATCAAAAAATGTAGTTTTTTTATTTAACGTATTTATTATAGATCTGTTCCAGAGATTGTAACGCACGAGTATTCCATCTGCTGGTACCCCTTGTTCAAGTGACACAACGTGTAGCGTTAAACTCAGGTTTTCTATGTTTGTGTGCTGAATCTTAGTGGAGCCTAAGATTCTAACGCATCCACCAAAAGCACCACTCAGATCTTTCCGAATATTTTTATTAAAATTCGGCAAATGTGCCATCCTATTTTCTTTAATCAGGCTGGCCTCAGCTCCAGAATCCACTAACAAAGTAAGTTTTCCATTTTTTGCTGCCTCGCAAGGTACTTCAATGAACACAATGAACACAGGGTCCCCAGTTTAGTGGCCTTGTAGTAGGCCCCTGGTAGTTTCCCTGCGGAGTGCTATTATTGTACCATGCATCATATTTGCGTTTGGCATAACAATTCATAATAACATGTCCGTCCTTTCTGCACCAAGTGCAATATTTAGCAGGCCTGTTTGCAAAATTCCCATTACCATTATTTCTTTGAAAAACTTGTGTTTCGCGTTTAACACGACAATCCCCCTCGACGTGTCCCCCTCTATAGCACCAATCGCATCTCAATCCTGGAGCACCCCCGCCTTGGTTCTGGATACCACCTTGACCATTTACCTGAGGTACGGGTGGCTGACTTCCTTGGGGAGCAGTATGTCCTGGAAAAACATTCCGACCCGAACGATCTGCACACAGTTCATGTCCATAAGTACGACAGTCAATGCAGTGTTTCTCCGTGTATGACATTCATCCCTAAGATGTCCCTTCTTCTTGCAAAAAGAACATGTAGGTGTTGGCTGCTTCATACTTACATTTTGTGTTTTTTCTTCCGTCTCCTTTTTTTCATTGCCTTTGCCACCTGATGCATTACGATTATTTGGCATGAAAGTCGATGAGGGCTCATTGAAATGGACTCCAAACTTGTCTATGCCCGTTAACTCTGCTGACTCCCTTTGTATCGTCGCATGGTCCAATGCCTCTTCCACCAATTTCTCCAGTGTTGTTTGCTTACTGCTCAACATGAGCATTCGCAAAGTGTAATCCCGAAGTCCTAACTTAAATGAGCTTTTAACTTAATTATTCAATTCATTAACGAACACGTCGTCTTTCGTATCATTATATTTACATTAATTCGTGCTTAATGCTGCCGACTGCAGGTTAACCAAACGCCTTGAGAAAGATCTAATACTTTCCCCCGGATACTGAGATGCCTTTCTAATGTCATATTGAATGGCATCTACTGACCTACATTCCAAGTACGTATTCCTTAACAGATTGTATAAATCATCTATTGTGTCAAACTCCTTTGAACTTACTAAGTCAAAAGCATCTCCCTGTAAACGAACCCTAACGCCTTTAATAAACTCCTTCATTTGTTCAGGCTTCAGTTCTGCCCTCACCACTTCACATCCTTCAATAACACGGTGAAGATCCGTCCTCAGCGATGATGAGTCTGCACCTGCAAAATCTGGCACCGCATTTTTAACAAATTTCGTGACTTCGCCTAATCCCATGTTGCCCTGTGTTGTGATGTCGTCACTTTCTATGGTATCCTTGTGGTATAAGGATGTCTCGTGCGCTGTCTTAACCTCCTCGTTCAAATATCTAATACGCGCGTTCAACTCCTGTATTTTGTTGTTCGCTTCCTCCAACGTCGCGTACTCCTCCCTTGCCTGGCGTCTGACCGAATTATTTATTGATTCCTCAGAGATATTCTTTTCTTTCAATAAATTTCTTAATTTTATGTTTTCCTCTTCTATTTTACCTGTTTCTTCTAACTTTGCTGTACGTTTTAAACAATAGTCGTTTAAACGTTTTCTCAACACGTCAACTAATCTTTCTAATTCACAATTTTCTGCAAAAACAGATTTAATTTATAAATTCTGGAAATTTAGTAACTCTTCTACTATTTTATCTGCCTCCTCTAATTTAGATAAATGCAGAATTCTAGATGTATTATCTTTTAATAATGATGTACTATCTTTATTTAGTATTATTGGTACAAATTGCGACCATAATTTTTCAACAAATCTGTCCAATTCGCTAGATTGCTTTTGAATATACGCATTTATTAGCATCTGCCATTAAATATTTTCAATCAATTTAAAACGTTATCTTTATCTTTTAATTGAAAAAAAAAATGTTCATTTAATTGTAATTGAAAATTTCAATGAAACAAAAATGTTACCCAAACAACAACGAAATCAATTTTGGCATTCATGAAGTATAACTATAAACTATATTTTTGTTTTTCAAATTTCTTATCAAGTATTTTTTTTTTTTTAAATTAAATAAATTTCATTTAATTGTAATTGGCAATTTCAATGATACAAAAATGTTACCCAAACAACAACGAAATCAATTTTGGCATTCATGAAGTATAACTATAAACTATATATTTTTTCAAATTAATTTTCAAGTATTTTTTTTTTCAAATCTGTTTTCTATAACATTGAAATAAAAAAAAAATTATGTGTATATTGCAAAAAAAAAAAAATAACATACAATGTGTTGTTTTTTTTATATAAATTTTTTTGTTATTTTTTAAAATCATATCAGCAATCAGTGCTGTGTTCACGCGCTTTAAAATTAAATCAAATCATTTAGTTTTTAATTGTTATACACTGGAGGGTCCGTAGTTCGGAACCTCAGTGTTATTTTATTTATTTATTGTTCATTGAATGTTAATTGATTCTATTGAATATTAACAATATTCATTTAAATTTTAAAAATAAATTTATATTTAACTATATTCTGATGTAAAATAGTTCCTCTTCTTTTTTTTAAACTTCCAAAACACTACTCATAAAAAAATGAAAACTATCCTATTCTATTTTTATATCTTTTTTAAAAAAAATAAAATTTTCAAACACTTACCATTTTATTTTAGGGTCCTTCCTCCTTCGTCCTTCCTTTTTCCTATCTCTCGGTCCTTGATAGGTTGGTACCGACGTACCGGCTGCGCCAAATGTTGTATATTCTAGATGGTTGAATAATTGCCTTTATACTTCATTATTATGAACACTTTTTATTTTTAGAAAAAACACTTTTATTACATTTACTATTAAAAAGTCACTTTTACAATTTTAGAACCTACACTTGAGGTTGGTTAAACTACAATCTTTTAAATTGCAACCAAAGGTTTTAACAATACCTTCGTTGTAAGCTTTTCTTAAATTCTATTCTCACTATGTTCACTTTCACTCAATTTTGGTGTACGTGACTTTTGAAGAAAGTCCGACTTGCAGTTTTTGGCTGACACCATTTGCGAAATACCAGAATTGTTGGTAAACGCTGCTTCACTTATTTTAACATAGACCAAAAATTATGCAATGGAAAATTGTATTGCAAGCCTCTTGAAAGAGGTGTGGTCTAAGTAAAGCTTTAGCGCTTTGCCAAATTATTGCCAGCTTCTGTTAACTGTGCAAGCTAATCTGAAAGAGGTGTGTTCTATGCAAAGCTTAGCGCTTTGCCAAATTATTATCATTGTTGCCAACGTGAAGCGTTGGGACAATGCTATGAACATGTTGCTGTACAACATGAGTACAACATGATAAAAACATGATGCGCTCAACATATGTACAGCAACATCCAAAACTGAATGAATAGTGAAGAACCATAAAGAAAAGAAAAATGTATGCGCTAATTCACAACAAAGGGCGAGACCCCTATGGGCAGAGAACAATGGCAGTAGGTGGTACAAAGGTATTTGAAAATCCAGTGGAAATGCACCCTCGCCAACCTGGGTCTCACCTAATGTCATTATATGAGGCCTATAGACGGACACATGTGCATACACGGAGAAAAAATGCGAATTCAGCCCACGAACGTTGCAAAGATCTATACGGAAGTTTTGCGACATTTTCGCAACTGGGTGAATTTAAAACATACAAATAGCGGGCACAGTTGAGACGAACAGATGAGAGCGTAAGAAACAGTGCTCAGTGTTATGCCTTGGCCACTGTCTTCGCACAACTATGCACGCTGTTAGCGTGGAGTAGGATGGGGGAGGGACGAACTACTATCAACAAACCTGTGCAATTGCAGCAGAGAGCATAGAAAGGCCCTTTGCGCTGGCAATTGCAAATAAAAACCAGTTGGGAAGGTTAGATCACATGGGAAATTTTAAAGTAGGTGTAATTATGATAGTTAGGATTATCAAAATTATAGTCGGTCTAAGCCGACTATAAATACCCTACACATATGTGTGGTTACCATTCAAAGTGATATATAGGTCACCAGGGTATACGAATCCTGAAAATAACTACAAACATTCAATCGCTGAAGAATTTCCATTCATTTGATACCCATATTTAAAATGGGTAGGTGTTCCGAATTTCAATTTTTTTTGTGAACCACAAGTCCTTTCGCCGGAAAACATTATTATCATGTATTTGAGCATGATGTCAATATATATTTGACCAAAATATATTATGTATACGTACCTAAGCACGTATACATAAAAATTGATCTTTATATGTACATTTTATATGAGGCATTTGAACATAAGTGGTCGGATCATAGGTCGCAATGGACCGATCTCGCCAATTTCGCACATACAGCGTAGGTATATTAGTAATCTAAGTTATAAGTTTCATTTATCTAGCTCTTCAATTTTAAAAGAAGTAGGGATTTCAACAGACAGACAGACGGACAGACAGACGGGTAGACGGACATCGCTAAATCGACTCAGGAGGTCATGCTGATCAAGAATATATATACTTTTCCATACCGGAGATGCTTCCTTCTGGGTGTTACAAACGGCGTACCAAACTGAATATACCCTTTCACTCTTAGTGTAGGGTATAAAAACGGCGAGTGCAGAGTGCAGCAAGTCCACAGGCTGCGCAAACCGGTTCTGCTCTATTATTGTTGTTGTTGTGTTATTGCTATTTTGGTTTTAGTTATTTGTTTTGTGTAATTTAATTATGTATTTTTAATAATGTTAAATTTCTCCACGACGATTGTAGTTTTATGTTATTTAATTTGTTATTTGTTTGATGATGTTATTTGGCGGCACATTTGACTATTTGAGAATTAAACATGTAAAACGACGGAAGGAACACGTTTAAAGACAAGGGGACGACACGACACGTCTGTGTACCATAAAAGCATGGACGCTACTTATTAGCGGGAACGCTATTGTGATAGGAATTAAAGGGGTCAAAACCGCTTTTTTGACCCAAAAAAAAGCCGACATCATTAGAAGGCTAATGGTACCGCTTGGAGTGGTTCATGACCCCAAAAGGGGGTCAAAAATGCATTTATGATCTAAAATGTTTATTCCGAAAATCCATAGCTTAAATCATTCAAAGACTAATGGACTAATGGTGGTCCGTGAACCCCAAAAGTAGGTCAAAACCTCATTTATGACCCAAATTTAATTAATACGGAAATCGATAGCGGACAATATTAAAAGGCTAATGGTATCCATTGATGTGGTCCGAGACCCGCCAAAGGGGTAAAACTTCATTTATGACTCATTTTTTTTTATTTCGAAAATCGATAGACGACGACATTCCCCGAGTGAAAATTAAGTTCGGAATGCGATCATTGTCTGATGATGCAGCCATATTTCAAATCAGGCAATGAACAGGGGTTTTCATCAAGCGTGACGCTATTCGAAGTTGCTATCCTTATCCTAACACTTATCATGCCCTATAAAATTCAATGTATATTTAAATTCTACTAAACTGCTTTTAAAAAATTTAAGAGCTTTCAAAGATTTAAGAGCTTTTAGTTTTGTAAACTAAGTTGTCTCAATAACATTTTCAATGACAAAAAGTCAACGTTTTGAGTCTAAATTTTTTATTTAAAAGTTTTGCATTTGAGTTTAACATTTATTTATTAGAATAATTTTGTTACCAAATTTTAATTTAAAAGACCTTTAAGTGATTTATTTTGCCCTTTTCAAATTTGTTTTATAGCTACTATTAATATAAAAAATAATGAATTGAAATAAATGATTTATACGCATAAATCGAGAAATTAAGTTGGGCGTAATGAGTTTAAGAGTAACAAACATTACATAAATGAAAGAAAAAGGATTATTGTGCATTACCTAGATATTTTTTTTTTTTGATATGAATGAATATAGATATAAATTACGGTCAAAATGGCACAAAACTAAATTTAATCTATTAAATATAGAATCTGTTAAAAATTAAAATAATAGCAAATAATAGCCCTTATTGCATAAAAGTACGAGTAGTATGTGCGAGTAGACGTTGAAATTTTGTCGCAGACCAAATATCGTGTGCCTGTAATACTAATAAACCGATTTATAATATAGATAAATGCGTTCTGCTTCGATGAAGCATGAAGTTTTTTCTGTGAAATGTGTGAAAAATAAAAGAAATTAATAAATTCTAAAGTTTGTACTGCATGAATACTCACTAATACATACACAAAAAAATGCACATTAATAAAATATAAAAAGTGTAACCAAATTTCACAAGTCACTTTACTATCTATTTCGCTAGAGTTCAATGTACTTTTAAACATACTGTTCGCTCATCTCATATCTTGTGAACTAGTTGCGTGCAATAACATATATTGCTATACTGTTTACGCATCTCACATCCCTTTGCAACGAAGCTGTGACTGCGACCAAAGACTGCGACACTAATACATACACATACACCCACAAATAATAACAATCACTTTGTTCCTGTTGTGCAACTGATGTCATCTTGAGTTGTATAGACAATTTTATGCAATTTCAAGTTACATTGCTATTAAATAATTTAAAAGTTATTTTGCTACACTGTTGCTGCCTGTTGGTTCTTTCTTCTGTTGTTGTTGAGGTGCATTGTTGCTGTTGTTGTTCTGCTGACCTGTTGCTGCTACGAATTTGCCGTATATTTTATATATTATGGCACCTGCCTCACAAACCTTGGTGTATATTAAATGCAATTTGAATGTCACTAAGTCGCAACCGAGTGTTGGATGTGGTCATTGCGGAAGATGGTATCACATCGTAGATGGTATCACATCGTATGCTGAACAATTCGAATTTTTTCTTAGAAACAGAAGCTGTGTTTACATATGTAAAGACTGTACGTTGACACCTTCAACATGTCACGGCTGCGTGATGAGCTGCGCAAAAGATTAGCTGATATTCACGAAAAATTTGATGCCAATCAGGAGGATACTCACCGCAAATTAGATTTGATGCTTAAGGAAATTCGCTTGGACCTAGCAACGAGTCTGAATGAAATGAAATCAGATATTAACTATTGCAAAACTGATGTTGAAAAATTTGAAAACAACACAAATGTAAGAATTTCTCAGCTGGAAATGGAAAACAATAGTTAAGTTCGCCGCATCAATCGATCTGACATTGTTGTTTCGGGACTTCCAGACGGAATACCGGATTTGCAGCAGACTGTCTTTAAAATGGTGTCTAACTTTGATATTCATCTTAATAAAAATGATATCAATCAGTGCTGCTATATAAAAAATCGAAAGGCTGTTCTCGACATATTTAATTCTGTCCATACCCGTGATGACATTATGCGTCGGTACTTCAAGCATCGTTTATTGAAACTTTGTGAAGCAATTGGTGGGGATATACAATCAATAATATATCTCAATAACCATAATTCGCCTGCTAATAGGATTTTGTTTTTATGCCGAAGACTTCAGAAAGAGAAAAAGATATCTAAATTTCAAATGATAAACACTGATGTGCCGAAATCCAAAATAACACTACATAATGGGAGTGTTGAAGTTTATGATGTTCAGCAACTGGAAATGGATTTTAAAGATATTTCAACACCTGATGACTCAATTTCGGATGGTATTCTGCTTACTGCTCCTGAAACATCGCTATAATTTGTTCGGTATGATAGGCAGATACACTTATTTATATTGTAAATTTTGTAATATATAAAACAATTTAATTTTTTATTCTTTTATCATTTATTTTATTTATATAATAAACTAAATGATATTTTTCATGTTCAATGCATATTAATTATTATTGTAAATGCACTCTTTACTAGTGTGATTAGTGCATTTGTTATTATGATTTAATCACGTATGATAATTTTAATTAATTTTCAAGATGTGATTTACTTATGTATGCTTACATCATTTTATTTTTATTTTTATCATGTATATATTCTTCATATAGATCATAATATATCTTTGTTTTTGATCGATTACATAAATTAAAAAATATGTTTTTTTTAATGTATATTTATATTATAAAAATTTGGAATTATTTATTCATAATTAGTTTTAATTATAATTATTTTACATATGCAACACTACTTCCCTTTATTATATTTAAATTTGATGTCTATTAACTCAAACTTAGGTCCTATAATCAGCGACAATTCATTATTAGCCACGAAATTTTTACATAATATGCAAAATCTCAATATTGTGCACATTAATTGCCAAAGTAGTAAACCCTCGTTGTCATCTACTAAATTTGATGAATTAAAATGTATACTGGAAGATTGTATTTTTGACATTGTCGGTATTTCTGAGACTTGGCTAAAACCTGACAACCAAGCAATTGCTATACCTGGTTACGTTTTTTTGCAGATAATTTCGGCCAAATAATAGGGGTGGTGGAGTTGGTTTTATATTTCAAAACAAATTAAATATAAAGTAGTTTTGGAGGGAACCGATTTTGGAGTTTTCGAATCACTGTTTATTTAATTAACATCTGTATGTAAACGTCTAAACGTTACCTGTGTGCATAACTCTGTTCCCACTCATTATAATGTACCCCATAACAGTTATTCATTAATTGATTATTTTTTCTTAAGTGAACCTGATTCCTTAAATTTTTCTGGACAGATGCAATGTCCTGGTATATCGCACCATGCTCTTATATATATGTATCCCTTAATTTTTCTAAGCATCGCTTCGATGAGTATGTAGAATACCGTGATTACAATAGGCTCAATTTCTCTAATCTGGAAAACCATTTTAATAGTTGTAATTTTGACAGCATTTATTGTAATATAAATATTGATGAAAAACTGTCGATAATTAACCAAAACTTGATTTCACTATTTTCTGTAGTTCCTATCTCAAGAATTAAGATAAATTCAAATGAAAACCACTGGATGAGATCGAATGATATAATTTATGCTAAGTCTCTACGTGATTTAGCTTTTAAAGCATATCATGAGAATCGATGTGAGTATAATTGGAAAACTTATTGCAGATATCGCAATCGAGCTAAAACTGTAATTCGAAATGCGAAAAAGGTGGCGCATTCTCGACGGTTTATGGGTCGAAATAGCAAAGAAATCTGGTCTATACTACGCAATAGTTGTTGTACAAAGTCTGTTTCGCATTTAGAGGACACTGGTGTTAATGAAATTTAAAAAAATAGTTTTACCTTTCATACAGTCTCACTTGCTGCATTTTATTAACGAGATATTAACTACTTCTATTTTCCCTGATGCTTGGAATCTCAGACCTATAAGTGTACTGCCTGCACTTTCGAAAGTTGTTGAAAACATTATAAAGGACCAAATAACTCAGTACACGTTGAAACATTCATTGATTAGCAGTAGTAAATCTGGATACCGTAGTGGGTATAATACTACATCACTTCTGTTAGGACTTACTGAAACTGTAAGAAGACATTTGAATAGTAACCAGATATGTATTCTGTTATCTCATTTGATAGCATTCATCATTTGATACTAGTACAAAAATTAAATGACAAATTCAAATTTTCAAATACAGCGTGCACTCTTGTTTCTTTCGTATTTGACCAACCGTAAACAATTTGTTAGCTATAATAATTGCACTTCGGAAAAGCTTGATATCACTTGTGGGGTTCCTCAAGGCTCTGTTCTTGGTCCGCTTCAATTCATGCTTTATTTAAATGATTTTACTGAATGTATCGATGGCACCGCATGCTCTACGTTTATATTTGCTGACGATACTCAGCTCTTGTTTTCAGGTGACCGTCAGTTCTATGATGTTTTACATGCAATTATTAACTATAATACGGATAATATATCCCCATGGATGGAAACCAACTGTTTAAAAAATAATACGTCAAAAACGAAAGCTATGCTATTTGAAAAATCTTCCATCAACCCTATTAATCTTTCTATTAAAATCAATAATATTAGTATTGACTTTGTCGATGAGCTTAAATGTTTATGTGTAGTCATTGACAACCAATTAACTTATAGCTCACATATAAATAGTTTGAGTTCGAATGTAAATTTTTTCTGGTACCCTTGCCTTCTGTTTAACAGAGCAATTCGTTTTTTTGTACAATATTAAAATCAGAGACCATGTGTCTCCCTATGTTCTTCAATTCCTTAATTCCTTTTTTCAGAACTTCATTAAAATAAGAACATTAACACATTTCTATAAAACTTTTAAAAATCAGGTACCTGACTAGCTGGTACAACATATTATATTTACACACTCTTCTAGAAAAAAACAAATCGTTTATCCTAAACCTCGGTATTTGAGTGGTCCTTTCAAATTAGAATTGCACGAAGCTGGAATGCATTGCTCCATTACTCCAAAGTTATTTAAATGCAAACTTCTTGAATTATCTCGCGATAATGATTTATGGGTTGCAGTTATACTATATTCCCCTCTGTGGTTTGAATAATGTCTGTTGAAATTTGTATTTTATTAATTATTATATTGCATATTGAGATTTTAGCTTATCTCGCTGAGGACCTTTATCTCTAATATTTATCAACATACTTGTACTAAATTTAAATGTTTGGGGAAGCGGTGTTGTATATAATTATCTTTAATGTTAAGTATTAGTTTATAAGCATATACTTGTTGAATAGCTTGTAATTTTTATTTTTTTGGCCTTAAGGCTTTTGGAGTTACAATGAAGAACAATAAAATAAACCAGTTGGGAAGGTTAGATCACATGGGAAATTTTAAAGTAGGTGTAATTATGATAGTTAGGATTATCAAAATTATAGTCGGTCTAAGCCGACTATAAATACCCTACACATATGTGTGGTTACCATTCAAAGTGATATATAGGTCACCAGGGTATACGAATCCTGAAAATAACTACAAACATTCAATCGCTGAAGAATTTCCATTCATTTGATACCCATATTTACAAATGGGTAGGTGTACCGAATTTCGATTTTTTTTTTAATGAACCACAGGTCTTTTCGACGGAAAACATTATTATCACGTACTTGAGCATGATGTCAATATATATTTGACCAAAAAAGTTTACCTAAGCACGTATACATAAAAATTGATCTTTATATGTACATTTTATATGAGGTATTTGAACATAAGTGGTCGGATCATAGGTCACAATGAACCGATCTCGCCAATTTTTTCGGACATACAGCGTAGGTATATTAGTAATCAAAGTTATAAGTTTCATTTATCTAGCTCTTCAATTTTAAAAGTAGTAGGGATTTCAACAGACAGACAGACAGACGGACAGACAGACGGACATCGCTAAATCGACTCAGGAGGTCATGCTGATCAAGAATATATATACTTTTCCATACCGGAGATGCTTCCTTCTGGGTGTTACAAACGGCGTACCAAACTGAATATACCCTTTCACTCTTAGTGTAGGGTATAAAAAGAAATAAAAAAACGACAAAATAATTTTATGCAATCGATCTCGGATTTCACAGGAAGATAAAGGGTACTGATGGGATAATTCGGTACGAATATTGGAAAAAGGCCGCTGTGATGCCTTACGCTCTTAGTGCACCCAGCGCTTCAATTATTTTAATTTATATGATTTTACATGTATTTATAAAATATAATATTAGTAGGCCTTCGTGCTGTAAATATATTATTGGCGCCGATTATGGGCTCACGGACCACACCATTAATTTTTTAATGATGTCCGCTATCGATTTCCGAAATAAAAATTATTGGGTTATAAATGGGTTGTTGACCCCTTTCAGGCGATCACGGACAACACCAAAGTGTACCGTTAGCCTTCTAATGATGTCCTCTATCGATTTCCGAAATGCAAGTTTTTGGGTCATAAATGCGGTTTTGATCCCTTTTTCGGGGTCATGAACCACTCTAAAGGGTACCATTAGCCTTCTAATGATGTTTTTGTGTTTTGTATTTGTATATTTAAGCAATAACTTTGGATTCTTTTAAAGTACAACATGGAGAAAAACATTTATCGTCAACTTTACAATTTTTATAATTAAATTTATATTAAAATAATAAGAGAGAATATATATAATGGCATTGTTTTGAGAACTAAATTATAAATTAACAAAATTAACATTAATACATTTAACATTGAACTTAATAATAAGTGAATAGAGAATAAGAAAAATAGAAGAGGAAAGTATCAAAAGATATATATATAAGGGCCATTCCGCACCAAATCGACCAGCGGTTGGACCTCACCATCTTCGATTTCAATGAAATTTTGGCAACTGATAAAGGGTATCGAGATATGCATTGAACAATTGACCACTACTTCCCACTTTTGTATGGTTGTTCATATTTCAGTATCTCCTATGTTCAGACTGAGGTGAAAACAGTTGATTTCGCGAAATGTTTTCAAATGAATTTACAACCGTTCACAATGCAGAATTGTTTTTTTTACCGGTAAGTTGATTGTTTACATTTTGACCTGAAAATGGCGGTTAAAAAAAATTTAATAATTCAGTATTTTTTGTTTTACAATAAACTTATGGACATATCTCAAATAAATGATATGTTTTTTAATGGACAAACAAATCTGCTTGTAAAAAAAGACTTGCATTGATTAATTCCATCAAGATTTTAAGGAAAAGAAAATTGTTGCAATTAGAAATTGTAGGTGCAATTGAGAATATGCAGAGCAAAAGTAATAAATACAATATTTGCATTATTAACACAAATTAACATAATGATGTCTATAAAAGATCCTATAAATTCCTTTTGGGAAGTTGACTGCCAGCTCCATGATGACGATTTTTTTTAAAAACAATTTTCGCATTAGTCGGAGATCGTTTGAAACATTATGTGAAATGCTACACACACTGAAATAAAATGTCGTTTTGGGGTGTTTTTCGACAGTTTTCAGTGCTGAAATGGAGCCCGCAGTAAGTTACTGTTGAATAAAGGTTAAAACGACAGTAGATAGTGTCGTTAACACAAGTGTCAAATATGTAGGTAGCCGTTGTTTTTGTTGTTCTGACAGTTGCTGTTGTCGAAAGTACATAGACAATGGTTTTTACCATTTTTCAATTATATTTAAGTGCATAAACGTATATTTTTTGCAAATAGATTTATTATATTTATTGCTAAAATAATTTAACAGACAATCATAGACAGAAATAATAATTTAATAAATAATTACAACGCCGTTTTCATAACCGAATGATCAATGGCATATATAGGTTGGCAAAGTCATTGATGGAATACAAATTGATGATTCAAGTTCTCCATACGTCATAAAATCACTTTATAAGTTTTGGCACCGAACCACATTCTCCTTCACGAAGTGTAATCACACAACTGTGACGATAAAGTTGTGAATTTTGAAATTCTGCCACTCTAAACTAGCCTGGAAGGTCTTGTATTGAAAAGTATTTCATAGTATCTGTTTCATGTTCCTAATGAGTACAATTTCGATTATCCCGACGATGTAAAAGTCATCCTTAATTCAATTAACCAAAGTTATCGTATAATCGGAAAGTATTTGCACATGAAAATATATTTATATTAGTGCTTATATATGAAACATAATATATGTACGCGCAACGCGCAACATAAACCCTTGCGTAGTGAACACCGCCTGCCTTGCCTTTAATGTTCGCCGCTGCAGGCAAGGAGCGCGCTGCAGTCGACAGGCGGTCGTTTTTTTCGTTCGGCTAGAACAAAGTTCTAGCAAGACGATTCATTAGTTTTGCGAACCTAAACCCGGGCGAACACATACAGATTTTTTCCCTCCCAAACCCAACACAAAAAAACACATAAAACCCAATTACATTAAACGCGTATAACCAATAATACAAGTGTGCTGAAACAAATCACCAACTACAAACTATTCAACATCTACCAAAAAACAACATCAACATACAACAGAGTTCTACGTTGGACATTGAATCACAGAACCAACACGATTACAACAAAACACGTTGGACTCAACACACGATCCTACACAAGTTAAAAGACAGCAAACAATCCAAGGTACATTTCACAATTTACTATATTTATAAACATTGACCCGCGCCCTTTCCCTTCGCCGTATTACGAACCCACCCAAACATTTGGTCCATCGAAGATTCAACGACGTGGAAAAATACGGCAGGAAAGTGGACTGACCCACACAATTTTTAAAAATACCGCATTCAAATTTGCAAAGAAATAATTGTGAAAAAAAAAATTGTGCCGAAATTTTTTTTTTTTTTTTTTTTTTTACAAATTAACCAACGCTCAGGGGATGCCCCCTATTCGTGCAATGCACAGTGTTGATCGTAAGAAAGGATTATAGGTTAAAGGGAGAAGGAAAGATGGAGTAGTGTCGGTGGATGGTTGCCTTAAGTTTCCCAATATTAAAAATGTCGGGAAAAACAGAGGCAGGGAGATTGTTCCACAAACGTATCGTGCGACTGAAGAACGAATTATCTCTGTAATGCGTGGTTCTGTTGAGAACCGAGTGAACTACGAAGGGGTGGGCTTGGTTCGATGCCCGAGTAGAACGAGAGAATACACGACCTGGTGGAATCAGGCCATGTATTTCCCTCGAACACTTACCATTGTAATACCTATAAAACAGGCTTACACACCCTACGGTCCTTCGGTGCTCAAGAGAACCAATTGAGGATGAAATATTTGCATCCCCTATTAAATATATTGCACGTTGTTGGATTCGATCCAGGAACTCCAAAGAAGATTTTGAAGCCCCTGCCCATATGTGCGAATTGTATTCCATCTTAGGCCGAATATAGGTGGTGTAGACAATGCGCAAGTCAGCAGGAGTGAAGTATGTCTTACACCGTTTCAAAAAACACCGTTTCAAAAACATCAAATATATGATCACTCCAACGGAGGTCACATTGAATTGATATACCCAGAACGTCAAGAGCAGCTGACTGCGCAATATCCACAGAGTCCATATTGAGGGGAGTGAGGGGTGAATCCATTCTTTTGTGATATAACAGACAACATTGGGTCTTGCTAGCATTAAAATCAACTCTATTTGCAAGACCCCACTCGGAGATTGTTTTAAGGTCATTATTGAGTGTATCATTCATTGTGCGCCTTTTACTCTCAATCTCCAAAGAGTTTGGGCGCTTGTTGAACGAATATGAGTGACAAATGTTACTGTCATCTGCAAAGGAATGGATTGGGTTCTAGGTCGATGACAGAAGGTCATTGATAAAAACCAGAAATAGGGACGGGGATAGGACAGAACCCTGCGGGACTCCAGAATTGATGGAAAGTTGTTCTGAGAAAACACCATCCATCGCAACTCGTATTGAACGACCCTGGAGAAAACTCGATATCCATCGAGTAAAAGAATTACCGACACCATATGCAATAAGTTTTGATACCAGGGCTTCATGCCACACTCGATCAAAAGCCTTGGAAATATCAAGAGCAACGACCTTACTCTCCCCGAAAAGATGAATACAATTATTCCACTTTTCGGAGAGGACAACCATCAAGTCACCGGTGGACCTGGTCCTACGGAAACCATATTTCCGGTCACTAAGTAATTCGTTTCGCTCCAGATAGTTCACAAGGTGGAAGTTTATTACGCTTTCCATTACCTTGGATAGCGCAGAGCATATTGCAATGGGTCGGTAATTAGCAGGGTTCGTAGCCCCTCACCCTTTTTCGGAACTGGCTGGACATTGGCAACCTTCCAACAAGATGGAAAAACTCCTGTCGTGTAGGAGATGTTGAAAAGGTTACGCAATGGACAAGCCAGCGTTGACGCACACTTCTTCAACACATGGGCAGATATGCCATCAGGCCCGGAGGCTTTGTTAATATTGAGATTTGCTAAAACCTTTTTAACTGCCCGAGTTCGAAAATGTATATCCGGCATTGCAGAAGAAACAAATTCAACGACGGGCAGTGGTTGATTGCTATCTGGGTGCGTTGAATTATTTGCAAATAATTCAGCCAAGAGATTAGCTTTATCAACCGGGTCAGTGAAGGTCTGGCCATTCATAACAAGGGTTGGAGTAGACGATGTCGTCTGATTCTTCACCCTTTTAACAAATGACCAGAAATTTTAACTACCTCTATGGTAGAGAAGGACCTTTTTGCGCGAGTTTTGTTCGTGTAGAAACTTTTCACGTGCGATCACGGCATTACAGCGATTCCTAGCCTGTATGCGAAGTCTTTCAGTATCAGCATTCTTATTAAACGCCAATTCTGAAAGGCTTCCTCTTTCGACCTGACTGCAATCCTGCAAGTCTCATTAAACCAAGAGTGGTCCTTGGGTTTAATGCTAATCTTTTTAGAAGGTATGAAGGACCGCATACCCAATAATATAATATTTTGTACCATTAAGGCCGCGGCATTTATGTCTCTATCTGCGAAACACAATTTCCAATTAAAGTTGCGAAAAAAATCATTTAACGCAACCCAATTTGCTTTTTCATAAAGCCATACAGTTCTCTTCGGGGCTTTAATCGAAGAGACGCGTAAACTAGAATACGAAAATGCAGCGGAAACAATACAGTGGTCGGAATTACCAAAAGGTGCAAGGACTTTTACATCATATTTTTCATGATGCGAAGTCAGAAAAAGGTCTAGGACTTTTTGACTCTGCCCGCCGACGCGTGGGAGGTACGTCGGCTCCTTCACCAGTTGCGTGAGTTGATTGCACTCTGCAAACAGCTCAACATAACAACCCTCCTGTGTTGAAAGACCCGAGTGGCTCAACCAAGTGGCGTTGTGCACATTAAAGTCACCAGCAACAATAATTTCACTGCCTGGAAACTGTTCCAAAATATTTGAGATCGAATCTGATAGTGCATCTAACTTGTTACAGGTAGAAACCCTATCTAGATTCGGACTCCTATAAATAAAACACAAGTGCATGATGTGTTGCAAGATTTTGAATTTAATCCACATAGAATTAAATTCATTGTCAGAAACACTATGTTGGTGCTGGTACGCAACGTCACTTCGAATAAAAAGGGCGAGACCCCTATGGGCAGAGAATAATGGCAGTAGGTGGTACCCTGGTATCTGAAAATCCAGCGGATCTGCACCCTCACTAACCTGGGTTTCACCTAATGCCATTATATGTGGCCTATAGACAGACACATGTGCATACACAGAGAAAAAATTCGACCTCAGTCCACGAACGTTGCAAAAACCTATACGAAAGTTTTGCGACATTTTCGCTACTGGGTGAATTTAAAACATACAAACATACTAATAGCGGGCACAGCTGAGACGAACAGATGAGAGCGTAAGCTAAACAGTGGTCAGTGTTATGCCTTGGATACCGTCTTCGTTACGCACTCTTGCTGTCTCAACTATGCACGCAGTTAGCGCGGAGTAGGATGGGGGAGGGACGGAAAACAATCAACAAACCTGAGCAATTGCAGCAGAGAGTATAGAAAGGCCCTTTGCGCTGGCAATTGCAATGAAAAAAAAATGGCGAGTGCAGCAAGTCACAGGCAGCGAAAACCGGTTCTGCTCTATTATTGTTGTTGTGATTTTTGTATTTCTATTTTAATTTTAATTATTTGTTTTGCGTAATTTATTTTTATTATTTTTAATAATGTTTTTTATTGTCCACGACGAATGTAGTTATTGTTATTTAGTTATATTTGTTATTTGTTTGGTTGGTTGATGTTGTTAAGTTTGGCGGCACATTTTTAAACATATAAAACGACGGACGGAAAACGTTTAAATACTAGGGGACGACACGACACGTCCGTCTCCCATAAAAGCAGTGACGCTACTCCAAAAAAAACAAGTGACGATTCAAACATTAATTTTGAATTCGCGGTGGATACCCGACCCAATACACATAAATATAAAAATTGAAATTGTCAATTTTTAATTAATAATATACATTTATATATTTATTATATTTATAATTGTATTTGCGAATTGCAAATAAATTCATAAACTTCTTTTGCAGCTGACCCATTGATTTTAATTCCTTTTGTGTGGTCGCTGTATATAAGCAATCGCTCGTTGCTTTGGCTGCCGCCAAAACAGTGCTTATATACACACGCAAATACGATCGCTCGTCACTTACACAAATTGCCTTGAACGTTGCCAGATTGAGCAACGGCAATTGTGAGACCATATTGCTCGAGGTATTGACCCGGGATAAAAAAAATCTCCCTTTCACAAATTTTTTTTTTTGCAATCTTTGTTCGTATTTAACCAACTGTGTTAATGTTAACTCTATTGTGACCCAAAAAATTTGATTTAACCCATTTAAACCCATTAAGAAATATAAAAAAATATATATATATTTTTTTTATATTTTAAAAATTTAATTTTTATAATTAAATAAAAATTAAATTTGGTGGATAGTTTAACCCACACTATCCACATTAACCCATTTCGACCCGTACAATTTAAAAAAAAAATATGTTGGTTAAAAAATTAAAAAAAAAAATATTTTTATAATTAAATAAAAATTAAATTTGGTGGATAGTTAAACCAATACTATCCACAATAACCAATTTCGACCCGTACAATTTAAAAAATTATATATATTTTTGTTAACACAAATAAAAAATTTAATTTTTATAATTAAATAAAAATTAAATTTGGTGGATAGTTTAACCCACACTATCCACGTTAACCCATTTCGACCCGTACCATTTTAAAAAAAAATATTTTTGTTAAGAAATTTAAAAAAAACATTTTTTTTTTTATAATTAGATAAAAATTAAATTTGTTGGATATCCACATTGCCTCAATTTTCTCAAATTTGTATTTGTCAAAATTTAACCCGTTAAGAACGTTCAAAATATTGATTTATTTTAATATTAAATACTTAATCCACACAATCCAACAGATTAACCCACCCGGACCCAAAAATAAAGTTTGAAAATTAAAGAAAAAAAATTTTATCATTTAATTTTTTAATTTTTGAGCAAATTTTAAAAATTTCACGTGTGGTTTTTGGATAGTTAACCCATACTATTTAATAACACCCTACAACCGATTTGAGCGTCTTAACCTAAGTTACCAAGTATCGTTGAGTAAGCAAAATGTCTCTCACGAGTTTTGTGCATTTTGCCAACGACGTTATGGAATTTGAACAAATTCATAGCGACATCCAGACAAAAGACCTTACACAGCCAATTCTAGAAATACAGCAGAAGCAACTGCTGTACCTATGAGACAAAACCCAAGATGCTTACGAGGCAGCAAGGGAAATGCCCGATGACCCTGAGAAGGTGGATAAGTCCAAACTAAAAGACAAATATAGAAGGACATACCAAGCGTACGTCCATTAGGAAGCATTGGGACTCATTGAAGAGTACCGTGGCCCCAAAGGACTCAACCCAGCTGGAGGCGCAACCCACCACTGTACCCGAATTCAGCCCCAGCATAAAAGTGCCCCCATGCGATACTGACGTTTTTTATGGAGACTATGTCTCCTGGCCAACATTTAGAGACATGGTCTCGGCCTTATATATAAACAACCCAAGGTTAAGCAATGTAGAAAAACTTTTCCACCTTAACCAAAAGACCCGCGGCGAGGCTAAGGACATTGCAAAAAATGCTCCTCTCGTCAATGATGGCTTTTTCATGGCTTGGACAAATTTACAAGATCAGTATGAAAATAAAAGAATGCAAATAAATGCGCAACTCAAGACCCTGTTTAATTGTTGAGTCAGTTATTGTTGAGTCAGGTAGCTCGATAAAGAAACTGTAACGGACTATCAATAACTGCATAATGACCCTTCAAACGCTGGAGATAGATACAGACAACTGGGGTCCAATCCTGGTATATCTATGCTCGACCCGACTCCCCAAAAATACCCTAGAGGACTTTGAAAAATCTCTAAAGGACAATTCAGTCGTTCCATCATGGAAAACTTTAGATGCCTTTTTGACCCGCACTTTCAAGACCCTCGAATCTGTTGGCGATATAGAGGCTTCTAATATGAAGCCCAATCAACAAAAAAATTTCGGTAACTCCGGTCCCAGTCCATGGGGAGAGAAACGGGTGCATTCTTTTCATACGAAGGTGGCGCCAAAGCCAGCGCAATCTGCATCGGTACCTAAAAGGTATGAATCTAAACCCTCTTAGTCTAAGCCATCTCGTTGGGAAATCGATGGTGGCATCTGCAAAACATGCAACGCCAACCACACAATTGGCGAATGCCCGAGATTTATAGCCATGGAAGTTGAAGAAAGGCAAGAAATTATAAAGCAAATTGGTTGCTGTTTTAATTGTCTTGCAGTTTCTCATGGCTATGAAGAATGTAAGAGCAAATATCTGTTAGGAACGGCAATGGTCATGATCGAACATGAAGGAGCCTCATTTGTTGCACGTGCGCTTATTGACTCCGGGTCAGAAGCCACGTTTATAGCCGAACAATTATTGAGACAAATCGGACTGCCAACCCAAGCAGTAGATGCACAAGTTACTGGCTTAAACCGGTCAGTTGCTGCAACTCCGACCAGATCATGTGAGCTAACGTTGCGTTCTTCTACCAATCCTCACTTCAGGATACATACACAGGCCTTAGTGTTAGACCCTCACAAATGATCTGCCTACATACCCTATTGACCCTACCCTATAGAACAGTGTATGTGAACTGGACTTAGCAGATGCTAAGTTCTTCCTGACACGACCCGTGGACATGATAATAGGATGCGATTTATATCCGCAGATTTTCGAAAACACTACGCGCCGAGACCCTACAGGCCGTTGTATTGTGTCCCTCCCATTTAAAACCGTTGAGAGTAATAGTCTCGGTAATTCGAGACATATAGCCATGGCTCAATTTTTGCGAAACGAAAAATCGCTATTGAAAAAAACCACGATAAAGGCTGAGTTATTTTAGAATATCTAGAGCTTGGTCATATGAAGAAAATCAGCCAATCACCCTTTTGTGGCTATCAACCGACCCATTATTATTTGCCACACCATGCTGTGTTTAAGCCAGAAAGCGTCTCGATAAAGTTAAGAGTTGTTTATAACGCGTCGAATGTGACAGCTAACGGCAAAAGTCTAAACGACATATTGTACACAGGACCCATACTGCAACTCAATTTGGTCTCATTAAAATGGTCTCATTTTAAAATGGCGACTGTATAGGTTTGTGTTCAACGCTGATATACAGAAAATGTATCGTCAGATTCTCGTTGACACAAATCACCAACCCTATCAAAGGATATTTTTCCGAAAATCAGTCGATGACCCTATCGAGGACTATGAGTTGCAGACGGTGACTTTAGGTGTTAATTGTGCACCGTATTTGGCCATTAGGACCCTTCAAAAGTTGGCAGACGATGTAATCGAGATCCACCCCCTCGCCTCGTATATATTACGTAACAGCATGTACGTTGATGACGTTTTGGCTGGTGTACACGAACTGGTGCAGGCGAAAAAGGCACGACACGAGCTCGTGTCTGCCCTAGAGTCCGCTGTCTTTACGGAAATGGACTTCTAACTCCCAGAAAATTCTCGAAGATCTGCCAACTGACCATTTGTTGGACGTTGATTTGCTCAAATTGTCCGAAAACAATAGCGCCAAGACCCTGGAATGCTAAAAAGGATTCGTTCTTTTTCCAGGTTACACCAATTGAGCTTAACTCTGGCTACACGAAGCGCCAAGTTTTGTCGGCTATTGCCAAATTGTTTGACCCTGCTGGATGGTTATCACCCGTGATTATTGCAGCTAAGATAGTCATGCAGCAAGTTTGCCTTGACAAAACGGATTGTGACGCAATCATTAAATGGCAAAATTTCATTGTCGGCTACTGAAGCCTCAATAAAATAGAAATACCCAGATGGACCCAATTTTCACCCAAATTAAAAATAGAATTTCATGGATTTTCTGATGCTTCAGAAAAAGCTTATGCAGCAGCGCTATATATGCGTGTAATATTTGAAAACTGCCAGGCAGTCACAACCGTTTTGGTGGCGAAAACCCGAATGACCCCAGTTAAGACCGTTTCCTTTCCGCGGCTTGAACTCTGCGGAGCAGTCTTACTGTCAAATCTCGCAGAAACGATTTGATGTGACTCACTATCGAGCAAATTACTGGACTGACTCTACGATAGTGCTGGCATGGCTACGTAAACCTCCATGTTCATGGAAGACATTCGTTGCCAATCGAGTATCGACGATACTTGAGAAAGTAGGCGGCGAGAATTGGCATCACGTCGATTCCCAAGACAACCCAGCGGATGTGGCCAGTCGTTGATGCACAGCCTCAGATCTTCGTCAACATGACCTCTGGTGACACGGCCCCTCCTGACTAACACTCGATCAAACCAATTGGCCAGTATCGCGAGACCCGATCGAAACCAACCTTGAGGCCAAACCGGTACAAGTGTTCGTTTCCGCGATTCAGGATCCACTATCGATATTAGTGCGAGTGAAATTAAAGTCGTACGTGAACGACTCATATTGCTTAGTAAAAAAAATTTGTTTGCTGACGAATACAACGCACTGACCCTCAAGACCCCAATCTCACCCAAAAGTTCGATTTTGACACTTAACCCTTTTCTAGACCCAAAGGACGATTAGCAAAATCACCCACGCTAACATACAACGAGCGATTCCCGCTGTTGTTGCCGTACCATAGCCAATTTACCAAGTTGATTACCCTTTTACCCCACAATGTGACTTTGCATGGTGGAAATCAGTTAGTCCTTCGACTTCTGAGAACAGAATTTTGAGTCCCACAACTAAAGGTTCTTATTCGCTCCACCATACATAATTGTAAATCATGGCGGCGCTACCGCCTGAACGCACAACCCTCACTCGCACATTCAGTAACACTGGTGTAGATTTTGCTGGTCCGTTTGAGATCAAAAACTACATTGGTCGCGCTTGTTTAATAACCAAGGGCTACGTTTCCGTGTTCATATGTTTTGCGACTAAGGCGATACATATCGAACCTTGTAGTGACCTCTCGACCCAAGCGTTTTTAGCAGGCTTTTCTCGATTTTTTAGGAGGCGGGGATGCCCTGTCGCTCTTTACTCTGACAACGGCACCAATTTCGTTGGCGCATCAGTAATGTTGAAGAGAGATCGACAGGAATTCATGAAAGCGCTACAGACCCAAGTACTATCTACGCATAGTCACCAGGACCTTAATTGGCATTTCATACCACCTGGAGCACCGCATATGGTCGGTCTCTGGGAGGCGGGTATGAAAAGTTTCAAGACCCACTTTAAAAAGATTGCATCAAATCAAAGATTCACCTTTGATGAGTTTGCAACTCTGCTGACCCGAATTGAAGGACGCTTAAACTCCAGACCCATCAGCCCTTCTAGTGAGAACTCACAAGATTTGTCTCCTTTAACCTCAGGACATTTATTAATTGGTACGCCATTATTGACCCCAGCGGAGCCTGATCTAAGTGACTCCAGTTTGAACACTATTAATAGATGGCAAAATCTAAAGATACTTCATCAGCAGTTTTGCAAACGCTGGAAAGATGAGTGCCTTATAGAGCTACACAAAAGATTCAAGTGGAAGTTCCCTCAACGAAACATCGAAGTCGAAGACCTAGTAGTTATTCGGCACGAAAATCTGCCCCCTCAAGATTGGAGTCTAGGTCGAGTCGTGAAAGTCTATTCAGGCTCGGACGCTAGAACTCGCGTAGGAGATATTCGAACTGCTAAGGGAACCACCACCAGGCCCATTACAAAGCTTGTGGTGCTCCCCACAAACTAATGACCCACCCACATTTTGCCATGGTAACCTTCTACAAGACCCGAACCCTACTTTATTTCAGTTTCCATAGAACCCAACCACTCTAGCGCTGTGAAAGAGAACGCCAGCGGCAAGCGTGGCGACTCAAGGCTCAGCTGGAAGAATGCCCGGCAAGGAAGAGACACGAGTGGGCGAAACAAGCACCGCACCAACAACAACACCATTAAGCGCAAGAGTAACAAGACCCATACCCGACCTAACTCCTCCAATCATCGTGTCGCTCCAACAGGACGACACTCGAGACCCTCGCAAGTCACTCACCATGTGGCTTGTGGAATTTGCCGTCAGGACCATTGGCTGGCGACGTGCTTTAGGTTCCGCGAGAAGAACCTGGATGAGAAGTACGAAGTAGTGATGAGGTATCACTACTGCGTGCATTGCCTGGCACGGTCACACCTCACTGATCGGTGCACTTGCAGAGAGAAGTGTGCCATCTGTCAGGCGAAACACCACACAAGCCCGCACGGACACTCCCGACTACGCAAAACTGAGCGGGAGCAGAGTAATTCATGCCGCCATCGACCCACAGACCCGACCTGAGGAGACGAGACCCACTGAGACTCCCCTTGTGTTTGTAAGGCAGACTCTCATCCCCACTGCCACAGTCAAGGTGCATCACAACAACAAGTGGCACCTTGCACGCGCGCTTATAAATCCCACGAGGCATGTGACGATTATTGCGCAGGAGCTGGTTAACCAGCTACATCTGAGGACGACTAAGGTGGACGACAAGACAGTCTGCAAGGTGGTAGTGGGGTCCCAAAGATCTACCTCGCAAGCCATACCCAGACGACGTCAATGAAGCTGTCTAAAGCGACGTGCTTTAGGTTCCGCGAGAAGAACCTGGATGAGAAGTACGAAGTAGTGATGAGGTCCCACTACTGCGTGAATTGCTTGGCACGGTCACACCTCATTGATCGGTGCACAAGCAGAGAGAAGTGCGTCATCTGTCAGTCGAAACACCACACAAGCCTGCACGGACACTCGACTACGCAAAACTGAGCGTGAGCAGAGTAATTCACGCCGCCATCGACCCACAGAGACCCGACCGGCGGAGACGAGACCCACTGAGACTCCCCTTGTGTTTGCAAGGCAGACTCTCATCCCCACTGCCACAGTCATGGTGCATCACAACAACTAGTGGCACCTTGCACGCGCGCTTATAAATCCCACGAGGCATGTGACGATTATTGCGCAGGAGCTGGTCAACCAGCTACATCTGAGGATGACTAAGAAGGTCTGCAAGGTGGTAGTGGGGTCACGTTTTGATGAAGCATTCAAGTGCGAGAACAATGCACTAGTCTCCAAAGATCTACCTCGCAAGCCATACCCAGACGACGTCAATGAAGCTGTCCTGAGCCGATTTGAGCACATCTTCCTTGCGGACCAGAAGTGCTGTTCATCGGCTCGACTAGTGTTGGAGTTGGGTATACAACACCCAAGGATATTAAAGACGGGTGTTTACGCAAGCGACGGCGGCTTGGCAGTAGCTCAGAGTACTGCGTTCGGCTGGACGCTGTCTGGCCCATGTGGACTCTGAGTCAACACACAAACCCGTAATTAACGACCCACCGATGACGACCACACCCACTGACCCGAAGACGATGAAGATGTTTAATTATTATTATCCTGAAATAAATTATATAAATGAATGGACTTTTTTATTAATATTTTTTTAGTTTTGCAGACACTGCAAGGGGGGCGGAATGTTTACGCGCAACGTAAATCCTTGCGTAGTGAACACCGCTTGCCTTGCCTTTGATGTTCGCCGCTGCAGGCAAGGACCGCGCTGCAGTCGAAAGGCGGTCGTTTTTTTCGTTCGGCTAGAACAAAGTTCTAGCAAGGCGATTCATTAGTTTTGCGAACCTAAACCCGGGCGAACACATTAAGTTTTTTTCCCTCCCAAACCCAACACAAAAAAAACACATAAAACCCAATTACATTAAACGCGTATAACCAATAATGCAAGTGTGCTGAAACAAATCACCAACTACAAACGATTCAACATCTGCCAAAAAAACAACATCAACAAACAACAGAGTTCTACGTTGGACATTGAATCACAGAACCAACACGATTACAACAAACAACGTTGGACTCAGCACACGATCCTACACAAGACAATCCAAGGTACATTTCACAATTTACTATATTTATACACATTGACCCGCGCCCTTTCCCATCGCCATATTACGAACCCACCCAAACACCTACCAATTTAAAACAGTATAAAACGGCGCAAACCCCAATCGCAACGATATAAAAGAAAACGTATTTCAATATAAAAACATATTGAAAAGTAAACAAAAAAAATTGATGTGAAAAACAAAGACAATATTAAAATTATATATTTTTTTTCGTTGAATAGTTTTCTGTGACATTTATTTAACAGTTTTTTTGTAACAAAATGACACTTAAAAACTGTTATTAATTTTTTAACAGTTTTTTTCTGTGTGTGTGTAGGAGCCAAAAAAAGAAAAGACACAAACCTGTGCAAAGCGATCACATTGGAAAAGCGTGTTGCTATTGCTTTGTACGCTCTGGGTTCATCTGCAGAGTACCGCACTATTTCAAATATGTTTGGGATCGACAAATCGACTGTGTGTATGATTCTAATTGATTTCTGTCGCTAGGTTTGGAAATGTTTATGGTCAATGTATTTAAAGCACTTCCCTTTAACAAGAGAAACAATTAATGAGCGTGTTAGGGGCTTTGAAGTTCTCGGCTTTCCTCAGTGCATGGGCACGTTGGTAAAAATTAATACCTTTTATATGCACCTAATAATCAAAATATTTAAGATGGCTGTCACATAGAAATTCGTCCCTCTGCGATGGATACAATAGATTATTATAATTATAAAGGATGGTACTGAATGGTAATTTTATCGTTGGTGGATGCTAGGTAAGCATAAAATGCAGCATAAATAATTTATAAAGTAAATTTTTTAATATTTCAGAAATCGTTTCGTTTATATAAATATTTGCAGTCCAGGACGTTGTAATGATTCACAGATATATGAGCCATCATCGCTCAAGCAGGAACTACAACAATGTCTACTTCTTAATTCCTGTGCTTATCATAGGTGATTCGGCATTTAGATTCTCACAAAATCTTATGAAGCCATATCCATTCCATATTTTGAAAAGTAAAAATCAAAAAAATGTCAACTATTAATTGTCCAAATGCAGAAGAGTTGTGAAAAATGCATTTAGACACTTAAAAGCCCGTTTCCATCGTATTGGAAAAGGAATTGATAATAAAATAAAAAAAGCTACACTAATCATTAAAACTTGTTGTGCACTGCATAATTTTTACAAATTATGACAAATTATATGAAAAGTGGATTTAAGCACAAGAAGAAAAGGATAGAAGTCGTCAATTTCCATAGGATTATATTTTTAAATGATTCTGAAAACAATGCGGAGAAAATACGACAAGCACTTGCAAGTTATTTCAGTAAGAAAATTAAACATTTTTTTTCATTACGATTGAAAGATTTTTATGAACTTAATATATTTGTTCGTTTTGTTAAGTAACTCAGTATTTCTATTGAATTATTTATTTAAGAATAAAAAATTACAATTTTTACAAAATTACTTTTTCTAAACCTTCAAAACAAAAATTTGTCAATATAAATCAAATACACGCTTCAATTATTTTTGTACTTTATTTATTAGAATTCAAAAATGCGATAAAGGCATCTTTCATTTAAGTAGCATCATCAACATATTTTTAAAGCATTTCACCTTTTTTCTTTTCAATATCTAACATTTCTTTAAAATTTGATTTTAACTCCTCATTTGCATTTACCAATTCCGTGTTAGTTTTCCGCAATTCAACTCCCATCTCTTCCATATTTTTAAAGGTTTCTGATGAAAATTAAATTTTTTCCAGCTTCTTTGGGTGATGGAGTTGGAGACGGTGATATTGGTGCAGAAGTAGCAGCCGACGTAGAAGCAAATATCGGAGGAGACGGTAACGGAGCTGTGCATATAGACAGCGTCGGAGATATGCAGATGGAGTTTTCACTTTCCATGAATTCAGACGTTGATCCATTGTTAACTTCACCTTAAATAATAAAATAAATTATTAATGTTTGATCTTTAAAAATGTATGTTTATATTACCATAAATACTGTCCTCAACAACAGTTTCCGGGTGGTAGCTCTTATAAGGACCAAGTATTGCGTGTAGATCATGATACATGGACCAATATGATGGTGATCCATCTGAAGACCCAATTTTGGATTTTTCTTTTCTGAAAACAAAATAGAATTCCTTAAAATTATAAATCAAGTCTATGTAGGTGCATACGTACATACCTATATTTTGTTGATAAATTGAACATTTTTGTACGAATTTCTTCTGATGTTAAAGTGTGCCCAAAACTCAGCATCTCCTGTGCCATGTCTTCAACTACGTGGCTATTTCGTCTAGCTCCACGTAGGTCGCCAATTTTGGTCTGCCATAGCTCCAATAGGACCTGTTCGCTTTCGGAGTACCATATATTTCTTTTTTTTTGTAAATTTTACTGGTTTTACTTTTATCCATTTCTTACAATAAACCATTTCTTGAATGAAATACTGTGGTAAATATTAATGAAGTTGGAGATGTATATCAATTTTCGATAACAAATTAGTGACAATACTACTTTTTATAATTTTTTTCAGGGTTGGATATCAGTTTTTAGCTGTTTTCATTCATGTTTTCTACGAAACCGTCTCATCGACTTGTTTATGTTTGACAAGTAAACTGCCGAAATCAACTGTTTTCACCTCAGTCTGAACATAGCATTAAAGTAGAAATGCTAGAAACTCCTCTGATGGCTCGTTTTAAATATAATACAACAACCTTTTAAAGCAATTTATTTGTAACCAAGGATTGAAACCTATACGAATAACGGTTTCGATTTCGGTTTTTTTCCGCGTTTCGGTTTCGGTTACGGTTTCGGTTTTTGGTTTTATTACGAAACGGTTTCGATATACCGCTTCCAAGTTACGGTTTCGGTCTTGATTTCGGTTTTTGTATAAAATTTCTTTTTTTCCATAATTTTCAAATAATTTAACATTGTTTATATTGTGCTAAATTATGTTCAATTGTTATATGGTTATAAAGTGGGAAACGTAATTTAACAATGTTTGTTGTTATTTTAGTGAAAATATTGTGTTATATCAATTATTTAATTGATTTCGCCAAGAAAAAAAATTAAATCGTTACCACAAGTCAATGAAATGTAACATTTTGACTTCACCTGAGATATAATCTGAATTGCAGAGGAGAGCCGAGAAGCGAACCTTAAATAAAAGCAAGAAGAAATCATCGGTAAGTGTTCTTAACAGGGACTGTAATAGTTACGAATAATGTACAAAAAATTCAAAATTAAAAATTATATTTGAGCAAAACTTTTTTTCTAATAACGATTATTATTGATTTTTAAAATAAAAGTCAAATTTCAATTTTAATTTTCAAATTCAAAAATAAAAATTCAAAATTATTTTTTATTTTTTTTTTTTGCTCAAGAATAACGATTATTTTTGATTTTTAATTTTTTACTCAAAAATAAAAATGAGGGTGTGGAGCGTTGTGCGTAATTTGTTGCGCAGCAAAATTGATGTTCGGACGATGAAAAGATAGACTCAAATACAAATTTGGGTCATGTTAGTGAACAACTTCGATGGTCCACGTGGGATTGTGGTTAGTATTAACATTAATATGGGCCAGCAATAGGTAAAACTTGAAAACAAATTCAAGAAAAAAACTCTTCATTAAGAAAAAAACTCTTTGTAAGAAGTACCGATGCATTCAATAACAGTCGGAACTGCCGGACTTGGCAACGTGGCCAATGCTTAGCTAACCTTGAGCTTCCATGTCATGGTTCATAAGTCTTGTCTAAGACTCCGCCAACCCTGAATAGCCAAGTTAATTAGACTTTCATCAGTGATTTATTTATACGGTATTGTAGTCAGAGAGCTCGGCCTACATTCTTATAGGACTGTAGTGCCAAACTATTATTATTATTATATGCAAAAATATATACTCATCCAGGTGTGTCATTGTACTATATTTTTGGGTGAATCTGTTCCAGTTGGATTACAAAAGCACCCAAGTGCGTCATTGGAACTTTGTTGGGTGAATCGGTTCCACAAAAGCACCCTATTGCGTTCTTGAAACTTTTTTGGGTGAATCTGTTCAAGTGGGATTATAAAAGCACCCGAATGCGTCATTGGAACTTTTTTGGGTGAATCTGTTTTGGTAGTAGGTCATACTGTAGCGTCGGTGGCTTGATTGGTTTGTAAGTCAACATCAAAAATAAAAATTATTATTACTTCGCTACCACTTGGCTAACCTACGAGAGTAAAACATTACTAAGATAAGACTTTAAGCGGATTTAAACTACATTAACCATTAACCACTTTGCATACAAATATAACACACACATCTCGGACAAATTATTATTAGTAACGCTGACCACCATCACGTGAGCCATCGAAACTGTTCACTAACATCACCCAAAATAGTTTTAGAGTCTATCGTTTCCATCGCAAGACATTATTTTTGCTGCACAACAAATTAAGCACAACGCCCCGCACCCTAATTTTTATTTTTGAGTAAAAAAGTATAAATCAAAAAATAATCGTTATTCTTGAGCAAAAAAAATAAAAATTAATTTTTAATTTTTATTTTTGATTTTTTAAAGTAAAAATTAAAATTTAATTTTTATTGCTGATCAAGCAAACATAAAAATTAAAAATAATCGTTATTTTTTGATTTTTTGCTATAAAAATCAAAAATAAAAATCACTGCAAATTTCAATTCTGCATGCGAAAATATTTAATTCTGCATTCTCAAAACGTTGATTTTTTTCATTAAAAAGAATAAGAATAACCGTTATTTACGGTCCCTGGTTCTTAAACTTCATGAAAAGAATAAGAAATTTGTACAATTTCCATCCATAAAAACAAATAAATTAAATTTCAACAATTCAGTGAATTGCAATATCTGCAAATAATCTGCCTTTATGTTCCAAATGTTCCAACTTGCACTTTATTTTCCGAATTAGTTAATAATTTTTTCTTGTATCACCATTGTGTTTTTGCTACCTTATTATAAGTATCCTTAATATATATGTCCGAAATTTAGGTGTTTTAAAAAAATCATTCAAAAATCAATCAAACTCAGACATATAAATGGTATTCTATTGAATAGATACTTTAAAAAAATTTAAAAATTATTCAAATGAACTTTTCAAAACTTGTCCCACTTTATTTTACTAATACAATAAATAAAAAAACAATATCATTCAAAATTTAATCATTTTTTAACAAAAAAATTGTGCTTGGAGTTGCTGGTGTTTTGTTGTTAATTCGATTTACCGCTACACAAATTAATGAAAAATCAAATTATAGACCAAATACTGTTATTTCGAAACAATGTTTCTCAAAAAACAATATGTGAATTTTTCTACAACAAAAAAAAAATATATTTTGGGAACTCAAAATTTTATTAAATTCCATTTAAACATGCCTTGTATTTAAGATCTTCTATATAAAAAAAAATATATTTTTCTGTTTCTTTTAATGTTTTTTTTTAAACCGTTTTAAACCAGTATAAAACCGAAACCGTTTATTTCAGTTTTGGATATCGGTTTATTTCCGATTTTCGTATAACGGCTTCGGTAACGGTTTCGGTTTTTAAAATGAAACGGTTTTAAACGGATATCGGTTTCGGTTACGGTTTTAATCCTCGTTTGTAACATTTAAACATAAACATGTGGCGCGATGCCATCAAAATACCATGCTGAAATTTGGCATGAACATTTGTATTAAATCTACCAAAATGTTCGATTTTTTTCTGAATTTTAAAAAGGGTCCTTTTTAATGACATTACTTTGGAAGTGCATGGATAAACCCACGTGCCACATGTTCAACTTAGAAGATACAACTTAATTTCTCTAAATGCTTGCTCTATTAGCTTTAAAACGAGCCATCAACGGAGTTTGAAAAAAAAAATCATTTGGTTAATTTTATTTCTACAACGATTTTATAATACGGTTTTATAATAATAGTGTTATTTGTGCTCAAATTGGTGGGACCTACAGTTTATTGCCGAATCCGAACGGCGGGTGAGAGCTTTTCATAGGCAATGTTTTACTCTCGTAGGTTTGCCATTTACTGCCGAGAGGTAGCGTCGCATAGAAAAATATTTTCTTTGAAAAATATGTTGGCTGTCGCTGGGGATCGACCCGCGGACGTTTGGGCTCGTAGTCGAACGCACCAGCGACTTTTAGCTCCTAGTCCAACGCACTAACCAAACGAGCTACCGACGCGACGATATTTTATATATATTTTATATTTATATTTATATTTTATTTATATATAATGTATATAATGAATGAATCGATGAATAAATGCCAAACAAAGATACTCAATCGCCGCAGAAGTGTCACCAACTATTATGCTGCTGCAATATTTGCTTCAATAACAACAACCGCTTAGCTTTGAAGCCGCAGTATTCAGTAGATAATTGTCGAGCAATTGTTGCCGTTGCTCATCAACGCGTCTCTGCCGCCGGCGGCTGCTGCATTTTATTGTCGCCAATGTCAAGCAATGAATCTAGCTGCACTCAGAAAAAATATACCATAAAATTAATAGTTTTTACTATTAAAATTTGTCCGATAAACTATTAGCTTATTCGGTGAATCCTATTAAATACTACAAAATACTATAAAATTTATTTGAGTTTTGTATGAAAATATTTATTATTTGTATACTACTCATTAAATCAATAACTGTCCTATTGACAAATTTTAATGGGATTTTATGAGTTTGGGTGTATGGGTGGCAATGAAGAAGCTGATGATGATGAATATTGAATATGTAATAAGCAGTTAGTAGGGTTTCTGGTATATGTGCTACATCTTTCTACAGGACCTCCGCCAATCTCAGTAAGAAACCTAATTATTTCGTTTGGTTTAATTTCCCTGATATCGGTTTGGCTCGGTTGATTGAATCCAAGAATTTTCTTCCTTGTGCGCATTAGAGCTGCACAAGTTTCCAGAATGTGCACTGGGTTCTCATCCTCCTCCAAATAGAAACTACATGTGCTGTCGGACTGAATACCCATTCTTGTAAGATGTTCTCCAAGTCTGCAGTGACCTGTGAGAAATTCTGTCATTATTCTTAGGTTGTTCTTCGTTAATTTAGATATTCTATAAATCTTTTGGGGTTGTAAGTACTGATAAGTTCCTTTGATAGTCGTAGATTTGGTAACCCCAACCATAGCTCTTTTCTTATATTTGACTGTTCCTCCCGCAGTATCTTTTTGATCACACTGTCACCGATCCCACAGAAAGGTTCTAGGCCTATGAGTTTTGTTGCGGCCCCTTTCCTGGCTAACTTGTCAGCTTCTTCGTTACCTTCTATTCCATTGTGTCCAGGCACCCAAAGTAGGGTGATATTATTTGTCATACCTAGTTTGTTGATTTTATCTAGGCATTCCCATACCAGTTCGGAGGTATTCTCATATGATTCTAATGCCATAATAGCCGCCTGACTATCAGACAGGACCGCTATATTCTTGTTGTTGTAGTTTCTGTTAAGATTGAACTGTATACATCTATCAATAGCGTATATTTCCGCTTGAAAGCTGCTGGTAAGTTTCCCCATTGATTCAGAGTATTTGGTTCTGGGCCCATATACTCCTGCTTCAGTTCCTTCATCAGTTAATGATCCATTTGTAAACCATGTGATCATATGCTTTTTCATATCATTTGTATCGGATATGTTCTTCCATTGCTTTTTGTTACTGAGTTTAGTCATGAAATTTTTCACGAAATTTAATCTTTTAGTCTTGTGGTCCTTTATGGTTGGGATTTCAGGGAGATGTTTAGATATAAGGCTAGCTTCCCTGACTCCCATGCCCATTCTGTTATCTTCATTTCCCATGGGATACAGTGCTCCCTTCACTACCCCCTGTAAGAACAGGAAAAGTGGTTCTAGTTCTAGGAGTACCTCCAACGCCGCCGTGGGGCATGTTCTCATGGCTCCTGTTATACATACGCATGCCAGTCTTTGAACTTTCTCTAAAGACTTCTTTGTTGTAATGAGATCTATTCTCTTTGACCATATTACTACTCCGTACATTATGATAGGTCGAATCATCATCGTGTACATCCATCGAATTATTTTTGGTGTGTATCCCCAATTTTTTCCAGCAATGGATCTACTTATCATAATAGCGCGTGTTGCTTTTCGTGTTACTTCTTGCTCTTGTTTCTTCCATTAGAGTTTGCTGTCTAGTATTATTCCTAGAAATTTAACCTTTTCTTTTCGATATATTTCAGTCCCTTTTTCTTGTAAAGGGTATGATAGTGGTCTTTGCTGGATTAATATTTAGTCCAACGGAGACACATCATTCCTTTGTTATTCTAAGACCCAATTTTAGTCTGTCGCACAGAGTATCTTCAAATTTTCCTCTGCATATGATAACGATGTCATCGGCCTACCCCAAACATTCTATTCCTGTGTTTGTGAGTTTCCACAGAAGTTCATCTACAACTAGGCTCCACATTAGTGGTGATAGTACTCCACCTTGTGGACAACCTCGTGTGGTTCTAATTTGTATATTGATCAGCCCAACATTGACTTCTGCTGTTCTGCATTTAAGCATTCCACTCATCCATCTTGTCACGGTATGGTTTACTCCTTTTACTTCTGGGGAGTTTCTTATAGCCTCCTGAGAGGTATTGTCAAAGGCTCCTTATATGTCTATTAATGCACATAGTGTTGTTTCTTTTTGCTCCAAGGTTTTCCGAATAATATTTGTCAGTAGATTGTCGTAGAACTACCTGTTCTGTACGCATTAACGGATTAATTTTTAGAGTATTCTCTCTGATGTAGTTATCTATGACCTTTTCTATTGTTTTAAGAACGAATGAGATCAGGCTAATTGGTCTGAAGGATTTAGGGTGAGTGGGATCTTTTTTTCATCTACACCTGGTGTTTTGAAGGGCTGGAAGGTATGCATTGCCCAATCTATTCTTTACTCCGTGAAGATCTTTTTAGCTTTTTCCCAGTCTTCTCTCCTGGGTACTATGCTTTCTACTGGTATTAAAATTATATAGAATATTCTAAACTTCCAAAAGTATTCGTAAGTGGAATGCCATTTTATAGATCAACATGGTTTCGAATCATAAAATTCTAAAACTTGGGTATTTTTATCAATAAACTTAAAAAATATGTTTATTTGAAAAAAAAAACGTATTTGGTTAATTTTATTCCTACAACGATTTTATAATACGACTTTATAATAATAGTGTTATATTTGTGCTCAAATTGGTGGGACCTACAGTTTATTGCCGAATCCGAACGGCGGGTGAGAGCTTATCATAGGCAATGTTTTACTCTCGTAGGTTAGCCATTTACTGCCGAGAGGTAGCGTCGCATAGAAAAATGTTTTCTATGAAAAAGATGCTGGCAGTCGCTGGGGATCGACCCGCGGACGTTTGGGCTCGTAGTCGAACGCACCAGCGACTTTTCGCTCCTAGTCCAACGCACTAACTAAACAAGCTACCGACGCTACGATATTTTATATAAATGTATATAATGAATGAATCGATGAATAAATGCCAAACAAAGACACTGTTGCCTCAATCGCCGCAGAAGTGTCACCAACTATTATGCTGCTGCAATATTTGCTTCAATAACAACAACCGTTTAGCTTTGAAGCCGCAGCATTCAGTAGATAATTGTCGAGCAATTGTTGCCGTTGCTCATCAACGCGTCTCTGCCGCCGGCGGCTGCTGCATTTTATTGTCGCCAATGTCAAGCAATGAATCTAGCTGCACTCAGAAAAACATACCATAAAATAAATAGTTTTTACTATTAAAATTAGTCAATAGGATATTTGTTCGATAAACTATGAACTTATTCGGTGAATCCTATTAAATACTACAAAATACTATAAAATTTATTTGAGTTTGTATGAAAATATTTATTATTTGTATACTATTAAATAAATAACTGGCGTATTGACAAATTTTAATGGAATTTGATGAGTTTTTTTTCTGAGTATGGGTGGCGATGAAGAAGCTGATGATGAACTCGAAGCGTTCCAAGGGCATGGTCACATGTTTGAATTGGCCGTAAACTGCAATCTATAAACACAATAATTATAAAAAACTTAAAACGTTAAATTATCACAATATACCCTTCCGCGAATGCCCATGATCCTTAAAAGGCATAATTCCAGTGGTGTGGTGCAGATGAACATCTACACTGAGTCACTTTCGTTTAGCCGCAGTACACTTTTTTTTAAATGTTGTACTATTTATATAATAAGCGCATTAAGCATACATTTTTTTTTGAATTATTTACAAAAAAAATTGTATTCTCTAATATAAAAAAAGAAAACTACAAAATATTTGAAGAATATAAAGCATATTTAATTTATTTAAAAGTATAACCAAAATTAATGGCTGATTCGTTAAGCCGCACATCCAAAAGTACAATGTTTTGAAATTATTAATAATGTGTGTTGCCATTTTTTTGGATCACCTCAAAAATCCTGTTAGGCATAAAATTTACTAAGTTTTGTAACGTTGTTAGTCCAATTGAAGCCCAAACTTCCTTGATTTTTAATTTTAGTTCGGTGGCAGTAGCATATGGTTGTTCCTTGGGTCTGTTGTTGTAAATTTCACGAGCCATAATACCCCATAAATTTTCTATGGGGTTTAGGTCAGGGCTGTTGGACGTTTTATACCATAAACAGCTCCTTTTTCTAATAATTTCTAATTACATTGTGAGCACGATTAATTTTTCTGCTAATTTCGCGAAATGAATAACCTTCCTCTTTGAATATGTTGATTTGAATTTTTCTGCGTCGGTTAAATATTTTCCACGTGGCATTATAAAAAAACTAACCTCACAAATTTACAAAATTTTTTATCGATAAATTAAAATACAAAATAAATAAAAAATGTCTGAACTATTTTTCCGCAAAAAAATGCAACACAAAAAAAAACGGAGTAATCTCTTAATTAATCGATTTTTATAGTTGCGGCTATATGAATGTTCTCCAATCAACAACTAATTTCACAAAAATGCATCAGTTTATGTATGTTAATAAAACTTTCAATAACTACAGTTATATATTTTGTAAGAGATGCCATGTGTGAATTATTAAATAGCACGATTGCAAAAAAGAACACTCCCTTTTTTTTAAATATTACATAAAATAGTATGAATAGCAATGCGGCTAACAAATAATGACAACTTACTCGAAGAAAATTTAAAAATTTTGCGAGATTTTGTTTTTGTTTATTTTTCATTTTGTCATTAATAAATGATAATGACACATTTAAGGCTTTACAATGTTCATCGTCATAAATTTTTATCATAAATATTTTTAATAATATAATTTTTTTTTTTTTTACAAATTAACCAACGCTCAGGGGATGCCCCCTATTCTTGCAATGCACAGTGTTGATCGTAAGAAAGGATTATAGGTTAAAGGGAGGAGGAAAGATGGAGTAGTATCGGTGCATGTTTGCTTTAAATTTCCCAATATTAAAAATGTCGGGAAAAACAGACGCAGGGAGATTGTTCCACAAACGTATCGTGCGACTGAAGAACGAATTATCTCTGTAATGCGTGGTTCTGTTGAGAACCGAGTGAACTACGAAGGGGTGGGCTTGGTTCGATGCCCGAGTAGAACGAGAGAATACACGACCTGGTGGAATCAGGCCATGTATTTCCCTCGAACACTTACCATTGTAATACCTATAAAACAGGCTTACACACCCTACGGTCCTTCGGTGCTCAAGAGAACCAATTGAGGATGAAATATTTGCATCCCCTATTAAATATATTGCACGTTGTTGGATTCGATCCAGGAACTCCAAAGAAGATTTTGAAGCCCCTGCCCATATGTGCGGCACTTGGCCGCTTCTTTCGACACATCAAATATGTGATCATTCCAACGGAGGTCACATTGAATTGATATACCCAGAACGTCGAGAGCAGCTGACTGCGCAATATCCACAGAGTCCATATTGAGGGGAGTGAGGGGTGAATCCATTCTTTTATGAGATAACAGACAACATTGGGTCTTGCTAGCATTAAAGTCAACTCTATTTGCAAGACCCCACTCTGAGATTGTTTTAAGGTCATTGTTGAGTGTATCATTCATTGTGCGCCTTTTACTCTCAATCTCCACAGAGGCGCTTGGGCGCTTGTTGAACGAATATGAGTGACAAATGTTACTGTCAGGATTGGGTTCTGGGTCGATGACAGAAGGTCATTGATAAAAACCAGAAATAGGGACGGGGATAAGACAGAACCCTGCGGGACTCCAGAATTGATGGAATGTTGTTCTGAGAAAACACCATCTATCGCAACTCGTATTGAACGACCCTGGAGAAAACTCGATATCCATCGAGTAAAACAATTACCGACACCATATGCAATAAGTTTTGATACCAGAGCTTCATGCCACACTCGATCAAAAGCCTTGGAAATATCAAGAGCAACCACCTTACTCTCCCCGAAAAGATGAATACAATTATTCCACTTTTCGGAGAGGACCGCCATCAAGTCAACGGTGGATCTGGTCCTACGGAAACCATATTGCCGGTCACTAAGTAATTCGTTTCGCTCCAGATAGTTCACAAGGTGGAAGTTTATTACGATTTCCATTGCAATGGGTCGGTAATTAGCAGGGTTCGTAGCCTCACCCTTTTTCGGAACTGGCTGGACATTGGCAACCTTCCAACAAGATGGAAAAACTCCTGTCGTGTAGGAGATGTTGAAAAGGTTACGCAATGGACAAGCCAGCGTTGACGCACACTTCTTCAACACATGGGCAGATATGCCATCTGGCCCGAAAGCTTTGTTAATATTGAGATTTGCTAAAACCTTTTTAACTGCCCGAGTTCGAACGACGGGCAGTGGTTGATTGCTATCAGGGAGCGTTGAATTATTTTCAAATAATTCTGCCAAGAGATTAGCTTTATCAACCGGGTCAGTGAAGGTCTGGCCATTCATAACAAGGGTTGGAGTAGACGATGTCGTCTGATTCTTCACCCTTTTAACAAATGACCAGAAATTTTTACTACCTCTATGGTAGAGAAGGACCTTTTTGCGCGCGTTTTGTTCGTGTAGAAACTTTTCACGCGCGATCACGGCATTACAGCGATTCCTAGCCTGTATGCGAAGTCTTTCAGTATCAGCATTCTTATTAGAACACCAATTCTGAAAGGCTACCTCTTTCGACCTGACTGCAAACCTGCAAGTCTCATTAAACCAAGAGTGGTCCTTGGGTTTAATGCTAATCTTTTTAGAAGGTATGAAGGACCGCATACCCAATAAAATAATATTTTGTACCATTAAGGTCGCGGCATTTATGTCCCTATCTGCGAAACACAATTTCCAATTAAAAATCATTTAACGCAACCCAATTTGCTTTTTCGTAAAGCCATACAGTTCTCTTCGGGGCTTTAATCGAAGAGACGCGTAAACTAGAATACGAAAATGCAGCGGAAACAATACAGTGGTCGGAATTACCAAGAGGAGCAAGGACTTTTACATCATATTTTTCATGATGCGAAGTCAGAAAAAGGTCTAGGACTTTTTGGCTCTGCCGGCCGACGCGTGGGAGGTACGTTGGCTCCTTCACCAGTTGCGTGAGTTGGTTGTACTCGGCAAAGAGCTCAACATAACAACCCTCCTGTGTTGATAGACCCGAGTGGCTCAACCATGTGGCGTTGTGCACATTAAAGTCACCAGCAACAACAATTTCACTGTCTGGAAACTGTTCCAAAATATTTGAGATCGAATCTGATAGTGCATCTAACTTGTTACAGGTAGAAACCCTATCAAGATTCGGACTCCTATAAATAAAACACAAGTGCATGATGTGTTGCAGGATTTTGAATTTAATCCACATAGAATTAAATTCATTATCAGAAACACTATGTTGGTGCTGGTACGCAACGTCACTTCGAATAAAAAGGGCGAGACCCCTATGGGCAGAGAACAATGGCAGTAGGTGGTACCCCGGTATATGAAAATCCAGTGGATCTGCACCCTCGCTGGCAATTGCAAATAAAACCAGTTGGGAAGGTTAGATCACATGGGAAATTTTAAAGTAGGTGTAATTATGATAGTTAGGATTATCAAAATTATAGTCGGTCTAAGCCAACTATAAATACCCTACACATATGTGTGGTTACCATTCAAAGTGATATATGGGTCACCAGGGTATACGAATCCTGAAAATAACTACAAACATTCAATCGCTGAAGAATTTCCATTCATTTGATACCCATATTTACAAATGGGTAGGTGTACCGAATTTCGATTTTTTTTTTAATGAACCACAGGTCTTTTCGACGGAAAACATTATTATCACGTACTTGAGCATGATGTAAATATATATTTGACCAAAAAAGTTTACCTAAGCACGTATACATAAAAATTGATCTTTATATGTACATTTTATATGAGGTATTTGAACATAAGTGGTCGGATCATAGGTCACAATGAACCGATCTCGCCAATTCGCACATACAGCGTAGGTATATTAGTAATCAAAGTTATAAGTTTCATTTATCTAGCTCTTCAATTTTAAAAGTAGTAGGGATTTCAACAGACAGACGGACAGACAGACGGACAGACAGACAGACGGACATCGCTAAATCGACTCAGGAGGTCATGCTGATCAAGAATATATATACTTTTCCATACCGGAGATGCTTCCTTCTGGGTGTTACAAACGGTGTACCAAACTGAATATACCCTTTCACTCTTAGTGTAGGGTATAAAAACGGCGAGTGCAGAGTGCAGCAAGTCCACAGGCTGCGCAAACCGGTTCTGCTCTATTATTGTTGTTGTTGTGTTATTGCTATTTTGGTTTTAGTTATTTGTTTTGTGTAATTTAATTATGTATTTTTAATAATGTTAAATTTCTCCGCGACGATTGTAGTTTATGTTATTTAATTTGTTATTTGTTTGATGATATTATTTGGCGGAACATTTGACTATTTGACAATTAAACATATAAAACGACGGACGGAACACGTTTAAAGACAAGGGGACGACACGTCCGTCTCCCTTAAAAGCATTGACGCTATATCTGTCCTACCCAAAATTAGCTAAAAGTTATATATTATAATCCCTCTCCTCTAAAGTACAATTTTATACAAAAAGTCGACTAATCGACTTTTACTAGTGAAATAATCGATTAGTCAAAAAAAATCGACTTTTAGACCTTTTGAAAAAGTCGAATAGTCGAAAAGTCGACTTTTGAGTTCGAACTTAATTGTCGAATTTTGAAAATAAATATTATCAATTTCTTGAAAGCAACAAACGACAATATTATTTTTAGTTTGAACATAATATTATTGGTTTTCTATGACACCCTGTAGCATAAATTTGACATATACAATTTTTATTTATATTTTTGAAATTTTATATTTTCTGTCTTCAAAAATATTCGTTTTCTTCGCGCGATATCGTCGGCACATAAACCAATGTTTTTCATATGATCGGCTACATCAGTAAACGCATCTGAAGGTGACACGCGACATCCTCCGAATCGAAGCTGACCCTAATTAGGCCGCCGTTCTCAGCCACCAGATCGGGTATGTCGAGTTACACAATTGACGCGGTGTCGAATCGGTCGCATCGGAACTATATGATATAATGATCCTCAAGCCGAGACGAGATTTCCTGTACATGAGATCGATTTCCTGCACATGAGACGTCACACTTCGGCGAATAAAATTAGCAGAATGCCGAGCAAAGAGCCAATCTCAGGACCGTCCTCGATTCCGATGACTGACGCCATGAGGCAGCGACGACGTGTTGTGGAAAAGACCTGCAACAAAGCTACCAGCAGTGATGCATGCTAACATGTCGGCGAACCGACAATGATGTCGATTTCTATAGATTTTTCAAATTAAAATGCATTAAAATGTTAAACCAGTGTGTGTTTTTTTTTGTGTGATTTTTTTATGTTATTAATTTAGAATGTAAAATGTCATTCAAAGCGGAAAATGAAACTAACAATAAAATTATTAAAATCAAAAATTTTATTTTCATTACTTGTTTGATAATTTTATTGTTATATCCGACAATAATTTGATAATAATATTTGTGGATCCATTTTAACATAAAATATTTTCAAATTATTGTCGGATTCGACAATAATTTTCTATCAGCCTAACCAATAAACGAAATAAAGTCGACTCTAATGATAGTATCAGCTTTTTCGACAATTTTCTCTAATATTTATTTGTCAAAAAGCTGATACTTTCTATAAAGTCGACATTATTTCTTTTATTAGTTAGGCTCTATGTGTGTACCCCAAAAGGGGGTCAAAAACCCATTTATGACCCAAACATTTTTATTCCGAAAATCGATAGCGGACATCATCAGAAGACTAATGTTACTAACGCCCATTTTTGGACCACATATTTAGGTATGAATTATAACAATATGTTACAAATTTTATAACTATATCTTGAATACGTTTCGAGTTAAAGAATTATATAAAAGTGGCTTGTATGGTAGGTGGGCGTGTCCGTTGACCGATTTTGCTCATTTCCAAACTCAGTTCCTACTTTTGGCTAAAATATATTGAGACGAAATTTCATCGCATTCTGATCAATATTTCTCATGTTTTTCTGTATTCGGACAGCTAGACGGACAGACAGAGGTACATGGCAAAACGGACTCGGGTAGTGATGCTGATCAAGAATATATACTTTTCCATACCGGGCATGCCTCCTAAGGGGCGTTACATGCACAATGTTAATATACCCTGTACCTCATAGGTGTAGGGTATAAAAATCCAATCTTGTTGCTAATATTTAAAATTTCGTAGAGTTAACTTTTATGTTAGGATATAGAAATATTTTCCACATCGATATCGCAATGTTTTATAAAGAAATCTCGATATATTTGCACTATTTTATGCAATATTAATCCGATTTTTCCGACATAATAAGTTGCAACAATTTTAGATGATTGTCAGGTGTCTGTTTTATAACATTTTCTCTAGTGTTTTAAATATAGTCCATTGTAACCTCAGACATTTGGCAGGATCAAAGAAATTCCCTAGTAGAAATTTTGGTAGGGCCATGCTCATGAACTGATCAAGTCATTATTTGAGATGTTCGGGATATGACGAGGGCCAAGTGATGTAACAAATCGGGTACATAATGTGCTTGTAACGCGGTGTCCTGATCATGTACCTCAATTCCCCATTTCATTATTTACCCGGCCATTGAATAAATATCAATGAAATCATAATAACATATATTTGTATACTTACATATAAATGAAATACAAAATATTTGTTAATATAAAACGTTTTTAAGGTGTATTTTAAGAAACTAATAGATCATATTACTCAACGTTTCATTTTAAATCTTACTAAAAAGTTCACATTAAAATCGTTTTATATTAAAAAATATTTTTTATTTCATATTCATTTGATTGCGAGGTCCCCCTCAGGGAGTATGTAGTTTGTATAGAATTGACTTAAACATTGGTTATGTTGAACTTGAAACATACATTTTATCAAGAGAAACTTGTCAAGACACAAATTCTCATATTAAAAAAAAAATGTTTTGAACCTTTGGATTTCGATAATTTATTTTAAGATATGTTGCAAATTATTCGCACAGAGCTCCAGTTTGAACTGTTTTTCCATGTTTACTTCAATCTGTAAAATTTCACTTCCACATAACCAATGTTTTAGAAGCGAATCCAGCATACTCGAATGAAAAATCACTATATAACACATAATCTGTGTTCAGGTACTCTGAATAGGTGCATCAAACGTGGTGCTTAAAACTAATTATTAAAAATAACAAACACTTATTGTAAAAAAACTGAAATGTGAATAAATGAAACCTTTTTCTACGACAGGGTTTAATGAAGTTAGTAAAGGTACTTTAAATACTACTAATAATGTACTATTAGAAATAAAAACGTACTTTGTCGAAAAATGGTCGAAATTTTTTTTTTTGCTAATTCAGGAAAGTTATATGTCTGCTCAGAATTAGTTTTATGCATATGCCATTTTTTGGTAAATTTCCTTTGAAATTTGATTTGAATTATTTATGCATCCTATTTTAATTTTTTTGATATCTCATATTCGTAAATTCTTAAGAACTACAGATCTATTGCAAGTTTATGTGGTATACAGTTTCGCCAGATGAAATTACCACAAGAATTCTCATTTTACCACAGCAAATTCTCACAAATTACCACAGAGGATATTTACAACAATTTCCCTCAAATTACCACAAATTACCAACAAATCCTATACTTACCACAAATTCCCTCAAATTACCACAAAATACCTCAGTACCAAAAAATAGTACTAATTATCAAAAAAATACTATATATTACACAAAATACACCACATCAGGGGCGGATCCAGAAGTATGATTTGGGGGGGAAGCGATTGATTTTTTTGCGCCCTTTTTATATTTTCTGTACTTTATATTTTATACAACTGTACTTCTTTAAAGCAACCTTTTTTCTTTAAATCAACCGTTTTATTTGCTTAAAAAAAATATAGGGTGCGGTCGGATCTGTGGTACCCTAGAAAAACGATATCCGGTGCATCTACATATTTGATCATATAGGTGCTCAAATGAAAGGTAATAATGCCACATTTGTAATTATATGGTTATTTTTATGATCTAATAACCATAGCGATTAGGATTTGTAATTATGTAAAAAATAAAATTAAAATGAAATTCTGATTGTTGAGAAAAATATTTAATTATTTATCAAAATGACGAAGAACATTTTGAAATAAATAGGTAACGCTGAAACGCTTTTTTAAAATTTTCTAGAAAAGGCCCAACAGTTAATTATAATATTTCGTTGGCAAGTTATATCGAAGAAGCGCCGCAGGCGAAATTATTTTATAAAATATTAAATTTTATATTTTTTAAAACATAAATACAAAAGTGTATAATAGACTCCTGATTAAATTTCTTTTCGTTTGGGTACCCACACTTGTATCTATATATTATTCGTGTATAAAATGAACTCAGTTGTTAAAACTAAAAAGGGTGCTGAGGTTACTGGGGTTATCGGATCATGAACATAATAACATATTAATCGTGAGATCAATATCTTTCATTTCAGTACCTACATGTTCATATAGGTAGGTGTATAAGGTTTCGATTTATCTGGGGTACCACAAGTCCGATAGTTTGAAGAAAAAATATTTCACTTCATCCGGTTATCTAAAGCTCAGCCAATTTGTTTGTTTGTTTGGAGATTTTTTGGTAGGAGTAACGACTTTTTTCCATATATATATATATATATATATATATATATATATATATATATATATATATATATATATATATCAAAAATAATAATTAATTTTGGTTTTAATAAATATGTATCTAAAATAAAAATTATATTTGAATTTTGAAAGTATTTATCAAAAATAATTATTTTTAACTTTAATAATGTGAACTTTTATTTATATTTCTCAAATATAATTATTAAAAAATATTTTAAAATTTAACAGTCCTATAATAAAAATAAGACCATAAATTAAAAATGTTCATCGAATGTTATCTAATGGTACCCTTTGTTTTACAGTACCATCATTTCTTACAATGACTTTTTACATATAAATTTGACAAAAAAAAAAAATATTTTTGGTCTCTGATTTTACGAAGCTGTACATATCTCAGTATCCTTTGGAAACAAAATTCAATTTGTGTATTATATTAAAGGTGATCAATACCGACATCTCGTTGGAAAACTACTTCAGATATGCACAATGTATTTTAAATGATTATTTTCACTTAACAAGTCAGCATATTTCTAAAAACAAAAATATTTGAATTTGATTTTTTTTTAAAGTATAACATTTGTACCAATTGTACCATTTGTACCAAACTTAAGTTTGATATTTAACCTAGTTTTTTGTACCACTTATTCAAGAATTAAAAGGTAATAGTTATTTCACCAATTATTAAATTAATTTACAACAGTTTTTTTAATTTCTAAAAACGTAATTTTTAAATACTAAAAACGTAAAAATCGGATTATAAATCGTCGTTTTAGAACTAAAAGTCATCAAATAAATGTTGTTTCAATATCGATTTTTTTTTTGTTAATAACTTCTTCAATTATAATTTGAAACAATCATAACCTTTTAGCACAGTGCCGAATGGACATACTTAAAAACTATATTTTGTGAATAATTGATTTTTAATTATGAAAAATACTCCAACACATCATAAACTATGAATTGTCGAACTTTTATCAAACTTTCATAAATGGTATTTGGACTTATAGTTTTACAACTAAGATATACAAAAAATATGTATATTTTTTAAAAACTAAATTCAAAATCATCTTTTTGGCAATTTATTCTATACAAAAATTCTAAAAAAGTCGAATTTTTTTTAAGTCGAATTATTAAAGTTGTTTAAAATTGTCTATGGTTATGCGCCTATAATGTTTAAATTCGATTTAATATTGATACCCCGAGACAAAATTTATGTCATTTTTCAGGAATATTTCCGGCCAACACACAGATAAATGGAATATTTTGGGAAGTGTATAGCAGGTTGTAAAATTTTGTGGAATTTTAATGACAGATTCACGGCATATTTTGAGATCGGACAGTTCGGGCAGACAGCTTGTGATACAAACTCCGCATATCTCTTTTTAAAATATGTCGAAAAAATGTTTCTAAACCGCCTCGACATTGCCTAAAATTTTTGTCTTGGGACATTTTGATATAGATCTCAAAACACTTTAAACTCGAATTGTGTATTCTTCAGAATCTTTGTCAAAATACAATGGGGCATATTCGTAGACAATTTAAAGTCAACTTTAAAATAAAAGTTACCCGATATTTTGGGCAATTTTAACGAAGATTAAAATGTCAAAAAGTTTTTTTTAAGTCGCAAAATTAAAAAAAAAAGCGAACAATTAAAAAGGTAATTTACAGAATATTAGTAATCTGGAAATAGTTAGTAATTTCTACACAAAGGCGCAAACCCTTGGTGGAAAATAGGTATCGTGAACAATATTCGAAAAGGGAAAAAATGTTTCCCTAAAAAAACTACGTATCATGAACAACATTTTGGAGGAAAAATTCCCCTGTTTCGCCGAAAAAATTCCGCCACTTTTTCATCGGGGAAAAGAATTAATTAAAAACAAAACACACTTTAATTAACTATACTTTTATTTATAATATGTTAACAAATATCTATGGATAGCACCAAAATTATTTAAATAAAAGTTATTTGCATATTTCTGCACAAATAAATTACAGATATATTCAACCACTGCAAAAACTTCACCGGCTGGGAATATCTTTATTTTTTTTTAACTCTTGAAAAATGAACGCAGTCTAATCACAACATTTTCTTAAATGAAAAACTACAATTAAGAGCCATTTTATATACTTTTAATTGCAGTTTAACATAATTTTAACATAATTTTTACTTCAATATTTATTTTCACAACATAACGCAATTTAATCCAACAACACTGTTTGACATTTGGCAAAACAGCTGATTGAGCGTTGCCTGATGTTCAGTTCTAATTGCAAATTAAACTTTTATTGAGTTAAAAAAATGTGAAATTTATGCATACAAGTATAGTTAACTGCAAATAATAAAGATCTGTATACATATTTTATATCTGAACTATTATTTTACAACTTTATTATCTGCAATGATAAATAGAACCAAAAAAACGCATTAAAAAAACTGCATTCGAATTTCGAACAAAATTCCGGAGGAATTGCTGTTCCTGGAAGATTGACGATACCAAAAAATTTTACCTGGGAACAAAAAATTCCGAGGGAATAGAATATTCCCCAAGTCTTCACGATAGGGCTGATTAAAATTCTCAAATTTTATATTTTCACAAATTCTCAGTGTAGCCACGTTTTTTCAGGGTTGCAATTATTTATTTATATTACTAGTTATTGGTCAGAACGAATTTTTTTAGCTATCTAGCAACTTCCCAATATGCCACAGGGTAAGCGTTTGAAATAATAATCATAATTTCCTTTAAGGTCTAGTGTGTTTTTCAAATCAGTTTCAAATATAAAATAAGTGCTATTTTTAGCTCTTACTCTGAACTTGAAAATGATATGATAATAACATTACCAAAAAGGGCAGTGAAAATTAGGAGCAAAAATGTAGTGACGCTAAAAACAGTATGTTCTTTACGATTGCAATAGAAACCCTGACAAAAAATATAACGCTCTTTGAAATCAATCATTACTTTCAATCGTAGAGTTGAGGTTAACGTTTGACTTGAAGCCCGAGCGCCAAGACAACTTCAGAAAATCGATGCCAGCATCCAAAATGTGGTAGACGTGTTTTTTAAGCTTGTATGTTTCAAGCTCTCGAATATAATTTTGGTGCCTATTCAAGGTTTGCAGGGGCGGTTGGTATATTGTTTTAAATATTCACAGAAGTCCAAACAGTAAAAGATTTCGGTAAGCTATTAGATTTGGACGCGCGTTCTTATGTTATATTTTTTGTCTGGGTTTCTATTGCAATCATAAAAAACATACTGTTTTTAGCGTCACTACATTTTTGCTCCTAATTTTGACTGCCCTTTTTGGTAATGTTATTATCAAATCATTTTCAAATTCAGAGTAAGCGTTAAAAATAGCACTTATTTTATATTTGAAACTGATTTGAAAAATACACTAGACCTTATAGGCAATTATGATTAATTTCTCAAACGCTTACCCTGTGGCATATTGAGTATTAAGTGCAATGGCATATTGGGTAATAAGAAAAAATCGATTATCAACGGACAAAGTCGAATATTCGACTTTTTTACAATCAGATAGTCGACTTCAAATAATCGACTTTTTCTATCCAAAAATCGATTAGTCAACAAATCAAACATCGATTAGTATAACCCCATGTTCGCTATGTATCGTTTGAGTTTGTATTCGCAAAGATAAATGTTATCCTGCAAGATATTATTTGTGTTCTCTTCACATACGGTACGTGTAGCATCCGGTTTTTTTATCTCTGACGAAAACAGAAATATGCCTATAGGAAATATTCCTTATATTTATTATGAATGTATATGTTCATTTTATTATGTCTTTGAGATTTTGAATTGTCTCGTCAACATCACTTGATGTATTATTTTTTATTAATTAATTCATGTTAAAATATAATTAAAATTTTTATGTTATTGGATATTTTTGTTAGTAAAAAAAAAATATTTTTTTTGAAGAAATTGAAAATATGGAAAATAAGTAACTTAAATACAATTAGTGTTCAAATTCTCTTTGTTTTTATAATTAATATGCAGTTTAAGATATTTGTCGTCGATCTTTTATTTAAAATTTTAAAAGTAAAATTTAGCAAGATTATTGCAAGCAAGATCAAGAAAGGTATTACAAGAACAAAATCATATGTTCTTATGCAAGAACAAGAGCAAAACTTAGCCTGCAAGAACAAGAGCAAGAACAATCCTACCATTTCTTGCCTTGTTCTTGCAAATGATCATCACTATCTCCGATTTAGGAGACATCATATAGAAATCGGGCGTTGAACATAACATTACACTTAATTTTTTTTTTTTGAAACCATATATTTGAAAATGAAAAAAGCATAGAAAACGTAAACGGATTTTTAATATTTTTGATTCTAATAAATGATTTTTTAATTACCTTACTTTAATTTTTTTGAAAGTACCAGTCCTTCATTGTTAAAATTAATGTAAAATTTCAATTTATGTAATTTCAAATATTTTGCATTATTTTGGATTTATTCTGGATATACCCATGTGGATATACTCTGTGGATAATTGGATAATAGCAAATGTCGGAATCATTTCGAAAAAACAAAGAAACGTGTAGATGGCGGGGAATTTGAAATAAGGATCTGTTACTTTTTTAAGGATTGGAATTCCAACTTTTGATCGAATTTCATATGAAAATTCTAAAACAAACGTTTTTACTTTTAGATTCGATATCTTAGTAGAATAAATAAGTTTTGAAATTAATTTAAACAGCAAACTTTGTCTTCAACGCTTTCAATTCGTTTGGAAATTAATAAATTCAAAATCGTTTGTTTAGAATTTTGCAGGCAAAATCTGATTCGATCGAAAACTGGAACATACCTCTATATTCCAATCATGTGAAAGATCATAATTTGGCTTCTAATAAACACAATCTATTAAATACGATTTCTAAATCTAGATAAATCCCTTTAACATTTTTTGAATGTATCTGATGTTATGTTTTTAAATAAATGATGACATTTTATTAAATGTAAGACCTGCTTCTTAATAGTTGAAAAAATATTGTTTTCAGTATTTTATACATTGCGATTATTGGGAATTTAAAATTTCGAAACTAAAAATATCAATGACAAAATTGTAGTTGAAATAATGATCAAAATTAAAAATGTATATTTACAACTGCATATTTGTTTATACTGGTCTTTAAATGGTTAAATTTAATTTTCGAAATAGTTTTCTTCTATTCAAAAATATCTTTATCTTGCCAATTTTCAGTACTATTTTAAACAAAGTTTAATATACTTAATTTGTTTAATATGAAATATTTATTTAAGCTAAGTTTAAACTTTCACTGAAAAACTGGACCTTAATAAATACCAAGCACAACTTGGTAACACCAAATAATTTATCTCAATTTATAACGGCTTATAAATGTCATTAAAAAATTAGATAAATCAAGAAATAAAAAACATATTAAATGAATATCAAATTGCGTAATATTTGTTCTATGGATTATTTCGATTTTTATTAAAAATGTAGTAAAAAACACTTTTTATTCTCAGTGTATTTAAATTACAATTGTGCGGGGAATTTTATAGTCAATTGGGGAATTTTCCTAATAATATCGGGGAAAATGAAAATAAGAGTTGGCATCACTGGTTGCTATAGTTAGTGCTGCTACAAGACATTTCTTCTGTTGTGTTCACTTCATACTTTTCGTCGACGCAACAAGAAACATATGAGAATGGAAGAACACAAGCATACAAGCTTGGGATCGACTTTTTCGTTGAAGTTTTTTGTACGAAAAAAAAATTGTTGGTGTGCTTTTACAAGAAGTTGTTGTTGCTGGAGGGCTGTACAAGAAAATAGTGTGTGTCTGTGTTTATGCGATATATAGGGTAGCAACGAAAAATGAAATATTCCTATATGAAATATGTCTTTATTTTGTTGTATATATATATATGCATTTTTGAAGGGCATCATAATATTTTTGTTGAAAATTTATTGTTGGTTTCAAAACAGTAGTCTAATGTGTAACACTAATTAAATCGAATAAGTAGAGTCTGAATAAATCGATATCTGAATCACTGAAGAAAATAAAAGTAGAAAAAATAAATTTGTATTTAAATTATAATTATGCATTTATTGATGAATTTTAACATTATTTAATAGTTTCTTATATTTAATAAAGAGTAAAACGATTGTACATATCAAAACTAAAAGTAATATGCTGATACTTATTAATAATACATTTCAAATACCTTGGTCTTTGGTTAGTTAAAAAATCTACAATTTGGTTGAGATGCAATATAATTAATTGTATATGTTGGGTCCCTAATTACATTAAATATACTTGTACTATACACAGAAAAAATTTTGTTTATAAATTAATTGCGACATCGTTCATAATATATATATGGAAAAAATCATTCTATTTATGAACTATTCTTCGTATATACGAATCGCACAATTTGAACGAAATTGATAAATTAAACGCGTTCATAATTGTTATGAATTGCGTTCATTGGGGTATTGATATTCATTTTTTGAGGCAAAGCTCCGCAACGTCACGTGGATTCAGCCGAAATAAAAAAAACAGTCCACCAAAGGGAGAATAGAAAATACAACACAAAGTAGGTAGGTAGGTATTTAAGTATGTGTGTATGATCGTATGTGTGCAACTGCAATTTTTGACCATTCTATAAATAGATATTTTTATTTTACTGACGCGTCATTCCTCATGACGCGCAGTGATTATTTTGACAACTCTTCGTGACGCGTCGATGATAGCATATACAGTTCTTAGTTTTTATTATTCGTAAGTCATTTCGTACAAATAGACCGAATCGTATCATTTGTTGTTTAATAATTTAGTATGTTGTCCAAAGCAAAAGATATTTGAATGTACATATCTGGAACTGAAACATAATTTTTTTTTTCAACCAATTGTATTTTCAAACAGCAGGGGCGGATCCAGAGGTCGTTCTTAGGGGGGGTGATTTTGAAAAATTATACATATATATATAAATATAATATATATATATATATGTTATATTTTTCAATTTATTAAAAAAAAAGTTTAAAATTCAAGATTAATTTTCATTAATAATAAAAATATTAGCATTTATAATAAAAAAATAGGGTTTGCATTATAAAACAAAATCTAATCGGTGCTTATGGGTATTAGCATACCGTTCTAATATTAGGTCATGGTTTAAGCTTATATTTGTATGTATATTCAATAAAGCAAGTCCATTTAGTCGTTCTTCCGCCATACTTGATCTAAGTCATGTTTTAATTTTTCGTAATGTAGAAAATGACCTTTCTCCGCTTGCACTACTTAGAGGTAGTGTGACCAGTATTATTAATAGAACATGTATGGTGGGATATACATCGCAGTCACAATTTTCTAATAACTGAACTGCAGTGAAGGATGGATAATTTTCAATACTCCATTTTACACGCCACAACTCTAGTTCGGCGATAAGTAATTTTTCTACAATATCTGTTGATTCATTGAAAAATACTGAATATTTTTCCGAAATTTTACGAACTGTGTCTTTGTATAAAGTTTTATCTTTTGTAACTTTTGAATCAGGAATTATAATAGATAAGGAGTATAAATTTGTTGTTTCTGTCGTAAAGCGAGATTGTAAGTCTTCAGTTACATATTCTAATATGGGAATGTAAATCGTTTCTCTATAATACGTCATTGTGTCGGATGTGGAATAATTGGGTCGATGCATTTGTCTATTACAAATTCGAGGTATTTTTATTTCCACTTTTAGCTTATCTGATAGTTCAAAACATTCTTCATATAAAATAGTAAAGTTGTCGATACACGTTGCTCGTTTTTCTTTTAATAGTTTTAATGTGCTTTGTAACATATCTTGTGCCGCCTTAAGATCAATTTGAAGCTTTTGAAAAAACTTAATGGAAGCGTTGTACTTAACAAATCCGAAAGACATATAATAGTAACAAATAATTCGGTATCACGAAGAGTTATCATTAGTGTTTTAGCTTTTGATATACAAAGAGATATATTCGAGAGTTTCAACAATTTTTGGAAGTGAAACTCGAAACTGAAGCATTCCAACGTGGCGTTCTACCCACCGAGTTTCGCATAGTCCTGAAAGTAGATGACCCATTACATCCTTTAGTTTATTAGAACGCTTAGCTGACGCACTGAAGAATGCTATTGTTTCCTTCACTATTTCAATTGAATTTCGTACTGATTGCACGGATGAAGCTTTAGAAATAGATAGATTATGAATGTGATTGGAGCAGGGAGAATATACAGCATTTATAGCTTCAATTTTGACAGCAGCTACAGCTCCGCGAATTTCAGACGTCATTACAGAACACCCGTCTGTTGTTATTCCAATGCAATATTTTACATTTAAATTCAATTCCTTCAGTGTTTTTAGAACAATTAAGCCTATATTAGAACCCGTCGATCTTATTTCAGCAGACCCATCGTCTTCTTTTATCTCACGTATTTCATTATGCACATCAACAAATTTTATAAAATCTTCATACACATTGTTTTCATATATATATCTTAATACGAGAGTCATTTGTGATACATGAGATATGTGAGTAGTTTCATCAAACATAATACTGTAAAATATGTTTGTTTGTATTCGATTTATAATGATGGATATAATTTCATCACCGCAACAATTTATTAATTCATTTTGAGTTATTCTGCTTATATAAGTTGCTCGTGAAGACGACTGCTCCAAATTATGGGCTAATTAGAGTCTCCGCTCTTAATTCCTTCATTTCCGCTCTTTCCTTCCTTCATTTGCTACGCTATCACTTTTTAACCTCTGTGACCTCTGAAAGGGATATTTTGACGTCCTAGTAATATTATCGTTTCAATAATAGGTTTTAATCGGAGACGATTTTTTGTAATTTGTTTCATTCTTTCCTTATCTAGTAGGTTAATAACCGCTGTTTCCGAATTATTTAAAAGCAGTTCTTTTTTCACTAAGTCATTTACCTTTGTTCCAATATAATTTCCAATATCAAGTGCAATTTTAATGTCAGTATGAACATCATTCATTTTGTAAAACGGAACACGATTGATTAACTTTGTGGGGCTTTGTAAATATTCTAATTCTATTTTTTTGCAGATTTTTAGTCGCATCACCTAGAAATAATAAAAATATGATTGCAGAACTTATGGTTAAGAATACATGAATTAATAAATCTCAACCATTTTTGAGTTCATAAGTTGATATGTCGATTTGCTACATTCAAAGTAAGAAAAACATCAAAAATACCGTGTTGTTCTAATCATCACTATTGCTACGGCTTGCAAGATATCACTTCAATTTTAGTACAATCGCTAGCTAATACATAATCGTAATCCAGGAAAATTAAGCTTTGAATACATCCATTACTTTAAACGAATTTGCCTTATGAAATAAAAATAAAACATATGTGATATACAAAAAATAAGTATATCTTTAAAAATAAAATGTTGGCATTTTCACCTCAAATTGAGCATTTTCCCAGGCAGCGGTCAGAAAAATGTTTATTATATAAATTTGTAAGTATCTAATTTAAATACTTTTGATATGTAAAAAATGTCAAATAAGTTGACATATTTTTCAAAAGAAAAACATATTTTTCAATTTTTATAAAATTTTCTTAAGGTAAATATATAAGGGTTATACCACGTCAAATCAACTGAAAATTTTGAAATTTTGGCAGCACCATCTCAGAAAATAATGACATTTTCTAGTATGGTTTTATCGCTTAAACTATATAATTATCAAATAAAACACAGGTCAGTAAAATACAGCATTAAATAGGACAATTGAGAAAAATGTGGGCAACTAGCTGGACATTAGGATAATTTTATGTACATTTCTTTTACAAAATACTGAATTATATTTATATGTCCCTTTCAGTGTTGCATCATTTCTTAAGTAAATCAGGGCAGAAATGTAAAATAATTAATTATTTTAGAATTTAGTTGAGTTTGAGATTTTAATCACTTTAAAAACACATTTTACATACCAAGCCCTTTTACAATAAAAAAATAATTAAATTTTTTTATAGGCGAAAATTATATAAATGTTATAAAAAAAAAATAATAATTAAAAATGTAGAATTTTTTAAAAAATAATTTAGAAAAATAAGCAAAATGGGTCCGTTAAAACCAATCTGAAAAAATTAAACTCTTAAATAGAGATTTAAATTACCCGGAATTTCTTCAAAATGCAACACTTAAATTCCATAGAAATTCAATCCCCGCTCACTTCTGCCCATAAATACATAGATGCCAAGCACTCCATTGCCCGCGTAGTCGAGTTGGCGAGGCATCCCTAATCATGATGAAAACTTGTAATTTTTTGTAATATTTTACGAGAGCTTCAAAATTTATTTGTGATCTTCTCACATAAATTATGATTTAACTTTGATGACTGCCACAGATTTGGTGAAGATGAAGTAATTTTTATTCCCTACACTAAGAGTGAAAGGGTATATTCAGTTTGGTACGCCGTTTGTAACACCCTAAAGAAAGCATCTCCGGTATGCAAACGTATATATATTCATGATCAGCATGACCTCCTGAGTGGATTTAGCGATGTACGTCCGTCTGTCCTTCTGTCTGTCTGTTGAAATCACGATTACGGAAAAAGTTGAAGAGCTGAAGCAATGATTTAGATTACTTATATATCTAAGCTGTCATGATCGATCTATTGTGACCTGAGAACCGACCTCTTATGTTCAAATACCTCATATAAAATTTACATCTACAGATTAATTTTACTATACGTGCTTAGGTAAACTTTTTTGGTCAAATATATATTGACATCATGCTGAAATACATGAAAATAATGTTTTCCTGCGAAACGAGTTGTGGTTCCCAAAAAAAAAAAATCTAAATTCGGTACACCTACCCATTTGTGAATATGAGTATCAAATGAATGGAAATTCTTCGGCGATGGAAAGTTTGTAGTTATTTTCAGGATTCGTATACCCTGGTGACCTATATACCAATTTAAATGGTAACCACACATATGTGTACGGTATTTATAGTCGGCTTAGACCGACTATAATTTTGATAATCCTAACTATCATAATAACACCTACTTAAAAAATTCCCATGTGATCTAACCTTCCCAACTGGTTTTATAATTATTTTTTCATGTTTCATGTTTATTTGTATTCGTTCATATTTTAGATAAGCAACATAATAATATTCTAAATAATTTCAAAAGCCTAATTTGTGGAAAGATTTTTTCGTTTTCATAGAACAATGTAAAGAATTAAAATAGTTCTTAAATGAAATCAAAAAATATTTCAAATATTTTACAATTTTGTTCCAATTAGTCTCACAAAACAAACTATATATATTTTAACTTAATATAAATATATTGTATTTTATGGACATTAAAGATAATTTTATTGAAATGTTTTATAAATATAAAACAGTGCTTCAATATATAAATAACTTATTTATGCAAATTTACCTTCAATAACCGAAGGTACCGCAAAATAATTTGTTATTTTCTGAAGTTTATTCTTCGATGATGCTGCTTCTCCAGAATTTCTTTTTTGAGCCATTTTCAAATACAATCACTACGCACTTGTTTGTACTTTCCAACAGAAAAATCAACGACAACTTTCAAATAATGAACTACAGGTACTACTCAACTGTGTTGTAGTGCTTTCTTGATATATTTTGAAAGCACGCGAATGCAGTGCTTTCTTGATATATTATCAAAGCACTCGCAGAGTTGTACGCAGATAAATGTGAAATTTACTAATTTTTAATATTATATAAAATATATTAGATACAAATTTTGCTAAAATCAGAAGTTTTTAGGAGGGCGATCGCCCCCTTCGTCCCCCCTGTGGATCCGCCACTGTCAAACAGCAGCAATAGGCTTTAACAGCAAGAGTAGATATAAAATAAAATGTCAATATGTCATTAAATTATTTTATATATGGATTGGAATTTTTTCTAAAATCACAAATCGGATTATCTCCATATATATTATTAATACATGTATCTTCAATTTTACTTAATTCAGAATTACATTTTTGTCAAGGTTCATATTTATGTACAATCGCTTCTTCATATTTAATAATTTTCTCGAATTCAGTTGATATTTCGTAACCTTTTTTATTTGGAATTGGTAAAATATGTGCTATCAAAAATGTTTTTTTTACTATAAACGGGATTAAGTTTAACAATAATTAATGTCTCATTGAAATAGTATAAATCATTTTTATGAGTGGAGATGTATTTATAATTAAAATAATTTTTGAAATCTTCTGTTGGCAGTTCATAGGTTGGTATGAAGTTTTGAGTTGCACTTAAAATTATTTCTCATAATTGGAATTAAAAGTAGAGAAAGTGGAATATATTGAGAAAACTTTTGTATGAATATTTGTAATTTTTCCGGTACTCGTAATTCGTTTTTTTACAAACATTTCTATAGATTTTGTGACGTCTTTTTCGTCATCTTCATCTAAAGGATTAGTGAAATATCTAAATATTTGTTTACTTGTGGTATTTGTCGGATACTGTATTTATTATATTATTGAAATCCAATTTTAGGGCATACATTTCACTACAAAGTTAATTAAAACTTTTGTCTGTCATATTTTCAAGTGACCATTCCATTAAATAAATACTATCCTGTATAGATTGTAGATGTATGACGGTAATCCAATCTTATAGTTATAAATCCACGTTCCGTTTTAATATTGTTTACTTCTATCATTTGACAATATAAAGGATATATATTTGAATATATTGCTGTCAAGACTAATACGAATTTCCAATGCATACAGCTTGCCAAAAAAAATAGAAAATATTTTAAAAAATGTCTGAAAAAAATTTGTTTTTAAAATAATTATGTGTATGTTAAAAATAATTTTTATTTCATATATCTTATTATATCACATGATGAGTTGGTTGTATTTCATTATTGGGTGATTTTTTAAAAAATTATATATTATTTCCATTTTTTTTTCTACATATAAGTATACTAAAATAGTCAATAGAAACATTAGGAACATAATTAAGTAATTACTGTATGAATGAATCTCATGTTTAAAAAATATCTCCTCCAAGTATCAAGATGAAATACTCCTATTTCGTGAACACTAATGTGACCAGATATTGCTCCAATATTTACATTACCTAAAGAGTCGGAATGTATAATGCTTACAAATTACTGTTCCTTAATTTTAATAGAATAGTTTCTATATCATATTACATTATTACCTTCTATATCGAAATTATTCCTTGAATAAATGTGTCAAATCGGAGTATTTTTAGTAATTATTACACAGAAAAAATTACTGTAGTAAAATATTCTACATTTATGTCTTCGTTTTGAAAAATGCAGTTCTACTACATTTTGATCGTTTTTTAATACATTTGTATTAATTGTCTGGATTTTACTACAGAATGTATTAGAAATTCGTTTTCTACATATTGCATAATATGTAGTATATATTTGTTTTCTGCAGTTTTTATTTTTGAAATACGTGTACTACATAATACATAAAATGTATTATGCAATTATTTTGTGTATTATAGTTTAAAAATTAAATTATAAATTATTTACATATTATTATAAATTCTTCAATAAAATATATTCTATAAATTTACTATAAATTCCCCTGTATACAAAAATATGTATCACTTAAAGTTATTTGTTTTTATAAAAATTTGATTAAAATTGAATTTATTATATAAAATCTTAAAATTAACAGCCCTATTAATATGTCTTTAATATGAAAACATAATTTACTTTCAAAAACAGCTAAGTTTTGTAAATATTATTTAAACCAAATGTTTAGCTTTTCCAATAATGAAAAAATATTGTCCAATTTAAAATAATATTCGATTGTATATAGAAGACTTGTCAAAAACCACCAATTTGTTAAAGCTGTACACCGAAAAAATTACTGTAGCAAATTATATACATTTTATTTCTTTGTTTTAAAAAAAATTATTTCTGCTATATTTTGTTGGTTTTTAAATACATTTGACTTTATTTGTCTTATTTTTTACTACACCATGTATTGAAAATGCATTCTCTACATATTGCACAAACTGTATTGATATTTAGTTTTTTGCTTTCATTTGAATTCGTGTGGGATCACTGACGAACGAATTACGAAAGGTCGTCCCTCGTGAAGCTATAAACGAATTATTTTGTTTCATATTGCAGAAACTGGTTTTGTTGTTCTTTGTGTTTTTTGCACACGAGGGATGACTGCGAAAGAGGTATATAAATAAACCAAAACTGTTCGTAGCATATTTTTGGTTTTGAAACTTAGTTGTCATCTCTGCAGTATACAAATATAGCACGCAGCTGTAGATGAGTAGTTTGCTGATGTGACGCGTCATGACGTTAGCATTGAAACGGCAAATTTTTGATGTTTTCAATGTTCGCTCTCTCATTTTTCGATCGCCGCCTGTATTTTTTTTGTGGTTGTGGCTAACAATCTTTAGTTGTATTTGTACTATACAACTAAATAGTTTTCAGATTTATAATTCTTGTATCTTATTTTTGGTATTAAAAAAAATATATTAATATTCATTCATATAATTTTCCGAATTAATAAAAATAAATATGTTATTTAATTAATTATCACAACAAAGTAAAATAACTACATATTATTGTAAAATTAAAGGCATATGTAGTAATTTCTCGACATATTTCTGGACGTATAAATAAAGAACAAAATGTAGGTTTTTTAATACATATGTATTGAAATTTTATATAGAAAAGCTGTTAAATTATGTAGTAATTTTCCATATAAAAACAACTACATCAGTTTAGAAAAAATAAATACGTATGCTTTTGGACGTATATCAAATACATATGAATTTATTTTAAAGACATTTTTAGTTATTTTTAATACAGTATTTTTTTCGGTGTATATTTACATCAATTTGTTTTATTATAACATCACTATTATTATGGAATTATCTCCGAATAAATTTTGAATACAATTGTCTCTATATGGTTTTAAATACTTTTTAACATAATTGCTATTATCATAATAAAAAAATGCTATTTTTGCCATTTTTTTCAATTATTTTGTAAATTTGCCAATTTTGCTGTATTTTGCCTAAAAATACCTTTTTTACACTCTGGCAAACCTTTTTTCAGTATTATTTTCGATTTTCTGGTTGTATTAAAAAAATAGAACAAATTATGTTGTATCATCACCTTTTAACCGTATGTGTAATATAGTTAATAATTGCAGACATTATAATGTTAATCTGTCAAAAAATCAACTCAAATGTAGATTGAAGCTTTAATAACAAAAATAATATTGTAGATATTTTAAAAACTGCATGAGTTTGTTACGAGCCCAACTACTATTAGTGGGTAAATTTTTTCTGTATTAGCTAAAACTCGATTATTATTATATATATGAAGTCCTTTTCTTGTGTACTTATTTTTGTATGTTCTTAATTTTGTGAATGAAATTAACGATGTCGACAAAAATAGCTCATTGAAAAATTTTATAAAGATTTTTTTTACCATTTTTTTGACTATTTTTGTGCCATTTTTACTGTTTTTTTGTACCATTTTTAACTATATTTTGTGCCAAAAAAACTTGCCCGGGTAATAACCATAGATTCATTTATAGAAATTTCGAACCCATGCCTTGTTGGCATAGGTTTTACATTACTTTCAAATACCCTTCTGGTGTGAACTGTGGTATACTCATTATAACCAGTTGGGAAGATGACATGGGAAATTTTAAAGTAGGGTCATTTTATAGTAGGTTTCGTATGATGATCAAAATTATAGTCGGTCTAAGGTGACTATAAATATAGGTCACCAGAGTATACGAATCCTGAAAAAAACTATAAACTTTCAATCGCTGAAGAATTTCTATTCATTTGATACCCATATTTACAAATGGGTAGGTGTTCCGAATTTCGTTTTTTTTTTGGGACCTACAAGTCGGTTTGCGGGAAAACATTATTTTTTAAGTATTTGAGCATGAAGTCAGTATATATTTGACCAAGAAAGTTTGCCTAAGCACGTATACAGTAAAATTGATCTGTGGATGGAAATTTTATATGAGGTATTTGAATATAAATGGTCAGATCACTGGTTTCAATGGACCGATCTCGCCAATACAGCGTAGGTATATAAGTTATCTAAATTATGAGTTTCATTCATCTAACTCTTCAATTTTTTAAGTAGTAGGGATTTCAGCAGACGGACAGACGGACAGACAGACAGACAGACAGACAGACAGACAGACAGACGGACATCGCTAAATCGACTCAGGAGGTCATGCTGATCATACCGGAGATGGTTGTTACAAAAGAAGTATCAAACTGAATATACCCTTTCACTCTTAGTGTAGGGTATAAAAACAATATCATCATTAATTGAAACTACTGTTAACTTTACATATGACCATATTTTTATACCCAGTTTCAGTTGGTACGCCGTTTGTAACACCCAGAAGGAATCATCTCCGGTATAGAAAAGTATATATATTCTTGATCAGCATGACCTCCTGAGTCGATTTAGTGATATCCGTCTGTCCGTCTGTCTGTCCGTCTGTGTGTCTGTTGAAATCACGATTACAGATAAACTAAAAGAGCGAAATAAATGAAACTCCTAATTTAGATTACTTATATATCTACGCTGTCTGTCAGTGAAAATGGCCATGATCAGCCCATTGTGACCTTTGAACCGACCACTTAAGTCCAATACCTCATATAAAACATACATCTACTGGTGAATTTTACTGTATACGTGCATATGTAAACTTTTTTGGTCAAATATATATTGACTTCATGCTCAAATGCATGAAAATAATGCTTTCCCGCAAAACGACTTGTGGTTAAAAAAAATCGAAATTCGGTACACCTACCCATTTGTAAATATGGGTATCAAATGAAAGGAAATTCTTCAGCGAAGGAAAGTTTGTATTTATTTTCATTGTGAATGGTAACCACACATATGTGTAGGGTATTTATAGTCTATAAATGTCCCTACTTTAAAATTTCCCATGTGACCTAATCTTCCCAACTGGTTAGAGTTACATTGTTTTTTTTTTTTTTTCATCATTTAATACATTTGGTGAGTTAGAATTTATCAGTGGTACTGTCCGAAACAGTCTTTATTTGTTCTCTTAATATCAATGTGTATAATTCAACCTTATTAATCTCTTTTTGAATGTTATCAATTTTGTTTAATATTTTTGAATTTATTTGACTTAATATTTTTTTTGTTTGTTGTTATTTCAATTGTTGTATTGTTGATATATGCGGAAAGACGTTCTTTAATTTTAATTTGACTATTCATTTCATTAATAAGATTATGGATGTTTGTTCAAATAATATTCAGTTTTCCTTTTATTTCCTCTTCATCATTTGCGTCCATTAAACCAAATAGGTATTTATATCCTTTTCCGACTACATTTATCAATCCTCTTTTTGAGATATGATGAGGAAAAATACTGTTATATTGGTGCTTCAAAAAATTGAAATTATTCATTAGTGATGTAGAATGATTAAATATAGAAAAATGTTGAACTAAATTCAAATTTGGTTCTATTATTTTAATGCTTTCTTCGAATGAACATTTTTTCACAATAATTAGTATTTTTGAATACTTTTCTATTATTGGTACTTCGCCTGTGTGTATTACAACGAAACCGTTTGTATCTGTTATCTCTTGGATGTGAATTTTTTGTCTCAACAGAATAGGAACATGAAGTAACAATATAAGGACGAAAATAATGTAAATTCATGATCCTAAAAATAAAATTTATTTAGTATTGAGGATGAAAAGAAATTTATTCTTTCCAAAAATGATCTTGTGCCCCTTTTTGTTTAAATTATTTTTTTTGTTTATATTATTATTTATCTAACGATTTAACGATTTTTTAATTATTTTCTTAGAAACCACTTATCAATAATTTTTATTTTTATAAAATAAGGATAATTTTTCAATATGAAACAAATTAATGACACATCATATTATTAATTAATGCTATACGCTAGGGATGCCCAACTCGCCTGCCCGCGGCTGACTGCACGGTCAATCGAGCGGGGATTGCAACGCAGAAATGAGCGGGGAAATTTAGTGTTGCATTTTTAGAAATTCCGGAAAATTTAAATGTCTATTTAATAGTTTAATTATTTGAGATTGGTTTTAACGGACCCATTTATATAACTTATTATTTTGAATTACTAAAATATACAAATTTTGTTATTTTAAATAATTATATTTTTTTTTTTCATAACATTTATATAATTTTCGCATGCAAAAACAAAATTTAATTATTTGTTATTATTTTGTAAAATGTTTTTTGATATAAAATGTGTGGCTAAAGTGATTAAATTCTCAAACTTAACTAAACTCTAAAATATTTTTTTATTTCACATTTCTGCCCTATTTTACTTAAGAAATGATGCAACACTGAAGAGAGTGAGAGTGCGGTGAGATTTATACATTTAATTAAACAACTTTTGATTTCATGTATCTAATAAAAAAACAACATAAACATTATATTTTTAACGGAGCTAGAAACAATTTTAAACTGTACGTTTCAATTGTGAATGTAAACATCTCAAATTATTTTTTTAATCAAGCAAAACTACAAACATAAGCTGGCGCACTCCCCAGGAAAGTAAATTAACATTATATATAAATATTTTATAATAATTTCAGATATTAAAAAAATTAAGTCAAAAATTCTATTTCACAATTTCTACTAGGTTATTTGCTACAATTGACAGTGAGTTTATACTGAATAAAATGTATTTTTACGATAAATAGTTGGGATTTATTTAATCATATAATTCATTATAATAATTCATTCGAATAATGTTTATGATAAATATATATATAAATATATGATAAATATATAGTTCAAAAATACTTACTTTCTTAAATGGCCCTTACAACCGTGGGTCGGTTTTGGTCGCTGAGATGCCTACTGAGCCCTAAGTAGCACCTGTTGGCAAGAGTTATTCTCCGATTGATCTCCAGGCTGACGTCGTTGTTGCTGTTTACGCTGGATCCCAGATAGACGAAGTCCTTCACAATATCGAACTTGTGGGTGTAGAAATAAGTATTTTGTCCAAGACGCACGGACCCGTTTTTGCTTGTTTACACAAGGAACTTCATTTTGTCCTCGTTCACAGCTAGACCCATTCGACGCGACTCTTTCTCCAATCTGGAGAATGCTGCGCTGACTGCTCGTGTGCTCCTGCCAATTATATCAATATCGTCGGCATATGCGAGCAGCATGACACTTTTGTTCAGGATAGTGCCGCTGTGACGGAGTTCGGCAGCTCGAACTATTTTCTCCATCAATAAGTTAAAACCAGTTGGGAAGGTTAGATCACATGGGAAATTTTAAAGTAGGTGTAATTATGATAGTTAATATTATCAAAATTATAGTCGGTCTAACTTGGCATCTTTCATGCGACCAGTCACTTGCATGCGACCATATTCTGCTTACGAGCTCGTGCATGCTTTCTATTAGCTCTTCGCCTCCGGTCTTAAACAATTCAGCAAAATCAGCACCTGCGGCTTTGTTGTTTTTCAGCCAAACGATATCTGTTCTGACCTCGTCATTTTTTTTTTTTTATTATTGCTTCGGGGTGATGCACTGCGACCTGAATAGATCTATTGTGCCCCGCTTGATACCATGACTGAAGCCATTCTCAGCTGTGGCATCTCCCTATACTATTTATAGGGGGTTCTGGTTTTAAATAGTTCTATAAGATGTCCGTCAAGCCTATCTCAGTTAAAAACCTGATTATATGGTTAGGGTTCATCTTTCTAATATCGTTTGGACTTGGTTGTCGATTCCCAAGTATTTGCATTCTTGTACGCATTAGCGCTGGACACGTTTCTAAAATGTGTTCTGGATCTTCATCGTCTTCTGGACAGAATCTACATGTACTGTCAGTTTGTATACCCATCCTAGTTAGATGTTTAGCAAGCCGACAATGACCCGTAAGAAGTCCTGTTAGAATTCTCAGGTTTTTCTTCGATAGCTTAATGTATTCTTTAAATCTTCTTATGTCATAGGACCCAATGAATTTCTTTGATTGACGCATTTTAGCCTGCCCCAACCATAGGAGTTCTCTGGTGTAAAGTAGTTCTTCTCGTAAAAACTTTTTTACAACACTGTCACCGATTCCACAAAAAGGTTCGGGTCCTTTTAGCTTTGTGGCGGCTCCTTTCAGTGCAAGTTTGTCAGCTTCTTCATTGCCTTCTATTCCTCTGTGGCCAGGGACCCAGAGTATGGTGACACTATTATTCATACCTAGTTTATTTATTTTACCTAGACATTCCCATACTAGTTCTGAATTGATCTCGTAAGATTCTAATGCCATTATGGCTGCCTGGCTGTCCGACAGGATTGCTATATTTCTATTGCTATAATGCCTATCCAGATTGAACTGGATTCATCTATCTATAGCGTATATTTCCGCTTGAAAGATACTGGTGTATTACCCCATGGCTTCGAAGTATTTGGTTCTAGGCCCATATACCCCTGCTCCGGTTCCTTCATCTGTTAGTGATCCATCCGTGTACCACGTGATCATATTCTTGTGTATATCATATGTGTCAGATATGTTTTTCCATATCTTTTTGTTACTGCGTTTCGTCTTGAAGTTTTTACGAAGTTGAATCTCTTCGTTTTATGGTCTATTGGAGTTGGTAGCGTGGGAAACAGTCGGGTCAGAAGACACGCTTTCCCGGGCTCCATACGTCCTCCATTTCCAATACCTTCGTTTGCTATGCGGTGGAGTGCTCCTCTTGCCACTCCCTGCAGGAACAGGTGTAATGGTGCAAATTCAAGGAGTACTTCCATTGCCGCAGTGGGACATGTTCTCATGGCTCCTGTTATACAAGAACAAGCTAGCCGTTGAACTTTCTCTAGAGATTTCTGTGTTGTCCGAAGACTTCATTGTATACATCCATCGCATTATTTTGGGTGTGCATCCCCAACTTTTGCCTGAAATGGACCTACTTATCATAATTGCCCGTGTGGCTTTTATTATGACTTCTTTTTCTTGTTGCTTCCATAGAAGTTTGCTATCTAGTGTAATTCCTAAATATTTGACTTCTTCACTCCGGCTTACTTCGACTCCATCTAGCCGGATTGGTCTAATATTACGTTTCTTCTTCTTGTAAAGGGTACCATGGTGGTTTTTGCGGGATTTATATTTAGTCCTACTGTTACACACCATTCCTTTGTAGTTCTGAGACCCAATTTTATTCTATCACATAGAGTGTCGTCAAATTTCCCTCTGCATATGATTACTATGTCGTCGGCGTACCCTTGACATTCAAATCCCATGTTTGTAAGTTTCCACAGTAGCTCATCTACAACCAAGCTCCACATAAGGGGTGAGAGTACCCCCCCCCTGTGGACAGCCTCTAGTTGTAATAATTCTTATGTTGGTTGTCCCAACCGTTACTTCTGCTGTTCTGCATTTTAGCATTTCGCTCATCCATCTAGACATAGTGTTGTTTACTCCCTTAACCTCCAGGGACCTCTTTATGCCCTCATGAGAGGTATTATCAAAGGCACCCTCGATGTCAAGGAAGGCACACAGTGCGATCTCTATGGTTTTCTGTATTATATTTGTCAGTTGATATAGAGCGGTTTCTGTGGATCTGCTTGCTCTGTATGCATGCTGACAGGCATGTAGTGGAATTTCTTTCAGAGTATCCTCTCTGATATAATTGTATATTATCTTTTCCATTGTTTTGAGTACAAAGGAAGTGAGACTAATTGGCCTGAAGGACTTTGGATGGGTGGGACCTTTTTTACCCACCTTTGGTATAAATACCACCTTGGCTCTTCTCCAAATGCTTGGTATGTAGCCTGGTGCTAGGCTGCTTCTAGTTATTCTTATCAGGTGATTCATTAGGTAATATTTACCCTGTTGTAGCAAAGCTGGGAATATGCCATCAACACCTGGGGACTTGAAAGGTTGGAATGTTTGTAAGGCCCAATCAATCTTTTGTTATGACCTTGTTTGCAATCTCCCAGTCTTCTATTCTGGGTCTCACAAGAATTTCATCGTGTTCTTGCACGTTTTGCGTGCTGCCTGGAAAGTGAGTCTTTAGCAAAAGTGAAACCTTTTGATTCTCATTTTCGGTATAGCTCCCATCCTCCCTTTTTAGTGAGAGTGATGTTTCTGTTTTAACTTTTGCTATAGCCTTGTATAGCCTCGCTGCAGCCGATGTGTCAGTGATGTTCTCACAGAAGTTTCGGAAGCTTTTCCTCTTCGCACTTCTTATTTCTTTATTATATGTGGTAAGAAGGGCAGAGTAGGCCTGCCAGTCCCCGGTAAGCTTAGCCCTATTAAAGAGCCTACGTACTTTGGTTCTTAGTTTTGACAAGTGGTCACTCCAGCATGGAGTTTCTCTTTGTCTGGTTACTTTTTTCTCTGTGCAGCTGGATGCATAGGCATCGTTTATTGCATAGTTTATTTCATTTACCATACTTTCCAGCTCTAATGGGTGCCTTGCGGCTCTAACTGTACTAATACGTTCTAAATTGGTTTTTAGTATGTCTTTATACTTCTCCCAGACTGTTTTCCTGGGATTTATTATATTACTTACTTTTGGTGTGAGCCCATCCCAAATCGAACAGTATTATCCTGTGATCTGACATAGATGGTTCGCTGGACACTCTCCAGTTTTTTACTGTCTTATACCTGTTCCCGAAAGTGATATCAAGAACCTCTTGACGTACCCTAGTTACAAATGTTGGTGTATTTCCCATGTTGTAAATATCTAAGTTATATGATACTAAAAATTCTAAGAGGTACTCACCCCTTTTATTTGTGTCCGTGCTTCCCCATACCTCATTATGCGCATTTGCGTCACTTCCGATGATAAGTGGAACGTTCTTCTTTTGGCAGTAATCCACCACCTTCTGGATATCTGCTGGTGGCGCTATGGTTTCCTCACCAGGGAAATAACACGCCGCTATGACTACTTCGCGGGGGTTATCGTTCATCATCAGAGAGACCTGAATGACTACTTGATCCCGCGTTAGGAATTCTGAAAGACAAAGATATTTAATATCGTTTCTAATCAAGATACAATCTCTAGGATTATCCACCCTGATATCCCATATTATCTTTGCATCCTTACTTGCCAGACCTTCAATCTGGCCCCTGAGTACCCAGGGTTCTTGAATCAGCACCATCCCAATTTGTTGCTTTGCAACGACCTGCGTGATGATGTCAGACGCCGTCTTCGCGTGATGCAGGTTTATTTGGGCGAATTTGGTGCTGTTCATGCTTCTATTTTTTTTTTTCATATTTCTTCCTCTAACAGAGTCGCCTCGTCCTCTGTTAGGGTCTGGTTGCTGGCGTCGCCCACGTACAGATGGGCTATGTCGATATCCGACATTTCCTCCTCCGAGCGTGGTAGGCCGACGTGCCTCCAGTTTCTTCATCTGCCGCCTCCTCGACATTATGCAGTTGCAGACCTGCTGTCGAGGTTGACGGTACATAATCCACCTCCATCTGGGACACATGCAGTGTACCTGCTGCCGATGTCTTCGGTGCTTCTTCGTTTTTGTCGACATCTTTGTCGTCCTTATTCTTCGCCACGTGCACAGATACGTTGCCGAACCTGTATTTCAGCACGCGTCCTGCCTTCTCGATCTCATCCATCGATTGAGTATCGACCCCAATCAGGAGTAGTTGACCGTTGGCATCTTCGGTGACCCGGTACACCTTCCATATACCGGTATTCAACCCTTCATTCTGCTTGTCCAGAAGGCTTAGCAACTTGCTGGTTTCTTTCCCAACGCTTCTGGGAAAGTAGATTTTGATGGTGTGCATGTGAGGTATGTCATCACCCAAACATGCCATCAAATCCACCCCCTTCCACGCCGTTAGTTTTCCAGCCGCCTGTTTTAGCCAGTCTGCAGTCTCCTGGTTGGTACATTCCACTAGCAGCATTCCTGGCTGGAAGGATATGCCCTCGAATTTCAGGTTGCACGTCCATCCGAGATCCATTTCATCAACGATCGCCTCCTCCAGAGTTGAAAGATCCTCACTGGTGAGTATTTGATCGGGAAATTCCTTCGCCAATACGGCCACCCTTACCGACTTCACGGCACTAGCATAGCTTGTGCTCGGTTTGGGTGGTTTCCCGTGTGCTGGCTTTGTGAAATGCCCTCCACCTGCATTGGTGTTTAAGGCCTTCTCCGTTCGCACCTTTTTGGTGTACTTTTCTGGCGGCGTAATCGCATCGCTAGCTCTTTTATTGCCTACTGTGGCTTCTGCTGTGCCTTGGTTTCCCTGCCGGTGCTCTAGTGCCTTGTTGCGGGCCTCGTCGGGTTTAAACCCCTTTACAAGGTACCGCAGGTACCACTTCCGGCCAGAACCGCTCAGTCCCTCGCGTCGGGAATCGTCTGCCCCACCAGGTTGCCCCAATGGTGGTAATGTTGGCATGTGGCGGGGTTTCCGAATCTTCGCCTCTGCCAAAGCAGCCCCTCTACTTGTTGTAGGTTTCTCTTCAGACACTGTTTCTTCCTTGGGCACTTCACACTTGACAGTTTTGGCCTGTCTCGTGGTCTTAGCTACCTTTGGGGTTTCTTCTTTTTGTTTTTTCTTCTGCCCCTGGCGGTCGTCGTCATGGAGATGAGCCTCCATTCTGTCCGCCAGTTCCGAAGCAGTTAAGCCCTGCTTTTTTAAAGTTTTTTCCATATTTCTGTTCATCTGTAAGTAAAATAATAGGGGATTATAGGTCGGTCATGACATAGCTCCTTATACCATGACAAGGCCACACATACTCGCTGAGGCGACCAGGTATCAGCGAGGCTCCGTTCCATCACAGTCTTTTGCCCCTGACTGCAACCGTCCAATGACACGGGTCGCATAACATCGTGGACTAGGGGAATATAGGATTTTAATGATTCTGGATTATACATTAAGGCATAATCCTCCACATATCGTCCAGTTTCGCCCGACTATGCTAGCCAGCTCTCAACAGAGACATGACCGTACTGAGACTGTTTCCAGCGGTCACCACTTGGAGGTCATAGTCGCACTTCCATAGTACCCATACAGTTACGGCACGTACCCAAGGGTTACATGTTGTTCCCCCTGCTTCGAGTACTATGGCTGACCGCCTCGTCATGGTCGGGTGGCGGAATCTCAACGTCGTCAACAAGTACTAGGAATGCCGGGTTTACTTCTCTATCGGTGGAATTGCGGTCATCATCACCGGTCTGCAGTTTAGAGAAGTGATCCATCCATATCTTCAGTGTACTCTGGTTATCTGTGACTAGATACCCGTTCTCATCTTTACAAGAAGAGGCTCCGGATTTTGAACCTCTCGAAGAATTTTCGAGCCTCATTCCTGTCCCCATGCATCTCAATCTCCTCACACTAACGTCGTCCTGCCTTTACGGCTGAAAAGACGTCTCTCTTTCCTTCCCTTCTCTTTGTATCGCTCCTTCGCAGATCGCGTTGTTACTGACTGCAGTTTGGATTTGTACGCAGCATCTTTCTCTGTAGTGTCCGCGCGACACTCTTGGTCATACCACTGATTCCTCAGGGGGCGTTAGAATCCAAGCACCTCTTCGGCAGCCGTACGCATAGAGCAGGAGATATGGTTCCACTGCGCGCTTATATCATGGAGAGGAGGAGTGCTTTGTCTAAGCAGGTGTGAGAGTCGAGTGGAAAAGGCTTGCGTTGGCTGTTGTGATTGCAGTTTTCCGACGTCGAACTTTCTCTGCGTTTGGTTCCGTATCTTTGGTTCCGGATCTTGGCTGCTACAAGGTAATGAACCGAGTCCATATTGGCACCTCGGATAGTGCGAACGTCCATCTCGCTCGAGGCGTGCCTTCCGTCAATCACAACGTTGTTAATTTGGTTTCGAGTTTTTTGATCGGACGACAACCATGTGGCCTTGTGGATTTCGAAAAGTTCGAATCTTGTGCTGCGGCGAAGTCGATTAGCCTCGTCCCGTTATGGGAAGCGTTGGCATGGAGGCTAAATTTTTCGATTGTGGGACAATAGATGGCTTCTCTGCTTACCTTGGCGTTAAAATCGCCTAGCACGATTTTGATATCGTGACGGGGGCAGCGCTTGATGCGGATTGTTGCCAGCCTTTCGTCCACGGTCGTGAACATAGAGACGGAGTCTCTTGCTGACCACAAATCCACATCCGCATGGCAGCTGTAGTAGATATCACAGGACGCTTGTTTCGAGCAGTCCTGTCCCGTCCATCGCATGTCCTGGATAGCGGTGATGTCAGCCTTATATTTTTCGAGGACATCTGCCAGCTGGATAGAGGCACCTTCCCTAGAAAGGGTCCGGACATTCCAGGTGCATATCCGTAAATCATGGTCCTTAAAACGTTTGCGTGGGTCGTCATCGTGGTAATCGATCTTTTATGTTTTCATTGGGCGCATAGGTTTTTTCCGTGGTGGGACCCAAACCAAACGCACGAAACTTCACTCTGAGGGAGATGCTCGCCACTCACTTTAGCCGACTTCTACAACGGGTGGTGTAGAGCGTCGTTTCCAGGGACTTCCACGAAGAGGACTTCCACCGAAGTGGAGGTGTCACCATTTGATTTGCCAAGAATTTGCCAATTCTGGTGACCAGTGAGTTAACTTGAGACGAAAATATGTATTGTGCTTATTATACACGAAGAAAACAGAATGCTTATGAGAGTGTTGCTGGAACTAAAATACTACTCGCTTTTACAATTCCAATATGCAGGAAATACAAATAAATTTGCAGTAAAATTTTAAATAATTTGTAATCATCATATATTTTGTATTATTTGTGAGATATTTCGTACAATCATCAGGAAAAATGATATATTTGTGGTAGATTCACTGCAGCTACTAGAGAAATGGTAGCATTGCTGCAAATATTCACATATTCCACAAATATGAATGCTTTTGTAGAAAAACAATTAATTTTGTCTAAATATCACAAAAAGTGTGAAATATTTGACTTGAATAATTTGCAACTGCAATGATGTTTAAGGCTCTAATACTTTTCAACCATCTTTCGTTTTCTTTGTGAATGGTTTATTAAATTTATAATACTGCCTTTCTAGACAAAACCAACTATCTCTATTGTACATTTCTCGAAGTACATGTATTCTTGTTTTCTCGATAAAATTAAAAAACAACAATTAATATTTCCACTCTACTTAAAACTTTTAATTTTTCAGTGCATTTTTTGGGAAACAGTGGCAGCGTGATCGACTGAGAGTTTTTGCAGTTCACACGAATTTATATTCGTTGTGCTCGCTCAAACTCTAACAATACTCTCACCCTTTGCGCTTCACCGCTGTTCCCCTCACCAAGCACTTTGTGGGCTGACGTCGTGCCCGTACGGGCACAATGCCCATACGGGCTGAGTTGGCCATCCCTACTATACGCTATTTAATTTTTTATATTCTTTAATAAATCTATGTGGTGTTATGGTTCAACAATCAGTATATGATTTTAATAAATTATGTAGTTTTAGTAAAGAATAAAAATAATTTGAAAATATATCGATATTGAATAAAAAAAAGTAATTAGTCTGTTTTTATATGTAATATGTAATTAAATATGTAGATATATGAAATTTTGGAGAAAAGCTGATATATTTAATATCGCCATTAATTTATTTATTAGGGCGAATATTTATATTTAAGTTGAAAAATATATTTCAATATTATCATTATTTATAAAATCAAAGTTTAATTACGTAATTATTTTTAATGAAATTATTTATCTTAATGTATTTCCGACAACTCAATCACAGAATTAATTTTTTATAGAATGAATATAAAAGGAAGTTCTTTCGTTTTGAGCAACACTTATATGATATAAATTTACTCACTCACACAAAATTGTATTCCTTCTGAAATGTAACAGCAACTGAGCGATTTAACAAAATTACCGAGGTTAAATAGCATAGGATCAACTCATGTATTACATTAAAACTATTGAAATACATATTTACAAAAACTATTTTCCATTTCAATTGATTTAGTTTAATATCCTAAAACATCATCATAAACAAATTAAAGAAATATATATGGTGTCCGGACATGGTGTCAATTCCAATTTGGGGATTATGTCCACGTTCCTATGCGGACATAATCGAATTCGAATTGGGGGTTATGTCCGCCGAAATCGGTCATAATTCCCAATCAATTAAGTAAGAACTTAAGGGCTTAAGTTCACGTTGCTGTGCGGACATAAACCCCAAAATAATATGTTATCATGCACAAATTAAAATTTGGCCTTCTGCGCTTCAGTTTCACATAAATTCTAATTATATTCTTGTTTTATTTATTAATAAGAAGAACGAAATTTTATTTACAAAAAATCACGCGAAATAAAATTTCGCATGCGGCGCTTCAGTTTCGCATAAATTCTTAAAATATCAAAATAAAATTATATCATTGTTTTACGCACTAACGAGGAGAATGAAATTTTATTTACAAAAAATTGCCCGATTTTTTGGAAATAAAATTTCGCTTGCGGCGCTTCATTTCCGCATAAATTAAAAATATCAAAATAAAATTATATCTTTGTTTTATTCACTAACAAGGAGAATAAAATTTTATTTACAAAAAATCGCGCGATTTTTAGAAAATAAAATTTTGCCGGCGGTTTCGCATAATTTTAAAAAATATCAAATTAATTTTATTTACAGAAAATCACGCGACTTTTGGAAAAAATTTCGACTGCGACTCTTCACTTTTACATAAATTCAAAAAATATAAAAATAAAATTATATATTTGTTTTTTTCATGATGAGAAGAACAAAATATTATTTACGAGTTGGGAAAGTTAGGCCACATGGGTAGTTCGGTCACATGGGACGGACTGTTATAGTCGATCGGGCCCGACTATGGAATACCCTACACCAGGCATGTCAAACTCATTGGGCATCACGGGCCGCATTGGCAACTCACAAGATGAGACGGGCCGCAATTTGTGTACCATTCAAAAAAAAAAACAATCAGTTTTTACATTTGGTTCTTTTGTTGTAAAATAAAATATAATGTTAAGATGATAAAAATTTTCATAGATCCTCGTTAAAAGCGCCGCAGGCCATTTTTTTGCCATTTTTGTCTGTATGAAATATATCGACAAAATGTTCGAACTTCTTTGATCCTGCCAAAAATGTTGTCTGGGGATGTATATTTTTAACACTAAAAACAATATTATCAAACAGATCTAACAATCATCCAAAATTGTTGCAACTTTTTATGTCCGCAAAATCGTACGATATCGAATTAGTTCTTGTACCAATATCGAATGTCAAATCGTACTAAATTTGAATTGCAAGGACAATCCATTGATTAGATGTTCGGATTTAGGAGTTATGACGAAGTTTGTTTTATTATCGAGTTTTTATTCTACAACCACAAAAAGTAATCATTGACTATTTTTTTTTAAACTTTGGACCACTGTATCTCTGGAGAGGGTGAGTCTTGAACTCTGGTAGATTTGGTGTGGAATGTCTCTAATACAAAAAGTTTTACTTACTAAAAAAATATGTTAAAATGAATCCAATTCCAATTTGTTTTATTCTGATTGCGCCTTTATTTGATACTGGAGCAGATTCCTAAAATGGTTTTGTTGAATACTGTCCAGTTTTTAAGATTTTTTATGTTTTAAATATTTTTCTCTCCTTATATTTTGAATAGTCGAACAATAATGTAATTTTTTCTTCGGTGTACAAAATTTCGGTGTACAAAACAATGCGCTACCATATATTTTTTATAAATGCCGTTGAAATATAGCCAAGGGAAATTCAAAACTTTACATTGCATTTAAAATTTTATGAATATAAAACAATATTACTTGATGAAAAAAGATAAACATTATTGTTATGCCATTTTGCAACGTCATTTACAATATTTAAAATGAAAATTAGGAAAATAAATTAATAGCCGTATTCTGGCATTTTCATGACAAAGTCAAGTCATTGAAATGTTGTCATTCACCATGTCATGCATTTGTTATTAATAACTGTTACTGTATTCTACTTTAAACGTGACGTTACAGTTGGGTAAAACCAATTTTAATTCCAAATACATCAGACTGATTTTTTCCATCTGAATGTCGCAGAAAATCGAACTGCGACAAAAATCCGTTGATATATTTGCATTTCAAAGTGAAGATATAGTGCAATACAATAAAGTGCATAACTAAAAACTAGTAAAAAACACATGTTATAAAAAACACGCGGGCCGCGTGTTTGACATGCCTGCCCTACACCTTAATGTGAGATATTTAATTGTATACCTCAGAATATTATTCACATATCAGAAATTTACGTCTTATATAATTTAAAAAATTGATATAAAAGTATAAAATATCTAATAAAAATTATAAAAATAAAAGTGGGCGGACCACGCCTATATTTAAAATTGTGTACGGCAAATATTTCACAGAATTGATTTTAATAATTTACGGATCAAATTTCCACTATGAAAACCCGGGAAATAATGAAAAAAAAAATGTGGGCGGATTACGACCATTTTTGGACCACATATTTTTAGGTGAATTATAACAATAAGTTTTAAATTTTATAACTATGTCTTGAATACTTTTCGAGTTATTAGTTCCTAAAGAGTTATATGAAAGTGACTTGTATGGAAGGTGGGCGTGTCCGTTGACCGATTTGGCTCATTTTCAAACTCAGTTCCTACTTTTGGCTAAAATATATTGAGACAAAATTTCATCGCATTCTGATCAGTATTTTTAAAGATTTTCTGTTTTCGGACAGCAAGACGGACAGACGGACATGGCTAAACGGACTCAGATTGTGATGCTGATCAAGAATATATATACTTTTCCATACCGGACACGCCTCCTAAGGGGCGTTACAATATATGCACAAAGTTAATATATCCTGTACGTCATAGGTGTAGGGTATACAAAATTTTAGTTACAAATTTATAAAAAAATTGCATTTAAAAATATAAATAACTAATAAATTTAACAAAATAAAATCGCATTTAAAAAAAAAAAATCAAAAATATAAAATCGGACATAACCGCCAATGGGGGTTATGGCCGAATTCATTGTTTGATTTAAACCCCAAATTCGCAATTCGAATTCGATGGCCGAAACACCGACTGACATAACCCGCAAATTCGAATATGTCCCTTGGGGGTTATGTCCGGACTTAAACTCGCAAAATTGACTAAAAAATGGATCATAGTTTCATTGATGCATAACTATAGAACTGGTAGTTTAATCGTATTTTGTAATATAAGTCAATTTATGTAGAATAAAGAGAAAAACATTGTATGCCTATTCACTTTTTACCTATGTGTTACCGTTCTTGGTGTTTTAATCTGTCAAAGTCAAAGTTTGCATGTTACTTTTTTTTTAAACGTCTCTAAAAAATAATAGGAGGGGGCTGAATTATATATGCTATACACCACTGACTAGGGAATTGACAATGTAGAATAATATACTTTTTTTTACTTTTTTTTAGCAATATGTTTTTCAATACATAACAAAATAAAATCGCATGTATATTTTTAACACTAAAAACAATATTATAAAACAGATCTAACAATCATCCAAAATTGTTGCAACTTTTTATGTCCGCAAAATCGTACGATATCGAATTAGTTCTTGTACCAATATCGAATGTCAAATCGTACTAAATTTGAATTGCAAGGACAATCCATTGATTAGATGTTCGGATTTAGGAGTTATGACGAAGTTTGTTTTATTATCGAGTTTTTTTTCTACAACCACAAAAAGTAATCATTGACTATTTTTTTTTAAACTTTGGACCACTGTATCTCTGGAGAGGGTGAGTCTTGAACTCTGGTAGATTTGGTGTGGAATGTCTCTAATACAAAAAGTTTTACTTACTAAAAAAATATGTTAAAATGAATCCAATTCCAATTTGTTTTATTCTGATTGCGCCTTTATTTGATACTGGAGCAGATTCCTAAAATGGTTTTGTTGAATACTGTCCAGTTTTTAAGATTTTTTATGTTTTAAATATTTTTCTCTCCTTATATTTTTAATAGTCGAACAATAATGTAATTTTTTCTTCGGTGTACAAAATTTCGGTGTACAAAACAATGCGCTACCATATATTTTTTATAAATGCCGTTGAAATATAGCCAAGGGAAATTCAAAACTTTACATTGCATTTAAAATTTTATGAATATAAAACAATATTACTTGATGAAAAAAGATAAACATTATTGTTATGCCATTTTGCAACGTCATTTACAATATTTAAAATGAAAATTAGGAAAATAAATTAATAGCCGTATTCTGGCATTTTCATGACAAAGTCAAGTCATTGAAATGTTGTCATTCACCATGTCATGCATTTGTTATTAATAACTGTTACTGTATTCTACTTTAAACGTGACGTTACAGTTGGGTAAAACCAATTTTAATTCCAAATACATCAGACTGATTTTTTCCATCTGAATGTCGCAGAAAATCGAACTGCGACAAAAATCCGTTGATATATTTGCATTTCAAAGTGAAGATATAGTGCAATACAATAAAGTGCATAACTAAAAACTAGTAAAAACACATGTTATAAAAAACACGCGGGCCGCGTGTTTGACATGCCTGCCCTACACCTTAATGTGAGATATTTAATTGTATACCTCAGAATATTATTCACATATCAGAAATTTACGTCTTATATAATTTAAAAAATTGATATAAAAGTATAAAATATCTAATAAAAATTTTAAAAATAAAAGTGGGCGGACCACGCCTATATTTAAAATTGTGTACGGCAAATATTTCACAGAATTGATTTTAATAATTTACGGATCAAATTTCCACTATGAAAACCCGGGAAATAATGAAAAAAAAAAATGTGGGCGGATTACGACCATTTTTGGACCACATATTTTTAGGTGAATTATAACAATAAGTTTTAAATTTTATAACTATGTCTTGAACACTTTTCGAGTTATTAGTTCCTAAAGAGTTATATGAAAGTGACTTGTATGGAAGGTGGGCGTGTCCGTTGACCGATTTGGCTCATTTTCAAACTCAGTTCCTACTTTTGGCTAAAATATATTGAGACAAAATTTCATCGCATTCTGATCAGTATTTTTAAAGATTTTCTGTTTTCGGACAGCAAGACGGACAGACGGACATGGCTAAACGGACTCAGATTGTGATGCTGATCAAGAATATATATACTTTTCCATACCGGACACGCCTCCTAAGGGGCGTTACAATATATGCACAAAGTTAATATATCCTGTACGTCATAGGTGTAGGGTATAGAAAATTTTAGTTACAAATTTATAAAAAAATTGCATTTAAAAATATAAATAACTAATAAATTTAACATTTAATAAAATCGCATTTAAAAAAAAAAAATCAAAAATATAAAATCGGACATAACCGCCAATGGGGGTTATGGCCGAATTCATTGTTTGATTTAAACCCCAAATTCGCAATTCGAATTCGATGGCCGAAACACCGACTGACATAACCCGCAAATTCGAATATGTCCCTTGGGGGTTATGTCCGGACTTAAACTCGCAAAATTGACTAAAAAATGGATCATAGTTTCATTGATGCATAACTATAGAACTGGTAGTTTAATCGTATTTTGTAATATAAGTCAATTTATGTAGAATAAAGAGAAAAACATTGTATGCCTATTCACTTTTTACCTATGTGTTACCGTTCTTGGTGTTTTAATCTGTCAAAGTCAAAGTTTGCATGTTACTTTTTTTTAAACGTCTCTAAAAAATAATAGGAGGGGGCTGAATTAAATATGCTATACACCACTGACTAGGGAATTGACAATGTAGAATAATATACTTTTTTTTACTTTTTTTTAGCAATATGTTTTTCAATACATAACAAAATAAAATCGCATGTATATTTTTAACACTAAAAACAATATTATAAAACAGATCTAACAATCATCCAAAATTGTTGCAACTTTTTATGTCCGCAAAATCGTACGATATCGAATTAGTTCTTGTACCAATATCGAATGTCAAATCGTACTAAATTTGAATTGCAAGGACAATCCATTGATTAGATGTTCGGATTTAGGAGTTATGACGAAGTTTGTTTTATTATCGAGTTTTTTTTCTACAACCACAAAAAGTAATCATTGACTATTTTTTTTTAAACTTTGGACCACTGTATCTCTGGAGAGGGTGAGTCTTGAACTCTGGTAGATTTGGTGTGGAATGTCTCTAATACAAAAAGTTTTACTTACTAAAAAAATATGTTAAAATGAATCCAATTCCAATTTGTTTTATTCTGATTGCGCCTTTATTTGATACTGGAGCAGATTCCTAAAATGGTTTTGTTGAATACTGTCCAGTTTTTAAGATTTTTTATGTTTTAAATATTTTTCTCTCCTTATATTTTTAATAGTCGAACAATAATGTAATTTTTTTCTTCGGTGTACAAAATTTCGGTGTACAAAACAATGCGCTACCATATATTTTTTATAAATGCCGTTGAAATATAGCCAAGGGAAATTCAAAACTTTACATTGCATATAAAATTTTATGAATATAAAACAATATTACTTGATGAAAAAAGATAAACATTATTGTTATGCCATTTTGCAACGTCATTTACAATATTTAAAATGAAAATTAGGAAAATAAATTAATAGCCGTATTCTGGCATTTTCATGACAAAGTCAAGTCATTGAAATGTTGTCATTCACCATGTCATGCATTTGTTATTAATAACTGTTACTGTATTCTACTTTAAACGTGACGTTACAGTTGGGTAAAACCAATTTTAATTCCAAATACATCAGACTGATTTTTTCCATCTGAATGTCGCAGAAAATCGAACTGCGACAAAAATCCGTTGATATATTTGCATTTCAAAGTGAAGATATAGTGCAATACAATAAAGTGCATAACTAAAAACTAGTAAAAAACACATGTTTTAAAAAACACGCGGGCCGCGTGTTTGACATGCCTGCCCTACACCTTAATGTGAGATATTTAATTGTATACCTTGAATTGTATACCTCAGAATATTATTCACATATCAGAAATTTACGTCTTATATAATTTAAAAAATTGATATAAAAGTATAAAATATCTAATAAAAATTTTAAAAATAAAAGTGGGCGGACCACGCCTATATTTAAAATTGTGTACGGCAAATATTTCACAGAATTGATTTTAATAATTTACGGATCAAATTTCCACTATGAAAACCCGGGAAATAATGAAAAAAAAATGTGGGCGGATTACGACCATTTTTGGACCACATATTTTTAGGTGAATTATAACAATAAGTTTTAAATTTTATAACTATGTCTTGAATACTTTTCGAGTTATTAGTTCCTAAAGAGTTATATGAAAGTGACTTGTATGGAAGGTGGGCGTGTCCGTTGACCGATTTGGCTCATTTTCAAACTCAGTTCCTACTTTTGGCTAAAATATATTGAGACAAAATTTCATCGCATTCTGATCAGTATTTTTAAAGATTTTCTGTTTTCGGACAGCAAGACGGACAGACGGACATGGCTAAACGGACTCAGATTGTGATGCTGATCAAGAATATATATACTTTTCCATACCGGACACGCCTCCTAAGGGGCGTTACAATATATGCACAAAGTTAATATATCCTGTACGTCATAGGTGTAGGGTATACAAAATTTTAGTTACAAATTTATAAAAAAATTGCATTTAAAAATATAAATAACTAATAAATTTAACAAAATAAAATCGCATTTAAAAAAAAAAAATCAAAAATATAAAATCGGACATAACCGCCAATGGGGGTTATGGCCGAATTCATTGTTTGATTTAAACCCCAAATTCGCAATTCGAATTCGATGGCCGAAACACCGACTGACATAACCCGCAAATTCGAATATGTCCCTTGGGGGTTATGTCCGGACTTAAACTCGCAAAATTGACTAAAAAATGGATCATAGTTTCATTGATGCATAACTATAGAACTGGTAGTTTAATCGTATTTTGTAATATAAGTCAATTTATGTAGAATAAAGAGAAAAACATTGTATGCCTATTCACTTTTTACCTATGTGTTACCGTTCTTGGTGTTTTAATCTGTCAAAGTCAAAGTTTGCATGTTACTTTTTTTTAAACGTCTCTAAAAAATAATAGGAGGGGGCTGAATTATATATGCTATACACCACTGACTAGGGAATTGACAATGTAGAATAATATACTTTTTTTTACTTTTTTTTAGCAATATGTTTTTCAATACATAACAGCATTTCAAGTTCAAAAATTTTCAAAAAACTGTTTTTTTTTTTTATTTTTATGTTTTACAGCAAAAATAAACAGAGTGGCATACGTTCTAGGTCTTGAAATCTAAGAATTTTGACATATACGATATTTTATATATTTATACCCCCAAAAATGGTATACTTAAAAGTTAAATAAAAAAAAACAATCGCAATTTCGTATTCGCTTTCTTAAGCTAAGTAATAAAATAATGATAAATTATATTTTTATATAATTTTTTATTAGTTTAAAAAAACAGGTAGTTACGTTCAATTGAATTTTACGAAAACAATTCTTAGTAACATATATCACTACCGTCATTCCGACTGCCATTTCTCCTACTTATAATAATAATAGTTTGGCGCTACAGTCCTGTATAGGACTTCGGCCGAGCTCTCTCACCATTTTGAGCTGTGCGTGTTATATTTGTACTCAAAGTGGTGGGACCTACAGTTTATTGCCGAATCCGAATCATAGGCAATGTTTTTACTCTCGTAGGTTTGCTGACGACAGGTAGCGCGGTATAGAAAAATGTTTCTATGAAAAGATGTTGTTAGCCCCAGTCCAGGCTTGAACTGGGGACCTTTCGGCTCGCAGCTCAACGCACTAACCACTGAGCTACCGCTGCTACATATATGTATATATTAATATTTGAATTCTTATATAATATATTAAAATTGGAATTCTTTGTAATATTAAACATGAATAGCGAATAGCATGAATAGGGAGGAGCGAAAGTGGTGTGTCCCAACATGAATCTGAAGAAGATGGATCGGTTTATGTGCCTCCAAGAAAAATGTTTAGGCAAAAAGAGGTAGAACCACTTCAAAATTTAGTTGAATCTGGATTGACTCAAGCTGGATAGATACCAAATTAGTAAAGTTGGAGCTGCTATAGTTATTGGTCAAAGAGCATGCAATTTAGGTCACGATGTTAAATGCTTGCAAATTTCTCCAGAACACATTAGAATGCAACGTCTTGAATGTAGAGAACATATTTTCAAAACAATTAAAAATCAGTTTTCTCCAAATGCTGTTTTTACCGTACATTGGTATGGCAAAATATTGGAGGATTGTACAAATGTAGACCAATTAAAGTGCAACAGATTAGCCATTATTTTGTTTTCTTGTGGCAATTTCAAAGTACTAGGAATTCAAAAAGTTGTCAAAGAAAGTGGTGCTATCGAAGGTGCTGCTGTTTATTCTGCTTTAATTGATTGGAATGTGCAAAATAACTTGCTGTGCTTCGATACAACAGCAAGTAATACTAGCACTTCTATTGGAGCTTGCGCTGTTGTAGAACAGAAATTAAAAAGGCAGTTGTTACATTTAGCATGTAGACATCATATCATGGAGTTGCTGGCTGGAGCTGCATTTAAAGTAACTGTAGAGCCAACAACATAAGGTCCAAAAATTGCATTATTCGAAATTTTTCGAAAAACATGGCCTGAATTGCAGCATGACAGTTTTGAACTTGGTACTACAGATCCAGATGTGGCTAAATATTTTCCTGAGGACATACGGAATGATTTAAACAATTTTATTAAAGATTAAAAATTAAAATAAAGTAGAAAGTACCGGGCACGATTATATAGAAATGTTAAAATTATGTTCACTATTTATTGGAGAAGAAATACCGAATTATAAAATGTCACAACCTGGTGCTATCAGCCAAGATTTTTCTTTTTAGAAAACAATTTTCCATTTCGAGTAAGTCTTATTTATAATTAATTTTTGTTTTACTTCGAAAACATTTATGCATTTTTATATAATCATTTCAGCTCCACCTTTGAAAAATATTCGCAGATTTAATATTTTCATAGTTAAAATTTATTTAAAGCACTGGTATCTGTGTCAAGTGGCACCAAAAGCGCCGGCCAATGATTTAAAATTACTCAAAGAGCTGGAGTACTTTAAAACCATAGATAGCAGTATAGGAGAAGTAGTCCAAAATAAATTACGTGGACATTTATGGTATTTAAATGAGTGCAATATTGGATTGGCCTTCTTCGATGGTGAAGTAGATGTTAAAATTAAGAGAAAAATGGTTTTAAATTTGAAAAAAGATGGGCATCCTGATCGTCCAAAACGAGTACACTTGTCAGTAAAGGAACTCATGTCTGCTGACTTATGCGACTTTGTTACCAAAAACACTAACTTCTTTTTCGACACCATACTAAATGAAAAAATGTCAAGTATTAATAAAAGTTTTTTGATGACAGACCCAACTCTTTGGGAGCAAAATTCAAGTTACATTTCGGCAAAAGAAACTATTAAAAAATTATTGGTGGTAAATGATATTGCAGAACGAGGAATTGCTCTTATTACAAGGTTTAATGCTGTGCTAACACACCAGGAAGAGCAGAAACAATTCATTCTGCATACAATGGACCAGTTCTATAAAAATTTGCCGTCAAACAATTTTTCGAAAAAAAAAATTATTGAATATTTAAATCAAAGTGCATGTTTCGATTCGTAAAAACATTTTATAAATTCATATGTGTTAATAAATGTTAATTTCGTTAATCTTGTGTTCATTTTGTGATGTTCTTTATGTTTTTGTTACGTATTGAATAAATTTAATTACATCTTCGTTGTGTTATTGAAAATATTTTTTTTGCATGCATTTTTGTTTTAACTAATAATACAGCGTGCACCATATGTCACCCTGTTTATTTTTGCTGTAAAATATAAAAATAAAAAAAACACAAAAACATATTGCTAAAAAAAATTAAGAAAAAGTTGGGTTATATTGATAAAAATCGACTTTACTCAAAACTTGAAGCAAATGCTCCGAATTGTCAAAATGTTTCGCATTTCATTTAATTAAAATACTAAAAACTATTTGCTAATGTTCAAAAATATAAAATTTTAAATTGGTAGGTATTAATAAAAACGTTAAACTGACCATTTACTAAAAAAATTCTGAAATAAAGTAAAAAATTTGCTCAAAAAAATATAAGCTTGCTTAAAAGTAAATACTTTTTTTTATTAATATGACCCATTGAATTCCCTAGTCAGTGGTGTATAGCATATATAATTCACCCCCCTCCTATTATTTTTTAGAGACCTTTAAAAAGAAAGTTGTTCGGCTGGCGAACGAAGTAATGGCAATTGGCGGATTGGGAAACACGAATTGAAATATGTAAATTTCAATTGTCAATTGTTTTTGTAAATGTTGTAATTCCGTGTTGTTTCTGTTGCAGTGTAGGATTCCTCCTGTGGTTGTTCCTTCCTGTTGTTGTTGTGAGTTTGTGTTGATTGTTGGGTTTTGTTTTAATTGTTTATGTTACTTGTCGCGGGACCGAATGGCGCGTTGACGGGTTTCTGGGTTGTTTATTGTCGCGGTGACGGGTGAGTTTAGTTGATTTAAAACTTTAAACTTTAAATGTCGCGGAGACGGGTGGGTTTTCGTGCGCTCGGTTTTAAGTAAACGTAACGAGTGAAGTATTATTTGCGGCGACCATTGACAGAGACGACGGTCGTTCGGTTCGCCGCAGTCATCGATAAATAATCGATTGTGTGGATATGACGGACGGAGATGTTGAAACATATCGAGTTTACGTTCGAGTTTACCGCCCGCCTTGCAGTGTCTGCAATACTTCATTTTTTAAATTCATTTTTTATATTATTAGGGTCTTAGGGGTACTTTTTTAAGGACAGCTCTTTGGGTTGGGGGCTCAGAGACTACATGGACCAGAGAGTGTCGAGCCGAACGCAGTGCTCTGAGCCACTGCGTATCCACTTTCGCAGTTAAAAACTCCCGAATTCAATATTTGCGGATAAAAATCCGCACCCAACTCTAGCATCACTGGGTCGGAAGCCGTAACATTTGGGTCGGCGAGCATCATGTGAGTGAATCGGCTCAAGATAGCTTCATCAACGACACGCTCGTACGGCTTCCTAGGCAACTCGGTTGACACTAGTGCGTTAATGTCGCATCTAAATGGGCCGTCAAACCGAGAACCCACTACCACCTTGCAGGTCGTCAAAGTGTCCAGACGGCTCGTACTCAGTTTTAACTGATACACGAACTCTTGAGCGATGATAGTGACGCTCCTCGTCGGGTTTATAAAAGCTCGTACAATTTGTGAAATTTTGCCGTGGTACACTTTGACAGTGGCAGTGGGTATGAGGGTCTGCCTTAAAAACTTGCTAGGGTTAGCATTGGGTTTGTGGAATTGCCTGGGTTATCAGCGGGTCGTTTGTTGCTCGCATTGCTTGCGTTCGCAACGGGTCTTTTGAGTCCTGTACTGCTTGGGTTCCGGTCGCCTTGATTGAGTCGCGAATGTCCATGCAAGCTTGTGTGGTGCCTTTCTTGGCATATCGCACACCTTTCCTTGCTGGTGCAGCTATCAATAAGATGCGACCGGGCCAAACAGTTAATGCAGTAATGATACTGCATCACCACCTCATACTTCTCCACCAGGTTCTTCTCCCTGAACCTGAAGCAGGTGGACAGACGATGATCTTGGCGGCAAATTCCACACGCCACATGTTGAGTCGAGGGTCGAGTGTGTCGTCCAGTTGAATCAGTACGACGGCTAGAGTGGGCGGAGTTAAGTCGGGAAGACTTTTTGTTGCGCCAGCTGGTGTTGTTGTTGCGGTTGCCCTCGGTGCGACTGCCATTGCTCGTGCTGGCATTGTTGTCGTTGGTGTTGTTGCACCGCTTGTTGTTGGGGCGCTTGCTGTTGGCGCGCTTTTTATTGGCACCGCTGTGGTTGGGGCGCTTATTATTTGCGCGCTTGGTGTTTGCACCGCTGCTGACGCGCTTGTTGTTTGGGGCCATGGCTACTGAAAAATAAAGGTGGGTCAAATTGTATATTGCCATGGCGACCTAAATGGGTATTTATTGGGTGGGTTGGACTACTACTTTTGTAATGGGTCTAGTAGTAGTCCCTTTGGCAGTTCGACGACTCTGGTTCTTGAGTCTGAACCTAGATACGTTTTTACTACTCGCCCTAGGGTCCACTAGTTTGGGGGTAAATTCTCGTGTCGAATAACAACGATATAATTTACTTCAACGCATTTCTGCGGGTTTTTCCATTTATAGCGTTTATGCAATTCTTTAAGATATTCATCTTTCCATCTGTTACAGAAATGGTGATGTAATATCTTCAGCTTCTGCCAACGATTTACAACATTTAGGGTCGAGTTGCTTACATCGGGTTCAGCTGGGGTAAATAACGGAGTACCAATTAGAAAGTGTCCTGGGGTCAATGGCGAAAAATCGAGTGGATTTTCGCTTGAAGGGCTTAAGGGTCGTGAATTAAGGCAACCTTCAATTCGTGCAAGCAAAGTCGAAATCTCTTCGAACGTAAATCCTTGACTTGCAGATATCTTTTTTAAATGTGTCTTGAAACTTTTGACGCCGGCTTCCCAGAGTCCACCCATGTGTGGAGCTCCGGGTGGATTAAAATGCCAGGTTAGTTCTTGATGACTTTGGGTCGCTTGTACTTGGGTCTGCAGTGTCTTTATAAAATCTTGCCGATCTTTCTTCAGTATTTGTGCGGCTCCGACAAAATTAGTTCCGTTGTCGGAGTAAATGGCGGCAGGACATCCGCGCCTCGAAAAAAAATCGGGAAAAAGCGCTAAAAAGGCTTGGGTCGTAAGTTCACTGGCTGGTTCAAGATGAACCACTTTTGTTGCAAAGCAAACAAACACGCACACATAGCCTTTTGTAATCAAACAGGCTCGCCCGGTGTAATTTTTGATTTCAACGGGTCCTGCGAAATCTACACCTGTGTTTGTGAATGGGCGCGTGAGTGTGGTGCGCTCTGGATGCAATGCAGTCATTATTTGTGTTTGTTGTTTCTTTTTGTGCAACACACAAATTTTGCAATTATTGATCGTAGTTTTGATAAGGGTCTTGAGCTTAATAATCCAAAATTCAGCTCGTAGTAGCCTCAAAACTTATTGGTTACCACCAATATGGGTCATATGGGTCAAGAGTTTAGCAAGTCTGCAATGATACGCTAAAATTATTGGGTGGCGTTCATTATATGTAAGGGTCGGTGACTTTGCTAATCTACCATGTGCTCTTAATGGACCTTTACTGTCTATAAATGGGTTTAGGGTCAGTAGAGAACTTTTGGACGAAATTTGGGTTTTATTCGTCAAAGCGATATATTCATCAGAAAAACACATTTTCTGACTCACTACTATGAGTCTTTCTTTTACCATCTTAATTTCCTCGGGTACTATTTCAATAATTGAGTGGGTCATTTGAGTACGACGAGATGGTAAAGAATTTCTCACGAATCTTAGAACGTACGCTAAGACTCTTAATGCTTTCGGAAGTGTGGAAAATCGTTCCAACACATCCTCTTGGGTCGTGATCGCAAATGTCTTAATTGGTTTAAGATCAAGGGTCGTGTCGATCGGGTCAGTGGACATTGGCCATTCATCTCTTACGCACCTTAGCCAACTTGGACCGTTCCACCAGAGTTCATGTTCTGCCAGTTCTAGCGCAGAAAAACCGCGGCTTGCTACGTCCGCCGGGTTTTCGTATGAATCGACATGTTGCCAATTTCCAACACCAACGCTTTCTGTAATGGTCGAAATACGGTTGGCTACAAAAATGGTCCAAGTGCAGGGCGGTTTACTGAGCCAGCCTAAGACAATAGTCGAGTCTATCCAAAAGTACGAATTGTACTGGGTCATGTCTATTTTAGGTAGAATGGCATCAACTATACTTGCGAGCAAAACAGCACCGCATAGTTCGAGTCGTGGCTGTGAAACTGTTTTGACGGGTGCTACACGCGTATTCGCTGCCAGAAGGGTCGTGACGACAGCGCCGTTGGCATCTTGTATGCGAGCATAGAGAGCTGCAGCATATGCCTTTTCTGAGGCGTCGCAAAATCCGTGAAATTCAACGGAAACGTCGTGTGCGAAATGAGTCTATCTGGGAATCTCAATTCTGTTTATCGATGGATAACCATCGATAAACGATTGCCATCTACTTTGGGTCAACGGGTTAAGAATATCGTCCCACTCAGTTCTGTCGAGCCATACCTGTTGCATAATTATTTTGGCGGCCACTATAATTGGCGCTAACCAACCAGCAGGGTCAAACAGCTTCGCAATAGAAGACAAAACTTCGCGTTTTGTGTATTTTAGTTCGATGAGTGGGACTTGAAAAAAGAAAATATCTTTTTTAGTATTCCATCGAATGCCTAGGGTCTTTGCATTACCTTGACATTGCTCAGATAAATTGAGTAAATCTGTTAGCAGCAAGTGTTCTTGCGGAAGATTTTCCAATATTTCGGGTGCGTTCGAAATCCACTTGCGCAACGAAAATCCTGCTATTTTAAAGCAGCGATTAGCTCATCTCGAGCATTAATAGCACTTTCAATCTCATGAGTACCTGCCAGAACATCATCTACATAAATGCAGTTTCGTAGAATATACGAAGCCTGTGGCTGGGTCTCATGTACGTCTTGCGCTAATTGCTGTAGGGTCCGACTGGCAAGGTAAGGGGCACAGTTAACACCAAATGTAACTGTTTGCAACTCATAATTCTGAATGGGTTCTTCTAAGGATTTCCTAAACAAATTTTTTTGATAGGGTGAGTGAGCAGGGTCGACGCAAATTTGACGATACATTTTTTCAATGTCTGCATTAAAGACAAATTTGAAAAGACGCCATTTAATAATTAGCAAAGCTAAACCTTGTTGTAGAACGGGTAAAGTATGCAACACATCATTTAGGCTCTTGCCGTTGGCAGTATTGCTGGATGCATTAAATACAACACGCAGCTTTGTTGTGACACGATCGGGTTTTATGACTGCATGATGTGGTAAATAGTAGTGGGTGGGTGTGCAAGATGAGTCAAGTGCAAGATGGTGTGTGCGAATGAGTCACTTTTCTCATATGACCAAGTTGCAAATATTCGCAAATCGCTTGGTCATATTCTGCTTTAACAGCGGGTCTTTTGAGTAAGGACTTTTCATTTCTCAAATATTGCGCCATTACAATATGTCTTGATAGTCCAAGATCAATGCAATTTGGGTCTTTAAATGGCAGGGTCACTACATAACGGCCTGAGGGTTCTCGGCGTAATGTCTGTATGAAATTGTTTTCACAATTCATATCTGCATTTGCGAGGGTCGTGGATTTTGGTACTTCTTCAATTTCCCAGAAACGAGTCAATAAAGTTTCGAGGGTCACTTTATTAAAATATGTAACAATATTTTTGGGCCTTGATTCAGGAATTGACCCCGAAAGTATCCAGCCGAATTCAGAGTCTTGCGCCAACAAAGATTCTACAATGTTGTGCTGAACACCGTTACGTATAATTTGTGGGTATAGATCACATCCTATGATCATATCCACGGGTCGGGTTTTATGAAACTGGCTATTAGCCAACTGTATACCATTTAAATTTCCATAGAGGGTCGGGTCGATTTGATATGATGGCAAGTCACTTGTGAGGGTGTTAAGTACAAGTGCTTGCGTTTTGACTCTGAAATTCGGGTAAATTGTTGAACGCAATGTCAATGGACACGATTTGGACGGGGTGGCTGCAACTGTTTGGTTGAGTCCTGTTACCTGAGCGCCTACGGCGTTAGTTGGAGGTCCTATCGGCTTCCTCAACTGCTCCGTGATAAAAGTCGCTTCTGATCCAGAGTCGATTAGAGCGCGCGCCAGGAACATTTCGCCTTTGTGTTCAATGTTGAGCATTGCTGTTCCCAGAAGAATGCTCTTCATCGCAAAACGTGTCTCTTCGATGTTTTGGGTGGGTCTTGAGTCAGTGGACTGTATAAGGGTCGTGAAAACTTGCCGCTGTGAAGTTGACGGCTGATCAGATTTAGATGCAGCTGCACTTGTGCTTGGGCGGTCTTTTGGGTCTGCTTTCGGGTCTAGCGATGCTAAATGTAAAAGCGAATGATGCTTTTTGCTACATAAGCGACATTTATATCCGCTCTTACAGTCCCTGATGCTGTGAGATACTGCTAAACAATTAAAACAGCACTCAAATCTTTTCACAGCATCGTGTCTATCCTCCACTTTCATGGATATGAATCTGGGGCACTCACGAAGAGTGTGCTTACCATTGCAAATTCTGCAAATGGCACAATCAACTTCCAATTTTGATGGCTTGGCATGGATAGGTCTTGGCTCAACAAATCTGGGTCTTGTCGTTTTTGTTGCAAATGGATTTTCATATACATTTGTGTGAAAAGAATTCACACGTTTGTCTCCCCAAGTTTTGGGTCCAGCATTACTGGAAACCGTCTGTTGACTAGTCTTCGTAGTCGAAGACTTAATGTCGCCAACGGATTCAAGGGTCTTGTATGTTTGGGTCAAAAACTTGTCCAAAATTCTCCATTCATGAATTTCTGAACTATCTACTAGAGATCTTTCAAATATCTCTAGCGTATTTTTGGGGAGACGGGTTGAACACAGATAAACTAGAATTGGACTCCAGTTATCTGTGTCTATATTCAACATTTGCAGGGTCGTCACACAGTTGTTGATTGTCCGTTGTAACTTTTTAATAGAGTTACCGGACTCAGACGAAACTGCCCAAGTAACCAAAAGCTGCATAAAAAAGTTGTACTATAGTTCTTCAATAGCATTTCAAAGAGCTAGTTGTTTAATGGTTTGTTATATGTATTTTAAGAACGCTTCTACAGTTTGAATTAAATTACAGCTCCAAGATCTTATATAGAACCAATAAAAAGCATTCATATATTCATTATACAGCTAGCAGTTTGTTCATCAAATTGTTGCCTTTACAGCACTTCTATGCCTCTAGCTGCAATGTCTATTTAAAGCAACCTTTGAACATCCTATATGCAGCTAGCTGAAATCACTGCCAATATACTGCTAGCTGCAAAATAAAATGAATGCAACCGTAGAAGCACCATTACACGGCAAGCAGCCAAATTACTGTTTATCAGCTACTGAAGCCCTACTATACAGCATTTGTGTTTTTATACCCTACACTAAGAGTGAAAGGGTATATTCAGTTTGGTACGCCGTTTGTAACACCCAGAAGGAAGCATCTCCGGTATGGAAAAGTATATATATTCTTGATCAGCATGACCTCCTGAGTCGATTTAGCGATGTCCGTCTGTCCGTATGTCTGTCTGTCTGTCTGTCAGTCTGTCTGTTGAAATCCCTACTACTTTTAAAATTGAAGAGCTAGATAAATGAAACTTATAACTTTGATTACTAATATACCTACGCTGTATGTGCGAGATCGTATTGGCGAGATCGGTTCATTGTGACCTATGATCCGACCACTTATGTTCAAATACCTCATATAAAATGTACATATAAAGATCAATTTTTATGTATACGTACTTAGGTAAACTTTTTTGGTCAAATATATATTGACATCATGCTCAAGTACGTGATAATAATGTTTTCTGTCGAAAAGACCTGTGGTTCATTAAAAAAAAATCGAAATTCGGTACACCTACCCATTTGTAAATATGGGTATCAAATGAATGGAAATTCTTCAGCGATTGAATGTTTGTAGTTATTTTCAGGATTCGTATACCCTGGTGACCTATATATCACTTTGAATGGTAACCACACATATGTGTAGGGTATTTATAGTCGGCTTAGACCGACTATAATTTTGATAATCCTAACTATCATAATTACACCTACTTTAAAATTTCCCATGTGATCTAACCTTCCCAAATGGTTTTTTTTTTAATTTGATATTTTGATATTTAAAAAATTATGACATCATAAATAACATTAAAAGCAAGAATTTATCAAGAGCTTTCTGAATTTAATAAGAACTCAATAAAATGATGGACCGAAAGGAATTGTGGAAGAAATTGAAGAGGTCAGGAACCTACCCGCGACAGCTTGCAAAAAAAAGAAAAGAATGGCAATATCATTGTGCAACAATTGGCGATGAAGAAATAACTTCTACCATAATTGAAAAGCCAGAAGGTTTGTGTTAATCAAAATTTAAGAGTGGTCAAGTGTGTCATATTTAATGTGCAATAAAATTAAATTAATTAAATGTATGAAAAGAAACGCAATATAATGCACTGGCCTCTGATGCTGGGGTTCAAATCCAGGTTCAGCTGATATTTTTTTTTTAATAAATAAATTCAATTTAAATATCTATATGAACATAATGCACTGGAGTGATATAATTTACCACTATTCATTCTATAAATTCGCCGTATTTTTTTCCCCGCAGTTTGGATTCGGCACAGCTCAAATTGTGAGAGAGCTCTGTAAGCTGTAGCCCCAAAAAAATGCACAAATTCAAATTGTGGGATAACTTAATTCGTCACGATGAGTCAAATTTATTCCAATGTATTAATTAATTTTAGATACTACTCCTCATGTTCCACTGATCGAAGATATTCCAACCGTTAATGACGAAAATAATTTAGATACCAGTAGAAATAAGAATTCTAACGATATAGAATATCGTTTTAAATACTGGGCTATTGAATTTAATATAAGTCTATCTGCCTTAAAAGAAGTAACAAATATTATTTATGATATACCAAGTGGTGGTGTGAAATTGCCAAAGGATCCGAGGAAGTTATTGAGAACTCCTCGATCAAATGCAAATATAATAAATATATGCGGTGGACAGTATTGGCATAATGGTTTGGAAAAAAGTTTAAAAACTGCGTTCAAAGCTATAACTAATTCAATATTTATTAACATTAATGTTAATATCGATGGCTGCCCACTCTATAAAAGCTCAAAACAACAATTTTGGCCAATATTATATAATGTACACTCAATGCCCGAAATAAAACCAATGGCTATTGGTATTTTTTATGGAAATGCAAAACCAGGGAGCATTGTTGAATACTTATCTCCATTTGTAAATGAGCTGATAGCAGTAATGCAAAATGGAGTAGTTATAAATGATAATATAACTATAAATGTTCATCTACGATGTTTTATATGTGATTCGCTGGCAAGAGCTTTTCTAAAAGGTATTTTATGTGTATGTGGAACAAGACCTTAATGATATACAGTTTTCCTGGTTTGTGTAATTATATTTTTTTATACCCTACACTAAGAGTTAAAGGGTATATTCAGTTTGGTACGCCGTTTGTAACACCCAGAAGGAAGCATCTCCGGTATGGAAAAGTAAATATATTCTTGATCAGCATGACCTCCTGAGTCGATATAGCGATGTCCGTCTGTCCGTCTGTCTGTCCGTCTGTCTGTCCGTCTGTCTTTCTGTCTGTCTGTCCGTCTGTCTGTTGAAATCCCTAAGACTTTTAAAATTGAAGAGCTAGATAAATGAAACTTATAACTTAGATTACTAATATACCTACGCTGTATGTGCGAAAAAATTGGCGAGATCGGTCCATTGCGACCTATGATCCGACCACTTATGTTCAAATACCTCATATAAAATTTACATATACAGATCAATTTTACTGTATACGTGCTTAGGTAAACTTTTTTGGTCAAATATATATTAACATCATGCTCAAATACATGATAATAATGTTTTCCGGCGAAAAGACTTGTGGTTCACCAAAAAAGAAATCGAAATTCGGTACACCTACCCATATGTAAATATGGGTATCAAATGAATGGAAATTCTTCAGCGATTGAATGTTTGTAGTTATTTTAAGGATTCGTATACCCTAGTGACCTATATATCACTTTTAACGGTAACCACACATATGTGTAGGGTATTTATACTCGGCTTAGACCGACTATAATTTTGATAATATTAACTATCATAATTACACCTACTTTAAAATTTCCCATGTGATCTAACCTTCCCAACTGGTTTATTATTTCAATAGGTGTTGTGAATTTTAATGGTATACACGGTTGCCAAAAATGTACAACGTTAGGCGTTTACATGCATCAAGCTCACACCGTGGCCTTTTCTACAATAGAAAGCACTCCGAGGACCGATGAACAATTCAGAAGACGCGAATATGGTAGGCACCATAGAGGCGTTGAAGTTACACCTATATTAAAAATTCCTGGGCTAGACATTATTCAAGATATTGTTATAGGAGATTCTCTTCATTTATTACATTTAGGAATAATGAAGAGACTCCTGTTTGGTTGGAGAGACGGTGAACTTGGATTTAAGTCCAAATGGTCGTTAAAACAAATAAAAAAAATTTCCGATCTTCTACTTCAAATAGAGCTACCAACCGAAATTCACAGAAGTATGCGAAATTTAGAGTGTTTAGCACATTGGAAAGGACTAGAATGTAGAACATTTTTAAATTATGTTGGAATAGTTATATTAAAGGACGATTTACCATCTGAAATTTACAAGCATTTCTTATTGCTTTTTTGTGCAGTGACAATATGTTCATGTGATATATATAAAGAAAATAATTCGCTTGCAAAAGATATGTTAAAGCTATTTGTTGAAGAATATAAAGTTTTATATGGGGCCCAATTCATTAGCAGTAATGTTCATAATTTATTACATATCGTTGATGAAGTCAACAAATTTGGAAATTTATCCACATTTTCAGCATATGCCTTCGAAAATTGTTTATATTCAATTAAACAAATGATTAGGATGGGTAATAAACCACTGGCTCAAGTAGCAAACAGGATTTTAGAAAAAACTCCATTTATTGGCGATAAAAATTATAAAATAGAAAAGTATCCATCATTTCAACATTTTTTCAAAATTGATGGTGACTATAAATTATACAGTCAAATTATTTTAGCAGATGGTTTTATCTTAAACACAAAATTTAAAGATAATTGGTTTTTAACAACACAACATGAAATTATTTCATTTAAACATGGCGCTGTTAGCTGTGTTGGGTGTAACACATACATTTGCGGATTTTCACTATCACACAAATCTGACTTTTTTGAACACCCATTTAAATCATCGTATTTAAATATATTTAAAGCTAAGCATTTTTATAATAATGTTTCACAAAATTTTTGTATTAGCGATATATTTTGTAAACTGGTTGCAATTAAACATCATTCTGACATAATTTTTATACCTTTACAACATACAATAAAATAATTGTTAACCGTTTTATTTATGAATTTTCTTTTTTTTTTTTTAATATTTTATTTTTATTAAATTATGCGAATAATAAACGAATGTAAAACATTTAATGATAACAACATTTTAAATTTTTTATTCTAATATGTGTTGAATATTTGTTTCCATTTCTTCTTCTGTATGACCTGAAATGTTTCGAAAATAAAATAAATGGATATAAAATATACTTTTAAACCTAACTACTATTGGAATACTGGTGCTCAGATTCGTCTTTATCAGATTCAGCATCGAATACTCCGTCTTGAACTACAATTTGTAAAATAACGATTATATGCATTTATTACATAAACCAATATTAAATTTTTAAAATGCATTTTAATATTTTACTATGGCTTTTCGTCAATTTAGTTTTAAAAATTTTACTATTGATATTAGTAAAATATTATAATGCATTTTGAAATTGTAAAAAAATAATCCAGAAAAACTGGGAAATCGTGTATTTTATTTATTTTAGCGTACTTTAGAATATGTGTGCAAAGTTGTGTCGAACGGTGTAATACATATAAAATATTAATAAAATGGTTCTAAAAAGCAATAACTACAATCACTAAATAACCATTTTATCGAAACATTCCCATATTTATCATATTTTTTTTTTCTAATTACATAATAACATTATTTGGTTATTTAATTGTGCATTTCAAGTTTTTGATTCTTAATAGATTTTCAAAGGTATCAGCTACAGGTGTAGGTACCTCATGACTCTAGAGGATATGAAACTCACCTTGTAATGGTAACTGCTTTCTCGATCTCTTTTTAGACACACGTACACCCTTCTGACATGCGCGCTTCTTAGAATTTTTTAATTGTTGACGAAAAAAGTTGTTTAGTTGCACAATGGTAAACGATCGGTCAGCATTATTAATTATTTCAAAGAAGGCCATGATCACTTCTTTGTATTTTCTGAACTCAAACTTTTGTGTCGCATGACCACTTCCAGTCCATGAGAATTTGGTCAATAATTGTCGTGTAAAGAGTTGGTCAAGTAAAATATACGACACATCCCATCCCTTCCCAAACATTGCATTTTCTGCTCCGCAATATTTGGTCATATATGTAATCTAATAATATGGAATATATTAATTTTGAAATGCAATAAAAAAAAAAAATACAAATTTATGTACTCACAATTTTTTTTTTATAATCGCTGTGTTCTACTAGTAAGTTTTCTAATATATCTAAATCTTCCGTTTCTGATATTATTTCAAAATTAAACTCTTTTGTGGCCGGTGTCGGATTTCGGTTTAATGACATTTCTATTGTAGTGGAAAGATGAGAATACATGTACTCCAATTGCTTGCTTAAGTTAGCTTCAATTTTTTCGATTTTATTATTTATCATTGTTGTTTTTTCTTCAATATTTCTTTCTATGCGGTCCAATAAAACTTTATTTTCTCTTTGAATTATTTTCGAAACCACAGCTTCAATGTCATTTTCCTCCAAATTTACTTGATCTTTTGAAGTAGATGGCCCCACATTATCATATGATTGAATCTCTTTGTGTGGAACGGGTCTTACAATAAATTTTGTTCCGAAATCACGTGGTCTTCTAAAAGATGTATCATCGTCAACTTCGCTATCTGATTTATCAGACATATTTTTAATCTCTAAATCGGCATCTCTTTTTTTGATGAATCCGGTTCTTTTCACTTTACAATTTTGTTGTCCCCAATCTGATTGGGGCTCAGATGAAGGATTTGATATAGCACTTTTAAAATTCTGAATGTTTTTATATATGGGCCAAAATAAAGTAGTTCCCTGTACCCATTTGTGCGGGACGGCCGTAAGAACTTTTTTATTTTTTTCAATAGTTTCAACAACAGAGTAATAATCCATTTTATGTTTAGCACACTATTTATTTGCACATTTTCACAAAAATGATATATTAAATACTTCCAAACAACAATTAAAAAAGACATTAATGTGATGGCTGTCTAAGATTCGATAGAGTTAAATTCTAATAACAGGTAAACAATAATATTTAAATAAATACCAGAGCTCTCGATTACACAGACTACCCGGGTAGTTTGAACTACCCAGGCAATACCCGTAGTAGTATATTTTCTTGACCTGTCCTTGTTGTTGTGATTATTTCTTAGTCTATACATTCAATATATATTCATGTTTTATACCCTACATCCTTGGAAAATTAATGTGTTTTATTTAATACTTTAATTATTATAAAATAACGAACTCATCAGTGACATATTGAGTATATGTATTGTTATCATTTAAACAACACAAATTTAATAATTCCTGTGTTCGATCTGTCTAAGGTGGCGGTACAAGTTTTCAGTGAATGAGGTCCCGGGTTCAAATCCACAAAAAAGGTAAATAATAGTTTTTAAATTTTAAATTAATTATACATATACAAAAATTACTAATTTAATGAATGATAAATATAATGAAATGAATAGACCAAGACAACTGATTTGCAAAACAAATTTATATTTTTGTAACGAAATTAAAAAAATAAAAATAAATAAAAAAACCTTTGGGTGCAGCTCGGATTTGAACCCGAGTCCATTTTATTTCAGTCCGACACCTTACTCATCTTACTATTTAAAATAATTTTGTTTCGTTGAAAATGTTTGAATATAAAATAAAAAAAGCTGCACAGTAGTTCTTAGAGTATTGAATGCGACTGTTATAGAACTAGATCTATTGCAGCAATTTGCTGTATATTTACTCCAAATTAGCTGCATAAAGGGTCTTCAAGGGGGGCTTAGTAGCTTTTACAACTTTTCAAGTTCATTAAGCGACTATTGAACCATTATGCAGCTACGTTATACAGCAAATGGTTACTTGGGTGGTGGCAAATTCAATAGGGTCTTGAGTTGAGCATTTACTTGCATTCTTTTATTCTCGTATTGTTCAACGAGATTACTCCATGCTAGTATAAAACCATCATTGGTAAGAGGAGCATTTTTAACAATGTCTCTTGCTTCGCCTCGGGTCTTTTGATTAAGATGGAAAAGTTTTTCCACATTGCTTAATCTGGCGTTGTTGATGTAGAGAGCAGAAAACATATCTCTAAAAGTGGGCCAGGTGACGTAGTCACCATCAAAATTATCTGTGTCACACGGTGCAAATTGAATTGGGGTCGTTTCTTCTCTTGCTTAGGAGTTTCAATCGGTTGTTTTAGGGACTCCATTATTTCTGAAAGGGAAGAAATACAGCGTATATATGCGTTGTATCCTTTCGTATATTTATCTTTCAGCTTCTTTCGGTCCACATCGGAATTATCGGGTTCACTTTATATAGTATTATACGAAGTTTGGAAATTATCCCACAGAAAACTAAGCTGCTTCCGATGAAATTCTAAGGCATGAGGTACTAAATCTTGGGTAGGAGTCTCGCAAATAGTTTGCTCAAATTCAATAATGTCGTTTCCGAATTGAATAAATGCTGTCAGAGCCGCCATCTTTTTTATTATTGGGGTTGTGTTTAAATAATATTCAATTCAAATAACTTCAGAAATTCTGAAAAATTATTTTGGATTTTCACGGGTCGTATATATTTTTTCAGAAAACTTCTAAAAAAATTTAAAAACTTTTTATAAAAATAAATAAAATTATTTTTGGGTGTGTATGGGTTAACAGCAATAATTATTACCAACGAAACGTATTGCAAAACTTAGTTTTTTAGATAAAATTTCAACAAATTTTGAAAATTTTATCTTTGGGTCGCAATGGGTTAACTTTAAAATTTTATTTAGTGGTAAACCGGGTCGCAAATAAAATTTTATAGCGTACTTAAGCTTTTTGGGTCGCAATGTTTTAAAAATCAAAAATATTTTTTATAAAAATTCGATAAAAGATTTTATTTTGTAAAAAAAAAATTCTTAAACTTTATTTAAAAAATCAATTCAATGATTTTGGGTTGCTATGGGTTAAGCTTTAAAAAATATTTTTGATAAAAAACGGGTCTGCTAATTTTTTATAAAGTTTTTCTATAAAAAACTGTTAAATATCAAGAAAAATGATTTTTTGGGTCTAAATGGGTTAAAAAAGCTTAAATGTGGGTATAAACGGGTTAAATATTGCTCAATAGGCAATTTCCAAAAAATATGGGATAATTTTTTGGTTCCCACGTGGTAAAATCCCACGAAAACACTATTTTAGTGAACAACGTGGCAACCCTGTACACACTTGACAGCAGCTCTCATTACTGTGAGTGTATAAGTGTATGTCTATTTGTTTTATGAGCAAATAAAGCAAATAAACAAACGAGTTCAGCGGCGAGTAGATAGCTGAAACAAATGAAACAAAAATATTTGGCGATTTTGTTAAATAAAATATATTGTAACAATTCAAAAATGTGAAAATAAATAAAATCAATTGGTTTTGTTAAATTATATTTAACACTTTGTGAACGTATATTTCTTTTAAAACGTATCGTATATAACGATCGTTTTGTTTGGGTCGGGTCGGTTGGCAAAAAATACGATTTTTTTTTTTGCAAAAACAATTTCACTGTAGTTCCACAATTGTTTTATTTTGTTATTATTTTCACTTTTATTATGGGTCGGGTCGATTTTAATTAAATTAAAATTAACGCCAAATATTTTTATTGTTTCAGCGGGTCAATCCTTGCCAAAACTATTTCGTAGTCCTTTTAATAAAGGCTCGAAGTGACCAAATGTTCGGCTGGCGAACGAAGTAATGGCAATTAGCGGATTGGGAAACACGAATTGAAATATGTAAGTTTCAATTGTCGATTGGGTCGAATGGGTCGCGGCAAATACAATATAATTAATGCAAATATTTTACCTTATTTTCAGTGTTTGATGCCAAGTGGTTTTTGTGAATGTTGTAATTCCGTGTTGTTTCTGTTGCAGTGTTTTGTTGTGTAGGATTCCTCCTGTGGTTGTTCCTTCCTGTTGTTGTTCTGAGATTGTGTTGATTGTTGGGTTTTGTTTTAATTGTTTATGTTCCTTGTCGCGGGACGCGTTGACGGGTTTTTGGGTTGTTTATTGTCGCGGTGACGGGCGAGTTTAGTTGATTTAAAACTTTAAACTTTAAATGTCGCGGAGACGGGTGGGTTTTCGTGCGCTCGGTTTTAAGTAAACGTAACGAGTGAAGTATTTTAAGCTTTTTGGGTCGCAATGTTTTAAAAATCAAAAATATTTTTTATAAAAATTCGATAAAAGATTTTATTTTGTAAAAAAAAAATTCTTAAACTTTATTTAAAAAATCAATTCAATGATTTTGGGTTGCTATGGGTTAAGCTTTAAAAAATATTTTTGATAAAAAACGGGTCTGCTAATTTTTTATAAAGTTTTTCTATAAAAAACTGTTAAATATCAAGAAAAATGATTTTTTGGGTCTAAATGGGTTAAAAAAGCTTAAATGTGGGTATAAACGGGTTAAATATTGCTCAATAGGCAATTTCCAAAAAATATGGGATAATTTTTTGGTTCCCACGTGGTAAAATCCCACGAAAACACTATTTTAGTGAACAACGTGGCAACCCTGTACACACTTGACAGCAGCTCTCATTACTGTGAGTGTATAAGTGTATGTCTATTTGTTTTATGAGCAAATAAAGCAAATAAACAAACGAGTTCAGCGGCGAGTAGATAGCTGAAACAAATGAAACAAAAATATTTGGCGATTTTGTTAAATAAAATATATTGTAACAATTCAAAAATGTGAAAATAAATAAAATCAATTGGTTTTGTTAAATTATATTTAACACTTTGTGAACGTATATTTCTTTTAAAACGTATCGTATATAACGATCGTTTTGTTTGGGTCGGGTCGGTTGGCAAAAAATACGATTTTTTTTTTTGCAAAAACAATTTCACTGTAGTTCCACAATTGTTTTATTTTGTTATTATTTTCACTTTTATTATGGGTCGGGTCGATTTTAATTAAATTAAAATTAACGCCAAATATTTTTATTGTTTCAGCGGGTCAATCCTTGCCAAAACTATTTCGTAGTCCTTTTAATAAAGGCTCGAAGTGACCAAATGTTCGGCTGGCGAACGAAGTAATGGCAATTAGCGGATTGGGAAACACGAATTGAAATATGTAAGTTTCAATTGTCGATTGGGTCGAATGGGTCGCGGCAAATACAATATAATTAATGCAAATATTTTACCTTATTTTCAGTGTTTGATGCCAAGTGGTTTTTGTGAATGTTGTAATTCCGTGTTGTTTCTGTTGCAGTGTTTTGTTGTGTAGGATTCCTCCTGTGGTTGTTCCTTCCTGTTGTTGTTCTGAGATTGTGTTGATTGTTGGGTTTTGTTTTAATTGTTTATGTTCCTTGTCGCGGGACGCGTTGACGGGTTTTTGGGTTGTTTATTGTCGCGGTGACGGGCGAGTTTAGTTGATTTAAAACTTTAAACTTTAAATGTCGCGGAGACGGGTGGGTTTTCGTGCGCTCGGTTTTAAGTAAACGTAACGAGTGAAGTATTATTTGCGGCGACCGTTGACAGAGCCGACGGTCGATCGGTTCGCCGCAGTAATCGATAAATAATCGATTGTGTGGATATGACGTACGGAGATGTTCAAACATATCGAGTTTACGTTTGTACGTAAACAAAAGTAACATGCAAACTTTGACTTATACAGCTTAAAACACCAAGAACTGTCACACATAGGTAAAAAGTGAATAGGCATACAATGTTTATCTCTTTATTCTACATAAATTGATTTTATTACAAAATACGATTAAACTACCAGTTCTAAAGTTATACAGCAATGAAACTATGAACCATTTTTTAGTCAATTTTGCGGGTTTAAGTCCGGATTACCTGGGATTTTTCCATTACCGAGGTCTAGTTTTTTATGCAGTTATTATATTTTTTTTCCTCCACCTATCCGAAAATGCGCGGGGAGCGAATAAAAAAACACTTTTGCACATTCCATACATCTCATGGGTGCTCTAATATATATATATATATATATATATATATATATATATATAATATATATATATATATAGATGTTCAAACATATCGAGTTTACGTTTGTACATAAACAAAAGTAACATGCAAACTTTTACTTATACAGCTTAAAACGCCCAGAACTGTCACACATAGGTACAAGCGAAATAACCCCCAATTAGGCATAACCCTCATTGGCAGTTTTGGCCGACTTTATATTTTTGAACTTTTTTTTACATGAGTTGTCGTATCAAAACGGGTCTCCCAGAGCTAATTGGGACCATGAACGTATTCTGGGCCACCCCTTCAACGAACCATTATAATAATCGTTTTGTCCTATCCGCCCATGTTCGATTTACGTTTATTATTATACCCTACACTAAGAGTGAAAGGGTATATTCAGTTTGGTACGCCGTTTGTAACACCCAGAAGGAAGCATCTCCGGTATGGAAAAGTATATATATTCTTGATCAGCATGACCTCCTGAGTCGATTTAGCGATGTCCGTCTGTCCGTCTGTCTTTCTGTATGTCTGTCTGTCTGTCTGTCTGTCTGTCTGTCCGTCTGTCTGTCCGTCTGTCTGTCCGTCTGTCTGTCTGTCTGTCTGTCTGTCTGTCTGTCTGTCTGTCTGTCCGTCTGTCTGTTGAAATCCCTACTACTTTTAAAATTGAAGAGCTAGATAAATGAAACTTATAACTTAGATTACTAATATACCTACGCTGTATGTGCGAATGATCGGTCCATTGTGACCTATGATCCTACCACTTATGTTCAAATACGTCATATTAAATGTACATATAAAGATCAATTTTTATGTATACGTGCTTAGGTAAACTTTTTTGGTCAAATAAATATTGATATCATGCTCAAATACATGATAATAATGTTTTCCGGCGAAAAGACTTGTGGTTCACAAAAAAAAATCGAAATTCGGTACACCTACCCATTTGTAAATATGGGTATCAAATGAATGGAAATTCTTCAGCGATTGAATGTTTGTAGTTATTTTCAGGATTCGTATACCCTGGTGACCTATATATCACTTTGAATGGTAACCACACATATGTGTAGGGTATTTATAGTCGGCTTAGACCGACTATAATTTAGATAATCCTAACTATCATAATTACACCTACAATAAAATTTCCCATGTGATCTAACCTTCCCAACTACATATATATATATATATTTATATATATACATATTTATATATATATATATATATATATATATATATATATATATATATATATATATATATATATATACATATTTATATATATATATATATATATATATATATATATATATATATATATATATATATATATATATATATATATATATATATATATATTAGAGCACCCATGAGATGTATGGAATGTGCAAAAGTGTTTTTTTATTCGCTCCCCGCGCATTTTCGGATAGGTGGAGGGAAAAAAAATATTATAACTGCATAAAAAACTAGACCTCGGTAATGGAAAAATCCCAGGTAATCCGGACTTAAACCCGCAAAATTGACTAAAAAATGGTTCATAGTTTCATTGATGTATAACTTTAGAACTGGTAGTTTAATCGTATTTTGTAATAAAATCAATTTATGTAGTATTGTATGCCTATTAACTTTTTACCTATGTGTGACAGTTCTTGGTGTTTTAAGCTGTATAAGTCAAAGTTTGCATGTTACTTTTGTTTACGTACAAACGTAAACTCGATATGTTTGAACATCTCCGTACGTCATATCCACACTCTGTCAACGGTCGCCGCAAATAATACTTCACTCGTTACGTTTACTTAAAACCGAGCGCACGAAAACCCACCCGTCTCCGCGACATTTAAAGTTTAAAGTTTTAAATCAACTAAACTCGCCCGTCACCGCGACAATAAACAACCCAAAAACCCGTCAACGCGTCCCGCGACAAGGAACATAAACAATTAAAACAAAACCCAACAATCAACACAATCTCAGAACAACAACAGGAAGGAACAACCACAGGAGGAATCCTACACAACAAAACACTGCAACAGAAACAACACGGAATTACAACATTCACAAAAACCACTTGGCATCAAACACTGAAAATAAGGTAAAATATTTGCATTAATTATATTGTATTTGCCGCGACCCATTCGACCCAATCGACAATTGAAACTTACATATTTCAATTCGTGTTTCCCAATCCGCTAATTGCCATTACTTCGTTCGCCAGCCGAACATTTGGTCACTTCGAGCCTTTATTAAAAGGACTACGAAATAGTTTTGGCAAGGATTGACCCGCTGAAACAATAAAAATATTTGGCGTTAATTTTAATTTAATTAAAATCGACCCGACCCATAATAAAAGTGAAAATAATAACAAAATAAAACAATTGTGGAACTACAGTGAAATTGTTTTTGCAAAAAAAAAAATCGTATTTTTTGCCAACCGACCCGACCCAAACAAAACGATCGTTATATACGATACGTTTTAAAAGAAATATACGTTCACAAAGTGTTAAATATAATTTAACAAAACCAATTGATTTTATTTATTTTCACATTTTTGAATTGTTACAATATATTTTATTTAACAAAATCGCCAAATATTTTTGTTTCATTTGTTTCAGCTATCTACTCGCCGCTGAACTCGTTTGTTTATTTGCTTTATTTGCTCATAAAACAAATAGACATACACTTATACACTCACAGTAATGAGAGCTGCTGTCAAGTGTGTACAGGGTTGCCACGTTGTTCACTAAAATAGTGTTTTCGTGGGATTTTACCACGTGGGAACCAAAAAATTATCCCATATTTTTTGGAAATTGCCTATTGAGCAATATTTAACCCGTTTATACCCACATTTAAGCTTTTTTAACCCATTTAGACCCAAAAAATCATTTTTCTTGATATTTAACAGTTTTTTATAGAAAAACTTTATAAAAAATTAGCAGACCCGTTTTTTATCAAAAATATTTTTTAAAGCTTAACCCATAGCAACCCAAAATCATTGAATTGATTTTTTAAATAAAGTTTAAGAATTTTTTTTTTACAAAATAAAATCTTTTATCGAATTTTTATAAAAAATATTTTTGATTTTTAAAACATTGCGACCCAAAAAGCTTAAGTACGCTATAAAATTTTATTTGCGACCCGGTTTACCACTAAATAAAATTTTAAAGTTAACCCATTGCGACCCAAAGATAAAATTTTCAAAATTTGTTGAAATTTTATCTAAAAAACTAAGTTTTGCAATACGTTTCGTTGGTAATAATTATTGCTGTTAACCCATACACACCCAAAAATAATTTTATTTATTTTTATAAAAAGTTTTTAAATTTTTTTAGAAGTTTTCTGAAAAAATATATACGACCCGTGAAAATCCAAAATAATTTTTCAGAATTTCTGAAGTTATTTGAATTGAATATTATTTAAACACAACCCCAATAATAAAAAAGATGGCGGCTCTGACAGCATTTATTCAATTCGGAAACGACATTATTGAATTTGAGCAAACTATTTGCGAGACTCCTACCCAAGATTTAGTACCTCATGCCTTAGAATTTCATCGGAAGCAGCTTAGTTTTCTGTGGGATAATTTCCAAACTTCGTATAATACTATATAAAGTGAACCCGATAATTCCGATGTGGACCGAAAGAAGCTGAAAGATAAATATACGAAAGGATACAACGCATATATACGCTGTATTTCTTCCCTTTCAGAAATAATGGAGTCCCTAAAACAACCGATTGAAACTCCTAAGCAAGAGAAGAAACGACCCCAATTCAATTTGCACCGTGTGACACAGATAATTTTGATGGTGACTACGTCACCTGGCCCACTTTTAGAGATATGTTTTCTGCTCTCTACATCAACAACGCCAGATTAAGCAATGTGGAAAAACTTTTCCATCTTAATCAAAAGACCCGAGGCGAAGCAAGAGACATTGTTAAAAATGCTCCTCTTACCAATGATGGTTTTATACTAGCATGGAGTAATCTCGTTGAACAATACGAGAATAAAAGAATGCAAGTAAATGCTCAACTCAAGACCCTATTGAATTTGCCACCACCCAAGTAACCATTTGCTGTATAACGTAGCTGCATAATGGTTCAATAGTCGCTTAATGAACTTGAAAAGTTGTAAAAGCTACTAAGCCCCCCTTGAAGACCCTTTATGCAGCTAATTTGGAGTAAATATACAGCAAATTGCTGCAATAGATCTAGTTCTATAACAGTCGCATTCAATACTCTAAGAACTACTGTGCAGCTTTTTTTATTTTATATTCAAACATTTTCAACGAAACAAAATTATTTTAAATAGTAAGATGAGTAAGGTGTCGGACTGAAATAAAATGGACTCGGGTTCAAATCCGAGCTGCACCCAAAGGTTTTTTTATTTATTTTTATTTTTTTAATTTCGTTACAAAAATATAAATTTGTTTTGCAAATCAGTTGTCTTGGTCTATTCATTTCATTATATTTATCATTCATTAAATTAGTAATTTTTGTATATGTATAATTAATTTAAAATTTAAAAACTATTATTTACCTTTTTTGTGGATTTGAACCCGGGACCTCATTCACTGAAAACTTGTACCGCCACCTTAGACAGATCGAACACAGGAATTATTAAATTTGTGTTGTTTAAATGATAACAATACATATACTCAATATGTCACTGATGAGTTCGTTATTTTATAATAATTAAAGTATTAAATAAAACACATTAATTTTCCAAGGATGTAGGGTATAAAACATGAATATATATTGAATGTATAGACTAAGAAATAATCACAACAACAAGGACAGGTCAAGAAAATATACTACTACGGGTATTGCCTGGGTAGTTCAAACTACCCGGGTAGTCTGTGTAATCGAGAGCTCTGGTATTTATTTAAATATTATTGTTTACCTGTTATTAGAATTTAACTCTATCGAATCTTAGACAGCCATCACATTAATGTCTTTTTTAATTGTTGTTTGGAAGTATTTAATATATCATTTTTGTGAAAATGTGCAAATAAATAGTGTGCTAAACATAAAATGGATTATTACTCTGTTGTTGAAACTATTGAAAAAAATAAAAAAGTTCTTACGGCCGTCCCGCACAAATGGGTACAGAGAACTACTTTATTTTGGCCCATATATAAAAACATTCAGAATTTTAAAAGTGCTATATCAAATCCTTCATCTGAGCCCCAATCAGATTGGGGACAACAAAATTGTAAAGTGAAAAGAACCGGATTCATCAAAAAAAGAGATGCCGATTTAGAGATTAAAAATATGTCTGATAAATCAGATAGCGAAGTTGACGATGATACATCTTTTAGAAGACCACGTGATTTCGGAACAAAATTTATTGTAAAACCCGTTCCACACAAAGAGATTCAATCATATGATAATGTGGGGCCATCTACTTCAAAAGATCAAGTAAATTTGGAGGAAAATGACATTGAAGCTGTGGTTTCGAAAATAATTCAAAGAGAAAATAAAGTTTTATTGGACCGCATAGAAAGAAATATTGAAGAAAAAACAACAATGATAAATAATAAAATCGAAAAAATTGAAGCTAACTTAAGCAAGCAATTGGAGTACATGTATTCTCATCTTTCCACTACAATAGAAATGTCATTAAACCGAAATCCGACACCGGCCACAAAAGAGTTTAATTTTGAAATAATATCAGAAACGGAAGATTTAGATATATTAGAAAACTTACTAGTAGAACACAGCGATTATAAAAAAAAATTGTGAGTACATAAATTTGTATTTTTTTTTTATTGCATTTCAAAATTAATATATTCCATATTATTAGATTACATATATGACCAAATATTGCGGAGCAGAAAATGCAATGTTTGGGAAGGGATGGGATGTGTCGTATATTTTACTTGACCAACTCTTTACACGACAATTATTGACCAAATTCTCATGGACTGGAAGTGGTCATGCGACACAAAAGTCTGAGTTCAGAAAATACAAAGAAGTGATCATGGCGTTCTTTGAAATAATTAATAATGCTGACCGATCGTTTACCATTGTGCAACTAAACAACTTTTTTCGTCAACAATTAAAAAATTCTAAGAAGCGCGCATGTCAGAAGGGTGTACGTGTGTCTAAAAAGAGATCGAGAAAGCAGTTACCATTACAAGGTGAGTTTCATATCCTCTAGAGTCATGAGGTACCTACACCTGTAGCTGATACCTTTGAAAATCTATTAAGAATCAAAAACTTGAAATGCACAATTAAATAACCAAATAATGTTATTATGTAATTAGAAAAAAAATATGATAAATATGGGAATGTTTCGATAAAATGGTTATTTAGTGATTGTAGTTATTGCTTTTTAGAACCATTTTATTAATATTTTATATGTATTACACCGTTCGACACAACTTTGCACACATATTCTAAAGTACGCTAAAATAAATAAAATACACGATTTCCCAGTTTTTCTGGATTATTTTTTTACAATTTCAAAATGCATTATAATATTTTACTAATATCAATAGTAAAATTTTTAAAACTAAATTGACGAAAAGCCATAGTAAAATATTAAAATGCATTTTAAAAATTTAATATTGGCTTATGTAATAAATGCATATAATCGTTATTTTACAAATTGTAGTTCAAGACGGAGTATTCGATGCTGAATCTGATAAAGACGAATCTGAGCACCAGTATTCCAATAGTAGTTAGGTTTAAAAGTATATTTTATATCCATTTATTTTATTTTCGAAACATTTCAGGTCATACAGAAGAAGAAATGGAAACAAATATTCAATACATATTAGAATAAAAAATTTAAAATGTTGTTATCATTAAATGTTTTACATTCGTTTATTATTCGCATAATTTAATAAAAATAAAATATTAAAAAAAAAAAAAAGAAAATTCATAAATAAAACGGTTAACAATTATTTTATTGTATGTTGTAAAGGTATAAAAATTATGTCAGAATGATGTTTAATTGCAACCAGTTTACAAAATATATCGCTAATACAAAAATTTTGTGAAACATTATTATAAAAATGCTTAGCTTTAAATATATTTAAATACGATGATTTGAATGGGTATTCAAAAAAGTCAGATTTGTGTGATAGTGAAAATCCGCAAATGTATGTGTTACACCCAACACAGCTAACAGCGCCATGTTTAAATGAAATAATTTCATGTTGTGTTGTTAAAAACCAATTATCTTTAAATTTTGTGTTTAAGATAAAACCATCTGCTAAAATAATTTGACTGTATAATTTATAATCACCATCCATTTTGAAAAAATGTTGAAATTATGGATACTTTTCTATTTTATAATTTTTATCGCCAATAAATGGAGTTTTTTCTAAAATCCTGTTTGCTACTTGAGCCAGTGGTTTATTACCCATCCTAATCATTTGTTTAATTGAATATAAACAATTTTCGAAGGCATATGCTGAAAATGTGGATAAATTTCCAAATTTGTTGACTTCATCAACGATATGTAATAAATTATGAACATTACTGCTAATGAATTGGGCCCCATATAAAACTTTATATTCTTCAACAAATAGCTTTAACATATCTTTTGAAAAGCGAATTATTTTCTTTATATATATCACATGAACATATTGTCACTGCACAAAAAAGCAATAAGAAATGCTTGTAAATTTCAGATGGTAAATCGTCCTTTAATATAACTATTCCAACATAATTTAAAAATGTTCTACATTCTAGACCTTTCCACTGTGCTAAACACTCTAAATTTTGCATACTTCTGTGAATTTCGGTTGGTAGCTCTATTTGAAGTAGAAGATCGGAAATTTTTTTTATTTGTTTTAAAGACCATTTGGACTTAAATCCAAGTTCACCGTCTCTCCAACCAAACAGGAGTCTCTTCATTATTCCTAAATGTAATAAATGAAGAGAATCTCCTATAACAATATCTTGAATAATGTCTAGCCCAGGAATTTTTAATATAGGTGTAACTTCAACGCCTCTATGGTGCCTACCATATTCGCGTCTTCTGAATTGTTCATCGGTCCTCGGAGTGCTTTCTATTGTAGAAAAGGCCACGGTGTGAGCTTGATGCATGTAAACGCCTAACGTTGTACATTTTTGGCAACCGTGTATACCATTAAAATTCACAACACCTATTGAAATAATAAAAAAAATATAATTACACGAACCAGGAAAACTGTATTGCATTAAGGTCTTGTCCCACATACACATAAAATACCTTTTAGAAAAGCTCTTGCCGGCGAATCACATATAAAACATCGTAGATGAACATTTATAGTTATATTATCATTTATAACTACTCCATTTTGCATTACTGCTATCAGCTCATTTACAAATGGAGATAAGTATTCAACAATGCTCCCTGGTTTTGCATTTCCATAAAAAATATCAATAGCCATTGGTTTTATTTCGGGCATTGAGTGTACATTATATAATATTGGCCAAAATTGTTGTTTTGAGCTTTTATAGAGTGGGCAGCCATCGATATTAACATTTTTTTTTTTTTTTTTTTTTTTTTTGGAATATCTACTAAGATCCACAGCACTCAGACAGACTATATCCATTGTACTGTGAAATCTATTCCCTACGATTTTGTGGTTAATATCACCACGAGCGCCCATGCCCAAGCCGGGATTCGAACCCGAGACCTTCAGAATGTAAGTCCAGCGCGCTACCTCTGGACTGCTGAGGCCGGCTATTAACATTAATGTTAATAAATATTGAATTAGTAATAGCTTTGATCGCAATTTTTAAACTTTTTTCCAAGCCATTATGCCAATACTGTCCACCGCATATATTTATTATATTTGCATTTGATCGAGGAGTTCTCAATAACTTCCTCGGATCCTTTGGCAATTTCACACCATCACTTGGTATATCATTAATAATATTTGTTACTTCTTTTAAGGCAGATAGACTTATATTAAATTCAATAGCCCAGTATTTAAAACGATATTCTATATCGTTAGAATTCTTATTTCTACTGGTATCTAAATTATTTTCGTCATTAACGGTTGGAATATCTTCGATCAGTGGAACATGAGGAGTAGTATCTAAAATTAATTAATACATTGGAATAAATTTGACTCATCGTGACGAATTAAGTTATCCCACAATTTGAATTTGTGCATTTTTTTGGGGCTACAGCTTACAGAGCTCTCTCACAATTTGAGCTGTGCCGAATCCAAACTGCGGGGAAATAAAATACGGCGAATTCATAGAATGAATAGTGGTAAATTATATCACTCCAGTGCATTATGTTCATATAGATGTTTAAATTGAATTTATTTATTAAAAAAAAAAATATCAGCTGAACATGGATTTGAACCCCAGCATCAGAGGCCAGTGCATTATATTGCGTTTCTTTTCATACATTTAATTAATTTAATTTTATTGCACATTAAATATGACACACTTAACCACTCTTAAATTTTGATTAACACAAACCTTGTGGCTTTTCAATTATGGTAGAAGTTATTTCTTCATCGCCAATTGTTGCACAATGATATTGCCATTCTTTTCTTTTTTTTGCAAGCTGTCTCTGGTAGGTTCCTGACCTCTTCAATTTCTTCCACAATTCCTTTCGGTCCATCATTTTATTGAGTTCTTATTAAATTCAGAAAGCTCTTGATAAATTCTTGCTTTTTATGTTATTTATTTTAAGATGTCATAATTTTTTAAATATCAAAATATCAAATTTAAAAAAAAAAGAGTGAAAGGGTATTTCAGTTTGGTACGCCGTTTGTAACTCCCAGATGGAAGCATCTCCGGTATGGAAAAGTATATATATTCTTGATCAGCATGACCTCCTGAGTCGATTTAGCGATGTCCGTCTGTCCGTCTGTCTGTCCGTCTGTATGTCCGTCTGTATGTCCGTCTGTCTGTCTGTCCGTCTGTCTGTCCGTCTGTCTGTCTGTCTGTTGAAATCCCTACTACTTTTAAAATTGAAGAGCTAGATAAATGAAACTTATAACTTTGATTACTAATATACCTACGCTGTATGTGCGAAAAAATTGGCGAGATCGGTTCATTGTGACCTATGATCCGACCACTTATGTTCAAATACCTCATATAAAATGTACATATAACCAGTTGGGAAGGTTAGATCACATGGGAAATTTTAAAGTAGGTGTAATTATTATGCTTCCTTCTCGGCTTAGACCGACTATAATTTTGATAATCCTAACTATCATAATTACACCTACTTTAAAATTTCCCATGTACATATACACCTACTTTAAAATTTCCCATGTACATATACATTTACGTTTATTATTAAATTAATTGGCATAAATTAAGTTTTATTGAATATTTTATTGAATAATGTAACTCGTATTTATAATTATATTCAAAACATCTCAAAATATTAACATTTTATAAATGCTTAAAAAATAAATAAATGCTAACAAAAAGTATACATTCTTGGCACAATGCTTATATTATCTCAATTCAACCGTAACAGATATAAAAAGAACAAAAAATAATTTAAATTTTCTATAAAAATGCATAAATGATTCAATAAAAGTTTTAAATTTAAAATGTTTGTATGAAAAAAGTAATGGAAATTACGTAGTTTTGCTTTCACGATACATAACTAAGCACCAGTAGATATCTATTTGTTGAAGTTACGGGCATAAGTCTTAAATAATAAAATCTACTATGCCGAAACACACCCTCGCATTACATAAAAATCATGTATGGGATGTCCTTGTTTATAGTATTTCTACATTATTGTTTTTAACCCAGTATTTTATATGTCTACATATATTAACTATTTATTCCCAAAACCTTTGATGTAAAAATATTTAAACCCCTTCTTCCAGTAAAAATTTAAAAATTACGAGTGTCGATAATGTTATGCTCAAAAAGATTGTTTCGTATAATTAAAATTACTGAAAAGTACTTAACATAAACAGAAGCAAATTAAATGTAATTTTTCAATATAAAAATAATATGAAAAATGCATTCAAATACAACTTCATAAAAAAGGTATATTTTAAAATAGCTAATAAATAAATAAGTTGATAAATAAATCCGAATAATTTGTTAAATGCCTTCGTTACATACACGGATAGAAAAGATTTGTTTGAATATGTTTGAATGTAATTAAAAAGTAATACGAAATTACCATACATGTATTAGTAATGAAGTGTAATTAAATTATAATCGAAATTGAATTTATTTTTGTTCACGTGTAAACAATGTTATATTGTCCAGTAGAATCTGTCAAATTTACCATAAATATGTTACAATACCAACATAAAATTTTAATTGCATTTGAATAAACTATTTCTTTGCAATTTACTTGGTTAGAAACACAGAAAATGCTAATCAAATCTAAATACAACGTATGTTCGCAACGCTCGTCTTAATTCGATAATTTATCGACTGACGAAGTTGGCAACGTCGTGCAGCATTTTCTATCGCCATCGTTTGAACATATTGATGTTTAAAAACAAACAAAAAAGAAATCGGATTTAATTAAATGTATTCTTGCAAAATTCTTCTTGTATACGAAGTTGGCACTCGTTAAGAATTTTCTACCTACGTCTCTTTTGTCATCGTTGGAAGTATGTATAGGGTCATTTTAGACATACTGACGTTTGAAAACAAACAAAAAACGAATTCTTGTATATAAAGTTGACACTCGTTGATCGGCATTTTCTTCGTACGTGTCTTTTGTTGTTCGTTGAGAAAACGTGTTCGCGTCGGTATTGTGTTATAAAAAGTACTAATAGTAACAGAGTATAATATAGTACTGTACATAATTTATGAAACTAATGTGAAAAAACCACAAATAAAAGCCTCCCTGAATTCTTTGCCTACACTATGTGCTGTACTGAGACGAATTGTAAATTATGGTCTCTTAATTTCTGTAATACTTTACTTAATCTGTGTTCATGTTCGCTTATATTTTTCCCATACACAACTATATCATCAAGATATACAAAACCTGATGATAGCCACTTGCTAAATCTAAAGTTGAAAAATAACGACTGTGACCTAATTGATCTAATATTTCGTCTATTCGCGGAATCGGAAATACCTGTTTTATGGTTACGTCATTTAAATTACGAAAATCTATGACAAATCTCCATTTTTTGTCAGCGTTTTGTCGCTCCTTGAAATGTTTGAAATGTTGCAAGAAATAAATTATTTATTCTGAACGATAGTTAGTTTACCCTCAATGTGTGCCAAAATACTTTTGCAAAAAATATATGGGACATTCCACACCAAATCGACCAGCGGTTAGAACTCATCTTCTTCGATTTCAATGAAATTTGCACAACTGAGAATCACTACTTCCAGAGATATAGTGGTACAAGTTTACAAAAAATGAGCCAAAAATCACTTTTATATGGTTGTTAATATTTCAATATCTCTTAATGTTAAAATACCAGAAACTCCGTTGATGGCTCGACCCGACGTGTTCGCGTCGGTAATAATTTTGTTATTTGTAAATTAAATAAATATATATAAACTGTGTTATAAAAAGTACTAATAGTAACAGAGTATAATATAGTGCAGTTTATAATTTCTGAAACTAATGTGAAAAAACCACAAATGAAAATCAGTGTTTCGATTTTCAAACAGAATTTGGCATGTTTTTTTACAAAAGCCTCCGTGAATTACTTGCCTACGTTATGTGCTGTACCAAATATAAAGCGAGCGTGGATCGTCTAGTTTAGGGTCTGCTGGTGCAATTGTTCATTCATTGATGCTGTCACTTGAACTTGCAGTTTTAAGCGAAATTTTTATTTATGCATTTAAAAATTTGTATATGAATTCAATTATTATAAATTCCCACTGTGCATGTTTAAAGATTTTTAATAAAAATTAATAAAAAAACAACATTTTATTTTTATTTTATTTTCAGGATTTCACTGTGAATGTTTAAAGATTTTTAATAAAAAAGTTAATAAAAAAACATTTTATTTTTTATTTTATTTTCAGGATTTCTTTCCAAAAATATTTAAATATGTTTCTATGCAAAAATACTACATTTTGAACTGAAACATCTGATATGTTTTACTGGAAACATATTTATATTCAGGTCGTTCAAAATCATGTTTTATTTTGAACATATTTATGTTTCGGTTCAAATATTTATTTTGTTTGGATGTAGTAATTATTATGTTTCCATTAGAACATACACCATTTTAAGGGGCAACATTAAAATGTTTCCGTGATATTATAATGTAAGACAGAGCTCATTACAACACTGTTCAAGTCTCAATACAACCCTGTTTAAAAATGATTTATCAGTCAATTGTATATTATGTTTACATAAAATTCCAATCATACATGTTAATGCCTGCAAAATTATGTTTGGGAGAGCCCTTTTTTTTGCAGTGTGTATGAATATTAATTCTCGATATTTTTATGAAAAATGTCTAGTTTTTATACCCTACACTAAGAGTGATAGGGTATATTCAGTTTGGTGCGGCGCACGTTGTGTCAAAATGAGGTAAAACACGCTATATGCGTGTTTTGAAAAATTATTTTTTCTCAAGTCTTAGTGTATTCTACATACATCAACAGAAAAAACGCCGTTTAAAATACCAAACCAGTTGGGAAGGTTAGATCACATGGGAAATTTTAAAGTAGGTGTAATTATGATAGTTAGGATTATCAAAATTATAGTCGGTCTAAGCCGACTATAAATACCCTACACATATGTGTGGTTACCATTCAAAGTGATATATAGGTCACCAGGGTATACGAATCCTGAAAATAACTACAAACATTCAATCGCTGAAGAATTTCCATTCATTTGATACCCATATTTACAAATGGGTAGGTGTACCGAATTTCAATTTTTTTTTGTGAACTCAAGTCTTTTCGCCGGAAAACATTATTATCATGTATTTGAGCATGATGTCAATATATATTTGACCAAAAAAGTTTACCTAAGCACGTATACATAAAAATTGATCTTTATATGTACATTTTATATGAGGTATTTGAACATAAGTGGTCAGATCATAGGTCACAATGGACCGCCAATTTTTTCGCACATACAGCGTAGGTATATTAGTAATCTAAGTTATAAGTTTCATTTATCTAGCTTTTCAATTTTAAAAGTAGTAGGGATTTCAACAGACAGACGGACAGACAGTCGGACAGACAGGCGGACATCGCTAAATCGACTCAGGAGGTCATGCTGATCAAGAATATATATACTTTTCCATACCGGAGATGCCTCCTTCTGGGTGTTACAAACGGCGTACCAAACTGACATAATCATGTTGTTACGTAATCTGTGACGTCGATTCAAAGTCACACAGAAATGTACCTATTTTGAGTAAAATAATAAAAATCTTATACTAAAAGAAATTAACTACTTTTTTTTATAAAGAGATGGCTCCACTAGAGTTATGTGAAGTATTTCCCAAAACCGAGTTGAATTACTATGTATCTTGGTAGCGTAATGTTGAAATGCATTTGTAGTACAAATTTTGTACGTATGGGTACGTGCAACGAATTTCGATTTTTTAGTGTATCGCAGGTGGCGGGTTAAATTTTGTAAGTTCTAGCATATTTTAAAAGGAGTAATTAAAAATTTCACTTCAGCTAATAAGATGAGAGAGAGTCTTTTCTTTTCATTCTTACTTGGGTATAGAATAATGAAAGAAATATAAATTTAGACATAATTTTAATGAATAAGAACTTTAAAATCCGGTAAAATTTTTTACGTCATTAAGTGTAAAAAAAAAAATCAATCTTAATTTTTCTAAAAATCAAAAACACATTTTTTCAAACTTTATTTTCTGAAATATGGAAGTGGAAAAATTAAATTAAAAAAAAAACTTAAAATACCTTACATACACTTAAGCAAGGCTACCAAAATGTATTTGACCAGAAAATTTCTTAAACACTGAAAAAAAGCTAGCATAAAAATATTTTTTTTTATTTATTTATTTTTAGGTTAGTTTTTTTCCAGTGTTTCAGAAATTTTCTGGTCAAAAACATTTTTATAGCCTTGCTAACGTGTATGTAAGGTTTTAAAGATTTTTTCAAATTTAATTTTTCCACTTCCATATTTCAGAAAATAAAGTTTGAAAAAAAATGGGTTTTTGATTTTTAGGGGGTACCGCGTGACTTTGAGGTCACTTTTTACATTTTTTTAATTTTAAGTCCTACTGTACGCAAGACAAAACAATTTCTTTTTTTTTTTGTTCCCCGACCACTTTCATATAATGCAAAAACTAGTTCTGACCTCGGTCGGTTTTCGATTTTTGGTCGGTTCCAGGGGGCCGAGCGGCAACATTTTTTTCGACTTTCGGAACTCTCCGCCTATTATGATTTTGAGTAAAGTAAACTTCAGTCCAAAAATGAACTTGGGTGCTTTCAAATTAAAATATAAATACAGCATTTAATTCATCAAAGAATTTTTTTTAAAATCATATCTACATGACATTAGCAGATCTCGTGTAGTTTAAGCGTCAGTTTAAAAGAAAAGCCATGCGCACGTTTTTACTGATTTCGACACAACGTGCGCCGTTTGTAACACCCAGAAGGAACCATCTCCGGTATGGAAAAGTATATATATTCTTGATCAGCATGACCTCCTAAGTCGATTTAGCGATGTCCGTATGTATATCTGTTGAAATCCCTACTACTTACAAATTTGAATAGTTAGATGAATGAAACTCATGATTTAGATTACTTATATACCAACGCTGTATTGGAGAGATCGGTCCATTGTGACCTGTGATCTGACCATTTATATTCAAATACCTCATATAAAATTTACATCTACAGATCAATTCAGTAAATACAGTAAGTATACGTGCTTAGGTAAACTTTCTTGGTCAAATATATATTGACTTCATGCTCAAATACATAAAAATAATGTTTTCCTGCAAACCGACTTGTGGGTCCCAAAAAATAATCGAAATTTGGTACACCGTTTGTAAATATGGGTATCAAATGAATAGACATTCTTCAGCGATTGAAAGTTTATAGTTTTTTTTCGTATAACCTGGTGACCAATATACCACATTGAATGGTAACCATACATATGTGTAGGGTATTTATAGTCGGCTTAGACCGACTATAATTTTGATAATCCTAACTATCATAAGATCACCTACTATAAAATGTCCATACTTTAAAATGTCCCATGTGATCTAACCTTTCAAACTGGTTTATATTTTTTTGTATTTATTATTTCAATTTTATTACTTTCTTCTTTTCTCGGTTGGAATGGCATGTGTACTTTCTGATGTCAATAAAGTACTTCACTAAAGGCCAACATCTATCATTATTACTGATTATTATCTCGCTTTTATAAAAATTGGTCCCTCAATTTGTGCCTATGAATTATATGGTAGGGTGACATCGAACGCAAATTTTCAGTTTTACGCGTAAATGCTGCCTCTAGACGTATGTTGTATGCATTTCACATTGCATTTCACAACGTAAATGATGCATACCTTTAGGGGCATGTGACGTGATTGTTAATTTTCTTCAAGACGTCATCAATAACATTTCACCAATGACAGATTTTCACAATGTCATTGATATATGTTTATATGACATATGGTGTATGACGTCTTTAATGCAATGTCATTTATGAAATTGTTGTAGACATATTCATCAACGACAAAATTTCTAATGTCCTCGATTCATCATTGATGACATGGTCGTCAAATTCCTTTAACATTTTTTGAAGGAATCTGATGTTATGTTTTTAAATAAAGGATAAATTTTTACTTAATGTAAGACCTGCAATTACCTGAATTTAAAATTTCGAAACTATTAATATGATATATATTACAACTGCAGATTTGTGTATATTGGTCTTTAAATGGTTAAATTTAATTTTCGAAATAGTTTTCTTCTATTAAAAAATATTTTTATCTTGCCCATTTTCAGTACTATTTTAAACCAAGTTTATTAATAATTAATTTGTTTAATATGATACATTTTTTCAGTCACATTATAGTCAATATTTCACATATATTTAAAATTGCATATTAACTGAGTACTAATTGGCTATCTGTCGGTAAAGTTAAAAAAAAAATCGGACCTTTTTATTTAGAACTATAGACTTTTGAAATATTTATTAAAGCCATGTTTCAACTTTCACTGAAAAACTGGTCCTTAATTAATAAATATAGCACAATTTGGTAATAACAAATAATTTTTCTCAATTTATAGCGGCTGATAAATATCAATCGAAAATTAAATAAATCAAGACATATTAAATGAGTAACATATTGCGTAAGAATATCGGGGTAAATGAAAATTAGAGTTAGCATCACTGGTAGCAAACTAGAATCTCGAGCTTGCTACTAGTAGGAAACTGGTGTTGTATAGTTGTTTCCTGATATATTTAACCTGTGTTTATGACTTTTCACTTTTTAAATTCAAACTCTTTTTAATTTCAATATAATAGCACTTTTACCTCCCACTTGAGGTTGGTTAAACTACAATCTTTTAAATCGCTACGAAAGGTATTAACAATACTTTCGTTGCAAGCTATTCTTAAATTCTATTTTCACTATGTTCTAGTGAGTTTTCACTTTCACTCAATTTTGGTGTACGTGACTATTGAAGTAAGTCCGGCTTGCTGTTTTGGCTGACACCAATTGCGAAATAGTATAATTGTTGAAGAACCGCTGCTTTGCTTATTTTAACATAGACCCAAAATTATGCAATGGAAAATTGTATTGCAAGCCTCTGTTAACTGTGCAACTAACTTGAAAGAGGTGTGGTCTAAGTAAAGCTTTAGCGCTTTGCCAAATTATTGCAAGCTTCTGTTAACTGTGGAAGCTAACCTGAAAGAGGTGTGGTCTAAGCAAAGATTTAGCGCTTTGCCAAATTATTATCATTGTTGCCAACGTGAAGCGTTGGGACAATGCTATGAACATGTTGCTGTACAACATGAGTTCAACATGATATGAAAAACATGATGCGCTCAACATGAGTACAGCAACATCCAAAACTGAATGAATAGTGAAGAACCATAACGAAAAGAAAAATGTGTGAACTAATTCACAACATTCCTCCCCTCTTATGGAAAAAAATGATTGTTAATATTAAGAATAATAATATTTTTTTTACTAGATATGTTAGGAATATTTTTGAATATATAGAAATGATGTTATCTTAGAATTAAAATTAAGAATAATAACGATTGTATGTATTTTTTAAAATAATGATAATATGTTATTTTAACAAATACAATATGCTTATTTTTTATCAAGTTATCTATAAAAATATTTTTGAATATTTGAATGTGTGCCAATAATAATAATGATATGTTTTTATACCCTACACTAAGAGTGAAAGGGTATATTCAGTTTGGTACGCCGTTTGTAACACCCAGAAGGAAGCATCTCCGGTATGGAAAGGTATATATATTGTATATGCGAAATAACTCGGGCCAATTTATGAAATTAATGAAACAATGGACGGTTGTTTATATAAACATATTTTAATAAGCCTAATGCTGCCGCATGGAATAGAAGAAATGACACTTATTTGAATCTTTCAATAAGACAATGACCCAAAACACACTTCCAAACTGGTAGCGGAGTGGCTAACTATGAAAAATATTAGGGTTCTTAAGTGGCCAGTTTAATCCCCCGATCTGAACCCAAGAGATAACCTTTTGGGGTATCGTAGATCACAAAATTAAGAGGGACAGTGAGACAAACAAACACACAATTTTTAACCGCATCCAAAATCCCTGGTATAATATTCCGAAAGAACAACTTGAATATTTAATAGATTCCATGCCTCGAAGATGTGCTGCAATCTTAAAAAATAATGGGTATGGTGTTGTTTATTAATAAATATTTATGTTTTTGTATAACAATTTGAAGAGTTGCTTTAGTTTTGGCCAGCTAAAATTTGAGATATTTTATTCAAGACTTGATAAGAAAATTTTAACGAATGAATTGCATTGTATTATGTGTTATTTTTGTAAATGAATAATTTACTACATTAAAGAAAATAAAATGTTTATTCTATTTATGATTTTTTATTGTTTTATTAGTGATAATGCAACTTAATGAATTTAGTTGCTTTAGTTTTGACCACCAGTGTATATATATGTATATAGATAAACTTATGCAACTGATTTAACTTATATGTGTTTTGCATGTGTATTGAGTGTGTCTGTTGGTTCTAAATTGATTTTATATTTGGTTTAGAGAGCTGTAAAAAATTATATGAGTGACTTTTATATGCCCTACTGTTGGACCAGATTTCTCCCCCCCAGTTCTCCTGTATGCTGGGACGGACTTGCCTTGTTCATCTTCAATAGTTCGTTGAATGTGGTGCGTTGGGTCTGTTGGGCTACGATGGTTCTTGTGGAATTTGCAAACGGTGCTATCTCCAGTGGGTGTCGTCATGGTAATACTCTGGACTCTAAATCGTTCAGGAGAGTTTTGTCCCGTTGACGTGGTTGTCGATATATACGAGATGAGTGTTTTTTTTTTCTCTGCGATTTTGTCAAACAAATTGTTGAATCATCTTGACGCTCGTGTCGCATTATATAAGATATTTTAGATTTCCGAATTGTTGATATCAGAAAACCTCGTGGTTTGATATTGCATTGTTTCTTATTTGTGTAAGATTGAAGACATTATAATGCCATTTCTCCTTTTTTTATTATTATACATTTTTCAAGGTCGATTTTGCATCTAGTATCTGGCAATTGTGGCAATTTTCAAGGTTCATTTTGCATCTTGTTATTTGCATCTTGTATTTGGCAATTGTGGCAATTGTAAAAATGCAATCATTGCAACCTACTTGTATTTGGTATAACACCAAGTTTGCGTTTTAGTGTGTCCTGCTTCGTTCTCAAATATGCTGCCACTCTGCTTCGTTTCTTCGTTAGTCGAATCTACTGGGCTTCTGCTTCACTACTCCTTCTTGTTGATAACACCAAGAGCTCTTCCACATATACTCAATAAAGTGCCAAGACCCCAACGATCATCTATGCGTCTTCTGCGCCAGTATCCCGTGCTGTAGAGTGTTGGCCATTCTAAATAATAGTTTTTGTGCACTCGGATATTGTGAATTTACATGAATATTTTACAAACAATAATTTAATTTTGTTTTTGAACTATTTCAAATATGTGGTGTCACACTACTGGTGTGGTACTAATTTATGTAATCTTAATATAATATTCGTACAATATATAATTGTGAGTGTTAAATGATTGATTTGAAATATTTAATTTACTTGAAATATAGTGTGCACAATATCTGAACTATTACTATTTAGTGAAGTACTAGCTATTATTAACTTAGGGTAATTATGTATTTAGTCCAATGGCTAAGTTCGTCGTCTTATATAATCTTATCTAAAATGTTAGATAAGATTATATTTTTTTACCCCAGATTTTTTTTTTATTTTCCTTTTTAATTTTAAATCCCCTTTTTTCTCTTTTTTTTCTCTTCATTAAAAAAAAATGAATAGTTAATATCTGTTATTTATATTTTTTCTCTTATCTTTTTTTCTATATATTTTTTTTCTTCTCTTCTTATTTTCTTTTATTTTTCTCCTTAATTAAAATTTGTATACCTCCTTCTTTTTTTTAATTTTAGTTCCCTTTTTTTTCATATATTTTTATTTTTTTCATATATATATATTTTTTATACCCTACACTAAGAGTGAAAGGGTATATTCAGTTTGGTACGCCGTTTGTAACACCCAGAAGGAAGCATCTCCGGTATGGAAAAGTATATATATTCTTGATCAGCATGACCTCCTGAGTCGATTTAGCGATGTCCGTCTGTCTGTCCGTCTGTCTGTTTGTGTGTCTGTCAGTCTGTCTGTTGAAATCCCTACTACTTTTAAAATTGAAGAGCTTGATAAATGAAACTTATAACTTAGATTACTAATATACCTACGCTGTATGTGCGAGATCGGTCCATTGTGACCTATGATCCGACCACTTATGTTCAAATACCTCATATAAAATGTACATAAAATGATCAATTCTTACGTATACGTGCTTAGGTAAACTTTTTTGGTCAAATATATATTGATGTCATGCTCAAATACATGATAATAATGTTTTCCGGCGAAAAGACTTGTGGTTAACAAAAAAAAAAATCGAAATTCGGTACACCTACCCATTTGTAAATATGGGTATCAAATGAATGGAAATTCTTCAGCGATTGAATGTTTGTAGTTATTTTCAGGATTCGTATACCCTGGTGACCTATATATCACTTTGAATGGTAACCACACATATGTGTAGGGTATTTATAGTCGGCTTAGACCGACTATAATTTTGATAATCCTAACTATCATAATTACACCTACTTTAAAATTTCCCATGTGATCTAACCTTCCCAACTGGTTTTATGTTTTTTTTCTTCTTTAAAAATTGAATAGTTAATATTATTATCTTTTTTTTCTTCTCTTTAATTAAAACTTGTATCCCTCTTTTCTTTTTTTTTTCATCTCTTCTTATTATATGTTTATACCCTACACTAAGAGTGAAATGGTATATTCAGTTTGGTACGCCGTTTGTAACACCCAGAAGGAAGCATCTCCGATATGGTATATATATTCTTGATCAGCATGACCTCTTGAGTCGATTTAGCGATGGCCGTCTGTCCGTCTGTCTGTTGAAATCACGATTACAGAAAAACTAGAAGAGCTAAATAAATGAATCTTCTAATTTAGATTACTTATATATCAACGCTGTCTGTCAGTGAAAATGGGCATGATCAGTCCATAATGACCAGTGAACCGACCACTTATGTTCAAATGTATCATATAAAACACATCTACTGGAATGAATTTTACTGTATGAATTTTACTGTATACGTGTTCAGATAAACTTTTTTTGGTCAAATATATATTGACTTCATGCTCAAATACATGAAAATAGTGTTCTCCCGCGAAACAACTTGTGGTTCCCAAAAAAAAACGAAATTCGGTGCACCTACCCATTTGTAAATATGGGTATCAAATAGATGGAAATTCTTCAGCGATTGAAAGTTTGTAGTTATTTTCAGGATTCGTATACCCTGGTGACCTATATGCCACTTTGAATGGTAACCACACATATGTGTAGGGTATTTACAGTCGGCTTAGACCGACTATAATTTTGATAATCCTACTATACCTGAACACCTACTATAAAATGTCCCTACTTTAATATTTACCGTGTGATCTAACCTTCCCAACTGGTTTTCACTTTTTTTTCTCTTTAAAATTAAAAATTCTTTGAAAAAAAAAATAATAATAATATTTAATAACTATATATATATATTTTCTCATTTTATTTATTTTACTAATATGTTTCCTCTTTTTTTTCGATTCAATTGTTAAAACTTTTTTTTAATTTTAACTGCACTAAATATTTTAATGCATAAGTCCCAATTTTTTAAAATTTTAAATTCTTTGTTTTTGTTTTTATATCTGTTATAAATTTAATATTTAATACCTGTTTTTTTTTTATTTATTCTACTATCATATTTTCCTGTTCCTTTTTTTTTAATTTTAACTGTACTTAATATTTATATATCTCTGTTTTTTTTTTAATTTAAATACTAACAGATATTTTTCTTCTTCTTTAAGTAATTTAAATTATTATAAGTAAGTTCTTCAAATTCATTTAAATATAATTAATAATATAATTGGAGTTGCGATTTATTTTTTAAACATGTTTAATATCCCAGTAGTCAAATTCAGGCGTAAGAAGATATGCTTGCACTGATTCTCAAGGAGGTAGAACTCTTTCCCGACTAAATGATTTCCTTTCTTCTTTTTTTATATGAAATGAACATTTTTGCAGGACTTCCCTATTCGTTTCTCAAAGAATGACTCTCAGAAGGTCTCACAAAATAGTTTGACTCATTACTGTTTTGATTGATTGATTGATTGATTGAAAAGAGGGGGGAAAAACCCCTCTGTGCATCGCACAGAGTACACCTAGGCCATAAAGTAGGACCGTTGTGACCCCTCGGAACATGAGTCGTCTGTAATATGTTGTAGCTGTTTTGCTACTCAGTGGAGTTTAGAAATTCCGTGGATTTGACAAATTTTCTTAGTACTTTCCAGTCCAAGCTTCCCAGTTGTTTCAATGATGAAATAAGTGGAGCTCCGAAGTGGATGAATCTAAGTCTGGCAAATGCCGGGCAGTGACACAAGTAGTGTTCAAGCGTCTCTGTCTCTTCCTCACAGGCCTTGCAGAAGTAAGAGTCGACTCTTCCCAATTTGAAAAGATGACCTCTTAGCTCATTATGGCCAGTGAGGATGCCTGTGTATTGTTTTAACTCCTTTTTATTAAGCGTTAGAATTTTGTTTGTTTTGGATTTGTTCGGGGGGCCCCATAGCCATTTAGTTGCTTGGCCCTCGCTCGATTCTTCCCATGATTTACTGTGAAGTCGATAAGCCCATGAGCTCATCTCGTTTTTTAGAAATTGGAAAGGTCTGCCGGTTATGACTGAGATTGTGTCCATTTCTGATCCATTTCTCGCCAATTCGTCGGCTATTTCGTTTCCCTCAATGTTACAGTGTCCTGGGACCCAGATAATGTCCACAGTGTTAACAAGTAAGAGATCAGCAAGGGCCTCTTTACATTGTAGAACCACTCTGGATTTCACCTTGTCCGTGGATAAAGCTCTAATGGCAGCTTGGCTGTCTGAAAAAATTTTAAAACACTTGTCTACACAGTGAGTGCTTTGTATAAATTTAGCCCCTTCTGTTATAGCCACTACTTCCGACTGAAAGACGGTGTTGTGGTCATGCAGACGAAGGCTTTCTTTTGCAGAAAAGGCTTCACAGAAAAAGCCTGCTCCAGTGTGACCGTTTAATTTTGATCCGTCAGTGTAGAGGTGGATCCCCGGATTGCTAGACAATACTTGGCCGTTGTCCCATTCCTCCCTAGTCGGGAAAGCGAACTATGCGGCGGTATGATTGGTTTCCTCCGGGATGCGGTCGCAGTTCCAATTACCTGTAGAAACAGTATTAGGAATTGAGTTAATTATGGTTTGGTGATTGGTTAATGTCTCGGAATTGAGCCATCCCCCAAGGATGTTTAGTCGAGCCGCTGCTACCGCGGCCTCATATTTAACTTGAATTTGTATTGGGCGTATATTTAGAATAGTCTCAATAGCTTTGGTCGAAGTGGTAGACATCGCACCTGAAATGCCGAGACAACACGCCCGTTGCACTTTCTCGAGTGGTTTGATGTTACATTTTCGTCCCAAAGCTGTCCACCATACAAGTGACGCATATGTTAGTATTGGTCGTACAACGCTGGTGAAAATCCAGTGGGTCATCTTTGGTCGAAGTCCCCATGTAGGACCAATACATCTTCTGCAGGTTGCCCAAACCCTAACGGCTTTTGTGGCTCTGCTAGCTATTTGTGCCTTCCAGTTAAGTTTAGAATCCAGGATAACTCCAAGGTACTTGACTTGACTTGTAAATGCCAGTATCTCTCCGTTTACCTGTGGAAGAGGATAGCTAGGTAGCTTCCTTTTCCTAGTAAAGAGACAGATTTCAGTTTTTTGGGGGTTTATATTTAATCCCCTAGGTGATGACCATTCAGCCGAGATATCCAAGGCTTCTTGGATTCGTCTAGAACTCATTACTGTTAGCATTCCATTAGAACGTGAGCTAGCAGCGCTTCGCTTTTGTATTTTGAAAAATATTAGATGTAGTCACCAAATCGAATGGCGCTTATTCTCTAGAAGTTGTGTTGGAAGTACAATAGCTTCAGTGATGGCAGAATGTGTATTGAGCATGCTAAGAAGTTATTATAGCAGAGCTTCTACTGGCAAGGCATGGACACATTTACTACTGGGATGTTATTAAATTATTTTCGTGTATTTATATAAGTTATATTATATGATATTTATTTGCATTGTTTATGGTATCAAAACAAACTGCAAGATCTGCATTTATATGCCAGCTATGAACGCTCGCTTCACGTACGATATTCATACGTTCGTACAAACTGCTTCAGCATGAAACACTTGGGTGTAATGACCATTTTCAAGGTTTGTTAGCTTGCGCTATTAAATATAGGTCAGTAATGCAATTGTTGGTTTGCGTTATCTGCATTGAATACGACAATTTATGACAAATTTTCATTTAATTTTATATGAAGGCAATTTGTTGCCTTTGCTTAATTTCTGGGGTTGAGAACGGAACGAACGAAAAGCAAAAGTTCCGAGCGCAAACGTTTCAATCGGAACTTCACCCAAAAAAGTTCCAATAACGCACCTGGTTCCGTATCTAGGCCCACAGGAAGAGATTCAGCCAAAAAAGTTTCAATGACGCACCAGGTTCCGTATCTAGGCCTACAGGAAGAGAGTCATCCAACAAAGTTCCAATGACGCACCTGGTTCCGTATCTGAGCCCACAGGAAGAGATTCACCCAAAAAAGTTCCAAAGACGCACCTGGATGAGTAAATAGGTCCACAGGAAGCGATTCACCCGAAAAACTCCCAATGACGCACCTGGATGCGTATCTAGGCCCACAGGAAAAAAGTTCCAATGACGCACCAGTATGCGTGTCTATGGCGATAGGAACGATTCGAACGTTTTTTTTTATAAAAAAAGTTCCGAGCGGAACTTCTGAGCAAAAGTTCCGACTGAAACGTTTGCGCTCGGAACTTTTCCTTCGTTCCGGAAAGAAACAATATCGGAACGATTGCCAAACGTTTTTTTTTATAGTTCCGGTTTCTAGCCCTGCTTAATTTTTTTTTTTCTTTTTTTCTAACTTTAAAAGTATAAGTTCTTCACCTAAAATAGTTATATATATATATATATATATATATATATATATATATATATATATATATATATATATATATATATATATATATATATATATATATATATATATATATATATATTTATATATATATATATTTTTTTTTTTTTTATTTTTTTATTACTAAATTATTATTTGTAATATGTCCTATGTTTTTTTTTATTTTTTTATTATTATATTTTTTCTTTTGTTTGTTACTTACTTGTTTGTTACTTCCTAAACTATTTATATTTATTTCTTCCTCTAAATGCCGAGTTATTTAATGTTTTATTTAATGATTACTCTATATCTTATGGTTAGATTTTTTTTTTTTTTCTATATGTATTTTCATAACGTTACAATCTACGAGTTTAATTGTCAACGCATAGCTAATTGGTTTTATATTGTTACTTTTATGGGTTCTAACCTAGGGTAATATTATAATATTTTTGGTTTTAACGGCATACACTATTTGTGATATGCCTTTAACAAATTATTGTGAATTTTCTTATCTTTGTTTTTGATCAATACCGTCGTGGTCACTGGTCCACTTCCTTCTACGACCACGTAAGGTCCCTTCCAAATTGGAGAGAACTTATTTTTCCTAGTTTGGTTTTTCATTAAAACTATGTCGTGTGGTTTGAATTGAATAGGTTCTTGTCGTATTGTGTTTTCGACACCTCCTTTGCCCTACATTGATTTTGCCTGACGATCTCGTGTGATCGCTGTATTTGGTACTTTAGTACCTTATTGTAGTCTTCTGCGTTATATAAAGGTGAACATTTACGCTTTAAATTCGTAGGCATGTCGAAGTCAAACCCGTACAACATAGGGAATGGTGTTTAACCCGTCGATGTATGCAACGTGTTATTATGAACATGCATTGCAGACTTTAACCATTGGTCCCAGTTTGACCCATCCTCTTTCGCAAAACTACGTAAATATTCAGCTAGTGGATGATGACTTCGTTCCAATGACCCATTAGCCTGTGGATGGAGGGTGTTATAGGTAATTTTTTAATTCCTAACAATTTACATGTATCCGAAAATAGTTTGGAAACGAAGTTCGATCCATTGTCTGTTACCAATACTTTGGGTATATTGTGGCGTGTAACTATTTCGTTGAAGAATGCTTTTGCTACGGTGTTGGCTTCCGCATCGGGTATAGCCACACAGCACATAAATTTAGTAAAATCGTTCTGAAACGTTAAGATGTATTTATTCCCTGAAATGGTTTCAGGCAGAATACCCACCAGGTCCATATACACTTTGTCAAAGGGTCTGACTGGCGTTAGAACCATTGGCATCTTCGTCAGCCTTGAACTCTTGTTTACCTGGCATTTTGAACAATTTTTCACATAATCCTTTATTTGCTTCTGCATACTCTTCCATCGGTACTGTTGCCGAATTCTTAAAAATGTTTTTACGCCACCTTGGTGACCACCTAACGGTGAATCACGAAAATCTTTAATTACCGTCTCTATGTCCCGAGGTTCAGTTAGAATTATTATATTGTCATTTTCCGTTGTTACCAAATCGTCAGGATCGCATTCTGATTGTTTCTTATCGTCTTCCTTGTCTCTTTTCATGGTTTTCGAACGTGTTTGTACACCTACTTTTTCAGTATTATTCGGTATGCGGCTAAGCGCATCCGCGTTTAAATTACTTTTTCCCGGATTATAATGAATTTCAAAATCATATTCCGATAATTTTTGTCGGAAACGCGCAAGACGTGTTGTCTAATCTTTTAAGTTTGTTATACCTTTTAGGGGCTGATGATCTGTATAAAATTTAAATGGTCTTCCCAAAAGATATGCGCGGTATATCCGCGTTTAAATTACTTTTTCCCGGATTATAATGAATTTCAAAATCATATTCCGATAATTTGTGTCGGAAACGCGCAAGACGTGATGTCTGATCTTTTAAGTTTGCTATACCCTTTAGGGGCTGATGATCTGTATACAATTTAAATGGTCTTACCAAAAGATATGCCCCTGCAGTGTAAAGGACTAGTTGTATACTAGTATTAGACTAGTTCTCCGTAGACACTCAACTAGCCCGAATTCTACCCCATTTTCATACAATGAACTGTAATTTTTTCAATGCACATGTCCTACGATGTGTCAATTGTTCCCTCTTGTATTACTTTTAAGTAGTTTTTAAACTAGTTCCTTGTAACCAGTCTATAGACAATTTTTTACAGTCAGTCTATAAACTAGTTCTTTTAATCCTACTTTAAACTGGTTACTATTTACCAATTGGAACACTAGAGCACAATTGATATAGTCAAGCGCATCAAGATCTAACAGTTTTGCTGTCTAGGTCATGTGGGACGAATGGATGAAATTGCTCCAGTCAAGAAATGTCTTGAAATGAGACTCGATGGTGGACTGCGTAGGAAGAGATACTGGTGAGGCTTTTTATCAAGGCACGGTAGTAAGGCCCTTTCAAATATTTAATAAATGCCTTTCAAATAGGTTATTTGTTAAATTTTATGAGCTTATTGCGGAAAGAAATAAAACAAATCACACGATGGAACCCACCACAAAATTAAAAAGAAAGATGTTAAATGAAATATTATTTGTTTTCAAAATTTATTTTGTTTTTTTACAATTTTGACACGTTCCTCTACGAAGCAATTTCTTTAAATGGTTTTCTTTGCATCCATTTTAACTAGTTACTAATCTAGAAACATGGTTACTAATATAAATACTACATATTTATGCTACTAGTTTAGATTTCACTGCAGGGGCCCTAAAATTTTTTGTTGCCCATACAATTGTAAAAATTCTTTCTCTATAGTAGAATAGCGTGTTTCCGCATCGTTAAGAGACCTACTGGCAAACGCGATCGGACGGTCGCTTACACCTTGCGAAAAAACCGCGCCAATTGCTTCGTTACTGGCGTCTGTCGTGAGCAAAAACGGTTCATTAAAATCCGGATACGGTAGTATGGGTGGTGACATAATTGCCTCTTTAAGTTTTAACCAGTTGGGAAGGTTAGATCACATGGGAAATTTTAAAGTAGGTGTAATTATGATAGTTAGAATTATCAAAATTATAGTCGGTCTAAGCCGACTATAAATACCCTACACATATGTGTGGTTACCAATCAAAGTGATATATAGGTCACCAGGGTATACGAATCCTGAAAATAACTCCAAACATTCAATCGCAGAAGAATTTCCATTCATTTGATACCCATATTTACAAATGGGTAGGTGTACCAAATTTCGATTTTTTTTTTGTGAACCACAAGTCTTTTCGCCGGAAAACATTATTATCATGTATTTGAGCATGATATCATTATATATTTGACCAAAAAAGTTTACCTAAGCACGTATACATAAAAATTGATATTTATATGTACATTTTATATGAGGTATTTGAACAAAAGTGGTCGGATCATAGGTCACAATGGACCGATCTCGCACATACAGCGTAGGTATATTAGTAATCTTAGTTATAAGTTTCATTTATCTAGCTCTTCAATTTTAAAAGTAGTAGGGATTTCAACAGACAGACGGGCAGACAGACGGACAGACAGACAGACGGACAGACAGACGGACATCGCTAAATCGACTCAGGAGGTCATGCTGATCAAGAATATATATACTTTTCCATACCGGAGATGGGTCTGGTAGGGCACCTAACTCAGAACACTTATGTCCTAAATATATAACCTCGCGTCGCAAAAACGAACATTTCTCTGTATTTAATTTCAAATTATGTTCTCTCAGCTTTTGCAAAACCTTGCATAGCCTATGCTCGTGTTCTGCTAAATTATTTCCATAAACCACAATGTCATCTAAATAAACGAAACAGTCAATACCCTGTAAACCTGTTTGTATGTGATTCATTATCCTTTGAAAAGTGGCAGGTGCCACCGTTAAACCGATTGGCATCCTGTTGAATTCAAAATGACCAAGGCCTGTACTGAAAGCAGTTTTTCCTTTGTCATTGTCTTCAACTAAAAACTGATGGCAACCACTGGCTAAATCTAGTGTTGAAAAATACCAACTATGTCCTAACTGGTCTAAAATCTCATCTACTCGTGGTATAGGAAATACCTGTTTGATGGTGACGTCATTTAATTTTCGGAAATCTATAACCAGTCTCCATTTCTTATTGCCATCCTTATCGCTCTTGTTAGGTACCAATAATAATGGGGAATTCCAAGGCGACATGCTTTGTGAAATAATTCCATCAGTAGTATGGATTCGCCGGTTCTGGCCCCACTGGGCTCCATGGAGCACATTGTTGTTAGTGTAAATGAATTTTAACAGAGATGTTGTTATTGTTTTCAATAGGGATCATTTTTTAACATAGTTGTTGTTAGTGTAATTCAATAGGGATCATTTTTTAACATAGTTGTTGTTAGTGTAATTCAATAGGGATAATTTTTTAACATAGTTGCTGTTAGTGTAATTCAATAGGGATCATTTTTTAACATAGTTGTTGTTGGTATAGTTCAATAGGGATCATTTTTTAACAGAGTTGTTGGTAGTGTAGTTCATTGGAGATCATATTTTAACAGTATAGTTGTTATTGTTTTTTCAATGGGGATCATATTTTAACAGAATATTTGTTATTGTTTTCATGGGAAGTATTTTTAACAGATGTATATTATATGTATACTATATCTTTTATAATGGCATGGAGCCAGTGGGAGGACTTTTTAACATAATTTGTTAATGTTGATACATACATATATATTATATGCATGTTATGAAGGCATGCAGCCGTAAAGAGTAAATGTTGTTGTTGGGATAATTATATCGGAGTAAGCATTTTTTGTGAATGAGAATATTTACAAACGTATTCATGTTGTTGTTGTAAAATATTATAGTTGCAATTAGATTTCAGTTAATGTAGTTATAATGTATACTATAGTTATACTTGTTTGTTTTATTTTGCATGATCATCAAGAGAGTTGAGGAGCAAAGGTTCAATTTGAAACTTTGTTGAGAAGCGGTGATTGTAATTTAAAACATCGATATATGAATGAATATTATTATTAGATGCTAATTTTTTTTTGTGGATAATTTTTTTGTTGTAAACAGGTTAAGACACTTCTGTATTAATGCATTGACATATATTTAATTCAAGGCCAATTTTACTATAAGGGTTATTGTACTGGATTTTATTCTATAAAGTCATGGTCGTTTAATTTGGTTATATGAATGAATGGAGCCATAAGGTTCCATTGGGATCATTTTTTAAATCATTTTCTATACTATATGTTTAAAAGATTGAACATGTTAGAACATGTATATTTTTTATAGAGTTTTTTTGTCTTGAGATTTATTTAATTTACTCTCTTTAAAATTTTAATTGAGTATATTTATACTAATGGAATTCACTTTTTAACTCATTTTAAAGAGATATCCGTTATGGACCGTAATGGATCGAAATTTGAATTAAATGTATTCATCGTCTGCAGTACAATTTTGATAGGAACAACAAAATATGGTAAGATTGTTTTTTTTTTTAAATTTTTTTTGTATTTATTAATTTATGTATTTATATTATTTAAAGGATTTCGCTGAAATTATTAGTTTAGCAAAAGGAAACCTCTCTACATACATTAGAGTAGATGACTTGCCCATTGATCAGGAATTCAGGATTTCTAAATTTGAATGGAAAAACACAATTAATGGAACAACATTAATTGTACATCTAACAGACAACAGATGGTTTTATCTACCAGCAAGAATTTCTAGAAAAGTTGAAACCGATGATCCATATTTATATAATATAAATGAGAAAAAGTGGTCTATTATTTTTCGAGGACGACAATCAGAAGTAATGGGGATGGCTCTATTCGATTTACGTTATGAATAAAAAAAAAAACGTATCAATATACTTACTTTTAAAAATATTCATTTTAAATAAAATATTTAAATATATACATATTGTTTTATTTATTTATTTTAAAACGATTTGAAACAATATAACAAACAATTTATAAAACTTATATTTGCATTATCTGCTCAAAACTCAGTAGAGCGTTTAATAAAATATTATCATCATCATCGTCCATTAAATTACAATAATGATGATCCGCATTTAACATCCTCGGATCGTCTAAGTTAAGAAATAGATGGTCTAGTCCATCATCTAATAATCCTTCCCTAATTCCAACATCTATCAAATTTACTGGCGGGAGTGTTACGACTTCTAGTATTTCAATTTGAGGATTTACTGTTAATAAAATTTTTATTATTAATATAAAATAATTTTAAAAAATATATTTAGTTATTTACTTACAAGTATAAGTTTTTGCCTTTTTATATGAAAAATTATGTTTTCGCAGGATATGCCGCTTAAGGTTGTTTCTAGTCGAGAATTTTAAATGCGGGCAAAATTCACACTCCATTTTTTAATGTTGATATATTAAAAGTATGAAAACGAGTAAAATTTATTATTATATCCATTGTATAGAACACCTTTATATATCAAAGCATGTAATATGATATATATTAAACTGAACATAAAAATTTGAATTCAGCCAAATTTAATGTATAAGTAGTGAAATACACCGGAAGTCAGTAAATTAAAACTGCAGTAACACATCTTTATTGCAACACTGCACTTTTTTTATGTTCAATAATTCCTGTAAAATTTGAAGTTGAAGATTCTTAATATTCAAAATAATAATTTAAGTTAGTGTTCGTTTGTTTGCAACTTCGAGAACTTCTATAAAAATTAAAAAAGGTTTATCTGTGCATTGTGTTCAAAGTCCTTCGCGAAAAACTATAATTTAAAGAGACATGTATCGACAATACATGAAAATACAAAGTTTAGCTGCTTAAAGTGTAGTAAATCTTTTAGCAGACCAAATACTTTAAAACATCATTCCTGTCAACATTTTCAAGAGGAAATTCCTTCAAAACAAGGAAAATATGAGGATTTGCTGAATAATGAATATGAAATCGCATCAACATCATCATCGGTGAGCCGTTACTGTGAGAACTGTAATGTTACAGTTCACAAATCCCTATGGAGAGGCCATTTAAGATCAACAGCGCATAAGAGCAGATATAGATGGATTTAAATTGGTACGAAAAGCATTTAAAAATAAAATATGTGATTACATATTACCTAATGATGATGAAAGTCTAATAAATCCACATGAATATTTCGGTCAAATAAGAAATAAAATTAAAAATTTACTGGAAAGAGAATTAAATAAGAAAATATCTTTAAAATTGAATGCGGAGATCTCTGCTGACTATATACCTCCTTCAAAACCTTCTGTCGAAGATGATGATGAATTTAAACTAAGCACTTTTTCACATATAACAAAACCACTAACAATATTAACCAAAGATAATATTGAAGATGTAATGTTAAATATTGAAGAATTGTTAATAAATAAAATGGAGAACTTTCAAGAACGGGATAGTGGATGGGCTTTGATAAAAATCAATAAAATTGAGCTTAATATAACACATATTTTATTAAGTGAGCCCCTTAAATGGATTATCATATCAGAAATTGCCAGCATACATAGAAAAAAGAAAGGCATGTATTAATATACAAAACAGTGATATTTTCCGCTTTAAGTGGGCTATTATTGCTGCAATAGTTAATAGAAAAATAAAAATAAATGATCCCTATCGCATTAATTCATATAATATTTCCGACATAACAGCAGAGGAAATTTATGTGAATGGTATAAATTTGATATTTAGAGGATTAGACTTCCCTCATTCTATAAAGAATACAAAAATATTTGAGCTAAACAACTCCATTACCATAAATATTTTCATGTATAATGAAAAGTCAGATGGAAAATGCGAAATTTTGGGACCTATTTATCACACTGAAAAAGAACAGAGTACACATATCAATTTGCTATTTTGTGACAGTGAAGAAATTACTCACTATGTCTGGATAAAAGATCTAAGTAAATTGATAAGCGGTCAGGGACGAAAAAGAGCCCACAAAATGTATATTTGTAATGGATGTATTCTACAATTTACATCTATAAAGTCTCTTGAGGCACATAAATCATCATGTAAAAAAAAAATTACGTATTTGCCCAAGGAAAATGAGTCCACACTAGCATTTGGATATACTTTTTATATGGATTTTGAATCGATTCTGGAACCGATTATTGGCTGTACAAATAACCCAGAAAATACGTTTACAACGAATATTCAGAAGCACATACCATGCGCATTTGCTTGGTATTTGAAAGGGTCATATGATGATCGTTTCGATAAGCTACAAAATTATACAGGTGAATACAAAAGAAAAAAATAATAATTAAAAAATAATAATAAAAATAAAAAACGATATATATATAATATTTAATCTTTCGTTTATAGGTCTTGAATGTTCGAGAGTTATGATAAAATCTTTAGTTGCGAAAGCGACGCAAATATATTGGAACGTTTACTCCACAATGAAGGCAATGAAGATAACTGACCAGGAAATGCACGAGTTCCATCAATCAACAATCTGCTGTATATGTAAAAGTGATTTAAGTAATAATATTAGTATAAAAGTAAGGCACCATTGTCATTTTACCGGAAAGTATTTAGGATCTGCTCATACAGAATGTAATTTGAAAGCAAAAAGAACTAAATTCTTTCCGGTAATAACTCATAATTTATCCAAATATGATCTACATTTATTTATACAAAATTTAAACGACGTAGAGGGAGCTATTGATATTATACCTCTTAATAAAGAGGTATTTATATCTATAACAAAAACTATAAATTTAACTATAGATCATAGTTTTCAACTTAAATTTATAGATTCATTTAGATTTTTACCTAGCAGCCTTGAGAAATTGGTGAAAACTCTAAATGACGAGTCAATCCATATAACTAAAAAGGTTTTTAACAATAATTCGTATAAGATATTTTATAGAAAAGGTGTTTTTCCTTATAATTATTTAGATATCTTTAATAGGTTAAAAGAAAATCAATTACCTGCTAAAGATAAGTTTTTTAATAGATTAATTAATGAAGAGTGTTCTGAAGATGATTATGCTTATGCTCTGAATGTATGGAACATTTTAAATTGTAAATCTTTAAAAGATTATTTAGAAGTATACCTAAAGTGTGATGTTGTCTTACTTGCGGATGTTTTTGAGAATTTTAGAAAAATTTGTCTAAAAATTTATGAGCTTGATCCGTGTCATTACTTCACTGCTCCCGGATTATCTTGGGATGCTATGCTCAAGATGACTAAAATTAACCTCGAACTAATTACCGATATAGAAATGTATACTTTTATTCAAGGCGGTATACGTGGAGGTTTAACACAATGCTCGATTAGACATGTAAAAGCCAATAATAAATATATGCATAACTTTGATAAATCTAAATGTTCATCATATTTAATGTATTATGACGCAAATAATTTATATGGTTATGCGATGTCACAGCCATTACCTTTCAAGGAATTTAGATTTTTAGAGTCATATGAAATTACAGAGTTTACTATTGAAAAACTTAAATCTATTAATGAACATTCTTCTAAAGGATATATTTTTGAAGTAGACTTTGAATATCCTTCTTCAATTCATAATTTACATAATGATTTTCCGTTTTGTCCAGAAAATAAAACACCACCTTCTTGTAATTCTAATTCTAAAAAACTTATAGCAGATCTTAATAATAAGAATATGTATTAAATACATTATAAAATGCTTCAAGAATGTATTAAAAATGGTTTAATTTTAAAAAAAGTATATAGAATTTTAGAGTTTTCTCAAAGTTGTTGGCTTAAAAAGTATATAGATCTGAATACATTAATGAGGTCTAAAGCTACCAATGAGTTTGAGAAATTTTTTTATAAATTAATGAATAATTCAGTTTATGGCAAAACTATGGAAAATGTTGAAAATAGAAGAAATGTAAACATTTGTTGCAATTGGGAGAATAATGGTAAAGTTAAAGGAGCCAGATCAATAATAGCAAATCCAGCATTCCATAGTAGAACTAATATTAATGAAAATATGATAGTAATAGAATCAAAAGTTCTTAAAGTTAAGTTAAATAAACCTATTTATACAGGATTTTGTGTATTAGATTTATCGAAATGGAAAATGTACGACTTCTATTATAATTACTTAAAAACTAAATTTAATAGTAATGTAAGATTAGCTTATACGGACACAGATTCTCTTATAGTTGAGATTAAAACAAATGATTTCTATAAAGACATTTATGAAGATGTTGAAAAAACTGATCCATCAAATTATATTTTTGACACTTCTAGTTATGAGTATCCTAATATATATGGTTATCATCAAAATAATTGTACAGTTGTGGGTTTGATGAAAGACGAAAATAATGGCAAAATAATGAAAGAAATAATATGTCTTAAACCCAAAACATACTTTTTTATTGTTGAAAATGATATTCCAACATCAAAAGCCAAGGGTGTTAAAAAATCAGTTAGTTAAACATTTACTATTCATGATTATAAAACATGCCTTTACAATAAGAAAGTTATAATGAGAGAAATGTATATAATAAGATCTAAAGCCCATATTTTATATACACAATGTGTAAATAAATTATCACTTAATTTTATAGATGATAAACGGTATATACTAGATGATGGTATAAACACACTTGCTTGGGGACATTACAAAATTGATTATATTAAAGCTTTAAATAATGATATAGATATTTTTATGAATATTGATATATAGATATAAATTATATTATTTTAATTATTAGATTTATATTATATAAATTTATAATGTATTAAATTAATAATAAAATAAAAATTCGATTTTTATATATTTAAAAATGTTTTGTTTATTTAATATTATACCAATTAACATCATCATAATCATATTGTAATGTTTTACTTTTTTGACGAGTTAAGCGAGGTGAGTATTGATATGGTAATAGAGTTTGCTTAGTTTTCGGTGTAATTTTACTTCCATCACTTGACAAAATCCGTACTTTAGGTGATCCATGATTTGAAAAGTTTTTTAAACGTTTAGCTGCAGAACTTGCAGAGGAATGGTTTATTTTATTAATTGTTGTATCCACATCCATAGAATTTTCTTCATCTTCGTTAATATTGCTAAATATATGTTCATTAGCATTAAAGTCAGCCTGCGAAGCAAAATCTTTTTTTCCAATATCTTTTGTTTGAGTTTCATTATCGTTTTTAAATATCCATTTTGTTTGAGTATCTTTATCCCTTAATGATTTATACGACTTAACCGATTTATTCTCTTTCTTAATATTTATTTCTTGTTTGGTAATCAAATATTTTGCGAGTTCCTATTTTATTCCATACCATTTATTTATATCTTTAAGTGTCTGAGAGGCATATATTGGAAGAAGTTTTCGTTTTAAAAAATTTGAATCTGACATATCGTTAGAATAGCGTTCATATGTAGAAGGGTTTAATAATATAAGCTTGGATAAAATATTAGACATTTTCTAAAATTTTTCCTATAACACCGCTTAAAACAGAAGAAATCAAAATTGGTATAAATCCTCCTCTTTGGATTAGATGTTTTCTCTTCGATCGTAAAATAGTTTTTGAGCAGCAAAGTTTTCTAATGACATTTTTATATGATTTTAACTTTACTAGATCGTTTTTCTTTACATTATGATTTTTATGTAAAACATTAAATGCAATTTCATTAATAGCTTTTATAAGATTATCATCCGCGACTTTTAAAATTGCATTTCGCAATTTAGGTTTAGCATTTTTAAGAACATATAGAATATATTTGTTCTCCTTCAATCGTTTTAGTTTGCAGGTCATTTTGGAGTGAAACAAAGCAGTAACAATATTCTTTATTGAAAATGTTAGATCTGAATCTTAATGCGTTATGTGCTTGTTGTGTAAGATCTATTAATAAATAACCATGAGCACTTATTCTTTATAATTTTCAGGATAAATTTGTCTTGCCAAGCATTGAAATTGTAGTTTATCTCTAGGATTTTTAAACATAACTATATATTTTGAATTCAATGATATATCTCTTGTATATGTCCCCTTATGAAAAATATTTTGAGTTACTAAAACAACTGATAAAATGCGGTGATGCGAACCTTTAGTAAATAGTTCACAAACTTTTTTGTTAAATGAGTCTAACATTAAATCATCTAAAATTATTAATGTATATTCATTAGCTGAATTCTCAAAGTCATCTGGAATGCCATCAATAAAATTAACATTATCAAGTTCCGGTAAAGAGTTTTTTTCAGCATAACACCAAATTACTTTTGTAATAGGAGAACTAATTAAATGTTTATTGTTAATAAGATTTATAATAAATGTTGATTTGCCACAACCTGATGGTCCACAAACTAACATTGTAAATGGATACACAAATTGATGAAACATGGTTCTCTATTCAATGGTGAACTTCTAATAAATATAAATATTGTAAACAAGTTTTTTTTATATAAATATAAATTTTAAAAAATCAATCATTTACATTATTGGTTGAACTCACAATGAGTAAAGAAGTTCTTGTAAATGAATTGCATCGACAAGCAAGAAGAAATTTTAAACGGCGTAGGTTTATTCAAAAGGGTATTTCAGATACTTGGCAAATCGATCTTGTAGAAATGATACCTTTTGCAAAGATTAATAAAGGATATAAATATTTACTGACTGTTATAGATGTTTTTTCTAAATACGCATATGCTTTACCTGTTAAAACCAAAAGTGGGATCGATGTAACCTTAGCTATGCAAAATATTCTAGAACAAAATAGGAAAAAAATTCCCAATAATATTCAATCTGATCAAGGTAAAGAATTTTTCAATTCTAATTTTAAAAAATTAATGAAAAATTTTGAAATAAACCATTATCATACATTTTCTAATATGAAGGCTTCAATAATTGAAAGGTTTAATAGAACTTTTAAAAATTTAATGTGGAAAGATTTTAGTCTTCAAGGGAATTATAAATGGCTGAACTTGATTACAAAAAATATCAATATATATAATAATAGATATCATCGTAGTATTAAAATGTCTCCAAAAAATGTCAATAAATCTAATCAACAAATACTTTTAAATACAGTTTACAATCATATTAAAACATTTAAGATGAGTAAATTGAAAATTGGAGATGATGTTCGAATTAGTAAATATAAAGGTACTTTCTACAAAGCATATGAATCCAATTGGTCCAATGAGGTATTCAAGACAAATAAAATAAAGATCACAAATCCAATTACTTATCAATTAATTGATTATCAAGGAGAAATAATAAAAGGTGGATTTTATGAAGAAGAATTACTTAAAACAGAAACATCAAATACGTATCTAGTTGAAAAGGTTTTAAAAAGAAAAAAGGATATGGTGTATGTCAAGTGGCTAGGTTTTGGAAGTGAACATAATTCATGGATTAACAAAAACGATTTATTAACTAAGTAAACTAAATGTAACTTATTATAATTGTATTGTTCCAATATTAATATAAATAAAGTTATTAAAAAAAATAACTGTCATTCTTATTTTAACATTTGAAATTATAAGATGGGAGATTCTAATTTTTATATTACTTTATTAAGTAACAATTCCACAAATATTTATGAAAACACTAAATCTACATTTACAAATTTATTAAAAGAATCTTTGGTTTTAAATGAAAATTGGGTTGTAGTTTTAACAGAAATTTCATTTCAACTTGTTAATAACCCATCTACATTTGAAGTATCTCGAAATTTGAATAAAAGGGATATTTTGAAATCAACTTTAAAGTTAAATAAAAGTAAAATCAAAAATGTAAATAGTGATCTAAAAGTAGATAAAAAAATAAGTACTATCCCTATCACATATTTAAATTTCATGGATAAAATAAATCAAGCTCTCACGAATAGAGAAGAAAAACCACAAATTGCAGAAAATCAACTCAATGTCAATTCTAATCCTGAGACAGTTCTAATAAAAAATAGTAAAAAAAATAAAAAAGAGTTGAATATCGATAACAAAAAAGATAAAAGTTTCAAATTAATAACTGAAAATTTAGACATTCAAGATACTATAAATGAAAACCCTGAGTTGGTTGGCGTAAAAAGCAGTATTAATAGACACTTTGTATCGGAGAATACAATACTTAAAATGTTAGATGTCATATCGAATTCTTATGAAAAATTTAATTCACATACAAATTATAAATTAAGATCTAGCGAGCTATACAACCTAGTGTTTGTGTACACAGACATTATTAAACCCAGATATGTAGGCGATCAAAAAATAAAATGTTTAAAAATATTTCCATGTTTAAATGAAATAAATTATATTCACTTTAAAAATATTGAATATTATCCATTGGAATCTTCAAATATAAATAATATTTCTATAATGATACGAGATGATGAAGGAAAGAAAATAAATATTATATCGAATGAATCCCCCGTTTATTGCACGTTACATTTTCGTAATATAAAAGAAGCTTCATAAGTTGTACTGATATCATTTATATGTAAACCATGGACAAGATTTATTCTGAGTACTATCTTAATCAATCCGGATCAAATTTGGATAATATAGGAGATATACACCATTCTCCTAGAATTGTTCAATATGGTCGTGGAATTGGTTCATTTTTTTCGGCCTTGTATACACATCTAAAACCTCTAATGAAAACTGGATTAAATGCTTTAAAAAACCATTCACTCGAAATTGGAAAATCAGTTTTGGAAGAATTAGGTACTAAACCTATAAAAACTATATTAACTGAACAGGGTAAAAAGGCTGTTCGAAATTTAAAAGAAAAAGTTATTAGCAAAATTAGAAATATACAAGATGGGAATGGAAAACGTATAAAATTCAAACGACTAAAGAAAAAAGATCATATGAAAACTAAACGTTCTAGAAGAAGGAAGTTTACTGATATATTTGGCAACTGTTAATTTATTTATGATGGCAGGATTTATTGAATGTATGAAAAGTGAATTAGATCTTTTTGAGTCACCACCTGTACAAACTAGCATAATTAAAACAGAGGAGGTATCATATAGTCCAATAGCAACAATTGACAACTCTACTACAATAGAATTTCTTTCACTCGGAAATGGTGAAACATATCGTGATCTAAGTAGTGTTTATTTACGATTAATTGTAGAAATTAATGGAAGTGGAGGAGTTATAAACAATTTACTTCATTCATTATTTCGGAGCTGTAATGTTCATTTAAATAATAGAAATGTATCGCAATCTGATAATAATTATCACTATAGATCTTATATTGAAACATTATTAAACTATGGAAATGATGCTAAATCTACACATCTTGAATCATGCGGATGGTCATTAGATATAAAAAAAATTAATTCAATAGTTGAGAATGAAAATCCAGGTTTAGCTAGACGGAAGAAAACATTTAAAAATGGAGAACGAGTTGAATTGATTGGAAAACTTCATGCAGATATATTTAATCAATCTAAATATCTTCTTAATAATGTGGATCTTAAAGTAACCCTTAATATGGAGAAACCTTCTTTTTATATACTAGAAGATTCAAAATCTGTAGAGTCATCTATTAAAATTCACGAGGCTAACTTATACATTAATCATCTTACCATTAATAGAAATATTTTAATGGCACATCATAATGTTTTACAAAGTAGAAATGCTATTTATCCATATAAAAAAGTTGAAATCAAGACATTCACCATTCACCCCGGCAATCATTCTCTACTGTTAGATAATGTTATAATTGGACAACTTCCAAATTTCTTAATATTTGGTATGGTAACTAATAAAGCATATACTGGTGATCGTGCGGAAAATCCGTATAACTTTCGCCATTTCAATTTACAAAGATTTAATTTAGTTGTAAATGGAGTACAAGTACCAGCACAGCCGATTGAATTTGATTATAAACATGGACGTATAAGTACAAGGGGATATCAAACCTTATTTAAAGTTACTGGCATACATTACTTTGATAAGGGACATCAAATAACTAAAGAATTATTTGATAACGGATATTTCTTACTTGCATTTGATTTAACACCAGATCATAACAATAACTCACACTGCGGAAACTTAATAAATCAGGGTACAATACGAATTGAAGGTCGTTTCAGTGAAGCACTTTCTGAAGCAATTACTTGTTTAGCATATTGTGAGTTTGATAGTGTTTTGGAAATTGATAAAAATCGTACTGTATTACAATCATTATGAATACAAGTAATATAGAAAATATTTTATATAAAAATTTAGTAACTAAAAAGAATTTTAAAGGAGTTTTTGCATCAAATCAGCTACCTAGAAATCGAATAAAAAAGCCAGCATTTTATATTGTGAATATGGATTCATCATTTAAACCAGGATCACATTGGATTGTAATATATTTTGCTCGAAATGGGCCGGCTGAGTATTTTTGTTCTGCAGGGAGTTCTCCTATTAAACCATTTGTAAATTTTATTCAAAGAAATGCATCCACATTTATTAAAAGCAATTTCCGATTACAAAGTGAAATTTCAATGTTATGCGGTGTTTATTGCTGTATATTTATATATTTAAGAAGTAAAAATATGTCTTTTAAATGTTTTTTAATTATTTTGATATATATAATTTATATATTAATGATATTTTAGCTGTGCATTATTTTAAAAGTATTTTTAAGTTTCCTATAATAAAAAATAAATAAAACAATTTAATGTAAATAATTTATAAATTTGTTTTTTATTTCTATTATTTAAAATTTCACAAATTCATTGAATATAGTATAATAAAAAACAGTTTATTAATAATATGTAATAAACAATTATTTTGTATATTTTACTCTATAATATAATTTTATTAGTTTGTCAATGTCTTTAGATTTCTTGTCATAATAATAGCAACCACATGTATCTGGTCCCTCCGTTAAGTCATCTGTGGCCCATGGACAGCTCTTATAATGTACTCCGTGAATAGTTAATATTTTTTCCATATACTGGTAATGCTTACAATAAGGGGTAAACTTAATAAACTGTTTTTTATGATCGTCTAATAAAATATTATGAAATTCTTTTAAAAATTTTAATACTTTTTTAACTTCCATAATATTTTTTTGTTCCATTAAAATTGTAATGCAGACGATGAATAAATTTAATTCAAATTTCGATCCATTTATATATAACGGATATCTCTTTAAAATGAGTTAAAAAGTGAATTCCATTAGTATAAATATACTCAATTAAAATTTTAAAGAGAGTAAATTAAATAAATCTCAAGACAAAAAAACTCTATAAAAAATATACATGTTCTAACATGTTCAATCTTTTAAACATATAGTATAGAAAATGATTTAAAAAATGATCCCAATGGAACCTTATGGCTCCATTCATTCATATAACCAAATTAAACGACCATGACTTTATAGAATAAAATCCAGTACAATAACCCTTATAGTAAAATTGGCCTTGAATTAAATATATGTCAATGCATTAATACAGAAGTGTCTTAACCTGTTTACAACAAAAAAATTATCCACAAAAAAAAATTAGCATCTAATAATAATATTCATTCATATATCGATGTTTTAAATTACAATCACCGCTCCTCAACAAAGTTGCAAATTGAACCCTTTGCTCCTCAACTCTCTTGATGATCATGCAAAATAAAACAAACAAGTATAACTATAGTATACATTATAACTACGTTAACTGAAATCTAATTGCAACTATAATATTTTACAACAACAACATGAATACGTTTGTAAATATTCTCATTCACAAAAAATGCTTACTCCGATATAATTATCCCAACAACAACATTTACTCTTTACGGCTGCATGCCTTCATAACATGCATATAATATATATGTATGTATCAACATTAACAAATTATGTTAAAAAGTCATCCCACTGGCTCCATGCCATTATAAAATATATAGTATACATATAATATACATCTGTTAAAAATACTTCCCATGAAAACAATAACAAATATTCTGTTAAAATATGATCTCCATTGAAAAAACAATAACAACTATACTGTTAAAATATGATCTCCAATGAACTACACTACCAACAACTCTGTTAAAAAATGATCCCTATTGAACTATACCAACAACAACTATGTTAAAAAATGATCCCTATTGAATTACACTAACAGCAACTATGTTAAAAAATTATCCCTATTGAATTACACTAACAACAACTATGTTAAAAAATGATCCCTATTGAATTACACTAACAACAACTATGTTAAAAAATGATCCCTATTGAATTACACTAACAACAACTATGTTAAAAAATGATCCTTATTAAAAACAATAACAACATCTCTGTTAAAATTCATTTACACTAACAACAATGTGCTCCATGGAGCCCAGTGGGGCCAGAACCGGCGAATTCATACTACTTCCATCGTCTAACATCTTTGATGCTTGTCTATTAATTTCATTTCTATTCATATGAGGAAGTTTATACTGTTTCTGATTTATTGGTGGCTGATTCCATTGTGTGGGTATTTCATGTTTTAATATCGGAGTGAATGTTAATTCATCCCCTTTCAAATGAAAAAGTCATGATATGACAAGCAAATATTTTGCAAATATGCAACTTCATCTTTATTTAAAGATAGCTGGACCCGTGCACAGCTGCGCCCGTGCTAAGTTTTTGTAAATGCAAAACAATATCGTTTTTAAAGTGTGGATACATTTACACCCTTTTTAGTGAAAGCCTAGTCACTATTTTTCCCGCCCACATGGAACGTAGTGCCATTCCCATTTTTCCAATCCCGCTTACATTCTACTTTACTATTAAACATTTTAAAATGATCCTTCGTTTCCATTTGTACAACTCTGCTCTTAGTAAGTCAGGAGTTAGCATTTTTAAAATTTTAGTTATGGGAGGTGCCACGTCCCATTCCATCCACATTCTAAGTGACTATTACAATGTTTAATATAATTTTTTGTTTCCATTTTTATAACTCTGCTCTTAGTAAAAAAGAGTTATAGAAATTTTAAAGTTTTGGTTATATGAGAAATGTCACGCCCCGTTGTGCAATCCCGCCCATATTCTACGTGACGATTGGGGTTTTAAATATGAACATTTGTTTTCATTATTATAACTCAACTCATAGTATGTCAGGAGTTACGGCAATTTAAAAGTTTTGACTATATGGGAGGTGCCACGCCCTTTAATCCAATCCCGCTCATATTCTATGTGACGATTGGAGGTTGTAATATAAATCTTAGTTTCGATTTATATAACTCTAATCTCAGTAAGTCAGGAGTTACAACATTTTTATAGTTTTAGTCATAGAAAGGGACACGCCCTTTTGTCCAATTCCCCCACATTTGTAAAAAAAAGATAAAGAACTACAATATACGTCACTGAGCTAAATTTTCTGACTGTGCTTATCTTAATTACACCGATATTTTTAATTAAAATTACAATTTTGCCACGCCCATTTGTGTACCTTAGTAGGAGAATTTCAAAAAATCCCTTCGTAGTGCACACATACGTCAAGAGATGAACACCCTGCCCAAATTTTATAGTCCTAGGGTCAAATTTAGATATTTTCGATTTTCCGGCTTTTCCTTTGGGTTTTTCCTATTTTTCTTTTTTCCTAAACCACTCTTGCATTGACACGAACAAAATACAAAAAGAATTAGGCAAATTCGTCTGTTCGTTCTCTGGTGATGCTCTGACACACACAGGACATTTCATTTTTATATATATAGATTGATCTTTACATTCCCTAATAATCTATCAATTCTATTTTTATATTAACCGAGTTTATTGTATTTATTGTAGAACTCGCCTTTGTTGCTTCTTTATATTTGTTAAAATTTGAAAATTGTGGCTTGAAATTGCTTTCAATGGTCACCGCCTTATCGGTGGCATTTAAAATTGATGAATATACTCTATGTTTGTGTGCTGAATCTTAGTGGAGCCTAAGATTCTAACGCATCCACCAAAAGCACCACCCCGGATACTGAGATGACTTTCTAATGTCATATTGAATGGCATCTACTGACCTACATTCCAAGTACGTATTTCTTAACAGATTGTATAAATCATCTATTGTGTCAAACTCCTTTGAACTTACTAAGTCAAAAGCATCTCCCTGTAAACGAAACCTAACGCCTTTAATAAACTTCTTAATTTGGTTCAGGCTTCAGTTCTGCCCTCACCACTTCAGATCCTTCAATAAAACGGTGAAGATCCGTCCTCAGCGATGATGAGTCTGCACCTGCAAAATCTGGCACCGCATTTTTAACGAATTTCGCGACTTTGCCTAATCCCATGTTGCCCTGTGTTGTGATGTCGTCACTTTCTATGGTATCCTTGTCGTATAAGCATGTCTCGTGCGCTGTCTTAAACTCCTCGTTCAAATATCTAATACGTGCGTTCAACTCCTGTATTTTGTTGTTCGCTTCCTCCAACGTCGCGTGCTCCTCCCTTGCCAGGCATCTGACAGAATTATTTATTGATTCCTCAGAAATATTTTTTCTTTCAATAAATTTCTTAATTTTATGTTTTCCTCTTCTATTTTAGCTGTTTCTTCTAACTCTCCTGTACGTTTTAAACAATAATCGTTTAAACGTTTTCTCAACTCGTCAACTAATCTTTCTAATTCACAATTTTCTGCTAAAACAGATTTAATTTTTAAATTCTGGAAATTTAATAACTCTTCTACTATTTTATCTGCCTCCTCTAATTTAGATAAATGCAGAATTCTAGATATATTATCTTTTAATAATGCTGCACTATCTTTATTTAGTATTGTTGGTACAAATTGCGACCATAATTTTTCAACAAATCTGTCCATTTCGCTAGATTGCTTTTGAATATACGCATTTAATGCATTAGCATCTGCCATTAAATATTTTCAATCAATTTAAAACGTTATCTTTATCTTTTAATTAAAAAAAATAAATTTCATCAAGTTGTAATTGAAAATTCCAACGAAACAAAAATGTTACCCAAACAACAACGAAATCAATTTTGGTATGCATGAAGTATAACTATAAACTATATATTTTTCTTTTTTTTTAAATTTAAATTGAAGTATATTATATTTTTATTTTTTTTTCCAAATCTGTTTTCTATAACTTTGGAAAAATAAAAATAATTATTTTTCCAAATAATATTCCCTGAATTATCGGGAGAAAACAAAATTATGTGTATATTGGGTTACTCAAGATTGTAAAAAAAAATGTTAACATAAATTGATTTTTTAATATAAATTTTTTGTTATTTTTAAAATCATAACAGCAATCAATGCTGTGTTTACACGCTTTAAAATTTAATCAAATCATTTAGTTTTTTATTTGTTATACACTAGAGGGTCCGTAGTTTGAAATCTCAGTGTTATTTCAATTATTATATTGTCCTTTTTCTTTTCAGACAATTTGTAAAATTTCGATTTTTTCATAAAAATATGATTAAATTAAAATTTATGTAATCGCTGTTACTATGTCATTATGTTCATAGTACAGAAGACGTTTAAGAGAAATGTCAAGTGTAAATTTATTATTTAGAATATTAAAATATATTAAAATTTCTTGAATATTTCTAAATGTTACTCCTGACTACACATTCGGAAAATATATTGATTTTTTTTTATCGCATTTTATTTTTCATTTAATATGATATAAAAATTAATTCTCTTTGTTAACAGCCATCCATGTTGCGAAAAACTGATACGTTTTGAAAATAAATATTTGTTTTATTTTATAACACTATCGTTTTATATTTAATGAAAATTATAATTTGCTTACTAGTAGTATGAATTATTTTATTATACACTAGAGGGTCCGGAGTTCGGATTCGCAGTGTGTATTTTCTTTTATATATTTGATTTTTATATTTTTTATATTATTTAAAATGTTTAAACATTTTTTATTCATAACTTTAAAAAACGCTATCTATCTCTATAACAAAATAAAATATAATTAAATCTAGTTTTCAAATCTCCCCTTTTTTTAAATTAAAAAAACAAATAATTAAAATTTTAATCACTTACCATTTTGGATACTTTTCCTTCTCGTCCTCCTTCCTTCGTCCTTCTTTCCACTCTCGGTCCTTGAGAGGTTGGTACCGACGTACCGGTTGCGCCAAATGTTGTAAAGTTGTTTACTGATATATTTAACCTGTGTTTATGACTTTTCACTTTTTAAATTCAAACACCTTTTAATTTCAATATAATAGCACTTTTATTATTAAACTACCTCCACTTGAGGTTGGTTAAACTCCAATCTTTTAAATTGCAACGAAAGGTATTAACAATAGCTTCGATGCAAGCTTTTCTTAAATTCTATTTTCACTATGTTCTAGTGAGTATTCACTTTCACTCAATTTTGGTGTACGTGACTTTTGAAGAAAGCCCGACTTGCAGTTTTTGGCTGACACCAATTGCGAAATAGTATAATTGTTGGAGAACCGCTGCTTTGCTTATTTTCTTTTTTCCTAAACCACTCTTGCATTGACACGAACAAAATACAAAAAGAATTAGGCAAATTCGTCTGTTCGTTCTCTCGTGATGCTCTGACACACACAGGACATTTCATTTTTATATATATAGATTGATCTTTACATTCCCTAATAATCTAACAATTATATTTTTATATTAACCGAGTTTATTGTATTTATTGTAGAACTCGCCTTTGTTGCTTCTTTATATTTGTTAAAATTTGAAAATTGTGGCTTGAAATTGCTTTCAATGGTCACCGTCTTATCGGTGGCATTTAAAATTGATGCATATACTCTATTTCTTCTAACGTTTGTTAAACTCTCTCCCAAATATACTCCTAGCTGAATTTCCTGTTTGTGCAACAAAACTATAGGAATTATTGTTCTTAACAACAGTGATACAACCATGGCTGTTCTGGGCTGTACCCTGATTTGTTGATTAAAATTAATATTTTCTATGTCTTGCAATGATTTTAATGGAAATTTAACAAGGTGACTTTTGTCTTCATCAAAAAATGTAGTTTTTTTATTTAACGTATTTATTATAGATCTGTTCCAGAGATTGTAACGCCCGAGTATTCCATCTGCTGGTACCCCTTGTTCAAGTGACACAACGTGTAGCGTTAAACTCAGGTTTTCTATGTTTGTGTGCTGAATCTTAGTGGAGCCTAAGATTCTAACGCATCCACCAAAAGCACCACTCAGATCTTTCCGAATATTTTTATTAAAATTCGGCAAATGTGCCATCCTATTTTCTTTAATCAGGCTGGCGTCAGCTCCAGAATCCACTAACAAAGTAAGTTTTCCATTTTTTGCTGCCTCGCAAGGTACTTCAATGAACACAATTTACGTTTGGCATAACAATTCATAATAACATGTCCGTCCTTTCTGCACCAAGTGCAATATTTAACGGGCCTGTTTGCAAAACAGGCCCGTTTAGGGCTCATTGAAATGGTCTCCAAACTTGTCTATGCCCGATAACTCTGCTGACTCCCTTTGTATCGTCGCATGGTCCAATGCCTCTTCCATCAATTTATCCAGTGTTGTTTGCTTACTGCTCAACATGTGCATTCGCAAAGTGTAATCCCGAAGTCCTAACTTAAATGAGCTTTTAACTAAATTATTCAATTCATTAACGAACACGTCGTCTTTCGTATTATTATATTTACATTTAATCGTGCTTAATGCTGCCGACTGCAGGTTCACCAAACGCCTCGAGAAAGATCTAATACTTTCCCCCGGATACTGAGATGCCTTTCTAATGTCATATTGAATGGCATCTACTGACCTACATTCCAAGTACGTATTTCTTAACAGATTGTATAAATCATCTATTGTGTCAAACTCCATTGAACTTACTAAGTCAAAAGCATCTCCCTGTAAACGAAACCTAACGCCTTTAATAAACTCCTTAATTTGTTCAGGCTTCAGTTCTGCCCTCACCACTTCAGATCCTTCAATAAAACGGTGAAGATCCGTCCTCAGCGATGATGAGTCTGCACCTGCAAAATCTGGCACCGCATTTTTAACGAATTTCGCGACTTTGCCTAATCCCATGTTGCCCTGTGTTGTGATGTCGTCACTTTCTATGGTATCCTTGTCGTATAAGCATTTCTCGTGCGCTGTCTTAAACTCCTCGTGTTGTTTATCAGAAATACTTTTTCTTTTAGTTTGAAAAATCTGCACATCGCCAGTAAGCACAATATCATATTCATATTAATCATAATAATGTAACACCAAAAATGCTTACTGTTATGCATGCATTCGTATTTTTCTCATACACTTATTTGATACACTTACTCTTATACACATATGATGACAACAACAAATGTATTGGCTGTAATGTGAGCCTCATCAGGTAGCACCTGCATGCGGCGTACAGGGAACTAAAGCACATAGAAGTTTTTCTCACGATCACCCCAATACGAATTGATTATTTCACAATATGATGACACTCAGATCTGGTGTTTGTAAATATTGGTGCGACCGAGGTGATGAGTAGAGGTTAAGAATATATTTTAAGTTGGATAAGAGTTTAACTGCCTTAGAGTGCAGACGTGTTTCTTTTGTAAGTTAAACAATAATGTTAATATTAAAATAGAACTTTCAATTAAATAAAAGTATGTCTTGGATTAAAAGACTTGTTTGAATTATTTCGGTTAATAAAAATGGAACTTCAACGTTGGACATTCTCTGGTAGGACATCATGGGTAATTATAAATGGAACGTTGCGACATTTGGCCTCACGCCTAAGCAACGGACATTTTAATTACAACATTTGGCGCAGCCGGTTTTCGAACCAAACATCAAATCCCAGGGGACAGGATGGACTGGATGGAGATTAGAAGTATATGATATAAATATATTGGACAAGGGAAAATATATTTTTTAGGAGTCGTGAGTATTGTGAAAAACAGTGAAAGAAAATGTGCGAAAAGAAAATAATTTTTGTGAATTTGTGATATAAAACAAAAGAAACATTTGAGAATATTGAAATCATGAAATTAGACATTTGAAAAACAGGCAATTGAACATTTTAAATAAATGATAAAATTTTTAAAAAATTTCATAATATTGTGAAATTAAATTAACTTTAAATAAAACTGTGAAATTAAAATGTTGAATAATTTAAGAATTTTGATACAGCAATGTTTTCATAGCGTTGTGAAATTAATTAAATAACAAATTGGAGAATTTTAACAAAATTAAATTACATAAAAAAAATCAGTATTCAGTTATAAAATGATGAGATGTTTTTAGAAAAAAAATAATTGTATATATATCAAAATGAGCTAAATAAAACAGTATTAAATTTAACAGAAAAATTAAATCAACTATTAAGCAATCTACTGTTTAAACAAAAAATATACATAGCTTTGCAGAAAATAAAATATAGTATACCAATTTTTATTTAATTTTCAATTTTTATCCTTTAACATAAAAATATATAACGGGTTTTCATTAATATATTTTTTTTTGTTGTGTTCTAAATAAATATAAATTAATAAACTTGAAAATGTTTCACATTAAATATAAAAATAATAAATGCAATCTATATATATATAAAGAAAGTAATTAATGTTTAATTACATAAATCAATAAAAAACCGATAATTAAAATGGGTACAGAAAATGTATTTAAACGCGTACATTACGTTGTTCCTTACTTTTCTGGGGCAGAATCTCCATTACTAGAAACTGAATTATATAAATTTATTGAAGGCTGTGAAACAGCAAAGCTTAAAATTAAAAAATCAGATTATGAGGAATTTATTAAATGCGTTAGGTTACATTTGCAGGGAGATGCTTATAAATTGGTGAGGATAAAACATTTTCAAAAAATAGAAGAATTATACGAGTTGCTAAAAATACATACTTAAATGATATTTCTTTAGATGCAGTACTAGAAAAGATTAAAAAAGTTTTTCAAAATAGTAAAGAGAGTTTGAGAGCGTTTGGAAGACGATTAGACGAATTGCAATCCATGGCATTAGTAATTGCAAGTAAAAAATACCGTAAAAAGATAGGTAATGATGACGTATTCAGATTGGAATTACAGAAGTCAGTATTGATCTCTTTTAAAGTAGGTGTGAAGGATCCAACAACAAAAGTTGTATTATTAAGTAGTAAGTCAGACACATTAGATGCATTATTGGAAGAAGCATTAAATGTTGAAGCTATTATGCAACTAAGACCAAAGTTAAATGAATACGAATGTAGTGTTGAAGCAGAACATAATTCAGAAATAATTAAGCAAAGAGAAAATCCAGAAAAGAATGATAAATCAACCTATGTAAGGAATGTTCCGACATGTTCATTCTGTATGAAATTAGGACATACTAGGGACGATTGTATTAGTAGGAAAAATGAGCCTTTCTGCTATGAATGTGGAACTTATGGCCATGAAGCTAATTGGAAATGTGCCAATACTAATATGAAAAATTCTAAAATACAGTTAGGTAATAATGATATTAAAAATAATAATCGCAAAGAAAATAAAACAAGTAATATGAAATGCTTATGGTGTGATAGACAAGGGCATAAAATAGATAAGTGTTATGCGAAAACAAAATTTGAATCAGTCACAAATAATAATCATAATCAGGGAAACTAAGAGGGGCTCAGTCAAGGCCAATAAACTGGGGACCCCAAAAGAAAAGTAATATAGGGCCAAATGAGTTAGGAATTGTAGATCAGACGTCGAAAGAGACTGTGGTCAAATTTACTACCCCATTAAACTTTCAAAAACTGAAGGTAAACAATGAATTAAAATATGAATTAAATGCAAAAGAAAATTGCATAATACACAATTGGAATGGAGATTGTTCGAATTTATCTAATATAAGTGATGTTTTCATTTCAGTACCTTGCGAGGCAGCTAAAAATGGAAGACTTATTTTATTAGTAGACTCAGGAGCAGATGCCAGTTTAGTAAAAGAAAGTGCGATGACAAATTTTCCAGGTTTTAACAAAAATATTCAAAAGGATTTGAATGGGGCTTTTGGTGGTTGTGTTAGGACATTAGGAACCACCAAGGTCCAACACGGGAGCATAGGGTGCTTAAGTTTAATGCTACACGTAGTGTCACTTGAACAAGGAGTACCAGCAGACGGAATAATCGGACGTGACAATTTATGGAATCGATCTATAATAAATACGATAGATAAAACGATAACGTTCTTTGATATAGATAAAAATCATATTATAAAACTACCAATGAAAACACAGACAGAAATACAAAACATTTTTTACAACCAACAAATTAAAATTCAAGCGAGAACCGCGAAAATAGTATCATTACCTTTAAAAACAAAAATTCCAATCGTATTAATACATAAGCAAGAAATTTCTCCAGGTGTATATTTAGGCGAAAGCCTATCAAATGTTAGCAAGAATAGAGTTTATGTTTCAATATTAAATGCTACAGAAAAAGAAATTCTAATAGACAACAAATTTAAACCAAAGTTTTCGAATTTTAATCAGTATAAAGAATCGTATACAAAAAATTCTACAATAAATAGCGTAAATTCAATAAATATAACAAATAGAATTAACAGATTATTAAGGGAAATTAAAATTGACGAAACTTTAAATAAAGACGAAATTACATCTTTACAAAATTTGTGTATTTCTTATCATGACGTTTTTCACTTAGATGGCGATGAATTAACATACACGCCAGCGCTTAAACATGAAATAACTACACAATGGAACCAACCACCAATCAGTTGGGAAGGTATGGGCAATTTTTAAGTAGGTGTTATTATGATAGTTATGATTATCAAAATTATAGTCGCTCTAAGCCGACTATAAATACCCTACACATATGTGTGGTTGCCATTCAAAGTGATATATAGGTCACCAGGGTATACCAATCCTGAAAATAACTACAAACATTCAATCGCTGAAGAATTTCCATTCATTTGATACCCATATTTACAAATGGGTAGGTGTACCGAATTTCGATTTTTTTGTGAACCAAAAGTCGTTTCGCGGGAAAACTTTATTTTCATGTATTTGAGGATAAAGTCAATATATATTTGACCAAAAAAGTTTAGCTAAGCACGTATACAGTAAAATTCACATGTAGATGTTTATATGAGGTATTTGAACATAAGTGCTCGGTTCACAGGTCACAACGGACTGATCATTCTGATTTTCACTGACAGACAGTATAGATTTAAAAGTAATCTAAATTAGGAATTTCATATATTTATCTCTTCTAGTTTTTCTGTAATCAAGATTTCAATCATGCTGATAGAGAATATAGATACTTTTCCATACCGGAGAAGCTTCCTTCTGGACAATCGCGGATCCAGGGGGGTGCAGAGGGGGGTGAATTTTTCAAACAAACTTTTAAAAAAACACAACATGAAAAAATGCGCCTAATATTCAAAATTTTGCGCCTTTTTAAAAGAGCGGAAACTATAGAGAAAGGCGAAAAATTTGCAAAAAATCATAAAATTGCAAATTTTCCCTCTAAAGAAGGGCGCAAAATGTTCAAAAAAGCATAAAATTGCAAATGCGCCTAATTTACAAAATTTTTGCTCCTCTACAGAAGGGCGCAAAATATAGAAAAAGGCGCACATTTTTCAAAAATACATAAAATTACAAATGCGCCTAATTTACTATTTATAGAAGGGCGCAAAATATATAGAAAGGCGCAAAACTTTCAAAAAAAGCATAAATTGCAAATGCGCTTAATTTACAACATTTTTTGTTGGGTCGAGGCAGTTTAGAAACATTTTTTCGACATTTTTTAAAAAGAGATAGATGGAGTTTGTATCGCAAAAGGTCTGCCCGAACCCAAAATATGCCGTGAAACTGTCATAAAAATTCCACAAAATTTTACAACCTGCTATACACTTCTCAAAATATTCCATTTATCTGTGTGTTGGCCGGAAATATGCCCTAAATATTCCTGAAAAATGACATAAATTTTGTCTCGAGGTATCAATATTAAATCGAATTTAAACATTATAGGCGCATAACCATAGGCAATTATAAGACAACTTTAATAATTCGACTTAAAAAAAATTCGACGTTTTTAGAATATTTGTATCAAAAGATGATGGTCAAAAAGATGATTTTGAATTTAAATTTTACTTTAAATTGCGCCATAGTTTTTAGAAAATATATGTATTTTTTTTGTATATCTTCGTTGTACAACTATAGGTCCAAATAGCATTTTTGATAAAAATTTCACAATTTATAGTTTTAGAGGTGTTGGTGTATTTTTCAAATTTAAAAATCAAATATTCACAAAATATAGTTTTTAAGTATGTCCAATCGGCATTGCGCTATAAAGTTATGACTGTTTCAAATATAATTGAAGATGTTTTCAACAAAAAACCAGTTGGGAAGGTTAGATCACATGGGAAATTTTAAAGTAGGTGCAATTATGATAGTTAGAATTATCAAAATTATAGTCGGTCTAAGCCGACTATAAATACCCTACACATATGTGTGGTTACCATTCTAAGTGATATATAGGTCACCATGGTATACGAATCCTGAAAATAACTACAAATTTTCCATCCCTGAAGATTTTTCTTTCATTTGATACCCATATTTACAAATGGGTAGGTATACCGAATTTCGATTTTTTTTTTTTCGCCGGAAAACATTATTATCATGTATTTGAGCATGATATCAATATATATTTGACCAAAAAAGTTTTCCTAAGCACGTATAGATAAAAATTGATCTTTATATGTACATTTTATATGAGGTATTTGAACATAAGTGGTAAGTTGAGCACAATGGACCGATCTCGCCAATTTTTTCGCACATACAGCGTAGGTATATTAGTAATCTAAGTTATAAGTTTCATTTATCTAGCTTTTCAATTTTAAAAGTAGTAGGGATTTCAACAGACAGACAGACAGACGGACAGACAGACGGACAGACGGACATCGCTAAATCGACTCAGGAGGTCATGCTGATCAAGAATATATATACTTTTCCATACCGGAGATGCTTCCTTCTGGGTGTTACAAACGGCGTACCAAACTGAATATACCCTTTCACTCTTAGTGTAGGGTATAATTAATCAGAAACAATATAAACTTCCACATAGGGAAGAAATTAATAGACAAGTAGTAAAAATGTTAGATGACGGCATTATATCTCCAAGCACCTCACCTTGGAATTCACCGTTGTTGTTAGTACCAAAAAAGAGCAATAAGGACGGTAGCAAGAAATGGAGACTAGTAATAGATTTTCGTAAACTAAATGATGTAACAATAAAACAAGTATTTCCGATTCCTCGTATAGACGAGATATTAGATCAGCTAGGGCATAGTAGATACTTTTCAACATTGGATTTAGCAAGTGGTTATCATCAGGTCTTAGTAGATGAAAGAGATAAAGAAAAAACTGCTTTCAGTACGGGACTTGGACATTTTGAATTTAATAGAATGCCATTTGGTTTAACAGGTGCACCGGCCACTTTTCAAAGAATAATGAACCACATATTAACAGGTTTACAGGGTATCGATTGTTTTGTGTATCTTGATGACATAGTTGTATATGGAAAAAATTTAAGCGAACATGAGCATAGATTAAGTAATGTATTACAGAAATTAAGGGAACATAATTTAAAATTAAATACCGAAAAATGTCAGTTTTTGCGTCGCGAAGTTGTATATTTAGGACATAAATGTTCGGAACTAGGTGCGCTGCCAGACCCCTCTAAGGTCGAATGCGTGAAAAATATTCCGGTGCCAAGAAATAGAAAAGAAGTACAAGCATTTTTGGGATTAATTAATTATTACAGAAAATTCATAGGCAATATGGCCAAAATATCTTTACCAATTAATAATATACTTAGAAACGACGTTAAATTTACATGGACAGACGATTGTCAAAATTCATTTATTAAATTAAAAGAATCAATAATTTCATCACCAATTCTCGCATATCCAGATTTTAAGAAAACTTTTTTACTTACAACGGATGCAAGTAATGAAGCAATAGGCGCGGTACTGTCGCAAGGCGAAGTTGGAAGCGATAGACCAGTCGCATTTGCGAGTAGGGCATTAAATGGGGCCGAAAAACGATACTCCACCATTGAAAAATAATTTTTAGCTATTGTTTGGGCAACTAAGAATTTCAGAGCATACCTATTAGGGCGACCATTTAAAATTTTTACAGATCATCAGCCCCTAAAAGGTATTGCAAACTTAAAAGATCAGACATCCCGCCTTGCGCGTTTCCGACATAAGTTGTCAGAATACGATTTTGAAATAATTTACAAACCAGGTAAAAAGAATTTGAACGCGGATGCTTTAAGCAGAATACCATATTTACAACCCGATATTACAGCAGTACAAACACGTTCTAAAACTACACAAAATAAATTAGATCAACAAATTACAAAAACAAAGCCCCAAATTAGTACACCGGTCGTAGATGAAACAATTACAGATGCAAATAACGAAACAAATTCTGCACACTTATTAACTGATCCGGAAGAAATTAAAACGGTAATAAAAGATTTTCATGATTCCGCATTAGGAGGCCATCAGGGTGCAGTAAAAACATATTTTAGAATCAGAAGATAATTTAAGTGGAAATGTATGCAGAAACAAATAAAAGATTACGTAAAAAATTGTTCAAAATGCCAAGTAAATAAATGTTTTAGGCTTACAAAAATGCCAATGGTCCTAACTGATACGCCAGTGAGACCATTTGATAAAGTATACATGGATCTTGTAGGAATTTTACCAGAAACTATCTCTGGAAATAAATATATATTAACATTTCAAGATGATTTTTCAAAATATATGTGTTGCGTAGCTATACCGGACGCAGAAGCAAGCACTGTAGCGAAAGCATTTTACGACGAAATCATTACGCGCTTAAATATTCCAAAAGTATTAGTGACTTGACTAGTGACTTGATTAGTGACTTGACAATGGTTCAAATTTCGTCTCTAAATTGTTTTCAGATACATGTAAATTGTTAGGAATTAAAAAGTTACAAATTACGCCATATCATCCACAAGCTAATGGATCTTTGGAAAGAAGCCATCGACCATTAGCAGAATATTTGCGAAGTTTTGCAAAAGAAGATGGGTCAAACTGGGACCAATGGTTAAATTCGGCAATGCACGTTCACAATAACACAGTACATATGTCAACAGGGCAAACCCCTTTCCGTACTTTATATGGGTTTGATTTTGATATGCCCACTAATCTAAAACGTAAATGTTCACCAGTTTATAATACTGATGATTACAACAAATTATTAAAATATCAGATTCAACGCACACATGAAATCGTGAGACAAAATCAAGAAAAAGCAAAAGAAAAATCTAAACAAAGCTATGACAGCGCATTACACCCAACAATATTTAAAGTAGGCGATAAAATATTATTAAAAAATCAAAATAGAAAGAATAAATTTTCTCCCATATGGGTAGGACCCTATGAGGTACTTTCGGTAGTAAGTCCTGTAACGACAATGATTTCCATCAAAGGAAAAGGGAAAAAATTCCATAACAACTTATTAAAAGCATATAATTTTGAAGTTTTACACAATTAAATAAATAAATGTAAAGAAATAAATAACTGAACCAATAGTTCATGATGATCATAAATCGTAATCATGTTAGAATGAAATGCATACTATTGCAAACAACAATATAAGGTAAAGAAATGCCGCGTTAATAAGAATTTTTTTTTAGGAATATGTTTTTAAATCTTAATCAAATAAATAAGTGCATGAGGGAATAGCTACGTATTAATTTTAAAAGGTTACTAGCATTAAATCATGTATTAAAAAATTTGTAATGGATAAAGGAATAAAGTGATTTACATGATTATATTAGATAATTATTAAGCAAAGATTTCAGTACGAATTAGCAAAAGAAATAAAATATACATTGCCACTATATTTGAGATAGGTCAGCACCTCAATTTCATTGTCAAGGGCATTGTCAATCGAAACAAATGAAAGACAGATCGTTGTACTTGAAATACAGATAGACGTAAGCGGAGCACAAACTGAAGGGGAGCACAGATATAAGTGAGGAGCTTAGGTATAGTTATAAGTGATAAAATGCAATTCAGCGTTTTGCATGTAGGAACCACTGCACTAATGGACTGAAAATGAAACGAGATACGTTAATGCAGAGACAAAAACAAACAAACTAGCAAACGTTTTAACCAAAATCATTTAACGGTCATAAATATATATATATATGTACGTATTGAATGTACCAAAGTTGTTATGCAAAAGAAAGATTGAAAATACTGTCATATATCAAGCATATTTAAATTAATAAATTAGTGCATGAATAAATAGCTAAGTATTTTTGAAAATGACTAGCATTGAGTCATGTGGTAATGAAATATTATGGAAAAATTAAAGATTTCTAAAGTACATGTACATTTCATTAAATGTAATAAATAAAATGTTCAATATAAACATACAATGAAGATATTAAATTTGAATATTCTATATAAATTAAAAATGATGTTAAATTAAATTAAGTATGAGGTTATAGTAAACAAGTAATAAGTATTTTAATAATAATCCTGATTCTGCAAATGTACTCCAACCACGACGAATCACAAAGAAGTAAAACATGCACGAAGAAGAACAACAAGCAATCCACCAAACAATAAAAATTAACGTTAAATACAATATGCTGAAATTTTAATTGCCAAAGAAGGTCGTTTAATTTTGTTGGGAAAAGGTCTGAAATGGTAATGTAATGTAATGAAGTACAAAAGAATAATGATAAAACGACATGTGAGAGTTATGGCGCGGACGACAACAATCAATACATGTTTAATTAAGAGAAAGGAGCTACCCTATGGATATGGATGTAGAAGTTTGACAAATCAGCAAAGAAAGTTGGAACTATTTTATCATAATAATGCAACAACATTTTACATCTTATATATACTAAATAAAAGATGACAATTTTATCGCTCAAAGAACACGCTAACATTATGTAAATAAGTTAAAGGAGCTATTCCATATACACTTATTTAGCTGTCAATGCGAACCTGATTACAAAAATAAATTTAACAAATCAACAAAGATAACACAATTACACTAAATCACACACGCTTCAACAAATGAACACAATTTCTTAAACAATTTTGAAGAAGACGAATATTAAAAACGATAAGAACCAAGAATATACGTATTCGAATATTGTTACAACAAGTGAAATATAATAGTACAACAACGTCAAACTAACAAAACAACAACATCTACGTATAAATAAAAATTACAATTACTGAAGATGACAATTCCGCTAGAAAAACTATCGAACAAGAAAATTTCTCAAAACATTTAAAGAACACAAATCCGTATTAATATTCAGAAATATAAAATTACAAAATTATCAATTTTAGTATCTGCTCTCAACAAAGTACGATTTAATTTGGCTGAAAAACAACGCAACATAGAAGACATCAAATTTTAAAAGCTAAGAAAATCAAGACGCAAGATGAAAACAATGTTTGTTGAAACAGTGGCAGAAACAAATAAAGTGCAGCTACAGTCAACGCAATCGCAGCAACCACCAACCGAAGAGTGGCAGCAGCAATTAACGCTAAAAACATCGGGATCAGGTTATGTTTGTATTTAATTTCCTTTTATAATTCAGATGTTTAGATTAAAGGCGGGCTAATGCAGCCAAATGATTAGAAAATTGGGCCAATACCATTTTTTTTTAAATTTAAAATCATTAAATTTGAAATTATTTATCTCCACTAGGTAATATACAATTGTTTATTTTTAAAAATAAAATAATCTACACTATAAGAATTTTATCAAGATATTAACAATGTAAAAGAAAAAACTATTATTATTTAATTAATAATCATTTTTTCTTAAAATAAGGGGGGAAGAATGTTGTATATCAGAAATACTTTTTCTTTTAGTTTGAAAAATCTGCACATCGCCAGTAAGCACAATATCATATTCATATTAATCATAATAATGTAACACCAAAAATGCTTACTGTTATGCATGCATTCGTATTTTTCTCATACACTTATTTGATACACTTACTCTTATACACATATGATGACAACAACAAATGTATTGGTTGTAATGTGAGCCTCATCAGGTAGCACCTGCATGCGGCGTACAGGGAACTAAAGCACATAGAAGTTTTTCTCACGATCACCCCAATACGAATTGATTATTTCACAATATGATGACACTCAGATCTGGTGTTTGTAAATATTGGTGCGACAGAGGTGATGAGTAGAGGTTAAGAATATATTTTAAGTTGGATAAGAGTTTAACTGCCTTAGAGTGCAGACGTGTTTCTTTTATAAGTTAAACAATAATGTTAATATTAAAATAGAACTTTCAATTAAATAAAAGTATGTCTTGGATTAAAAGACTTGTTTGAATTATTTCGGTTAAGAAAAATTGAACTTCAACGTTGGACATTCTCTGGTAGGACATCATGGGTAATTATAAATGGAACGTTGCGACATTTGGCCTCACGCCTAAGCAACGGACATTTTAAGTACAACACTCGTTCAAATATCTAATACGCGCGTTCAACTCCTGTATTTTGTTGTTCGCTTCCTCCAACGTCGCGTGCTCCTCCCTTGCCAGGCGTCTGACAGAATTATTTATTGATTCCTCAGAAATATTTTTTCTTTCAATAAATTTCTTAATTTTATGTTTTCCTCTTCTATTTTAGCTGTTTCTTCTAACTCTGCTGTACGTTTTAAACAATAATCGTTTAAACGTTTTCTCAACTCGTCAACTAATCTTTCTAATTTACAATTTTCTGCTAAAATAGATTTAATTTTTAAATTCTGGAAATTTAATAACTCTTCTACTATTTTATCTGCCTCCTCTAATTTAGATAAATTCTAGATATATTATCTTTTAATAATGCTGCACTATCTTTATTTAGTACTGTTGGTACAAATTGCGACCATAATTTTTCAACAAATCTGTCCATTTCGCTAGATTGCTTTTGAATATACGCATTTAATGCATTAGCATCTGCCATTAAATATTTTCAATCAATTTAAAACGTTTTCTTTATCTTTTAATTAAAAAAAATAAATATCATCAAGTTGTAATTGAAAATTCCAACGAAACAAAAATGTTACCCAAACAACAACGAAATCAATTTTGGCATGCATTTTTTTATTTTTTTATTTAAATTGAAGTATATTTTTATTTTTATTTTTTTTTCCAAATCTGTTTTCTATAACTTTGGAAAAATAAAAATAATTATTTTTCCAAATAATATTCCCTGAATTATCGGGAGAAAACAAAATTAAGTGTATATTGGGTTACTCAAGATTGTAAAAAAAAATGTTAACATAAATTGATTTTTTAATATACATTTTTTGTTATTTTTAAAATCATAACAGCAATCAATGCTGTGTTTACACGCTTTAAAATTTAATCAAATCATTTAGTTTTTTATTTGTTATACACTAGAGGGTCCGTAGTTTGAAATCTCAGTGTTATTTCAATTATTATATTGTCCTTTTTCTTTTCAGACAATTTGTAAAATTTCGATTTATTCATAAAAATATGATTAAATTAAAATTTATATAATCGCTGTTACTATGTCATTATGTTCATAGTACTGAAGACGTTTAAGAGAAATGTCAAGTGTAAATTTATTATTTAGAATATTATAATATATTAAAATTTCTTGAATATTTCTAAATGTTACTCCTGACTACACATTCGGAAAATATATTGATTTTTTTTTTATCGCATTTTATTTTTCATTTAATATGAACAGCCATCCTTTAACAGCCATCCATGTTGCGAAAAACTGATACGTTTTGAAAATAAATATTTGTTTGATTTTATAGTGTTATCGTTTTATACTACTAGAGGGTCCGGAGTTCGGATTCGCAGTGTGTATTTTCTTTTATATATTTGATTTTTATATTTTTTTATATTATTTAGAATGTTTAAACATTTTTTATTCATAACTTTAAAAAACGCTATCTATCTCTATAACAAAATAAAATATAATTAAATCTAGTTTTCAAATCTCCCCTTTTTTTAAATTAAAAAAACAAATAATTAAAATTTTAATCACTTACCATTTTGGTTACTTTTCCTTCTCGTCCTCCATCCTTCGTCCTTCTTTCCACTCTCGGTCCTTGAGAGGTTGGTACCGACGTACCGGTTGCGCCAAATGTTGTAAAGTTGTTTACTGATATATTTAACATGTGTTTATGACTTTTCACTTTTTAAATTTAAACACTTTTTAATTTCAATATAATAGCACTTTTATTATTAAACTACCTCCACTTGAGGTTGGTTAAACTCCAATCTTTTAAATTGCAACGAAAGGTATTAACAATAGCTTCGATGCAAGCTTTTCTTAAATTCTATTTTCACTATGTTCTAGTGAGTTTTCACTTTCACTCAATTTTGGTGTACGTGACTTTTGAAGAAAGCCCGACTTGCAGTTTTTAGCTGACACCAATTGCGAAATAGTATAATTGTTGGAGAACCGCTGCTTTGCTTATTTTAACATAGACCCAAATTTATGCAATGGAAAATTGTATTGCAAGCCTCTGTTAACTGTGCAAGCTAACATGAAAGAGGTGTGGTCTAAGTAAAGCTTTAGCGCTTTGCCAAATTATTGCAAGCTTCCGTTAACTGTGCAAGCTAACCTGAAAGAGGTTTGGTCTAAGCAAAGCCTTAGCGCTTTGCCAAAATTGTTGCCAACGTGAAGCGTTGGGACAATGCTATGAACATGTTGCTGAACAACATGAGTTCAACATGATATGAAAACATGATGCGCTCAACATGTGTACAGCAATATCCAAAACTGAATTAATAGTGAAGAACCATAAAGAGATGAAAAATGTGTGAACTAATTCACAACACTGGAATCAAAGGCAGCTTGCTCGGTCGTCTAGTAGTAAATAGGTAGGCATAGGTAGCATGATCGGTCGTCTAGCGGGAAATAAGTAGGCAGAGGTAGGCAAAACCATTTTTATTTCATTTTTGTTTTGTTTTAAAACATTTTGTCAAATATAAAATAAAACTTCAAAAATATTCAGTTCTGAAAATATTTTGTACATTTAGTCAGTAGTCTATGTGCTTGAGATTTTTTAGTGTTTTCGATTTGCATCGACGCTTTTTGTTTGACCGACTGTGGATTCAATATGGACAATTATGAAGTATAATTTGCCCGTTCCCGCCCGTAAAAAGACGTGTCCAGATGTGTGTTTTTCTGTGTTTGTTGAATGTTATGTTATATTTTCGATGTTAAATGTGTTAATATTAAAGATTGTAATTTGTATTGTATTGGTTAGTGATGTTTGTGTTGTGTTTATATTGTGTTTTGCAAAATTTATAATTTATGTCGTAAATTATGTTTGGTGAAACAGAAATTTATATACAATGTGTTTGCCTGCTACTCGCAAGCTACCTTTCCCTTTAAGTTCCCTACAATTAAAATGCTTTTTAAAATTTTAAATCAAAATACCTATATAATGTGTGTGCCTGCTATTCGCAGGCTACCTTTCCCTTTCAGTTCCCTAATATTAAAATGCTTTTTAAAATTTATTATCAAAATACCTATATAATGTGTGTGCCTGCTATTCGCAGGCTACCTTTCCCTTTCAGTTTCCTACTATTAAAATGCTTTTTAAAATTTCAAATCAAAATACCTATATAATGTGTTTGCCAGCTACTCAGATAGGCTATCTTTCCCTCCCATATTCTAGCTATAAAGATACCCCAGACAAAATGTTTGGCAGGAAACAGGAATTTTGTAGGTATTTTACAGGAAAAAACCAAGGAAAATGATATTTTCCCGTCATTGCCAAGACAGGCCGACAATTTTTTCAAAAAACGACAGTGTATCTATAGCAGTTTTTAGGTAGGAAACTAGAATCTCGTGCTTGCTACTAGTAGGAAACTGATAGGCAAAGGCAGCTTGCTCATCTATCAGGCAATAAGTGCTCAGAGGTAGCGTGCCCGCACGATTAGTAGGAAATAGGTAGGCATAGGTAGCATGATCTGTCAATTTTTTTTTTGTAAAAACTTAAAAAAATTTCAGTATATAAAATTGTTTGACTTTCCGAAAAGCATTCATATAAATCTGTTGGCGCAGCCCATATTCAAACGCATCTGCCCATGCCGCGATGCCAGTTTGCGAGGTGTGGAAATTGTACGCATGGATCTGACGCGCACCGAACAGCTGGCGATACGAAGCGTCAGGTGAGTGCCGCCAATTGATCGAAAGTTTTTGAAAGATGCTTCATATGTTGTTCAGCCGTCTTTAAGAAACACTCATCATACGCGTTGTTGGAGCCACGACGAAAGACGAGCGTCAATTGCCTGATGCTCCGCAGTATGCAATCGATGTACAGCCTCCTGTCGAATATGCAGGCACCGAACGCTCCGTAAGACCCACCGCCAGCTATAAGTTACCACGAAGCTATTTATGACATTTGCTTTCGCAGCAAGCCGAGGCGTATCTACACAAAGCAGGAGCGTGCGCATCTAAATTACTTCTTCAAACCGCGCGAGATCTTGGAGCCCAAGGAACCGGAGTATAACACAATACGTTGATCGGCTCACATGCCATTCATGCATCTATTTACAGCGCGACGAACAAAATATAGTTAAAAATGGCACAAAAAAAACAGTAACGAGTTGGGAAAGTTAGGTCACATGGGTAAGTTCGGTCACATGGGGCGGATTTTTATAGTCGGTCGGGCCCGACTATGGAATACCCTACACCTTTGGTGGGGATATTAATGTAGGATATTTAATTGCATACCTTTTAATTATGCTGAACCTCCCCACCCTCAGAATATTATTCATATATCAGAAATTAACGTCTTATAAAAATTAAAAAATTTATATAAAAGTATAAACAACTAAAAAAAAAATTGAAAAATATAATTGGGCGGACCACGCCTATATTTAAAATTTTGAAAGGCTAATATTTCATAGATTTGATTTTAAAAATTTACGGATAAAATTTCCACTACGAAAACCCGGGAAATAATGAAAAAAAAAGTGGGCGGATCACGCCCATTTTTGGACCACATATTTATAGGTGAATTTTAACAATACCTTTTAAATTTTATAACTATACCTTGAATACTTTTCGAGTTATTAGTTCCGAAAGAGTTATAAAAAAGTGACTTGTATGGGAGGTGGGCGTGTCCGTTGACCGATTTGGCTCATTTTCAAACTCAGTTCCTACTTTTGGCTAAAATATATTGAGTCGAAATTTCATCGCATTCTGATCAGTATTTCTCAAGTTATTCTGTATTCGGACAGCAAGACAGCAAGACGGACAGACAGACAGACAGACGGACATGGCTAAACGGACTCGGGTAGTGATGCTGATCAAGAATATATATACTTTTCCATACCGGACACGCCTCCTAAGGGGCGTTACAATATATGCACAAAGTTAATATACCCTGTACCTCATAGGTGTAGGGTATAAAAATGGCACAAAATAGGCAAAAAATGGCACAAAATAGTCAAAAAATGGCACAAAAATAGTCAAAAATGGCAAAAAAAAATGACACAAAAATAGTCAAAACGAGTGGGATATTTACTTGACCTTAATTTTAAAGTTTTTAATTATGCTAAACCTCCCCACCCTCAGAATATTATTCATATATCAGAAATTTACGTCTTATATCCCCATAAATTAAAAAAATTTATAAAAAAGTATAAAAAACTAATAAAATAATTAAAAAAAAATATAATTGGGTGGACCAAGCCTATATTTAAAATTTTGAATGACTAATATTTCATAGATTTGATTTTAATAATTTGCAGATCAAATGTCCACTATGAAAATCCGGGAAATAATGAAAAAAAAGTGGGCGGTTCACGCCCATTTTTGAACCACATATTTTTAGGTGAATTATAACAATATGTTTTAAATTTTATAACTATATCTTGAATACTTTTCGAGTTATTAGTTCCTATAGAGTTACACAAAAGTGACTTGTATGGAAGGTGGGCGTGTCCGTTGACCGATTTAGCTCATTTTCAAACTCAGTTCCTACTTTTGGCTAAAATATATTGAGACGAAATTTCATCGCATTCTGATCAGTATTTCTCAAGTTATTCTGTATTCGGACAGCAAGACAGCAAAACAGCAAGACGGACAGACAGACAGACGGACATGGCCAAACGGACTCGGGTAGTGATGCTGATCAAGAATATATATACTTTTCCATACCGGACACGCCTCCTAAGGGGCGTTACAATATATGCACAAAGTTAATATACCCTGTACCTCATAGGTGTAGGGTATAAAAATGGTAAAAAAAATCTTTATAACATTTTTCAATGAACTATCTCTTTTACATGGTCTAATATTTATTTCGTTAATTTCATTCACAAAATTATAGAACATACAAAAATAAGTACACAAGAAAAGGACGTCATATATTTTTTGAATACAACCAGAAAATCGAAAATAATATTTAAAAAAGGTTTTCCAGAGTGTAAAAAAGGTATTTTTAAGCAAAGTATATCAAAATTGGCCAATTTACAAAATAATTGAAAAAATAATTGGCAAAAGCCAACAAAAACTTGCCCTGATGATGATGAAGAAGACGTATTGTGTTGATTTATAATATAGCTGGTTGAGTTAATTTGTTTTCTTGTGTTCTGTGATTTGTGAAATTTAAAATGTATGAGATTATTGGGTTTACTGTCCATCAATGTATTAAATATGTATAACATTGTTTATGTATGCACAAATTAAATGTATAAGAATTAACTCTTCAAATGATTATATTCTCTATACAAAAAATAGTCAAGCAATCTGGCAAAGATACATATTACCCACCAGAGCCTACCTTTGAATACCATACCCGTACCATTCCTCTGCCTATAAGTTTCCTACCAATTTTCATTCTCAGAATAGGTTGCAAATAGGTATCTTTTGTTCCGATTCCCAACTTTCCCTAACTATAAGCTACCTAAAAAAATATGATTTAAATTCCTATAAAATACCTGTTTGTCTACGTGTTTACCACTTCCCCACCGATTTTTTTGTCTGGGGTACTTTTCAAAACTTCGAAACCAAAACTTACACAAAAATGATTTTGCATACTAGGGGTAGACTTGAACATACCAGTTTCCTGCGTAAAAGCTGATATAGAAATCCTGCCTGTTTTCGTAAATTCAAAATTCCTGCTATGCAATGTGTATTTCGTACCATATCCTGTGCGTGTTCTTCAAAACTGCTACTATAACACCAGTTTCTTTTCATATTTTTTGTCTGGGGTTGCCATTGCAAAAGTTATTGAGAAAACATAGGGTTAGGATAACGGTATGATCAGGAACAGTGTTCACACTTATCGCCAATGCAAAAGAAGTAGATTTTAAAAATTTGGGGAGTAGAAAAGAGTAAAAGTAGAATTGAAAATATTGCAAAATGGAGTAGATTTGATGTAAAAATAGAAGAAAATTAAATATACGCGTTAATGTAAAGGAAACGGAGGAGAAATATGCATTAGTGTATTAGATTCAAGTAAATTTAAAGATATGTTAATTTTAACATTTTTATTAATTCCTTATTTTATGGATTTTCTATAATTCTGATGGTTACAGGGTGCCTATTCTAGAGTTGGGGTGTATCTGGAACATCCAATGAAATACATGGTGTTTTCAAAATTAAATTTACAAAAGTTGATACAAACGTACATTTAATTATAACTTCTACAATTTAAAGACCATGGTAAAAATATTAGATTTATTTTACAGATAATTGATTACAATTTATTTTGAGAACAGGAAATTGTTCTCATCGAATTAAAAATGTAAGCAATTGTTGCAAAAGGGAGTAGATTTCGGTGTCGTCTCAAGTCAACTCACTGGTCACCAGAATTGGCAAATTGTCAAATGGTGACACCTCCACTTCGGTGGAAGTCCTCCTCGTGGAAGTCCCTGGAAACGGCGCTCTACACCACCCGGTGTTGAAGTCGGCTAAAGTGAGTGGCGAGCATCTCCCTCAGAGTGAGGGTTCGTGCGTTGGGTTTGGGTCTCACCACGGAAAAAAAACCTGTGCGCCCAATGAAAACAAAAAAGAAGCCTCGGATAACGACCGAATACAACGATGACGACCCACGCAAACGTTTTAAGGACCATGATTTACGGATATGCACCTGGAATGTCCGGACCCTTTATAGGGAAGGTGCCTTTATCCAGTTGGCAGATGTCCTCGAAAAATATAAGGCTGACATCACCGCTATCCAGGAGATGCGATGGACGTGACAGGGCTGTTGGAAACAAGCGTCCTGTGATATCTACTACAGCTGCCATGCGGAGAGACACGAATTTGGATGTGGATTTGTGGTCGGCAAGAGACTCCGCCACCTTGTCTCTAGGTTCACGCCCGTGGACGAAAGGCTGGCAACAATCTGCATCAAGGCTAAATATTTCCATATCAGCCTAATTTGTGCACACGCTCCAACGAACGAGAAAGATGACGAGACAAAAGAGCGCTTCTACGAGCGCCTAGACAACGCATACGAGCGCTGTCCCCGCCACTTATCAAAATAGTGCTATGCGATTTTAACGCCAAGGTGGGCAGAGAAGCCATCTATTGTCCCACAATTGAAAAATTTAGCCTCCATGCCAACACTTCCGATAACGGAACGAGGCTAATCGACTTCGTCGCATCACGAAACATGGTAGTTAGTAGCACTAGATTCGAACAATTCGATATCCACAAGGCCACATGGTTGTCGTCCGATCAAAAAAACTCGAAATCAAATTGATCACGTTGTGATTGACGGAAGGCACGCTTCGAGCGTGATGAACGTACGCACTATCCGAGGTGCCAATATGGACTCGGATCATTACCTTGTAGCAGCCAAGGTCCGCACACGCTTAAGCGCTGCGAAGAACGTACGGAACCAAACGCAGAGAAAGCTAGACGTCGGAAAGCTGCAATCACAACAGACAACGCAAGCCTTTTCCACTCGACTCTCACACCTGCTTAGACAAAGCACTCCTCCTCTCGATGATATAACCGCGCAGTGGAATCATATCTCCTGTTCTATGCGTACGGCTGCCGAAGAGGTGCTTGGATTCCAACGCCCCCTGAGGAATCAGTGGTATGACCAAGAGTGTCGCGCGGCCACTGCAGAGAAAGACGCTGCGTTCAAATCCACCCTGCAGTCAGTAGGTACGCGAGCTGCGAAGGAGCGATACAAAGAGAAGAGAAGGGAAGAGGCACGTCTTTTCAGGCGTAAAAAAAGCGAGGCAGAAAGACGTGAGTGTGAGGAGATTGAGATGCATGGGGACAGGAATGTGGCTCGAAAATTCTTCGAGAAAATAAGACGCCTAGCCGGAGGTTCAAAATCCGGAGCCTCTTCCTGTAAAGATGAGAACGGAAATCTAAGGACAGATATCCAGAGCACACTGAAAATATGGAGGGATCACTTCTCTAAACTGCTGACCGGTGATGATGACCGCAATTCCACCGATAGAGAAGCAAACCCGGCAACCCCAGTACTTGATGACGACGTTGAGATTCCGCCACCCGACCATGTCGAGGTCAGAACAGCCATTGCTCGGCTGAAAAACAACAAAGCCGCAGGTGCTGATGGCCTGCCTGCTGAATTGTTTAAGACCGGAGGCGAAGAGCTAATAGAGAGCATGCACGAGCTCGTAAGCAGAATATGGTCGGATGAAAGCATGCCAAGTGACTGGAACCTCAGTGTACTCTGCCCAATCCTTAAGAAAGGGGATCCCACTATCTGCGCCAACTACCGTGGGATCAGCCTACTCAATATCGCATACAAGGTTCTATCGAGCGTATTATGTGAAAGACTGAAGTCCATCGTCAACAGACTGATTGGACCTTATCAGTGCGGCTTCAGACCTGGAAAGTCCACCATAGACCAGATTTTTACATTGCGCCTAATCCAGGAAAAGACCCTAGAAAAACAGATCACCTACCACCTATTAGTCGACTATAAAGCCGCCTTCGACACTCCGAAAAGGGAACGATTATACGCCGCAATGTCTGAATTCGGTATACCTGCGAAACTTATAAGGCTTTGCAGGATGACCCTGAGCAACACACGTGGCTCAATGAAAATAGTAAAAGACCTCTCCGAGCCATTTCATACCAAACGAGGTTTCAGACAGGGTGACTCCCTATCGTGCGACTTTTTTTTTAACTTATTGATGGAGAAAATAGTTCGAGCTGCCGAACTCCGTCACAGCGGCACTATCCTCAACAAAAGTGTCATGCTGCTCGCATACGCCGACGATATTGATATAATTGGCAGGAGCACACGAGCAGTCAGCGCAGCATTCTCCAGATTGGAGAAAGAGTCGCGTCGAATGGGTCTAGCTGTGAACGAGGACAAAATGAAGTTCCTTGTGTCAACAAGCAAAAAAGAGTCCGTGCGTCTTGGACAAAAAGCTGATTTTGACACCCACAAGTTCGAAATTGTGAAGGACTTCGTCTATCTGGGATGCAGCGTAAACAGCAACAACGACGTCAGCCTGGAGATCAAACGGAGAATAACTCTTGCCAACAGGTGCTACTTTGGGCTCAGTAGGCAATTGAGAAGCAGAGACCTCTCTCGCCGTACATCTTGACGGACATCTTATAGAACTATTTAAAACCAGAACCCCCTATAAATAGTATAGGGAGATGCCACAGCTGAGAATGGCTTCAGTCATGGTATCAAGCGGGGCACAATAGATCTATTCAGGTCGCAGTGCATCACCCCGAAGCAATAATAAAAAAAAAAAATGACGAGGTCAGAACAGATATCGTTTGGCTGAAAAACAACAAAGCCGCAGGTGCTGATTTTGCTGAATTGTTTAAGACCGGAGGCGAAGAGCTAATAGAAAGCATGCACGAGCTCGTAAGCAGAATATGGTCGCATGAAAGTGACTGGTCGCATGAAAGATGCCAAGTGACTGGAACCTCAGTGTACTCTGCCCAATCCTTAAGAAAGGGGATCCCACTATCCACGCCAACTACCGTGGGATCAGCCTACTCAATATCGCATACAAGGTTCTATCGAGCGTATTATGTGAAAGACTGAAGTCCATCGTCAACAGACTGATTGGACCTTATCAGTGCGGCTTCAGACCTGGAAAGTCCACCATAGACCAGATTTCCAGATTGCGCCTAATCCAGGAAAAGACCCTAGATAAACAGATCGACACCTACCACCTATTAGTCGACTATAAAGCCGCCTTTGACACTCCGATAAGGGAACGATTATACGCCGCAATGTCTGAGTTCGGTATACCTGCGAAACTTATAAGGCTTTGCAGGATGACCCTGAGCAACACACGTTGCTCAGTGAGAATAGGAAAAGACCTCTCCGAGCCATTTCATACCGAACGAGGTTTCAGACAGGGTGACTCCCTATCGTGCGACTTTTTTAACTTATTGATGGAGAAAATAGTTCGAGCTGCCGAACTCCGTCAAAGCGGCACTATCCTCAACAAAAGTGTCATGCTGCTCGCATATGCAGACGATATTGGCAGGAGCACATGAGCAGTCAGCGCAGCGTTCTCCAGATTGGAGAAAGAGTCGCGTCGAATGGGTCTAGCGGTGAACGAGGACAAGACGAAGTTCCTTGTGTCAACAAGCAAAAAAGAGTCCGTGCGTCTTGGACAAAAAGCTGATTTTAACACCCACAAGTTCGAAATTGTGAAGGACTTCGTCTATCTGGGATGCAGCGTAAACAGCAACAACGACGTCATCCTGGAGATCAAACGGAGAATAACTCTTGCCAACAGGTGCTACTTTGGGCTCAGTAGGCAATTGAGAAGCAGAGACCTCTCTCGCCGTACAAAAATAACGCTCATCATGCTCGTCCTACTTTATGGTGCAGAAACATGAACGCTGGCCTCCACCGATGAGAGAGTACTGGGAGCGTTCGAGAGAAAGATTCTCCGTAAAATCTTTGGCCATATCTGCTTTACTAACGAGTATCGAATCAGGATGAACCACGAGCTGTATGAGTTATTCGACGACATTGACATAGTCAAGCACATCAAGATCCAGCGGCTTCGTTGGCTAGGTCATGTCGAACGAATGGATGAAAACACTCCAGCTAAGAAGGTGCTTGAATCGAAACTCGAATGTGGACAGCGTAGAAGAGGGCGTCCAAATCAGCGTTGGAAAGACCAAGTTGAGGACAACCTGGCAACGCTTGGTATTTCTAACTGGCGTCAGCGCGCGCAAAGCAGATCCGACTGGCGCGGCTTCATCTCAGCGGCCAAAACCGACCCACGGTTGTAAGGGCCATTTATGTAAGTAAGTAAGTATTTACAAATAGGTAGGTGTATCGAATTTCTATTTTTCTTTGGGACCCCCAAGTCGGTTTGCGGGAAAACATTATTTTTATGTATTTGAGCATGACGTCAATATATATTTGACCGGACAGACGGACATCGCTAAATCGACTCACTACGTCATGCTGATCAAGAATATATATATTTTTCCATACCGGAGATGCTTCCTTCTGGGTGTTACAAACGGCGTACCAAACTTAATGTACCCCTTCACTCTTAGTGTAGGGTATAAAAACATACTTTAATATTGGTTAAAATATGTCTATAATACATTTTTTTTAATGAATATAAATGCGTAAGTAATAAAATTAAATACGCACATAATATTTCTTTGTATTGTAATAAATTTAATTTAATTTTATTACGTTACTTTTTTCTTAGTGCAAGAAATAAAGAATGTGTAGATAAAAATCAAACTTGCCTAACCGCCATATTCTGCGAGCAATGACAATTGTTAGAAATGACAATTGATTCAGACTTTTACGTCAATAAACATAAAATAAAATGAATAGAGCTATAAGTCCACTTGTCAAAATTTTTAAGTGTTACTAAATATATACCTTTTTGTATTAATTCACAAAAAAATACATTGCATGTAAAAAGTATTTTTAATATAAAAATCGTACTGATAATTTCTATACGGATCGTACTGATAATTTCTCCCGTCCGGAATTTTTCTGTGATTTATTATGAAAAAACTATAATTTTCAGTAACAAAGTATAAATATACAAAGGAAGCACGTTATTTAACTATTTTTTAAAATATTTCGAAAAAATCATTTGTACGCAAAATTTGCTTACTTTTTGGAATATCTATATGAACCTCGCTATTTACTTCCGTTTTTGTCCCGTCAGAAACGCCCACTATTTTTTTTATGTCTTTTGATCTTCCTTACATAATTCTATAATTTTTTGCTGATGTTTAGTCCTATTTAAATACTAAAAATACAAAAAATCAAGTAATTTCAATTAATGATATTCAAGTTTTAAGCGTACGAATGTCCCGTCAGCAACCCCAGGAAATGAAATTTTTTCAAACGTGACTAAGTCCATAGGAAAATATCAAAGGAGCCTCAGTGCAATTTAAAAATTTATTTAGTGTAAATTCAGCATAATTATTGGTTATTTTTAATTTAAGTAATGTTTACAGATAAAATATTAAATTGAATAAAATAAATTTGCAATTACAAAATTATATATTTCGCAAGAAAGGTAAAAAAACTCAATTTGCCTAAAAGTGCTTATGTAGGCAGGTTTTATTTTTATCTTCACAAATTTTAAAATAGATATGGGCCATTCCACACCAAATCGACCAAAAAAAGTTAAATTTCAGATTTTACCTTTTCGATTTTAATGAAACTTTGACAACTGATAAAGGGTATCGAGACATGCACTAACCTTTTTTTTCCGACCACTACTTCCAGAGATAAAGTGGCTCAAAGTTGGAAAATAGGGCCAAAAATCACTTTTGTATCCTTGTTCATATTTAAATATCTCTTGAACTAGAAATGCTAAAAACTTTGTTATTTACTCGTTTTAAAGCTAATAGAACATTTTTTTAGAAAAATTAAGTTATAACATTTAAACGTTAACATGTGGCCCGTGGTCATTATCTTTGCACTTTAAAATTGTGGTCCTTAAAAAGGACCCCTTTTAAAATTCTGAAAAAAATCCTAAATTTTCGTCAATTTATTGTAAATGTTCATGCAAAATTTCAAGATGGCATCATATTTAAAAAAATATTTTTTTTTAATTTTTTCAATATTTTTTGTATTGAAAAAAAAAAATATTTTTTTCAAAAGTAAAATTTGCAATAATTTTTCAATGTATTTGTAACTTTAATTTCGAAAATGGCGTCAATTTCATCAAATTGTTTCTAGTTTTTGAGATATATACCATTTTTCGAAAATCGTAAAAACTATATCCCAAAATCAGTATCTCAAAAACTAGATTCAATATGATAAAACTGACGCCATTTTAAAAATCAAAGTTACATATATATTCAGAATTTTAACAACTTTTACTGTAGAAAAAAAAAAACATTTTTTTTATACAAAAAATAAATAAAAATTTAGAATATTATTTTTTAAAATATGATGCCATCAAAATACCATCTTGAAATTTTGCATAAACATTTATAATAAAATGACGAAAACTTACGATTTTTTTTCAGAATTTTAAAAAGGATCCTTTTTAAGGACATCAATTTTGAAGTGCAAGGATAATGTTCATGTTCACGTTTATAAATTACAACTTCATTTTTCTGAAAAGTAGTTCTATTAGCTTTAAAACAAGCCATCAATGAAATTTGTAGCATTTCTAGTTCTAGAGATATTTAAATATGAACAACCATGCAAAAGTGATTTTTGGCACTTTTTTTCCAACTTGAGTTCCAACCGCTGGTCGATTTGCTTATATATTGCAAACAAATTTTTTCACGTATAAAAGCCAATTTGTATTTTATGGCGCAATATGTTCTGCGTCTTTTATTGAAAAGATAATTTAATATTTTTTTTTTTATTTAAATTTTAAAAATAAAAGAAGACTAACATAATGGGAAATTATAAAATGGGCTATATCTCAGAAACTAGAGCAATTTGACTAAACTGATGCCATTTTCGGAATTAGCTCTACAAATGTATCTAATATTTGCTGTAACTTTTACTGCGCCATGTCAAAATTTGAATTTTGTCGGGCAGTGTAATGCACCAATACTGTAAAATATAGATTAACTATATTATTTTTGTTAATTAATTTTTTCTGACGTTTGAACTGCGTTAATTAATTAAGATTGTCTATAAATAACAAGATAATGTAAATTACCCAGAATCCCAGTCTGCCATTCGTTTCGATATTGATGCGAGAATGAAACGATATGTCGAAGAATTCGTACGATATCGAATCAGATTTCGGTCTATTATCGCATGCCAAAACGTAATAAATTGCACGCATAGATCGTTTCGACATATCGCAGCATTTGCGAAACGAGAATAAAAACAGTTCTGATTCGATATCGCATTGAATAGTGCAATGATATCGAGATTTTCACATTGACATTATTGACATAAATAAGTGCGTCATCAATATATGACATTTGCAATAATAAAATAAAACAAAGACAAAAAAAATATATTTCACCAAGCATCTTTAACTAACTATCTTCCCTCACTCATCATCAGTCGATCTTCTGAATCGATTGCATCGACAAAACTCCTAACAACCTCATTTATTAACTGCTCTCATTTGCTTCTACTGTTAACTGGGCTTTTCCTAAATATTGGAATGTTTAAATTTTATTTAAACAAAAACATGTTCGAAATGCAGTCAACAACTCAGTCATTGTTTTTATTTTTAAATTTTTAAATGAAAATTTTTTGACATCAAAAATAAAATTAAATAAAAACAAACAAGCATACAAACGGAAAGCACACTACGTTTTGAAATTTATTTTAAATAAAATAAAGTGAAATAAAACCAAATATATTTTCAAAACTAATATATTTGGCAAAATTTGGGTGGCAGTTTTCTTTTTGGCAGATAAAATGCACCATAAACCCGATATATCGTCGTTTTCATACAAAAGAAAATTTTACATCTACTGTCCATATTGAAGACATTTGCAATATTCTGCATTGGTTATAGAAATTATTGTTCTATATTGCTTCGAAAAAATATTGGTATCTTGTCATAAAATTTTATTCTACGAGATTTTCTAAATTAGTTGCGATAAAGCAACTATATTGAACTTTTTTATCGAAGTTAGTACGAGAAGCTTCGAGGTGTTGAAGTGCTCCGAGACGTGGCAGACTGGGATACCACGACTCGGAGCCTCCAGTGAATCGAACAATTCTCGAAGTGGCTTCGAGAAAAAAAATCGATCTCGTTATTATATCGAAACTAATTTTTAATGATTTTTGTATTCAATTGTTTTGCAGGTTTCTGAAATGTCTACGAGAAAAAACATTGATCTCGTTGTTATATCGAATAATTTTTAAAGATTTTCGCATTCAGTTGTACCTCCTTCAGGTACATGCCTGCTTTCGTCTGCTGGATATAATTTTGGTAATGATATGCAGGTCCGAACAGTTGGAACACAGAACAGTTGTCCGCAAAAGTTATATCAATTTGATTATTATAAAAGCAACGATTTTCGTTTATTTGTTGATAAATATTAGAACTCTTCATTGCGACTCGTTTCTGATTTTAAAAATAAGGTCACCAGGTGTCCAGTGACCTTTTCTGTATGGCTCTATTTACTTTTGTTTAAAATAAATAGAATGGACATTTTTTTTTATATTTTTATGTTAATTTCACTTTACTTCATTAAAAATAAATCTATGAAAGTAGTGAGCTTTGAATTTTCATTTTTTATTTATTTTTGTTTTTGATGTCAGAAATATTTTCGCTCAGAATTAATAAAAAAAATGTAAACACGTGCTAAGTTCGTAGACTCATTTTCGAAAACCATTTTGTTTAAATTGAAATTGAATATTAAAATAATATACGACAAATTAATATGGAGTACCCAGTAGGAGCAACTGACAGAAAATAAAATGCAATGGAAAATTATGATGGTAATTGTAAAAAGTAATTGTGTTACGAATTAAATTCAAGAGAATAAAAACCAGTTGGGAAGGTTAGATCACATGGGAAATTTTAAAGTAGGTGTTATTATGATAGTTAGGATTATCAAAATTATAGTCGGTCTAAGCCGACTATAAATACCCTACACATATGTGTGGTTACCATTAAAAGTGGTATATAGGTCACCAGGATATACGAACCCGAAAATAACTACAAACATTCAATCGCTAAAGTATTTCCATTCATTTGATACCCATAATTACAAATGGGTAGTTGTACCGAATTTCGATTTGTTTTTTGTTGAACCACAAGTCGTTTCGCCGGAAACCACTATTTTCATGTATTTGAGCATGAGTCAATATATATTTTATCAAAAAAAGTTTACCTAGACACGTATACATTAAAATTGATTTGTGGTATATGAGGTATTTGAACATAAGTGGTCGGTTCTCAGGTCACAATAGACCGATCATGACATCTTGTTCAGACAGCTTAGATATATAAGTAAAAAAAGTTTCATTGCTCTAGCTCTTCTACTTTTTCTGTAATCGTGATTTCAACAGACAGAAAGAGGGACAGACAGACAGACGGACATCGCTAAATCGACTCAGGAGATCATGCTGATCAAGAATATATATACTTTTCCATACCGGAGATGCTTCCTTCTGGGTGTTACAAACGGCGTACCAAACTAAACATACCCTTTCAATCTTAGTGTAGGGTATAAAAATCGAAATTCGGTACATCTACCCATTTGTAAATATGGGTATCAAATGAATGGAAATTCTTCGGCGATTGAAAGTTTGTAGTTATTTTCAGGATTCGTATACCCTGGTGACCTATATACCACTTTTAATGGTAACCACACATATGTGTAGGGTATTTATAGTCGGCTTAGACCGACTACAATTTTGTTTATCCTAACGATCATACTAACATCTACTTTAAAATTTCCCATGTGATCTAACCTTCCCAACTGGTTTTATATTTCGACGAATAACAGATCGGTAAACTTATATCCATAATCACAGACTTGAGTTTATATAATTATGTAAAATCTAAAATTTTTAAAATTATGACTACTAATATTAATATTATTATAGCAAGTCAATTTTTAATTTTGATTATTTAATTTGAGTATTTAAAACTAAATATTAGAACAAATTCGTGTTTTATTTAATATATATATATATATATATATATATATATATATATATATATATATATATATATATATATTCGTATACCCTGGTGACCTATATATCACTTTGAATGGTAACCACACATATGTGTAGGGTATTTATAGTCGGCTTAGACCGACTATAATTTTGATTATCCTAACTATCATTATTACACCTACTTTAAAATTTCCCATGTGATCTTCCCAACTGTTTTTTTTTTCATTTTTCATCATTTCACAACGCAATTTAATAAACAAACTTTTACACAAAACACAATCACAAAAATACCTTTAAAATAAAAATCATATTAAAACCAGCAGATAAATTTATAAATTACTTGTAAAATATGCTCATACAAATTTTTCGTAAATTTATACTATTTAAGGAACAAATTTTTTCACGTATAAAAGCCAATTTGTATTTTATGGCGCAATATGTTTTGCGTCTTTTATTGAAAAGATAATTTAATATTTTTTTTTTTATTTAAATTTTAAAAATAAAAGAAGACTAACATAATGGGAAATTATAAAATGGGCTATATCTCAGAAACTAGAGCAATTTGACTAAACTGATGCCATTTTCGGAATTAGCTCTACAAATGTATCTAATATTTGCTGTAACTTTTACTGCGCCATGTCAAAATTTGAATTTTGTCGGGCAGTGTAATGCACCAATACTGTAAAATATAGATTAACTATATTATTTTTGTTAATTAATTTTTTCTGACGTTTGAACTGCGTTAATTAATTAAGATTGTCTATAAATAACAAGATAATGTAAATTACCCAGAATCCCAGTCTGCCATTCGTTTCGATATTGATGCGAGAATGAAACGATATGTCGAAGAATTCGTACGATATCGAATCAGATTTCGGTCTATTATCGCATGCCAAAACGTAATAAATTGCACGCATAGATCGTTTCGACATATCGCAGCATTTGCGAAACGAGAATAAAAACAGTTCTGATTCGATATCGCATTGAATAGTGCAATGATATCGAGATTTTCACATTGACATTATTGACATAAATAAGTGCGTCATCAATATATGACATTTGCAATAATAAAATAAAACAAAGACAAAAAAAATATATTTCACCAAGCATCTTTAACTAACTATCTTCCCTCACTCATCATCAGTCGATCTTCTGAATCGATTGCATCGACAAAACTCCTAACAACCTCATTTATTAACTGCTCTCATTTGTTTAAATTTTATTTAAACAAAAACATGTTCGAAATGCAGTCAACAACTCAGTCATTGTTTTTATTTTTAAATTTTTAAATGAAAATTTTTTGACATCAAAAATAAAATTAAATAAAAACAAACAAGCATACAAACGGAAAGCACACTACGTTTTGAAATTTATTTTAAATAAAATAAAGTGAAATAAAACCAAATATATTTTCAAAACTAATATATTTGGCAAAATTTGGGTGGCAGTTTTCTTTTTGGCAGATAAAATGCACCATAAACCCGATATATCGTCGTTTTCATACAAAAGAAAATTTTACATCTACTGTCCATATTGAAGACATTTGCAATATTCTGCATTGGTTATAGAAATTATTGTTCTATATTGCTTCGAAAAAATATTGGTATCTTGTCATAAAATTTTATTCTACGAGATTTTCTAAATTAGTTGCGATAAAGCAACTATATTGAACTTTTTTATCGAAGTTAGTACGAGAAGCTTCGAGGTGTTGAAGTGCTCCGAGACGTGGCAGACTGGGATACCACGACTCGGAGCCTCCAGTGAATCGAACAATTCTCGAAGTGGCTTCGAGAAAAAAAATCGATCTCGTTATTATATCGAAACTAATTTTTAATGATTTTTGTATTCAATTGTTTTGCAGGTTTCTGAAATGTCTACGAGAAAAAACATTGATCTCGTTGTTATATCGAATAATTTTTAAAGATTTTCGCATTCAGTTGTACCTCCTTCAGGTACATGCCTGCTTTCGTCTGCTGGATATAATTTTGGTAATGATATGCAGGTCCGAACAGTTGGAACACAGAACAGTTGTCCGCAAAAGTTATATCAATTTGATTATTATAAAAGCAACGATTTTCGTTTATTTGTTGATAAATATTAGAACTCTTCATTGCGACTCGTTTCTGATTTTAAAAATAAGGTCACCAGGTGTCCAGTGACCTTTTCTGTATGGCTCTATTTACTTTTGTTTAAAATAAATAGAATGGACATTTTTTTATATTTTTATGTTAATTTCACTTTACTTCATTAAAAATAAATCTATGAAAGTAGTGAGCTTTGAATTTTCATTTTTTATTTATTTTTGTTTTTGATGTCAGAAATATTTTCGCTCAGAATTAATAAAAAAAATGTAAACACGTGCTAAGTTCGTAGACTCATTTTCGAAAACCATTTTGTTTAAATTGAAATTGAATATTAAAATAATATACGACAAATTAATATGGAGTACCCAGTAGGAGCAACTGACAGAAAATAAAATGCAATGGAAAATTATGATGGTAATGGGAAGGTTAGATCACATGGGAAATTTTAAAGTAGGTGTTATTATGATAGTTAGGATTAACAAAATTATAGTCGGTCTAAACCGACTATAAATACCCTACACATATGTGTGGTTACCATTAAAAGTGGTATATAGGTCACCAGGATATACGAACCCGAAAATAACTACAAACATTCAATCGCTAAAGTATTTCCATTCATTTGATACCCATAATTACAAATGGGTAGTTGTACCGAATTTCGATTTGTTTTTTGTTGAACCACAAGTCGTTTCGCCGGAAACCACTATTTTCATGTATTTGAGCATGAGTCAATATATATTTTATCAAAAAAAGTTTACCTAGACACGTATACATTAAAATTGATTTGTGGTATATGAGGTATTTGAACATAAGTGGTCGGTTCTCAGGTCACAATAGACCGATCATGACATCTTGTTCAGACAGCTTAGATATATAAGTAAAAAAAGTTTCATTGCTCTAGCTCTTCTACTTTTTCTGTAATCGTGATTTCAACAGACAGAAAGAGGGACAGACAGACAGACGGACATCGCTAAATCGACTCAGGAGATCATGCTGATCAAGAATATATATACTTTTCCATACCGGAGATGCTTCCTTCTGGGTGTTACAAACGGCGTACCAAACTAAACATACCCTTTCAATCTTAGTGTAGGGTATAAAAATCGAAATTCGGTACATCTACCCATTTGTAAATATGGGTATCAAATGAATGGAAATTCTTCGGCGATTGAAAGTTTGTAGTTATTTTCAGGATTCGTATACCCTGGTGACCTATATACCACTTTTAATGGTAACCACACATATGTGTAGGGTATTTATAGTCGGCTTAGACCGACTGCAATTTTGTTTATCCTAACGATCATACTAACATCTACTTTAAAATTTCCCATGTGATCTAACCTTCCCAACTGGTTTTATATTTCGACGAATAACAGATCGGTAAACTTATATCCATAATCACAGACTTGAGTTTATATAATTATGTAAAATCTAAATTTTTAAAAATTATGACTACTAATATTAATATTATTATAGCAAGTCAATTTTTAATTTTGATTATTTAATTTGAGTATTTAAAACTAAATATTAGAACAAATTCGTGTTTTATTTAATATATATATATATATATATATATATATATATATATATATATATATATATATATATATATATATATATATATATATATATATATTCGTATACCCTGGTGACCTATATATCACTTTGAATGGTAACCACACATATGTGTAGGGTATTTATAGTCGGCTTAGACCGACTATAATTTTGATTATCCTAACTATCATTATTACACCTACTTTAAAATTTCCCATGTGATCTTCCCAACTGTTTTTTTTTTCATTTTTCATCATTTCACAACGCAATTTAATAAACAAACTTTTACACAAAACACAATCACAAAAATACCTTTAAAATAAAAATCATATTAAAACCAGCAGATAAATTTATAAATTACTTGTAAAATATGCTCATACAAATTTTTCGTAAATTTATACTATTTAAGGAACAAATTTTTTCACGTATAAAAGCCAATTTGTATTTTATGGCGCAATATGTTCTGCGTCTTTTATTGAAAAGATAATTTAATATTTTTTTTTTTATTTAAATTTTAAAAATAAAAGAAGACTAACATAATGGGAAATTATAAAATGGGCTATATCTCAGAAACTAGAGCAATTTGACTAAACTGATGCCATTTTCGGAATTAGCTCTACAAATGTATCTAATATTTGCTGTAACTTTTACTGCGCCATGTCAAAATTTGAATTTTGTCGGGCAGTGTAATGCACCAATACTGTAAAATATAGATTAACTATATTATTTTTGTTAATTAATTTTTTCTGACGTTTGAACTGCGTTAATTAATTAAGATTGTCTATAAATAACAAGATAATGTAAATTACCCAGAATCCCAGTCTGCCATTCGTTTCGATATTGATGCGAGAATGAAACGATATGTCGAAGAATTCGTACGATATCGAATCAGATTTCGGTCTATTATCGCATGCCAAAACGTAATAAATTGCACGCATAGATCGTTTCGACATATCGCAGCATTTGCGAAACGAGAATAAAAACAGTTCTGATTCGATATCGCATTGAATAGTGCAATGATATCGAGATTTTCACATTGACATTATTGACATAAATAAGTGCGTCATCAATATATGACATTTGCAATAATAAAATAAAACAAAGACAAAAAAAATATATTTCACCAAGCATCTTTAACTAACTATCTTCCCTCACTCATCATCAGTCGATCTTCTGAATCGATTGCATCGACAAAACTCCTAACAACCTCATTTATTAACTGCTCTCATTTGTTTAAATTTTATTTAAACAAAAACATGTTCGAAATGCAGTCAACAACTCAGTCATTGTTTTTATTTTTAAATTTTTAAATGAAAATTTTTTGACATCAAAAATAAAATTAAATAAAAACAAACAAGCATACAAACGGAAAGCACACTACGTTTTGAAATTTATTTTAAATAAAATAAAGTGAAATAAAACCAAATATATTTTCAAAACTAATATATTTGGCAAAATTTGGGTGGCAGTTTTCTTTTTGGCAGATAAAATGCACCATAAACCCGATATATCGTCGTTTTCATACAAAAGAAAATTTTACATCTACTGTCCATATTGAAGACATTTGCAATATTCTGCATTGGTTATAGAAATTATTGTTCTATATTGCTTCGAAAAAATATTGGTATCTTGTCATAAAATTTTATTCTACGAGATTTTCTAAATTAGTTGCGATAAAGCAACTATATTGAACTTTTTTATCGAAGTTAGTACGAGAAGCTTCGAGGTGTTGAAGTGCTCCGAGACGTGGCAGACTGGGATACCACGACTCGGAGCCTCCAGTGAATCGAACAATTCTCGAAGTGGCTTCGAGAAAAAAAATCGATCTCGTTATTATATCGAAACTAATTTTTAATGATTTTTGTATTCAATTGTTTTGCAGGTTTCTGAAATGTCTACGAGAAAAAACATTGATCTCGTTGTTATATCGAATAATTTTTAAAGATTTTCGCATTCAGTTGTACCTCCTTCAGGTACATGCCTGCTTTCGTCTGCTGGATATAATTTTGGTAATGATATGCAGGTCCGAACAGTTGGAACACAGAACAGTTGTCCGCAAAAGTTATATCAATTTGATTATTATAAAAGCAACGATTTTCGTTTATTTGTTGATAAATATTAGAACTCTTCATTGCGACTCGTTTCTGATTTTAAAAATAAGGTCACCAGGTGTCCAGTGACCTTTTCTGTATGGCTCTATTTACTTTTGTTTAAAATAAATAGAATGGACATTTTTTTATATTTTTATGTTAATTTCACTTTACTTCATTAAAAATAAATCTATGAAAGTAGTGAGCTTTGAATTTTCATTTTTTATTTATTTTTGTTTTTGATGTCAGAAATATTTTCGCTCAGAATTAATAAAAAAAATGTAAACACGTGCTAAGTTCGTAGACTCATTTTCGAAAACCATTTTGTTTAAATTGAAATTGAATATTAAAATAATATACTACAAATTAATATGGAGTACCCAGTAGGAGCAACTGACAGAAAATAAAATGCAATGGAAAATTATGATGGTAATTGTAAAAAGTAATTGTGTTACGAATTAAATTCAAGAGAATAAAAACCAGTTGGGAAGGTTAGATCACATGGGAAATTTTAAAGTAGGTGTTATTATGATAGTTAGGATTATCAAAATTATAGTCGGTCTAAGCCGACTATAAATACCCTACACATATGTGTGGTTACCATTAAAAGTGGTATATAGGTCACCAGGATATACGAACCCGAAAATAACTACAAACATTCAATCGCTAAAGTATTTCCATTCATTTGATACCCATAATTACAAATGGGTAGTTGTACCGAATTTCGATTTGTTTTTTGTTGAACCACAAGTCGTTTCGCCGGAAACCACTATTTTCATGTATTTGAGCATGAGTCAATATATATTTTATCAAAAAAAGTTTACCTAGACACGTATACATTAAAATTGATTTGTGGTATATGAGGTATTTGAACATAAGTGGTCGGTTCTCAGGTCACAATAGACCGATCATGACATCTTGTTCAGACAGCTTAGATATATAAGTAAAAAAAGTTTCATTGCTCTAGCTCTTCTACTTTTACTGTAATCGTGATTTCAACAGACAGAAAGAGGGACAGACAGACAGACGGACATCGCTAAATCGACTCAGGAGATCATGCTGATCAAGAATATATATACTTTTCCATACCGGAGATGCTTCCTTCTGGGTGTTACAAACGGCGTACCAAACTAAACATACCCTTTCAATCTTAGTGTAGGGTATAAAAATCGAAATTCGGTACATCTACCCATTTGTAAATATGGGTATCAAATGAATGGAAATTCTTCGGCGATTGAAAGTTTGTAGTTATTTTCAGGATTCGTATACCCTGGTGACCTATATACCACTTTTAATGGTAACCACACATATGTGTAGGGTATTTATAGTCGGCTTAGACCGACTGCAATTTTGTTTATCCTAACGATCATACTAACATCTACTTTAAAATTTCCCATGTGATCTAACCTTCCCAACTGGTTTTATATTTCGACGAATAACAGATCGGTAAACTTATATCCATAATCACAGACTTGAGTTTATATAATTATGTAAAATCTAAAATTTTTAAAATTATGACTACTAATATTAATATTATTATAGCAAGTCAATTTTTAATTTTGATTATTTAATTTGAGTATTTAAAACTAAATATTAGAACAAATTCGTGTTTTATTTAATATATATATATATATATATATATATATATATATATATATATATATATATATATATATATATATATATATATATATATTCGTATACCCTGGTGACCTATATATCACTTTGAATGGTAACCACACATATGTGTAGGGTATTTATAGTCGGCTTAGACCGACTATAATTTTGATTATCCTAACTATCATTATTACACCTACTTTAAAATTTCCCATGTGATCTTCCCAACTGTTTTTTTTTCATTTTTCATCATTTCACAACGCAATTTAATAAACAAACTTTTACACAAAACACAATCACAAAATAACCTTTAAAATAAAAATCATATTAAAACCAGCAGATAAATTTATAAATTACTTGTAAAATATGCTCATACAAATTTTTCGTAAATTTATACTATTTAAGGAATTTTCATTATGTATACGAGTTTTCCGCGGTTGATATGAATCCCCTTAATGTTATAGTGTTTTGTAGTATTCATGGTATTTACAGATTGAAATAATAGTTTATCCTTTTGACTAATTTTAATAGTAATAAAATCTTGAAAAAAAATAATTTTGTGGTATTTTTTTCTGAGTTTTGTTTCAGAAAGTCGACGTGGAGCGGAAGAAAAATTAGTTCTAAATTCTCCAAATTCATTTAAATCCGTGCAGTGCAGTCCCATGCGTTAAAGTGTTTTTCTGGGTGTACTATTGTTCAAGTTGAACTAATATAAATAACAATTATTACTGTCATCTGCAAAGGCATGGATTGGGTTTTGGGTCAAGGTCATAAAGTCTTTGATAAAACCATACAAATAGACGGGAAGAACGCAATGCTTTGTTTTGAAATATATTGATATTGGCTGACTCAATGTAAAAATTAATAATATTCTCATTTTTTATAAATTACAGTTAATAACTTTGAATAATTTAGAACATTTGTTAGTGACTAGATCGATCGGCATTTATTATTAAATATAAATACAAAAAAAAATTGTCTAACACAATTTTGTGACGATTTTTACGTAAATGTTTCGTTTTATGTTATGTTGCTGTCAGATTTTCTTTTTCAAATATGTTTCAGCTAAACATAAAATTAAATGTTAAAACTCTTTAGTACCGTGAGAAATATTCATAATTTCATTGAATTATTTATAAATTATTTCATTATCAATCAATGAGTTTATTGTTTTTAATTTTATTTTGCATTAATATATCGAATTTTAAATATTTATTATTTTTCATTTAGTGAACTGCCCTTCTTATTCCGCACAACGATTTCATAGTCTTTTTATTTATGGAATATGGTAGGATATACCGAATAATAAATTCGTTCATATGTTGCTGTGTGTTCCCAGCAATATGCGTCGTTGTTTGGTATTCCTTAATGTTAGATAATAATAAACAAATTAAACAAAAAAAAAATTAAAATTTTATTTAATTTATTTATTTTATTTATTTACGTTTCACTTTTTAGAGCAATATGGTCAATATGATAAAATAAATTAATTTAATTCAATTAAAGCAGTTCGACGTATTTATATATTTATATATTTGTATATTTGTATATTTGTATATTTATATATTTATATATTTATATATTTATATATTTATATATTTATATATTTATATATTTATATATTTATATATTTATATATTTATATATTTATATATTTATATATTTATATATTTATATATTTATATATTTATATATTTATATATTTATATATTTATATATTTATATATTTATATATTTATATATATATATATTTATATATTTATATATTTATATATTTATATATTTATATATTTATATATTTATATATTTATATATTTATATATTTATATATTTATATATTTATATATTTATATATTTATATATTTATATATTTATATATTTATATATTTATATATTTATATATTTATATATTTATATATTTATATATTTATATATTTATATATTTATATATTTATATATTTATATATTTATATATTTATATATTTATATATTTATATATTTATATATTTATATATTTATATATTTATATATTTATATATTTATATATTTATATATTTATATATTTATATATTTATATATTTATATATTTATATATTTATATATTTATATATTTATATATTTATATATTTATATATTTATATATTTATATATTTATATATTTATATATTTATATATTTATATATTTATATATTTATATATTTATATATTTATATATTTATATATTTATATATTTATATATTTATATATTTATATATTTATATATTTATATATTTATATATTTATATATTTATATATTTATATATTTATATATTTATATATTTATATATTTATATATTTATATATTTATATATTTATATATTTATATATTTATATATTTATATATTTATATATTTATATATTTATATATTTATATATTTATATATTTATATATTTATATATTTATATATTTATATATTTATATATTTATATATTTATATATTTATATATTTATATATTTATATATTTATATATTTATATATTTATATATTTATATATTTATATATTTATATATTTATATATTTATATATTTATATATTTATATATTTATATATTTATATATTTATATATTTATATATTTATATATTTATATATTTATATATTTATATATTTATATATTTATATATTTATATATTTATATATTTATATATTTATATATTTATATATTTATATATTTATATATTTATATATTTATATATTTATATATTTATATATTTATATATTTATATATTTATATATTTATATATTTATATATTTATATATTTATATATTTATATATTTATATATTTATATATTTATATATTTATATATTTATATATTTATATATTTATATATTTATATATTTATATATTTATATATTTATATATTTATATATTTATATATTTATATATTTATATATTTATATATTTATATATTTATATATTTATATATTTATATATTTATATATTTATATATTTATATATTTATATATTTATATATTTATATATTTATATATTTATATATTTATATATTTATATATTTATATATTTATATATTTATATATTTATATATTTATATATTTATATATTTATATATTTATATATTTATATATTTATATATTTATATATTTATATATTTATATATTTATATATTTATATATTTATATATTTATATATTTATATATTTATATATTTATATATTTATATATTTATATATTTATATATTTATATATTTATATATTTATATATTTATATATTTATATATTTATATATTTATATATTTATATATTTATATATTTATATATTTATATATTTATATATTTATATATTTATATATTTATATATTTATATATTTATATATTTATATATTTATATATTTATATATTTATATATTTATATATTTATATATTTATATATTTATATATTTATATATTTATATATTTATATATTTATATATTTATATATTTATATATTTATATATTTATATATTTATATATTTATATATTTATATATTTATATATTTATATATTTATATATTTATATATTTATATATTTATATATTTATATATTTATATATTTATATATTTATATATTTATATATTTATATATTTATATATTTATATATTTATATATTTATATATTTATATATTTATATATTTATATATTTATATATTTATATATTTATATATTTATATATTTATATATTTATATATTTATATATTTATATATTTATATATTTATATATTTATATATTTATATATTTATATATTTATATATTTATATATTTATATATTTATATATTTATATATTTATATATTTATATATTTATATATTTATATATTTATATATTTATATATTTATATATTTATATATTTATATATTTATATATTTATATATTTATATATTTATATATTTATATATTTATATATTTATATATTTATATATTTATATATTTATATATTTATATATTTATATATTTATATATTTATATATTTATATATTTATATATTTATATATTTATATATTTATATATTTATATATTTATATATTTATATATTTATATATTTATATATTTATATATTTATATATTTATATATTTATATATTTATATATTTATATATTTATATATTTATATATTTATATATTTATATATTTATATATTTATATATTTATATATTTATATATTTATATATTTATATATTTATATATTTATATATTTATATATTTATATATTTATATATTTATATATTTATATATTTATATATTTATATATTTATATATTTATATATTTATATATTTATATATTTATATATTTATATATTTATATATTTATATATTTATATATTTATATATTTATATATTTATATATTTATATATTTATATATTTATATATTTATATATTTATATATTTATATATTTATATATTTATATATTTATATATTTATATATTTATATATTTATATATTTATATATTTATATATTTATATATTTATATATTTATATATTTATATATTTATATATTTATATATTTATATATTTATATATTTATATATTTATATATTTATATATTTATATATTTATATATTTATATATTTATATATTTATATATTTATATATTTATATATTTATATATTTATATATTTATATATTTATATATTTATATATTTATATATTTATATATTTATATATTTATATATTTATATATTTATATATTTATATATTTATATATTTATATATTTATATATTTATATATTTATATATTTATATATTTATATATTTATATATTTATATATTTATATATTTATATATTTATATATTTATATATTTATATATTTATATATTTATATATTTATATATTTATATATTTATATATTTATATATTTATATATTTATATATTTATATATTTATATATTTATATATTTATATATTTATATATTTATATATTTATATATTTATATATTTATATATTTATATATTTATATATTTATATATTTATATATTTATATATTTATATATTTATATATTTATATATTTATATATTTATATATTTATATATTTATATATTTATATATTTATATATTTATATATTTATATATTTATATATTTATATATTTATATATTTATATATTTATATATTTATATATTTATATATTTATATATTTATATATTTATATATTTATATATTTATATATTTATATATTTATATATTTATATATTTATATATTTATATATTTATATATTTATATATTTATATATTTATATATTTATATATTTATATATTTATATATTTATATATTTATATATTTATATATTTATATATTTATATATTTATATATTTATATATTTATATATTTATATATTTATATATTTATATATTTATATATTTATATATTTATATATTTATATATTTATATATTTATATATTTATATATTTATATATTTATATATTTATATATTTATATATTTATATATTTATATATTTATATATTTATATATTTATATATTTATATATTTATATATTTATATATTTATATATTTATATATTTATATATTTATATATTTATATATTTATATATTTATATATTTATATATTTATATATTTATGTATTTATACATCTATATTTTTTTATTTTTATATTTTTATATTTTTGTATTTATTATAATTTTTTTTTAATTTCTCTGAAGGCTATTTTGACTATATTTACTCCACGGTGCGCAATCGCTGGCAGTTGGCAGCGCGTTTAAAGATAAAACAAACAAAGAAAAATATCATAAATAACGCATATCTCGCTCATATTTGAGTGAAATTGCAAAATTTGTTGGTTGAGTTTTCACATATTTCATTGCTTCTCTTATTGTTTGCAGTGAAAAGTTGTACACTATGTGGAAATTTGAGCGCGCTGACTTTTCTTAGCCACGCCAGAACTGAACCGATGCGCACCGAACAGTGCAGAACAGAACCATTAGTGTGACACCGACGCAGGAACTTTAACGCATTCGCCGCCACAGTCATTGTTGTACGTAGCAACAGTCAGTCGTTGTCGCAGTCGTTTTCGTCGTATTCGTCGTATTCCAAACGTTGTTAATATACTTCACGAAGCGTTCGTTTGACCGGCTAAGAACTGAAGAACCGTATTGAAAAACACCAAAACATAATATTAAAAAAAAAAACATAAAAACTTTACATTTTTATAAAAAGTTCTGGTAAGTTTATCGGCAGACACAAGCCAAACCTTTATTCATAAACGATCTATATAACACACTCAAGTATTAAAGTGCATAAAACAGGTGTGTCTGGTGGAGATTCATATTAATAATTCTCAAAAAAAAAAAAAAATTACATAACAGACTGAGTTGAAATTCGATCTATTTCAACTGGTACAAACAAAAAAAAATCAAAATAAAGTTCAAATAATAAACAAAAATTAAAACATATTCAAAAATACGAAGAACAGACAACATCAAAATGCTTCAATAAATGTTTTATTTATAGACCCAATTCGTATAGATGTTGAGTTCCACATAATTCTGACAAAAAAAGCCATTTGATTTTTTTAGTATTTGTTAAGTTTTTGAAATTATGTTTTTTATTGAAATTATGTAATTTAAAGGCGAGCTAAAGTATTTTGTTTTTCGTTATGTGAAAATTGTTAGAAACGTAAGATTTTATATTTTTAATTAAATGATTTCTAATACTTAAGAAATGATTTTCAAATAATAATAATATATACCTAGTCAAGGCAAAATTCACATATTTCAATAAAATTATTTAAGAATAAATTTCATATAGAATATTTGAGATATGTATTAAATTTTGCATAAATTTTCGCAACATCTATATATTTGATAGGTTAGTAAACGATTACCAAGTTTTTGTATTGAAATTTTATTTAATTTTTGTTTATTTGTTCGCAATACTAATAATAATATGTATTAAATTTGTACTGCAAATAAATTTGTATCTGTAAGACACATTTTTGTGCCCTAGCCAAAAACCAGTGGATTAATTTAGAATTATTTTTGAGAATGATGTTTTGGCATTTTTTTCTTTTTTTATTCTTTTTGTGTGTGTGTGTTTTAAGCAAAAACTTCAACTATTCATAACAACAAGCAAATTTCGTAATTTGTATTGAATACTTCTCTTTATATTTTATTATTAACATCATTTTTAATTAAATAAAAAATTGTAGGTACATTCAATTCTGCGTGAAAGAAGATATGAACCACTATAAAAACAATATGCAATTCTTTTTTAAAGTTTTTTTTATTTTGCTTTTAGTCAGAGCACACAAAAAATTTAGTAAATATTACCAAAAAGTGACATCAATGCAATTAAATTTGCACTTTAAATTTTTAAGTTCACACTATCATTTTAAAAATTTTGAATTCGCCAATTAAAATGCTACACCTTAAATTGAAATTTATCACATTCAAATGCAATGTATTTCATTTAACACAATATATGTTCATGCCAGTAGAACATATTCCATACACAAAGAAAATTAGAGATGAATGAAAACGGTTAGAGCCTTTTTACCACAGTGAAGTTGTCCAGTAAGGAGTATTTGGGTATATTTTGCGAAATATCGGTTGAATGCCACGCCCACTTGCAATGTAGCTGTAAATATTTATATTTTTGTAAGGATTTTTTTATTCTGTATTATTAAAACATTATTTAATATTGTATTTTAATAAATTATTAAAAAAAAATGTTTATAAATTCGATTTTTCGTACATTTTTGGGGTTTTGAAATAATTACACATTTCTGTCATTAAGCCCGCTTTTTTAACTTAAACGGGTTTATAAATGAACTATTTATAAATGAACTATTTAAGTATAAATGTGCTAAATCTGGAAATATTTACAGAAGCTGTTCTATCACGTTTTAGCATAGAAAATACGCTAACTATATGTCAGAGTTTTTAAATAATGCATTCTTTTGGGAATGCATTCATCTAAAATATTGAAAAGAATGGGAATTCAATGGAGGGCGATCGAAAAAGAATAATATTGCAAATGCGCTTAATTTACAAAATTTTTGCGCCTCTATAGAATGCGCAAATAATAGAGAAAGGCGCAAAATTTTCAAAAAAACATAAAATTGCAAATGCGCCTAATTTACAAAATTTTGCGCCTCTACAGAAGGGCGCAAAATATAGAGAAAGGCGCAAAATGTTCAAAAAAGCATAAAATTGCAAATGCGCCTAATTTACAAAATTTTTGCGCCTCTATAGAAGGGCACAAAATATAGAGAAAGGCGCAAAATATTGAAAAAAGCATAAAATTGCAAATGCGCCTAATTTACAAAGTTTTTGCGCCTTGTAAAGACGATAAAATTCTGTAAGTTATGCGCTGTTTTTTTATTTTGATTGTTAATTGAATAGTTTACGCCTTTTGGAGCTTTTCTCTCTTCATTGCGCCTTTGTATAAGACTTACTAACTATCTTCAGATTACTTATATTCTGTAAATTACGCGCCTTTTTAATTGTTCACTTTTAATTTAGCGACTTTTAAAATAAACTTTTTGACATTTTAATTATACCCTACACCTATGAGGTACAGGGTATATTAACTTTGTGCATATATTGGAACGCCCCTTAGGAGGCGTGTCCGGTATGGAAAAGTATATATATTCTTGATCAGCATCACAACCCGCCATGTCCGTCTGTCTGTTCGTCTTGCTGTCTTGCTCTCCGAATACAGAATAACTTGAGAAATACTGATCAAAATGCGATGAAATTTCGTCTCAATATATTTTAGCCAAATGTAGGAACTGAGTTTGAAAATGACCAAAATCGGTCAACGGACACGCCCATCTTCCATACAAGTCACTTTTGTGTAACTCTATAGGAACTATTAACTCGAAAAGTATTCAAGATATAGTTATAAAATTTAAAACGTATTGTTAGAATTTACCTAAAAATATGTGGTCCAAAAATGGGCGTGATCCGCCCACTTTTTTTTTTCATTATATCCCGGGTTTTCATAGTAAAAATTTGATCCGTAAATTATTAAAATCAAATCTATAAAATATTAGCCTTTCAAAATTTTAAATATAGGCGTGGTCCGCCCAATTATATTTTTCAATTTTTTTTTTAGTTTTTTATACTTTATATAATTTTTTTTAATTTATGGGGATATAAGACTTAAATTTCTGATATATGAATAATATTCTGAGGTTCAGCATAATTAAAAATTTTAAATTAAGGTATACAATTAAATATTCCTCATAAATATCTCCACCAAAGGTGTAGGGTATTCCATAGTCGGGCCCGACCGACTATAAAAATCCGCCCCATGTGACCGAACTTACCCATGTGACCTAACTTTCCCAACTCGTTTTTGTTAAAATTGTCCAAAACAGCGGGTAACATTTGTTTTGAAGTTGACTTTAAATTGTCTCCGAATATACGACATTGTATTTTGACAAAGATTCTGAAGAATACACAGTTTGAGTTTTAAATATTTTCAGTTATATATCAAAATGTCCTAAGACAAAATTTTTGGCAGGGTCGAGGCAGTTTAGAAACATTTTTTCGACATATTTTAAACAGAGAATGGCGGAGTTTGTAACACAAGCTGTCTGTTTTCTGCCCGATCCCAAAATATGCCGTGAATTTGGCATTAAAATTCCACAAAATTTTACAACTTGCTATACACATCCCAAAATATTCCATCTGTGTGTTGGCCTGAAATATGCCCTAAATATTCCTAAAAAAGACAAAAATTTTGTCTCGGAGTATCAATATTAAATCAAATTTAAACATTATATGCGCATAACCATAGACAATTTTAAGTCAACTTTTATTAAAGATTTTGTATTGAATAAATTGTCAAAAAGATGATTTTAAATTTAAATTTGTCTTTAAATTGTCTATAGTGAAGCGCCATAGTTTTTAGAAAATATACATATTTTTGTATATCTTCGTTGTATTACTATAAGTCTAAATAGCATTTTTGAAAGTTCGATAAAAGTTCGACAATTTATAGTTTTAGATGTGTCGGTGTATTTTTCATAAAATCAACCCAATATACACTGAAAACGGGTATGGCCGTTAATTAATTAATTTTCTAAATTTTTACATATTTATGTATTGCAAAAAATAATATTTTTTCAACAGTATTTTTAAAATAGCGTCATTTTCACCAAATTGTCTCTAGTTTCTGTAAAATCTGTATCCCAAAGTCATTATATCAAAACTAGATTAAAAAAATTTATTTTTTTTTCAATACAAAAAATTAATAAAAATTTATAAAATTATTTTTTAAAATATGATGACATCAAAATACCATCCGGAAATTTGGCATGAACATTTGTATTAAATCAACCAAAATATTCAATTTTTTCAGAATTTTTAAAGACATTAATTTTAAAGTACATGGATAATGACCACGGACCACGTGTTCAAGTTTAGAAGTTACAACTTAATTGCTCTAAATCTTGTTCTATTAGCTTTAAAACGAGAGATATTGAAATATGAACAACCATACAAAAGTGATTTTTGACCCATTTTATGTAACGTTCAAGCACTGTATATCTGGAAGTAGTGATCGTAAAAGATAAAAACAAATTGTTCAATATATATCTAAATATGCTTTAACAGTTGCCCAAATTTCATGGAAATCGAAAAGGTAAAATCTCAAAATTTTTTTGTCGATTTGGTGTGGAATGGCCCATATATGGAAAAAAGTCGTTATCCTACCAAAAAATCTCCAAACAAACTTTACATGCATCCGGTTGAACTTTACATAACCGGATGCAGTGAAATATTTTTTCTTCAATCAATCCCCTCTGTTTGGGTCCCAGATTAGGGCACGGTCGGACTTGTGGAACCCTAGATAAATCGAAAACTGTAGGTACTGAAATGAAAGGTAATGATCTCACGATTACCGCAGTGACCTCAAGACGCTTTTTAGTTTTAAGAACTGAGTTCATTTTACACGAATAATATATATTTACAAGTATGGGTATCCAAACAAAGAGGAATTTTTCTCAGGAGTCTATTATACCATTTTGTATTTATGTTTTAAAAAATAAAAAATTTAATATTTGCTGAGCACTTTTGTTTCTCCCTGTCTTTATTCATATCATTTCTACATAATTTTAATGTGCTGATTCGAACTGAGTTTTCTGTTTTACCCTATACGAAACGTTTTTGAGAAAAATGCAATTTAGGATTTTTGCATTTTCACTGCATTTTACAAAATAAAAAAACTATTTTTATAAAATGACTGAACAGCCATTAAATAAAAATTAAAACAGATATTGTCCATGAACAAGTCAAGAAATGGCTGTAAGACAACTTGAATATTGTTTAAGATTTGGTTGCAATAACCTGTTAAAATTTAAAAATTGAGAAAAAAAAGAATTTGTGAAATCGCCAGAAAAGTATATTTAATTAAAATTACTAGAGATGTTACTCATTTCGACAATGATATTACTTTTGCGGTGCCTGTTTGGTTTTTGAGATAACTTAATTTTTTGTTGAATGTCAACTGTATTCAAATAATTCACTTTTTATTTTAAAAAATATTATATAGCAGTATTTTACTGTCATTTCTAAACATATGATAACAATTAATAAGTACTAGGGTTTGTTAACATACCATGTCTACTGTTCTGTAATAATGCGAACTGTGTTGGTACTTTTTGTGCTATTATATCAAAATGTGAATTCATTTCAATCGATATTTCAATCTTTCTTTTTAAATAAAATAATTAAAAACCTTACAATAATGCATCGACCATATATTTCATTCACGTCATCGATATATTCTATTGCAATGTCTCCAGAATAAAAATCTATAGAAATATGTTAATAAATATATATTTATTATCTTAGTGGTGCTGATCAAGAATATATATACTTTTCCATACCGGACACGCCTCCTAAGGGGCGTTACAATATCTGCACAAACTTAATATACCCTGTACCTCATAGGTGTAGGGTATAATAAATGTCCCTGCGGCGCTTCCTAGATATAAATCCAACGAAATATTGGAATCGACTGTTGTAACTGTAACTTCTAGCAAATTTAAAAAAGCGTTTCAGCGTTACATATTCATTTCTAAATTTCGTCACCATTTTGATAAATAATTAAATATTTTTCTCAACAATCAGAATTTCATTTTAAATTTATTTTTTTTGTACATAATTACAAATCCTAATCGCTATGGTTATCAGATCATAAAAATTTATTGGAAATCTTATATTTTTCTATTTGATTATTATCATATTATAATAATTGTAATTCAAATTAAAGTTACATAATAAAATTACGCAAACATTATATGTACAATGAGATAAAAAATGCACGCTGTTGTGGAATAATCTGAAAGTGGCAATACTAAAATAAAAGTTTGTCGATCGTATTATTCGAACTTGCTCATATGAGCAGGATGATGCTGCTTCGTTTTGTACATACACTAAAACAATTAAATAATTTATGTAAAATGATAGTTTTTTGTTTGTCAAACTTTTTCAGGAAACCACAATACATGAATTGTGGTAAGAAATGTTGAATCGATCTAATTGCTTCTGTATAGAATGGCATTATCAATTAAAGAGTTATCAATTAAAGAATATCAATAGATATATAGAATAGCACTAATTTAATAATTTTAATATATTTTTAAACTATATATTTTGTTGTTAGTATTGTATGTCGTTTAATAAAATTTATAATCATTCTTTTAAAGGTTATCCCTCTATGTAACAAAAGATTTGATTCAGTGTAAACATCCATTAGTTTGTACTAAATACCCAGTATAAATTGTCTGATGTATCAATTACGTCGTTCACGTATAAGACGAATTTTAATATAATATATCGTAGAATATTATACGTTTTTTTTTTATCGGAAATTTATTTTGTGCGTTAATTATAGATTAAAAAATACTTATACACTTATACTTGATATCAATGTTTAATTTTTATTTTCTATTGGGGTTGAATGCGCACATGTGAAATAGACAGCGCACAGTGGAACATCGTATTTTGTTGATAGTTGAATTATTAATATTTGTATTTATTATTGTATACATTATCTGTAATGTTTTAACTAAATAAAAGATAAATAGTTAATAAATAAGCACCAACGATTGTTAATATCGGAATAAATGGTCGCTCCAAATAACTCCAAATAGGCATCATTTTCATTAGTGTTTTTAAAATATTAATATGTGTACTAAAAAACAATATAATCTTTTTTGACGGAGTGTTTCCGGAACATTTTGTAAATGAAAAATAATTTTTAAAAAAAGGGAATTTACTCCATGTATGATAAATATAAAGTAGGTGTAATTATGATAGTTAGGATTATCAAAATTATAAATACCCTACATATATGTGTGGTTACCATTCAAAGTGATATATAGGTCACCAGGGTATACGAATCCTGAAAATAACTACAAACATTCAATCGTTGAAGAATTTCCATTCATTTGATACCCATATTTACAAATGGGTAGGTGTACCGAATTTCGATTTTTTTTTTGTGAACAAAAAGTCTTTTCGCCGGAAAACATTATTATCATGTATTTGAGCATGATGTCAATATATATTTGACCAAAAAAGTTTACCTAAGCACGTATACATAAAAATTGATCTTTATATGTACATTTTATATGAGGTATTTGAACATAAGTGGTCGGATCATAGGTCACAATGGACCTATGATCCGCCATTAATGGAGCGTAGGTATATTAGTAATCTAAGTTATAAGTTTCATTTATCTAGCTCTTCAATTTTAAAAGTAGTAGGGATTTCAACAGACAGACGGACAGACAGACGGACAGACAGACGGACAGAATATATATACTTTTCCATACCGGAGATGCTTCCTTCTGGGTGTTACAAACGGGTATAAAAAAAATAGTGTCCGAGGTCAATTTGACTATTGAGGTTTTCGTCAACACTATGTAATCGCTGCCCCACTGTGCTCTACTCATAAGTCGATGCTGTCGGTCATATGTTGCTACGCGAGCTAATTTTGAGCAAGCTTACTACCTCTTTTAACCAGAATGCATCAATACATATTTTTTAAATTGTCGGAGACTTAAAGTTCTTTTTGTTTTAAATCACAAAGATTTAAAAAAGTAAATCGAAAAACTTCAAATCACTAAAGATTTATATTAGTTTTACTTCAAATCTTGAGTGTAAAAAAATGATTTGAGTGTGTTTTGTTTCAAGTCTTGTTTTAGAAAAATGATTTGAGCAAAGTGATTGCAAAATCATTTGCGTTTCAGTCGTTTATGCAGCAAACAAATGATTTGACAAATGATTTTTTATTTTTGGGATTGAATCATTTGACTTGAAAACGGATTGCAGGTTTTTTGTGATTCAATCTTAAGACTAAGAGCCATATTCTGGAACGAGTCACAAATTAAAATCGGTCACAATAGTGCGCTTTCTCACAATTTTCACAATATCGTAATCTGTCAATTTTATTTTCTATATATATTGACGTAAAAGTCTGAATCAATTGTCATTTGTATCAATTGTTATTGATAACAATTGTCATTGCTCGCTAGAATAGGGCTGTAAAATGAACAGATGATTTAAATCACTAAATTAAAACTGATTGCAAAATCTTGTGATTCGGTTCAAAGATTTTGCTTAATATTTCCAGCATTCTAATGATTTGAAAGGTGATTACAACTTAAGATGATTCAATCTATAAAGAATTAAAAGAGATTTACATTCATTGATTTAAATCTAATAATATATTAACAAATGAATTGAAAAAAGATTGCAATCTATTTCTTTAAAAAGATTTTTGATTTGCTTTTTTTAAATCAGGTAAATGAATTGAAGTCAAGAAATTGAATCATTTTCGTGGATTTGCAAATGAATTAAATCCAAAAAAGATTCAATCTTTCACAGCTCTGCTAATTACTAAGTAGAATGAACTATTTTTAAATGGACTAAATCTGGAAATATTTACAGAAGCTGTTCTCTCACCTTTTAGCATTAAAAAGTTCGCTTACTATATGTATTGTTAGCCAAATATCAAAAATTTACTTACAAAAGACAGACGAAGTCACTGCAGTAATTTGAAACAAAGTGTATGGAGGTTGCAAATATGTGCAGCCACAATTTTGTTTTGCTAAAAGTGAAAATGTTCATTGTTATTGTGAATATAATCAAACATCGGAACAATGTGGAATAAGAAAGAAAACTTCTACAGAAGTTGACACTTTTTTCCGAAATACTTACAATTAAAACTATTATTTTCAATTCGAATATTAAAATATTATTTTAACTTTTTTCAAGCAATCACTATCACTAACCATAACAAAGTTATGCACCCTATCAAAGTAAACAAATTATTATCATTCGACAATGTGCATTTTGGCGCATTGAACAAACATTGACATTTGGAGTCCCATTACAATATGTTTGTTTACATTTTGTTAACATTTAACAAGTATTCTTATCATTGGGACAATTCCCTATCATTCCTCATTTAAATATTTGTCAAAATAAAAAAAAATTGACTTTCTTTGAAAATTGAAAATCTCACACTGTGCAGGGATCCGAGCCACATTTTTTTTCTTTTTTAGTTCTCATTCTTTTTTCCAAAATTAAGAAATTGTCTTTTGTTTCACTTCTGTCAGTAAAGCGAACATCTCCCAAAAAATGTATATTGAAGCCACATACTTGATTCAATATATATTGTAGGATATTTTAGGACTCATGGAAGTACCGAAGGTCAGTTTTTTTTTTGACAACTGTATCCACCCATTCATGAAGAATAAATTGACATCCTTTTTTTGACAAGTTTTTTTTTTAAATACCCTTTTTTAGAAAATAGGGTTTTTTAAAAAGTTATTTTTTTTTTATTTTTAGGAGGGTGGAGATGATTGTGGTAGACTGGTAGAATGTAGATTTTTTTTATTATAGTAATTTTAACTGTCGAAATTTTTCTTATTCTATTCTAAAGACTTTGAAATAACATTTTTGTATTATTGTTCACAAAATTATCTTTAAAATGGTGTGTCATATTTATGTTTATAGAAACCGTCCTATTAGTAAATAGTAAAATATTGGTTGGAATCAAAAATAAAATTATACAAAGGGTGATTGATTTTCTGGATGCAATATCATTAAAAATATCCACTAGAGGAGTTAACTTTTTATTCAAGCATGTAGATAATAAACTTTACTGTTAGAAAATGTGGTTCAATAAAGAAATTATAAATTTAAACTTCATTATTTACGGTTTACTAAGATTTTAAAATATGTTGTACTCAATTTTCTTGAAAATTTTACATTGAAGTGTAATATCTCTTCAACTATTAATGTTAGCTGATCGATTATTCTTTTGTTTGGTAAATATTTGTATACACGTTGATCCATGTAAGGACCACTTAAGGATATATTGCTTATAAGAGGACTATTTCTGAAAATAGTCCTCTTATTAATTCACTATGAATAATGGTGGACAAATTATGTGAATTTTTTTAAAGTTCTTTTAGTGGAAAAACTTAATAGTTTAAACATCAAATGTACATAATTACACTTGTTATAAAAATTTTAAAAAACCGCAAAAAAGTAATTAAACCGGAACATTTTAAAAAATCTGCGGTGGGCATCGAATTTCGGGTTGAGAGTGTTTTAGGCAAGGTGTGCATAATTTTACTATCTATTAATAATACGATATCCGAAAATATAAATGTGATATATCATTTTAAAGATATTTGTATATATTTGGAATAATACAAAAATGTTATTCCAAATTCATTAGAATAATATTGGAAAAATGTCGACAGTTAAAATTACTATACTAAAAAAATGTCTACATTTTACGTGTTTGGCAAGCCATGAAATTGTAATGGTTAACTAAAAATTTATAATTTTAAAAAAATTTATAATTTTCGGTAAGAGATTTTAAATTAAATAAAAAAAGAAAATCTAGTCGTTTTATACTTGGAGTAATAATAATTTTATTGAAAATAGTCGTTAAAAGTTCAAAAATGTCCTTTAAGCACTTTGCGAAACATCACAGGATCACTTTTTTTTGGTTTTAAAAGCTTCTTCTCAGTTTTAGAGGTCCTAGTTTCAAAAAGTGGAGCAAAAAAAAATAATAGTAAATTTTTCATACAAATTGGAATCAGTCTAGTGTTCATATATCTGCTGTGTTTTCATAAATTTTTCATTCTCTTTAAGATTAGCTCGATGCTTTGTTTTGCGAGGTCGTCATCTGTTTGTTAGTGTGCATGTCTGTCTGTTGAATGTAACTAAGACAAATTTTCTAGATATTCAGACATTATGTTCTTAGGTATCAAAAAAAGTAACTAAGTACAATTTGTCTGGATTGCAGATGTTTTTTTTTTCTTAGGTATCAAAAAACGGCATGATATACAATGCGTATGTTTTCATGAATAGAACAACAAAATACACCCATACAAGCAAGCGTCTGTGTATGTATGAATGTTCAAGATATAAAAATAGAAAACACGAAATTTCCTACGAATATTCAGTTCGTAAACATTTTTTGGGATGAAATTGCGTATAAATACCAAATTGATTTCATTCCATTGTTATCTAAATACACTATACAATGCTTATGGGTAACGTGCGGAAGGTTTATACATAACCAGCAGTAGATGCAGCAGAAGAGGAGAAAGTGTATAAAGTAAAAGTAAACGGTTTCAGAATAATAGACATTAAATAAATTAAATAATATAATATAAATAAAATAAACAATTCATTTAAATTAAGTATTCAAAGAAGTCATTTAATATACAAACATACATATAGGTAATAAAATTCTAAATAAACAATATATTACCTACAATATATTTTTATACCCTACACTAAGAGTGAAAGGGTATATTCAGTATGGTACGCCGTTTGTAACACCCAGAAGGAAGCATCTCCGGTATGGAAAAGTATATATATTCTTGATCAGCATGACCTCCTGAGTCGATTTAGCGATGTCCGTCTGTCTGTCCGTCTGTCTTTTGAAATCCCTACTACTTTTAAAATTGAAGAGCTAGATAAATGAAACTTATAACTTAGGTTACTAATATACCTACGCTGTATGTGCGAAAAAAAAGATCGGTCCATTGTGACCTATGATCCGACCACTTATGTTCAAATACCTCATATAAAATGTACATATAAAGAACAATTTTTATGTATACGTGCTTAGGTAAACTTTTTTGGTCAAATATATATTGACATCATGCTCAAATACATGATAATAATGTTTTCAGGCGTAAAAACTTGTGGTTCACCAAAAAAAAAATCGAAATTCGGTACACCTACCCATTTGTAAATATGGGTATCAAATGAATGGAAATTCTTCAACAATTGAATGTTTGTAGTTATTTTCAGGATTCGCATTCCCTGGTGACCTATATATCACTTTGAATGGTAACCACACATATGTGTAGGGTATTTATAGTCGGCTTAGACCGACTATAATTTTGATAATCCTAACTATCATAATTACACCTACTTTAAAATTTCCCATGTGATCTAACCTTCCCAAATGGTTTTATATTAGCTTCGAAATAATTGCTTTTAGTTACTGTCAACAAATCAACAGACACACGAGCAAACAGATGGCGCTGACAGACGGACAACGCAAAACAAAACATAATAGCGTCAAAGCAAGATCGAAAAAACAACCACTATACGAACACGTGTTCATTAAATTTTGGGACGAAAACAACAACAACATTTTGATACTAAGAAATTAATATCTGAATTCAAGTATAATTCTACTTAGTTCTTTTTTGATATCTAAGAAATTAATAACTGTATTCAAGACTAATTCTACTTAGTTATTTTTTTTTGATACCTAAGAAATTAATAACTGAATTCAAGAATAGTTCTACTTAGTTATTTTTTTGACAACTAAGTAATTCCTTTTCTTGAAATTAAGGTTTTTTCGGTTTAGCTGTATATCACTCCGTATACTTCTTGAATCCTTCTGGATTTTAGAACTTTTTTCCTCCGTGTAGGTGTATTCGTATAGGTTTCTGAGTTAAAAATACAAATGTGTAATCAAGTCAAATTTTTCAATATTATTTGAATTTGGTTTTGAAAATTTAAAAATCAAATAAGATTTTATAAATAAATTTCTATTGCTTTCACATTTTTATTAATAACTCATGAACCGATAATAGTGAAATGAAACATGGCAGACATGTTAAGAAGAAAATCTGCAAAAATATAAATTTATTTTTATTATCTAAAAATATGGGTTTTGGAGATATACCTTCCCAAAATCTATATCATGTGATAATATCCTTTATCCTTTGGAAACAAAAATGAATTCATGTGTCGTATTAAGGGTCATCGTAATACTTTTCAAACGATTTTAATACTCATGTATGTAAACTACTTGTTTAGATAAACGTATTTAAGTTAACTTGATTACACATTTTTATTTATAACTCAGGAACCAATACGAATACACTTATAAAATGTAACACAAATGTTAAGAAGAAAATCATAAATAACATACATTTTTAGAAAATATTAAAAAATGTAAATCATGTGATAACGACCTTTAACCTTTGGATACAAAAATAAAATTATATTTCATATTAAAGACCATCTTTTTATACCTTTCAAATAATACCTCAATTAACTTTGTATGTAAACCAATTTATCAGATAAATTCAGTAAAGTTAAACCAACTTTATTTGTTTTTACTTATTTTTTCTCTTTTTAAGCCGCCAAATTTTAGCTACCATCAAAATTTATGTTTATAGAAACCGTCCTATTAGTAAATAGTAAAATATTGGTTGGAATCAAAAATAAAATTATACAAAGGGTGATTGATTTTCTGGATGCAATATCATTAAAAATATCCACTAGAGGAGTTAACTTTTTATTCAAGCATGTAGATAATAAACTTTACTGTTAGAAAATGTGGTTCAATAAAGAAATTATAAATTTAAACTTCATTATTTACGGTTTACTAAGATTTTAAAATATGCTGTACTCAATTTTCTTGAAAATTTTACATTGAAGTGTAATATCTCTTCAACTATTAATGTTAGCTGATCGATTATTCTTTTGTTTGGTAAATATTTGTATACACGTTGATCCATGTAAGGACCACTTAAGGATATATTGCTTATAAGAGGACTATTTCTGAAAATAGTCCTCTTATTAATTCACTATGAATAATGGTGGACAAATTATGTGAATTTTTTTAAAGTTCTTTTAGTGGAAAAACTTAATAGTTTAAACATCAAATGTACATAATTACACTTGTTATAAAAATTTTAAAAAACCGCAAAAAAGTAATTAAACCGGAACATTTTAAAAAATCTGCGGTGGGCATCGAATTTCGGGTTGAGAGTGTTTTAGGCAAGGTGTGCATAATTTTACTATCTATTAATAATACGATATCCGAAAATATAAATGTGATATATCATTTTAAAGATATTTGTATATATTTGGAATAATACAAAAATGTTATTCCAAATTCATTAGAATAATATTGGAAAAATGTCGACAGTTAAAATTACTATACTAAAAAAATGTCTACATTTTACGTGTTTTGCAAGCCATGAAATTGTAATGGTTAACTAAAAATTTATAATTTTAAAAAAATTTATAATTTTCGGTAAGAGATTTTAAATTAAATAAAAAAAGAAAATCTAGTCGTTTTATACTTGGAGTAATAATAATTTTATTGAAAATAGTCGTTAAAAGTTCAAAAATGTCCTTTAAGCACTTTGCGAAACATCACAGGATCACTTTTTTTTTGGTTTTAAAAGCTTCTTCTCAGTTTTAGAGGTCCTAGTTTCAAAAAGTGGAGCAAAAAAAAATAATAGTAAATTTTTCATACAAATTTGAATCAGTCTAGTGTTCATATATCTGCTGTGTTTTCATAAATTTTTCATTCTCTTTAAGATTAGCTCGATGCTTTGTTTTGCGAGGTCGTCATCTGTTTGTTAGTGTGCGTCTGTCTGTTGAATGTAACTAAGACAAATTTTCTAGATATTCAGACATTATGTTCTTAGGTATCAAAAAAAGTAACTAAGTACAATTTGTCTGGATTGCAGATGTTTTTTTTTTCTTAATAATAATAATAATATTTCATGAATAGAACAACAAAATACACCCATACAAGCAAGCGTCTGTGTATGTATGAATGTTCAAGATATAAAAATAGAAAACACGAAATTTCCTACGAATATTCAGTTCGTAAACATTTTTTGGGATGAAATTGCGTATAAATACCAAATTGATTTCATTCCATTGTTATCTAAATACACTATACAATGCTTATGGGTAACGTGCGGAAGGTTTATACATAACCAGCAGTAGATGCAGCAGAAGAGGAGAAAGTGTATAAAGTAAAAGTAAACGGTTTCAGAATAATAGACATTAAATAAATTAAATAATATAATATAAATAAAATAAACAATTCAATTAAATTAAGTATTCAAAGAAGTCATTTAATATACAAACATACATATAGGTAATAAAATTCTAAATAAACAATATATTACCTACAATATATTTTTATACCCTACACTAAGAGTGAAAGGGTATATTCAGTATGGTACGCCGTTTGTAACACCCAGAAGGAAGCATCTCCGGTATGGAAAAGTATATATATTCTTGATCAGCATGACCTCCTGAGTCGATTTAGCGATGTCCGTCTGTCTGTCCGTCTGTCTTTTGAAATCCCTACTACTTTTAAAATTGAAGAGCTAGATAAATGAAAGTTATAACTTAGGTTACTAATATACCTACGCTGTATGTGCGAAAAAAAAGATCGGTCCATTGTGACCTATGATCCGACCACTTATGTTCAAATACCTCATATAAAATGTACATATAAAGAACAATTTTTATGTATACGTGCTTAGGTAAACTTTTTTGGTCAAATATATATTGACATCATGCTCAAATACATGATAATAATGTTTTCAGGCGTAAAGACTTGTGGTTCACCAAAAAAAAATCGAAATTCGGTACACCTACCCATTTGTAAATATGGGTATCAAATGAATGGAAATTCTTCAACAATTGAATGTTTGTAGTTATTTTCAGGATTCGCATACCCTGGTGACCTATATATCACTTTGAATGGTAACCACACATATGTGTAGGGTATTTATAGTCGGCTTAGACCGACTATAATTTTGATAATCCTAACTATCATAATTACACCTACTTTAAAATTTCCCATGTGATCTAACCTTCCCAAATGGTTTTATATTAGCTTCGAAATAATTGCTTTTAGTTACTGTCAACAAATCAACAGATACACGAGCAAACAGATGGCGCTGACAGACGGACAACGCAAAACAAAACATAATAGCGTCAAAGCAAGATCGAAAAAACAACCACTATACGAACACGTGTTCATTAAATTTTGGGACGAAAACAACAACAACATTTTGATACTAAGAAATTAATATCTGAATTCAAGTATAATTCTACTTAGTTCTTTTTTGATATCTAAGAAATTAATAACTGTATTCAAGACTAATTCTACTTAGTTATTTTTTTTTGATACCTAAGAAATTAATAACTGAATTCAAGAATAGTTCTACTTAGTTATTTTTTTGACAACTAAGTAATTCCTTTTCTTGAAATTAAGGTTTTTTCGGTTTAGCTGTATATCACTCCGTATACTTCTTGAATCCTTCTGGATTTTAGAACTTTTTTCCTCCGTGTAGGTGTATTCGTATAGGTTTCTGAGTTAAAAATACAAATGTGTAATCAAGTCAAATTTTTCAATATTATTTGAATTTGGTTTTGAAAATTTAAAAATCAAATAAGATTTTATAAATAAATTTCTATTGCTTTCACATTTTTATTAATAACTCATGAACCGATAATAGTGAAATGAAACATGGCAGACATGTTAAGAAGAAAATCTGCAAAAATATAAATTTATTTTTATTATCTAAAAATATGGGTTTTGGAGATATACCTTCCCAAAATCTATATCATGTGATAATATCCTTTATCCTTTGGAAACAAAAATGAATTCATGTGTCGTATTAAGGGTCATCGTAATACTTTTCAAACGATTTTAATACTCATGTATGTAAACTACTTGTTTAGATAAACGTATTTAAGTTAACTTGATTACACATTTTTATTTATAACTCAGGAACCAATACGAATACACTTATAAAATGTAACACAAATGTTAAGAAGAAAATCATAAATAACATACATTTTTAGAAAATATTAAAAAATGTAAATCATGTGATAACGACCTTTAACCTTTGGATACAAAAATAAAATTATATTTCATATTAAAGACCATCTTTTTATACCTTTCAAATAATACCTCAATTAACTTTGTATGTAAACCAATTTATCAGATAAATTCAGTAAAGTTAAACCAACTTTATTTGTTTTTACTTATTTTTTCTCTTTTTAAGCCGCCAAATTTTAGCTACCATCAAAATTTATGTTTATAGAAACCGTCCTATTAGTAAATAGTAAAATATTGGTTGGAATCAAAAATAAAATTATACAAAGGGTGATTGATTTTCTGGATGCAATATCATTAAAAATATCCACTAGAGGAGTTAACTTTTTATTCAAGCATGTAGATAATAAACTTTACTGTTAGAAAATGTGGTTCAATAAAGAAATTATAAATTTAAACTTCATTATTTACGGTTTACTAAGATTTTAAAATATGCTGTACTCAATTTTCTTGAAAATTTTACATTGAAGTGTAATATCTCTTCAACTATTAATGTTAGCTGATCGATTATTCTTTTGTTTGGTAAATATTTGTATACACGTTGATCCATGTAAGGACCACTTAAGGATATATTGCTTATAAGAGGACTATTTCTGAAAATAGTCCTCTTATTAATTCACTATGAATAATGGTGGACAAATTATGTGAATTTTTTTAAAGTTCTTTTAGTGGAAAAACTTAATAGTTTAAACATCAAATGTACATAATTACACTTGTTATAAAAATTTTAAAAAACCGCAAAAAAGTAATTAAACCGGAACATTTTAAAAAATCTGCGGTGGGCATCGAATTTCGGGTTGAGAGTGTTTTAGGCAAGGTGTGCATAATTTTACTATCTATTAATAATACGATATCCGAAAATATAAATGTGATATATCATTTTAAAGATATTTGTATATATTTGGAATAATACAAAAATGTTATTCCAAATTCATTAGAATAATATTGGAAAAATGTCGACAGTTAAAATTACTATACTAAAAAAATGTCTACATTTTACGTGTTTTGCAAGCCATGAAATTGTAATGGTTAACTAAAAATTTATAATTTTAAAAAAATTTATAATTTTCGGTAAGAGATTTTAAATTAAATAAAAAAAGAAAATCTAGTCGTTTTATACTTGGAGTAATAATAATTTTATTGAAAATAGTCGTTAAAAGTTCAAAAATGTCCTTTAAGCACTTTGCGAAACATCACAGGATCACTTTTTTTTTGGTTTTAAAAGCTTCTTCTCAGTTTTAGAGGTCCTAGTTTCAAAAAGTGGAGCAAAAAAAAATAATAGTAAATTTTTCATACAAATTTGAATCAGTCTAGTGTTCATATATCTGCTGTGTTTTCATAAATTTTTCATTCTCTTTAAGATTAGCTCGATGCTTTGTTTTGCGAGGTCGTCATCTGTTTGTTAGTGTGCGTCTGTCTGTTGAATGTAACTAAGACAAATTTTCTAGATATTCAGACATTATGTTCTTAGGTATCAAAAAAAGTAACTAAGTACAATTTGTCTGGATTGCAGATGTTTTTTTTTTCTTAGGTATCAAAAAACGGCATGATATACAATGCGTATGTTTTCATGAATAGAACAACAAAATACACCCATACAAGCAAGCGTCTGTGTATGTATGAATGTTCAAGATATAAAAATAGAAAACACGAAATTTCCTACGAATATTCAGTTCGTAAACATTTTTTGGGATGAAATTGCGTATAAATACCAAATTGATTTCATTCCATTGTTATCTAAATACACTATACAATGCTTATGGGTAACGTGCGGAAGGTTTATACATAACCAGCAGTAGATGCAGCAGAAGAGGAGAAAGTGTATAAAGTAAAAGTAAACGGTTTCAGAATAATAGACATTAAATAAATTAAATAATATAATATAAATAAAATAAACAATTCAATTAAATTAAGTATTCAAAGAAGTCATTTAATATACAAACATACATATAGGTAATAAAATTCTAAATAAACAATATATTACCTACAATATATTTTTATACCCTACACTAAGAGTGAAAGGGTATATTCAGTATGGTACGCCGTTTGTAACACCCAGAAGGAAGCATCTCCGGTATGGAAAAGTATATATATTCTTGATCAGCATGACCTCCTGAGTCGATTTAGCGATGTCCGTCTGTCTGTCCGTCTGTCTTTTGAAATCCCTACTACTTTTAAAATTGAAGAGCTAGATAAATGAAAGTTATAACTTAGGTTACTAATATACCTACGCTGTATGTGCGAAAAAAAAGATCGGTCCATTGTGACCTATGATCCGACCACTTATGTTCAAATACCTCATATAAAATGTACATATAAAGAACAATTTTTATGTATACGTGCTTAGGTAAACTTTTTTGGTCAAATATATATTGACATCATGCTCAAATACATGATAATAATGTTTTCAGGCGTAAAGACTTGTGGTTCACCAAAAAAAAAATCGAAATTCGGTACACCTACCCATTTGTAAATATGGGTATCAAATGAATGGAAATTCTTCAACAATTGAATGTTTGTAGTTATTTTCAGGATTCGCATACCCTGGTGACCTATATATCACTTTGAATGGTAACCACACATATGTGTAGGGTATTTATAGTCGGCTTAGACCGACTATAATTTTGATAATCCTAACTATCATAATTACACCTACTTTAAAATTTCCCATGTGATCTAACCTTCCCAAATGGTTTTATATTAGCTTCGAAATAATTGCTTTTAGTTACTGTCAACAAATCAACAGACACACGAGCAAACAGATGGCGCTGACAGACGGACAACGCAAAACAAAACATAATAGCGTCAAAGCAAGATCGAAAAAACAACCACTATACGAACACGTGTTCATTAAATTTTGGGACGAAAACAACAACAACATTTTGATACTAAGAAATTAATATCTGAATTCAAGTATAATTCTACTTAGTTCTTTTTTGATATCTAAGAAATTAATAACTGTATTCAAGACTAATTCTACTTAGTTATTTTTTTTTGATACCTAAGAAATTAATAACTGAATTCAAGAATAGTTCTACTTAGTTATTTTTTTGACAACTAAGTAATTCCTTTTCTTGAAATTAAGGTTTTTTCGGTTTAGCTGTATATCACTCCGTATACTTCTTGAATCCTTCTGGATTTTAGAACTTTTTTCCTCCGTGTAGGTGTATTCGTATAGGTTTCTGAGTTAAAAATACAAATGTGTAATCAAGTCAAATTTTTCAATATTATTTGAATTTGGTTTTGAAAATTTAAAAATCAAATAAGATTTTATAAATAAATTTCTATTGCTTTCACATTTTTATTAATAACTCATGAACCGATAATAGTGAAATGAAACATGGCAGACATGTTAAGAAGAAAATCTGCAAAAATATAAATTTATTTTTATTATCTAAAAATATGGGTTTTGGAGATATACCTTCCCAAAATCTATATCATGTGATAATATCCTTTATCCTTTGGAAACAAAAATGAATTCATGTGTCGTATTAAGGGTCATCGTAATACTTTTCAAACGATTTTAATACTCATGTATGTAAACTACTTGTTTAGATAAACGTATTTAAGTTAACTTGATTACACATTTTTATTTATAACTCAGGAACCAATACGAATACACTTATAAAATGTAACACAAATGTTAAGAAGAAAATCATAAATAACATACATTTTTAGAAAATATTAAAAAATGTAAATCATGTGATAACGACCTTTAACCTTTGGATACAAAAATAAAATTATATTTCATATTAAAGACCATCTTTTTATACCTTTCAAATAATACCTCAATTAACTTTGTATGTAAACCAATTTATCAGATAAATTCAGTAAAGTTAAACCAACTTTATTTGTTTTTACTTATTTTTTCTCTTTTTAAGCCGCCAAATTTTAGCTACCATCAAAATTGTCTTAGTTTATTAACGAACAGCATTTGTACCAAATTTAAATTATTTCTGAGGGGGTAGGGGAAATCCGTTCGTTGATTTAAAATGGAATATCCTTTATTTTAAAAATAAATGTTCACTATATTTAAGTTCACAAAATGTTCAAATGCAGTTGAATAAAATTATTTCATTTGCAATTAATCAAAATTCTGATTAATCAATTAATCAGGGTATCCGATTAATTGATTAATCCATTAATCAGGATTCTAATTAATCAATATTTTGATTAATCGCACAGCCATAATTGAAAAAAATAATGTCTAATAAATTTTTTACTAAAACATTTTATTTTTTTAAAAAAGTTCCTGCGGCGCTTCTTTTATACATATAACTATTAAAATGATATAACTATAAAAATATAAAATACGAACATAAATTTGTTTAAACAAAAATTTGCGCGATTTTATTTAAATGACATATACTAAAAATACAAAAAAAAAATAAACATAAGATTAAAAATAATTGGAAAATGGCGCAATTTAAAAAAAACCAGTTGGGAAGGTTAGATCACATGGGAAATTTTAAAGTAGGTGTAATTATGATAGTTAGGATTCTCAAAATTATAGTCGGTCTAAGCCGACTATAAATACCCTACACATATGTGTGGTTACCATTCAAAGTGATATATAGGTCACCAGGGTATACGAATCCTGAAAATAACTACAAACATTCAATCGTTGAAGAATTTCCATTTATTTGATACCCATATTTACAAATGGGTAGGTGTACCGAATTTCGATTTTTTTTTTTTGTGAACCACAAGTCTTTTCGCCGGAAAACATTATTATCATGTATTTGAGCATGATGTCAATATATATTTGACCAAAAAAGTTTACCTAAGCACGTATACATAAAAATTGATCTTTATATGTACATTTTATATGAGGTATTTGAACATAAGTGGTCGGATCATAGGTCACAAGGGACCGATTTTTTCGCACATAGGTATATTAGTAATCTAAGTTATAAGTTTCATTTATCTAGCTCTTCAATTTTAAAAGTAGTAAGGATTTCAACAGACAGACAGACAGACGGACATCGCTAAATCGACTCAGGAGGTCATGCTGATCAAGAATATATATACTTTTCCATACCGGAGATGCTTCCTTCTGGGTGTTACAAACGGCGTACCAAACTGAATATACCCTTTCACTCTGAGTGTAGGGTATAATAATTGACTGCGTCGCTTCTAACAGTGTCATATGTATTGCAATATAAAACAAAAATCTTTTTTCTTTTCATAATTCTGACACATAAAAAATACAAAAATATTTTTCAGTGTTCCGGATTTTTTTGGTCACAAAAATGATCGCGGGCGTGTTAACGTGTATGTAAGGGATTTTTATAAAATTTAATTTTGAGACTCCCATATTCCAAATTCCATGATTTTTAGGGATTAATTTTGTTAGTAATTGTTTTTTTTACTCAAGACTTGTCAATTTTTTTCGCCCACTTTGATATAATCGAACATACGGTTGGATTTCGTATGACTACAATTTTGATTCACGTATAAAACGACGTGTTGGGTACGAATTGAAAATACCCTAATAACTAATTATTTTAAGTCATGTACTCTTGATATATTCAAAATATAAATTAAATTTCAAAAATGTATTATTCCAGTTTCTGGTTAGTATAAATTATTTTTTATTTATTAACAAATCTTTTATGAGGCTTGTATATACAGTGGCTCACACCTTATTTCATGCAGTACACAATTCTAAATTTAAAGCCTGTTAAATATGCGCTTATAATTATAACGCAGATTTGTAGACCAATACCTTAATTTGGATTTTAAAAAGTGCTCCTCTCGTTGTGTAACAGGACTTTAAAATATACCTAGAAAATTTAAGCTCACAGAATATTTCGTGCATACATTTTATTTAGATGTTAGCTCTCGATCGTGGTTCCGTTAGTCGCTGTTTTTTTGTTTACTATGTCCATTCAGTGGTGATCGCAGTTAGCAGTTAATTTTAGTCGGAATTAATTACAATATATGTCAGTTCTGATTTCACGGTACAACAATAGAACAGCGCGAATTAGTCTTATTTCACTTCAAATATGAGAAAACCTAACGAAAAATGATTGAAATCGTAAACTTAAGTCTCTCTACAGTGCAGAGCACCCTCCAGTGCTTTTTGCTCGAAAATCGTGTGGCCAATAAGAGAAGAAATGCTCCGAATAAAATATTTACGGAAGCGGACGAGCGACTTGTTTTGCGTAAAACAAAGAAAAATCCGAAACTTTCGGCTCCAAAATTGGCCATGGATGTTTAGAAAGAGTTGGGCAATAAATGTTTTGTCGAAACTATTCTCCGAATCCTGCGGATCGACTGAAATTCGCCAAACAGCATGTTGTCTATCCGGGTACATTCTGGAACGACTTCATATTTTCAGACGAGTTGAAATTCGATATATTTGGATCCAACGGAATGCATTACGTGTGGCGTAAGGCTAATACCGAGCTAGATAATAAACACCTCAAGTCTACAGTAAAGCATGGTTGCGGTTTGGGCCTACATGGCCCAAAGATGTTGGAAAATTCGTTTTTTTTTTTGAGATTATGGACAAAACAATGTATCTGAACATTCTAAAGGAAAATTTACTTCAATGTACCGTTACTTTGGGTGTACGATATGCATTCGTTTTTATCAGGCCAACGACCAGAAACATAAATCGGAAATTGTCCAGTCATGGTCCGTCTGCACAGTCACTAGACTTAAATGTCATTGAAAATTTGTGGACAATTTTGGTGAATGGCGTTCGCAAGCGGAATATTTCCAATAAAAATGATTTGATATATATTCTGATAAAAGAATGCAGAGTTGGGAAAGTCACATAAATGAATACTCATAATGCCTCACTCATGCATAATCCGCATAAGTGAGAAAGCACACATTTAATTTTACTACACACGACATGAGTGAGTAAGAGAAAAAAATCCGACTTACTCTCTACCATGGCTCGGGTGCAACCGGAACTGGAATCGGATCCGTTTCATTTTTATAGAGCCGGAACTGGAACCGTTTTTTAAATTTTTTATGGAACCGGAACTGTAACTGGAATCGTTATTTTATTTCTTATAGAACTGGAACAGAAAACCAGAACCGGAACTGAAACTGAAACCATTACTAATTAATTAGATCAGAAATTAATATTTTAAAAAAAATAATAATTTAATCAATTTGGACAATGAATGTGTAAACAAAATGGCATTTTAAAAAATGTTGAGCTTTGCAAATTTTCTTTATAAATATTGATAGTCATATAAATATTGATATGTTTTGTATTTTTGACAAATATTTCATTCACTTATTTATCAAAAAATGTATATTATAATTAATGTTGACGTTTTACTAACGTTTAAGATCGTGTCCCCTCGAGGAAACTTAAATACGACTATGAAACCATATATTATTATATTTGTTATTTAAAACATACATGTAGAAATGAGACCCACGAAGTTTGAATACAAACACAAATTATTTTCTATAAAAGTTTATTTTGCCCCTTATCATGTATCTTTTTATTATCATCTCGTTTTCAGTCCCCTTCGTCTAAAATTTGCGTAACGTATTTAAAAAGTTTTTTCTTTTCGCTCTTTGATTCGAACGTTTGTTCAATAGTTTTGTTTTGCCAGCTATTTTTTTGATATCCAAAAAATTCATTTTTTTACCTTCGCGTATGATTTATATGAAACAACTCTCAAAACAAGCGTACTCAACGTTTCGTTTGATACATGAATTAAAAATTGTAGTCACACGTTATTCAACCGACTTTGAAACAAATTGTAGCCGATATCGTTGCTGCCGGGAAATAAATGATCAGGGGGGTTAAAATAATAAATTGTCGCCCGTTCGAGCTTAATGGCTGCCGTGTGAAATTGTCTCCTAATATTCTAAAAATTCTGTCACCCAAATTCCTTCGTTAAAGGTCACTAAGTTTTGTCTAATTTCTAAAGTGTCTCGCCTGTCCATGATTTTCCGTCCGTCTTACACGTAAGTTAAAAATATAATGTAGTGGTGTAGTTAAAGATAAAATATCAATATTTAATATATATTATTTTAAACATTTCAGATATGTCGAAATCTTTGAAACCACACTATCTGGAAAGATGATTTTTAGCTAATAACTTAAAATTGTGTTCTTTCACTATACCATACATATTGGAGTTAAATAAATACGGAATGTAATTAATTAATGTAGTAATGTATCTTCATATTTCGGACGTATTAAAAAAGACAAAATGTAGTTATTATCAATACAAATGTATTAAAAATTGTATATAAATGCAGTAAAATTATGTAGTTAATTGCATACAAAATAACTATATCAATGAAGTGAAAACGAATACATTTGTATATGGACGTAAATCAAATACATATAAATTTTTATTTTGAAGACATTTTTATTCCTTTATTCCTTTTATTCCTTTTGAACAATATAAAAGTATTGAAAGCATAACTAAACATATCTATGATCAGAAAATTATAAATAATATAAAGTGTTTAATGATACAATGATAACTATAGTATAACAAACAATAATCATATTTAACACTTTCCCTTGTTATTTAGAGTTAGAATTTTGTAGACCCAACATCGAACACAGAAGCTTTAACTTTACGGGTTGAAGAGGTTTTGTCATTATGTCAGCAACTTGTTCTGAAGTAGATTTTTTTTTTTACATATTAACCAACGCTCAGGGGATTCCCCCTATATCTGCAAAGCACAGTGTTGATCGTATGAAGGGACGATAGGTTAAAGGGAGGGGGGAAAGATGGAGTAGTGTCGGTGAATGTTTGTTTTGAACTTGCCAATATCAAAAATGTCGGGAAAAACGGACGCAGGGAGATTATCCCACAAACGTATCGTGCGACTGAAGAACGAATTCTCTCTATAATGCGTGGTTCTGTTGAGAGCCGAGTGGACTACGAAAGGGTGGGCTTGGTTTGACGCCCGAGTAGAACGAGAGAACACACGACCTGATGGAGTCAGGCCATGTATTTCCCTCGAACACTTACCGTTGTAATACATATAAAACTGGCTTACACATCCACGGTCTTTCGGTGCATAAGAGAACCAATGGACGATGAAATATTTTCATCCCCCTATTAAATATATCGCACGTTGTTGGATTCGGTCCAGGAACTCCAAGGAGAATTTTGAGGCCCCTGCCCAAATGTGCGAATTGAATTCCATTTTAGGCCGTATATAGGTAGTGTAGACAGTGCGTAAGTCAGCAGGAGTAAAGTATGTTTTACACCGTTTTAAAAAACCGAGGCACTTGGCCGCTTCTTTCGACACTTTAAATATGTGGTCATTCCAACGGAGATCACATTGAATTGATATGTCCAGAACGTCAAGACCAGCTGACTGCGCAATATCCACAGCACCCATATTTAGATTGAGATTTAAGGTCATTAGATTGATTTAAGGTCATTATTGAGTGCGTCTTTTACTCTCAATATCAAAAGAGTTTGGGCGCTTGTTGAACGTGTATGAATGACAAATGTTACTGTCATCTGCAAAGGAGTGAATTGGGTTCTGAGTCAATGACAGAAGGTCATTGATAAATACCAGAAATAGGGACAGGGATAGGAAGGAACCCTGCGGAACTCCAGAATTGATAGAATGTTGTTCTGAGAACACACTATCCATCGGAACTCGTATTGAACGACCTTGGAGAATACTCGATATCCATCGACTAAAAGATTCACCGACACCATATGCAATTAGTTTTGAAACGAGGGCTTTATGCCACACTCGATCAAAAGCCTTGGAAATATCGAGAGCAACAGCCTTTCTCTCCCCGAAAAAGTAAACACAATTATTCCACTTTTTGGAGAGGACCGCCATCAAGTCACCTGTGGATCTGGTCCTACGGAAACCGTATTGTCGGTCACTGAGCAATTCGTTGTGCTCAAGATAGTTCACAAGGTGGAAGTAAATTAAGCTCTCCATTAGCAGAGCATATTGCAATGGGTCGGTAATTGGCTGGGTTCGTGGCCTCGCCCTTTTTCGGAACTGGTTGGACATTGGCAACCTTTCAACAAGATGGAAAAACTCCTGTCGTCTGGAAGATGTTGAAAAGGTTACGCAACGGACAAGCCAGCGTTGACGCGCACTTCTTCAACACATGGGCAGATATTCCATCTGTCCCAGAGGCTTTGTTAATGTTGAGGTTTGCTAAAACCATTTTAACTGCCCGAGTTGGAAAATGTATCTCTGGCATTGCAGAAGAAACTAAATCGACGACAGGCAGTGGTTGATTACTATCTGGGAGCGTTGACTTATTTGCAAATAATTCTGCCAAGAGATTAGCTTTATCAACCGGGTCAGTGAAGGTCTGGTCATTCATACTAAGAGTTGGAGTAGACGATGTCGTCTGATTCTTCACCCTTTTTACAAATGACCAGAAATTTTTACTAACCCTGTGATAGAGTAGAAACTTTTTGCGTGCGTTTTGTTCGAGAAGAAACTTTTCGTGCGAGATCACGGCATTACAGCAATTCCTAGCCTGTATGCAAAGTCTTTCAGTATCAGCATTCTTGTTTGAACGCCAATTTTGAAAGGCTTCCTCTTTCGACCTGACAGCAATCCTGCAAGTCTCATTAAACCAAGAGTGGTCCTTGGGTTTAATGCTTATCTTTTTATAAGGTATGAAGGACCGCATACCTAATAAAATAATATTTTGTACCATTAAAGCCGCGGCATTTATGTCTCTGTCAGCGAAACACAATTTCCAATTAAAGTTGCGAAAAAAATCATTTAACGCAACCCAATTTGCTTTTTCGTAAAGCCATAAAGTCCTCTTTGGGGCTTTAATCGAAGAGGCGCGTAGACTAGAATACGAAAACTCAGCAGAAACAGTACAGTGGTCGGAGTTACCAAGAGGTGCAAGGACTTTTACATCATATTTTTCATGATGTGAAGTCAGAAAAAGATCTAGGACTTTTTGGCTATGCCCACCGACGCGTGGGAGGTACGTCGGTTCCTTCACCAATTGAGTGAGTTGGTTGCACTCAGCAAACAGCTCAACATAACAACCCTCCTGTGTTGAAAGACCCGAGTGGCTCAACCAAGTGTACATTAAAATCGCCGGCAACAACAATTTCACTGCCTGGAAAGTGCTCCAATATATTTGAGATCGAATCAGACAAGGCATCTTCTAGCTTATTACAGGTGGAAACCCTGTCTAGATTTGGACAAGGCATCATCTAGCTTATTACAGGTGGAAACCCTGTCTAGATTTGGACTCCTATATAAAAAGCACAAGTGCATGATGTGTCTTTGGATTTTGAATTGTTGTTGCTGCAGTTGGTACGCAATGTCACTCATAACAAATAAAGAGAGGCCCCTATGGTCAGAGAATAATGGCAATAGGTGATAACCAGGTATACGAAAATCCAGTGGATCTGCACCCTTATAGAGAATATAGAGAAGCCTCTTTCGTTGGTAATTGCAACAAAAAAGACGATGAGTTTATTTTGTTGTTGTTGTTGAGTGTATTAATGTTTAATATTTTAGTGGTTTATTCTTTATTTGATTGTAATATTTTTAATTTTAGTTGAGCACAGTTGAATATATTCTTCTTTTTAATTAATAGAAAACACTGAACGACACTTAGCACGACATATTACTTAATTAAACGACGGACAGACGGCGAACGAATAAAAACAAAAACAAGTGGAGATATATGCGACTCGACCGTCCCCCATAGTTGTGCTGACGCTACCGCTATCTTTTGTTGCTTCAGTTGCTGCGACAATTTCAGCTTCGGTTGTCGAAGTAGCCACAATAGTTTGACTTTGACTCATCCAAATAATAGCTCTAGCAGCATATTTAATTACAACACCTAATGTTGATCTTCCCGTTGTTAAACATTCTCCAAAATCAGCATCACTATAGCATTCTAATTCTAATAACGTGATTAGCATCTTTGTTGTAAACAATGCCAAGATCAATAGTGACACGTATGCCATCTTCAGGTGAAGGACTATCCAGAGTTTTAGACAGACAACTAACACTGTATGCTAGATCTGGACGTGTACCAAGCATTAAATAGATTAACGCCCCAACAGCTTGTCGATAGGAAAAGTCAACATCTTTCTTATCTTGTTTTAGATTCTTTCCCTGATCGCTTGCTTTTAGCATTGGCGTATTTACCTTTTTACAACCATAGAAATTAAATCTTTCCAACAAATTATTATTTTACTACTTTCCCTTTTTATTTGGAATCCAAGAAAATAATCAGATTCTTTATTTACTATTTTGAATTCAGCTTTCACATCACTTAATGCGACTAGCCCATCATCAACATATAGCACTAGCAACAGCTTCTTAACATTAGATTATCTGATGAAAAAACATGGATCTGCCCCGCTAGCTTTGAATCCTAGTTTTAGTAAATGTCTTCCGAAGCGCTTATTCCAACATCTTGGAGCTTGTTCGAGACAGAAGAGACTTCTTTGTAGCTTACACACACGATCTGTATCATCTTCAAAACCATCAGGCTGCTTCAATATAATTTCACCCAGCTCGACATAAAGAAATGCAGTAGAAACATCAAATTGCATTTCTTCTTAAGCTCTGCCCTTTCAGCAGCTGTTCATGCTCGTAACGAATTTTACGCCATAGCTGTTCGTTTTCCCCATCCGCACTCTCGCCATTATCCTCATGCAGCTCTCCATTGGCAGCAGAATCTAAGCTGAAACCTCTTTCGGCATTTTTCCACTTGAACTGACGTGTGACGCCATCCTGCTCCTCGTCCTCGATAAACATTTGCTGTATTTTGCGCACCTCGCATTTGTCTTCTTCAAGCATTTTGCGAGCATGAATCTGTCCCAATTCTGAGCGTATTTTCTCACGATCAAAATCATAATCATCGCCCAGCTTTATATTGTATTTGTCCATGTTCTTCTCGTCTTTATCGGCGCTACTCCATTCTGATTCAGAGAGCTCTGCCTCCTTATCAAAGAATGTCTGCTCCAGCTTGATACGCTCTGTTTTTGTCATTTGAACCACAATTTCAGTCTCTTCCGAGTCATATTCGATGCATGTCTCTGGCAACTCTTCGGCGCGAGTTTCTTCATCGGTTTTTATTTCTCTTCTGATTCCTCCTCTTCGGATGCAGCTACGTTTGTTATTTCATCATCTTCATCGTTATTACCTGCAGTATCATCATCTTTGTTTAATGCTTTCTCCTCCATATTCTTAACATGCCTCTTATCTTGATGACCCCATCTCTCGTGGTAAATTTGTAGACTTGATACATTAACAACAGCATTCACTTTCTCTGGATATTTTAGTGTTAAATCAGCTCTATATATACCACCTTTTTCTTGACGATAACCACAGAGCACAACTTGCCCGCTGACTTCTAACGTACAGTTCGATGTTGTAAAAACGTTGTTTTTGTTTTTATCTTGACTGGCTAATACTGAAAATAAATTCCTTGATATTCCAGGAACATATCATACATCGATAAGCTTTTACTGCTCGATCTTCTTGTTGACTTTTGAATTCATTTTAATAACTCTCATACCCATTAAAGATTGACTTCCAGCACCTTTGATTTCATTTGGCGTCTTGAATTCCTTAAATTTAGTAAACATCTCCATAGAATTAGTAACATGTCTTGTAGCTCCATTGTCAATCCACAAATTATTATTAGTCATAACATTAGCATCTTTACATGCCAATGGTAGAGCAACATTACTATTTTGGCTTTTATTTTTGGGTGGACGACCATCAACTATCCATTTCTTGAAATAACAGATCCAATGTCGATTTTTCTTACAGTAATTGCATGAATTATCTTGTTTTTTCTCTTCTCTCTTAACTGTTTTGAAATTTTCAGCTTTCTTCTTGTAGCTTTTCACAACCAAGGCTTCTTGCTCTTCTTTGTTGTCTTCAAACTTCCGAAAATTCCGAAAATACATGCATAACTGGTTTGTCTTCTCATCAAATGACCTCTCATCATTTTTCGTCAAAAGCATCTGCTTTTAAAATGATCAAATTGTGCTGGTAAAACTTGCATTTTTTTTACATACCAACAATAATTCTGGCAATGGCTGCTTCTTTCTGCTTTTGAGCCCATTGTTTAGTTCGCTCCAAAGACTGCGATATACATCGACACGTCTTGATTATGCGATCAATTAAATTAAAATAAATCGGTGCAAATCTTAAAAATTTGATCATTTGACGATGCTTTGTACAAAGTTTTTAATGCTTCCCACGCATCAGAAGCCGAATCAGTATCCATTATTTTTTCGTAGACATCATCGGATACTGCACTGGTGATCATGGATTTTGCCAAACTATTCGCCTTTCTAAATCGATCACAAGATTCTCTGTACTCCTTCAACTCAAGTACATTTGCAGTGCAGGGTAATGGCAACGTTTTCTGCAACCGTCCGTCGATTACTTCCAAGGCACTATCGTGGTAATCCAGTAAATCGCGAATTTTTCGTTTCCAAACTGGCTAATCGGTTTCTCCCGCTAGAGGCTTGATATGTTTCGAAAACTCCATAATTTTTAATTGTCTTTTACGATGCAGAAAATAACTTTTAAACATTTTCTTGAAAAAATTTTACACTATTTCAAAATTATTTTTTTTTAAATATTTCTGTGGGTTGCTATTTTCATAACCTATTGTAATTGAGTATTTATTTAAAACTGAATGAACAATATAAAAGTATTGAAAGCATAACAAAACATATCAGAAAATTACAAATAATATAAAGTTTTTAATGATACAGTGATAACTATAATATAACAAACAATAATCATATTTAACACCTTTTAATATAGTTTTTCGTTGTATATATACTAGCTGGACATGTGCACAGCTTCACCGGTGCGAAGTTTTTGTATATATTTTTTTATTTGATTTATATATTAGTACAATAAGAAGAGACTATTGTACAGTTCAACAAAATTAAAATTACGTAGATATTCAAAAGGTCAGTTTATAAAAAAGTAAAAATTAAAAAATTAAAAATTATGTATAATTTAAAAATTGTACTTCTAATTTAACATATTTAAAGAGAGATTAGATGTGTGGTTACTTATAAATAGTAGATTTAAGATGGTAATAGATTATTGTTCTGAAAAATGTATTAGTATATAATACCTAAATCTACATGTTTTGTTTATGTCTAAAATATTAAGTGGTAATGAATTCCAGAGTCGACTTGCGTTAATAAAAAATATTCTTTGCGATTGTAGATCGTTAAATTTTGGCAAAATTAAATTAAGGCTTCTATTTGAAACGCTAAGACGTAGTTTATCAGAATGATATGATGGAGTTTTAGAATATAACAACTTTTGCAGAAATATGCAGTTTCTTATATCCAGATAGTTTGTAATGCTACGCACTAAAATGACCTTACTTACATCTTCGACATGTGAAAAACATCTCAAGGGAAAAACAAATCGCGTCACATTATTAAAATCTCCCCTTGGGAGGTCAGGAGTAATACTACTTACTTACTTAAATGGCCCTTACAACCGTGGGTCGGTTTTGGCCGCTGAGATGAAGCCGCGCCAATCGGATCTGCTTTGCACGCGCTGACGCCAGTTAGAAATACCAAGCGTTGCCAGGTTGTCCTTAACTTGGTATTTCTAACGCAGATTTGGACGCCCACTTCTACGCTGTCCACCTTCGAGTTTCGATTCAAGCACCTTCTTGGCTGGAGTGTTTTCATCCATTCGTTCGACATGATCTAGCCAGCGAAGCCGATGGATCTTGATGCGCTTGACTATGTCAATGTCGTCGAATAACTCATACAGCTCATGGTTCATCCTGATTCGATACTCGTTAGCAAAGCAGATAGGGCCAAAGATTTTATGGAGAATCTTGTTTCTTTATGTCCTAATTTATATTTCTGCACCATAAAGTAGGACGGGCATGATGAGTGACTTGTAGAACGTTACTTTCGTACGGCAAGAGAGGGCTCTGCTTCTCAATTGCCTACTGAGCCCAAAGTAGTTATTCTCCGTTTGATCTCCAGGCTGACGTCGTTGTTGCTGTTTACGCTGGATCCCAGATAGACGAAGTCCTTCACAATGTCGAGCTTGTGGGTGTCAAAATCAGCTTTTTGTCCAAGACGCACGGACTCTTTTTTGCTTGTTGATACAAGGAACTTCGTCTTGTCCTCGTTCACCGCTAGACCCATTCGACGCGACTCTTTCTCCATCAAGAAAGCATGGTCAGAGTTCTGATTTTATGAATAAAATAGCACAATGGAAGACGCATGTTGTCATGCGATATATACAGGGTGCCACGAAAACTTCAATATGCCTTTATTGTAGATTATGTATTATATCTGCATAATAGCTGTCTCAAAAATGAAGTAATATACGTATAAATTTTGCAAAAATTATTCATGATAGCAAAGAATAATAAAATCATAATGATTTAATATTTGGTATATATAATTATAGCAGGGATAAATGTTTGGAATTTTAATTCGCTTTTATTTGTTATAATACTTGACCACATTAATAATTTTAAACGCGAGATATTTGCAAACCATTTTTCCCACATTTGTTGACCACCTTATTGAAAGCTCGGTAAAAATGTTATTGGTTTATATCTCATAAAATGATCCATAGAAAATTTGATAACCCTCATTTTAGAATAATGAGGGTCATTTCCCATAATATGCTTTAACATTTGTTGGCATATTTGGAATTTTTATTTTTGTTTATGTCAATCGACTTTTTAAAATCGACACTTTAAAAACAAACATTTAATGCCTTTACATAAATATTTTATCTTGTACGTATAAAAAGTTATGCCAAAAAAACGATATGAATTATATCATTTTACACAACATTTCAAAAATACCACAGATGGGAAGATTACAACAGAAATGGCAACAATGACCTTACACTTTGCAAGCATGTACAGTGAGTAGATTAACGCATTCTCTTTGTCCTTGAACAAATATAAGTTGACGAAAAGTGAGAGTTTGCTTGTTGCGCTCTTTCATGTGTAATGAGAATGGAGAAGTGAAACGCAAAACTCTCTTGTGAGTAGCAAAATATCTACTCAAAAACGCAACTCTCTTATGAGTTGTGAGTTTTTCGTGTATTTTCTGGCTACTCACTCATGAGGTGAGTAGCAATGAGATAAAAAAAATGTTTTGCACAACTCATGAGTATGAGTGAGCGTGAGTGAGGATTTCCGAACTCTGAAAGAATAGCAAAAATCTTACCAGAGATTACAGTAAAATTTGTGGAATCAAAGCCTAGGCATCTTTAAGATGTAATTAAACAAAAGGGCAGCCACACAACATATTAATAGACATGCACATAACATTTTTTTAGGATACTGTGCTGTGCACGAAATAAACTGTGGCGTTGAATTTTGCAACATTTTCTGTTTTTTTGCTTTATCTTTTTTTTAACAAGTTTATGTAAAGCAATTTAAGTTTCTCTGTAAAGATATATATGCAAGTAAAAAAATATCGTTTAAAATTTTTCCATATTGGTATTCGTTACTAAGTTATAGCATTTCAAAGTTGAACACAGCGCCTGCACGAAATAAGCTGTGGTCCACTGTATATGCAGTGTATTTAACCGGTATACGACTCTTTTCGTATGTTAGATGAAATCATTATTATGTATTAATTTTAATAAAAAATTAGTTAACAAAAATATTATTCTATTCGGAAATTTTATGTCTCACACCCATAGTTGCCAGTTAGGGTGGATACCTTTTATGGTATTTTTTAATTGCCGTGGGATTAAAAAATACGACGGTCCTTTTAAATTCAACGTGGTATTTTTTAATTCATGTGGTATTTTTTAACAAGTAGGCTGGGTTATAAAGCATTATTGTTATTTTTAACAATTCGATTGTTAATCTAGGTTTCATTACTATTAACAGTTCAACAATCAAAGTAACAATTAATTGTTAATATACTTCAAAAATATATTTCGAAAAAAATAACAATTGCGATTGTTGTATTCAAAAATGATTCAACAATTGCTGATTGTTTAACTTATATTCACAAATATGATTGTTAATTAATTGTCATAAATATATACTTATGCAATCAATTATCATGTAATATTTCTCAAATAATTAATTTATGCAGTCAAATAATATTTAAATAAACTAACGCGAATATTTGTAACAATCATATTGGCCCCCTCTAATTTACGAACGCACAAATAGTTTATATAAAAACGAACATGCAATTTCATAACAACAAAGAAACGAACATACCACTTTATGACAACAGTTATTTTAGGTTGCACTTGAAAAATACAAATTGTCTTTTGTTGACAATAATACACATTTTTAGTCTATTTTCATTTTTTTTTAATTTAGTGAGATTTTTCGCGGTATTTTTTTATCTGTGGTATTTTCTGTAGGATAAAGACCTGGCAACTATGCTCACAAAAAAAAATTCTCAAAAAGTGGCAACACTGTTCTCGTCTTTACGATAGATTGAATTGCACATGATGTAGGATCTGCGCTGCTTTGCCTCAAATATAAATATGATTACCTCAATGAACGTAGCGTCGGTAGCTAAATGTTAGTGCGTTGGACTGAGAGCCGAAAAGTCCCAGGTTCATGCTTTGACTGGGGTTAACAACATCTTTTCATAGAAACATTTTTCTATACCGTGCTACTTCTCGGCAGTAAATGGCAAATCTATGAGAGTAAAACATTGCCTATGAAAAACTCTCACCCGCCGTTCGGATTCGGCATTAAACTGTGCCACCACATTGAGTACAAATATAACACGCACAGCTCAATATGGTAAGAGATCTCGGACTAAGTTCTTATAGGAATGAAGTGCCAAACTATTATTATATTACCTCAATGATGCAATTCATATCAAAAATGAAAGCGTTTATTATGTTAGTTTTGAATAAAATGTGCGGTTCATAACACAGAAATTGGCATGAGGTTAATTGAACCAACCTTTCAGTTTGCAACTGAAATACATTTTTTTGTAATTTTTTAATAGTCAATTTTTTAACAGTCATTTTTGTCACTAAAATTAACGTACTTTATTTTACTAAAACCGAAATGTTAGTCCGCGCAACTGCACATTCAGTTGCCTTAACCTAATGTTTGCATTTTTCATTCTGTCAAAATTGACATTCGTTCATTTGTTACGGCAGTTGAGTACGTTGTTGTATCAACAAAATAAATGACAAACGGCAAGCTTATGTCTGTCAGTAGTTCGGTTGTTTAATTTTTGCAAACTATTTTGGAGACACACAGAAATAAAGAACCGTCAAGAACAATAAAAAATGTATTAATTAAGTAACATTGCGAAATAAATACACAAAAATAATAATTGAATTCAATACAATTTGCTCTCTAGGTAGTGAAATATAAAATAAATAAAAAATATGAGGAAATAAAAAAATGCAAGCAGATACATGTATCTTTTTATAGTGTTATCATTTTTCAGGGAGCAGGAATTAGTAGATATACTTTTTGAAATTGTGTGCGCGATATATGTATGCATCTATAATACATATAGCAGTGGTTCCCAACCTTTTTGGTTTCGCGATCCCCTTTTCAACTCCATATGTCTCTTGCGACTCCTTTTGAAAATAAAATAGAGATTATTTATATACACTTTTCTACAAATTGATGGTTATTATATTCCACGGAAATGAAACCTAACCTATAAATGAAACCTATAGATTCCGGTCTCCTGATTTTTTTTTAATTAAAATTAAGAAAATTCCAAATAGAATCGAGTTTTTTAATTCAAAATTGAAAAAAAAAATCTAAATTGGATTGAAATTAAGAAATTTGCGAAAGATAATGAGATTTTCCGTATGAAATTTGTAACAAATAAAATGGAAATAACAAAGAAATTTAATATAATTAAAATATTGTTTACTCACACCGACGGTACATACATAAATCGTTTAATAATGAGGATCTTATATGGGATCCGGATTTAGGAATCGGAACACTTTTGAAATGGGACCGGAATATGAATACATTGAATGTTGGAACCGAAATCACTATTATAAAAATTCTTGAAACTAGAATCGGAATCGTTACCCCAAAGGGTTTTTGTTCATTTGTTATTTTTCCAATTTCAATTGTGATAAATTACTCTCTCAACAAACTTTTTAGATAATACAAATTTCGTACTCGCAAATTCTAGAATCAGGAATCAGAAGACCGAAATCTACCTGAAATAAGAGGTTCATTCCATATTAAAATCCTTGTAACAGTGTAATCATATGTGTACTCATTAGGGTTGCAACATTGAAAAAAAAAATCGATGTTTATTATTTTCGATGTTTAAAAAGTAAACATCGATGCCAAAAAAAAACGTCGGAGAAAACCTCTATGTTTTTCGATGTTTGTCTTTTTTAATGATATTACTAAAAAAATGATAAAGTAATAGGTTTTAAAAAAAAAATTAACATTGTACGAAAACTATAAAAAATATTTATAAGAAAAACAAAAAAATAAATAAAAATTAAATCATATTATTCGCATCGCTGTAAGTCTTCTTTATTGGTTTTCTCGAAACCGACTCAATAGCGTATGCATCAAACAAATTCTCAGATAACGATTTAACTTCTTACTTTTTTGCACTCCGATTTTTTAATATATCCTAATCAGCTAAAAAATATAATTATTTTTATTACCATTAAATAATCTGAAAATATCGACACCTCAGATACGCCATTTTTGAATTAAGAATTGAATTTATTAATTTTATCGCCGTTGCTCATTTCGTTCAATTGTTTTCGTGATTACAAAGGTCACACTTTTGATTTCATTGTGTAAATTTCGTTTTCCAAAAAATTACCCACGTTACCAAATTGTTTTCTTCAACTGTTTGCAATAAATGCAATACTATTTTGTATAGAATTTGCTCTATTGGTTTTGAATAAGATAATGGAGTAATTTTCTTACTAAATTTGTAATGCCATTACAACAAACAAAGTAGTGAAATACTAGATTATTCTATGCCGAAAAAATCTAATGTTAGAAACAGAGCTCTCGATTTCATACGAGTATATTCGAGTAGCCCGGGTGCCCGGACGCTCGAAAACCCAGGGAATACTCATGTTGTTCAAATACTCGAAAAACCCGGGTATTAAATGTTCGAGCAACCCGGGTAGTTTGTTCGAGCTATTCGAGTAGCTCGATTGCTCGTTCGTTGGTCAAGCTACCAGAGTAGCTCGTTCGTTCGATCCACTGACGATTGTTCATTTGATCGCTTGTTAATTTGTCTGCCAGATCGTTTGCTTGATGTGGGAGTTGGTCGGAAGTGGTTGGAAAAATGTGGGTGGACAAAAGTGATGGGTGTGCAAAAGTGGGCGGAAAGTTATAAAAAGACCGGAAATTTAGTCTTCTAATGAGATTTGCTATACATTTCCGCAATAAATTTTGGACCACCGAGAGTTGTACCATTTGATTTTCCACGATGTCTGCTTCCGATTTCTGCAATAAAATTTTATTCGGTCTTTATATCACTTTCCGCCCACCCACATTTTTCCAACCACATCCTACCAAGTCCCACATCAAGCAAACGAACGGACAGACCCCTGCAGTGTAAAGGACTAGTTGTGTACTAGTATTGGTCTAGTTCAGCGTAGACACACAACTAGCCTGAATTCGACCCCATTTCCATACAATGAACTGTAATTATTTCAATGTACATGTCCTACGATGTGTCAATTGTCACCTCTTGCATTACATTTAAATAGTTTCTTAACTAGTTTCTTTAAACCAGTGTATAGAGTAATTTTTAACATTCAGTCTATAAAGTAGTTCCTTTAATCCTACATTAAACTGGTTACTATTTACCAGTTGGAACCCTGGAAAAATTACTGGTATTAAATATAAGACGATTTACATGGTCAAGCGCATCAGATTCCAGCGGTTTCGCTGTCTAGGTCATGTGGAACGAATGGATGAAATTTCTTAAATCAAGAAGGCTAGAATGAGACTAGATGGTAGACAGCTTATGAGAGAATGACTGGCGCGGATTTTTATCAGCAGACAAGACACAATTGTAAGGGATTTTTATGTAGGATCTTTGTTAAATTATGTAAGTCCATGGCGGAAAGAAGTACAAATAATCGCACGATGTCATACCACAAAATTAAAAAGAAAGATGTTTGCTCCAAACAAAATAAATAAAATATAAGTTGTATATCAAAATTTGTTTGTTTTTGACAATTTTGAGACGTTCCTCTACGATTTTTTTTTTAACTGGTTACCGATCTAGAAACTTGGTTACTAATTTGAATACTACATGATTATGCTACTAGTTGAAATTCCACTGCAGGGACAAGTTATCAAGCGATCAAATAAACACTCGTCAATCGAACAAACGAACGAACAAACTACCCGGGTAGCTCGAACCTTTAATACCCGGATTTTTCGACTATTTGAACTACCCGGGTATTACACGGGTAGCTCGAAAAACCCGGGTACCCGGGTAATCGAGAGCTCTGGTTAGAAATAGATAATACATTTTTATTGAAGAAAACAGAAAACATCGGCAAAATCTGACATCGATGTTTCATTTTTTTAGACATTGATGCCAAACATCGTAAAAAAAACAGTTGTTTCGGCGATAGCAATGTGTTCTTACTATTTTTAATTCTTTACCATTTAATGCATCATATTGATAAAATTAATTCAATGTTTTTATTTAAATTATTGGCGACCCCCTTGGGGTTTGCGACCCGCCGGTTGAGAACCAGTACATATAGAATACTTTACATACATAATTTTTATATAAATAAATTTATATAAATTGCCGCAACCGAAAGATTCGGTAGGGCAATTTGGTTGTAACTGCAACAAATTAGTTTTATGAGTGTATATACGAAGTATGGTATATAAATAGTATGAATATTTTCATATATTTTATGAATCGTGTCTCAATTAACGGAGTTCATTCCATTTATGAACAACATTTTTCTGTTTGTATGTATGAGTTTCATATTTACGGAAACATTTGATCATTCTTGATTTGTGTCGGCCGAAGTAATGCTAATGGTTGCATATATCGTTATGCTTTAATCACCTTCATTACGAAAGTATACATTTTTAGAAAAACTTACCATATTAGTCCTAAGATACTCACTCCACATCTGAGTCCCGTCGTAGCGGAATTCCGAATCTCCGCTAAGAATAATTTAAACTACTCTAGGATCCGTGCGAAATGGAATTCACACAAATACAAAAATGCGTATTCGTAGCGGCAGTTAGGATTTTAGCTACGACCGGATACAAGATTGGGGTGACTAACATCATTATATTAAAAATTGCAGTTAATCAATCATTTTGTTACTTTTCAGAATATAAGACACAATAGTGTGTACTATAATATATATTACAATATACGTCGAAATTAGTGCATAGAGCATTGATATACAAAATGGATGTTGCTGATATTGGTAACGAGAATGCGGTAAGTTGTCAGTACATATATATATATATATATATAGTACATCTAACAAAAAACAAATAACATGATTTTAAAAACAAAATAACACGCTTTTTTAATATTCATGTTATGTTCGCAGAAAAAGATTGTAGTATGATTGCAATGACAAAGTTTCTATAACCCAGTTTTTCAAAAATATTAGTATATGAGAATGTTTATATATATATAGTAAATAAATCTGTAAATTGTATATAATTGGTGGTCTAAATTACAAATTAATTACATATTTATGTTTCACCCCAATTGTGAGTTCCGTCGTACGAATGTTTAGCTATGCAAGAATCCGTGCGGAGTATACATAGTAAAGAGTTGTAAAAATGAGAAAAATGGTTTTTAGACGATAATTGCTTCAAATTTAGACCGAAAATATACAAATTTTCTATCTCCCTAATATTGTTAATAGCTGTTTTATAAATTTTTAATTTTTCTACCTTAATTCGACGAATTTAACATAAGAACAACTTTTTACTCATGTTTACTTTCTACAATCGGACCATCGAACTGCAACCAACTCGGATGACATCTCTTTACTATGTATACTCTATGGCCAAAATTCTGCTTCGCATGATTCGTGTGATGCCGTATTTCCGAATTTCGAATTTAAATCATAGAATAAATAAATCCGAAAATGTCAGCTACGACGCGACTCAGAATTGGAGTGCTACATAAATCAAAGATTGAAATCAAATAGGAAGAATAACGGTTTCATAATCAAGATCGATCGGATTGTGGATTCGGATATCGTATTGTGTACTAATGTTCATTTCAATCTCTGGCGCATGAACTGAATTATTTTATTCAAACAGGCAACTACAAAAAAATATTTTTTTTTTACAAAAAAAATAATAACAAAAAGAATTAAATATTACAAAAACTGTTACTTAAATTTAATCAACGTTAGTTTTATCTTCTTAAAAGACGTTTGAAAACTGGTGGAAATCCAAAACCATTTGTAGAATTATTCCACACCAAATCGACAACAAATAAAAGTAGATTTTGTAATTTTACTTCTAAGATTTGGATTTAATTTGAGCAACTGTTTAGGATTATTGATATATTTTCATACCACTCTCTAGAGCGATACTGTGGTTAAATGTTAAAAACGAAAATGGACTAAAGACAATTTTGTATGTTTCTATAGAAGAAATTAAGCCTATTTCAGAAAACGTGATCATTGCCAGTTTTTTATTAGTATTTTTTTGAATGCGAAATGCTACAAACCTCGTCGAGCTCGTGTTTTAAAATTAATAAAACAAGCTTTTTGAAAATTTAAATCGTAATGTGGTAAGTCTTCTTGCAGCTTAAATTGTATGTCTTCAAAAATTACCCTTTTTTAAATTTTGTATTGAAAAAAAATATATATAAATAAATAAATCGGTAATGTAAAAGTTGTAATAATTCTTATCTCGATACTAGTGATACATTTTCCCAATATTCTATGGTGTTAAAAATTAATTAAATTGGGTAAAAGTGAGTAATCCGGTCGGGTAATCCATCTAAAAATGATTTTTAAGGCATTATTGATGAAATATTGCTGAACCACATAATTAAAATAGGCAAAATTATAAAAGTGGGTAATGACATTTAATTGGATAACCTGACGGGTATTTTTATAAGTGGGGCAAATGAGGGTTTTTAAAATCCAATTGGATACGAAAATACCATATATACCCGCAAAATTTGTCACTGATCGAAATCCTTAATCAGTTACCCAAATTTAATTGAAATGGGTGACTCTCAACTGTATCGATTTGGTGTGAAATGTCTCTTTATCGATTTTGGATATTGGTTTCGGTTACAGTTTTAAATAATAAAATAATATGATTTAAAACAACGGTATCAAACCTAAGTTTTTCAACTTAGCAAATTAAGTTTTTCATTTTAGCTATAAGCTTTCGCTTTACAAATTTCGCGTAAAAACTATCCCTTAACAAATTAAAAAACAATTTTAAAATCCAATTGTAATACAAAATTGTTTAAGCTTTTTTTGCACATTTACTGTGATCATCAGTTAAGGACAGTTTTTGGAATTTGTATATGACATGACATTTATTTTCCAAATGCATGGTGTATATCATTAAAATATATCGAGAACAGAAGTTATTAAAGTTATCATTGTCATTCATTGTTTATATTCATTAATACTGTGTATGTGCGTATAAATTATCTGTTTTGTACAGCATGTATAAACTGAGTCACTAATATATTTTGGAATCTTTTTTGAAGTAAGAAAAACTTAAAACCAAAAATAAAATGTATATAAACCATTTCAATAATTTCAGTATTTAAAAAATAGACTCTTTGACATATAAAAGTATAAAGCATAGTGATGTTTTTGTGCAAGAACAAGTACAGTATCGGCATTCCGATGCAAGAATAAGAGCAAGAATTAGACTATTCTTGCATTTGCCTATCACTAATAAAGCATTATGATTTATAACCTAGCTATTTGTTACACTACACAGCAACTCTATAACAAATTTTACCATGAAGATCCCATATATCATATTTTATAAAACTTGCGATTATTGATTTTGCATACTCTCTTTTTTTCTCTTACGTAACGTTTTTAATTGGAATCGTAAATTATCCGTTATCATTCTCTACTTAGAATAAACAAATATTTTACTATTTAAAAATAGAATTTCAAAAAACCTTAAACCTTTAATTATCATAACTAATTTATGTATACTAATGATAGCTAAATTCCAATTCCTTTTTTAAATAATAAAACTCGAAAAATATTTTTTTTTTTTTTGTTTTTTTTTATAGAATCTAATTTTTAGGATCTAACGATTCCAAGAAGAACATTATTTATGCATATCCAGAGAAAACTCCGCATTAACTACACTGTTCTACAAATTGATGGTTGTTGGCCTTATCTGGAATGAAACCTATCATTTCTGGTTGATTTCGGTCTTCTGATTCTTGCTGCATACTCAGAATTTTCCCTATACGTCGAAATTTTGCACAAAATCGAGTCAAAGTAGCAAAAAAGGCCGTTTTTGGTACTTTATATCGCAAGTTATCGGACGATTTCGACATGTTGCAAATGCAAACTTTATCACAAATTAAAATTGCCCTACGGATAATTGGCAAAAAAAATCTGTGTCCAGATATTAGTATTTGCAAAAAAATCAAAAAGAAATTTGTATTACCAAAAAAGTGTGTCGAGAGATTAATTTATCACAATTCAAAAAGCTTTCTTAAAAATCATTTTAATATTAGTTCGCAATGTTTTTGCTGTCAAAATTTTAAAAAAATGTTTTAAACTTTATCTTACTGAAATTTTTCGGAATATTTTTTAAATTTTGTTTATGAAATATTTGCTAAGAATTTTGTTCGAATTTGTATCTAGCACCACTACATTATATAAGTATGAAATTATATATATCTCTGCGTGCAATTCCTTCCATGTTAATTAAATATTTCATTGGTACGTTCGTTTTTGCACCTTTGACTCGATTTTTGCAAAATCTCGACATATAGGGAGTACGCAGCAAGAATCAGGAGACCAACATCAACCAGAAATGATAGTCATTTCTATATATAAAATCTAATGCATCTTTTATAAAGTTTAAAATTTTTTTGGACCAATTGATAAAATAAATTTATATAGTGATCGTTAGTTTGGACTATGCTCTACATAAAAATGTATCTGTTTCTTAGTTATCATTAGATCCGAAAAAAATCATTCAAAAATAGTGTGAAAATACTAATATTTATCGAGTTTGGTTTCAAATATCTTAAAAACACATCGAAATATTGCATTTATGAATATCATTAGAAGCAAAATTGCTTTTACAGTTTTTTGGAAACTACACGCAAAGAACTAATCAGTTGGGGCAACCTTTTTTTGCCAACCGATTTATTAAGTTCTGTCAACATTCGACTGCAACACCGCGTATCAGTTCACACAACTAATGAATACAATTGACACAACCAATTGGATTAGTTGTGGTAGCCAAACCGAAGAGTAATAACGAATAAGCCTTAAAACAATTCAAAATATTGTTTTACACGTGCCATGCGTGCGTTTAAAACCATATTCGTCGACAAATGAGTGAATGGTGTGGAAATAAGGAAACACGTAAATTTAAAATCCATTGAAATGCACTCTGATAAATTTAATCAATGATATATTGATAACGGCATCGTGGCACGAGCTGTCCGAAGCACAAAAAAAACGAGTGAAAAATCTAAAGCTTGTGCGACTGGTGTTGTCCTGCTTTGACAAACAACTGATTTCGCAGTTGAATCAAATAAATATTGGTTGCTACAACCTAATGTTAAATCATTTAGTCAATATAACTATCTGTTGAGTCAACTAAATATATCTTATGTCTCATTCTGAATTTAGTTGCCGTAGCAATGGAAATAAAAAAAAATGTAAATGGATTAAAAGTTTGTTTCCCCAATCAATGTTGCAGTTGCTTCAACTAATAGTTGGCTGTGCTTTATACTATTGTTTCCCACAAATGAATTTAAGTTGAGGCCGGCTACATTTGGTAGATGTAATTGAATATTCGTTGAAATAACTGTACGAAAGCATTTTTTTTTTGTGTGTAGTTGTGAAGAGTACTGTATTTTTAATTCAAAAGAGTGGCTGAAAGTGTCTAACATTTCGTAATAGACAAAATTAGCAACCGTGAATTAAATGAAATGGATATGTGGGATGTCCATGGAAAACATTTTTTCAATCAATGATAACAAATGTTAACTTAAAGCGAGGTTTACATCTAAATATAAACAAAATATGAAATTATAAATAATAATAATAAAAGTAAAAATAATAATAACAATTATAACAAATAACATGTAAATAATAAAAATTAACAATTTCGACACCTGCCCTTGGTCGGTATCCACCCAAAACAAACCTCTGCTTTTCCCTTCAACGAAAAACCTACTCTAAAGGTTCATCAAACCCTATGCAATCCTACACAACCCAACCAACCGCAGCTGCATCAACTGTACAGCGCTACACAATTCACTCTGAGTGCAAATATCACATTTAAATGTCAACAAATGTCAAAATTTTTGTCTCAACAGATGAAATCAAGCCTATCTCAATCGGTAGTCGAAGAGTCCTTATCGTCGTCGTCGAAGCAGCAACAAATATTGCAGCAGTCCACGCGACAGGTATCATCTCGCAGTTCGATGCAGTTGTCGTCATTATCCTCATTATCATCGTCTTCATCAACTGCTGCTGATGCCATCGATCAGCTGGCTACCACAGTCACAAACAAGTTAGCCGCACTGAATCAGAACATGTCGGCGCTCATGGACGACGGCATGGCGGACAATCAGTTAATGTCATCGTCCAACGCCACGTCGTCGTCCGAGTCGTCATTGTCCGCTGTATCGGTGGTGAAGAAGTCGGCAACGGCCGTCGTGTCCAGTTCGGTGAGCACTTCGCTCCAAAAGCAACTATCGTCATCGTCACTCTCGTCCTCATCCAAAACCATTGAAAACGTGATGCAGTCCATTGAGATTATCGAAGACGACGAGTTTTAAGCAGACAAAGAATCTCAAACAACTATAGCAAATATATACCTACAATATACAACCCGCTTTTAAACAAAATAATAAACATTTTACAACAATCTTCGTCATTTAGGAAATATACCAAATTAAATATTTTATAGATATGATTCAGTCGTGCATATACATACTTTATACGTTTCGGTAGTTACTTCTGTAAATTTTACTCAAGTTGTAAAGATTTATTTGAATTATGATAAAACATCTATCCAATGGAAAAGAATCTATGAATTATATAACGAGCATTCGTTTAGAAAAAACATGGAATTTCTTTTGCTGTTCACGCACAACAGTGAAAAACTGTTGAGAAACAATAACATTCAAACGAATGCTCGTTATATAATTAATAGACTCTATTTGAGAGCATATATGTTTTATATTCACTTATAACAAATAATAGGATTGCTGATATATCTGGGTTGATTTTAAGCAGGTTGTTGATGTGTCAGGTACATAAAAGAAATCCAAGAAGCAGACGAGATAAAAAGAATGACAACCAGTGAAAAAATAATTAATAGTTAAAAAAATAATTAAAATTACAAAACAAAATATAATAAAATTACACACAATAAAAAAAAACACTTTTTTTCTTTTAAAAATTTCACACAAAAGAAAAAACCAAACCAACGTTTGAATCAGCAGCTAATATATCTACAGCTAATATATCTACAGCGTCCGCATTCTTGAAACAAATAAGTAGAGTTGTTGTATACAAAATGACCAATAAAAGTTGTTGTAATGAGGTGTAAAACTGTTTCCATAACTATATATATATATATATATATATATATATATATATATATATATATATATATATATATATACATATATATATATATATATATATATATATATATATATATATATATATATATATATATATATATATATATATAAATATATATATATATATATATATATATATATATATATATATATATATATAAATATATATATATATATATATCTATATATATAATCTGTTTACCCAAACACTTAATATGTGTTTGCAATATTATTCTAAATATAATAAAATCACAATTTTAATAATTTTGTTCAGATGTGAATGTAATTATTTAAGCTACAAATATATTTTATTTGAAGCTTCATTATACCATAATTATATTTGTGTGGATACAAATATAATATATTTGCAATATATTTGTATATATCGTTGTCTCTTTTGCATGCATATAAAATTTGTGAGCAAGTAAATAAACTATATTGATAAGCACAGTGAGCAAAGTTTTTGTTGTTTGCTCTTGTTCTCACCAAAGCAGTCTCTCTTTCACTTGTTGTGCCAGCTTAGTGCGTAGGCGAAGGTTCTTCTCATCGTTCGTGGATGTAGTTGTCGTTACCGTCATCACGCAAAATGTTCCTTTAAATATTATTTAAAAATATTGGACATAATACAAAAGTATTAAAATTGGTAAAATTAAAGATTAACATAAATGTGAACAGTGTGAATATATGCCCAATCCGATATGTGCATAAAAAATTGCAGATAACGTGAAACTCAAACAACATTTTCTATGCAATTCAATTCAAATATAAGTTTATTTGTACAAAAACGACGCAATTTTGCGTATTTTATATACAAAAAAAACTCTAGCAATTATTTAAAAAATCCATAGCATAAAACAGTGTAAAAAAATATTAACAAAGAATTGCGAAAATTTGCAAATTGAATTGCAAAGAAAATTTTGTTTAAGTATGAAAAGACGCTTATTTTCTAAATATAATTATATTTGCAAATTAACTTTGTTTGAATATAAAAAGACGCTCATTTTGAAAATAAAATTATATTTGCAAATTGAATTGGAAAGAAAACTTTGTTTGAGAATAAAAAGACGCTCATTTTGTAAATAGAATTATATTTGCTAATTGAATTTCAATAAAAATTTTGTTTAAGTATAAAAAGACTCTAATTTTGTGTGTATTCAATTTATTGTAAATATAATTATATTAGGCAATTGAATTGCTAAAATAATACTGTTCGACTTTCACGCTACATACAATTCTTTTTATGAGCATATCAATTTCGGCATTTATTTACATTGTTCACATTTTTACTAAAATTAGTTAATTATTTTTAATTAAATAACTTTTGTATATGTTAAATATCCTCAAATAATATTTTTTGGAAAATTTGCGCGACGACGAAACGATGCTTATGCCAGAACATATTATATTTGCCTGTACACATATTTTTATTCTTATCCAAACATTAATTATATTCATAGCTAATCATATTATATTCAGAAGCATTAATTTCCATGTTCCAGTAAAAATGTATCATGTTCAGAGCTAAACATAAATTATGATTGTATTAGTGCAAATATATTATGTTTGCGGTCGGTCACAAAAAAACGAAGGTGTTAATTCAAAAAGGGTGCCGAGGTCACTGCGGTACCCTTTTCATGAAAATTATTACATATTTACAATCGTGAGATCATTACCTTTTATTTGAGTACCTATATGTTCATATAGGTAGGTGTAAAGTTTTTCGATGTTTCTAGGGTACCACAGGTCCGACCGCACCCTAATTTACATATTTATTTTACTTTTGAATCCAAACAGAGGGGATAGTTTGAAAAAGAATAAAAATATTTCACTTCGTTTGGTAAAGTAAAACTCAGCCAATGATCTATATTTACGGTTGGTCACCTAACATATATGGTCACCACAAATTAACTATTCTTTTTAAAAGCTAAAAATAAATTATTTTCTTTGTAATGTTATTAAACTATAAAAGCCAATTATAGTTTAATAACATTACAAAGAAAATAATTACAAAATTTTATAATAAAAATTTCATATGAAAATTTCTACTTTATAAAACATTTTTATTAATAACTCGAGAACAAGCTCGAACACCACTCTGAAATTTTTACAGTTTATTAGCAAAAGGATACTCTTAACATATATATTTTTAAAAATTTTAAAAAGTTAGTTATTGAGATAATCCTTTTTTAATAATATTATGATTAATATCTACCTATGGTCACCCTAATATTAAAAATTTTAATATTTTTACTTTTGCTCAGTTTTATAACCTTTATAAGAAAAATATTATTTTTAAATAGAGATAACGTCCTTATTGCATGAAACGAAAAAAAACCTTATGCTATCGATCTGGAATTTCACAGGGCAATTGTAGGCATTGCTGGGATAATTCGGTGCAAATATTGCAAAAGGGTCGTTATGATGCCTAACGCCCTAATTGCAGTCAATGCTTCAATTCATAAATTAATATTTAAAAAATCAAGTTATAATCAAGTAATAAATTATAATAAACCATCGAATACAAAGTCAAAATTTCCATCTGTTTTTTAGGAGCTTCTAAGTCAATAATAATATTTTTTAGCGGAAAATTTTTAAATTTCAGTAGCTAAGGATGTGAATACTCCACTAGATCCACCTACAAAGTAGCTAAAACGGCAACACTGTTCATTGTCTAGCAATGCCATTTTAATTATTAATTATAAAAATTAATTAAAAATGTTATTTGCGTCCAAAAATATACCAATAAACGATTTTGCTTAAGTAGCAAATTATTTAATTGGTATAAGTGACGTTTTTGCATTTTCACAGTATTTTTATAATTCTTTTTTAGTTTATTAAAAAATAATCTTATACATTCTTGTGAAAGTATATAACAAATATACATTTCTGACGATGAAGCAAATATGCCACGCCTCGCCTGAAACACTTTCAACCCAAAAGTCGTGGGAGAACTTAAATTTTTTAAGAATATGTTTCGGACATCCCCCCAGATTATTTTAAGACTTAAATAAAAGAAATCGTAGACAGGATTTTTAAAATATCACGATTTCAATTTTTTATTGTGTGGTTTTTTGACAATATTTTTTTGATAATTACTTTTTGTTTTTTGCTCAAACTATGAACTTTGGCCACTAAAACAACTCATAAAAATTTCACATAATTTTTCCACCGTTATGGGTCATAGTTAGTGGTAACAAGTGCGAAAACACAGGTTTTTTTCAAAAATAGTTCTTTTTTGAGCATTTTATCCTTAAATATCATTAAATGGTCTATACACAGGATTAGCGTGCTTAAAAGTATGTACCAAACTAACCAAAAACCAAGCCGCTTTCTTTAATAGTTGAAAAGATATTACAAATCAAAATCAAATTTTCTTGAAAATTTTGTCAAAAATACGTTAAACTCTTAGTAAACCATAAATAATTTAATTTTAACTACACAATTAATTTTCAGTCACATTTTCTAAAAGTAGACTTTATTAGCTACAAGCTGTAATAAACATTTTACTTACTGTTGTGAATATTTCTAAATATATTGTGATAAAAAACGGAAAATATAGTGTATATTTTTAATTTTTTTATTTCAAAATATATAATAATCACAAGGTAAGCCAGACTGTATTGAATATAATACAGCTAATGAATCAGTCTCTGATAACGAACCTTCAACTAAAAAAGTTGAAAAAAAAAAGCAAACGAAAATATAATAATAAATCTTTAAGTCCTCCTAGGGCTAAACGTAGTTCCCAAAGAACTTCTGTTACCCCTTCTGTTCCTTCTATTAGTCCACCACTAATAGCAGTTACACTGCCCAAAACAACCACAAGTAGTAAGACACCAGTTAGTTCAACGTTAAAGGCAATCCCAAAATTAAAAAGAATTTTTTTATCTCGGTTGATGCCTGACACAACAACGGAGAATGTTTCCAATTTTATAAAAATGAATAAACTCGTGCCAACTGACACTTACATTTCTTGTAAAAAAATCGGAAACAGGCCAACACATGCATCTTTTACTTTGTCAATTGCGGAAGAACATGCTGCGGCCGTTATCAGTTCAAATCTGTGGACTGATAACATCCTTGTTTCCGAATTCAAAACCAAAAGAAACAATAGACCAACTGAAACAGTCCACCAAAATCCAAAAAACTTAAGCGTATCTCCCTTTACTACCAAAACGTAAGGGGATTGCGTTCAAAGACTCGGGATCTCTTTTTATATACTCAGAAATTCGCGAACGATATCATCGCGCTAACTGAAACATGGCTAAATAAGAGCTTTTCAAACGTTGAATTATTTTATAATTCATTCAATGTTTTTAGAAAAGATATATTTGACATCGAAAAATCTCCGGTCGGTGGTGGTATATTAATAGCAATAAGGAACAATTTAATAAGTTCCTTATTAGAAATTTCAATTGCTGCTTCATTAGAGCTTATTTGTGTTAGGATTGTACTTCACAATTTCTGTGTATATGTCTTAAGCGCTTACATTCCTCCGAAAAGTAGCGTAGAAGTCTATGAGACCTTATCAAAGTCCATAGATTTTGTATTGGAAATGCTTAATAGTTCTGATGATATTTTACTTTTAGGCGATTTTAATTTACCAGATTTAATATGGAATAACTCTGACGACGACACATATTTCTGTGCGTCTAACTCTAAATCTCGAACAGATTTTTGTTGACACTATATCATCTGACTTACAACAAGTAAGTTGTATTACTAATTGTCTGGAACGACAACTTGACTTAGTATTTACTACAGATAGTAACAATGTTGTAGTTACAAATTGGACGAATGTTCTAATGGACATTGATGCATATCATCCGCCTCTAACAATATTTTATAAATCTGATAGAGCGAATATCATTAATAGTAAATCTGCAGACAAGGCTTATGAATTTAATTTTTAAAAAACCAACTTTTCATTGTTAAATGAATTGTTGTCTGCTAAAATTGATTTAATGATAATGAACTTGATGTTGCCATAAACTATTTCTACCATGAACTCTTTTCCTGCATATCACTATCTGTACTATATAGCCTTAAGTTCACTAAAATCCCATCGTATCCCAGGTACACTAAGGATTTGAAGATGCTACGTAACTCTAGGTAACTAGCGACCCTAATGTCATATGTGGCCTATTTGCAAGCCTGTTTAAACAATCATTCTCTAATGATTCTTTTATAACCGATGTTAATTATTTTGATTACATGCATTCTGCTCCATTTTAAAGAGGGGTGTAAAAATGATGTAAATAACTATAGGCCAATCGCTAAATTGTCATCAAGACCGAAATTGTTTGAACGTATTGTATATGATCAAGTTAAAATCCACTGTAGAGATGTAATTACCTCACGTCAGCACGGATTTGTAACCGGAAGATCCACAGTATCTAATCTATTAGACTTCACTTCATTTGCAATAAGTTCAATAGAATCAGGAAAACAAGTCGACTGCATTTACACAGATTTCAGTAAAGCTTTCGATAAACTTCCTCATAACTTAATTTTATTCAAACTAAAGGTACTGGGATTTCCCGAATTCTTTGTTAAGTGGATAGGATCCTATTTATATGATCGGTCATATCAAATACGCTTCAGAAATAATTTATCTTCACCATTTATTGCAACATCTCGGGTACCCCAGGGTAGTCATCTTGGTCCACTGTTATTTATACTGGCTATTAATGATGTAATATACAACATTAAGTTCTCGCATTTATTAATTTTTGCCGATGATATGAAAATATATAAATCAATAAATGACGATAAGGACGTTCATATACTTCAGTCCGATTTAAAATCATTTGAAACGTTGTGTTGTAAGAATAACTTGATTCTTAATCCAGAAAAGTGTCAAGCCATGACATTTTCTCGCAAAAGAAATAAACTAGAATACAACTATTCACAAAAAGAGAAAATTTTAAATCGGGTGCAAGTGGTGAAAGATCTTGGTGTGTTTTTTGATACAAATTTATCGTTTAATTTACATATTGAAAATATATGTAAAAAAGCCTCATCATTACTTGGTTTTATCAAACGATGGGCTAAAGAATTTAATTGTCCCCTTACAACTTTGACTCTATATTGCACTCTGGTTCGTTCACAATTGGAATAAGTCAAGTATGGTCTCCTTTCTATAAGGTACATAATGACCGAATCGAAAGGATACAGAATAACTTCGTACGTTTCGCTCTCAAGGGTTTAAATTGGATGGATAACTTACATCTTCCTCCATACGTAGATCGTCTGAAACTACTAAATTTAAAGACTCTTGACGAGTGCAGACAGATTGCCGATATCATTTACATACATCAATTAATAACCGGTAGACTTGATTCACCCGAGCTTCTTAATTATATTAGTTTTAACCATAATCGTGGAAGTAGCAGACATCGTGATGTTCTTTTTTTATGTACCTTATAGTAGAACTAATTATGTTGCTGCTTCACCCTTTAATCGAATGTGTAATATAATTAATAATTGTCCACAGTATAATATAAATCTGTCAAAAAATCAACTCAAATGTAGACTAAAACTATAATGTAAAAACTATAATGTAACAAATGCATGTCTTCTTCACGAGCCCAACTAATTTAGTGGGTAAATATTTTCCAGCATTATGCTGTGAAAGTGCAAGCTAGCTGTATTAGCTAAATCTCGATTATAAAGTCACAATATCTTTGGAAAATTCTACTACAAGAGCTCGTTTTTTTATTCATTAATGTAGCTAATATAGTCTACTTTAGAAAATGTGGCTCAAATTTTCAAATTGATAAATTGATGTTCATGAAAATTTGACTTTGATTTGTAATATATTTTAAAGATAGCGGCTTGGTTTTTGGTTTGTTTGGAACATACTTTTATGCACGCTAATCCTGTATGGTATTTAAGGATATAATGCTCAAAACGGACTATGTTTGAAAAACCTTATGTTTTCGCACTTGTTACCACTAATTATGACCCATAACGATGGACAAATTATGTGAAATTGTTATGGGTTGTTTTAGTGGTTAAGTTCATAGTTTGAGCAAAAAAAAAAGTTATTATCAAAAAAATATATATTTTCAAAAAACCGCACAAAAAAAATCGAAACCGCGATATTTTAAAAAAACCTGCCTACATCTTAATACAATTAATAATTTAGTCGGCACAGTTTTAGCAAAAATTTGATTGTGTTGATGTATCTTTTTGGCTATATTTAGAAATGTTCATTTCATAAAGTTGGAAACGCGAGTATACGGCTGAAGTATGATCACTGAAATTTATTATGTATATTATAATTTAACACAACCGAGTACTTAATGTAATATATTTTATTAACTATTGTGTCTGCATATCAGTGATGCTCAAAATTAAATTGGGTAAAAAAAATAATTAAATTGGGTAAGAGTGGGTAATTTTATTTTTTTTTAATTGAGTAATTCGGGTAAAACATTTGAAATCGGTTTTAAATGTAATGGAAATGGAGTAATGTGGGAAATTGTAATACTCAATTATTTATGGTTTACTAAAAGTTGAACGTTTTTTTGACAAAATGTTCATGAAAATTTGACTTTGATTTGTAATATATTTTAAAGATAGCGGCTTGGTTTTTGGTTTGTTTGGAACATACTTTTATGCACGCTAATCCTGTATTGTATTTAAGGATATAATGCGCAAATAGAGAGAATCATTCCGGAAACTGCAGGAGTTGGTTCCAGGTTCTCAATTGCAAATAAAAAAATTATTGTTAAAATTAACTTTATCCCTAATTTTTTTACAAAAATGTATGAATAATATTTTAAATAAAATTGCTATAACAATCAACTTTATTATCTCTGACAGACTCTTCAATATATGTTTTTAAATGGCAAATATTGTCACTTTAGGCTCAACATAGTTTTTAAAAACAAAATTTAATAAATATTTGGATTTCTTTAAAATTTCATGAACTTCCGTTTCTTAACTCTTAAAATATACATTTTTAGTATTTACTTCATTTAAAAAATAACTTTAAAATAATTTCATTTGAGTTAAATGATTGAAATTAAGTTATGCGAAAACATTATTGCTGACATTTTTTTAAAGGGTAAAAAAAAGTGGGTAATACATTTTAATTGGGTAAAAAAGCGAGTAATTTTAAAGCTGCGGGTAAGTGCGGGTTTGGAGGTTTCCATTGGGTAAAAATCTACCTTATATACCCGCTAAATGCATCACTGTTGCATATTAATAAAATACAAAATAAGGCGTAAACTTTCGGAAATGTATTTATTTTTAATAATGATGTAGTTCTATACATTGAAACACTTCGTCACGACAACTACAAAAAAACTCGACTGTATGCCGCCATAGCCAACATTAAAGTGAGTAAGAGAGAGTAAAAAATGCCATTAAGTGGAAATTATATGATTTAAAATAACAAAGTACTATATTATCGTATGTCAATATCGAAGTATGATTGGTATTGACCATATTTGGTTCGTGGCAGTATTTATCGTAATCATAACATCGTTCTTATCAACCATATTTTGGTTTCTCCGAAATACAATCATATTATAATAAATTGTCTACTTTAATATGAGTATAACGACCTTATTATTGTTGAAATAAAATTGAAAATACTATACTTTGATTGTGACAAACATATATGAGTGTATAAAACAAAACATGGTTGTCGAGATCATGTCGCAATCATATTATTTCTCTGCTTGCTTTCACAAATACAAAACAAAATCATGAACATATTTTTAATGAGTCGTTAAATTGAATTTACTTTTTGTTAAATTTATATAATAACCAGCAATTAAAATTATTTATATATAGGATGTAGAAGCTGTATTTTTTGTTATCTAACTTTCAAGTTTTTCAAATGTTAAAACAAATATCAACAACAATTTATGAAATGAGCATCGACACGCCCAATGAATAAATGATAACAGGAATATAGCATTAACTACTTTGTCAAGTTTTAGGATTTAATGATAAACAGGAAAATTATTTATGTTTATCTAAAGCATAGACCAAACTAACTAACAACATTTTTTTATAATTTTCCAATTGACTTACTTATAATCAATTTTTAATAAAAATACATATGCGTAATCTGAAAATATTATTAATTCATATGTAAAGTAGGCTCATTCTTATCCCATACTCAGTTTTTTCTATTACGTAGCCTTTTTGAGCAAGATGTTGGTACAAACTTTATTAAAATTTTATAAATTTAAACAGTTTTTGACCGAGACTGTGTTGATAGGTCATATTTTAAAAATGAGTACTGATGAAAAGAAGTTAGTAGTTTTTTTATCGTTCGTTTGAACTATACTCTACATGACAATAAATCATTTAAATAAATATAATTAGAACCGTAATGCTTAAAAATCATCAAAAAAATAGTCTATTTTTTGGAAAACTAGTCGTGTATTTTTTTATTCTAAAAAAAGGATGACAAGGTTCTAAAATTTTGAAACAACGTGAATATTCGTAGGTCAAATCGTGTTTTTAATATATTTATAACTTGACATACAAGGACGTGTCTTGTCTGCCTGTATTTTGTTGTTTTATTAGTGAAAACACACACATGCAATGTATATCATGCCATTTTTGATACCAAGAAACCAAGAATAATTGCACTTAGTAAGTTTTTTGATGCCCAATAACATAATCTCTGCATATCAAGCATAATTGATCTTAGTTACTTTCAACATAACGACATACAGGTACACAAACAAACAAACGGTGATGACAGACGGAATCGCAAAACAACGCATAGGAGCGAATATTACAGACAAAGCAATATCCATGAAAAAAACATCAAAAACACGTGTTATTTTGCGAGGAATACAGCAAACACTGCGCGTGTTCTTTTTGATTTTTAATATACTTTTTGATAACTTTGTAATTTGAAGATAAATTTTAGAATTTTAGTATCATTTTTTGAAACTCTGCTACTTTCTATTCTTGCCGTTTAAAAAGTTTATTTCCCTTCTTGCAGATCATTCTATTTAGAATACTAATTGAAATAATAGCATTTCATTTTATATTTATGGGTGTGTGCGACTTTGTCTAAATAGTTGGAAATTGTCGGTGATGCAAGCTTTTCATCGTAGTACAATTTGTACAGAATCATGAACTCTGCATTACCGATAACTTCCTACAATTTAGATAATTCTGCAAATTTAGAGAAACGCAACACCATAAATAAAAAACTGCTTTTATCGTATTTAGAACTTTTGTAAAGTTGTGTAATTTTTTTACCAGGAAAGTAGTTAAAAAGGATCTAAATTATTTATTGCAATTTTCATAAAAAAGTTACGTGAGATATGAAAAAATTATTAGAAAAAATTATGTACAGTAGTGTTATTTGAACAAAAAATTAAGTTAAATGCTCCTAATGTTATTCTCCTAATGTTCCTAATGTAATTAAAATATTAACATAATTTTATTAAATCTTTTTGAATGAATTTATTGTTTAAAATTTTTATATGTTAAAATGCATATATTTCTAATGCTGTTTCTTAAATTGTAAAAGCTGTATGTAAAAAAAAAACAACAAACTCTGTAAGCATCAAAATCAAAAATAAATTCAAAAATTTCTATTACATATTCTATAAAATAAAAAGGTTTTTTATTTAATCTGGTTAGTGTTGCAAGAATTGGTTGTTTTATTTCTGTTAAAATGTTTTAATTTATTTCCAAACATGTTTTCACAACAAGGCAATTTTGCTTGGTTAAGTAATACACATTTTCCTAAAAATAAAAATACTAATATTTATTTAAAAAATTAAAATTTTAATTTTAAGTTTGCTAGATTGATGGTGGTGCAAAATTGAAACCATTTTTCCCCATTTTCAAAATGTCTGTGTTTTTCTTTTCTCTTACTTTTTTTCTTAAAATATAGGTTCGCGATGTTTGCTGTCAAATTTTCAAAAAAATGTTTCAAACTTTATCTTACTGAAATTTTGTCTAAACATTTTTTAAAGTTTGTTTATGAAAATGCAAAGAAATACTCTCAGCGATATACAATTTCATACTGAAATATTGTAGTGGGACTAGGTGCAAAAACATACGCATTATGGGGAAACTTCTGGTGTGTATATGATGCGCTCAGCGCCAAAACGGCCTAACTGACAAAATTTTTGAACTTCAGAAAACAGAAAAATGTAAATGATCATTTTTTAAAACGCTTTAGTTCGTTGTATTTTAGATAAATTATATATTGGTATATATTTTTATACTAATAATAGTAACAAGAACTCTTATATTTAAAAAATAACCATTAAAATACATACTAAAAAAAAGTTAATGTGGCTTAGGCCACTTTGACATTAATTAAAATTTGTTTCCAACTTCCTGTTAGGCCAATTTTGTATGGAAATGAAAGAATTTTTATTTATTATGTATTTTTTTATATAGCTTTAATCCAGCATCATCTTTGCTTGAGAATTTGTTTTAAATTAATTATTAAATGAATGGTTGATGGTGTATATAATTTTTAAATTCTTGCAGATCTTAATATTTATTTCCATCAATATGTCTTCTGTTTGGATACAGTGAATCCAAGTCAATTTAGATGAATATATTTTTAAAATGTCCAATTCATTGAACAAGTCCTCTTCCTTATTGGAATACTTAAATTTTATAATATGTGGATTTTCGTTTTAAAATCGAAGCCATTGAATTCTATTTTTGTTTTTTGTCCAATAATTTTTTTTTCTATTGGTAATATATTTTTCCAATGATGCAATTTTTTAAAATCATGATCTGTTATATTAATTTTTAAGTTTGAATAGTTGACTATAAATTGTATATTGTGGTCATTGTTATATTTCCATTTTGTCCATTGCATTGATCACTGAACATTATAACTCTCTGACTCTTAACATAGTTTTTTTAAATGATAGATAATACAAGATTCTATTTCTTGTGGTTCTCTTGAAGCCATCATGAATACCATACAGTATATCCACAATTGTCAGAGAGGCTATTCCAGTGGATAATACCGGAGTTGACAACGTCTTCAATAGATCAAAAGTAAAAACAGCATATTCATCGTTACTCCTTTTGGAACTGCATTCCAAATACTTATTTATATCTCTTTCAGTTGTAAGGAGTCGCATTTTATGCTCTTATAAGCATATTATGGGCTACTTAAGATATTGACAGAACATCAGTAAACTTTTCGTTCAATTTTGATATATACTATGCAAATCGGTAGCTCAAAAGGTTAGTGCGCCGAAAGGTCCCGTAACACAGGTTCAAATCTTTGCTGGGACTACTAAATCTTTTCTTAGAAAAACATTTTTTATCATTACCGCGCTACCTCTCGGTAGACAATCACTATTATTATTATGCTTGCAGATGCATATTATGGTAAAAGCTAATATCAATTAAAGTGTTAAAAGAATTAAATAAATTTGGCCTATCAACAGAATATAAACTTTTATATAAATAAATCTGGCCTTATTGACTTAGGCCATTTTGGCATTCACATTTTTTTAATTTTATGAAATGCCAAAAAAAAACTATCGCTTACCAGAGTACAACCAAAGCTTGTAAAACTTAGCCACTTTTATAGATTTAATAATTGCGAATCGAACTGCATACTCAGCTCAATATTTTTAGCAATGTGGGTTAGGCCGTTTTGGCGCTGAGCGCCTCATATGAGTCGGCAGGCTTAATTGGGTTAAAAAAAAAAACGTTTTACACACCCGCCTTCTGAGCGACTGAACTGAAATTTTTGAAAACTTGACATAATAAAATAAAAACCAGTTGGGAAGATTAGATCACATGGGAAAATTTAAAGTAGGTGTAATTATGATAGTTAGGATTATCAAAATTATAGTCGGTCTAAGCCGACTATAAATACCCTACACATATGTGTGGTTACCATTCAAAGTGATATATAGGTCACCAGGGTATACGAATCCTGAAAATAACTACAAACATTCAATCGCTGAAGAATTTCCATTCATTTGATACCCATATTTACAAATGGGTAGATGTACCGAATTTTGATTTTTTTTTTTTGTGAACCACAAGTCTTTTTGCCGGAAAACATTATTATAATGTATTTGAGCATGATATCAATATATATTTGACCAAAAAAGTTTACCTAAGCACGTATACATAAAAATTGATCTTTATATGTACATTTTATATGAGGTATTTGAACATAAGTGGTCGGATCATAGGTCACAATGGACCGATCTCGCCAATTTTTTCGCACATACAGCGTAGGTATATAGTAATCTAAGTTATAAGTTTCATTTATCTAGCTCTTCAATTTTAAAAGTAGTAGGGATTTCAACAGACAGACAGACGGACAGACAGACAGACGGACAGACGGACAGACGGACATCGCTAAATCGACTCAGGAGGTCATGCTGATCAAGAATATATATACTTTTCCATACCGGAGATGCTTCCTTCTGGGTGTTACAAACGGCGTACCAAACTGAATATACCCTTTCACTCTTAGTGTAGGGTATAATAAAACGAAATTGGGAAATATATACTGCATATTTGGTATGCAAATATATTTCGTTATGTTTTATTGTGTTTAATATTTTGCTTTAAATTGAGAAAATTACAAATGAAATTGAAATATTTCATTTTAATTTGCAATTATTCCAAATGAAATTGAGATTTTACAATTAATATTTCAAAAATTCCAAATAACATTGAGATTTTTTCCATTCAAATTGGAGAAAATTCCAAATAAAATCTAGATTTTTTAATTTGAAATTGAAAAAAATTCGAAATGGATGAATGAAATTAATAAATTTGCAAAAGATATTGAGATTTTTCTTATGAAATTTGTAATAAATTAAATGGAAATAACAAAGAAATTAATATTATTTAAATATTTTTTCGCACGCCGACAGTACATACATACAGTGATGTAAAAATAATAGGGACACCAATTATTGAATAAGTCATATTTTCTACTGGGTTATATACAACAACAAAGTAATCAAACGAGTTTTCAAACATTTTTTATATGCTGAATAGAATACTAATATCTGAGCATAATTATTCAGTCTATTTTTGAAAAATTCCAATCAGATTGTCGCAAGCTTCGAGTATTTGCTGTGCAAATTAATAAGGACAGTTTCGAAAATTGTTTAATATTTTAAAAATTTCTATTTTAATTTAACAATTCGACTTTGATAAGATAATAGTATGTTCTTGAGATGAAAAATAAATATTATTTATTCACTTATAAAACTAAGTTGTTGTAAATGGGCCGATCAAAGCACTGCAGCGCCGAAAAAAGGAAACTCATAAAAGAACTACAAAGGTTTGGTAAATTAATTGGTCGAAAAATTAAAGGCACGTGGTCGAAAAACAAAAATTTCGCCTATAACAAAAAGAAATATTTTGCGACATGTAAAAAGAACCCTTTTGCCAGAGCTTTGAAAAAGGAGTTAAATCTCGACTTGGATACATCTACAATTCAAAGAATGTTGATTAACGAAAATTTAAGAGCAAGAAGTGCAAGAAACACAATATTTTTTTTCTCAAAAAAAAAAAAAAAAGTGAAACGATTGAATTTTGCAGAACAACATATTTCGTGGCCTGAAAATAAATGGCGTAATATTTTTTGGACGGATGAGACTAAAGTTAATTTATTTAACTTTGATCGTATTATACCTCTTGTCCGACGACCTGTAATTACATACATATTAAGATCGTCATATTAAGACCGTCAAACATGGCGGAGGCTGTATAATGGTATGGGGATGTTTTTCCTACTATGGAGTAGGCGCTATTCATAAAATTGAGGGTATAATAAAAGCTGAGGATTAGTAGACATATCAAACGATGTAATGCTACCATTTTCTGAGGACAATATTCGACATCGATGAGTGTTTCTGCAGGATAATGACCCGAAACACACATCGAAGCGTGCTAAACAATGGTTCGACAGTAATAAAATAGATGTTTTAAACTGTATTTCTCAATAACTAAAAGATAAAAATCCATCAAATAATAAAGAGCTTTGGTGGCCGGAAATTGGTCGACTCAATGCCGAGTCGTCGTTTGGCAGTAATAATTAACAATGGACAATCAACAAAATATTAAAATAATAAAAAAAATAAAATTTTATTTATTTTCAATAATTTAAAAAAATATATATATTCTATTAGTTTTGATTACATTAAATTGAATTTACTATTCTGAAGAGTTTGTAAAAATACATTCGCGAATGAAAAAAAAATCATTCTTTTCATTCTAATTCATTCGGAGAATGTATTTTAAAATCATAAATTCTTTACGAAAAATTCTCTCGCGAGAACTATTAGCTTTAATTCTTTTCACGAATTAATGAAACGACAAGAATATGGCTTTTGTTCTTAAACGATAAGAAAGATATGATAAATTCGCATAATATTAAAATTTACGAATGAAAATAAATGTCAAAAAATGTTCTCTTTCATTCTTTTTATATATAACTTTTATAGATAAAAATGGAAATACTTGGAAGGTTTCTATGGACCAACTGGCTCGATTAGGATTTGGCCAGAACAAACGTACGTCATTGGGAATCGGTTTCAATCGGATTTGGCCAGAACCCAATTGCGTCATTGGACATTTTTTTTGGACAAATTGGTTACTTTGGGATTTGGCCAAAACCAACTTGCATCATTGGACTTTTGTTTGGACTATTGGTTTTATTGGGATTTGGCCAGAACCCACTCGCGTCATTGGAACTTTTTTGGGTGAATCTGTTCCATTGGGATTTGGCCAGAACCCACTTGCGTCATTAGAACTTTTTTGGGTGAAAATGTTTTAAAGTGATTTGGCCAGAACCCAAATGCGTCATTGGAAATTTTTTTGGACAAATCGTTTCCATTGGGATTTGGCCAGAACCCAACTGCATCATTGGACATATTTTGGACAAATTGGTTCCATTGGTATATATAATGTCCAATGACGCAAGCGAATTCTGGCCAAATCCCAATCCCAATGGAACCGATTTGCCAAAAAAAAATGTCCAATGACGCAGTTGGGTTCTGGCCATATCCAAATTGAACCAATTTGTCCAAAAAATGTCCAATGACGCAGTTGGGTTCTGTCCAAATACCAATGGAACTGATTTGTAAAAAAAAAAATGCTCAATGACGCAAGCAGGTTCTGGCCAAATCCCAATGGAACCGATTTGTCCGAAAAATGTTGTTATGCAATTACGCAAGCGGGTTCTGGCCAAATCCCAATGGAACCGATTTGTCCAAAAAAGAGTCCAATGCGGCATGCGGGTTCTGGCCAAATCCCAATGGAACCAAATTGTACAAAAAAAAAAATTCCAATGACGCAGTTGGGTTTTGGCCAAATCCCAATGGAACCGATTTGTCCAAAAAAATGTTCTATAACGCAAGCGGGTTCTGGTCAAATCCCACTGGAATCGATTAGTCAAAAAAAAAAGTCCTATGACGCAGTTGGGTTCTGGCCAAATTCCAATTTAACCAATTTGTCCAAAAAATGTCCAATGACGCAGTTGGGTTCTGGCCAAATCCCAATGGAACCGATTTGTCCAAAAAAATGTCCATGACGCAAGCGGGTTTTGGCCAAATCCCAATGGAACCGATTTGTCCGAAAAAATGTTCAATGACGCAAGCGGGTTCTGGCCAAATCCCAATTGAACCGATGTCTCCAAAAAAATGTCCAATGACGCAAGCGGGTTTTGGCCAAATCCCAATGGAACCGATTTGTCCAAAAAAATGTCCAATGATGCAGTTGGGTCCTGGCCATATCCATATGAAACCAATTTGTCCAAAAAATGTTCAATGACGCAGTTGGTTTCTGGCCAAATCCCACTGGAACCGATTTGTCCAAAAAAATGTCCAATGACGCAAGCGGGTTCTGACCAAATTCCAATGGAACCGTTTTGTTCAAAAAAATGTCCAATAACGCAAGCGGGTTCTGTCCAAATCCCAATGGAACCAATTTGTCCAAAGAAATATCCAATGATGCAGTCGGGTTCTGGCCAAATACGAATGGAACCCATTTGTCCAAAAAAATGTCCAATGACGCAGTTGGGTTCTGGCCAAATTCCAATGGAACTGATTTGTCCAAAAAAATGTCCATTACGCAAGTGGTTTCTGCTAAATCCCAATGAAACCAAAAATGCAATAAAATGTATGAAATAGGAATATAAAAGAATTATTCAGAATATTCTTTTTTAATCCAGTACATTTATATACATGAATTTATCATTTCATAAATTCGCGAGAGAATGAAATTCACAGAATTTTAAACAAATTCAAAAATTCGCGAATGAATGAAATGAAAAATTCCCAGAAAGAATATTCTTTACAGAATGAATGTATTTCAAATATTCTACGAACCCTGCTATTCTGTGCTGTCACAATTCACATTTTCAAAAATTGCTGCTGTCACAGCAGCAGCAATCATTAGAATGCAATTGGGTCGTGGACCACTCCAAAGGGTACCATTAGTCTTCTAATGAGGTTCGCTATCCATTTCCGCAATAACATTTTTTTGGGCAAAACGTGGTTTTTGACCCTCTTTTGGGGGTCAGGGACCACTGAGAGTAGGGACCACCAGAGAGTGGGACCACCGATTTCTGCAATAAAAAATTTGTCGGCCTTTATATCACTTTCCGCCCATTTTCCACCCACTTTTGTCCACCCACATTTTTCCAACCACTTCCGACCAACTCCCACATCAAGCAAACGAACGGACAGACAAATTAACAAGCGATCAAATGAACAATCGTCAATCGAACAAACGAACGAACTACTCGAAGCTCGAACAACGATCGAGCAATCGAGCTACTCGAAGAAACGAGCTACTCGAATAGCTCGAACAAACGAACGAACCCGGGTAGTTTGGTTTTGCGAACTACCCGGGTAGCTCGGGTACCCGGGTATTACCCGGGCCTTCGAGTGGCCGGGTACCCGGGCTACTCGAAAACACTCGTATGAAATCGGCTATTTTGTAACAACTTGTTACAAAATAGCCGACAATCGTTGTTCGGGTTTTTGCAAACAACAATAAGCCGAGTAGTCGGTCATTGTTCGGTTGCTGCGAATTACTGTCGTAGTTCATATTCAGAAACGACAGCAATGGTTCGTGAATTGTTCAACGCGGTTGCGTAAGACCTATAGCAAGTTGGCAACTCTTAAGTGACGGACAGTGTATTTAAACAAGCTCTCAAATTTCATAAGGATTTTAAGTGTTTACATTGTGCTTTTTATTCTAAATTGTGATTTGTGTCTATATATAGAATACACTGAAGTGTTTTTTATAATACAACCGAAACCGGCTTCATTCAATAAGCTAATAAATTGATTCTTAATTGAATCTTACTCAGACAACAAGAACGCTAAGTGAAAATTAGCAAATAAAAATTCCATAAATACGTCAATTTGTTTTATTTTTTTTATTCTGTCTTGCTCTCTTAATATATAAAAAGTTCGAAACTTTGACAGATTGCTGTTCTGTGCTTTTTAAATAATCGAGCTTTTAAAAAAGTATATACATCGCCATACCTGAAGTCCTAATAGTGATTGCATACTTTTAGGCTGCTTATTATTACTAATTATAAGTACTTTTTAAACTTTTCTGTATAATTTTGAAAAAATGCAGTGCTGTTATTCAAATTTTCATATAAAAGATGATTCCGAATCTTTAGTGCCGTGTTGGATATGTGAGGATTGTTACCATATTAAATGCGTTGGGCTCTCAGGAAGAGTTTTGGATCAAATAAATGATAATAAAGGATTACGATGGTGTTGTAGTAAATGCAGAGCATCTGATGCAGAGCTTTACAAGATATTTAAAGCAACTAGGAACGGTTTCAAAGATATTGGAAACGACCTAACAAAACTTTTAAACAAATTCAACATTATGAAACTTTGTTTAAAGAATTCAAATATCCTGAAGACCCTATTTTAAAAAACATATCGCCGAAAAGAAAGAAAAACAATTTGAATTTACGAAGCACAAAAAATAAATTGCCAATCCCTAGTACTTCTAATCTGTCCAACCGGGCAGTTTCAAATGAGGTGCTTGGTGATGATCTTTATACTGATAACAATAATAATAAAACTGGACCTCCTATCCCAAACGAATCTCCTGCTATAGAATCAATGAAAATAAATACAACCGAACTTCTTTTACCATCGGATAATACTTCAAGCGCGTATGTGCCTCGAGAATTGGTTATTATACCTCCTAAATATAAGATATTTGCTTCACGTTTCGCTACGGATACTTCCGAAGATGATATAAAATATTATATATCATCAAAGATTAAATCGTGTGCTGATGTCTAAGTATATAACTTCAATTTTTAATACTCGAGACAAAGATCATCATTTAAAATCAATATTCCCAAGGAATTTTTCGATGCCGTATTAGACATATCTTTTTGGTCACGAAATACTTTAATACATGAATTTATTTATAAAGCAAATCCTAGACCTTTAAATATGGTGCATTTACCCACAAGGTCAGAAAACCAAAACATTTCAAAAAACTAAATTACGACATTAAATTACTAAATTACCATTTGCTATCAAAATGTTAGAGGAAGTTTTAATTTTACAAATAAAATTATAGTGTTTACAGAGACTTGGCTTCGTGACAATGTTCTTAATTCTGAAGTTTTATGCAATTCCAATCAAATATATAGAAAGGACCGTTTGCATAAAGTTGGTGGCTGTGTGATGATTGCTGTTAGCACATCCCTATCTTCCGAATATGTTCCTAATCTTGAATTTGTGTGCGTGTTAATAAAATTAAACAAGTCGAAACTTTTTATAACGTGTTCTTATATTCCTCCGAACTCCAAACTATCTGTTTATTTAAGACATTGTGAAGCTATCAAAGATATTCATTCAAATTTAGAATCAAAAGACAGTCTACTAATTTTTGGAGATTTTAACTTACCTTTTGTTAGTTGGACATATCATGGACGGATCAAATTATTTAACACCTGGCACTAGCCTTATTTGGATTAACGATTTTTTCGACGTGCTGCTTGATTTATCAGTAAATCAGGTCAACAATGTTTTTAATAGAAACGAAAGATTATTGGACCTTATATTTATTGACAACAACATTATAGACTCATCTGTAAACCGAATCGATCCTTTCTCAATTCCAGAAGACAATCATCATCCTACAATAGAACTTACTATTAACCTGGAAAATAAATCTACTCCATCCAGGCAATCTAAACCCAAGTACTCTTTTTGTTTTAATAAAACGAACTATATGAAATTGAACAAGCTAATCTCTGAAACTGACTGGAATTTTATCTATGAAGGCACTGATGTCGATTACGCAGTATTTCTCTTTAACAAAATGCTGTACAAATATTTTAAAACTTGTGTTCCGAGGCAACAACAATTATCCAATTCTAATAGACCTTTATGGTTTACACCTGAATTAACAAGCTTAAAGAATCAAAAAGATAGACAATTTAAAAAACTTAAAAACAGCGGTAAATCCTACGATTATACTCGATATTCCCTTACTCGGTATAAATTCCATTTACTAAATAAACAGTGTTATAACAATTACATAAACCAGTTAAAATATAATATTAAAAGAAATCCAAAATCTTTCTTCGACTTCATTAACGCGAAACGTAAAATATCTGCATTTCCGCCTAAAATGAAATTAAATGACAATGCCTCATCTAATGAGTTCGAAATAGCAAATATGTTTGCGAAATTCTTTAAATCTACGTATTCAACAAAGCAGTATAATAGCAATCTACGATATCCACACAGTATTCCTCAAGCAAACTTTATTAACATACCTGATCTTGATCCAGAAACTATGTTGTCATATTTAAAATCTATAAAGATTTCGAACTCCCCAGACCCAGATAATATTCCTAGCTGTATACTAATATATTGTGCCAACACTTTGTGTTTTCTTCTTACTGGGAGTTTCAAGTTGTCTTTAAGTAAAGGAATATTCCCTGACGTATGGAAAGAATCATACATAAAACCTTTATTCAAATATGGCAGCAAATCGGATATTACTAATTACAGATGTATAGCTAAACTTAGCGCAATACCAAAAGTATTTGAACACATTATTACAAACCACCTTTATCACAGTGTTAAACCGATAATATCATCAGCCCAACACGGTTTCATAAAAGGAAAATCTACCAGCACAAATCTTCTTGAATATACATCAAAGGTAATACACGATTTTACAAATGGATTTCAAACTGATGTGATATATACGGATTTCAGTAAAGCATTTGATATTGTAAATCATGATTTGTTATTAGCAAAACTTGATATTATAGGATTTCCATCTATTCTTCTATTATGGATCAACTCTTATTTAAAAAGCAGAAGACAGAGAGTGCTTTTTAAGGATACCCTTTCTGATTTTATACGTGTCGCATCCGGAGTCCCCCAAGGAAGGCATCTAGGGCCACTATTTTTTATTCTTTTCATAAACGATCTTCCCTCTATTATAAATCATAGCGAAATACTATTATATACTGATGATGCCAAGTTTTATCTGTCATATAAAAGCCCTGAGCATCACTTATACTTACAGGATGACCTATACAAAGTGGTTGAGTGGTGCAACTATAATTGCCTTAAACTTAATATAAAAAAGTGCAAACAGATGACATTTACACGTAAAAAACATCATATAACAAGCTACGAAATTCTTGATTGCCCACTTGATTCAGTTACCGTATTTAACGACCTTGGTGTAACTATGGACCCGAAGCTACGTTTTCACACTCACATAAGCCATATGATAAACAAGGAAAAAGGAGTGCTAGGATTTATGAAACGTTGCGCAAAGGAATTTGATGATCCTTATACAACTAAATTATTATACACCTCACTTGTACGGCCAATACTGGAATATGCATCTGTAGAATGGTATCCCCATTACAATGTATATATCGATATGATTGAATCAGTGCAAAAGCAATTTTTACTATTCGCACTTAGAAATCTCCACTGGAATTCAAATATTAACCTTCCATCGTATGAGAGCAGATTTAAACTAATTCGCCTTCCAACTTTAAAAAGTAGACGCACAATGCTAAATGTAACATTTTTGCATAAACTTATAAACGGTGACATACATTCTATATATTTAATAAATACAACGACATTTAACATTCCATCCCGTACGTCTAGACATTATAAGCCTTTACATCTATGTTTATGCAATACAAACTTCTCACAGAACAATCCGTTTCGTTGTATTTGTAATGACTTTAATAACCTATATCATCTTATATTACAATGTGACTCCACTGACATTTTAAAACAATTAATACTTGACCATTTAAATAAATAAATATACACTTAAATATGTGCCAGCTGATGATACTAAATCTGTAGCTGAATTGAATCACAGGACAGGCCGGACTGTTGCTGCCGGTCACCATGTCCGTACGATACACGGACGAGTTTCTCGGTCGGTTGGGCGGGTATGTGGGATCGCAGGGATTTGTCGAAAAAAAAAACACACATGAAATTATCAGTTTGTGTTGTTGTCATGTGTGTCAATCAAAAACAAGATCATGTGGACGCTACAGCGCGCCGCGTGCGTATTCAGTGTTGCTTAGTGGCAATTAATTTATATAATTTGAATGTTGCATTTTAAAAGTAACATACAAATATTTAGATTATAAATGCATTAAATACAATGACATTTTTTATGGAACCGGAAGTGGAACTGGAATCGTTATTTAATTTTTTATAGAACCGGAATTGGAACAGAAAACCAGAACCGGAACTGAAACTGGAACCATTACTAAATTAATTAGATCAGAAATTAGTATATCTAAAAAATAATAATTAAATCAATTTGGACCATGTATTTGGAAACAAAAACAAATATTAATTAAGTTACACATGTGGACAATGGCATTTTAAAAAATATTGAGCTTTGCAAATTTTTTTTATACATATTGATTGTCATACAAAATATGTTTTGTATTTTTGTCAAATATTTCATTCACTTATTTCTCAAAAGACTAACGTTTAAGATCGTGTCCCCGTTAAATGCGACTATGAAACCATGCGACTTTATAAATGGTCAATTCCCATATATTATTATATTTGTTAGTTTAAAACATACATATAGGAATGAGACCCACGACGTTTGAATGCAAACACAAATTATTTTCTATTTTCTCTAAAAGTTTATTTTGCCCCTTATCATGCATCTTTTTATGATCGTCTCGTTTTCAGTCCCCTTCGTCTAAAATTGGTGTAACGTATTTAAAAGGTTTTTTTTCGTTTCGCTCTTTGATTCGAACGTTTGTTCAATAATTTTGTTTTGCCAACTATTTTTTTGATATAAAAAAATTTAATTTTTTTTACCTTCGTGTATGATTTATATAAAACAACTCTCAAGACAAACGTACTCAGCGTTTCGTTTGATACATGAATTAAAAATTGTAGTCACACGTTATTCAACCGATTTTGAAACAAATTGTAGCCGATATCGTTGTTACCGGGAAATAAATGATCAGGCGGTTAATATAATAAATTGTCGCCCATTCGAGCTTAATGGCTGCCTTTTGAAACTATCTCCTAATATTCTACAAATTCTATCATTCTGTCACCCAAATTCCTTCGTTAAAGGTTACTAAGTTTTGTCTAATTTCTAAAGTGTCGCCTGTCCATGATTTTACGCCCGTCTTACACCACCCCTATACTCATTTTGGTGATGTTAAAGATAAAATGTCAATATTTAATATATATTATTTTAAACATTTCAGATGTGTCCAAATCTTTGAAACCACACCATCTGGAAAGATGATTTTTAGCTAATAACTTAAAATTGTATTGTTTCACCATACCATACATATTGGTGTTAAATATATACGGAATATAGTTAAAATAGATGAAGATGTAGTAATGTATTTAAATATTTTGGACGTATTAGAAAAGAGAAAATGTAGTTATTTTCAATACAAATGTATTAAAAATTATATATAAATGCAGTAGAATTGTTTAGTTAATTGCATACATAATAACTATATCAATGAAGTAAAAACGAATACATTTGTGTATGGACGTAAATCAAATACATATGTATTTATTTTAAAGACATTTTTCTTCCTTTTGATACAGTTTTTTCTGTTGTATATATACTAGCTGGACATGGGCACAGCTTCACCGGTGCGAAGTTTTTGTATATATTTTTTTGATTTGATGTATATATTAGTACAATAAGAAGTGATTATTTTACAGTTCAACAAAATTAAAATTCCGTAGATAATCAAAAAGTCAGTTTATAAAAAAGTAAAAATTAAAAAATTAATAATTAAAAATAATGCAAAAATTGTACTTATAATTTAACATATTTAAAGAGAAATTAGATGTGTTGTTACTTATAAATAGTAGATTTAAGATGTTAATAGATTATTGTTCTGAAAAATGTATTAGTATATAATACATAAAACTACATGTTTTATTTATATATTAAATATTAAGTGGTGATGAATTCCAGAGTTGCATTGCGTTAATGAAAAATAGCCTTTGCGATTGTAGATAGTTAAATTTAAAATTAAATTGATGCTTCTATTTGAAACGCAAAGACGTAGCTTATCAGAAAGATATGATGGCATTTTGTAATATATAATAACTTTTGCAGAAATATGCAGTTTCATATATCCAGATAGTTTGAAATGTTACAACCTAAAATGTCCTTACTTACATCTTCGACAAGTGATAAAGTCTCAAGGGAAAAACATATCTTACATACGTCTTACGTCACATTATTAAAATCTCCCCTTAGGAGGTCAGGAGTAATAGCATTTGTATGGAACATGCCACTCCCCTTTGTCCAATCTATCCATAGTGGCTATATAAACGAATCCTTATTATTAAAATACAATTCCCATTGGTGATGCACTTAATGCATTCTCATACCATACACAAAACTCGATTTTTCCGATGTTCCGGTTTTTCCTTGGAAGTTTTCCGAATTCCCAGTATTGAGACTAATAAAACAAAAAATAATCATCCAAATCAGTCGATCTATTCTCATGTTTTTGCAAGACTAATGCACGGCAATTAATTTTTATATACATAGATAGATATGTATATACATTTCATTATGTTTTTACGTAAAAATATAAAATATTTATATTTTTATTGCGTTTTTTGGCTAGTTTGTTGAACCGGAACTGGAACCATTACTGGGAACCGGAATTGGAATCGTTATTTTATTTTTTATAGAACCGGAACCGGAACTGAAACCGAAATAAAAAATAATTTAAGAACCGGAACCGGAACCATTTTTTTATTTTTTATAGAACCGCAGAGAATAGAATTTCGGTTCCTAGCCCTGCTGAAAATCAAAATTTCCACTTAAAATTCAATTTTTCAATTAAAATTCAATTTTTCAATTAAAATTCAATTATTACTAAAAAAAAACCTAATTTTTCAATTAAAATTAGATGTTTCACTAAAAAAATCAAATTTTCACAAAAAAATGCTATTTTTTTGCTAAAAAATAAAATTCAATTTTTAACAAAAATTAATTTAAATTTAAAGAATTTAATTATTTCAGATTGGTTTTAACGGACCATGTATATTGCTTATTTTTTAAAAATTACAAATATATAAAAACATTATCATTTTAAATACGCGGAGGAAAAAAGTTCTAGAATTCAGAAGGAATCAAGAAGAATACGGAGTGATATACAGCTTTACCGAAAAATTATTAATTTCAAGAAATGGATTTTCTTAGTTGTCAAAAAAGTAACTAAGTAGAATTATTCTTAGATTCAGTTATTAATTTCTTATGTATCAAAAAAGTAACTAAGTAGAATAAGTCTTGAATTCAGTTATTAATTTCTTAGGTATCAAAAATGTGGTTGTTGTTTTCGCCCCAAAATGTAATGAACACGTGTTCGTATAGTTGTTGTTTTTTCGATCATGCTTTGTCGCTATTATGTTTTGTTTTACCTTGTCCGTCTGTCAGCTCCATCTGTTTGTTCGTGTGTCTATCTGTCGATATGTTGAAAGTAACTAAGAGCAATTATTTCGAAGCTAACATAAAATTAAAAAATATAGTCGAGTTAATTTATTGTTTATTTAGAACTTTATTACCTATATGCATTTTTGTATAGTAAATGACTTCTTTGAATACTTAATGTAATTGAATTGTTTATTTTATTTCATTTTTATTATTATTATTATTTAATTTAATTTCTGTATATTATTCTGAAACCGTTTACTTACCTTATACACTTTCTCCTCGTCTGTTGCCTCTTCTGTTGGTTATGTTTAAACCCTCCGCACGTTACCATAAGCATTGTATAGTGTATTTAGATAACAATGGACTGAAATCAACTTGGTATTTATGCAAAATTGAACCCAAATTTATGTTTACGAACTGAAACCATACCAATATTCGTAGGAAAAATCGTTTATTCTATATATATCTTTAACATTCATACATACACATACGCTTGCTTGTCTGGCTGTGCTTTGTTGTTCTACTCGTGAAAACACACACATGCAAACATTGTATATCATGCCGTTTTTTGATACCTAAGAAGAAAAAAATTTGAAATCCAGACAAATTGTACTTATTTACTTTTTTGATACCTAAGAACTTAATGTCTGAATATCTAGAAAAATTTGGCTTAGTTCCTTTCAACAGACAGACAGGAAGACTAACAAACAGATGACGAGCTCGCAAAACAAAGCATATCGATGAAAACAACAACAATATATGAACACGTGTTCTTTTTGCGATGAATACAGTAACAATTTTGTGTGTTCTTTTTGGTTTTTAATAATCAATAAATTAACTTCTGAAAATCCAGTTCAATAAAGTTTGTTTACTTTTTTGACAACTAAGTAATTTGCTTTCTTGATATCCAGATGACAAATTCTTGAATTTTAGTAGTATTTAATTGATATTAGTCAAATTATACTATTTTTCTTTCTAACCGAATTCTTCTCGAGTTTTAGAATTTTATTTCCCTCCGTGTAATAGTTCATTTCTTTTTCATGACATTTATATAATTTTCGCTTGCAAAAAAAAATGTATGATGCTATAAATATTTTACTAATATTTGAAGATTATATTTAAAATATGATTTATTATACCCTACACTAAGAGTGAAAGGGTATATTCAGTTTGGTACACCGTTTGTAACACCCTGAAAAAAGCATCTCCGGTATGGAAAAGTATATATATTCTTGATCAGCATGACCTCCTGAGTCGATTTACCAATGTCCGTCTGTCTGTCTGTCCTTCTGTCTGTCTGTTGAAATCACGATTACAGAAAAAGTTGAAGAGCTAGAGCAATGAAAGAGGCAAGAAAATTGGCATGATCGGTCTATTGTGACCTGAGAACCGACCACTTATGTTCAAATACCTCATATAAAATTTACATCTACAAATCAATGTTACTGCATACGTGCTTAGGTAAACTTTTTTGGTCCAATATATATTGACGTTATGCTCAAATACTTGTGGTTCCCAAAAAATTGAAATTCGGTACACCTACCCATTTGTAAATATGGGTATCAAATGAAAGAAAATTCTTCAGGAATGGAAAGTTTGTAGTTATTTTCAGGATTCGTATACCCTGGTGACCTATATACCACTTTGAATGGTAACCACACATATGTGTAGGGTATTTATAGTCGGCTTAGACCGACTATAATTTTCATAATCCTAACTATCATAATAACACCTACTTTAAAATTTCCCATGTGATCTAACCTTCCCAACTGGTTTTTATTTAATGTAGGGAAAAGGTCCGTAGGTTGGACATAGTCTTGTATTTTGTCTATAACATTGTGTGTGCAAACAAGTTAGTAGAATAATATATACTAATTTAAAGTGCAATTAATGGGTTATCTTTTATGGAAGAAACTTTTATGGTTACATAAATTTAAAAAAAAAATACAGCTTACTTCCTGAAGAACAAAAAAAAAATGCAAAAAAAAATTGGTCCGAAGGTTGGGCCACCACGAAAAATCGTTAAAAACCTTTCAAGAAATACCGAAAATGAATTATTTTAATTATATTATCGTTTTTCAACTAATTTGTATAATTTTTCATTTAATAGAACTTGCAAAATCATGAACTAGTGATGATAATTCATTTTGATATTTTATACGTAATTGTGAACCGAAAACCCTGAATTGAAAAATCATTCAAAATTAACTAAAAATGTTTTAATCTCACACTCTATATTAAAAAAAATCACTATTAAACTTGCGTTTGAGCAATTATTTGCTAGGAAAATCTTTGTGAGTGCTTCTAATAATGAGAAAATGGGTGGCCCAATCTACGTACCTTGAGTGACCCAACCTACGTTTTTATCAAATTTTGAGAAAAATACTATATATTTTTTTGCATCAAATTTTTATAGAAAACTTGCTTACATTATAAAAAGTTATTCATGAACGACATTTTAATGCATTTAACTTTGATTTTATAATGTAAATTGACAACCTAATCAACACTTGAAAAAGTCAACAAAAAACTTTTTTTGAGCACATTTTAGTATTCTCCTGGATTAGTTATAAGCAACAGGCCATTTCACTTCAAAGTTTCGAGAAAAGTGGGAGGGCAATGTTACTTGAGATGTACCATTAAAACTTTAAGATCGCCAGTGTAAAAAAAACAAAAAATAGCGGTGACCCATCCTACGGACCTTTCCCTTAGTTTTTGTTTCCCTGAATTAACATTATTATACCCTACACTAAGAGTGGTATATTCAGTTTGGTACGTCGTTTGTAACACCCAGAAGGAAGCGTCTCCGGTATGGAAAAGTATATATATTCTTGATTAGCATGATCTCCTGAGTCGATTTAGCGATGTCCGTCTGTCTATTTGTCCCTCTGTCTGTATTTTGAAATCACGATTACAGAAAAATTAGAAGAGCTAGAACAATGAAACTATAGATTTAGATTACTTATATATCTAAGCTGTTTAGCATGATCTATTGTGACCTAAGAACCGACCACTTATGTTCAAATACCTCATATAAAATGCATATCTACAGATCAATTTTTCTGTATACGTGCTTAGGTAAACTTTTTTTTTTGTAAAATATATATTGACTCATGCTCAAATACATGAAAATAATGGTTTCCGTCGAAACGACTAGTGGTTCAACAAAAAAAAATCGAAATTCGGAACACCAACCCATATGTAAATATGGGTATCAAATGAATGTAAATACTTCAGCGATGAAATTTTGTAGTTATTTTCAGGATTCGTATATCCTGGTGACCTATATACCACTTTTATTGGTAACCACACATATGTGTAGGGTATTTTGATTTTGATAATCCTAACTATCATAATAACACCTACCTCAATTTTTCACTGAAAAATCTGTTTCAATTCAAATTAAATTTGTCATTACAAACTAACTTTTTTTTTATTGTAAAAATTCAAAAATTCTATTTTTACTAAAAATATGTAAAATACTTTTTATGCTAAAACTTACCTTTTTAACCAAAAATTATACACTTTATTAATTTTTAATTTTTCAGAAAGAAATAAAAAACATCAATTTTTCACAAATAAATTCAGTTTTTCACTAAAAAATTTAATATTTAATTCAAAAATTCAAATTTAAAAAAAAATCATATTTTAATAAAAAGGCACTTTCAATTCTAATTATCTCTGGTTTAGACCATTATTAAGCAGTTAATTTAATATTAATACACTTTGAATATTAATTAATTATTTCATTAAAACAAAAAAATAAAGTTAACTCAGGGAAACAAAAAATACATTAAATAAAAATTATATATTGGTAAAATATTTATAGCATCTTAATTTTTTTTTTGCAAGCGAAAATTATATAAATGTTAGGAAAAAGAAATCAATTATTATTTAAAATGATAAAGTTTAAATATATTTGTAATTTTTAAAAAATAAGCAAAATACATGTACCATTAAAACCAATCTGAAATAATTAAACTCTTTAAATTAAAATTTGTCTTTAAATTTTCCGGATTGTAATCCCCTACTGGATGTTTTCTTTTGTATTATTTAGTTATTAATTTTTTGGAATGTTTAGTGAAATATTAATTTAAAAAAAAAAAAAAATTGAATTTTTATTAAAAAATTGATTTTATTGAAAATTTTAATTTTTAGTGGAAAATTTAATTTTTGTTAAAAATTGAATTTTTTTTAGCATAAAAATAGCATTTTTAGTGAAAAATTGTTTTTTTTTAGTGAAACATCTAATTTTAATTGAAAAATTAGATATAGGTCACCAGGGTATACGAATCCTGAAAAAAACTATAAACTTTCAATCGCTGAAGAATTTCTATTCATTTGATACCCATATTTACAAATGGGTAGGTGTTCCGAATTTCGATTTTTTTTTGGGACCCACAAGTCGGTTTGCGGGAAAACATTATTTTTTGTATTGAAGCATGAAGTCAATATATATTTGACCAATAAAGTTTACCTAAGCACGTATACAGTAAAATTTATCTGTTGATGTGAATTTTATATGAGTTATTTGAATATAAATGGTCAGATCACAGGTCACAATGGACCGATCTTTTTTCACACATACAGCGTAGGTATATAAGTAATCTAAATTATGAGTTTCATTCATCTAACTCTTCAATTTTTTAAGTAGTAGAGATTTCAACAGACAGATGTAAAGACAGACAGACGGACAGACAGACGGACAGACAGACGGACATCGATAAATCGACTCAGGAGGTCATGCTGATCAAGAATATATATACTTTCCATACCAGAGATGCTTCCTTCTGGGTGTTACAAACGGCGTACCAACCCTTTCATTCTTAGTGTAGGGTATAAAAATCGATTCCGTTTTCGGAATCAGCGTCACAATTTTAACTAGAAAGTGATGCAATTTTTACTGCACCAATATTATTGTAATAAAATATTTCTAAGACTTTATTCAAGTTTAAAGTTAGAACTATTATTCGTTATAATAATAGTTTGGCAATACAGTCCTATAAGAACTTAGGCCGAGCTCTCTCAACATTTTGAGCTGTGCATGTTATATTTGTACTCAAAGTGGTGGGACCTAAAGTTTATTGCCGAATCCGAACGGCGGGTGAGAGCTTTTCATAGGCAATGTTTTACTCTGGTAGGTTTGCCATTTACTGTCGAGAGGTAGCGCGGTATAGAAAAATGTTCCTATGAAAAGATGTTGTTATCCCCAGTCCAGACTTGAACCGGGGACCTTTCAGCTTGCGGTCCAACGCAATAAGCTACTGCAGCTATTAGTATACTTATATATCAGAAATAGTACGTGTTGTAGAATTTAGTGGTTTAGAGACCATTGCTCAATTTTAAAGACAAATATTTCCCCCCCAGACATTATGATAGTTTTCTGACTTCGTCTACTGGATATAACTCCTTAACGGTATTGTTAATAGAAAACCATTTAAAATGATGGTAAAAGATACAAACTTAAAGTGTTCAGTGGAAATCATCCTACAAAATGACGAATTATATTGGTTATCCTTTCATCCTTTTAGGACCACATAGCGCCTAACCTAGACGTGTAGAGCTATATGTTTATACTACATTTTTGATCCACTGATCCACTGAGACAACCTGTAAATAAAAAAAATGGAGTTCTATAGCCGCACAGTGTATAAATAAAAAAATTAATAAAAAAATTAATGAAAGAAAAAAAAAATTATAAATAAAAACACAAAATATAAAAAATATTTTTTTTTATATTTTAACTTAAAATAGCTTAACTTAAAATAGCTCGTTTGGTACAAACAATGTTATTTACCCACAAACAAAGTCAAGCAGTGCCAATATTGTGCTTTTGTGTGCGTTTTTCATATTTCTTGTACCCATATCTCCGGAACTACGTTGGTTAAAATACTGAAATTTTGTATTTTAAGTAGCTACGCCGTTAATCCTGAATCCATCCATTAACTTCTGAAATGGTGCTGCTAATTTTAATACGCCGTACGGCAGATTTGTTGTTTTCATTGTTCGTCTTCTCACTCGTTACTAGTTGCGCTCACTCGCTGCACCCACTGTATTCGTTGCATGTTCAGCGACAGTATTGTCGTTTGGTTTTCTTTTTCAAAACATTAAATGTTTTGAATGGCTTGATGTTTTGGCAGTACTTGACACCAATGAAACATATACTGTTGTGAAGTCCACCGAGAGACTTCACAATAATACTGTCGACTGTCATTTGGAAAATAAATTCAAAACTGTAGAGTACAGTAGTGCATATATGCAGAGGAAACTTAAAAACAATTGTGTAGATGCCTAATATATATATATTGAATTGCATTTTTATTAGTGTCAATTAAAGGTGTATGACTAAAGTGTACAATTCAAAAACAATCCAGCCTAACGTATTAACTTTTTGTATTTATATAATACATATGGGTGATTTCATGTCAGATCAATTGAAAAAATTAAAATTGGTAGCACCATTTCAGATGTTAATGAGTGAATTTAGGATTTACGTCGTAAAGTAATTTTAAACACAAAATTTTAGTATTTTAACTAACTTAGTTCCGGAGATATGAGTACTTGAAATACGAAAACACACACAAAAGCACAATATTTGCACTGCTTGACTTCGTTTGTGAACTTCGTATATGGATTTCGTTTGTGCGTAAATAATATTGTTTGTAACAAACGAGTTTTACGTTAGCTATTTTAAGTTAAAATATGTAAAAAAAAATATTTTACAAATTTAGTGGTTTTATTTGTTATTATTTTTTTTTATTTTGATTAATTTTTTTATTTTTTAATTTATTATTTACTTTTTTTATATGTTTATTTATTTAAATTTATTCATTTTTTTTTTCATTTGTGTCTGTTTTGTGTCCGTCATCTATTTGGAATCGTTCCTCATATGTTCCTGACCAAACAATAATCCGTTTTACAAACAGCCAAGAGCTACCAAAATTGCTATTATATATTATAATAGTAATATTCGAATTATATTAAAAGCATTCGTTTGAGTGTTATAGTTTAAAATGTTACAGTTTAATGTGTAGCAGTATGAGAACTTTGCTCACATAATATTACAGTTTGAAAATGCCTGAAAAGTATTCCCAGAAGTATACAACGTGAAAAGTGAGTGAATTTATTTTTTACCCTACACTAAGAGTTAAAAGGTATATTCAGTTTGGTACGCCGCACAGTGGTCAAAAAGTGTATGTTTTCGTAAAAAAGTCAATATCATTGGAACCAATAGAGATAATTGATTGAAGTTTTTTTTGTATTACTTTTGGTCTTATTGCGGATCATATTTAATATATTTTGTGAATTTGCATTTTTTCAAAAAAATTTTATAACCGCCGGAAAATACGTCTAATTATGACATTGATGTATAGTGGGCGTACCCGTTAATCAAATGAAATCATTTTAACATACTTTATTCTTATTTATGTATGCACTAAAAATCCAAAGATTTTAGTATATAGCTCTTCTAATTTGCTTCGTAACGTGTATTCCATTTTCAATCGGACGGGTGCAAATTATGTGAAATTGATGTATTTTGGACGCACCCGTTAAAGAAATGAAACCATTTTAACTATTTTATACTTCATATGTATGCACTAAAAATCCAAAGTTTTAAGTACATAGCTCTACTACTTTATTTGAAATTGATCTATATTGGGAATACCCGTTAAAAGATTGAAACCATTTCAACATATTTTATACTTACTTCCGTATTTAATAAAAATCCAAAGTTTAAAGTATGTAGCTTTTTTAGTTTTCTTCTTACCTTGTTTTACGTGTACAAGTGGACGGACTAACATTATATGAAATATATCAATTTCATATAAAGTGTGGGCGTACCCGTTAAAATAATGAAACTATTTTAACATATTTTATACTTACATATGTATTCACTAAAAATCTAAAGTTTTAAGTATATAGCTCTTTTAATTTTCTTTTTAACGTGTTTTCCGTATCCTTCGGACGGACGGAAATTATGTGAAATTGATGCATAGTGAGAGTACCCGTTAAAAAAATGAAACCATTTTAACATATTGTATGCTATATATGTATTCACTAAAAATTCAAAGTTTTAAGTATATACCTCTTTTAGTTTTCTTCTTAACGTGTTTTACGTGTACAAGCGGTCTACCATATAACAGTCGCTTAGGCGTTCCAGGTTGAGACTCTTCAGACAAGCCAATAATCAAATTACCTGTATGGAAAAGTGCTTTAATATATTTGCCTACATTTAAAAAATTGTATAATATATCCTAACCACTTTTTAACAAGAACAGTTTCATGTTTCTGCTCGAGTTATACCATTTCTCTCGAAATGCGTTGAAAAATCTTTTTTTAATATCATTAAGAACCATTTCAATTTCTTCGTTAGTCAAATTCTCATAATTTTCTTTAAAAAATCTTTCAATTTATTCATCGTAACCGTTTTTTTATCAACTCTTCAATTAAAAGTTGATGGGAAATTCTTAATTCCTTATTTTTTATTTAATATAATTATAAAGTCAGATCAGATCTCACAGGCCTCAACTTAATAATATAATGATTTATTTTATAAAAAATGAATAAAAACAAAACTAATTAGTACCTTTTGTTATTCTTTATAACACTTTATGTACAAAAAAAACCATAGAATTTTTTAGGAGTATATTTTACTATAAGATTTTCTAAGAAACTCAACTCCGTTAAGATGTACATGAAACTATGGAATCCTTTTTGAGGTCAATAAAATGCTCTAAAATGTGGCTGTTTTTTGGATTAAGACACAAAAGTGGTAACAATTATCGGGGTCGCAAGTGGTCGCAAGTGCATTTAACAATAATAATAGATAATAGAAATAGAAAGTAGACATTCTACACTTTATTTTGATACCAATTAACCTGGATAGGTCAGGATAGCAAACAAAGATTTATTCTACTAAAGTTTGAGAATTTTTTGATTTTAACTGTTACAATAAATTGGCATTTTATAAATATTTACAAATGATTTTGAAATTATTTTCTTTTCATATGAAAGTACAAGGGTCACTTATATCATTTGCGAAAAAAAATATTTTAAAATGATGAAGGTGTTTCAGAAAAACCTTATTCATTTTCTAATTTTTTCATCAATTTTTACAACACAAATTTTATGCAAGTTTGGCGATTTTTATAATAAAAACTAAACGTTATATTTTTAATCAACGAACGGATTAATAATATTTGGAGTTTTTGTTACATAATAGTCTGTTCAGATTTTGAAAACCATATATATCAAAAAGGGACTTTTTTCCAAAAATACACCACTGTGCGCCGCATTGTGGGGCAGACAGTACCTAAAGTTGGCGAAAACCTCAAAAATCGAATTGACCTCAGACACTAAATTTTTCTTTCATTGTATTGTAAATTAAATTGCCTACAATGTGGCATCACTCAATTTATGTCATATGTATACAACTTATCCCAAACACTCTCAATCACAGACAATTTTTGGCAACAATTGCAAAAAAATATTGTCAAATATTGATCAATTTTTTAAAACGTTTATTTTGAAAACCATAAAAACTATTTTTTTTTGTAATGCAGCCATCTACATATCGTCGGTGATACTACAAAACCGCCTAACTGCATGTGAAAATTATGCATAATTTTGTGTTATGATCGGGTTTTTAATTATATGTTGATCGGATAAATTAGATAAATGTCATTATTAGTTTTGACATACTTAATTTTGTATGAAATAAGTGCATAATTGACATTGAAAATAGTTTTGTTTCTTCTGTAAAATTCATTTCGTAAGAGGCATTCGAAAATGTAGATAGGCAGTATCACCGACGATATGGTATGTATAAAGCGTTTGCAATATTAATGTTTTAGAAAATGTGCATACCTTAGAAAGAAAAAATACTGGAATACATACACTTTTTATACCCTACACTAAGAGTGAAAGGGTATATTCAGTTTGGTACGCCGTTTGTAATACCCAGAAGGAAGCATCTCCGGTATGGAAAAGTATATATATTCTTGATCAGCATGACCTCCTGAGTCGATTTAGCGATGTCCGTCTGTCCGTCTGTCTGTCCGTATGTCCGTCTGTCTGTCCGTCTGTCTGTCTGTTGAAATCCCTACTACTTTTAAAATTGAAGAGCTAGATAAATGAAACTTTTAAATTAGATTACTAATATACCTACGCTGTATGTGGCGAGATCGCTCCATTGTGACCTATGATCCGACCACTTATGTTTAAATACCTCATATAAAATGTACATATAAAGATCAATTTTTATGTATACGTGCTTAGGTAAACTTTTTTGGTCAAATATATATTGACATCATGCTCAAATACATGATAATAAAGTTTTCCGGAGAAAAGACTTGTGGTTCACAAAAAAAAAATCGAAATTCGGTACACCTACCCATTTGTAAATATGCGTATCAAATGAATGGAAATTCTTCAGCGATTGAATGTTTGTAGTTATTTTCAGGATTCGTATACCCTGGTGACCTATATATCACTTTGAATGGTAACCACACATATGTGTAGGGTATTTATAGTCGGCTTAGACCGACTATAATTTTGATAATCCTAACTATCATAATTACACCTACTTTAAAATTTCCCATGTGATCTAACCTTCCCAACTGGTTTATATTTCTTTTAAATTAATTTTTATTTCGGTTCTCCGGTTTGGAAATGTATATATATATTGATCAGCATGACCTCCTGAGTTGATTTAGCGATGACCGTCTGTCTGTTGAAATACGTTTACTGAAAATATAGAAGAGCTAGATCAGTGAAACTCCTAATTTAGATTACTTATATATCTACGCTGTACCAGCATGTTTTGCCATGATCGGTTCATTGTGACCTGTGAACCGACACATTTATATTCAAATGCCTCATAAAATTTACATCTGCAGATGAATATTGACTTTATGTTCAAATATTTAAAAATATTTAAATAGTCGGCTTAGACCGTCTATAACTATCATAATGCTTACTAACTTCATCACACCAACTATTTCCCTACTTTAAAATTTCTCATGTGACCTAACCTTCCTTACTGGTTTAAGTTAATATTTTCACACACAAATAATTTTACATTCATAGCAGTTTTCTGATATTTTCTTGACAAAGTCTAGTCATTTAAATGTTGTTATTCACCGTGTCATTCCTTTATTATATATAATTATTACTGTACTCTAATTTAAACGTGACAAATTGAAAGCTCAACACTGCTCTGTGGGACAGAAGTCAATTCTAGCTCGCTGTAAATACAGTTTTGCGCCAATCTTAACGAAACTTTACACTAAGCTACATGGATTATAAATAGATTTCAATTTCAAAATGAACAAGATTGGTCGATATTTTGTTTATAATTGGTATTTAGATACATACTATAATTTCACATTCTTAATATGGCCGTGATTGGCCAACTGCCTACCATTCTCATTAAACTATATAACTTGACCATAGAAGTGATATACTGATAATATTAGGTACTATGGTACATATCACAATTTTTAACTACTATACCAAATATGATCCAGTTTTGTCAAATATAATGACAGAAAAGCCAAAACTGACATATTATAATAACAAAATTTAGTTAAATTATTTTACGATTTTCGTATATTTCTCATCACTTAAACTCATTTTAAATGACGTGTGGCACACTAATGCAGGCATGTTTAAGACCGTTAGAAAGAAGACATATCAGATATTATGCCTGTAAAAAAATTTATGAGAGCATTTGGAAGCTTTTTTCCATGTCTACTTTTGTATAAAATTTATATAATTTTTGTTTTATGTATTTAAAAATAATCTGGAAAAACACGAATTGCCATTTAAAATTTTTGATACACAAGATGATACTTAGTTCTCTCAATTCACAATAATATAAAACTAACACTCTGCATATGGAGTATATATTCAAAGAGTTATGACAGTTTTAATGTAACCCATTTTTATTTTTTTTTTTAAAAACACTTGTTTGATTTTTTGGCTTTAAGCAAGCCTACAGAAGGATTTTTTCACTAGGGTGTATCATTTGTTTTTGTTCTCTAGATTCTCATAAATTATTAATAAAATGACATATTCTTCAACTTTCTGCAACAACCTTCCGATTTTCGACGAGCTCGACTAAGCTTCTGCCCCATAGTGCACTGTGGTGAAAAGCTTTTTTTTGTCAAATTAAAATTCAAATGTTAACAATAATAAAGTCAAATTTTTGAAGATATTTTACGTGATTTTTTTTTAGTATTTGCAACAAAAGTGCATTATAATTTCAATTTTTAAGACCAATATAAAAATCCAAATTTATAAATACGGTTCATTTCCTGAAACTGATTGGAAATCGATCCGCGACAAATATCGGTTGATATATTTCATATAGCGGCCTCTTTAGGTGATGACTATTTTAAAAACTTTTGTCATTCTTTCTGTTGTCACTTTATTATTAGAATATCATTTCCTGCCCTATGGATAATTGGCAAAAAAATCTGTGTCCAGATATTAGTTTTTGCAAAAAATCAAGTAGAAATTTGTGTTACCAAAAAAGTGTGTCGAGAGAGTAATTTATAACAATTCTCTAAGCTCTCTTAAAAAAACATTTTAATATTTATTCGCAATGTTTTTGCTGTCAGAATTTCGCAAAAATGTTTTAAACTTTGTCTTACTAAAATTTTTCGGAATATTTTTTAAAATTTGTTTATGAAATATTTGATTAAAATGGAAGGAAATACACGCAGATATATACAATTTAATACTGATATACTGTAGTGATGCTAGATGCAAAATCGGTAAAAATTCTTACAATCTGATGTCCGCATTTTGGGGAAATATGACGGGTAAAATTGCACTGTGTAATCTCCTAGTATATATTTAAGTCGGCAGGCTTTAAAGGGTTAAAAAATATGTTATACACATCCGTCGTCAACGAATGCTTCTGAGCGACTGAAATGAAATTTTTGAAAATTTGACATGAAAAAATAAAAAATGCAACACCCTACATCTATTAATTATTAAATTTAAATTTATGATATTGTTTGGATGCGGCTGTTGCACCCAGGGAAAAAACGATGTAAATCCGTTGTGATTCATAGTAAATTTGTTATACATCTTAACGATATGAATTCAAATTTAGTTATAGTAAAAACATTATTTTTCATAGTAATTTTTTTAAATTATCAAATGTCACAAATTTACTATGTGTAATAATGTTTTTTGTTTACAATCTGCTGCATATAAATTTACTATGATTGATAACATATTTACTTCTGAAACAAATGAATGGAAAGATTGACATTTCAAATTATATCGTATTTATGTATTTATTATATTTAAATAAAATAAAAAAACAAATTAAATTGCACCTCCTACATTGTGGCGCAGTCTCGCACAACTTTGTGACTGCGCTGTGTCAACCGCAAACGCAGCAGGTCGATTCTGTCGCATTCCTTCCGCTCCTGTGCACTGTTCACGGACATGGAGCTTCAAACGACCGCAAGGGCCGCCAGCAACATGTTTTCTACAATTACCCAACTCCATGTTTGAAGGAGCCACACCAGGCGGAGACGCTGAGCAAACTTGACAGGAGATTCCGCTGCATTTCAAGTAACAAAAATGCCGATATCGCCTCCCAAGACCTGTAAAACACTGGCGCCGTGCTGTTGCATGTTGTACAAATAACAACAGCTACAAAAAGTTATAATAAATTAAAAATATTTAATTTAATTTGTGATAGCATACCCGCAGTCGACCGCCGCTGTTGAAAAATGATGTAAAAAAATGATTGGAAAAATGTTCTCTGTGACAGTTGAAAAAGATTTGACACACAATTTTTACTACTAGTATTATTTGGCAGACTTTAATTAATGAAAGTATTCAACAAAGCGAAATATACTCAGTAATTTGTACAATTTAAGATTTGTTACTTTACGAGAACTATATATTTCTATGATTTTTTTTATAGAAAATCAGTTCAGTTCGCTGGATTGCTTATCGAACGGACTCGTAACACAATTTTACATCTTTTTCCACAGGCAGGGAAAAATGTCTCTCTCCAAAATATTTAGCGACGTAAATATTTAGCGACGTAACGATATACGTCGTTTGGGGAACATAATATATATTTGTAAATGTGCAATGTGTAAACGTATATGTTTGCATCTGGACATAATATGTTTACGCCATTACATATTGTTACGAAAATTCAGTCTACGGAAAACTGTTCTACGAGTTCGTATCGCTGGATTGTGTACAAAATAAAAACGCACTATTTGGTTTTAACTAGTATTTCTTCAACTAGTATTAATTAACTTTATTAATTTAAATATCAACTTAAAGAATAATCACTTATATCAACTGCTGAATTACTACAATTTATCTTGACAATGTTCACTCACGAGACGCACTAGTTCACTATTAAATCACAACTGAAGTACAGTGCCTCAGATGCGCGGCCTTATATACTGCATGCATCAGTTCGACACGTTTCGACAAGCTTCGACTTGTTTCGAGAACCTTCTACTCGTTTCGTGAATGACGCATGCTATTGGCATCTCATTCGCACTCATGTGTTTTAATGCGCTGATCTTCCATCTCTTTCTCGCACACTGCTTCAGTGCGCTGAATGATCTTCCGTCTCTTTCTAACACATTGCTTAGTGCGCTGAATTGTCTTGCGTCTCATCTATTATTGTTGATTGCTTGCACAGTGGGGCAAATTACCTCTTTTCGTAACACTGCCCTCCACCTAAATCTGTTCGCCCAGATGTTAATCCTCTCTCTCTATACACGGTACCAACCTTTCTAAATGTACAACTTTCATTTTTCGTCTGACGCCTCTAGTATTCTGAATCCGATACACAATGTCATTTATTCTTTTAATTATCCTGTACGGTCCTTCCCGGTGTGTTTGTAGTTTTGGATTTATCCAATTCACTCGTGGCGGGCTACAAAGCATAACCAGATCTCCTTCCTTAAACCCCTCAGAGTTTGCTCTCAAGTCTTATCTAGACTTTATCTTACTACTTGGAATTTGTATCCTCTGCCTTAAGGACTGATGCAACTCGTCTCGGTCTTCACTTTTTCTCTTATGCAAAACACTTTTTGGAATCGGCTTTTGCCCATCCATAACAGTACGTTCGCAATGTGCTCCTACGTTGTATTGATTTATCTTACCGCAACTTCTGACGGGTTTTCTTTTTGCGGATACACATTGCTTACATCTGTGAATCCAATAGGCGACTGACTTCTGATATCCGACCCAATAGAAACGTTTTCTGACTTCTTCAACCGTTTTATTAATGCTCAAGTGACATCCATTGGAACCACAATGGCATTCCAGTACTATCTCTTTAATTTTTAATTTGGGAACAACAATTAAATTTCGTGCAGATCTGCCATTTTCAGTTTCCCAAACACGGTACAAACAACCATTTTGTAGCTTCAGGCTTTGCCACTGCGCCCAATAAGCTTTAGTTATGGCACTGTCGGCAGCTATATCTTCCCATGATGGTTTTCTTTGCTGTTCCTTGAACATCATGATTTTTGTGAGGACGGGATCACTCTTTTGATCAATTTATATTTGTTCCGGAGTCCATTTTTCATCGGGCAAAACATTTAGCAAACGAATGTCAATTATGTTTTCTTTTCCTTCCGCTCTTGAACAATGTCTGCATTCTAGTTTACATGGGCGTCGTGACAGAGCATCTGCATTTCCATGATTTCCTCCTTTACGATGTTCGATTGAGAAATCGTAGCTCTGCAATCGCTCTATCCAACGCGCAATTTGACCTTCCGGATCTTTGAACTGAAGTTACCATCGTAGTGCTGCGTGATCGGTTCTTAAGTGAAACTGTTGTCCGTATAGATACTTATGGAAATTTTTCACACTTTCAATTACAGCAAGAAGCTCCCTCTGGTGACACAGTAATTTCGCTCGGGCTTGGACAATGTTTTACTGTAGTATGCGATCACTTTTTCTTGCCCATTGATCACTTGAGAGAGAACTCCGCCTATTCCGTATCCACTTGCATCCGTATCAAGTATAAATTTCTCACCTTCTTTTAATTTCAAAAATGCCCTTTCTTGATCATCGCTCCATTGAAATGCGCGGTTCTTTCTTGTCAACTCGTGAAGACTGCTAGCAACATTGGCAAAACCTGGAACAAATCGCCTGTAGTATGTACATAGCCCCAAGAAACTTCGTAGGTCATGTAGGTTTTGCGGTCTGGGCCACTCTTTCACTGCAACTATTTTATCTTCATCGGTATGCACTCCTTCCGTGGTAACTCGATGGCCCAGATACTTGACTTCTTTCTTGAAAAGAGAGCATTTCTTTGGGCTAAGTTGTAGACCCGCATTTTTCAATCGAAGGAATACTTCCTCTAGATTTCTTAGATGTTCGTTGAAATCCTTGCCCATAACAATTATGTCATCAAGGTATACTAGGCATGTTTTCCAGTGTAAACCTTTTAATACGTGCTCCATTAACCGCTCGAATGTTGCTGGGGCATTGCATAGTCCAAACGACATTACCAAAAATTGACATAGTCCATCTCCAGTACTGAATGCGGTCTTCTCTCGATCTTTCTTATCGATTTCTACTTGCCAGTAACCGCTTTGCAAGTCCAACGTTGAAAACCACTTAGCATTAGATAGTGTATCCAATGTGTCATCGATTCTTGGCAATGGATAACTATCTTTCTTTGTGACATCATTAAGTTTTCGGTAGTCAACGCAGAACCGAGTACTACCGTCCTTCTTTTTCACCAATACTACTGGTGAACTCCATGGACTCTCAGATGGTTCCACCACGCCATTTGTGTGCATTTCTTCAACCAAATGTGATTCTTTTCGCAAGTGGTACCCTTCTTGGTGCTTGACGAATTGGGTTAGAATCACCAGTGTCTATTCGATGTTTTACAATGGCAGTTCAGCCGTCCTTTTGGCCCTTTTCAGCAATTATATACCGATATTTGTCAATTAGCTGTTGCACTTGACTTTTTCTTTGGCAGCCAAATCCTGCGTCCACTCATTTATAAACTTGTGAGTAGATTGTTTGTTTATTTGCGGTGTGACATAGTCCTTTGATGTATATGACTCGCAATTTATAATCGCTGATGCCTCTTGACACTGGCCTACCACTGTTTTGATTAACTTTGACGAGTTTTCCAAATTGAGAACTCTTATAGGTACAATTCTGTCTTTCTCCGCCTCAACAAGTGTTCTTCCTACCACTATGTTACTTTTATACAGCTCTTCGTTTGCTTCAATAACACACAACTTGCTTATCCCATAATCTCCATTTAATTTCGCCCAAACAATTGCTTCTGAATTAGGTGGTATTTTTCTATTTTTATGAGCAATAACTTGTTTAATTTTCGGGCTCTGGTGACAATCAATGTTTAGTTGGATCTCCGTGTTGGCACAATTCAAAATTTTTCTTGTTAAATCAAGTGTGAAATCGTTTTTTATCATGAAGTCCATGCCAAGTATTATTTCGTCTACTATTTCCGCCACTATAAAATCATGCTTAACTGTCGTAGTGCCAATAGTGATTTCCTTGGTAATTTTTCCTCTGATTGGAGCCTCTTCACCTGTCGCTGTTTGCAATCTTATTCCGGTAAGCGGATCTATTTCGTCCCTAACAAGGTTACTTCTTATAATTGAGTGTGAAGCTCCTGTATCCAACGTTACCATATATGCTACACAATCAATGAATCCTTCGACAGTTAAACTATTCGACTTTCGAGCAATTTGTGAAATGGAGATTCTGGGGCAATCGGTTATGGGAGTCAGATCGTGCCCCGCAGATCTGACTCGTTTTAGTGTAAAGCTTGATTGAAATTTACGCTATTTTGGACATGATCCTGGGTTTCTTCATGTCGGGGTTCATTTGCAAATGGATTCATTGAGCGCTTGCGTTTTTTACGACAATCACGTGCCATATGCCCATATGTATCACAGTTGTAACATTTACCTTTGAATTGCGTATCTTTGTTGGCTGATGTGTGTTCGGTTTTAACGCCTGCTTTAACTGCTTGGCACACTACTTGAAATAAATCATCGTTCTCCACATCAATTCTACGCGCCTTTGGAGCCGATCGGCACAACGCATTTGCTGTCTCCTGTGTTAGAGCTATGGTAACCGTTTCCGTAAATGTTACCTTGGGCGTAATCACTGTTGCACGTTTTGTCTCCTGATCGCGTATGCCATCAACAAAAGCTTCGATCTTGCACTTTTCTATGAAATCACTCGTTGAATCTGCATACGACAAATGCGCCAGCCTCTCGACGTCTGCTGCATACGCCTGCAAAGTTTCGCCATTTCGTTGCATTCTGCCCTTCAGCTCCATACGGTATATCTGTTTCATGTTATCACTGCCATATTTTCGCTGCAGTGCAGCCATAACCGCTAAATAACTGTTTCGATCACTTTCTGGAACAGTCTGCAATACTTCGGCTGCGCCTGCGGAATTTTCTTGAAGCTTCTGTTCCATTTTGTTGGAATTTTCTTGAAGCTTCTGTTGGAATTTATTTGAAGCTGTTGTTGTATTGCTCCGTGCAACTGGCTCATATCAAAGCTTTGGGAATGTACTTTTTGCTCCGTGTCCACACTTTTCGATGACGCTGTTGCAGCTTCCACTTCAAACTCATGCTCTGCGATGTCAATGCCTTGCCTCTCTAATTCTTCCATTAGACGCTTTTGTAGCTCTACTTTCGTACCTACAGTTGGAAGATTATAAATCGCCAGCTCCTTCTTTAGCTGGTCGACTTTAAGTTGTTCGAATTTAACCATTTTGTATCACAATCCCACTTCTTACACCAATGTTACGAAAATTCAGTCTACGGAAAACTATTCTACGAGTTCGTATCGCTGGATTGTGTACAAAATAAAAACGCACTTATATTTGGTTTTAACTAGTATTATTTCAACTAGTATTAATTAACTTTATTAATTTAAATAACAACTTAAAGAATAATCTCTTATATCAACTGCTGAATTACTAGAATTTATCTTGACAATGTTCACTCACGAGACGCACTAGTTCACTATTAAATCACAACTGAAGTACAGTGCCTCAGATGCGCGGCCTTATATACTGCATGCATCAGTTCGACACGTTTCGACAAGCTTCGACTTGTTTCGAGAACCTTCTACTCGTATCGTGAATGACGCATGCTATTGGCATCTCATTCGCACTCATGTGTTTTAATGCGCTGATCTTCTGTCTCTTTCTCGCACACTGCCTCAGTGCGCTGAATGATCTTCCGTCTCTTTCTAACACATTGCTTAGTGCGCTGAATTGTCTTGCGTCTCATCTATTATTGTTGATTGCTTGCACAGGGGGGCAAATTACCTCTTTTCGTAACAATATTTATAACAACATCTTTTCATAGAAACATTTTTCTATACCGCGCTACCTCTCGGCAGTAAATAGCAAACCTACGAGAGTAAAACATTGCCTATGAAAAGCTCTCACCCGCCGTTCGGATTCAGCAAAAAACTGTAGGTCCCACCACTTTTAGTACAAATATAACACGCACAGTTCAAAATGGTGAGAGAGCTCGGCCGAAGTTCTATACAGGACTGTAGCGCCAAACTATTATTATTATTATTATTATATATATATATATATATATATATATATATATATATATATATATATATATATATATATATATATATATATATATATATAAATATCTACATACCTGTGGAAAACAGTTTTTTTTTTCATTTCAATCTAATGAACATTTGGATTTTCACTATAAAAAAATAGGTTACTTTCAGATATTTTTCAAAAATCTTGCGATTAATATGAACACCCTTTTTATCAGTGGAAAATGTAGCCAAGCCAGAAGAATATTTTCACATAGAGAAAAAGGTAGGGGAACCTGGGAAAAGTGGGACATGGGTAATGCAGATGTATAATTTTTGGACATGTTGCAAATTTTGAACATAAAAGTAAGTGTTAAGTGCTATCATCAATAGCATCAATTTTGTTCATCCATGGTTAATGGTGAAAAAACTGTTTTTGAAAGATTTTTAGAGTGTTTGCTATCAAAAAGTGAGATTTTTATCGATTGCAAAATGTAAAAATGATCGCAATATCTATATCTTTTGAAATACAAATGTTTTGCAAATAATTTACGGTGCTAAGTTATGTTCAATTCGGGATACATTTTCTGGAGTAAAGTGGTAAACGTAATTAAAGCAATGTTTATTGTAATTTTAGTGAAAATATTGTTTATTTATTTGAATAAAAATTTCAATATATATTACTACAACAGCCGTGTATAAACAATATTATAAATTTAAATTTAATAATGAATACCTGTAGGGAGTCGCATTTTTATACCATACACTAAGAGTGAAAGGGTATATTCAGTTTGGTACGCCGTTTGTAACACCCAGAAGGAAGCATCTCCGGTATGGAAAAGTATATATATTCTTGATCAGCATGACCTCCTGAGTCGATTTGGCGATGTCCGTCTGTCTGTCTGTCTGTCTGTTCGTCTGTCTGTTGAAATCTCTACTACTTTTAAAATTGAAGAGCTAGATAAATGAAACTTATAACTTAGATTACTTATTTTTGTAGCTCTGTGCGAAAAAATTGGCGAGATCGGTCCATTGTGACCTATGATCCGACCACTTATGTTCAAATACCTCATATAAAATGTACATATAAAGATCAATTTTTATGTATACGTGCTTAGGTAAACTTTTTTGGTCAAATATATATTGATATCATGCTCAAATACATGATAATAATGTTTTCCGGCGAAAAGACTTCTGGTTCACAAAAAAAAATCGAAATTCGGTACAATTTATATTTATAACTTCTTATGCCCGTAATTTCAACTAGTAGATATCTCGTGGTGTTTGTACCGAACAGATATCTCTAACGTATCCGGTGTTTTTGTTCCTTAACTATGCGTTAAATTACGATAGATAACTAGGCACCAGTAGATATCTATTCGTTGAAGTTACGGGCATTGGAAGTGGACTTGTCCATAATCTTTTAAATAGCAATCGAAGTGGAGGAAAGTATAAGAAATTTGAACATTTCACTGTATCATTTTCAGTTATTTTACAAACAATGTTTGGGAACTATAAATTGAATCAAACACTATTTATATGGTAATAAATTAGTTTCAATAGGACCTGATCATTACACAGAAGGCAGGTTCTGGGAAAAAAAGGCGATCTGTGACATGAAAAAAAATCAAAGAAGATTAGTACCTTGTTCAAGAACTATTCCAACATTTCAGGCAGAACGAGTTAGGAAAGTTAGGTCACATGGGTAAGTTCGGTCACTTGAGACGGATTTTTATAGTCGGTCGGGCCCGACTATGGAATACCCTACACTCTTGGTGGATATATTACTGGTATAATTTTGTCGGATATAAAAAACGGGAATTAGAGTAAAAAAAATATGGGCGGATCACTCCCATTTTTGGAACACTTATTTTTAGGTAAATTCTAACAATACTTTTTAAATTTTATAACTATATCTTGATTAATTTTTTATTTATTTGTTCACAAAAAGTTATACATAAGTGACTTGTATGGGAGGTGGGCGTGTCAGTACACCAATTTGGTTCATTTTGAAGCTCATTTTGTTAGATCTGTTTTACAAAATTGTCTCTGGTGTTTGAAATATACTCCATTGTATGTACCGCTGACAAAATTTTTGGCAGGATCAAAAAAATTCGAACATTTTTTCGATATATTTCAAACAGACAAAAATCGCACCATTTTTTGAAAAATTTTCGCCTGCGCCGCTTTTAACGAGGATCAATGGAAAATGTTATCATCTTAACATTATATTTTATTTTACAACAGAAGAACCAAATGTAAAAAACTGGTATGGTACACAGTTGCGGCCCGCCTCATCTTTTGAGTTGTGAATGCGGCCCGTGATGTCAAAAGCGTTTGACATGCCTGGTGTAGGGTATAAAATTGCCCAAACAACTATTTCTGGTATTTTATACTGCAGATTCGGAGTCCTTAGTTCGTAGGATAAAAAAAGATAGACTTAAGACGTTGAAGATTATAAAAATACCAGACAAGAATGTGGTGAAGTACACTAGGGGAAAAATGGTACCAATAAATTAAAAAACATTTTTTTTTGAAGAATTCAAGTGCTACATAATGAAAGACCAAACGTACGTCTTAGCCGACTTTTCGCAATTTTCTGGTATTTTATACTGCAGATTCATGGGGAAATGTGGACGGAAAATTTAAGAGATTTGGCCTATCCTCCTCCACTACAGTAAAACGGCCTTCAAGTTATACACAAGCAATAACGTCATATTGGTGCCTCGAATTGCAAATCTACCAAATTGTCCAAAACTTAGGCCAATAGAATAGAACTGGACCATTTTTTCGTGCGCAGTCCTTAATAATGTCACTGTCATGCCAAAGGAGTAAATTTCAATTCTTAGAAATGTTGGGAAATTATATTTGAAAGTTTGAAATGTTGCAAGAAATAAATTATTTATTCTGAACGAAAGTAAGTTTACCCTCAATGTGTGCCAAAATACTTTTGCAAAAAATATATGGGCCATTCCACACCAAATCGACCAGCGGTTTGAACTCATGTTCTTCGATTTTAATGAAATTTGCACAGGGTATCGAGATATGCATTGATCAATTTTATTTTTTCGCCCACTACTTCCAGAGATACAGTGGTTCAAATTTACAAAAAATGAGCCAAAAATCACTTTTATATGGTTGTTCATATTTCAATATCTCTTAAAGTTAAAATACCAAAAACTCCGTTGATTGCTCAAACCGACGTGTTCGCGTCGGTAATAATTTTGTTATTTGTAAATTAAATAAATAAATAAATAAATAAATAAATAAATAAATAAATAAATATTAATTGTGTTATAAAAAGTACTAATAGTAACAAAGTATAATATAGTAATTTCTGAAACTAATGTGAAAAAACCACAAATAAAAATCAGTATTTCGATTTTCAAATCGAATTTGGCATGTTTTTTTACAAAAGCCCCCGTGAATTACTTGCCTACGTTATGTGTTGTACTGTGACCAACTGTAACTGTACCAAATATAAAGCGAGCCTGGATCGTCTGGTTTAGCGTCTGCTGGTGCAATTGTGCATTCATTGATGCTGTCACTTGTACTTGCAGTTTTAAACCAATTATTTATTTATGCATTAAAAAATTTGTATATGTTATAATTTTTAACTGTGCATGTTTAAAGATTTTTAATAAAAATAAATAAAAAAAACATCATTTTATTTTTATTTTATTTTCAGAATTTTTCCAAAAATATTTAAATATGTTTCTATGAAAACATACTAATTTTTGTACTGAAACAACTGATATGATTCACTGGAAACATATTTATATTCAGGTCGTTCAAAATAATGTTTTAATTTGAACATAGTTATGTTTCGGTTCAAATATTTATTTTGTTTGGATGTAGTAATTATTATGTTTCCATTAGAACATACACCATTTTAAGGGGAAACATTAAAATGTTTCCGTGATATTATAATGTAAGTCTGAGCTCATTACAACACTGTTCAAGTCTCAATACAACCCTGTTTACAAATGATTTATCAGTCAATTATATATTATGTTTCGATAAAATTCCAAACATACATGTTAATGCCTACAAAATTATGTTTGGGAGAGCCCTTTTTTTGCAGCGTGTATGTGTAAACATATTATATATTCCCCAGCAGAATCTGTCAAACATATCAAAAATATGTTACAATACAAACATAAAATTTTAATTGCATTTGAATATACTATTTCTTGGCAGTTTACTTGGTTATAACTATGTTTCAAAATAAACAGAAAATGCTATTAAAATCTAATTATAACGTATGTTTGCAACGCTCGTCTTCATTCGATTAGTTATCGACAGACGAAGTTGGTAACGTTGCGCAGCATTTTCTATCTACGCCATATTTTGCCATTGTTTTAAAATATTGATCTTTAAAAACAAACAAAAAAAGAAATTGGATTTGAATAAATGTATTCTTCCAACATTCTTCTTGTAAACGAAGTTGGCACTCATTGAGCAGATGTCTCTTTTGTTATCGACGTCTCTTTTGTCATCGTTTGAAGTATGTATTGGTCCTTTTAAACATACTGATGTTTGAAAAGAAACAAAAAAATGAAATTAGATGTAAATTAAAGTATTCTTGCAATATTCTTCTTGTATACGAAGTTTACACTCGGTGACCGCCATTTTCTGCATACTTCTCTTTTGATGTTTGTTGAGAAAACGTATTCGTATCGGTAATTCGATGTCATTAGTAAATGTAAAAAATATACAAATTGTGGTACAAAAAGTACAAATAATAATATTTAATAGTGCAGTATAATATTTATCAAATATTTATTTTGTTTGGATATTATTATGTTTCTAATTATTATGTTTTTATTGGAACATATATCATTTTAAGGGGCAACATCAAAATGTTTCCGTGATATCATAATGTAAATCAGAGCTCATTACAACACTGTTCAAGTCTCAAGACAACCCTGTTTACAAATGATTTATCAGGCGATTATATATTATGTTTACATAAAATTCCAAACATACATGTTAATGCCTGCAAAATTATGTTTGGCAGAGCCATTTTTTTGCAGCGTGTACATACAAAAGGGGAATACAAGCAAAATTTCATGATTTTAACTCATATAAGACCAAAGATTTGGCACTTTACATGTTAAATTTATGTGACAGGTAGGCGTGGTAGTTGGTCGATGTTACATGATGTTGAACCAAATTTCACTAATATACCTCTTACACCCAAAGAACGAATCAATTAGGGCAACCGTCTTTTTTTGCCAACCGATTTATTTAGTTCTGTCAACATTCGACTAATTCAGTTGTTGCAACACCGCGTATCAGTTCACACAACTAATGAATACAATTGAAACAACCAATTTGTTTAGTTGTGGTAGCTAATTTAATTATAAGAAATCGGCCATTTTACCTAGCGCTCCAACGTGTTGCAAACACGAAGTCAGCGTCACAACAGCGTTCCCGAGATCGAACATTGCCGACGATTCGTTGTGCTGCTGACTTCGTGTTTGCAACACGTTGGAGCGCTAGGGCTGCATATATAAATACAACATATAGAAACACAATAGCAAGTACGTCTCTGGTTGAAGAAAGTATGTTTGAGCATGAAAAAACCGAACAGTAAAAACGAACAAGCCTTAAAACAATTCCAAATTTTGTTTAAGACGTGACATGCACTGTCCGCAGCATAATACAAAAAACGAGTGGAAATATCTGAAATCGCCTTAAAACAATTCCAAATATTGTTTAAGACTAAGACGTGTCACGCGCTGTCCGCAAAACAAAACGAGTGAAAAATGTAAAGCGACTGGTGTTGTCCTGCTTTGGCTTCGCTATTATACAAGACAACTAATTTCACAGTTGTATCAAATAAATATTGGTTGCTACAAATTAATGTTATATAGTTATCTGTTAAGTCAACTAAATATTGGTTAGGTCTCATTTTGAATTTAGTTGCCGTGGCAATGGAAACAAAAAAATTGAAAATGGATAAAAAGTTTGTTTCCCCAATCAATGTTGCAGTTGCTTCAACTAATAGTTGGTTACGCTTCATACTATTGTTTACCACAAATGAATTTCAGTTGAAACTGACTAAATTTGGTAGATGCAAATGAATATTCGTTGAAACAACTGCACGTCAAGCAATTATTTTTTTGTGTGTATGTATATCTTCAGAGTGATACCGTGTTTACTATAAATGTTATATGGCAGCTAGGCGTGGCAGTTGACAATAACCGCCAATTTTTTGAAATACGATTTGTACTTAAGGTATATGAGTATATACCAGTTTGTATTGATGTATAAAAAATAGGATTTTCAAAGTTAAGAAAGAAATAAAAGACAAATTTTTAACACTCCACATAAAAGTGGAATGATCTTTGTTAAATGTCAAGAATTTATGTGAATTTTTTCAGAATTTTAAAAAGGCAGTTTTTGGATACTGTTGTGCAAAACAGCAAAAATCGTGTTTTTACAGTTTGCTAAGGGGGTACCCCATATATATATATATATATATATATATATATATATATATATATATATATATATATATATATATATATATATATATATATATATATATATATATATTTGTAACACCCAGTAGGAAACATATCCGGGATGGAAAAGTATATATATTCTTGATCAGCATGACTTCCTGAGTCGATTTAGCGGCTAGATTTCTAGATTACTTATATACCTACGCTGTATTGGCGAGATCGGTCCATTGTGGTCAGTGATCTGACCATTTATATTCAAAAATACCTCATATTAAATTTACATCTACAGATCAATTTTACTGTATACGTGCTTAGGTAAACTTTTTTGTCAAATATATATTGAAATCATGCTCAAATACATGAAAATAATGTTTTCCGCCGATACGACTTGTGGTTCCAAAAAAAAAAATCGAAATTCGGTACACCTACCCATTTTCAAATATAGGTATCAAATGAATGGATTTGTATACCCTGGTGACCAATATACCACTTTGAATGGTAACCACACATATGTGTAGGGTATTTATAGTCGGCTTAGTTCGACTATCATTTTGATAATACTAACTATCATAATAACACTTTAAAATTTCCCATGTGATCTAACCTTCCCAACTGTTTTTTTTTTGTTTTTATAAGTTAAATGAAATAATGCACATAGAACTTAACTTAAGAAAAACTTCATTATTTCACAATTAATAAACAACCTTTGTATAAAAGTAAAACAAAAATAATAATGTGTATAGCACAGTGCATATGCACAACCGATGTACGAAGAAAAGAGAAAACCAGTTGGGAAGGTTAGATCACATGGGAATTTTTAAAGTAGGGATATTGTGATAGTTGGTGTGATGAAGTTAAAAAGAATTATGAAAATTATAGTCGGTATAAGCCGATAAATACCCTACACATATGTGATAATATGTGCGGTTACCATTCAAAGTGGTACATAGGTCACCGTGTTATACGAATCTTGAAAATAACTACAAACTTGCGATCGCTGAAGAATTTCCATTCATTTGATACCCATATTTACAAATGGGTATGTGTACCGAATTTCGATTTTTTTTTTGGGAACCGCAAGTCGTTTCGCGGGAAAACATCATTTTTATGTGGTTGAGCATGAATTAAATGTATATTTTACCAACAAAGTTCACTTATGCCCGTATAAAGTAAAATTGATCCATAGATGTAAATTTGATATGAGGTATTTGAATATAAGTGGTCGAATCACAGGTAACAATAGACCGATTACGCCAATTTTATCGCACATACAGCGTAGGTATTTAAGTAATACAAATGAGAATTTTCATTGATCTAACTCTTCAATTTTTTAAGTAGTAGGGATTTCAACAGACAGACGGACATCGCTAAATCGACTCAGGACGTCATGCTGATCAAGAATATATATACTTTTCCATACCGGATATGTTGCCATCTGAGTGTTACAAACGGCGTACCAAACTGAATATACCCTATCACTCTTAGTGTAGGGTATAAAAAAATTTAAACATATGTTAAGTTCGTAGACTTATTTTTTTTATACCCTACACTAAGAGTGAAAGGGTATATTCAGGTTGGTACGCCGTTTGTAACACCCAGAAGGAAGCATGTCCGGTATGGAAAAGTATATATATATTCTTGATCAGCATGACCTCCTGAGTCGATTTAGCGATGTCCGTCTGTCTGTCTGTCCTTCTGTCTGTTGAAATCACGATTACGGAAAAAGTAGAAGAGCTAGAACAACTTTAGATTTAGATAACTTATATATATAAGCTGTCTGAACATGGCATGATCAATCTATTGTGATCTGAGAACCGACCACTTATGTTCAAATACCACATATAAAATTTACATCTACAGATCAATTTTACTGTATACGTGCTTAGGTAAACTTTTTTGGTCAAATATATATTGACATCATGCTCAAATACATGAAAATGATCTTTTCCCGCGAAAAAAAATCGAAATTCGGTACACCTACCCATTTGAAAATATGGGTATTAAATGAATGGAAATTCTTCAGCGATCGCAAGTTTGTAGTTATTTTCAGGATTCGTATACCCTGGTGATCTATATACCAATTTGAATGGTGACCACACATATGTGTGGTGTATTTATATTCGGCTTAGGCCGACTATAATTTTAATAATCCTAACTATCAGAAAACACCAAATTTAAAATTTCCCATGTGATCTAACCTTCCCAACTGTTTTTTTTTATTATTTTCAAATTAAGTTTACAAATATTGTTGAATAAAACTGTATCAATCAATTTAATCAATAAACATTCCGATTAATTAATTAGAACCTGATAATGATAATTTTGATTAATCATAATTCTGATTAATTGATTCATCAATGTTATATTACACTACACAACGTGAAATGATGCACAGTGTGTTATATTCCAAAATTGCCTGCACATTTGAAAAGAAAATAACGTTAAAATAAAAAAATCTATGAATACATTTTGAGAACAGAAAAAATCATGTGAAAGCATTACAATTGAGTATTAACTAGTCACCGTACTGTCCTTAGAGGACCAGTCACCGTACTGTCCTGTATAAAAATTTTAGATTTGTCATTAAGTGCATGTCAAACACTTAATATAATTATTTTTTATACACGCTGCAAAAAAGGGCTCTCCCAAACATAATTTTGCAGGCATTACATATACCTTTGGAGCTTTATGCAAACAAAAGCATTATTTCATTGCCAAACATTATTATAATAACATCCAAACAAATTTTGTTTTCGTTCAACATAAATATTCGCTGAACATAAATATATGTTCATGTAATGTAAAAAGTGTAAATTTAGTGCTAATGATTTCTTTACACAATATTAATTTGTTCCCTTTTTTAATTACATGTTTTTTATTTATAATATAAAACTAGCTGGACCCATGCACAGCTGCGCCCGTGCTAAGTTTTTGTAATTGCAAAACTATATCGTTTATAAAGTGTGGATACATGTACGCCCCATTTTCCCTTTTTAGTGCAAGCCTATTCACTATTTTTCCCGCCCACTTGGAACATAGTGCAAATTTTTCCAATCCCGCTTACATTCTAATTTACTATTAAACATTTTAAAATGATCCTTCGTTTTGATTTGTACAAATCTGCTCTTATTAAGTCAGGAGTTATTTATGTGGGAGATGACACGCCTCATTGCCCCATTCCGTCCACATTCTAAGTGACTATTACAATGTTTAATATAATCTTTTGTTTCGATTTTTATAACTCTAAGTAAAGAGTTATAGAAATCTAACGATTGGAGTTTTAAATATGAACATTTGTTTTCATTATTATAACTCAACTCTTAGTATGTCTGGAGTTATAGCAATTTTAATGGTTTGGCTATATGGGAGGTGCCACGCCCTTTAATCCAAGCCCGCTCACATTCTACGTGACGATTGAAGGTTGTAATATAAACCTTAGTTTCGATTTATATAACTATAATCTTAGTAAGTCAGGAGTTACAACATTTTTATAGTTTTAGTCATATGGAAAGGGACACGCAGTTTTGTTCAATTCTGCCCACATTTGTAAAAAAGATAAAGAACTATAATATACGTCACTGAGCCAAATTTCATGACTGTGCTTATCTTAATTACACCGATATTTTTAATTAAAATTTAAATTTTGCCACGCCCATTTGTGTACCTTAGGAGGCGAATTTCAAAAAATCCCTTTGTAGTGCACACATACGTCAAGAGATGCCCAAATTTCATAGTCCTAGGGTAAAATTAAGATATTTTCAATTTTCCGGCTTTTCCTTTGGGTATTTCCGACTTTTCTTTTTTCCTAAACCACATTGACACGAACAAAATACAAAAGGAATTAGGCAAATCCGTCTGTTAGTTCTCTCGTGATGCTCTGGCAAACACGGGACATTTCATTTTTATATATATAGATTCATGTAAATCCGCGATTAAAGCAATTTATGTTTAAGTATCGTATAATAATATTTCAATCTGAACAAAATAATTATACAATTCAATTATAATATAAATAGATTTTACTCCTAATATTTAAATGATGATTTCGAATTACGTTATAATTACATTCAAACATATTCAAACAAATCTTTTCTATCCGTGTAGATATTTATAATTATTTTCAATAGATATTTATAATTACTTTTTAAAGATATTTATAATTCAAACGCTCATGTCAATTTGTTTTAATTAAACATATTAAACAAGTTGGAAGATTAACGATGTCGATTAAAATAAAAATACGAAAACCAGTTGGGAAGGTTAGATCACATGGGAAATTTTAAAGTAGGTGTAATTATGATAGTTAGGATTATCAAAATTATAGTCGGTCAAAGCCGACTATAAATACCCTACACATATGTGTGGTTACCATTCAAAGTGATAGGTCACCAGGATATACGAATCCTGAAAATAACTACAAACATTCAATCGCTGAAGAATTTCCATTCATTTGATACCCATATTTACAAATGGGTAGGTGTACCGAATTTCGATTTTTTTTTGTGAACCACAAGTGTTTTCGCCGGAAAACATTATTATCATGTATATGAGCATGATGTCAATATATATTTGACCAAAAAAGTTTACCTAAGCACGTATACATAAAAATTGATCTTTATATGTACATTTTATAGAGGTATTTGAACATAAGTGGTCGGATCATAGGTCACAATGGACCGATCTCGCCAATTTTTTCGCACATACAGCGTAGGTATATTAGTAATCTAAGTTATAAGTTTCAATTATCTAGCTATACAATTTTAAAAGTACTAGGGATTTCAACAGACAGATAGACGGACAGACAGACGGACGGACAGACGGACAGACAGACAGACGGACATCGCTAAATCGACTTAGGAGGTCATGCTGATCAAGAATATATATACTTTTCTATACCGGAGATGCTTCCTTCTGGGTGTTACAAACGGCGTACCAAACTGAATATACCCTTTCACTCTTAGTGTAGGGTATAAAAATACGAGGAACTGTAAATACGCTAAATGCTTTTTGGTTCAATGCAATAATCAAATACATGCAATAATCAAATAAATGTCTAAAATTCAGCATTTTCGTGAATAATTATAATATATATTTTGATTTGCATTACCTCATGAGAAATTGCATTTTGTCCGTTTATAGGAATACAAAGGCATGTAAATTTTTAGAAATTTTCTCATGAGCCTCGATCTAAATCGTTATTTTATTTGTTGGCCAAATATAATATGTAAAATGCACTTTAAAAATTCGAACTGGGGGTCGATTCTCGATCTGCGGTGAAGTGATAAAAATTTTATCATATTCATTTTCATTTCAAGTTTACATTTTATCACTTTACAAACGTAAATAATGCGATTCTTAAGGCCAAATCGCAACGTTGCGATAGGTCGGTCGTCCGTTTACCGACTTTGGCTATGCGTTGCTCAGGCGTTACGATCTCGGACCACACAACGCATCACTTTTTCAAGTCGCAATTAAGCATTGCGTTACGGTTGCGTTTGGAATCGTTTTTTCTTATTCGCGGTATAAATAAACAATTTTCGCGCACTAGAAATCAATTTTTTGGTCAAACAAAATTTTTGTTATTGTTTTCAAATACATTTTCTTTGGAAACTAAATTCTATGAAATAACGATCATTAGGCAAAAGTCAAACGGACGACCTAGTAGAGAGTAGCTCTACTTTTGCGTTGCTGATGCGTTTACGATATTTGTGAGAATTTACGATAAAACGCATGAGAGGTACTTTCGGTTTGAATCATTGGTTTCTATTGATTCTACTTTTACTGTCAACGCAAGCACGACCTAACGCAACATTGTGATTTGATCTTTATTCTAAATGTGAAAACATTGAGGTGAACTTTGTGGTGTGTTTTGTAAATGATATTTTATGTCAAATAAATTTTTCAAAATTAAATAAATATAAACCAGTTGGGAAGGTTAGATCACATGGGAAATTTTAAAGTAGGTGTAATTATGATAGTTAGGATTATCAAAATTATAGTCGGTCTAAGCCGAATATAAATACCCTACACATATGTGTGGTTACCATTCAAAGTGATATATAGGTCACCAGGGTATACGAATCCTGAAAATAACTACAAACATTCAATCGCTGAAGAATTTCCATTCATTTGATACCCATATTTACAAATGGGTAGGTGTACCGAATTTCGATTTTTTTTTAATGAACCACAGGTCTTTTCGACGGAAAACATTATTATCACGTACTTGAGCATGATGTCAATATATATTTGACCAAAAAAGTTTACCTAAGCACGTATACATAAAAATTGATCTTTATATGTACATTTTATATGAGGTATTTGAACATAAGTGGTCGGATCATAGGTCATGAACCGATCTCGCCAATTTTTTCGCACATACAGCGTAGGTATATTAGTAATCAAAGTTATAAGTTTCATTTATCTAGCTCTTCAATTTTAAAAGTAGTAGGGATTTCAACAGACAGACAGACAGACGGATAGACAGACGAACAGACAGACGGACAGACGGACAGACAGACAGACAGACAGACAGACAGACAGACAGACAGACAGACAGACAGACAGACAGACGGACAGACGGACAGACGGACAGACGGACAGACAGACGGACAGACGGACATCGGTAAATCGAATCAGGAGGTCATGCTGATCAAGAATATATATACTTTTCCATACCGGAGATGCTTCCTTCTGGGTGTTACAAACGGCGTACCAAACTGAATATACCTTTTCACTCTTAGTGTAGGGTATAAAAACAAAAGAATATCTTCCGCAATTTATTTAGATTTAAGACAAAATTAATAAAAACATAGGTATAAATAGTGATGATTAAAATAATTTTTTGCTATTGCATATATTTAAAAATCATTAAAAAAGTGCAAGTGAAAGAAAATTATTAAAAGTGGAAGAATGTGCCTAGAAAAAGAAGTTAAATAATATTATAATTGTTTTATGGAAGTTTTAATGCATTTGTTACTAAAATTATGACGCAAATATGAGCGATGATGAGTGCAATTGCATGCATTATGCGGCGAAACATGTGTTTTTTTTTTCTTTTCAAAAATAAAAGAGAAACTCAATAAAAAAACTGTATTGGGCACGAACCACATCTTGTTCTTGCTCCTTCATATAATCATCACTATGTGTACAAATGTTTTGCGGACATTTTAGACAATTATGTCGTTAATTCCCTTTGTTCTTCTGTATGATAATTAAAGATGAGATAAAGAATGTAAGATGATTAAAGACCTTTACAAATTCACAATTTATATGTATATTTATTTAATATATGTTTGAAAACTATTTTCAATAAATATCTCGGATTCCATCGAATCATAAGCCGCATTATGCATTAGCAGCATTTTACATTCGTTTAGATTTAGATATTAATACATTACACTACTCATTTCGATTTCTCCTATATGAATCACATATATAATTATATACTATATAATTATAGGTGTTATTTTGAATGGCATACTCAATTTATTCATATTGCGTAACGTTTTTATGCCATTTGTAATTTCAGGCCCTTTTCAGCCATTTCTTAGAATAACACTGAGTAAGCCGTTAAAATAACTACCCGCGAATAATATAGAATTAGTGTATAAAATGCCCATAGGAACATTTATTCTCTTCTTGTTAAGAAGTGTTATTTTGAACTCTTTTTGCGCAAAAGTTTTTCCTCTATTTTGATTTTATACCATCATCACTTTGCACATTTGAAATCAAATATCAAACTATAAATTAAATTTCACGAACCCAAATTTAGTGATAAATTTATTTTCATATGAAAAAATTTTGACAGCATATTTTATTTTATCACAAAACGAGAATAGCAAAATATGATAAATCTTAAAAGGTGAAAATAAAATGTTCTGTGATAAAAGTGTGTTTTCATATGGTAACACAGTTCTTTATTTTATATTTTTTCATCAAACGAGAATCAGATTTTTTATGAAGCGGTGAAAAAGCTCTTCACTTCACCGCTTCACAGATCGAGAATCGACCCCTGGTTTACATTGGATGTATACCTTTCAACCAGTTCAGGTACAACCAGTTCACCAGTCACGTGACCAGTTGTTTAAGGGTAATTCACTCTGCCCTACAGGGAAACGAACTGTTACTAGACTAGACACCTGACTTTTTTCTAGGAGGTAATTAACTTTTAAATGAAATGAACCAGAAACTTTAACACGGCGTTGTGCTAGGAAGGGGTGAATTAACACCTCATGCAGACAGAACTTGTCATGAAGATCCAGTCCTCAGTCCGTACCAATGGTATCGGTCACAGAACATGTCCACCATGTATACCTTTGGACTAGAACAGTGACAATTCCTCATTTCACCAGTCACGTGATAGGTAATTTTAGAGCAATTCACACCGTTTTCCCGCAGGATTGTTACAAACTCTTTGAACAAAAAAAAAAAACAAAAAAATATTTAAAATTTTCAAACCAAACTATGTTTATATGTGCCTTAGATTAAGAATAATTCAGTACATATATAATAAATAATATATGGAGAACACCGTGCTTTTCAGAGAACGCTTTTTTTACTGTTCTAATTTATTTGCTCTTTTTGCTGCGCTGGTTGTTGCAAAGATTGTAACATAAGTTCAAAAAGTTTCTTTAAAATAAAATTAAACTCATTCTCGTTGTTTTTGTTGTTGGTGTGGTGCTGCAGGCAGTACTGAATGGCAATGTTGCAGTTGAAACGGTTACGGTCGAGAACTGTGCAGAAAACGTTGCTGACGTTTTCGCCAATCAATCGCAGGTAATAGTGGAAGAGGTCATCGAGGAGATCACCGATGACGAAGAAAGCGCTGCTGTGACTGAGCCGAGCACCACGACGACAGTAACAGTGGTCAAGAAGCTAAACGGCACCAACGACGGCGACGGCGGTACCACCACCACGACCACTACAGCGCTCGTTGTAAATAAGGCTGCCAATTCTGAAGTGCTCGCAGAAACCATTAGTACGACTTCTACAACGACTACTGTGGCCAAGGATGAACCCTCTGCACAGACCACAAAAATAACAAAAACTATCATAACAACAACACCGCCAACACCAACATCAGAGGAGCCAAAAGTACCGACAGAGGTTCTTAAGAAAGAAGTAGTAGAAGAAGTAGCTGCTGTCGTTGAGAGTGATGATGAGGTTGAAGAGGATGTGGTTGAGGAAGTGGTAGAAGAAGTGATAGGGGAAGAGGATGAGGATGTAGAGGCGGACGACGGCGACCAAGCGAACACGGTCTCAAAAAAAGTCAGTGAAAATATCGAAAATAATGAAAAATCTATTAAACAGCAGGCACCAACAGCAGCACTAATAGCAGGAGATTTGGTCGATACACCAGCTGTTGAAAATAAGCAGCAACAACAGGCAAGTTCACATTTTCTGTGTATTTCATTTTTATTTTTAAATTGTTCGTCTTACTGTCATTTTTTATTATATTTATTTTTATTATAATTAGGCTTTTCATTTTTTACAATTTTTTTAAGGTATTTGTTCTTATGTATTCAAAACTAATTATACATATATACGTTATTTATTTCGTTATTTACATTATTCTTTTTTTTATTTCTTTAATTCTTTATTTCATTATTTCTTTATTTGTGTATTTCTTCATTTTTTTTATTTCCCTATTTCCTTATTTATTTATTTATTTATTTGTGTATTTCTTTATTTCTTTATTTACTTATTTGTGTCTTTCTTTAATTCTTTATTTATTTACTTATTTATGTCATTCTTTAATTCTTTATTTATTTTTTTTTCTTTATTTCTTTATTTATTCATTTATTTATTTATTTATTTATTTATTTATTTATTTATTTCTTTATTTTTCGTTATTATTTTTTATTTCAATATATCTTTATTTTTATTTAGTATATGGGGCAATCCACGTCAATTCATCGAGCTTTGACCCTGACCCCCTTCGATTTGCTTCATATTTTAATATGTTGTTATTATTGGTCAATGAAGTTTAAATTTAATTTTTCAGTTTTCTATCGCATCCCCTTCTCCCCTTATGAAACTGTAAAAAAACGATTTTTGCTGTTTTGCATCACAGCATGCAAAAACTGCCTTTTTAAAATTCTTGACATTGAACAAAGATCATTCCACTTTGATTTGGAGTGGTAAGAATTTTTCTTCTATTTTTCTTAACTTTGAAAATCCGGTTTTTTAGTATATAAATCGCCATAATTTTGGTTTGGTTTGCGACACATCTATACAAACTGGTATATACTTATATGTCTTAAGTACAAACCGTGTTACAAAAAATGGGCGGTTATTGTCAACTGCCACCAATTAAATTTAAACTTCATTGACCAATAATAACAATATATTAAAATATGAAGCAAATCGATGGGGGTCAGGGTGAAACCTCAGCGAATTGACGTGGAATGCCCCATATATAAAAGATTTTCTATATTTGATGTTTGCCGTCGCGATCGCCTGTAGGTCAGTAGTTAGTGAGTGGGACTGCGAGCCAAAAGCTTGCGGGTTCGAACAGTCACGACTCCAAAAATTGATGTTTTTAAGTCGATATGAATCACCCAATTTCTACTTACTGGATGTGGTCAGCATGTCAAAACAATATATTGAATTTTTATTATGTTAACGTGTTGTAAGTTTTATATTGTCTGTAATAATGTTGTTAAATATTGTTTTGTCGTCTCGTTAGGAGAACATTTGTAATACATTGAAAGAGATTATATCCGACATCGACCGCGATATTGAACAGCAGGACGACGTCGCCAAGCTGAAAGCGCAGCAGCAGGAAATGCTTAAACAGCAACAGGTACTGGCCCAACAAATTCGCCAACAACAGTTGTTGGCGCAAGAATTGGCTGCACAGAATAAGTTGCAGGAGCAGCGACTACATAAACAACAGCAACAAATGCAGGAACAACAACAACAAGAACAAACACCACAAACAATTTATAAGCATCAGCAAAGAACGCAGCCCGCTCAAGCAGCCGTACCGCCAGGCCATGTTTCGAAATCAACGACCTTCGAAAAATCTGAAAGCGAAAACGGCTACACAACTAAAAACGAATCCATCGAAGTCGAGGTAAGTCTATTTATGTTCCATTGTTATTTTTCGTAAAACTTTTGCGTTGCTATTTTTTTTTTTGTTATTTTTTATTTATGTTTATTATTATGTAATATAACGTCATAAATAATGATAAACATAAATAAAAAGTAATATTTTTAAAATATGCTCTATCAACATAGTTTCCGTCAAAAACTGTTAAAATTTAAAATGCTTGTTTATTTTATATACAAATTACGGAAATATAACAGTTTTTAATCGAATATTTTACAAACAGAAAACTCGTAATAGAAAACTATTAAGGATAGTTAGGTCACATGGGATATTTTGAGGTCGGGAAATTGTTATAATCGGAAAAGAAAACATTTTTTGTTATATTTAAGCATAAAATCAATGTATATTTAAACAAAAAAGTTTACTGAAGTAGGTATAAAGTAAAATTCACATGTAGATGTAATTCTTAGATATAATAGTAATCTAAATAATGAATTTCATTGATGTAGCTCTTGTAGTTTTTAAGAAGTAGTACCACAAAGTAGTACGAGTTCGTATCGCTGGATTGTGTACAAAATAAAAACTCACTTATAATTGGCTTTAACTAGTATTATTTCAACTAGTATTAATTAACTTTATTTATTTAAATAACAACTTAAAGAATAATCACTTATATCATCTGCTGAATTACTACAATTTATCTTTACAATGCTCACTCACGAGACGCACTAGTTCACTATTAAATCACAACTGAAGTGCTGTACCTCAGATGCGGCTCCCTTATATACTGCATGCATCAGTTCGACACGTTTCGACTTGTTTCGAGAACCTTCTACTCGTTTCGTGAATGACGCATTGGCATCTCATTCGCCCTCATGTGTTTTAATGTGATTTTCGATCTCTTTCTCGCATATTTCTCAGTACGCTGAATGATCTTCCGTCTCTTTTTAACACATTGTCTTGCGTCTCATTTATTATTGTTGAATGCTTGCACAGTGGGGCAAATTACCTCTTTTCGTAACACTGCCCTCCACCTAAATCTGTTTGTCCCAAACAGATGTTAATCCTCTCTCTCTATATACGGCACCAACCTTTCTAAATGTACTACCTTCATTTTTCGTCTGACGCCTGTAGTATTCTGAATCCGATACACAATGTCATTTATCATTTTAATTATCCTGTACGGTCCTTCCCGGTGTGTTTGTAGTTTTGGATTTATCAATTTCACTCGTGGCGAGCTACAAAGCATAACCAGATCTTCTTCCTTACATCCCTCAGAGTTTGCTATCAAGTTGTATCTGGACTTTATCTTACTACTTGGAATTTGTATCCTCTGCCTTAAAGACTGATGCAACTCTCGGTCTTCACTTTTATTTTTGCCCAAAAGAATTTTTGGAATCGGCTTTTGCCCATCCATTGCAGTACGTTCGCAATGTGCTCCAACGTTGTATAGAAATGTTTTCTGACTTCTTCAATCATTTTATTAATGCTCAAGTGACATTCATTGGATCCACAATGGCATTTCAGTACCGCTTTCAGCATCGCTTTTATTTTGGACTTGGGAACAACAATTAAATTTCGTGCAGATCTGCCATTTTCAGTTTCCCACACACGCTACAAACAACCATTTTGTAGCTTCAGGCTTTACCACTGCGCCCAGGAAGCTTTAGTTATGGCACTGTCGGCAGCTATATCTTCCCATGATGGTTTTCTTTGCTGTTCCTTGAACATCACTGTTTTGATCAATTTGAATTTGTTCCGGAGTCCATTTTTCATCGGGCAAAACATTTAGCAAACGAATGTCAATTATGTTTTCTTTTCCTTCCGCTGTTGAACAATGTCTGCATTCTAATTTACATGGGCGTCGTGACAGAGTATCTGCATTTCCATAATGACCTCCTTTACGATGTTCTATGGTGAAATCGTAGCTCTGTAATCGTTCTATCCAACGCGCAATTTGGCCTTCTGGATCTTTGAACTGAAGTAACCATCTCAGTGCTGCGTGATCGGTTCTCAAATGAAACTGTTGCCCGTACAGGTATTTGTGGACATTTTTCACACTTTCGATTACAGCAAGAAGCTCCCTCCTGGCGACACATTAATTTCGCTCGGGTTTGGACAAGGTTTTACTGTAGTATGCGATCACAAATCGCCTATAGTATGTACATAGCCCCAAGAAACTTCGTAGATCATGTAGGTTTTGCGGTCTGGGCCACTCCTTTACTGTAACTATTTTATCTTCATCGGTATGCACTCCTTACGTGGTAACTCTATGATCCAGATGCTTGACTTATTTCTTGAAAAGTGAGCATTTCTTTGGGCTAAGTTGTAGACCAGCATTTTTCAATCGAAGGAATACTTCCTCTAGATTTCTTAGATGTTCGTTGAAATCCTTGCCCATAAAAATTATGTCATCAAGGTATACTAGGCATGTTTTCCAGTGTAAACCTTTTAATACGTGCTCTATTAACCGCTCGAATATTGCTGGGGCATTGCATAGTCCAAACGGCATTACCAAAAATTGACATAGTCCATCTCCAGTACTGAATGCGGTCTTCTCTCGATCTTTCTTATCTACTTGCCAGTAACCGCTTTGCATGTCTATCGTTGAAAACCACTTAGCATTAGATAGTGGATCCAAGGTGTCATCGATTCTGGGCAGTGGATCTATCTTTTTTTGTGACATCATTAAGTTTTCGGTAATCAACGCAGAACCGAGTACTACCGTCCTCTCTTTTTCACCAATACTCCAACGGACTCTCAGATGGTTTGTTGTATATCAGAAATACTTTTTCTTTTAGTTTGAAAAATCTGCACATCGCCAGTAAGCACAATAGCATATTCATATTAATCATAATAATGTAACACCAAAAATGCTTACTGTTATGCATGCATTCGTATTTTTCTCATACACTTATTTGATACACTTACTCTTATACACATATGATGACAACAACAATTGTATTGGTTGTAATGTGAGCCTCATCAGGTAGCACCTGCATGCGGCGTACAGGGAACTAAAGCACATAGAAGTTTTTCTCACGATCACCCCAATACGAATTGATTATTTCACAATATGATGACACTCAGATCTGGTGTTTGTAAATATTGGTGCGACCGAGGTGATGAGTAGAGGTTAAGAATATATTTTAAGTGGGATAAGATTTTAACTGCCTTAGAGTGCAGACGTGTTTCTTTTATAAGTTAAACAATAATTTTAATATTAAAATAGAACTTTCAATTAAATAAAAGTATGTCTTGGAAGAAAAGACTTGTTTGAATTATTTCGGTTAATAAAAATGGAATTTCAACGTTGGACATTCTTTGGTAGGACATCATGGGCAATTATAAATGGAACGTTGCGACATTTGGCCTCACGCCTAAGCAACGGACATTTTAATTACAACATTTGGCGCAGCCGGTTTTCGAACCAAACATCAAATCCCAGGGGACAGGATGGACTGGATGGAGATTAGAAGTATATGAAATAAATATGTTGGACAAGGGAAAATATATTTTTTAGGAGTCGTGAGTATTGTGATAAACAGTGAAAGAAAATGTGCGAAAAAAAAATAATTTTTGTGAATTTGTGATATAAAACAAAAGAAACATTTGAGAACATTGAAATCATGAAATTAGACATTTGAAAAACAGGCATTTGAACATTTTAAATAAATGATAAAATTTTTAAAAATTTTTCATAATATTGTGAAATTAAATTAACTTTAAATAAAACTGTGAAATTAAAATGTTGAATAATTTAAGAATTTTGATACAGCAATGTTTTCATAGCGTTGTGAAATTAATTAAATAACAAATTGGAGAATTTTAACAAAATTAAATTACATAAAAAAAATCAGTATTCAGTTATAAAATGATGAGATGTTTTTAGAAAAAAATAATTGTATATATATATCAAAATGAGCTAAATAAAACAGTATTAAATTTAACAGAAAAATTAAATCAACTATTAAGCAATCTACTTTTTAAACAAAAGATATACATAGCTTTGCAGAAAATAAAATATAGTCTACCAATTTTTATTTAATTTTCAATTTTCATCCTTTAACATACAAATATATAACGGGTTTTCATTAATATATTTTTTTTTCTTGTGTTCTAAATAAATATAAATTAATAAACTTGAAAATGTTTCACATTAAATATAAAAATAATAAATGCAATTTATATATATATAAAGAAAGTAATTAATGTTTAATTACATAAATCAATAAAAAACCGATAATTAAAATGGGTACAGAAAATGTATTTAAACGCGTACATTACGTTGTTCCTTACTTTTCTGGGGCAGAATCTCCATTACTAGAAACTGAATTATATAAATTTATTGAAGGCTGTGAAACAGCAAAGCTTAAAATTAAAGAATCAAAATATTCAAAAGGATTTGAATGGAGCTTTTGGTGGTTGTGTTAGGACATTAGGAACCACCAAGGTCCAACACGGGAGCATAGGGTGCTTAAGTATAATGCTACACGTAGTGTCACTTGAACAAGGAGTACCAGCAGACGCAATAATCGGACGTGACAATTTATGGAATCGATCTATAATAAATGCGATAGATAAAACGATAACGTTCTTTGATATAGATAAAAATCATATTATAAAACTACCAATGAAAACACAGACAGAAATACAAAACATTTTTTACAACCAACAAATTAAAATTCAAGCGAGAACCGCGAAAATAGTATCATTACCTTTAAAAACAAAAATTCCAATCGTATTAATACATAAGCAAGAAATTTCTCCAGGTGTATATTTAGGCGATAGGCTATCAAATGTTAGCAAGAATAGAGTTTATGTTTCAATATTAAATGCTACAGAAAAAGAAATTCTAATAGACAACAAATTTAAACCAAAGTTTTCGAATTTTAATCAGTATAAAGAATCGTATACCAAAAATTCTACAATAAATAGCGTAAATTCAGTAAATATAACAAATAGAATTAACAGATTATTAAGGAAAATTAAAATTGACGAAACTTTAAATAAAGACGAAATTACATCTTTACAAAATTTGTGTATTTCTTATCATGACGTTTTTCACTTAGATGGCGATGAATTAACATACACGCCAGCGCTTAAACATGAAATAACTACACAATGGAACCAACCACCAATTAATCAGAAACAATATAAACTTCCACATAGGGAAGAAATTAATAGACAAGTAGTAAAAATGTTAGATGACGGCATTATATCTCCAAGCACCTCACCTTGGAATTCACCGTTGTTGTTAGTACCAAAAAAGAGCAATAAGGACGGTAGCAAGAAATGGAGACTAGTAATAGATTTTCGTAAACTAAATGATGTAACAATAAAACAAGTATTTCCGATTCCTCGTATAGACGAGATATTAGATCAGCTAGGGCATAGTAGATACTTTTCAACATTGGATTTAGCAAGTGGTTATCATCAGGTCTTAGTAGATGAAAGAGATAAAGAAAAAACTGCTTTCAGTACGGGACTTGGACATTTTGAATTTAATAGAATGCCATTTGGTTTAACAGGTGCACCGGCCACTTTTCAAAGAATAATGAACCACATATTAACAGGTTTACAGGGTATCGATTGTTTTGTGTATCTTGATGACATAGTTGTATATGGAAAAAATTTAAGCGAACATGAGCATTGATTAAGTAATGTATTACAGAAATTAAGGGAACATAATTTAAAATTAAATACCGAAAAATGTCAGTTTTTGCGTCGCGAAGTTGTATATTTAGGACATAAATGTTCGGAACTAGGTGCACTGCCAGACCCCTCTAAGGTCGAATGCGTGAAAAATATTCCGGTGCCAAGAAATAGAAAAGAAGTATTTTTGGGATTAATTAATTATTACAGAAAATTCATAGGCAATATGGCCAAAATATCATTACCAATTAATAATTTACTTAGAAACGACGTTAAATTTACATGGACAGACGATTGTCAAAATTCATTTATTAAATTAAAAGAATCAATAATTTCATCACCAATTCTCGCATATCCAGATTTTACGAAAACTTTTTTACTTACAACTGATGCAAGTAATGAAGCAATAGGCGCGGTACTGTCGCAAGGCGAAGTTGGAAGCGATAGACCAGTCGCATTTGCGAGTAGGGCATTAAATGGGGCCGAAAAACGATACTCCACCATTGAAAAATAATTTTTAGCTATTGTTTGGGCAACTAAGAATTTCAGAGCATACCTATTAGGGCGACCATTTAAAATTTTTACAGATCATCAGCCCCTAAAAGGTATTGCAAACTTAAAAGATCAGACATCCCGCCTTGCGCGTTTCCGACATAAGTTGTCAGAATACGACTTTGAAATAATTTACAAACCAGGTAAAAATAATTTGAACGCGGATGCTTTAAGCAGAATACCATATATACAACCCGATATTACAGCAGTACAAACACGTTCTAAAACTACACAAAATAAATTAGATCAACAAATTACAAAAACAAAGCCCCAAATTAGTACACCGGTCGTAGATGAAATAATTACAGATGCAAATAACGAAACAAATTCTGCACACTTATTAACTGACCCGGAAGAGATTAAAACGGTAATAAAAGATTTTCATGATTCCGCATTAGGAGGCCATCAGGGTGCAGTAAAAACATATTTTAGAATCAGAAGACAATTTAAGTGGAAAGGTATGCAGAAACAAATAAAAGATTACGTAAAAAATTGTTCAAAATGCCAAGTAAATAAAAGTTTTAGGCTTACAAAAATGTCAATGGTCCTAACTGATACGCCAGTGAGACCATTTGATAAAGTATACATGGATCTTGTAGGAATTTTACCAGAAACTATCTCTGGAAATAAATATATATTAACATTTCAAGATGATTTTTCAAAATATATGTGTTGCGTAGCTATACCGGACGCAGAAGCAAGCACTGTAGCGAAAGCATTTTACGACGCGCTTAAATATTCCAAAAGTATTAGTTACCGACAATGGTTCAAATTTCGTCTCTAAATTGTTTTCAGATACATGTAAATTGTTAGGAATTAAAAAGTTACATATTACGCCATATCATCCACAAGCTAATGGATCTTTGGAAAGAAGCCATCGACCAATAGCAGAATATTTGCGAAGTTTTGCAAAAGAAGATGGGTCAAACTGGGACCAATGGTTAAATTCGGCAATGCACGTGCACAATAACACAGTACATATGTCAACAGGGCAAACCCCTTTCCGTACTTTATATGGGTTTGATTTTGATATGCCCACTAATCTAAAACGTAAATGTTCACCAGTTTATAATACTGATGATTACAACAAATTATTAAAATATCAGATTCAACGCACACATGAAATCGTGAGACAAAATCAAGATAAAGCAAAAGAAAAATCTAAACAAAGCTATGACAGCGCATTACACCCAACAATATTTAAAGTAGGCGATAAAATATTGTTAAAAAATCAAAATAGAAAGAATAAATTTTCTCCCATATGGGTAGGACCCTATGAGGTACTTTCGGTAGTAAGTCCTGTAACGACAATGATTTCCATCAAAGGAAAATGGAAAAAATTTCATAACAACTTATTAAAAGCATATAATTTTGAAGTTTTACACAATTAAATAAATAAATGTAAAGAAATAAATAACTGAACCAATAGTTCATGATGATCATAAATCGGAATCATGTTAGAATGAAATGCATACTATTGCAAACAACAATATAAGGTAAAGAAATGCCGCGTTAATAAGATTTTTTTTTTTAGGAATATGTTTTTAAATCTTAATCAAATAAAAAAGTGCATGAGGGAATAGCTACGTATTAATTTTAAAAGGTTACTAGCATTAAATCATGTATTAAAAAATTTGTAATGGATAAAGGAATAAAGTGATTTACAAGATTATATTAGATATTTATTAAGCAAAGATTTCAGTACGAATTAGCAAAAGAAATAAAATATACATTGCCACTATATTTGAGATAGGTCAGCACTTCAATTTCATTGTCAAGGGCATTGTCAATCGAAACAAATGAAAGAAAGATCGTTGTACTTGAAATACAGATAGACGTAAGCGGAGCACAAACTGAAGGGGAGCACAGATATAAGTGAGGAGCTTAGTTATAAGTGATAAAATGCAATTCAGCGTTTTGCATGTAGGAACCACTGCACTAATGGACTGAAAATGAAACGAGATACGTTAATGCAGAGACAAAAACAAACTAGCAAACATTTTAACCAAGATCATTTAACGGTCATAAAAAATATATATATGTATATATATATATATATATATATATATATATATATATATATATATATATATATATATATATGTACGTATTGAATGTACCAAAGTTGTTATGCAAAAGAAAGATTGAAAATACTGTCATATATCAAGCATATTTAAATTAATAAATTAGTGCATGAATAAATAGCTAAGTATTTTTGAAAATGACTAGCATTGAGTCATGTGGTAATGAAATATTATGGAAAAATTAAAGATTTCTAAAGTACATGTACATTTCATTAAATGTAATAAATAAAATGTTCAATATAAACATACAATGAAGATATTAAATTTGAATATTCTATATAAATTAAAAATGATGTTAAATTAAATTAAGTATGAGGTTATAGTAAACAAGTAATAAGTATTTTAATAATAATCCTGATTCTGCAAATGTACTCCAACCACGACGAATCACAAAGAAGTAAAACATGCACGAAGAAGAACAACAAGCAATCCACCAAACAATAAAAATTAACGTTAAATACAATATGCTGAAATTTTAATTGCCAAAGAAGGTCGTTTAATTTTGTTGGGAAAAGGTCTGAAATGGTAATGTAATGTAATGAAGTACAAAAGAATAATGATAAAACGACATGTGAGAGTTATGGCGCGGACGACAACAATCAATACATGTTTAATTAAGAGAAAGGAGCTACCCTATGGATATGGATGTAGAAGTTTGACAAATCAGCAAAGAAAGTTGGAACTATTTTATCATAATAATGCAACAACATTTTACATCTAATATATACTAAATAAAAGATGACAATTTTATCGCTCAAAGAACACGCTAACATTATGTAAATAAGTTGAAGGAGCTATTCCATATACACTTATTTAGCTGTCAATGCGAACCTGATTACAAAAATAAATTTAACAAATCAACAAAGTTACCACAATTACACTAAATCACACACGCTTCAACAAATGAACACAATTTCTTAAACAATTTTGAAGAAGACGAAAATTAAAAACGATAAGAACCAAGAATATACGTATTCGAATATTGTTACAACAAGTGAAATATAATAGTACAACAACGTCAAACTAACAAAACAACAACATCTACGTATAAATAAAAATTACAACTACTGAAGATGACAATTCCGCTAGAAAAACTATCTAACAAGAAAATTTCTCAAAACATTTAAAGAAGACAAATCCGTATTAATATTCAGAAATATAAAATTACAAAATTATCAATTTTAGTATCTGCTCTCAACAAAGTACTATTTAATTTGGCTGAAAAACAACGCAACATAGAAGACATCAAATTTTAAAAGCTAAGAAAATCAAGACGCAAGATGAAAACAATGTTTGTTGAAACAGTGGCAGAAACAAATAAAGTGCAGCTACAGTCAACGCAATCGCAGCAACTACCAACCGAAGAGTGGCAGCAGCAGTTAACCCTAAAAACATCGGGATCAGGTTATGTTTGTATTTAATTTCCTTTTATAATTCAGATTAAAGGCGGGCTAATGCAGCCAAATAATTAGAAAATTGGGCCAATACCATTTTTTTTTTAATTTAAAATCATTAAATTTGAAATTATTTATCTCCACTAGGTAATATACAATTGTTTATTTTTAAAAATAAAATAATCTACACTATAAGAATTTTATCAATATATTAACAATGTAAAAGAAAAAACTATTATTATTTAATTAATAATAATTTTTTCTTAAAATAAGGGGGGAAGAATGTTGTATATCAGAAATACTTTTTCTTTTAGTTTGAAAAATCTGCACATCGCCAGTAAGCACAATAGCATATTCAAATTAATCATAATAATGTAACACCAAAAATGCTTACTGTTATGCATGCATTCGTATTTTTCTCATACACTTATTTGATACACTTACTCTTATACACATATGATGACAACAAAAAATGTATTGGTTGTAATGTGAGCCTCATCAGGTAGCACCTGCATGCGGCGTACAGGGAACTAAAGCACATAGAAGTTTTTCTCACGATCACCCCAATACGAATTGATTATTTCACAATATGATGACACTCAGATCTGGTGTTTGTAAATATTGGTGCGACCGAGGTGATGAGTAGAGGTTAAGAATACATTTTAAGTGGGATAAGATTTTAACTGCCTTAGAGTGCAGACGTGTTTCTTTTATAAGTTAAACAATAATTTTAATATTAAAATAGAACTTTCAATTAAATAAAAGTATGTCTTGGAAGAAAAGACTTGTTTGAATTATTTCGGTTAATAAAAATGGAACTTCAACGTTGGACATTCTCTGGTAGGACATCATGGGTAATTATAAATGGAACGTTGCGACATTTGGCCTCACGCCTAAGCAACGGACATTTTAATTACAACAGGTTCCACCACGCCATTTTTGTGCATTTCTTCAACCAAATATGATACTTCGTCTCTTTTCACAAGTGGTACCCTTCTTGGTGCTTGACGAATTGTGTTAGAATCACCAGTGTCTATTCGATGTTTTACAATGGCAGTTCAGCCGTCCTTTTGGCCCTTTTCAGCAATTATATACCGATATTTGTCAATTAGCTGTTGCACTTGACTTTATTCTTTGGCAGCCAAATCCTGCGTCCACTCATTTATAAACTTGTGAGTAGATTGTTTGTTTATTTGCGGTGTGACATAGTCCTTTGATGTATTTGACTCGCAATTTATAATCGCTGATGCCTCTTGACACTGGCCTACCACTGTTTTGATTAATTTTGACGAGTTTTCCAAATTGAGAACTCTTATAGGTACAATTCTGTCTTTCTCCGCCTCAACAAGTGTTCTTCCTACCACTATGTTACTTTTATACAGCTCTTCGTTTGCTTCAATAACACACAACTTGCTTATCCCACAATCTCCATTTAATTTCGCCCAAACAATTGTTTCAGAATTAGGTGGTATTTTTCTATTTTTATAAGCAGTAACTTGTTTAATTTTCGGGCTCTGGTCACAATCAATATTTAGTTGGATCTCATTGTTGGCATAATTCAAAATTTTTCTTGTTAAATCAAGTGAGAAACCGTTCTTTATCATGAAGTCCATGCCAAGTATTAAATCGTTTACTATTTCTGCCGCATTAAAATCATGCTTAACTGCCGTAGTACCAATCGTTATTTTCTTGGTAATCTTTCCTCTGATAGGGGCCTCTTCACCTGTAGCTGTTTGTAATCTTATTTCTACAAGCGGCTCTACTTCATCCTTAACAAGGTTACTTCTTATTATTGAGTGTGAAGCTCCCGTATCCAATGTTATCATATATGCTGTACAATCAATGAGTCCTTCCACAGTTAAGCTATTTGGCTTTCGAGCGATTTGTGAAATGGAGATTCTGGGGCTATAGGATTCGTTTTAGTTTAAAGATTGATTAAAATTTACGTTATTTTGGACATGGTCCTGGGTTTCTTCATGTCGGGGTTTATTTGCAAATGGATTCATTGAGCGCTTGGGTTTTTTACGACAATCACGTGCCATATGCCCATATGAATCACAGTTGTAGCATTTACCTTTAAATTGGGTGTCTCGGTTGGCAGCAGTGTAATCTGGTTTAGCTCCACTTTTTAACGCTTGGCAAATTACCTGAAGTAGGTCTTCATTCTCCACATCTAGTTAACGGACCTTTGGCGTTGGGTCGTGTATTCTCTCGTTCTACTCGGGCATCGAACCAAGCCCACCCCTTCGTATTTCACTCGGTTCTCAACAGAACCACGCATTACAGAGATAATTCGTTCTTTGTAAAAAAAAGGCTGCGCCTCCTTTTAGCGCCACGATAAGTGCGGCTACGCTGTCTTCATTGTTCCATCGATTGCTTACAGCCGTGGTCTCAAATTGCAGCTTGAAAATGTTAAACGCTGTGGTTCCATCGTAAATCGGCGATTTTAGCCTCGTACTACTAAGAACATGCTGTGTAGGAACATTTATCTGCAACACGTGCAAATCTTTCTTTATTTCCTGAAGCTCTTTGTCGATGTCTCTCATCAACATTATTTATATGCGCTTCAAGCTCACTAACTTTGCCATGAAGTGTATTAGAAACTTCCAGAAGCTGTTTCGAATGTTCCTGCATTTATTGCTCCATTTTTACTTGATGTTGATTGGAATTTTCTTGAAGCTTCTGTTCCATTTTGCTGGAATTTTCTTAAAGATTCTCTTCCATTTTGTTGGCATTTTCTTGAAACTGTTTCTAATTTTCTGGAAGCTTCTGTTCCCTTTTGCTGGAATTTACTTGAAGCTGTTGTTGTATTGCTCCGAGCAACTGGCTCATATCAAAACTTTGGGACTGTACTTTTTTCGCCGTGTCCACACTTTTCGATGACGCTGTTGCAGCTCCCACTTCAAACTCGTGCTCTGCGAGGTCAATATCTTGGTTCTCTAATTCTTCCATTATACGCTTTTGTAGCTCTACTTTCGTACCTACAGTTGGAAGATTATGAATCGCGAGCTCCTTCTTTAGCTGGCCGACTTTAAATTGTTCGAATTTAACCATTTTGTATCACAATACCACTTCTGACAACAATGTTACGAAAATTCAGACTACGGAAAACTGTTCTACGAGTTCGTATCGCTGGATTGTGTACAAAATAAAAACGCCCTTTTAACTAGTATTATTTCAACTAGTATTAATTAACTTTATTTATTTAAATAACAACTTAAAGAATAATCACTTATATCAACTGCTGAATTACTACAATTTATCTTTAGAATGTTCACTCACGAGACGCACTAGTTCATTATTAAATCACAACTGAAGTGCCTTACCTCAGATGCGGCTCCCTTATATACTGCATGCATCAGTTCGACACGTTTCGACAAGCTTCGACTTGTTTCGAGAACCTTCTACTCGTTTCGTGAATGACGCATGCTATTGGCATCTCATTCGCACTCATGTGTTTTAATGTGATTTTCCATCTCTTTCTCGCATATTGCTCAGTACGCTGAATGATCTTCCGTCTCTTTTTAACACATTGTCTTGCGTCTCATTTATTATTGTTGAATGCTTGCACAGTGGGGCAACTTACCTCTTTTCGTAACAATATGTATACTTTTCCATACCAGATATGCTTCCTTCTGGATTTTACAAACGGCGTACCAAACGTACTTAATTTATTAGTTTATTAATTTATTAATTTATTAATTTATTAATTTATTAATTTATTAATTTATTAATTTATTAATTTATTAATTTATTAATTTATTAATTTATTAATTTATTAATTTATTAATTTATTAATTTATTAATTTATTAATTTATTAATTTATTAATTTATTAATTTTTAATTTATTAATTTATTAATTTATTAATTTATTAATTTATTAATTTATTAATTTATTAATTTATTAATTTATTAATTTATTAATTTATTAATTTATTAATTTATTAATTTATTAATTTATTAATTTATTAATTTATTAATTTATTAATTTATTAATTTATTAATTTATTAATTTATTAATTTATTAATTTATTAATTTATTAATTTATTAATTTATTAATTTATTAATTTATTAATTTATTAATTTATTAATTTATTAATTTATTAATTTATTAATTTATTAATTTATTAATTTATTAATTTATTAATTTATTAATTTATTAATTTATTAATTTATTAATTTATTAATTTATTAATTTATTAATTTATTAATTTATTAATTTATTAATTTATTAATTTATTAATTTATTAATTTATTAATTTATTAATTTATTAATTTATTAATTTATTAATTTATTAATTTATTAATTTATTAATTTATTAATTTATTAATTTATTAATTTATTAATTTATTAATTTATTAATTTATTAATTTATTAATTTATTAATTTATTAATTTATTAATTTATTAATTTATTAATTTATTAATTTATTAATTTATTAATTTATTAATTTATTAATTTATTAATTTATTAATTTATTAATTTATTAATTTATTAATTTATTAATTTATTAATTTATTAATTTATTAATTTATTAATTTATTAATTTATTAATTTATTAATTTATTAATTTATTAATTTATTAATTTATTAATTTATTAATTTATTAATTTATTAATTTATTAATTTATTAATTTATTAATTTATTAATTTATTAATTTATTAATTTATTAATTTATTAATTTATTAATTTATTAATTTATTAATTTATTAATTTATTAATTTATTAATTTATTAATTTATTAATTTATTAATTTATTAATTTATTAATTTATTAATTTATTAATTTATTAATTTATTAATTTATTAATTTATTAATTTATTAATTTATTAATTTATTAATTTATTAATTTATTAATTTATTAATTTATTAATTTATTAATTTATTAATTTATTAATTTATTAATTTATTAATTTATTAATTTATTAATTTATTAATTTATTAATTTATTAATTTATTAATTTATTAATTTATTAATTTATTAATTTATTAATTTATTAATTTATTAATTTATTAATTTATTAATTTATTAATTTATTAATTTATTAATTTATTAATTTATTAATTTATTAATTTATTAATTTATTAATTTATTAATTTATTAATTTATTAATTTATTAATTTATTAATTTATTAATTTATTAATTTATTAATTTATTAATTTATTAATTTATTAATTTATTAATTTATTAATTTATTAATTTATTAATTTATTAATTTATTAATTTATTAATTTATTAATTTATTAATTTATTAATTTATTAATTTATTAATTTATTAATTTATTAATTTATTAATTTATTAATTTATTAATTTATTAATTTATTAATTTATTATTTTATTAATTTATTAATTTATTAATTTATTAATTTATTAATTTATTAATTTATTAATTTATTAATTTATTAATTTATTAATTTATTAATTTATTAATTTATTAATTTATTAATTTATTAATTTATTAATTTATTAATTTATTAATTTATTAATTTATTAATTTATTAATTTATTAATTTATTAATTTATTAATTTATTAATTTATTAATTTATTAATTTATTAATTTATTAATTTATTAATTTATTAATTTATTAATTTATTAATTTATTAATTTATTAATTTATTAATTTATTAATTTATTAATTTATTAATTTATTAATTTATTAATTTATTAATTTATTAATTTATTAATTTATTAATTTATTAATTTATTAATTTATTAATTTATTAATTTATTAATTTATTAATTTATTAATTTATTAATTTATTAATTTATTAATTTATTAATTTATTAATTTATTAATTTATTAATTTATTAATTTATTAATTTATTAATTTATTAATTTATTAATTTATTAATTTATTAATTTATTAATTTATTAATTTATTAATTTATTAATTTATTAATTTATTAATTTATTAATTTATTAATTTATTAATTTATTAATTTATTAATTTATTAATTTATTAATTTATTAATTTATTAATTTATTAATTTATTAATTTATTAATTTATTAATTTATCGGAATATTTTTTAAATTTGTTTATGAAATATTTTTTTGAGATATACAGAGATTTCATAATATTGTAATATTGTGGTGCTAGGTGCAAAATCGGACAAAATTCTTAGCATCTGATGGCCGCATTATGGGGAAACATGATAAGGAAAATTGCAATGCGTAATCCCCTGGAAAATATTTCAGTCGGCAGGATTGAATGGGTTTAACAAATATGTAATTAATATCCGTCGTCAGCGAATGCTTTTGAGCGACTGAACTGAATTTTTTTTAAATTTGACATGAAAACATAAAAAAATGCGACACCCTACAGCTACTCATTATTAAATTTAAATTTATAATATTGTTTGGACGCGGCTGTTGTAGTAATATAATTGAACATTTTATTTTATTGAATGGCTAACACAATATTTTACTAGAATTACTATAAACATTGCTTAAATTACATTTCCCACTTTACCCCAGAAAATGTATTCTAAATTAAACATAACTTAGCACCGTAAATTAATAAAAATGTCACTCGTTCTCGAAATGCAATAGAAAGGTCTTAATTTAATTATAACCATTGATCAAAAAAAATGATGCTATTTTAAGAATGATGCTTTATTACAATTGTTTTTGTATTCAAAATGTGCAACAAGTCCAAAAATTGTACATCTACACACATAAAAAAATATCGTTTCCAGTAAACACTTTCTCAAACAAACTCTTAAGAGTTTGCAAGCTTATTTGTAGAAAATAATCGAACTGTTTCTCAGAAATGATCAGTAGTGTTTCCCACAAATAATTGTAGTGTTTCCCACAAACACGAAAAGTGTTTCCCACAAATATTTCAAAATTTGGTAGTGTTTGCCAAAAATATTTGAAGTGATTCCGGCAAATATTTGTAGTGTTCGCCAAATTCAGTCAAAGATAAAGTTTTTTTTTTATTGCGGGAGCCACTCATTTACGCGACATGTCGAATAATGCAGAATTTTAGGGTAGATTATTCGACAAGTCGCGTAAACGAGCGACTGCCGAAAATAAAACTTTTATTTCGACTGATATTGATGGACACTAAGGAAACACTACAACACATCGATGCATTATGCCTGGGACAGGTGTCTCATAAATTGGACGCGTCTTAAAAAGTCGTCGAATTGAGCCAGTGTTCTGCAGTCATCTGTTTTGGATGATGTGAAGACCGGTTATGATGAATTGATGGCAGCGGCCATATATGATAATAATTAGCTTCAGATGTCGCACAATAAGAAAATGTTGCTACTTATTTGACAAAAGTAGCTTATCGACGTTTATTCATGCAAGTGTTGCATGACACGGATAATTAAATTGTTCAAGTGATGCATCAATGTAGCAATTTTTCCGAGAAGCTATTAGTATTTAGGGCAAACACTTTTAAAATAGATTGCGTTCTGGAAAACATTTAGGGTTTGCTCCAAAGAACTATCATGTATTTATTACTTATTTTAAACATTTTCATTATTTACAGGTAACAAATGATTGTTTGAGAGTAATAATTGAAGTGACTTTTACAAAGTGTTCATGGGAAACATTTTAAATGTTTTGAAGAAATTATTGTTTTGTTCAAACACTAGATAAACACATAATAAGCCATTATTATTTACGACTAACAATAAGTATTTTTGGCACCCAATATGTATTTACCGAAAGTAACCGATAGCTTCCCACATGTATTTCATAAACATTCCTTTTTTAGGGTGTACATTACCCCATGTCCCATTTTTTCCCAGGTTCCCCTACTTTTTCCCCTCTGTGAAAATATTCTTCTGGCTTGCCTACATTTTTCACTGATAAAAAGGTTTTCATATTCATTTGTTCAACACACCTTTATAAAATATCTGAAATAAGCAAAGTAAAATGTATAGTGAACATCCAAATGTTCATGTCATAGAAATATATAGCTCTCGTGAAGTAACAAATCCTAAACTATACAAATTACTGAGTATATTACTTTTTTTTTAAATACTGTTCGGTCATTAATTAAAGTCTGCCAAATTTAGAAGTAATAGATACAAAATTTATTAACATATCAATAAAATAAAACAGTGAAATATTTCTTGCCATTCACACATCGAAGATCCAACCAACTTGAAGAACATTTGTAAGTCCCATAGTTTTTTAAAAATACTTAAATATGTATAGTATGCGAAAGCGATATAGTATGCGAAAGCGATCCATAAAGGTTTTTTTTTTAATTTTCACAATTCATATGCGTCAAATAGTTCCAATCTGTCATTTATTAAATTGTTCAATGTATATTACCACAACAGCCGCGGCCAAAAAATATTATAAATTTAAATTTAATAATGAGTTGCTGTAGGGTGTCGCATTTTTTTATTTTTGACGTTGACGCCAGATGTGTATTACATATTTGTTTAAATAATTAAAGCCTGCCGACTGAAATATACTCCAGGAGATTACACAGTGCAATTTTCCTTATCATGTTTCCCCATAATGCGGATACCCGATGCTAAGAATTTTGTTCGATTTTGCACCTAACACCACAACATTACAACAGTATGAAATTGTATATCTCTGCGTACATTTCTCTCCATTTTAATAAAATATTTCATAAACAAATTTAAAAAAATATTCCGATAAATTAATAAATTAATAAATTAATAAATTAATAAATTAATAAATTAATAAATTAATAAATTAATAAATTAATAAATTAATAAATTAATAAATTAATAAATTAATAAATTAATAAATTAATAAATTAATAAATTAATAAATTAATAAATTAATAAATTAATAAATTAATAAATTAATAAATTAATAAATTAATAAATTAATAAATTAATAAATTAAAAAATTAATAAATTAATAAATTAATAAATTAATAAATTAATAAATTAATAAATTAATAAATTAATAAATTAATAAATTAATAAATTAATAAATTAATAAATTAATAAATTAATAAATTAATAAATTAATAAATTAATAAATTAATAAATTAATAAATTAATAAATTAATAAATTAATAAATTAATAAATTAATAAATTAATAAATTAATAAATTAATAAATTAATAAATTAATAAATTAATAAATTAATAAATTAATAAATTAATAAATTAATAAATTAATAAATTAATAAATTAATAAATTAATAAATTAATAAATTAATAAATTAATAAATTAATAAATTAATAAATTAATAAATTAATAAATTAATAAATTAATAAATTAATAAATTAATAAATTAATAAATTAATAAATTAATAAATTAATAAATTAATAAATTAATAAATTAATAAATTAATAAATTAATAAATTAATAAATTAATAAATTAATAAATTAATAAATTAATAAATTAATAAATTAATAAATTAATAAATTAATAAATTAATAAATTAATAAATTAATAAATTAATAAATTAATAAATTAATAAATTAATAAATTAATAAATTAATAAATTAATAAATTAATAAATTAATAAATTAATAAATTAATAAATTAATAAATTAATAAATTAATAAATTAATAAATTAATAAATTAATAAATTAATAAATTAATAAATTAATAAATTAATAAATTAATAAATTAATAAATTAATAAATTAATAAATTAATAAATTAATAAATTAATAAATTAATAAATTAATAAATTAATAAATTAATAAATTAATAAATTAATAAATTAATAAATTAATAAATTAATAAATTAATAAATTAATAAATTAATAAATTAATAAATTAATAAATTAATAAATTAATAAATTAATAAATTAATAAATTAATAAATTAATAAATTAATAAATTAATAAATTAATAAATTAATAAATTAATAAATTAATAAATTAATAAATTAATAAATTAATAAATTAATAAATTAATAAATTAATAAATTAATAAATTAATAAATTAATAAATTAATAAATTAATAAATTAATAAATTAATAAATTAATAAATTAATAAATTAATAAATTAATAAATTAATAAATTAATAAATTAATAAATTAATAAATTAATAAATTAATAAATTAATAAATTAATAAATTAATAAATTAATAAATTAATAAATTAATAAATTAATAAATTAATAAATTAATAAATTAATAAATTAATAAATTAATAAATTAATAAATTAATAAATTAATAAATTAATAAATTAATAAATTAATAAATTAATAAATTAATAAATTAATAAATTAATAAATTAATAAATTAATAAATTAATAAATTAATAAATTAATAAATTAATAAATTAATAAATTAATAAATTAATAAATTAATAAATTAATAAATTAATAAATTAATAAATTAATAAATTAATAAATTAATAAATTAATAAATTAATAAATTAATAAATTAATAAATTAATAAATTAATAAATTAATAAATTAATAAATTAATAAATTAATAAATTAATAAATTAATAAATTAATAAATTAATAAATTAATAAATTAATAAATTAATAAATTAATAAATTAATAAATTAATAAATTAATAAATTAATAAATTAATAAATTAATAAATTAATAAATTAATAAATTAATAAATTAATAAATTAATAAATTAATAAATTAATAAATTAATAAATTAATAAATTAATAAATTAATAAATTAATAAATTAATAAATTAATAAATTAATAAATTAATAAATTAATAAATTAATAAATTAATAAATTAATAAATTAATAAATTAATAAATTAATAAATTAATAAATTAATAAATTAATAAATTAATAAATTAATAAATTAATAAATTAATAAATTAATAAATTAATAAATTAATAAATTAATAAATTAATAAATTAATAAATTAATAAATTAATAAATTAATAAATTAATAAATTAATAAATTAATAAATTAATAAATTAATAAATTAATAAATTAATAAATTAATAAATTAATAAATTAATAAATTAATAAATTAATAAATTAATAAATTAATAAATTAATAAATTAATAAATTAATAAATTAATAAATTAATAAATTAATAAATTAATAAATTAATAAATTAATAAATTAATAAATTAATAAATTAATAAATTAATAAATTAATAAATTAATAAATTAATAAATTAATAAATTAATAAATTAATAAATTAATAAATTAATAAATTAATAAATTAATAAATTAATAAATTAATAAATTAATAAATTAATAAATTAATAAATTAATAAATTAATAAATTAATAAATTAATAAATTAATAAATTAATAAATTAATAAATTAATAAATTAATAAATTAATAAATTAATAAATTTATAAATTAATAAATTAATAAATTAATAAATTAATAAATTAATAAATTTATAAATTTATAAATTTATAAATTTATAAATTTATAAATTTATAAATTTATAAATTTATAAATTAATAAATTAAAAAAATGCTTGCGAAATTTTATTTTCAACATGTTTTGTCCAAAGTAGTTTACTATCTAGAGTTAAGCCCAGATATTTTACTTCGTTAGACAGAGGAATAGTGACACCCTTAAGTACTGGTAGAGATAATCCTGTCATTATTCTTTTCCTAGTGAAGAGAACAATCCCTGTTTAGTGAGGGTTGATGGAAAGTCCGTTTGCAGTACACCAGCTGTCAATTCGGTTCAATGAGTTTTGTGTTTTAACACAGACCTCATTGAGGGAAAAGCCTATGGCAAGAATGGCAACATCATCTGCATAGGCCTGGGAATAGACACCTGGTCCATCGAGATCGTTGACCAGAGAGTCAACCAGCATACACCCGAGCAGGGGGGAGAGAACGCCTCCTTGAGGACAACCTCTATTCACCCCTGCCATAATATACTGACCGCACTCCGCCTGTTTCATCTATTCCATGCCTTCTAGCTGCGTCACAGATTCCATCAAAAGTCGCATTATCAAAAGCACCCTCGATGTCAACAAATATGCCCATCACGTACATCTTCCTCTGAAAAGCATGCACGATCCGGCCAACCATATGTTGCAATGCTGTTTCACAGGATTTTCCACGTTGGTAGGCATGTTGTCTTGATGATAGTGGGTACCTTGACAACGATGTTTTTCTGATGTGCAACTCAACTAGTCTTTCTAGACACTTTAGTATGAAGGACATCATACTAATGGGTCTGAAGCTCTTGGCTATGGAATAGTCTTCTCTTCCAACTTTAAGAATGAAGGCTACTTTAACTAAACGCCAGGATGTCGGAATGTATGCCCATGCGAGACTTGCTCTAAAGATTTTCTTTAGGCATGGTAGCAATTGGTAGCATGACTGGGTAGATGCCATCCGGTCCAGGTGACTTGAAGCCAACAAAAGAGGCCACTGCGTATTGGATAGCTTCATCGTACACAACCAATCTGGCAACCTGCCAGTCATGTTTTGTCACATAAGAGTTGTTACTGCAGTCCCCAGTGCTGGGATTACAAAGTGGCCATATGTGGATTTGATTTCCCGGAAAGTGAGTTTCAACTAGGAGACTGAGTGCCTCTGTTTTAGACTCAATATACGAGCCATCAGAGTCCAGTCGAGCAGTCGAGCAGTTCGGTCTCTTTTAAGAAACTTGACCAATCTGCTAGTCTCACTGCAGGATTCGATGCTACTGCAGAAGTCTTTTTAAGAAACACTTTTCGATTTACGAATTCGTTTCTTATACTCTTTCTGAATAGATCGATAAAGAAACCAGTCAGAGTCTAAATTGCTCCTTAGGGCCCTATTTAGAAGCTTTCTGGAATCCTTGCGCAAGGTTTCAAAACAAGTGTTAAACCAAGGAACGGGAGGTCTAGATAACGTTTTTCGTACCGGACATGTTCGTACAAAACTAGATTTTATGACATCGTTCATAACTTGAACGGATGTCTCAATACTTTCTTTGGTACGAATTCTGACAGGAATATTGAGGGAATTCTCAAGTTTATGTCTGACGCGTGCCCAGTTCGTTTTTCTAGGGTTTCTTACCATCATAGAGGAAAGCACCTCTCGGTCAGTATGAAACTCGATATACCTGTGGTCCGATAAAGAATCTTCTTTAAGAACCTTCCAGTTAAAGATTGACTCTCTCAGTCTACAGTTAGACAATGTGAGGTCAATCACTTCCTGTCTTCTAGCAGTCACAAACGTGGGTTTATTACCAGTGTTGTGAATGTTCAGATTGGAGGTCATGATGAAGTCAAGGAGTCTGGTACCTCGTGCGTTGCATTTACTGCTGCTCCACACAGTGTGTTGGGCATTAGCGTCACAGCAAAGAATAAGGCCGGTCTCCTTAAGATCACAGTACTCTATGAGCTCAACAATTGCCTTTGGCGGAGGAGGCAGTAGTGAGTCATAGGGTAGGTAGCCTGAGGCGACAATCAAATGTTTCCATCCACTATCGCTTTCATAGCTCACTTTGGCTGCTACCAGGTCTTGCCCACAGAATTGGGTTAACTTGGTGACAGCAAAGTGTTTCGATACTATAAGACAGCTTCTAGGCCTTGCGGCTTGCTCATCGTATAGTATGGTTTCACCACGTAGTTTACTAAGACCACAGATGCGTTTGTTATACACCCATGGTTCTTGAATAGCTGTGATGTGAGGTAATGTAAGCAACATGGAGAGCCGCTTACCTAGTAAAGCGGTAGCAGCTTTAGAATGTTGCAGCTTGATCTGAGTAAATATCATGACAGGATAATTAACTCGTTTCTCATCATGTGCCTATTCATTTGGAATTGATTCGGAATTTGATCCGTCCAAAGAATAAGTTTAGATGGCTGTCGTACTTAGACAGCATGACATCTAACGACTTCTGGTCTAAGCCAACAACCAGGGTTGAGCTTTCCTTGTCCTCCGGACCTCACTCTGGTTTATGGCTATAGATTTTCCATCCGTTCGTTTCGATGCCCTGGTTCTGAGCACGTAGGCAGGCAAACACTTCCGCTGTTTTCCTGATAGGACCAGGTATCCAGCATATTGCTCGTCTGCGTTTGGGTTCGTCTCCGCTGAAAACAGCGAAGGGCGATTTGCGCAAGGGGGGGATTTTAGCAACGGCTGTGGCAATCCAATCGAAATTGGCATAGCCGAACCGACACTTTCCTCTACTGGTATGGGAACCACTGCGTTGTCGTTATCCTCCTCTAGATTCCTAGCTGTTTCATAAATTTGGGAGATGGAGGGGCACGATGAACACCCTGCTACAGGAGGAGAAAGGTTCATCGTACCAGGGTTGGTTGCGTGGATTGAGGCCTCCAGATTCCTTGCCTCAGCGAGTGGATTGCCACTTTTGTGGGTACCACCTGGAGTAGTTATATCTTTATGTTGACCCATCGCGGTGGTGTAGGGTTTCTTTAGAGTCTGCCACGCCACCAATAAAAAAGACTATGGTAGTTTTAGTTCATTACTCATCACAAGCCTGTCTGACAAGAGCGACCCTACCAGAAACTTTAAAAAGTTTCCGTCAGCTTAGCTTTATTGAGTCATTGTAACTTAAGCCCCCACACCACGTCAAGGTAACCACCACGTGGGAGTATTCTCTATTCTGCTGGGATAGAGAATGGCTCAAATTTTTAAAAAGAAAAAACACAAAAGGAAAACATGCGCCTAATAATCTGAATTTTTTAAAAAAGCGCAAAATATAGATAGAGGCGCAAAATTTTAAAAAATGCATAAAATTGCAAATGCGCCTAATTTACAAAATGTTTGCGTCTCTACAGAAGGGGAATATAAGTGCAAAATTTACAAAACATTACAATATGGAAAAAAACACAAAATGAAAATGCGCCTAATATTCAGAATTTTTGGGTCTTTTTAAAAGAGCAAGAGCTAGAGAGAGGCTCTAAATTTTCAAAGAAAAAATGGAAAAGGCGCCCAAAACACATAATGTTTTTTAAAATATCGCAAAATATATAAAAAGACGTTAAATTTTCAAAAAAATAACTTTTTTGACATAAAAAAATAAAAAATTTAATATTTTCTAAAAAAAAAATCTTCAATTTACCTTCCCAACGAAATATTATAATTAACTGTTGGGCCACTTCTAGAAAATTTAAAAAAACGTTTCCTATTCATTTCTAAATTTCGTTGTCATTTTGATAAATAACACCACACAACAAAATGAGAAAAAAACGTTTGCGCAGTAAATTCCATTATATTTGTATTATTGGAAGTGACTCGCAGAATTTGAATATATGAATTAAAAAATTTTCTATGGATAGGTTTACGAGATTTCCGGCAATAACTTTTGTACTGAGCTATATATATATTTGTAAATATCTCGCGTTTAATAAAATATGCTCTATTGTTGAGTCGAATGAAGGGTATTTAAATTTCCAATAAAAATTTCTTACAACACTTTGGAATTGGTTCACTGGTTTAAGAGAACTCTGTAGACGAACTTTTTCGACCAACATTTTATTCAAAAATGCATTTAAAAAAAAGCGAAAAATTAAAAACGCAAGATGATACACAGTTTATATTATTCCAAAATTAGCCTGCACTTTTTTAATGAAAATTACATGTTGTAAAATGTATGTGAGGATATTTTAGCGCCTCTTAGTAGGCGTGACTGGTATTAAAAAGTATATATTATCTTGATCAATATCACTTTCCGAGTCGATTTAGATATGACCGTCTGTCCGCCTATACACGATAACTTTAAAACTGCTATTCCGAACGATGTGAAATTTATTTTCAATATATTTTAAAAAAATAGTAATTCAAAGATCGAAAATAAGTCGATTTAGTCAACGTAATCTACTACATCCACTACAAGATATGAGTTTTTAATTGCAAGCAATCATATATCAATAGGTACTCAAAAAATGAGCATGATCCGCTCACATTTTTATTTGTTTGTCTATTTGTATAGCACTCAATTATATTGCTTTCACATAACATTTTTTATCCTCAAATTTTACACATATATTTTTGTCATTGATTGCTAATTTCTTTGAAAGAGTGTGAACTAATTTTGGAAAATTAAAATTTGTGTAGTATCTTACTATCTCGATTTTTTTCCATTTTTTTTTTTAAATTCTTGTAGAAAAAAATGCATTTTTCAAGTTTTCCTATCGAACTCTCTTAAGCTAATGAACCAATTTAAAAATGTTCTGGGAAATTTTTATTGGATATTCAATATGTATTTCGAACGCGACATATTTACAAATATATGTGAGCACCTTTATGAAAGCTCGGTTCAAAATTTATTGGCCCATATTTTATAAATCTATCCAAATAATCACTATTAAACCACACGCAGAGAAAAAACATGGTTGCGGTGATCATATTTGAAGGGCATCATACTTTGATTGGGGGTTATGGTTGTAGAAAATCATATAATTTGTCTAATATGATCCTCAGTGACAATATTGAGTACCATAGTATGATCCTCAGTGACAATAGTACGATTTTCTACAACCATACCATGGTCCTCAGTGACCATACGCCGATTTCACACAACCATACTGTGGTTGTCAGTTACCATACTACGGTTGTCAGTGACCATAATATGGTTGTGAGTGACCATACTATGGTTGTGAGTGACCATACTATGGTTGTGAGTGACCATACTATGGATGTCAGTGACCATACTATGGTTGTCAGTGACCATAATATTGTTACGAAAAGATGTAATTTGCCCCATAGTGCAAGCAATCAACAATAATTAATGAGATGCAAGGCAATTCAGCGCACTAAGCTTGTGTTAGAAAGAGACGGAAGATCATTCAGCGCACTGAGACAGTGTGTGAGAAAGAGATGGAAGATCAGCGCATTAAAACACATCAGTGCGAATGAGATGCCAATAGCATGCGTCATTCACGAAACGAGTAGAAGGTTCTCCAAACAAGTCGAAGCTTGTCGAAACGTGTCGAACTGATGCATGCAGTATATAAGGCCGCGCATCTGAGGCACTGTACTTCAGTTGTGATTTAATAGTGAACTAGTGCGTCTCGTGAGTGAACATTGTAAAGATAAATTGTAGTAATTCAGTAGTTGATATAAGTGATTATTCTTTAAGTTGCTATTTAAATTAATAAAGTTAATTAATACTAGTTGAAATAATACTAGTTAAAACCAAATATAAGTGCGTTTTTATTTTGTACACAATCCAGCGATACGAACTCGTAGAACAGTTTTCCGTAGACTGAATTTTCGTAACATTGGTGTCAGAAGTGGGATTGTGATACAAAATGGTTAAATTCGAACAACTTGAAGTCTACCAGCTAGGAGCTGGCGATTCATAATCTTCCAACTGTAGGTACGAAAGTAGAGCTACAAAAGCGTCTAATGGAAGAATTAAAGAACCAAGGCATTGACCTCGCAGAGCACGAGTTTGAAGTGGAAGCTGCAACAGCGTCATCAAAAAATGTGGACACGGAGCAAAAAGTACAGTCTCAAAGTTTTGATATAAGCCAGTTGCTCGGAGCTATACAACAACAGCTTCTAGAAAATTCGAACCGGATTGAAGAAAAACTTAAAACAAAATGGAACAGAAACTTCAAGAAAATTCAAATCAACTTAAAACATAAATACAAGAAAATTCCATCAAAATGGAACAGAAACTTCAAGAAAATTCAAATCAACTTAAAACAGAACTACAAGAAAATTCCAGCAAAATGGAACAGAAACTTCTAGAGAATTCAAACCAACATCAAGTAAAAATTGAGCAACAGATGCAGGAACATTCTAAGCAGCTTCTGGAAGTTTCTAATACACTCCATGGCAAAGTAAACGAACATGAGGCACATGTAAATGACATTGTAGTGGAAATTGATGACAAATTTGAAAAGTTGGAAAATGGTTTCGACAAAAAGCTACAGAAAATACAAGAGGTTGTCAGTTTACTACATATAAGTGGACCTACACAGCATGTTGTTACTGGTACGAGGCTAAAATCACCGATTTACAATGGAACCACAGCGTTCAACATTTTCAAGCTGCAATTTGAGACCACGGCTGTAATCGATTGAACAATGAAGACGGCGTAGCCACAGCGCTAACACAGGAAACAGCAACTACGTTGTGCCGCCCAGCGCCAAAGGTCCGTAAACTAGATGTGGAGAATGAAGACCTACTTCAGGTAATTTGCCAAGCGTTAAAAAGTGGAGCTAAACCAGATTACACTGCTGCCAATCGAGACACCCAATTTAAAGGTAAATGCTACAACTGTGATACATGTGGGCATATGGCACGTGGTTGTCGTAAAAAACGCAAGCGCTTAATGAATCCATTTGCAAATGAACCCCGACATGAAGAAACGTAAAAAACGCAAGCGCTTAATGAATCCATTTGCAAATGAACCCCGACATGAAGAAACCCAAAATAACGTAAATTTTAATCAATCTTTAAACTAAAACGAGTCAGTTCTGCGGGGCACGATCTGACTCCCATAACCGATTGCCCCAGAATCTCCATTTAACAAATTGCTCGAAAACCAAATAGCTTAACTGTGGAAGGACTCATTGATTGTATAGCATATATGGTAACATTGGATACGGGAGCTTCACACTCAATTATAAGAAGTAACCTGGTTAAGGATGAAGTAGAGCCGCTTATAGTAATAAAATTACGAACAGCTACAGGTGAAGAGGCCCCTATCAGAGGAAAGATTACCAAGAAAATCACGATTGGTACTACGACAGTTAAGCATGATTTTATTGTGGCAGAAATAGTAGACGAAATAATACTTGGCATGGACTTCATGATAAAGAACGATTTCACACTTGATTTAACAAGAAAAATTTCGAATTGTGCCAACACGGAGATCCAACTAAGTATTGATTGTGACCAGAGCCCGAAAATTAAACAAGTTACTGCTTATAAAAATACCACCTTATTCAGAAGCAATTGTTTTGGCGAAATTATATGGAGATTGTGGGATAAGCAAGTTGTGTGTTATTGAAGCAAACGAAGAGCTGTATAAAAGTAACATAGTGGTAGGAAGAACACTTGTTGAGGCGGAGAAAGACAGAATTGTACCTATAAGAGTTCTCAATTTGGAAAACTCGTCAAAGTTAATCAAAACAGTGGTAGGCCAGTGTCAAGAGGCATCAGCGATTATAAATTGCGAGTCAAATACATCAAAGGACTATGTCACACCGCAAATAAACAAACAATCTACTCACAAGTTTATAAATGAGTGGACGCAGGATTTGGCTGCCAAAGAATAAAGTCAAGTGCAACAGCTAATTGACAAATATCGGTATATAATTGCTGAAAAGGGCCAAAAGGACGGCTGAACTGCCATTGTAAAACATCGAATAGACACTGGTGATTCTAACCCAATTCATCAAGCACCAAGAAGGGTGCCATTTGCGAAAAGAGACGAAGTTTCACATTTGGTTGAAGAAATTCACACAAATGGCGTGGTGGAACCATCTGAGAGTCCATGGAGTTCACCAGTAGTATTGGTGAAAAAGAAGGACGGTAGTACTTGGTTCTGCGTTGATTACCGAAAACTTAATGATGTCACCAAGAAAGATAGTTACCCACTGCCCAGAATCGATGACACCTTGGATACACTATCTAATGCTAAGTTGTTTTCAACGTTAGATTTGCAAAGCGGTTACTGGCAAGTAGAAATCGATAAGAAAGATCGAGGGAAGGCCGTGTGGTGACTCAGTTTATAAAACTACTTTGAAAATTGTATTTGTTTTTTTGATAAAAAATAGTTTTCATTTAAAAAATAATTTGATGTCAAAAAATAAAAATTAAAAAAGATCATTAGAAAACTTTAGAAAACGTATTTATTTTACATTTAAAAAATACCATACTTTTGGTGACCACGACGTGATGCCCATACATAATTCGCCGACGCGTAAGCACCTTGCTGAACGCTGAATTTAATAGACCTTACGGGAACAGGCGTGCAGCAGCCTTGTACTTCCGCGCGAATCCATGATGACACTACCACAGGTCAGCAAGACGCTCCAGCAGCAGTTTCATCAGCAACAACAACATCATCAGGAACATCCTCAGCAACTACAACATCATCAGGAACATCCTCAGCAACATTAACATTGAGCAGTGCAGCAGCATCATCAGCAACCTTCACATCACGGCCAGCTGAGATCTCCGCGGTCTCAGTGCAAAAATTACCTTTATTCTGGAAGGAATGTCCACTGCTTTGGTTTACTCAGATTGAATCTATCTTTGCCATAAGCGGAATTACGAGCGAAGAAACTATGTATCAGTACGTAGTAGCAAATCTTGATGGCGAGACAATTCAAGCCATAAGTGACATCATTCTAAATCCTCCAGCTAGAGACCGGTATACTGCAATAAAAACCCGTTTGTGTAGAATTTTCAGCGAAAGCGATGAACTGCGCTTACGAAAGTTACTGAAAGGGGTTTCTATGGGCGACATGAAACCATCAAAATTCCTGCAATATCTGATGAATTTGGCTGGTGGAAAGGTAGGAGACAACGTTCTTAAAATGTTGTTTTTAGAACAAGTTCCTGAATCGCTTCGACCAATTCTTACAATAAACTCAACGGAAAATCTCATGGAACTAGCGGCGCAAGCCGATAAAATTTTAGAAATATCCAGACCAAGTCATGTTGCTGCAGTAGCAGTTTCCTTTTAATCGAACCAAATAGCACAAATGCAAGCTATTCAACATTAACCCAACAGTTTAACGACATTGGATCAAAAATTTTGGCAATCGAAAACAAATTGGAGCAATTCGAAATCGACAGGAATGGTCCAACTGGCAACAATGATCGCGGTCGTTCACCATCTCGAGGTAGGCGCTTTACATATTTTAGTAGAAGTAGTAGTAGAAATAGTGGATTGTGTTGGTACCACTATAGGTTTGGTAACCGAGCTACAAAATGCTTGCAGCCATGCAACTTTTCTTCAAAAAACTAAATACGATTTCCGATTCCGCCGCTAAAGAAATCGCAGTTGCCAGCGGCAGACTTTTCATAAGAGACACTGCATCCAAAATGGATTTTCTTATCGACACAGGCGCAGATGTGTCTGTCGTCCCTTATTCCAAATATGTTGGCACTGATTTTCAAAAAATACCAGAATTTTCATTGTACGCAGCGAATGGCTCTAAAATTAAAACCTTTGGATTTAAAATTTTATCAATCGATTTTGGTCTAAGAAGATCATTTATCTGGCGTTTTGTTATTGCGGATGTTACTCGCCCTATAATAGGATCCGACTTTATGCACCATTTTCATTTGCTTCCTGACCTAAAACGTAAAATTTTGGTTGATGGAAAAACACAATTAAGCATTAACGGTATCCTTTGCACACATTTCCTTCAATTAAGCTAATTAAAGAAACGAAATCAAAATACCATGAACTTCTTAAATCATTTCCTGCGCTGTACAGTCTGGCCCCAAATGTACCGAAGATTAAACACTCTACTTTTCACTACATTGAAACGCATGGACGGCCCGTTACAGCGAAAATGAGAAGGCTCGATGCTAATAAACTTGCCATTGCAAAAAAAGAATTTGAATATATGCTTGAAAACAATATTATTCGACCATCTAAATCAAACTGGTCTAATCCACTCCATATGGCTCCTAAGTCCAATGGCAGTTGGAGACCATGTGGAGACTACCGCTTCCTGAATAAGGTTACAACTCCGGATCGGTATCCGATACCGTATATTACAGATTTCAATACAATATTGACCGACTGTACCATATTTTCAAAATTGGATCTTGTACGAGCATTTCACCAAATCCCAGTGAACCCTGCGGATATACCCAAAACGGCAATAATTACGCCTTTTGGGTTATACGAATTTCTAAAAATGCCGTTTGGGTTGCGCAACGCTGCGCAATCTTTTCAACGATTAATGGATGAGGTAGTTAGAGGGTTAAATTTCGTTTTCATCTATATTGATGACATATTGATAGCATCAAAATCGGAAAAGGAACATTTTAATCATTTAAATCAACTTTTCATCCGTTTGCAAAGTTATGGTATAATCCTCAATCCGGAAAAGTGCGTTTTTGGACAAAAAGAAATCGACTTTCTTGGTTTCCGTTTAAACAAAGACGGCATAAAACCACTTCCTTCAAAAGTTGAAGCCATAACATCGTTTCCACGTCCTGTAACAGTTCAGGACCTGCGTCGTTTTCTGGCAATGATAAATTATTATCGACGATTCTTGCCAAATGCAGCAACACACCAAGCAATATTAAACGATCAAACGAAGGGTAGTGTTAAAAACGATCGAAGGAAAATTATATGGAATCCCAAATTACAAAATGCTTTTGACAATTGTAAGCAGGATCTAAAAGACACCATCTTATTAAGACACCATAAATTAATACTTAAGGTCGATGCTTCAGATATCGCAGTTGGAGCAGCTGTAGAACAGCAAGTTGAGAATGACTGGAAGCCAAAAGCATTCTTTTCTCGTAAGCTATTACCCGCAGAAACACGATACAGTGCCTATGATCGAGAATTACTTGCTGCATACACCTCTATTAAACACTTCAGACACTTATTCGAGGGAAGATCGTTTACGCTTTTCACAGACCATAAGCCGCTTATTTATGCATTTAGTCAGCGCGCTGACAAAGCAAGCCCCAGGTAACTACGTCAGTTGGATTTTATCAGCCAATTCACCACTGATTTTCAGCACATTTCTGGAAAAGACAATGTAGTTGCTGATGCGCTGTCTCGAATTGAAGAAATTTCCATCACTAATTTTGAACAAATTGAAAAAGAGCAAAAAACGGATGATGAACTCGCTCATCTTTTACATAATTCTAACACCAGCCTTAGACTAGCAAAAGTCAATATTCCTGGTACACAAAAGGAAATATATTGCGATATCTCGCAAGATGCTCCACGGCCATATATTCCGAACAAACTTCGTAAACAAATTTTTGACCAAATTCACAACTTATCTCATCCCGGAGTAAAAGCGATGCAGAAGGCACTTCTAAGCCGTTTTATTTGGCCTTCTGCTCGAAAAGATTGCGCATTTTGGGTTCGAAGTTGTCTGGCCTGTCAAACATCAAAAATAAATAGACATGTCATCGTTCCTAATTCGACATATATACAACCATCTAGGAGATTCGAAACAATTCATCTAGATTTAGTTGGGCCCTTACCCCCATCAGAGGGATTTGTGTATTTGTTGACGTGTATCGACAGATACACCAAATGGCCGGAAGTTTTTCCTCTTAAGGACATACGATCCGAAACTGTTGCACGATATTTCATCGACGGATGGATAACACGTTTCGGTTGTCCGAATACCATTGTAACAGATCGTGGTAAGCAATTTGTATCAAAAACTTTTCAAGAAGTAGCAAAATTAATTGGAGCTAAACTTCAACACACCACAGCTTATCACCCACAGTCTAATGGTCTCGTGGAAAGATTCCACAGAACATTAAAGTCTTCACTGCTTGCTCATCAAGATCCACAATGGACCAAGTCTATTGGCTCTGTACTTTTAGGTTTACGCACAACAATAAAGGAGGATTTACAAACCACAGCCGCTGAACTAGTATATGGAGAACAGCTTCATTTACCTGGAGATTTTGTTGTACCGTCAACTCTTGTTAGTGTATTAAGAAATCGAATATCTTTAAATTCACCACATATTTCTTCACACCATTCACATAAGAAATATTTCATTCCAGCCGGTTTAGAGAATTGTTCACATGTATGGATTCGATCCGACAATAATTTTAAATCTTTTCAAGCAAAATACCATGGGCCTCATCCAGTAGTGTCGCGGAGCAAAAAATATTTCAAAATATCGATTAATGGAAAAGAAGATACTGTATCGGTGGATCGTCTTAAACCAGTCTTTTCACAGAATATGATCAAACCGGATAAGAAAGTATCGTTCGCACTGGAAGGGGAGTGAATGTGGTGACTCAGTTTATAAAACTACTTTGAAAATTGTATTTGTTTTTTTGATAAAAAATAGTTTTCATTTAAAAAATAATTTGATGTCAAAAAATAAAAATTAAAAAAGATCAAACTTTAGAAAACGTATTTATTTTACATTTAAAAAATACCATAGCCGCATTAAGTACTGGAGATGGACTATGGCAATTTTTGACAATGCCGTTTGGACTATGCAATGCCCCGGCAACATTCGAGTGGTTAATGGAGCACGTATTAAAAGGTTTACACTGGAAACATGTCTAGTATACTTTGATGACATAATTGTTATGGGCAAGGATTTCAACGAGCATCTAAGAAATCTAGAGGAAGTATTCCTTCGATTGAAAAATGCGGGTCTACAACTTAGCCCAAAGAAATGCTCACTTTTCAAGAAAGAAGTCAAGTATCTGGGTCATCGAGTTACCACGGAAGGAGTGCGTACCGATGAAGATAAAATAGTTGCAGTAAAGGAGTGGCCCAGACCGTAAAACCTACATGACCTACGAAGTTTCTTGGGGCTATGTACATACTAAAGACGATTTGTCCCAGGTTTTGCCAATGTTGCTAGCAGTCTTCACGAGTTGACAAGATAAAACCGCGCATTTCAATGGGGCGATGATCAAGAAATGGAGTTTTTAAAATTAAAAGATCTTCTGTGCTCGGCACCAATTCTTGCGTATCCCATTCCAGGAGAAAAATTTATACTGGACCCGGATGCAAGTGGATACGGAATAGGCGGAGTTCTTTCTCAAGTGATCAATGGGCAGGAAAAAGTGATCGCATACTACAGTAAAACATTGTCCAAGCCCGAGCGAAATTACTTGTCACCAGGAGGGAGCTTCTTGCTGTTATTGAAAGTGTGAAAAATTTCCATAAGTATCGCGCGTTGGATAGAGCGATTACAGAGCTACGATTTCACCATCGAACATCGTAAAGGAGGTCATCATGGAAATGCAGATGCTCTGTCCCGACGACCGTGTAAACTTGAATGCAGACATTGTTTAAGAGCAGAAGGAAAAGAAAACATAATTGACATTCGTCTGCTGAATGTTTTACCCGATGTTAAATGGACTCCGGATCAAATTCAAAACGATCAAAAGAGTGATCCCGATCTTACAAAAATCATGATGTTTAAGGAAGAGCAAAGAAAACCATCATGGGAAGAGATAGCTTCCGACAGCCCAATAACTAAGGCGTACTGGGCTCAGTGGCAGAGCTTAAAGCTACAAGATGGTTGCCTATATCGTGTATGGGAAAGTGAAGATGGCATGTCCGCTCGAAGTTTGATTGTTGTTCCTAAGTCAACAACAAGAGAGATATTAGCGGAATACCATGGTGGATCAAGTGGAGGACACTTGTGCATAAATAAAACGGTCGAGAAGGTAAAGAAACGTTTTTATTGGGTTGGATGCCAAGATTCAGTCGCCTTTTGGATCCGCAGTTGTCCGCAATGTGTACCAGCAAAAGGACCAACAGTCAGAAGTCGCGGCAGGATGCATCAGTACAACGTGGGAGCACCATTCGAACGTATCGCCATGGATGTCGCCGGACAATTTCCAATCAGTGATGCGGTTAATAAGTATGTGCATGTCGTCATTGACTATTTCAGCAAGTGGCCTGAAGTGTATCCATGCCAAATCAAGAAACCACAACAGTAGCGGATGCGTTAGATAACAACTGGGTAAGCCGTATTGGAGTACCGTTGGAATTGCATTCAGATCAAGGAAGACATTTTGAGTCTGCTGTATTTAAAGAAGTATGCAAAGTCCTCAACATACACAAAACACGAACAACGCCATTGCACCCTTAATCTGATGGCATGGTAGAGAGATACAATCGGAATTTGGAAGAGTATCTCAGAAAAGTGGTTGATAAAAATCAAAAAGATTGGGATACACACAAACCATTATTCCTCATGGCTTATCGGACGGCGGTTCATGATACCACAGCAGCTTCACCATCTAAAATTGTTTTTGGAACAAACTTAAGATTACCTGCGGATTTAAAGTTTGGTGCGAGTCCTTCAGCTGGAATTCCTATTCACGATTATGTTTCCAGGAAAAGTGAAGAAATGAACGAAATGCATCAGTTTGTAAGGCAGCGTACACAATTTGCGAGTGATAAGATGAAGGCCAGATACGACTTGCGCACAAATTCAGAGGGATTTACGGAAGGACAACTTGTTTTGCTCTATAACCCACAAAGGAAGAAAGGCTTATCCCCTAAGTTACAAACACACTGGGAAGGACCATATAAGATAATTAAAAGAATTAATCATGTAGTGTATCGGATTCAGAATACTGCGGGCGTTAGACGAAAAATGAAAGTAGTACATTTAGAAAGGTTGGCGCTGTATAGAGAGAGAGAGGATTAATATATGTTCGGGACGAACAGATTTAGGTGAAGGGCAGTGTTACGAAAAGATGTAATTTGCCCCATAGTGCAAGCAATCAACAATAATTAATGAGACTGGAGGAGATGGAAGATCAGCGCATTAAAACACATGAGTGCGAATGAGATGCCAATAGCATGCGTCATTCACGAAACGAGTAGAAGGTTCTCGAAACAAGTCGAAGATTGTCGAAACGTGTCGAACTGATGCATGCAGTATATAAGGGAGCCGCATCAGAGTTACTTCACTTCAGTTGTGATTTAATAGTGAACTAGTGCGTCTCGTGAGTGAACATTGTAAAGATAAATTGTAGTAATTCAGCAGTTGATATAAGTGATTATTCTTTAAGTTGTTATTTAAATTAATAAAGTTAATTAATACTAGTTGAAATAATACTAGTTAAAACCAAATATAAGTGCGTTTTTATTTTGTACACAATCCAGCGATACGAACTCGTAGAAAAGTTTTCCGCAGACTGAATTTTCGTAACAATATGGTTGTCAGTGACCATAGTAGGGTTGCCAGTGGCCATAGTATTGTTGGCAGTGACCATAGTATGGTTGGCAGTGACCATAGTATAGTCGGCAGTGACCATACTATGGTTGTCAGTGACCATAGTATGATTCCACACAACCATACTGTGGTTGTCAGAGACCATATTCAGATTTCTTACAACCATACTATGGTTGTCAGTGACCATATTATGATTTCACATAACCATACTATGGTTGTCACTGACCATATACAGATTTTGTACAACCATACTAACGTTGTCAGTATTTCGATTTTATACAACCATACTATGGTCCTACATGGCCAGTGATCATATTAATATATTAAATTTCTGAAAAAGCGGATTGAAAATAAATAATAAATTAGACACATGTTTAATTAATCAATATTTTATTAAAATATATTATTTTTTTTAAGACACAATTTTAATTGGATATACAATTAATGGCAACAAATTGACATATCCAAACATGATTGCGACATAATGAGACAAACATTATCTGAAACCATAGCATGCTGCATTAAACACAGTGAAGCTGCACATTGCGCGAAGATGTGGCTGGACAGCACAAACACGCTTTTTGCTTTATACATTCATAAGAATTCTTAGTTTTATCACACACAAGAACTTGCGCGCACAGTACAGGCGCGCGCAGCAGAACTTTCTTTCTAGAACTTTACATGAAAACGCGACCACGCGAGTATACGACTATGGAATGTAACACCGAGTACTTCATGCAATGTATTGACATTTTATTTAAACTATTATGTCTGCATATTTACAATAAAGTAATTAACGTTTTCACTTTCGGATATATTTATTTTTTAATATTGATGTGGTTTTAAATATAAAAACAATTTGTCACTAGGAAAAAAAAATCTCGACTGCTCACCGCCATAACCAACTTTTAAGTGAGTAAGAGAGAGTTAAAATGTCAGTAAGTGAGAATTAAATGGTTGTATATAATAAATTACTATACTATGATCAGTCAATATCATGGTATGATTGGTATTGACCATATTTTGTTCGTGGCAGTCTTTATCGTAATCATAACATGGTTCTTATCAACTAGACATCTGCACAAGTCCATTTGAAACCCACATCAAGACATTCATTTCGTTTCAAAACATTTACTGTTGTCAACTTTATGCTTGAAAATCAAATGAATGTCTTGCTCACAACAACAAAGAACCAAGTACTGTCAAAACAAAACACAAACAAAACTGAAGTGAATATGTCTATGATGATGTGCTATAAACATTGAAATACTGAAATGAACTGCTTATGACACCGAGTACTTAGTGCATTTTTCCTTTTTTTTTATTTATCATTCTTACTAGAATAAGGAATAAAGTAGGAATTTTCATTAATATTGAAATATAGAAAAAAACAAATGGTATAAGAAAATCACATAATATTTTATATTAAGTTTTTTATTTACCGAAAACATTTTTTTCATTATTTAATTTTTTTCATTATTTAATTTTTTTCATTATTTAATTAATTTTTTTTTTTTGATATATTGCTTTTCGACCAAAGCGTTGTTTTTGTCGTACAATTTTTTTTTTTTTTTTAAATAAAGTTTGTTGTATTTTTTATTAACACATAAATACTGCCGTCGAACGATCGTTAGATTTGTTGTTGTTTTCAATGTTCGTTTTCTCACTCGTTACTCATTGCGTTCACTCGCTGCACCTACTGTATTCGTGGCATGTTCAGCTACAGTGTTGTCGTTTCTTGTATTTTTCAAATCATTGAATGTTTTGAATGGCTTGATGTTTTGACAGTGCTTGACACCAATGAAGCAAATACTGAAGTGAAGTGAAGTCGCTCAGTGAGACTTCACCATAATACTGTCGATTGTCATTTGCTCAATGAGTTCAAAACTGTAGAGTGCAGTAGTGCATATTTGCAGAGGAACCATTTGTGCAGATATCAACCATAGTTTGGTTTTTCAGATATACAATCATATTATAATAAATTGTCTACTATAATATGATTTTAGCGACCTTATTATTGTTGAAATAAAATTGAAAATACTATACTTTGATTGTGACAACCATGTAGGATTTTAAAGACCGATCATGTCGCAACAATATTATTTCTCTGCGTGCATATTTTCGGAATCAGGTCGTCATTTTACATATTATAAAAATAACCTTGACTGCTGCGCAGAATGGCTGTTCTGTAGTGTAATTAAAGATGTTTCTCAACAATAAGCATTTCATTGCAAACCATAATCGCTATTTTATCAGATCATAAAAATAACCATTTAATTACAAATGTGGCATTATTACCTTTCATTTGAGTACCAATGTGACCAAATAGGTAGGTGCACCGGATTTCGATTTTTGTAGGGTACCACAGATCCGATCGCACCCTATTTTTATGCTTTGTTAACCAAATAAAACTGGTGGTTTAAAGAAAAAAAAGTTGGTTTAAAGAAGTAAAGTTGTGTATAAATCATTATTCACTGTATTTGATGAAAAACTATAAAAAAGGGCGCAAAATAAATGTTTGCGCCGCATTTTAGAAATATTTGGAAAAAAAGGCGCAAAAAATCAATCGCCTTCCCCCAAGCCATACTTCTGGATCCACCCCTGTACGTGACTGATCACGTGACAAATTGTCATTGGAGGTGACCAATTGACACCTCATAGATACCATAGGACCGGTCTTTGTACTGTCCTTAGGGGACCAGTCAGCGTAATTTCCTTAGGGGACCAGTCCCCGTACTGTCCTTAGGGGACCAGTCACCATACTGTACTTAGGGGACCAGTCACCGTACTGTCCTGTATTACAATTTTAGATTTGTCACTAAGTGCATGTCCAACACTTAATATAATTATTTTCTATAGATATATATAATTATTTTCAATAGATATTTATAATTATTTTTTAAAGATATTTATAATTCAAAAACTGATTTCAATTTATTATAATTAAACATATTAAACAAGTTGGAAGATTAACGATGTCGATTAAAAAAAAATACGAGGAACTGTAAATACTCTAAATGCTTTTTGGTTCAATGCAATAATCAAATACAGTTTGTAATATCAAGTACCTAAATGTCTTAAATTCAGCATCACTAGTACAAAACTGTCAATACGTTGAAAAGCTAAAAAATTCTAAGAAATCAACTCAAGGTATTTTGTTTTTGTAGAACTGCTACTTGACACAACTGGTACTGTACATCAGCTCCGTTTCGTGAATAATTTTAATATATATTTTTAATTTGCATTACCTCATGAGAAATGGCATTTTGTCCGTCTATAGGAATACAAAGGCATACAAATTTTTAGAAATTTTCCCATGAGTCTCGATATAAATCGTTATTTTATTTGTTTGGCCAAATAGAATATGTAAAATGCACTTTAAAAATTGGAACTGGTTGACACGGGATGTACACCTTTCAATCAGTTCAGTGACAGATATCTTTTCACCAGTCACGTGACCAGTTGTATAAGGGTAATTCACACGAAGATGCAGCCCTCAGTCGGGCTGGAACACGAATAACGATTACGAATAGTCTCCATCCTGCATACCTTTCGACTAGAACAGTGACAATTCCTCATTTCACTAATCACGTTATGTAATTTTAGAGCAATTGACACCGATTTCCCCCAGGGCTGCGTTCATTTTTCATGAGTTAAAAAAAATCAAGATATTCCGATACATATAAGATACAGCCGGTGAAGTTTTTACGGTGGTTAAATATATCTGTAATTAATTTATGCATAAATATGTAACTAACTTTTATTTAAATAATTTTGGTGCTATCCATAAATATTTGTTAACATATTATAAATAAAAGTATAGTTAATTAAAGTGTGTTTGTTTTTAATTAATTCTTTTTCCCAATGAAAAAATGGCGTAATTTTTTCGGCTAAAAAGGGGAAATTTTCCTCCAAAATGTTATTCATGATACGTAATTTTTTTAGGGAAGCATTTTTTTCCCTTTTCGAACATTGTTCACGATACCTATTTTCCACCAATGGTAAAAATTTCCTGAGGAATTTTATTCACGATAAGGCTGAATAACTCGGAGGTGCTAATTTGGACTGCATACTCAGTTTTTTCATATTACGTAACGTTTTTAGGAAAAGTGATCACGTAGCTTTAAAATTCTTTTCACCCACGATTCAATAAAAAATTTAATACGGTTGAAAACATTTTTTCAAAAAAACAATTATTCTAATAATTGCCAAGCCTAATTTTTTTAATATATTAATGAATGTTAATATTCTTATTCGTTTTTCGGTAATAAAGTCTTAAATATAGTGGTATTTAGACAATTTTTAAATAATTTATTCAGCATTATAATCTAACGATAAAAAATAAATGGAGCTTATCTCTATGCGTTGCGCCTTTGTAAAAATTACTTACTATCTTCAGATTACTAACATTCTGTAAATTAATTACCTTTTTGTGTGTTCGCTTTTTGTTAATTTTTAAATAAATTTAAAATAAACTATAAAAATCTTAAAAATGTCCAAGCGGGTATACTTTTATTTTAAAGTTGTCTTTAAATTGTCTACGAATATGCGTCATTGTATTTTGACAAAGATTCTGAAGAATATACAATTCGAGTTTTAAATATTTGAAATTGAAAGTTTTAAATATTTAAATATTTGAGTTCTATATCAAAATGTATCAAAATTAAATCGGATTTAAACATTATAGACAATTTAAAGTCAGATTTAAAAATAAATTCGACTTTTTTGACGATTATTACCTTCCTTTGTATACAATAAATTGGCAAAATTTGACTTTAAATTGTAGTTTTAGATGTTTTTGGGTATTTTCATAATTAACGAGTTGGGAAAGTTAGATCACATGGGTAAGTTGGGTCAAATAGGGCGGACTTTTAAAATCGGTCGGGCCCGTCTATGGAATACCCTACACCTTGATATTGATGTGGGATATTTAATTACATACCTATATTTCTTAATTGTGCTGAATACCCTGAATAGAATATTATTCACATATCTGAAATTTACGTCACTTTAATCCCAAAAATTGATATCAAAGTATAAAAAACTAAACTAAAAAAAAAATATAATAAAAGTGAGCGGACCACGACTATTTTAAAACAAATATACAAATTTGTAAGGTTAAGATTTTATATATTTGTTTTCAATAATTTACGATTCAAATTTCCACTACAATAAATCGAGAAATAATCAAAAATTAAAATGTGGGCGGATCACGCCCATTTTTGAAAGACACATTTTTAGATGAATTCCGCTTTTAAATTTTATAACTATATCTTCATGACTTTAAGAGTTATAGTTTCTTAAATAGTTCTATAGAAGTGACTTGCATGGAGGTGGGCGTGTCCGTTGAGCGATTTAGCTCATTTCCAAACTCAGTTCCTACTTTTGACTAAAACATATTGTGACCAAATATAAAGGTTGGCGGGCCGCGTGTTTGACATTCCTGGTGTAGGGTATAAAAAACAAATATTCACGAACAATATTTTTTAAGTATGTCCAATCGGTACTCTGTCCAATAGGCACTTCGCTATGAAGTTATGATTGTTGAAAATTATAATTGAAAATAAATTTAATTGAAAATTAGAATTGAAGTTATAAACAAAAAAAAGTTTTTGCATGAAAAAAAAATTAACTTTTTACCAGGAATCCTTGTTTCCCTCTTTAACGACATTTTGGTTTTCCGTACTGTTTTACATACCTAAGTATATTGCTGAAAATGCAATAAAATCGATTTTGAAACATAATTTATTTGGTGAATTTTAGTTCTATAACGACGATTTATAATAATAAATCTAACCGAAAGTTTATACGCATAAATCCGATTTTTACGTTTTCAGACTTTTTGAGATTAAACCCAGTTGGGAAGGTTAGATCACATGCGAAGTTTTAAAGTAGGAATATTGTGATTGTTGGTGTGATGAAGTTAGTAAGAATTATGAAAATTATAGTCGGTCTAAGCCGACTATAAACACCCTACACATATGTGATAATGTGTGCGGTTACCATTCAAAGTGGTACATAGGTCACCATGAAGATTCGTATCTTCAAAATAACTACAAACTTGCGATCGCTGAAGAATTTCCATTCATTTGATACACATATTTACAAATGGGTATGTATACCGAATTTCGATTTTTTTTCGCGGGAAAAGATCATTTTCATGTATTTGAGCATAAAGTAAATGTATTTTTGACCAACAAAGTTCACTTATACCCGTATAAAGTAAAATTGATCTATAGATGTAAATTTGATATAAGGTATTTGAATATAAGTGGTCGGATCACAGGTCACAATAGACCGATTACGCCAATACAGCGTAGGTATATAAATAATCTAAATTAGAAGTTTCATTGATCGAACTCTTCACTTTTTTAAGTAGTAGAGATTTCAACAGACAGACGGACAGGCAGACAGACATCGCTAAATCGACTTATGAGGTCATGCTGATCAAGAATATATATACTTTTCCATTCCGGATATGCTTCCTTCTGAGTGTTGCAAACGGCGTACCCAATTGAATATACCCTTTCACTTTTAGTGTAGGGTATAAAAATCTGTATTAAATTAATTGAGTAATTGTTCAAGTAAGTATTACCTTTAATTTCTGGAATAAATGGTATACAAAATAGGTGAAATGAATAAATTCATACTTATGAATTTTACAGAAGAAACATAACTATTTTCATTCTCAATTCTGCACTTCATACAAAATTAAGTTGTCATAACTAATAATTGCATTTATCTAATTTATCCGATCAACATATTATTAAAAACCCGATTATAAAACAAAATTAGGGATAATTTTCACATGCAGTTAAGCGGTTTTGCAGTATCACCGACAAAATGTCGCCTGCGTCGCTTCCTCGACATAACTTCCCAACGAAATATTATAATTAATTATTGGTCCACTGGGCAATTTTGTCGTCATTTAGTTATATAATTAAATATTTTTCTCAACAATCAGCATTTCATTTTAATATATATTTTTCTTTTTTTACATATAAGTCATTCCACATCAAATCAACCGAAAAAAATTCAAATTATGGCTGCACCATCTCAAAATTTAATGAAATGCATTGTTATTGTTATCTGTGATTTTCTGTTCTTCTTTGTGCGATATTTGTTTACGTCGTTTTTCTATTGTGTTGTTAGTGCGTATTTTAATTATTAACAGCTGTAAGCATTTAACCCTTGAGTGATCCAATTTTTTAATTCGGCACTAAATTTTTAAATTTTTAAAATTTATAAATTTTTTTAATTTTATACTTTTGTTATTTACAAAAGTTATAATAAATGGAATTCTTATCAGTAGAAAATTTTTCTGCCTGTTCTTTGAGGGATAAGTGCAAGAGTCAAAACATATTAAATTCTATGTTTTCTTGTTCCGGTCCTGCGGACAGCTTTATCATGCTCCATGTGCCAATATTTCTATGGCGTGTACAGAATTTTTAAGTTCAGTGCACTCAGGGTTGCAATGGTATTGTCCTACTTGCAGACCTCTCTCTCCATCAGTTTTTTTTTGTTAAAATTAAAAACTTTGGAGATAGGCTAAATACTTTAAACATCAATTATACAGAAATTTTAAATTCATTAAATGAATTTAATTCATTGGTACATGCAAGTGATACTGAGCATTTGGCGGATTGTATTGATAATCATACAGCAATTATCGACGATTCTGCCTCATCTGATATTGTTCCTCCACCCAAAAAAGTGGTCAAAAAGCGCAAACGAGTTAATAGTAATAACTCACTAAACCCTCCTCGGGCAAAGCGCATTTCACATAAAACTTCTATCACTCCTCCCCCTCAACCTCCTAATGTAGCGCCTTTACTAATATCAGTAAGCCTGCCCGAAAATAGCACTAATAATATTATCAATATTAATAATGAAAATTCTGGATTGAAGGCAATACCTAAATTAAAAAGAGTTTTTATTTCTAGATTAATGCCTGACACGACTACTGACAATATAATCAGCTTTTTAAAAACAAATAATCTAGTACATGCTGACACCTACATACCATGTAAGAAAATTGGTAACAGGCCATCTTATGCATCATTTACTGTATCAATCGCTACAGAATATGCTGCGGATTTTATTCGCTTAAATCTTTGGGCAGACAATATTTTTGTTTCCGAATTCAAACAAAAAAAAGTCAACAAACCAACTGCACACCAAAATTCAAAAAACTAGAGCGAATCACCCTATACTATCAATACGTAAGGGGTTTGCGCTCAAAGACTCGAGATATTTTTTTAGCTACTCAAATTTTGAATATGATCTCATAGCATTAACTGAGACTTGGTTAAATAATAGCTATTTAAGTATTGAAATATTTGATAATAGTTTCAATATCTTTATAAAAGATCGGTTTGAGTGTGAAAATTCTCCAGTCGGTGGTGGTGTTTTAATTGCAGTCAAGAATACTTTTATAAGTTCCTTAGTAGAAATGCCTGTTGCTTCTACATTGGAGCTTATTTGTGTTAATATTTTATTACACAATTCCTGTGTATATATCTTAAATGCATATATTCCTCCTAAAAGTAATGTTGAAGCCTTTGGGACTTTATCGAAGTCAGTTGATTTTGTACTAGATTTACTTAATAGTTCTGACGATATTTTAATGATGGGAGATTTTAATCTACCTGATTTAAAATGGCATAGATCTGACGATGATACATATTACTGTGCATCTAACTCTAAAACCCGACAAGAACAAATTTTTGTTGACACTATCTCATCTGACTTACAACAAGTAAGTTGTATTACTAACTGTCTAGATAGACAACTTGACCTGGTTTTTACTACTGACAGTAATAATTCGATTGTTAAACGGTCTATTCATGCTCTAACAGGCATTAATAATTATCATCCACCTTTAACAATTTAAGTATTACCAATCTGATAGAGATAATATAATTAATTCTCGCTCTTCAGAAAAAGTATATAAATTTAATTTTGCTAAAGCAGATTATGCTAAAATGAATGAATTGTTATTTGCAAAACGTGATTTTTTATCAAACTATATTGACAATAATCAACTCAATTGTTCCATACATTTCTTTTACTTTGAACTATTTTCTTGTATTGCACTATCGGTACCTTACAGTCTAAAATTTTCTAAGCAATCATCGTATCCATGGTACACCAAAGAATTAAAGATTTTACGTAATTCTAGGAATAGAGCATGGAATAGATATGTCAGTAATCAAAATCCTAATGACCAAGAAACATACACTATCATGTTTCTGGAATTTAAAAGTAAATCAGCTTCACTTTATTCTGATTATGTTGAAAAAATTAAGCTTCAAATATTATCAGACCCTAAGAAGTTTTGGGGTTTTATTAATACTAAAAAGAAAAGTGATGGTTTTCCAGCAACATTTAAAAATAATGAGGAGTTCACAAGTGACCCTGATATTATATCAGGCTTATTTGCTAGCCTTTTTAAACAGTCGTTTAGTAGTGATCCGTTCATTATTGATAATAACTATTTTCAACACATGCATTCAGCATCCAAAACTTCACTAGATTCTATGTCCTTTACACCGGATTTAATCTTGCAATACATTTCGTCAATTGATGATGATTATAGCTATGGGCCAGACGGTATTCCTGCTACAGTTTTAAAGAACTGTGGTGCGTCGTTATGTATGCCCTTTAGTATCATATTTAATAAATCAATTAATGAAGGTAATTTTCCAAAATTTTGGAAAAACTCATTTTTAAGTCCAATTTTTAAAAAAGGGTGCAAAAACGATGTTACCAATTATAGACCAATTGCTAAACTCTCATCTATCCCGAAATTGTTTGAACGCATTGTGTATGATCATGTAAAAATTCATTGTAAACATGTAATTACAACACGTCAGCATGGATTTGTTACCGGTAGATGCACGGTATCAAACCTAATGGATTTCACCTCATTCACAACTGACGAAATCGAGTCAGGAAATGAAGTTGATTGCATATATACTGACTTCAGTAAAGCTTTCGACAAACTTCCTCACAATTTAATTTTGTTCAAATTAAAGATACTTGGTTTTCCAGAATTCTTTGTGAAATGGATACAATCTAATTTATCTGATCGGTCATATCTAATACGTTTCAGAAAAGTTTCATCTTCACCTTTAATTGCAACATCCGGGGTACCTCAGGGTAGCCATCTTGGACCTCTTTTATTTATTTTGGCGATTAATGATGTCATATACAATATAAAGTACTCCAATCTATTAATTTATGCCGATGACATGAACATTTATAAGGCTATCAAGGATGAGAAGGACGCTAAATTACTGCAGACAGATTTAATTTTAAGATTTGGTGTTTTAAGAACCATTTGGTACTTAATCCAGATATGTGTCAGTCTATGGTATTTTCTCGAAAGAGAAACAATATAGAGTATAACTATATGTTAAAAGAGGAAAATGTTCGTCGAGTACATATAGTAAAGGATCTAGGTCTGTTTGTTGATCCCACTTTATCGTTCAAACTTCATATTGAATATACATGTAAAACAGCCTCTTCATTGCTTGGTTTTATCAAGCGCTGGGCTAAAGAATTTAATAGTCCTTTGACTACATTAACTCTATATAATACTCTTGTATGTTGTCATCTAGAATATGCAAGTCAAGTATGGTCTCCTTTTTATAAAGTGCACACTGATCGTATCGAACTTATACAAAAAAACTTTGTACGATTCGCTCTCAATGGTTTAAATTGGGTTGATAATTACAGTCTTCTACCATACGAGGATCGGCTGAAGCTATTAAACTTGAAATCACTTGAAGATCGCAGTAAAAATGCTGATGTAATCTATATACATCAACTCATTACTGGTAAATTTGATTCACCAGAGCTTCTACGATATATAACCTTTAACCAAAATCGTAGAAGTAGTAGAAATGGTGATACATTATTCTATCTTCCATTTAGTAGAACAAATTATGTTGTATCATCACCTTTTAACCGTATCTGTAATATAGTTATTAATTGCACACATTTTAATGTTAATCTATCAAAAAGTCAACTCAAATGTAGATTTAAGCTTTAATAACAAAAATAATATTGTAGATATTTTAACAACTGCATGCGTTTGTTACGAGCCCAACTACTATTAGTGGGTAAATTTTTTCAAGCATTTATGCTTTGACAGTGCAAGCTAGCTGTATTAGCTAAAACTCGATTATTCTTATTATTTGGAAGTGTGGTGAAACAACATAAAATTAATAAATTGTCCAAATTTCAGCTTCCCAGATGGTGTAATTTCAGAGATTTGATGGTTTAAAATTAGAAAAAACTGTATAAAAATCACAAAGGTGGTGCTAATCAATTAAACGTAACTTAAGCTGTTTGATTGATTGATTGATTGATTGAAGGAGGGGGGAAAAACCCCTCTGTGCATCGCACAGAGTACACCTAGGCCATAAAGTAGGCCCGTTGTGACCCCTCGGAACATGAGTCGTCTGTAATATGTTGTAGCTGTTATGCTACTCAGTGGAGTTTAGAAATTCCGTTGATTTGACAAATTTTCTTAGTACTTACCAGTCCAAGCTTCCCAGTTGTTTCAATGATGAAATAAGCGGAGCTCCGAAGTGGATGAATCTAAGTCTGGCAAAAGCCGGACAGTGACACAAGTAGTGTTCAAGCGTCTCTGCCTCTTCCTCACAGGCCTTGCAGAAGTAAGAGTCGACTCTTCCCAATTTGAAAAGATGACCTCTTAGCTCATTATGGCCCGTGAGGATGCCTGTGCATTGTTTTAACTCCTTTTTATTAAGCGTTAGAATTTTGTTTGTTTTGGATTTGTTCGGGGGGCCCCATAGCCATTTAGTTGCTTGGCCCTCGCTCGATTCTTCCCATGATTTTTTGTGAAGTCGATAAGCCCATGAGCTCATCTCGTTTTTTAGAAATTGGAAAGGTCTGCCGGTTATGACTGAGATTGTGTCCATTTCTGATCCATTTCTCGCCAATTCGTCGGCTATTTCGTTCCCCTCAATGTTACAGTGTCCTGGGACCCAGATAATGTCCACAGTGTTAACAAGTAAGAGATCAGCAAGGGCCTCTTTACATTGTAGAACCACTCTGGATTTCACCTTGTCCGTGGATAAAGCTCTAATGGCAGCTTGGCTGTCAGAGAAAATGTTAATACACTTGTCTACACAGTGAGTGCTTTGTATAAATTTAGCCCCTTCTGTTATAGCCACTACTTCCGACTGAAAGACGGTGTTGTGGTCATGCAGACGAAGGCTTTCTTTTGCAGAGAAGGCTTCACAGAAAAAGCCCGCTCCAGTGTGACCGTTTAGTTTTGATCCGTCAGTGTCGAGGTGGATCCCCGGATTACTAGACAATACTTGGCCGTTGTCCCATTCCTCCCTAGTCGGGAAAGCGAACTTTGTGGCGGTATGATTGGTTTCCTCCGGGATGCGGTCGCAGTTCCAATTACCTGTAGAAACAGTATTAGGAATTGAGTTAATTATGGTTTGGTGATTGGTTAATGTCTCGGAATTGAGTCATCCCCCAAGGATGTTTAGTCGAGCCGCTGCGACCGCGGCCTCATATTTAACTTGAATTTGTATTGGGCGTATGTTTAGAATAGTCTCAATAGCTTTGGTCGAAGTGGTAGACATCGCACCTGAAATGCCGAGACAACACGCCCGTTGCACTTTCTCGAGTGGTTTGATGTTACATTTTCGTCCCAAAGCTGTCCACCATACAAGTGACGCATATGTGAGTATTGGTCGTACAACGCTGGTGAAAATCCAGTGGGTCATCTTTGGTCGAAGTCCCCATGTAGGACCAATACATCTTCTGCAGGTTGCCCAAACCCTAACGGCTTTTGTGGCTCTGCTAGCTATTTGTGCCTTCCAGTTAAGTTTAGAATCCAGGATAACTCCAAGGTACTTGACTTGACCTGTAAGTGCCAGTATCTCTCCGTTTACCTGTGGAAGAGGATAGCTAGGTAGCTTCCTTTTCCTAGTAAAGAGACAGATTTCAGTTTTTTGGGGGTTTATATTTAATCCCCTAGGTGATGACCATTCAGCCGAGATATCCAAGGCTTCCTGGATTCGTCTAGAAGGGAGAAGAGGATGTGTCCCCGAGGCAAGGATGGCGATGTCGTCTGCGTAGCAGACAGCATGTAAACCAGCCTCGGTTAGTCTTCTTAGGAGACTGTTTATGGTGACGACCCAGAGTAGCGGTGAGAGAATACCACCCTGTGGGGTACCGCGAAACACCCTTCCCCTTAGGGTAATATTGCCCTGCTGACAAGTGATGGATCTGTTGCACAACATATGACGTACCCAGTGTAAAATAGCCGGGTCTACGTCAAAGGAGGCAAGGGACGAGATCAGTGTGTCAGTGTGAACCCTCAACATCTATGAAGGCTGCTAGAGTGAGTCCTTTTAGATCCATAGACCTTTCAATTTTGTTAACTACCTCGTGTAAGGCGGTTTCAACGGATCGCCCCTTTATGTATGCATGTTGCTTAAACTTCAGCTGCTCATAAGGGATTTTTTCCTTAACCATGGTGTCGCATATGCGTTCCATTGTTTTCAGTAGGAAGGACATTAGACTTATAGGTCTATATGCCTTAGGGGTTGAGTAGGTTTCTTTACCCGGCTTAGGTATGAAAACTACTCTTGATTCTTGCCATGTGAGGGGGGTATAGCTCTGATTAAGGCATGCCTCATAAAGCCTGGATAGACGGACGTCCAGGAGATCCACTGCCCGTTGTAGTAGGGCTGGGAAAACTCCATCTTGCCCTGGGGCTTTATATGGCTGGAAGCTATGAATTGCCTTCCCCACCATATCGGTGGTGATGGCTAAGTTGTGGGAGTATTGAGAAGTTTCCCATAGCCTCGTCTCATCTGAGTTGACGAAACAGTTTGGGAAGTGCTCCTCCATTAGAATCTTTAAAGAGTCCTCAGAGTTACCTGCTCTAACCCCCTGCCTGTCTATCAGGAGTTCCGGTTGGGAGTGGGTTTTCGAGAGGAATTTCTTAATTCTTGCGGTTTTTGTAACACAATCAACTTGTGCACAGAAGAGTCGCCATGACCCTCTTTTTGCGGAGCGCGTATTCTTTTTGTATACACTGAGTTTTTGGTAGTAGAGATCCCAATGCTCTGTAGTATTTAATCTTTTAGCTTTATTGAAAAGTCTCCGAGTATCCGTTCTTAGGTTTTTAAAAGCCCCTGTCATCCAGGGTTTTTCCTTGAAAGACTCTCGGGTGCGAAGAGGGCAAGCCATTTCGAATGCTCGTATAAGGCTATTTGTTATGGTTTTGACCTCCCCGTCAATGTTATAAATAGAACTTAAAGGGGGTGCGGGAGATACGTCTAACGCATTCTTTAAAAGTCTTCTGAATAGAGTCCACTTAGTTTTCGATTTGTTGCGAAACATCGGTGGGGGAATGTTAGGAATGGATAGTTTAAAACAGACGTATTTATGATCCGAGAAGGAATGTCTGCTAGAGACATGCCAGTCTTGGACCATGTCAAGTATGTTTTTAGAGCAAAGAGTCATGTCAAGTACTTCCTTTCTGACTCTAGTGATGAAGGTGGCAGAGCAACCAACGTTTAGGGTCAGAAGATCATACGCATTAATAAATTCAAATAGGGCATGTCCCCGAGCATTACAGTCGGAGCTTCCCCATGTTGTATGGTGAGAATTGGCATCTGTACAAATTATTAATTTCTTACCTTTTTCGGCAGCAAACCTTGTAATCCTCAGCAGTTCCTCGGAGGGTGGAGGTTCCGGGGAGTCATGCGGGAGATATACTGAAGACAGCATGAGGCCACCGCTCCCGTCAAAAATTGTGGTGGCGTCTGAGGAAGAAAGAAAAGTTAAAATCCTTTTTACAGATAATACAGGTCCTAGGGCGGCCTGCATTGAGTGTATAAAATATTTGGTATCGCGTGTCACCCCAACCAGCAACCCTGTCATTTACAGTCCAGGGTTCCTGGATCAGTGCGATGTGCGTCTTACCTTCTTCCATTCTCTCCATAAGCGCAGCCGTCGCCAGTCGACTCCTATGGAGGTTGATCTGCGTAAGCAGAATTATTGGGCGAGTAGCTCGTCCTCCTGAGAGGGCGTAAGGGTATCATCAGTCAATGCCCACAACGATGAGGTTTGTCATATCTGGCAACTAATTGACAAAAATAAATTAATTCAAATTTAATTTTTCAAATTTAAAATTTCATGAAATGGTGAATTTGTTTCTCGTCATATTTGGATATTGCGACGACAGATTTGCAATGGCAATAGACCGTTTTGCTAATATTTCTATTGCCATTTACCTTATGATATTTTGCGACATTTCATTTTGGTATTTCGGGAACAATTTTATGCACAAATTTCAGCATAATTTTTTCAATGGATTGTCAAAATCTGTCGATTATAAATATTACGGAAATATGTCGGTTAAAGTATCTGCCGGTTAAAGAAAATATAAATGACAAACAGATATAACAAATTATTGTGCAATCGAATTTTGAGCAAACTTTTGGTTAAAGTGGATGTTAATATTTTACTAGATATTGTGAAAACGGCCCTTAAAATAAAAAAGACTCGGTTGTTTTAAATAATAAAAACAGGAAAAAGGACTAAGTACGTATAAAAGGATCAAGGAAGTTAAAGTCAAAAAAGGACTTCAACATACAACATTTTGGCGCAGCCGGTTTTTTTTTTTGAGCTGAAAAAATGTATGTTATAGAACTCGCGATTCTGGACAACGTTTGTTCTACTTTGGTCATAGGTGTTACTTACTTTAACCAGATCAAAAATACTTCGTTGGTTCCTTGCGGTACCGCTGGGCATCCGGACATTAAAATTGAAAAAGTGTTAAGAATTTTTAAAGCAAAAGTCCAGAAATTTTATTATGAAAAATCGTGGAAAATGTAAAAAAAGCTTAAAAGTATGAATATTTGTGCTTTGTTTTGATGAAACAGTTCTTTTTTTATGGATTCACTCCGGCCATTGTTGATGTTATATATGTTCAATCGATGTGGAAATACCAAGAATTTCAGTGGAAGAGTTCCGAGATGGTCAACTCAACGATCCAACCATTGAATCATTCATTGCATGTGTTGAAAAAAAAAAACAGACGACGGTGGGTATTGGTCAAAAAAGGGGGCATGTAATGAATGAAGGTGGTCTCTATTGTTATCACAACGATAATAGCGAAGATGCTCAATTGGTTAGTCCAACGTGTGAGCGTCCTGAAATACTTAATCACTACCAAAATAAAGATACAGCCGGACACTATGGCATCAAAAGAACTATCAACAAAATAACTTCAAGATATTTTGGATCTGGTATAAGAAAGGATATTGAAAAACACGTAAAAAACTGTATTGACTGTCAACGTTATAAAGCAACTAATCTAAAGCCGATGTGACTGATCCGACGGCTTCCAGTTACCAACGCTTTGAGGTATTAGCAATCGATATCTTTGGACCATTACCATCCGCCACAAACGATTACCAATGGATTTATATAGTGGGTGGAACTATTTTCATTAATTGAAACGGCGGAAGCATGTGCAAAGACATTAATTAAAAAAGTTTTTCTCCGGTACGGAATACCACGGAAAATAATTAGTGACAACGGAGTCCAATTCGTATCCACTGTCATGCAAAAGGTATCATTTTGCCATAATATTCAACAGTCATTGACACCTGTTTACCATCCGGAAGCAATTCCAGTGCACGAAAGAACCGTGATCTCAAGACTCAACTTGCGGTCCTAGTAGGCAACGATCATCAATTATGGGTACACAAATTATCTGCAATTAGATTTGCAATGAACTCGGCATACTGTCAAGGTACCGAGTTTTCAGCTGCATATTTCACCTTTGCTAGAAACATGCGTACTATAGACGATGTACAACATGATTTCAGAACAATTGTACAATCGGAAAATTTCATCGCCGAAATATGACCATATCTTAAAACAATAGGAGATGTGCTTAAAGATGTTCGAGAATCAGAGAAAAGAAAAAGAAAAACTTCAAGATCATAACAAAAAAATACAATGATGGACGTAGTCGAAACCAAGTAGAATTCGAAGTTGGTAACAAAGTCTTAGTCACCACACACGTTCTTACCAATTCTGCCAAGGGAATAACTTCTAAATTTGTTCTAAAAAGAGTCGTCCATACATTATAATCAAAAATAAGGGTTCAACAAAGTTATGTAATAGCACATGAAGACGATTTAAATGTACCGCTTGGAACATATCGCGCCTCAGAACACACACCGTTTCTAACAACCAGTAAGGAGCAAGAACATCCATTCAACATAATAAGTGCCAGTTTTTCAGTGGTAGTTTAAACCCATTTGTAGTTTAAACTTAGAATCGTATTTTTCAGTGTACTTTAAACATAGTTTAAACTTAGTTTAACCCGCCGATTCGGTGGGTTAAACTAAGTTAAACTCGAAAAAATTCTCACTGATATTTATTTTTTCGTGCATTATTCTATTCTAAATTATCAGATATTGTCTTAACGTGCTCAAGGTCCAGTCAGTACAAATTGGGTACTTTGTACTAACAAATAAAACAACAAACAATTGGCAAAATGTATTGAGTGGCAGATCGTACAGCTGTTTCAGAGGCAGCCAAGCCCCTTCATCAGTGCTATTTCTCTGCAGATTCTACATTTCAAGTCGCCTAAGTTTTCCTTCTCCAATAAACATAATAAGAATTATGTGCATTAAAGAAAGAACCAAAAGGAAAAAGGCAAAAACTGCATCAACTCAAGATTTTGCGAAAGTTGTTGTTGCGTGCAGCAATTTGCTACGTATAGGCTGCAGAGTTTCCACAGAATCAAATACTTAGGCTGCACTTTGCAATGGGTTTTTTATTATTTTTTTTTTAAGTTCTTATAAATTTCGTCATTTTCGCAACTTAAATATCAGATGTTCCAAATGAGAAAAATAACCATCTCCTACTTCTTAAATGCTATTCGAAAATTCTCCGGTGCTGCTGTCCGGGGAGGCAACCTTTCCACCAGATCGCGCAGGGTGTCGACACAGTCCAAAACACCACGGTGATCCTGTAGACTCAGCGGACAAATCTGCAGTATTCCAGATGGATTTCGGGGGTGGTGCTGTCAGAAGACTCGATAATCGAGTTCGCAAGTGCGTCATTCCACACTTCCTCCAGCAGCCCCCTTTTATCCTCAGCAATCTTTCCACAGGGCTGGCTTTCATCGATGATGGCAAACTTGCGTTTGTCATCAATCGATTCCCGTGCCACCCCCGCATACGTTTTGCCGTCCGCCTTTGACCTCTTCGCCGTAGACTCCCCATCGCGACCCTGTCTTTTTGTTGCGCGGGCCCCTGCATTTCGCAGTACAGGCCGAAACGCTACGTTGGACGAGCACGACGGGATGTCATCGCTGGGAAGAGACCCCTTGATTTTAGACACGTTTGTCTTGGTTTTCTTCGCCAATCCAACCTGGGTCACCTCCTCAGGAGAGCGAAGTCGCTTGCCCGGTCCTTGTGAACCAAGTGTAGCGGCTGGCTTCAACTGAGGGTCCCTGTTGTCAGCGGTTTGTTGACTGTCCGGGGAGGGGGTCCCAGTGATGTAAGAGGCAGCTCTCTGGCGTTGTTTGGCTTTTAATCGCCTAGCCGCACCAGAGAGTCGCCTTTTCCCATCCGGGTTCCTCTCTCCATGACCATCTGGAGTTGCGGAAGGACGCACGACTACCGTCCTGTCCGAACTCTGGGAGGAGTTCATAACTCCAACCCTCTCTCCACCTGCGGAATTAACATCGCAGGCCACCACTGGCGCCCTACCAGCCGAGCTGAGTCGGCCTGTCCTGCTGGGAGGGCATACGCCTGGCTGCATGGCGACAGCTGCAGACGCCGGGGCAGATATCCCTACCCCTGGGTCCGTAGACCCGGTATCTTGTTCCGTGAACGACTTCATAATTTGGTTTTAACGACCCCGCAAGTCGAAGTGTTTCCAGACCCTTCGGTTGTATGTGTTTAACGACCCTTCGGTCGCACAAAAAGGCCGCCCCACAGGGAACAGACGCCAATAAGTGTTTAGAGACCCTACGTTCGGAAGAGGAGGCCGCCCCACAGGGAACAGACGCCTACCTGCCTGACACCAGATATTGGTGCATGGGAGGATTTTAGGGATGTAACCGTCTTAGTCTGGCCACCCGTCCAAGGACCTGTCCCGGCTACCTGCCAGTATGCCCTTTGGAGTCAATGCGGCGAACACAAGCCCTCTCACTCGCTCCTGAAGGGAGCTTCGTCAAAGTGCGGGTACTTCGAGAGGGAAAAACTTAAGCTGTAGTCAACCAAAATAAAATACAAAGGTCTGATTTTAAAGATAATAAAATTGCCAAAAAAATGTCTTACAATTTCTATACCACGTAAATTTAATAGTGGTCAGTTTTAAACAAAGTATATTTCAAAAGTACATATCTCAAAAAGCAACCTTTTTAAAAAATTTTATGTTTATATATATTCAAGGTTGACTTTTTATCTATTATTTAAGATTTGAATTAGAGTGGTAAAATCACAGGTTCAGAAGTTATGTATAAATATAAAAATGTTGTAGAATGTTGAAAATTGTGTATGAAAAATTTGTTTTTTTTTTATATTTAATTTTTTTTTTTGTTATGTTTGAGATATGGGCAATATCTCAAACATGCTCAACAAAAAATTAGTCTTTTTTAAACGCATTTAAGGCGTTGATTCCGAAAATGGCAAAAGATTTGTCAAATGTACTCTAGTTTTTGAGATATAGACAATTTTTCTAGAATTTTAGAAATGGGCAATATCTCAAAAACGGGATTGAATTTGACAAAACTGATGCCATTTTCAGAATCAGAAACAAAAATACATCTATTACATGTTGCAAGTTTAACTAGAACAAAATAAGTGTAGGGCAGAATAATTTTTTACTGAGCACGTATTTTATAAAATAACAAAAAATTTGAAATATAAAAAAAACAATTTTTCATACAAAATTTTCAACATTCTACAAAATTTTTATACATAACTTCTGAACCCGTGATTTTACCACTCTAGTTCAAATCTTAAATAATATATAAAAAGTCAACCTTCAGCATATATTCATTTAAAAATTTTTAAAAGGTTGCTTTTTGAGATATTTCCTTTTAAAATATACTTTGTTTAAAACTGACCACTATTAAAGCAACATGGTATGGATATTGTATGTTATCTTTTTGGCAATTTTAATATCTTTAAAATGATACCTTTGTGTTTTATTTTGGTTCACTATAGCTTAAGTTACGTTCTTGATTTGCACCACCTTTATGATTTTTATACAGTTTTTTCAAATTTTAAAGCACCAAATTTATGAAACCTCACCATTTGGGAAGCAAATTCTCCAATATCTTTATTTTATTTTGTTTCACTATACATCCAAATTTCATCAAATTCTGAGATGGTGCTGCCAATCACTTGGTTGATTTGATATGGAATGACCCATATGTAATTTTAAATCCTAATCGCTATGAATATCAGTTCATGAAAATAACCATATAATTACAAAAGTGGGTTTATTACCTTTCATTTGAGTACCTATAGAACTAAATAGATCCGATTGCACCTATTTTTTTCTTTTTTAACCAAATAAAACTGGTGATTAAAGAAAAATGTTGGTATAAAGAAGTAAAATTGTGCATAATTCATTATGCACTGTATTTGATGAGAAAATATAAAAAATAAATAAATATGGCGCACAGTTTAGAAAAATTTGAAAAAAAGACGCAAAAAATTCAACCTCCCCTACCCTCACTGCCCTACCTGCAAGCCGTACTTCAATAAAAATATATTTAAGAATTAAAAAAAAAAATGTTGTCATCGATAATATGTTATATACAAAAAATTATTTCTCCCTCACATCAAAAAACACCTCTTCAAATTTCAGACAGAATATTTAGAAATAATAGAACTAATTTTGGAAAAAAATTGGGTCAAATCATATAGCTGTTTTTGCCGAAATTTGAGTTCGAAAACTTTACAATAAATTAATAATTATAAGTCGAATTATAAAAAAATAATGTATACCAGAATCAAAAACTTAATTCAATTCTTAGCATTATAGACACCAAAAATATCAATTAAGCAACATTATTAATCTAGATAATGGCTTTCGAAGTAACCTCTATAAGAAAAAGTTGTGTTTTTTTGAAATATCATAAAAAATAATCAAATTATATATATTTTTTTCTATATTCAAAGCCATAAACAAAATGTCACGAAAATCTAAGAACAAAAATGTAAAGTCCTGTCGATTTGATGTGGATCTACCCAAATATATATATATATTTAAATATATATATATATAAGTATATATATATATATTTATTTATATATATATATATATATATATATATATATATATATATATATATATATATATATATATATATATATATATATATATATATATGTATATATATATATATATATATATATATATATATATATATATATATATTGTTGGCGCGTATCATGTCATTTGTAATTACATTCATTAATTGTAATCGACATCACTATGATTTAAGTATCGATATTTGTAACTGTTTTTCTTTTTTTTTCGAGTTCATTCTTAATTATTTGTTTATTCGCGCTAATTGCTTATTATTTTTAATTATGAGTAGTCAAAAAAATACGCGACTCAGCACAAAACTCAATAAAACGCTATATGGTTGCAAGTCAAGACACAACTATCGGTTGCGCACTTCATGCCATCGGTCGTCCAGTGGAATTCTGGGACGACTGGTTGGTGCACATCGTAGTATCGAAACTGGCCTACGAGACGAGGAATCACTGGGAGCTGTCACTCCAAAGTAGTGATCTGCCATCATTCGACGAACTTCAGACTTTTCTGCAAACTCGCTGTCGCTCGCTTGAGTTGTTACACGGCGCGTCTTATTCAACCAAAAATAAGTTCATTGACAGAAACTCTACAAGGGTGCTACACGCAGTTGGAAATCACGAGCCTTTACAAACAAATCAAATCACCTTTGGTTCTAATTGTTTGTGTTGCAGTGCAAATCACAAAATATACGTTTGTCCAAGATTCAATACAATGGATCCTGCGCCCAGAGTACGTATTATATGTGATAAGGGAGCTTGCTTAAATTGTTTAAGCAACGGTCATCATGCGTCAAAGTGTCGAAGCAATTCGTCATGCCGTATATGTCAACAACGTCTGCGCTGCCATCCATGTTACATAGTAAAACAAATTCATCGAAGAATTCTCCTTCAGCACCTCAGTCAGTGTCCACCGCCAGCAATGCTCTTGCTGCAGTTATAAAAGCATCCGCCGCTCACAACGCATCCGCCGCTCACAACGCACCCGCCGTTTACAACCCATCCGTTGCTGACAACGAGCTATCACAGATGCTTCAAGCTTACATTCACTCACCGCCCTTAACTACGTGGATGATTCGCGCACGCAATCACAACAAATACGCGAACAACTAAAAGAAGCTCATCGAATAAAATCGTACTGTTGGCGACTGCACGCGTTCATGTAAAAGACCACGCAGGACGGTGGCAAAACGCTTGAGTATTATTCGACACCGGTTCACATGCAACATTTGCGACAGAGGCGCTCGTACAACGTCTTCGCGATTTGCAAGTGACAAAGTTTTACGCGATGATTACATAAAATTTATGGATGAATTTATACAAATGGGACACATGGAGCTGGTCGACACCACACCATCTTTATGTTTTTATATGCCGCACCACGCCGTACTGAAGGAAACGAGCGCTACGACAAGCTTACGAGTGGTTTTCAATGCATCGATGAAAACGTCCAGTGGGTTCTCACTAAACGATGCGTTGATGATAAGGCCGCAATTGCAGCAAGATTTGTTTTCAATTTTAGCTCGTTTCAGGTGTCACAAATTCGCCATGACAGCCGACGTGGCGAAAATGTATCGGCAGGTTCTGGTGTCTGAAGAGCACGTTGACTTACAACGCATCTTATGGCGTCGCGATCCAACAATGTCGATTGAAGTATATCGTTTAATTCGTGTCACTTACGGCGTTGCATCCGCTTCGCATTTGGCTGTTAAAGCAATGCAGACAACAGGAAGCCACTGAAACGCATAATGAAGCCGCAGATTTTTACATGGAGGATCTTCTCACTGGTGCGTCATATACGACGGCGCTTTGCCTTCAAACTTCAAAGGTATATTTCATACGTGCTATCTTCTGGTGGTTTTGATTTACGCAAGTGGGCTAGCAATCACAAGGAACTTACCGCAAATATCCCGCATGCATCAAAACAAATCTCACATTTGTTAGCCGAAGGTGAAGACGTACGAACCCTAGGTCTAATATGGAACACTGATCTCGACAAATTGACGTTTCATGTGCTGATTAAGCCGCCGCCGGCGCATCTTACCAAAAGATCATTTCTTTCGGACGCGAGCCTTTTGTTTGACCCATTAGGTTAGCTCTCGCCATGCACAATAGTTGCCAAAATTTGGTTTCAAGAACTGTGGCGTGAAAAAGTTGGATGGAACGAGCCTGTATCAACAACCATTGCACAACGCTGGCTAGCTTAACGCCATGAACTAAGTTTGCTGTCGACGCTAAAAATTAATCGCTGGCTTGGAACAGGAGAACAAAGTTCCACAACAGAATTGCACGCATTCGCCGACGCTTCAAAACGAGCGTACGCTGTCGCCGTCTACGCACGCACTATCAACTTAGGCAAAGTCACTGTTACTTTGATCGCCGCGAAGGCAAAGGTGGCACCACTCAAATCGACAACATTAGCACGGTTGGAGCTGTGTGCGGCGCACCTTGCTTCTAAACTAGTTCAACAGATATCTGTAAGCATCAACAAGCCATACGATCAACTATATGCGTAGACAGATTCCGCAGTCACTCTAGCTGCCGTTCAAGATGTACTCCCAGCAAAATGTTGGGGACACGTACGCTCTGAGTGCAACTCAGCAGATTGCGCGTCAAGAGGCGTCAGTGCATCGAATCTAATACAAAATCATATGTGATGGCATGGACCGGCGTTTCTACGAGAATCCACTACTGTTTGGTCTAACAACAACATGACAACAATGTCGACGACTGATCTAGAGATTCGCGCACGTAAACCTATTACACATGTCACACAACCAACTGCATTTTTGGATTTATTCACTCGATATTCATCTTATACAAAACTTAAAAGGCAAACTGCATATCTCATGCGGTTTATCAACAATTTGCGTTCGTCTATGTCAGGCGATGAGAAGCTAACCGGTTTGCTAACGTACGCTGAGATTCAAAAAGCAGAATTTGCACTTATAAGGTATACGCAAAATTATTACTTTTCTAATGAAATTTCTATTTGCAGGTTAAACAAACCTGTTCCGCGAAGAAGCCGCCTTCTTCGGCTGCAGCCCTTCGTTGATGCGAAGCTTATAGTTCGTGTAGGCGGTCGCATAAAACATGCAAATATTCAATTTGATAAGAAGCACCCAATCATTTTACCAAACGACTCAGTCTAACGCTTCATGGCGGTCCACATATGATGCAATCTATGCTGCAGCGGCATTTCTGGATTATTGGCGCACGAAATTTAGTACGCAAAATATATCGTAACTGCGTAAAATGCAAATGCTTGAACCGCATTCCGCAGCAGCAGGCCATGGCTGATATGCCACTGAGTCGCACAGTTTTCACCCGATGCTTTATTCGTAGCGCCGTCGATTTTGCCGGGCCCTATCTATTCATTTTCTGCGGGAAGAGGTGCAAAATCCGTGAAAGGCTACATCAGTACGTTCATCTGCATGGGAACCGGCGCTATGCACTTAGAGTTTGTTGGTGATTTGACATCCGGCTGCTTCTTAAACGCGTTCAGGCGTTTTGTAAATCGTAGAGGACATTGCCAACACATGCACTCCGATAATGGAACGAACTTTATCGGCGCCGATAGGGAGCTGCGAACAGCATTTAAGCAATGCATGCTGCACGAACGAACCCGTGCATTCTTCGCCAATTCCGCTATTACGTGGCACTTTAATCCACCAAACGTACCCCATATGGGAGGGTACTGGGAAATCGGTATAAAAAGAATAAAGTACCACATAAAGCGGGCGCTTGGTGAAACGTTGCTGACATTTGAGGAATTCAGCACACTGCTAACGGAGGTCGAAGCTTGCGTAAATTCTCGACCGCTCTGCTTTAACGCCTCGTTCCAGAACCAGACGACGACGAATCCAAATGCTCACTGGGTCAACGATGGCATGTTATATCTACAATGAGGCAACATTTCTGGCGTCGTTGGCGTGACGAGTATATGGTAAAGCTTCAACAACGCACTAAATGGTTTCGTCAATCACCTAACGTAACCGAAGGAGACGTCGTAGCGATACTCGGTGAACGCACGCCCCCCACTAAGTGGAAACTCGCTAAAGTTATTAGATGTCATCCGGGAGACGACGGCCTGGTCAGAGTAGTTACTCTTAAAACAGCGGATGGAGAGTTTATTCGCCCTATTAAAAGGATTTGCCGCCTACCAACACAAAATTTTATATTTTCTTAAAGTTCGTTCTGATAAAATTTAATTATTTCTTTTGTAATATTTGAACCACTTCGAACTTAGTAGTTCAAGGCCGGCGGTATGTTGGCGCGTATCATGTCATTTGTAATTACATTCATTAATTGTAATCGACATCACGATGATTTAAGTATCGATATTTGTAACGGTTTTTCTTTTGCACTTGTAATAAAGTGAGTTGTTTGTTTAAGTTGATTTAAAACGCACGCTTTTCATTTTTCGCTCCGCTAATAACCCCCGCTTTGCTCACACCGCTTTATAAACCCGCTTACCGCTAAACCCGCAAATACACCGCATCATATATATATATATATATATATATATATATCTATATATATATATATATATATATATATATATATATATATATATATATATATATATATATATATATATATATATATATATATAAATATATATATATATATATATATATATATATATATATATATATGGGTAAACCCACATCAAATCGACAGGATTTTATAAAACAATATATATAAATTGATTTTTTTTTATTCGAAATTCGAAAATTTCACAAAATTATGATATTTCAAAAAAACACAACTTTTTCTTATATTTTCTTAAAGGGGTAACTTCGAAAGCCATTATCTAGGTTAATAATGTTGCTAAATGGATAATTTTGGTATCTATAATGCTAAGAATTGAATTAAGTTTTTGATTCTGGTATACATTATTTTTTTATAATTCGACTTATAATTATTAATTTATTGTAAAGTTTTCGAACTCAAATTTCGCCAAAACCAGCTATATGATTGGACCCAATTTTTTTCCAAAATTAGTTCTATTATTTCTAAATATTCTGTCTGAAATTTGGAGAGGTGTTTTTTGATGTAAGGAAGAAATATTTTTTTGTATATAACATATACATGTAGCCGCGGTATCTCAGTGGTTAGTGCGTTGGACTGCGAGCCGAAAGGTCCCCGGTTCAAGCCTGGACTGGGGCTAACAACATCTTTTCTTGGAAACATTTTTCTATACCGGTCTACCTCTCGGCAGTAAATGGCAAACCTCCGAGAGTAAAAACATTGCCTATGAAAAGCTCTCACCCGCCGTTCGGATTCGGCAATAAACTGTAGGTCCCACCACTTTGAGTACAAATATAACACGCACAGCTAAAAATGGTGAGAGAGCTCGGCCAAAGTTCTTGTAGAACTGTAGTGCCAAACTATTATTATTATATAACATATTTTTATCGATGACAAAATTTTAAAAGTGCAATTTATTCAAATAATATTCAATGATTTCTAAAGACAGAAACACACAAAACTAAATATTTTAGAATTAAAAATGCGTTGCCAATCAAACCTTGATCTATGTCCATTCCAACACGGTGAAAAATGTAGGTTCATTTTTTCAACTTTGTAAGTTTGCATATTTATCCTAACCAAAACGAATTGAATTTTTTAACTTTTAAAGTTAATTAAAGTATATATGGATTTTCATAAAAATTTTCAACTAAAAAGTTTATTATCACCCTGGCCGAGATTCGAATATGCGATACTCAACTAAATTCGTTGTCACCATATCAGTAACATTCATTCGTATGCTCGCTATATAATTAAAAACGTCCTTTTCGACGGAAGTTTGTTTATATAGCACTAATAGTGAATGGTAAATTACAACTTAAATGTACATAATTTAAACCTAAAGGTTGAACATTTAAATCTAAATGGATTTTCAACTTCAAAGCTTAAATTGATGATGGTCCAGTTAAGTATAAAATATATATATTAAAGTTTAGAAATTCATCTTTAAAGTTGAAATTTTGCAATGCATAAATTTTTCAACCATCCAGGTAAATAAAATCAACCAAGATTGTTTAAAAATTTTAAGTTTTTCAACTTGAATGTACCACAATTTAAACCAAAAGGTTGAACATTTAAAATTCATAAATTATTCAACCATTTAGGTAAATTAAAATCAACCTTAAAATCAACCTCAAAATTAAATTTCAACTTGGAAAGTACATAATTTAAATCAAAAGGTTGAACATTTAAATGTAAATGGATTTTCAACTTGAAAGTTTTAATTTACTATACTTTACCAGTAAAGTATAGAAAATATATATTAAAGTTAAGAAATTCAATTTCAAAGTTGAAAGTTGAAATACATTTTTCAACTATACAAGGTAAATAAAAATCAACCAAAATGTTTAAAAATCGTTTTTAAACCAAAAAAAAAAAATGATATAGGTTGAAAGAATGAATCTGAATTTTTGACAGTGCAGCATACGGACCGGCCCAACCTATGGACCTCTCCCCGATATAATTTTACATCACACAGTGTGCCCAAATGCTCTTAAATCGGGTGAAATTCATTATATTCGGAACCACTAAACCGATTTTAAAAATTTAAAATGTGTAGTATAGAGAATTCTTCTTTTTTAAAAAAAAAGTGTTCAGAAACTATATACAGTAGGGCGGATCGAAATTTTTTCCTATAATTGTAATAAGGCTTAAAAGTTGCATTGTGCTGCCAGAGAGTACCACAAAAAATTTAAGTAAAAAAAAATAATGGTTTGTTTTCGCGCATTGCAGATGATGTTAAAAAACACTTTAAATCAATATTTTTATTTTTTACCATCTACACAAACTTTTTTTTTGATAGTAATAGACTCAAAAAATTAGAGATTGTATCTATTAATGTCCTCCTAAAATTTCGTCAATTTTGAATAAAATCTTATACTCGCGCATCGTCCTAGAAATTGAAAAAGTTCAAAAATATCGACTTTTTTTTTTGGTTAAACCGTTCTAAAATCGGCATGGATGGTTATTTACTCATGTATTTTTTTTTATATATTTTTAAGTGTGTTGAATCCAAATTTGTTAACGGTCAATTTCGTATAGTTTTTGAAAAAAAAAATCTTATATATATGATTCCTTTCTTTGTGAATTGGTTAACTATCATTTGACATTTTTTTAAATTATATTTTTAGGGCTTTAACATAAAATTGTAAATCTCGACATATATTTGTAAGATATACAAGAAAAATAAAATCGGTACTATACCAAAAAAATATTCTTATATCCAGGGTCTAAAACCCTTTTAATTATCAGGATCTGGTTCCAATATTTTTAAAATAGCAATATTTTTAAAATGATTCCGGTTTCATTTCCGGTTCATTGCGGTCCCTGCTTCTATCTAATATTTACAAAATCCTTCAAAACTCCATTTTAAAATTTTTATGATCTGACCTTAGGTTCGAACCTAGATTTCATAGAATGAGACTCTTTTAAATCTTCCCAGAACCCAACTACGGTATTGGACTTAATTTGTGGTTGGGTATTTGAAATAAAAATTTCCAATCACAGTTGAACTTTAAAGTGATCAATATGCTCAATGATTTCCTTTTCCCTCTAACAATCTAGTATATAAAAAATATATACATTTATATATTCTAAATTTTAAATACATGAGAAAATACCATCACAATCCACAACATTCTACTTCAACTAAGATGGTTTTTAATGTTATTTCATTTTTGGATTCTATATATCCTGCCACTCTTGGTGCGAATCGATCGACCCTATTCCAAATTATAACTAAAAATGTTCTTAGGATAAATGAACAATTTTAAAAACATAAATCATCACATATATGAAAAAAACGGGAATACTCCAAAATAAATTTAAGATTTAAAAGTACTAAAATCCGAATGAATAAAACTAAAAATAATTAATTTGTATGCGCGGAACTATCTCTCGTAAAAATATATATATAATTTTTCAAAACCATTATATTTCTTAAAGGAATTTATTACCTTCGGTTGAAATGTGCGAGCACAGGAGGATTTTTTTTTACTAAAATTGTATACTGTAAATTCTATGACCATTATGTAACTTTTAAGAACAATAACGACAACAAAACTTAAAGAAATATGATGTAATCAGTAACAAATTGGATAATAGGCAAAGACTTTTGAATTTTTTTTTCAAAAACTATACCCGATATAAATTGAACGTTTCAAAATTGATGAAATTTTAGGCAGACATTAATAGTTACAATCTCTAATTTTTTGTGTCTATTACAATCCAAAAAAAAGTTTATGTAGATGGTAAAAAACAGAAATATGGGTTTAAATTGGTTTTTTAACTTTATCTGCAACAAACATTGTGTTTTAGAGTTTTCTACGGGGGTGTAGGGGGTGTGATAGAAAACTGACAAATTAAATTTAAACTTCATTGAGCAATAATAAAAACATATTAAGCTATGAAGCAAATCGAAGGGGGTCAAACCTCGGCGAATTGACGTGGAATGCCCCATATATATATATATATATATATATATATATATATATATATATATATATATATATATATATATATATATATATATATATATATATATATATATATATATATATACAAAAAAATCTTATTTTATGGAATTTTAGTTTTACCATGCAGGTTTTTTAAAATATCGCGGTTTAAAGATAATTTTTTGTTGCTTACTATTAAGTATAGCCACTAAAACAAAAAAAAAAATGTAATTTATCCACCGTTTAATTCTATACACGGAAAACCAGGCTCTCTTTAATAGTTGAGAAGATATTACAAATCAAAGTCAAATTTTTTTGAAAATTTGGTAAAGAAAACGGTTAGGTTTAGTAAACCATAACTAATTGAGTTTAAACTCATCAATTTGCAACTTCGAGCCACATTTTCTAAAAGTTTTTTATATTATCTACATCTATGCTTAAAAAAACAAGCTCCTGTATCGGATTTTTTCAAGGATATTGTGACGTTACCTTTTAATTATTACATATGGGTCATTCCATATCAAATCAACCATGTGATTGGCAGCACCATCTCAGAATTTGATGAAATTTGGATGTATAGTGAAACAAAATAAAATAAAGATATTGGAGAATTTGCAGCTTCCCAAATGGTGTGGTTTCAAAAATTTGGTGGTTTAAAATTTGAAAAAACTGTATAAAAATCATAAAGGTGGTGCAAATCAATTGAACGTAACTTGAGCTATAGTCAACCAAAATAAAACACAAAGGTCTCATTTTAAAGATATTAAAATATCATACAATATCCATACAATATCTATACCATGTTGCTTTAAAAAAGACTACTTTAACAACACCAAAATGATGATAGGGCAGAATCATTTTTTACTGAGCATGTATGTTATAAAATAACAAAAAAAAAAATTTCATACAACATTTTAAACATTCTACAACATTTTTATACATTACTTCTAATCCCATGACTTTACCACTCTAGTTCAAATCTTAAATAGTAGATAAAAAGTCAACCTTGAACATATATTAATTTAAAAATTTTAAAAAGGTTGCTTTTTGATATAAGTCCTTTTGAAATATACTTTGTTTAAAACTGACCACTATTAAATCAACGTGGTATAGAAATTGTAAAACATCTTTTTGGCAATTTTATTATCTTATGCGACCTTTGTATTTTATTATGGTTCACTACAACTTAAGTTACGTTTAATTATTTAGCACCACCTTTGTGATTTTTATACAGCTTATGACCTTTATGACTTTAGAAAATGTGGCTCAAATTTGCACGACTTTTGGGTTGAAAGTGTTTCAGGCTAGGGGTGCATAAGGTACATTAAGTTTATATTAAGTTTGTGCGGATATTATAACGCCCCTTAGGAGGCGTGGTTGGTAGGGACAAGTATATACATATATTATTTATCAGCATCACTCCCCGAGTTGATTTTCCACGTCGTATGGTAGTTCGTCTGTCCGTCAATATATATGTCTGTCCAGATATACAGTAATTTGATAAATGATTGTCCGAATGCGATAAAATTTTATTTCACTAATTTTTTTTAGTCAAAAATCAGTTCTGAGTTTAAAAATCAGCCAAATCGCATACAAGGCACTTACATGACACTGGTTGAAAAATCACCCATAATTTATTTAACAATCTTTTGCTTTGAAGTGATGAAGACATTGTTATCAAACAATGTCTGAGTTGAATCATTCATTGACCTCACGCCTATATACTCTTTTTATTTTTTCGTTATGTTTCAAAAAATTATTCCTATATATGGATATTATATCTATATGGTGAAATCAATATCAGCTTGGGCTGACTGAAAAAAATGTTTTTTTCCAAACGGTTTTCTGATAACTAATATTTAGTCTTTGTCCATTCCACACCAAATCGACCAGCGGTTGGAACTCACCTTCTTCGATTTCAATAAAAATTAGGCAACTGATAAAGGATGTCGAGATATGCATTGACCATTTTTTTTTTAAATCAACCAAAATTTGTGATTTTTTTCAGAATTTTAAAAAGGGTCCTTTTTAAGGACATTAAAATTTAAGGGCAAGGATAATGATAACGGGCCACATGTTAAAGTTTATAATTTACAACTTCATTTTTCTAAAATCCTGTTCTATTACCTTTAAAACGAGCCATCAAAGAAGTATATATCATTTCTACTTTAAGAGATATTGAAATATGAACCACCATACAAAAGGGATTTTTTCCCATTTTTTTTAACTTTGAAGCACTGTATCTCTGGAAGTAGTGGTCGAAAAAAATAAAAAAAAAAATGGTCAATGCATATCTCAATAAGCTTTATCAGCTGCCTAAATTTCATTGAAACCGAAAAGGTAAAATCTCAAAATTTACACCATTTGAATGAGAAGGAACATAACTATTTCGAATTTTTGTTTTTTTAGACCACTCTAATATACATTAGGATGATATAAAATGATTTAAAGTTAAGTAAAATAGAAAATATAATAATATATTTTTTATACTTGAAGGATTAATAATTTAATTGATAATGATCGTTAAAAGTTAAACCAGTTGGGAAGGTTAGATCACATGGGAAATTTTAAATTTAAATTCCTAACTATATTATGATAGTTAGGATTATAAAAATTATAGTCGATCTAAGCCGACTATAAATACCCTACACATATGTGTTGTTACCATTCAAAGTGGTATATTGGTCACCAGGGAATACGAATCCTTAAAATAACTACAAACTTTCAATCGCTGAAGAATTCCCATTCATTTGATACCCATATTTGCAAATGGGTAGGTGTACCGAATTTCGATTTTTTTTTTGGAACCACAAGTCGTATAGGCGGAAAACATTATTTTCATGTATATGAGCATGATTTTAATATGTATTTGACTAAAATAGTTTAACTAAGCACGTGATCTGTAGACGTAAATTTAATATGAGGCATTTTTGAATATAAATGGTCAGATCACTGATCACAATATACCGATCTCGCCAGTTTTCGCACATACATCGTAGGTATATAAGTAATCTAAATTATAAGTTTCATTTATCTAACTCTTCAATTGTTTAAGTAGTAGGGATTTCAACAGAAAGACGGACAGACAGACAAACAGACGGACAGACAGACGGACATCGCTAAATCGACTCAGGAGGTCATGCTGATCAAGAATATATATACTTTTCCATACCGGATATGCTTCCTTCTGGGTGTTACAAACGGCGTACCAAACTGAATATACCCTTTCACACTTAGTGTAGGGCAGGCATGTCAAACTCCTTTGGCATCACGGGCCGCATTGGCAACTCTAAAGATGAGGCGGGCCGCAATTGTGTACCATACAAAAAAAAATTCGCTCGTTTTTTACATTTGGTTCTTCTGTTGGAAAATAAAATATAATGTTAAGATGATAACATTTTCCATTGATTCTCGTTAAAAGCGCCGCAGGCGAAAATTTTGTAAAATATGGTGCGATTTTTGTCTGTTTGAAATATATCGAAAATTTCTTTGATCCTGCCAAAAATTTTGTCAGGGGTATATACAATGGAGTATATTTCAACCACCAGAGACAATTTTGTAAAACAGATCTAACAATCATACAAAATTTTTTCAATTTTTTATGTCCGCAAAATCGTACGAAATCTAATTAGCTCTTGTACCAATATCGAAGGCCAAATCGTATTAAAACTACAAAAATAGTTCAAAGCGAAATATGGCCGTTTTTTTCGAAACGAGAATAAAAACGATTCTGGATTAATATTGCATCAAATAGTTCAAATATATAGAGATATATTTCAAAAACATTGCGATGTGGAAAATGTTTAAATATCCTAACATAAAATTTTACTCTACTAAAATTATGAAATTTAAAAAATTAGAAACGAGATCGAATTTTGGTACCCTAGTTAGTTCGAGAAAACTTCGAGGCATAAATCACATGGCAGACTTCTTACCAAACATATTGAAATTTTTTTTTTTAAATATCGTATATAAATTTGATATTTATATAAATTTGAAATTTATATAAATTTTAAAAGGGTTCCTTTTTATGTACAACTAATTTAAATTGCAAGGACAATCCATTGATTAGAGATGTAGGGATTTAGAAGTTATAACAACGTTTATTTTATTATCCTTATAATGGGGTTTGCAGCTTTTCTACGGTCAAGAGTTTTTTCTACGACCACAAAAAGTGATTATTGATTAATTTTTTGAAACTTTGAACCACTCTATCTCTGGAGAAGGTGAGTCTGGAAATCTGATAGATTTGGTGTGGAATGTCTCTAAACAAAAAGTTTTACTTACTAAAAAAAATGTTAAAATGAATACAATTTCAATTTTTACAATGCAAGACTCTTGTCTACAAATTTTTGATTCTTGTTTTATTTTGATTGCGCCTTTATTTGATACTGGAGCTAATTCCGAAAATGGTTTTGTTAAATATGTGTTTAAAATGAAAATTATGATAATAAATTAAGACTCGAGTCTTCGAGTCTCAATTTCTCATTATTAAATTTTGGAAAATATAAAAATATTGATTTTTTAAATAAATTAATAAGTTTTTAACCAAGAATAAATGGTAATCTTGATTATGCCTCCGTTATTTAATATAATAATCATTTTAACGCCTGAAAATAAAATATTTTTAAAATTTTTCAATTCTTAAAAATGTATTTTTCTTATATTATTGAGAAAGTCTTCGCGGGCCGCACAGAAATGTTGACGGGCCGCGTGTTTGACATGCCTGGTGTAGGGTATAAAAATGTCCTTTAAGCACTTGCGCAAACTCACAGGATCAATTTTATTTTGTTTTTAAAGGCTTGTTCTTAGTTTTAGAAGGCCTAGTTTCAGAAAGTCGACGCGGAGGGAAAGAAAAATTAATTTCAAATTTTTCATACAAATTTGAATCAGTCTTATATACATATATACACCAAGAAAACGGAATGATTACACAGTGCAGCAAAAAATACCATATTGCGATTTGATAACATGAGGTCACTGATCTCGAATCTGAAGTCCGATTTGCTACATCTTTTATTTCAGCTTTCTAAAATTTTGTGTGAAAAGTGCATGCAACGTAATAAATAAAATACAAAATTTATGGTTTTTTATACCCTACACTAAGAGTGAAAGGGTATATTCAGTTTGGAACGTCGTTTGTAACACACAGAAGGAGGCATCTCCGGTATGGAAAAGTATATATGTTCATTATCAGCATGACCTCCTGAGTCGATTTAGCGATGTCCGTCTGTCTGTCTGTCCGTCTGTCTGTTGAAATCCCTACTGCTTAAAATATTGAAGAGTTAGATAAATGAAACTGATAACTTAGATTACTTATATACCTACGCTGTATGTGCGAAGATCGGTTTATTGTGACCTGTGATCTGACCATTTATATTAAAATACCTCATATAAAATTTGCATATACAGTTTAATGTTGCTGTTTACGTGCTGCACAAATACATGAAAGTAATGTTTTCCCGCGAAACGACTTGTGGTTCCCAAAAAAAAAATCGAAATTCGGTACACCTACCCATTTGTAAATATGGGTATCAAATGAATGGAAATTCTTTAGCGATTAAAAGTTTGTAGTTATTTTCATGATTCGTATTCCCTGGTGACCTATATACTATTTTTAATGGTAACCACACATATGTGTAGGGTATGTATATTCGGCTTAGACCGAGTATAATTTTGATAATCCTAACTATCATAATAACACCTACTTTAAATTTTCCCATGTGATCTAACCTTTCCAACTGGTTACTATTCTGTTTAATGGGTGGATCTGAGGCAATTTTGTTATTTAAGGACCCAACTTATTTTTTATGGGGAATATATTTGCTAAAGAGAGTATAATAGTTTTTTCAAGAAATCACGCGGTATTTCAAAATTTATAATTAGTAGCGATAAAATTAAAAAAACGGGTGTAATAAAAAAAAAGTTAGGACGATGGTGTCAAAGTAAAAAAAAACGCCTGTTCATGACAAACATTTCTGAAGGCACCAAACCTGTATCTTTTGAAATGAAAATATTTTTACTTACTTACTTAAATGGCCCTTACAACCGTGGGTCGGTTTTGGCCGTTGAGATGAAGCCGCGCCAATCGGATCTGCTTTGCGCGCGCTGACGCCAGTTAGAAATACCAAGCGTTGCCAGGTTGTCCTCAACTTGGTCTTTCCAACGCAGATTTGGACGCCCTCTTCTACGCTGTCCACCTTCGAGTTTCGATTCAAGCACCTTCTTGGCTGGAGTGTTTTCATCCATTCGTTTGACATGACCTAGCCAGCGATGCCGCTGGATCTTGATGCGCTTGACTATGTCAATGTCGTCGAATAACTCATACAGCTCGTGGTTCATCCTGATTCGATACTCCTTAGCAAAGCAGATTAGGCCACAGATTTTACGGAGAATCTTTCTCTCGAACGCTCTCCGTACTCTCTCATCGGTGGAGGCCAGCGTCCATGTTTTTGCACCATAAATAAGGACATGACCTAGCCAGCGAAGCCGCTGGATCTTGATGCGCTTGACTATGTCAATGTCGTCGAATAACTCATACAATTCGTGGTTCATCCTGATTCGATACTCCTAGCAAAGCAGATTAGGCCACAGATTTGACGGAGAATCTTTCTCTCGAACGCTCTCCGTACTCTCTCATCGGTGGAGGCTAGCGTCCATGTTTTTGCACCATAAAGAAGGACGGGCATGATGAGTGACTTGTAGAGCGTTATTTTTGTCCGGCGAGAGAGGGCTCTCCTTCTCAATTGCCTACTGAGCCCAAAGTAGCACCTGTTGGCAAGAGCTATTCTTCGTTTGATCCCCAGGCTAACGTCGTTGTTGCTGTTTACGCTGGATCCCAGATAGACAAAGTCCTTCACAATGTCGAACTTGTGGGTGTCAAATTCAGCTTTTTGTCCAAGACGCACGGACTCTTTTTTGCTTGTTGACACAAGGAACTTCGTCTTGTCCTCGTTCACCGCTAGACCCATTCGACGCGACTCTTTCTCCAATCTGGAGAATGCTGCGCTGACTGCTCGTGTGCTCCTGCCAATGATATCAATATCGTCGGCATATGAGAGCAGCATGACACTTTTGTTGAGGATAGTGCCGCTTTGACGGAGTTCGGCAGCTCGAACTATTTTCTCCATCAATAAGTTAAAAAAGTCGCACGATAGGGAGTCACCCTGTCTGAAACCTCGTTCGGTATGAAATGGCTCGGAGAGGTCTTTTCCTATTCTCACTGAGCAACGTGTGTTGCTCAGGGTCATCCTGCAAAGCCTTATAAGTTTCGCAGCTTTACCGAACTCAGACATTGCGGCGTATAATCGTTCTCTTATCGGAGTGTCGAAGGCTGCTCTATAGTCGACTAATAGGTGGTAGGGGTTAGGCGCAATGTGAAAATCTGGTCTATGGTGGACTTTCCAGGTCTGAAGCCGCACTGATAAGGTCCAATCAGTCTGTTGACGATGGGCTTCAGTCTTTCACATAATACGCTCGATAGAACCTTGTATGCGATATTGAGTAGGCTGATCCCACGGTAGTTGGCGCAGATAGTGGGATCCCCTTTCTTAAGGATTGGGCAGAGTACACTGAGTTTCCAGTCACTTGGCATGCTTTCGTTCGACCATATTCTGCTTACGAGCTCGTGCATGCTCTCTATTAGCTCTTCGCTTCCGGTCTTAAACAATTCAGCAGGCAGGCCATCAGCACCTGCGGCTTTGTTGTTTTTCAGCCGAGCAATGGCTGTTCTGACCTCGTCATGGTCGGGTGGTGGAATCTCAACGTCGTCATCAAGTACTGGGGTTGCCGGGTTTGCTATCTATCGGTGGAATTGCGGTCATCATCACCGGTCAGCAGTTTAGAGAAGTGATCCCTCCATATTTTCAGTGTGCTCTAGATATCTGTCACTAGATTTCCGTTCTCATCTTTACAGGAAGAGGCTCCGGATTTTGAACCTCCGGCTAGGCGTCTTATTTTCTCGAAGAATTTTCGAGCCTCATTCCTGTCCCCATGCATCTCAATCTCCTCACACTCACGTCTTTCTGCCTCGCTTTTTTTTACGCCTGAAAAGACGTCTCTCTTCCCTCCTCTTCTCTTTGTATCGGTCCTTCGCAGCTCGCGTAGATACTGACTGCAGGGTGGATTTGTACGCAGCGTCTTTCTCTGCAGAGGCCGCGCGACACTCTTGGTCATACCACTGATTCCTCAGGGAGCGTTGGAATCCAAGCGTCTCTTCGGCAGCCGTACGCATAGAGCAGGAGATATGATTCCACTGCGCGCTTATATCATAGAGAGGAGGAGTGCTTTGTCTAAGCAGGTGTGAGAGTCGAGTGGAAAAGGCTTGCGTTGTCTGTTGTGATTGCAGTTTTCCGACGTCTAGCTTTCTCTGCGTTTGGTTCCGTACGTTCTTCGCAGCGCTTAAGCGTGTGGGGACCTTGGCTGCTACAAGGTAATGATCCGAGTCTATATTGGCACCTCGGATAGTGCGTACGTCCATCACGCTCGAAGCGTGCCTTCCGTCAATCACAACGTGATCAATTTGATTTCAAATTTTTTGATCGGGCGACAACCATGTGGCCTTGTGGATATCGAAATGTTCGAATCTAGTGCTACTAACTACCATGTTTCGTGCTGCGGCGAAGTTGATTAGCCTCGTTCCGTTATCGGAAGTGTTGGCATGGAGGCTAAATTTTCCAATTGTGGGACAATAGATGGCTTCTCTGCCCACCTTGGCGTTAAAATCGCCTAGCACGATTTTGATATCGTGGCGGGGACAGCGCTCGTATGCGTTGTCTAGGCGCTCGTAGAAGCGCTCTTTTGTCTCGTCATCTTTCTCGTTCATCGGAGCGTGTGCACAAATTAGGCTGATATGGAAATATTTAGCCTTGATGCGGATTGATGCCAGCCTTTCGTCCACGGGCGTAAACCTAGAGACAAGGTGGCGGAGTCTCTTGCCGACCACAAATCCACATCCAAATTCGTGTCTCTCCGCATGGCAGCTGTAGTAGATATCACAGGACGCTTGTTTCGAACAGCCCTGTCCCGTCCATCGCATCTCCTGGATAGCGGTGATGTCAGCCTTATATTTTTCGAGGACATCTGCCAGCTGGATAGAGGCACCTTCCCTATAAAGGGTCCGGACATTCCAGGTGCATATCCGAAAATCATGGTCCTTAAAACGTTTGCGTGGGTCGTCATCGTTGTAATCGGTCGTTATCCGAGGCTTCTTTTTTGTTTTCATTGGGCGCATAGGTTTTTTCCGTGGTGGGACCCAAACCCAACGCACGAACCCTCACTCTGAGGGAGATGCTCGCCACTCACTTTAGCAGACTTCTACACCGGGTGGTGTAGAGCGATGTTTCCAGGGACTTCCACGAGGAGGACTTCCACCGAAGTGGAGGTGTCACCATTTGACAAATTGCCAATTCTGGTGACCAGTGAGTTGACTTGAGACGACACCGACAAGGATTGCGCTGGCTTCGCCATGTTGAAGCACTCAGACACGTTGCCTTGTGATAATCGCCCCCATAATCCCCCATTTTTAGTACTATCTTTAAACACCTTAATTGTTCATATTTGACCCCAAATTGTGAGGAACCCAGAACGGACATCAGATTCGAGATCAGCGACCACATTTTACCCTAAAATCGTTATCAAATCGGAAGATGGAAGAAAAAGTTGGACATTTCGTCGTTGCGCCTAAAAAAGTAGTTATGTGTTTTTGAACAACTTTTCAGGAGAGCCAAAACATGATTTTTTTTTACCTCGTGTAGTTTTTTTTGCAAATAGTAAATTTTTATAATTTTCTTTATGTAATTTTGAATATTCCGTGAAAAATTTAACTATTTTTTTAAGTATTCAAATAAATTATCTAGTAGTCAAATACATTAAAATGGTATCTGAAATCTCCATTATCACATAGGCACAATTCATGCTTCTAAATCATGGTATCGTAACGTCGGTAGCTCAATGTTAGTGCGTTGGACTGCAAGCCGACAGGTCCCAGGTTCAAGCCTGGACTGGGGCAAACAATCTCTTTTCAGAGAAACATTTTCTTATACCGCGCTACCTCTCGGCAGTAAATGGCAAACCTTCGAGAGTAAAACATTGCCTTTGAAAAGCTCTCACCCGCCGTTCGTATTCGGCATTAACCTGTAGTTCCTACCACTTTGAGTACAAATATAACACGCACAAAAGGTTATAAAAGGTTATATTCACTTTGGTCATCAGTTTAAAACAAACAAAAGAAAGAATGGATATTCAGAGTTTTAATTATATCTGAATTCGATAGCCATTACCACAAAAATTCCATCCCCGGCAATTGATACTTTCTCACATGTAGAATTTTTTCAGATGAAGAATATTTGTCAATAATTGCAGCTCCTTTATTTTCTTGAATTGTGCAAGGCATTTATTGATTTTCGGGTATCCTTCTGGCACTTAATGCCGCTTTGGCACAGGTGTCAGAACTTAAATTACTTGTATATCAACACTGTCTGGTATTGAACATTATTATAAGGAGTCCGTTACGATCTTTGATCTGATCACTTTTGTAAATACACCTCATATAACACTAAAACTAACTGGAAAATTCTCAATGTCACCAATCCCTCTATTCCGAATTTGGCATATATTTTACAAGAGCACAAATATAATATTATATAAATACATTGGTATATAGAAGACCACGAATGTTATTAACTGTTGCGCCCTCAGATCGAATATCTGTCCTTATGGTAGAAAAATTACTAGGAACATTTCCATAATTTAAAAAAAAAAAATATTATCTAAATAATATAATATATATAATGTTTGGATGACCTTGCGTGTCTTATACGACTTATGTAGTGCGATGATAAATAGGTGGATTGAATTATTTTTCTATGGTAGAATATATGATCGCTATCAACTTCCATTATATTGTGTTCTTTTTCGAATATTAATTGTTCAATTTCTATGTTCATTTCCACAGATAAATTGGCAAAACTACTGCACAAAACTTTGTTTTTATTTTGATAATGCAGTTTGTTATATCATTGGCTGTAACTCCGCCATCGCCTTCATGGCAAATGAATAAATGCTTATCTTTTGTATTTTTTGTATGTAGATGCACTGCTAGTTTTTTTTATAATATTGTTCAGATACAAGAAGCTTTGGGCATAGCAATACACTCTGCATATCCATTGATAGAACACATAACTGCTTTTGAATGAACAAAATATCAGATTGCTGTAATTTTTAAAGTAGGGCTATTGTGATAGTTGGTGTGATGAAGTTAGTATATATTAGTATATAGTATATATTAGTATATTAGTTAGTATATTAGTTAGTATATACAATGTATATTTGACCAACAAAGTTTACTTATGCCCGTATAAAGTAAAATTGATCTATAGATGTAATGAGGTATTTGAATATAAGTGGTCGGATCACAGGTCTTAATAGACCGATTACGCACATACAGCGTAGGTATATATAGTAATCCAAATTAGAAGTTTCATTGATCTAACTCTTCAATTTTTTAAGTAGTGGGGATTTCAACGGACAGACAGACGGACATCGCTAAATCGACTCAGGAGGTCATGCTGATCAAAAATATATATCCTTTTCCATAATGGATATGCTTCCTTCTGAGTGTTACAAACGGCGTACCAAACTGAATATACCCTTTCACTCTTAGTGTAGGGCACAAAAACTACACGCTTTAACAATTCCAATATGCAGGAAATACAAATAAATTTGCAGCAAAAGTGTAAATAATTTGTAAACATCGCATATTTTGTATTATTTGTGAGATGTTTCTTATAAACATCACGAAAAATTGAATATATGTTGAAGATTCACTGCAACTACTAGAGAAATAGGTAGCATTGCTGCAATAATGTTTAAGGCTCTAATACTTTTGAACCATCTTTCGTTTTCTTAGTGTATTTGTCAAGTTGTGATTAAATTAAAATTGTATTACCTTATTCATAAAAAGCATCGGCGGCTCGTCTGCTTAGTGCGTTGGATTACGAGTCAAAAAGTCGCTGATGTATTGGACGAAGGGCCGAAAGGTCCCGGGTTCAATCACTGTGACTGTCAACATGTTTATAATAGAAACATTTTTCTATGCGGTTTCTCGGCAGTCAATGACAAACTTACGAGAGTATACATCGCCCATGAATAGCTCTTAAAGCTCTTTACTTAAATTTTATATAAAAAGTATTTAATTTAAATAAAAAATACTACGGGTGATAAGTGTCGAAAAGTATTTAAATTTATTACTTTTATTTAATGTTATTACTTTATTCCCTCTGAGTAAATTTTCACATCGGTAATAATTGGATGGCTATATCTACTATATCTGTGGCAATATGAATTATCAGCATAACTCGAGAAATGTTGAGTTATTAATACCATAGTAATCCTGATATACGAATTAATTTTGTGTCAAATTTTGATACTTATCCTTCTTATAGTTGCTAAGATACAAGCAAACAACATAAAAGCATATCTACTTGTTATTAAATATTTATTTTTATTGAAAAAAAAAAACATTCGAAGAAAATTCTAACAAAAACATTTTGCAGACATTTATTTTATTTAAGTTTTTCATAAATTTCTAAATACAATTTTTTAAATATTTTTAAAAATAATTTTCGGAACCAATTGTAAAATTTAAAAATGCTCTCCTGAAAAGTTCAAAAATATAGACATATGCTTTTATTTCATGTTGCCTGTATCATAATATCTGTATCCTAATTTTACTGCAACAGTTCGAAATATTGTGGTGAATGGTAATGTAACATTTTCAATAATATATTTCACCTTTGAATATATATTTTTTTAAATTACACTTGGATTAAAATACCACTAATTCAACAGGAAACTGATGGATTATGCACGACACGTTTGACCACGTCCACCGTACAGGAGAGCCACACATCTAGTGGCATGCCACCAGCAGCAACCAGTGGTACCACCGGTGCACCAGCAACATATCAGCAGCAACAATGGAACAACAGCAGTCGTATTGAGGTAGCTTTTTTACGCGCTTGCACGTTCTTACTTACACCATATAAATTATTACTATACTTCATTAAAATTGGGATTCACATCAGAATTTATTAACAAAACGTTGTACATTATGTAGTGTGTGGAAATTATGCGTCTAATGCTGTAGTTTATCAACCAATTGTAGGATGTTATAACTTCACATATTTCGAAGTTCACCGATTTGTCGAAAGTTAGTACACGCTGCAAAAAAAGGGCTCTCCCAAACATAATTTAGCAGGCTTTACTTATATCTTTGGAGCTTTATGTAAACAAAAGTATTATTTCATTTCCAAATATTATTATAATAACAGCCAAACATATATTTGTTTTCGTTCAAACATATTTATGTTCAGAATGAATAATTTTTCCGCGTTATTTCAAACATATATATGTTTGAATGTGAAAAACATTTTATTTACATGTAAACATATTTATGTTTTCATTTAATTTTAATGTAAAAAAAAAGTAAATTTAGTGTTAATATCTTCTTCAAACAATATTCGTTATTCCCTTTTTATACCCTACACTAAGAGTGAAAGGGTATATTCAGTTTGGTACGCCGTTTGTAACACCCAGAAGGAAGCATCTCCGGTATGGAAAAGTATATATATTCTTGATCAGCATGACCTCCTGAGTCGATGTCCGTCTGTCTGTCTGTCTGTCTGTCTGTCTGTCTGTCTGTTGAAATCCCTACTACTTTTAAAATTGAAGAGCTAGATAAATGAAACTTATAACTTAGATTACTAATATACCTACGCTGTATGTGCGAAAAATCGGTCAATCGGCGAGATCGGTCCATTGTGACCTATGATCCGACCACTTACGATCAAATACCTCATATAAAATGTACATATAAAGATCAATTTTTATGTATACGTGCTTAGGTAAACTTTTTTGGTCAAATGTATACATCATGCTCAAATACATGATAATAATGTTTTCCGGCGAAAAGACTTGTGGTTCACAAAAAAAAAAAATCGAAATTCGGTACACCTACCCATTTGTAAATATGGGTATCAAATGAATGGAAATTCTTCAGCGATTGAATGTTTGTAGTTATTTTCAGGATTCGTATACCCTGGTGACCTATATATCACTTTGAATGGTAACCACACACTTGTGTAGGGTATTTATAGTCGGCTTAGACTGACTATAATTTTGATAATCCTAACTATCATAATTACACCTACTTAAAAATTTCCCATGTGATCTAACCTTCCCAACTGGTTTAAAATTACATTTCTTTTACTTATATTTTAAAATTATAATTATAAACATTAACTTTTATTTTTTTTATTACACATCTTTTATTTATACTTAACAATTTTATTTCCATCTATTGTTATTATTTTGAGTTCAGTACATTACGGATGAAATAGATATTTCACAACATTAGATTTTACTCCTAATATTTATATGGTGATTTCGAATTACGTTATAATTACAAACAAATCTTTTCTATCCGTGTATGTTATAGCGTTTTCGACAGGCGATTTTTGCGATAAAATATCACTTCAAATTGATGTTGTGATAGAGAAGCGAAAATAACTAAAATTTAAACTTTAAAGAAAGAAAAACAATTTATATAAAATTTCATGGATATTGTATAGACTACAAGTGTTTCTATAAACAAATTTTACAGATTGGCATGTCAATTCTCTAATATTAATATGTTCCTAACCTCAATTTTAGGACTTATTTTATATTTTATAAAAACAAATCGAATTGACAGATTAGATTGATTATAAAAAAAAAATAGAAAATTAATAAATCAAACAATTAATTTTTATTTCTTATGGTGATAATTAAATATATTGTCCTACCGCATTTCATTAATCAAGTAACAGATTTTAATAAAAATGTCAAAATACCTGTATCAACTAACTTCGAAACATGTTCGAAAGATCTAAATCGCCTGTCAAACGAAAAGTTATAACATATTGCCAGTTGGATATTTTCGCTTCGATAGTGATAGTATAACATCTTGCCACAGGCTATTTTTGAAAACAGCAGCTACAATTTAAGCTTCAGATTTTTTACTTTATCATCAATGCTGTTTTTGCTTTTCATTCCAGACATGCACTATATATTTTTCTAATTTTCAAACTGTATTTTGTCAAAAACTTAAAATTTGTTCGGTGAAAAACAATAACAAATCATAAATTTTAAAAATATTTTAAATTTTGACAGCGAGTTGTATATTTTTTCAGGCTAAAAATTTTAGACGACAACCGAGCAGTTTGAATTTAATTTATATTTACTTACTTACTTATTTGGCCATTACAACCCTTGATGGGTTTCGGTCGCAGCAATTACCCCTCGCCTGTTGCTTCAGCATTGCGAGCGCTGGCGCCAGTTTTGCACTCCAAGTGTTGTCAGGTTGTCTCGCACTTGGTCGCTCCAACGGAGATTCGGACGCCCTCTCCTACGTTGACCACCAATGGGTAAAGAATTGAACACCTTTTTTGCTGGAGCGCTTTCATCCATACGCTCGACATGTCCAAGCCAGCGTAGGCGCTGGATCTTAATGCGCCTGACTATGTCAATGTCGGCGTAGAGCTCAGACAGCTCGTCGTTCCATTTGATTATGTACTCGTTTTCAACGCATATCGGGCCATAGATTTTCCGAAGAATCTTTCTCTCGAACGCTCCTAAAGCTCGCTCATCGGTGTTGGCAGGCGTCCATGCCTCAGCGCAATGGAGGAGGACTGGAATGATGAGCGACTTATAGAGCGTAATTTTTGTCCGTCGAGAGAGGGCTCTGCTCCTCAATTGCCTACTGAGCCCAAAGTAACACCTTTTGGCAAGAGTTAATCTTCGGTTAATCTCCAGGCTGACATTGATTTCCTTGTTTATGCTGGTTCCTAGATATACGAAGTCCTTCACAACTTCGAAGTTGTGGTTGTCAATAGTGACGTGTTGTCCAATACGCCGGGACTCTTTGTTTGTTGACAACAGGTACTTTGTCTTGTCCTCGTTCACCGTAAGACCCATTCGATGCGATTCCCTCTCTAAACTGGAGAATGATGCACTGACTGCTCGTACGCTCTGCCCAATGATATCATCAGCGTACCCGAGCAGCATGGAACTCTTGTTGAAGATAGTGCCATTGTGATGGAGTTGTGCAGCTCTTACAATCTTCTCCATTATTAGGTTGAAGCAGTCACGCGATAGGGAATCGCCTTGTCTGAAACCTCGTTCGGTATTAAACGTATCGGTGAGGTTGTTCCCAATTCTCACTGAGCAACGTGTGTCGCTCAGGGTCATTCTGCAAAGCCTTATAAGTTTCGCAGGTATACCGAACTCAGACATGGTGGCGTATAGGCGACTTCTTATCGGACTGTCGAGGCTGATTTGTAGTCGACGAAGGTCTTTTCCAGGATTTGGCGCATGGTGGACTTGCTAGGTCTGAAGCCACACTGAAAAGATCCAATAAGTCTGTAGACGATGGGCTTCAGTCTTTCACATAATACGCTCGTTATAGTCTTATACGCGATATTGAGGAGACTTATCCCACAGTAGTTGGAGCGTATCGTGAGATCCCCCTTCTTAAGGATTGGGCAGAGTATACTGAGATTCCATTCGCTAGGCATGCTTTCTTCTGACAATATTCTGCTGATGAGCTGGTGCATGCTCGTTATGAGCTTATCGCCTCCGGTCTTAAACAACTCAGCAGGCAGACCATCCGATCCTGCGGCTTTGTTGTTTTTTTAGCCTGTTGATGGCTGTGCAGACCTCATCACGGTCAGGCGGCGGTATGTCAACGCCGTCGTCAGCAACTGGGCTTGTCAAGCTGTCTCCTCTATCAGCGGAGTAGTTGTCATCATCGCCTGCTAGAAGATCAGAGAAGTGCTGTTACTGACGTCTAGTTTTCTTTGCGTGGGTTTCCGTGCGTTTTTCGCAGCGCATAAGCGTGTGCGAACCTTGGCTACTACAAGGAAGTGATCCGAGTGGATGTTGTCTTTTCGGATCAAGCGTACATCCATCACACTAGAAGCGTGCCTTCCTTCAATCACGATATGATCAATTTGGTTGCGCATGTTCTGATCGGGTGACCGCCACGTGGCCTTGTAAATATTGAGATGCTGGAATCTAGTACTACTAATTACCATGTTTCGTGCTGCGGCGAAATCGATCAGCCTCATTCCATTGTCGGAGGTGTTGTCGTGGAGACTGAATTGTCCAACCGTTGAACCAAAGATACCCTCATGGCCCACCTTGGCATTAAAGTCGCCAATCACAATTTTGATGTCGTGTTGGGGGCAGCGCTCATAGGCTTCGTCGAGGCGCTCATAGAAAAAGTCTCTTTAGGTTCATCGTCCTTCTCATTCGTCAGAGCGTGCGCACAAATTAGGCTGATATAGACGTATTTAGCCTCGTTGCGGATTGTTGCTAACCGTTCGTTCACGGGTGTGAACCTAGAGACAAGGTGGCGGAGTCTCTTGCCGACTACAAATCCACAACCAAATTCATGCCTCTCCGCATGGCAGCTGCCTCTGTAAAGCAGCCCTGTCCTGTCAATCGCATTTCCTGGATTGCGGTGATATCAGCCTTGTATTTTTCGAGGACATCAACCAGCTGGATAGTGGCACATTCCCTATAAAGGGTTCGGACATTCCAGGTGCATATCCGTATATCGTGGTCCTTTATACGTTTGCGTAGGTTGTCATCGTGTTTTCGGGTCGTTATCCGAGGCATTTTTTCTGTTTTCTTTGAATCAGCTTTTTTATATGGCGGGTCACAAGCCCAACGCAAAACCCTCCCTGTCTCGTTTGTCCCCACCGGGGTTGAAACCCGATCTTCAGCTGGTTGCTCTGGTTAACGGGGTTCACCAACGCGAAGGTGAGACTAGGAATTGTGTAGGAGAGGTTATGGCAACTAACAGAAGTCGGTTACTGGATTGTGCGTGCTCTACACCATTCTGAACCCATTCTGAAATTTAATTAATTAATTTAAATTTTAGACTGGTTGATAACGTAAACAAATAAAAAATACCAACATATTTTGGAAAACAGTCGCTGTTTGCAAAATAGCCTGGTTGATAAACTACAGCATAAATGAAAAAATTAAAATGTTTAAAAGTTTTTATAATGATTTTGTTACCCATTTTTATTAAAAAAGCTTTTAAATAACATCTTGATCAAATAATAATGATAATACGATTTCCAATCAGGTTTCTTCATATTGTCAGATCAGATTCCATTAAAGAGGATGGACTTTGTTCATAGACAAGTTTGCCTTACGTGGATTTGAAATTAGGATTACCCTAGTCGACTCTTATCAGGATCATTTCAGATGGTCTTTGGTAGAGATGCCTTATCGTATTCTGATCAGGAACGGAAGTGAAATAAGGTTAACCTTAACCAATTTCATTTCGGGTACACGTAGCTAAAGTAATGTACACTCAGAAAAAGATTCTTTTACTTTTCTTATAGTTTTTTTTCAATAGTTTTTGCTATTTGAATTAGTTCGTAGTATAGACTATTATTTTAAGTGCAGAACTAGAGCAAAGTAATGCGGAAGGGAGTCAATTGACCTCCGTGACAAGTGACAAGCCCATGTTCCTCGAATAGAAAAGAGTGAGTCTGGAGCTGGTCCCTGATTTTTTTGCAGGTTCCTGAGATGTGAGATGTGATCTAAAAAGGTCTAGTTCTGGAACTACTACAAAATGAACTAGTGACAATTGTCTAGTTCTAGAACTGCCTAGACTGGTAATGTAGAATGGATTCAGTTGGAAAAAAACTCTGTATCAAAATCTTCTAGTTCTCTATCTGGTTCAAAGTAATGTAGAGCAGAGTCAGTTGGAAACAAATTGTCTTTGTTTTTTGTGCATTCTACTTAGTCGAGTTTCTTTAGTTTGCTTTTCGTATTGTTCGAATGTAATATTTAATCTGTGAAATTCAAAGAAATAAAATAATAAACAAATAGTACAATTTATTACAAAGATATAACAAATATATAACAAACTAGCTGGACCTGTGCACGACTCGTGCCAAGATTTTGTGAATGCAAGGATATGGAGTGATTTTATTAATATAAAGAACATTTTTGTTATTTATATCTTCCCCGTAAAATTCTTCCCTGTAGAACGCTTTCCCGTAGAATTTTTCCCGGTAGAATTGTTTCACGTAGAATTCTTCCCCGTAGAGTTTTTCCCAGTAGAAGTTTTAGTGTGGTGAGTTTTAGTGTAGTGAATTTTAGTATGATGAATTTTAGTAAGGTGAGTTTTAGTGTGGTGAGTTTTAGTGTGGTGAATTTTAGTTTGGTGCATTTTGGTGTGGTGAGTTTAAGTGTGGTGAATTTTGGTGAGGTGAGTTTCGTTGTGGTGAATTTTGGTGTGTGATACCCTGTGTTTGTGGTGGTTGATACCCTGGTGTGAAATATCTTGATATCATTATAGTAGCTGTTGACACCATCTGGAAAATGTACCGTATATGGGGGTGCCACGCCCAGTGGTCCAATCCCGCCCACTTTCCGCGAGACCGTATAGAATGGTTAAAAATAACGTTAACCAAAATTTCATTAGATTTGCTATACTAATTTCTGATATAATGTGTTTTTAATTTTTAGGTTATATGGGAGGTGCAACGCCCGGTCCACCAATCCCACCGATATTTTTATTTAATTCGGTTCAGCCTTTTAGACATCTATTCGGAACATACATACAGTCATGCTACCATACATACATACATACATACATACATACATACATACATACATGCATACATACATACTACCATCCATACATACATACATACATACATACATACATACATACATACATAAATACATACATACTTACATACATACATACATACATACATACATACTTACTTTCACAAATATATAGTAGATTCGCGCACGGTGCCAGTAAACGTAGTCTAAAGAGATTAACAAAAAAGATAAAAACAAGAAAAACTGTGAGGAAAAAAAAGTTTAATTAATAAACATCTCAGAAGTCATGTTGAGAAAATATGAAAACAAAATGTCCATTACTCCAAGTCAGAATATTCTGCGTGACAATGGATACAGGTGTAGCTGGTGTAGTATACGGGCCGTAAATAGATATTGCGGTTCACTGAAACAGAATTTTTTCATGTAAATTGTACAAAATCCGTCTTCTAATGAAGTTGTCAAATCTAAACCGATGTATTTTTTTGCGCTTGTTCTCGGCTTTCAAATCTGGAATTAAAATCTTATCTCACGTGAAGTCAATAGGTTGCTGTTCATTGGTTTGTGGCCTCTATTTATGTTTTTTCTTGATTAAATGAATTAAATAATTAATATACCGAAATATGTTCACTAAAATTACAGCAAATAACTTTAATTACGTTTCCCACTTTACCCCATAAAATGTTTCCTGCATTACCCCAATATCGCAATTTGGACATACCATAGCACCATTTAAGAATGTTAAATTATATGCAAAACCCTTTTGTTTATCAAAAGATATACGATCATTTAATTAAAAATGAACAATTTTTTCTACTTTTCTCGAAACGCAAAAAAATTGTATGTGGGATTTGAAAGGACGGACTGACAATATTTAGAAATTAACGGAAATATTTTTGAATTTAGATCTAGTAGGCGACGAAATTGATTGAACGGACTTAGAACAAACCAAAACTTGACGAAGCATCTATTAGAATTAAAGCTAGACAGAAAACGGACGACAGACCCACATTGTGAAGGATTAATATAAAACTTAATTTAAAACTATAATTTGAAACTGTAAATAACTATTTTTAAAATAAATACTAAAGATGTTGGAATACTAAGATATTGGATGAAATGTTGATGTATATGAAGGAGAACCTGGGATTTTTTAAGCGCAAAAACATGTCCATAAAATTCGATTTTACACATTATCCATGTCCATGCCTTTTTAATTATAAGAAAAAAAATTAAATACATACACGGAAAGAAAAGATTTATTTGAATATGCTTTAATGTAATTATAACGTAATTCGAAATCATCATATAAAATCTAATTACATTATAATTGAATTGTATTATTATTTTGTTCAGATTGCGATATTATTATACGATATTTAAACACAAATTGCTTTAATCGCGGTTTTACATGAATTTACTATATTAATGTTTCTATAGAAATGTATATTTTTCATCAGATATTAATATATGTATGTTTGATATTTCCGCTATTGGATGAAAAAGTTGATGTATATGAAGGAGAACCTGGGATTTTTTAAGCGCAAAAACATGTCCATAAAATTCGATTTTACACATTATCCATGTCCATGCCTTTTTAATTATAAGAAAAAAAATTAAATACATACACGGAAAGAAAAGATTTATTTGAATATGCTTTAATGTAATTATAACGTAATTCGAAATCATCATATAAAATCTAATTACATTATAATTGAATTGTATTATTATTTTGTTCAGATTGCGATATTATTATACGATATTTAAACACAAATTGCTTTAATCGCGGTTTTACATGAATTTACTATATTAATGTTTCTATAGAAATGTATATTTTTCATCAGATATTAATATATGTATGTTTGATATTTCCGCTATTTAACACACCCAACGTCAATAAAAGGTTCTCTGAATTATATGTATTTGGTTATTCGTGATTGTCACTGGGTGACAAGGAATTTAAAAATAATAGCAATATTTTGATTATATGTATGTTTGGCATTACGATATCACAATTAAATATCAACGATGCCTACTTTTAGCACTCAGTAACACTCACATTAATACTTTTCATATAGTTCAAAAGTTCTTTTAAGTACCGCCAATCACTGTTAATACCAGATAGTGGCTGTTTGTGAAATATCCAATTAATTCGTAATTCAATGAGCTTAAAATTGGAACAATAGATAGGCAATAAAATAATTAAGTAAAAGATGTATAATAAAACCAGTTGGGAAGGTTAGAACACATGGGCAATTTTGAAGTAGGTGTTATTATGATAGTTATGATTATCAAAATTATAGTCGGTCTAAACCGACTATAAATACCCTACACATATGTGTGGTTACCATTCAAAGTGGTATGTAGGTCATCAGGGTATACGAATCATGAAAATAACTACAAACTTTCAATCGCTGAAGAATTTCCATTCATTTGATACCTATATTTAAAAATGGGTAGGTGTACAGAATTTCGATTTTTTTTTGGGAACTACAAGTCATTTCGGCGAAAAACATTACTTTCGTGTATTTGAGCATGATGTCAATATATATCAATATATAAAAGTTTACCTAAACGTATACAGTAAAATTTATCTGTAGATGTCAATTTTATATGAGGTATTTGATATATCGATTTCGCCAATTTTTTCCGCAATAATCTAAATTATGAGACTAATTTCTTAAATTTTTTATGTAGTAGGAATTTCAACAGACAGACGGACATACAGACGGACATCGTTTATGTTTTTTTTGCAGCGTGTATGAATTTAACAATACTATAAATTATTTTATTAGGATTTAATTGGATTTTTTTAATAGTTTTGAATAACTAGACAATAACTAGTACTAAAGAACGACGTCTGAAACTACTCAAAAATAACTAGTTATACGACTGGTGTAAAAGAGTTTGTGCTGGGACTAGTACAAAAATTCTACTGTGAGAACTAGTTGTAAAGAGCTAGTACATAACTAGATCAAGGTAGAGCAATGACAAGCCCATGTTAAAATAATCGGTTCCTCGCATTGAAAAGAGCGAGTCTGGGACTGGTTTCTGATTTTGTACTGATTTCTGAGATGAGTTCTATACTAGTTCAGACCTAGTCATATTTCCTACTGGGTAACTACTTGTTCAGAACTAGTAATCGGTTTCCATGACCATGAAACGATTTAACGTTTCAGAGATCCGAATAATGTATTGGTGTGTGTTACCGTATTTTTATTATGTGTAAAGAAATCAGATATGTATGTAAATCATTTCAAACATCCTTGTTTTCTTAGATTAAGAAAACAAAATTTGGTTGTAGCAAACATAAATGCTGTGACTATAAATGGCTGTAACATTTATTTACAAATTTCTCATACTTTTTCCTGTTTTGTGTAGCTTTCATTAAATATATTGTTGGATAAACGTTCACAAATTATCGTTGAGCCTAAAGCGATCAATGCCATTTATGAGACTAAAATAAACTAATTAATTTTTTATTTTTAGAAATTATTAGGGTTGCAATATATGTTTTTTATCTTATTTTTTAATTATAGATAATTTATTATTAGGTTAGTCTACTCGAAATGAATCTATGTGATCATATATGGCATTTAAATGCTCGATTCTTATTTATAATGTACAACAAACAAATCCAAGCGTTTTTTAACAATAACATTTTTAATCTGATTGATTTATCTTTTCATTTTATTTGTTTAAAAATCCCCTTTTGACTATATGACAATCACATGTCAAATTATCCCGAGTGAGTTTTGTTTGTCATCACTCAAAAACAAAAAATGCATTATCGAACAACAGCGAGGTATTTTCTGGTATATATAAAAATAATTATATATACAGACATATACTATATCATTGTATATACAAATATTTATACATATGCGCGTTTATTTCGGCTTGTGTACGCGCAGCTATTGTTTTTGAATATTTTTGTACTCAGTTTCATTTAATGAGGACGCTAACTAGCCCAGTGCAACGATTTAAGTGTCGCAAAGTGAATTATGCAGCGAACTTTTAGATGTGAAATACGAACGTAAAAGAGATATAAAAAAATAATGTCATATAAATAAGAAATATAGATAAAACAAAATAAAGAATTTAAGAAATACATTAATATAGAAATAAATAAAGAAATAAATAGATAAAATAATTATTAAATAAGAAAATAAATAAAGTAAAGCAAGAATGAAATAAATAGATAAATAAATAATAAATAATAAATAATAAATATAATAAATAATAAATAATAAATAATAAATAATAAATAATAAATAATAAATAATAAATAATAAATAATAAATAATAAATAATAAATAATAAATAATAAATAATAAATAATAAATAATAAATAATAAATAATAAATAATAAATAATAAATAATAAATAATAAATAATAAATAATAAATAATAAATAATAAATAATAAATAATAAATAATAAATAATAAATAATAAATAATAAATAATAAATAATAAATAATAAATAATAAATAATAAATAATAAATAATAAATAATAAATAATAAATAATAAATAATAAATAATAAATAATAAATAATAAATAATAAATAATAAATAATAAATAATAAATAATAAATAATAAATAATAAATAATAAATAATAAATAATAAATAATAAATAATAAATAATAAATAATAAATAATAAATAATAAATAATAAATAATAAATAATAAATAATAAATAATAAATAATAAATAATAAATAATAAATAATAAATAATAAATAATAAATAATAAATAATAAATAATAAATAATAAATAATAAATAATAAATAATAAATAATAAATAATAAATAATAAATAATAAATAATAAATAATAAATAATAAATAATAAATAATAAATAATAAATAATAAATAATAAATAATAAATAATAAATAATAAATAATAAATAATAAATAATAAATAATAAATAATAAATAATAAATAATAAATAATAAATAATAAATAATAAATAATAAATAATAAATAATAAATAATAAATAATAAATAATAAATAATAAATAATAAATAATAAATAATAAATAATAAATAATAAATAATAAATAATAAATAATAAATAATAAATAATAAATAATAAATAATAAATAATAAATAATAAATAATAAATAATAAATAATAAATAATAAATAATAAATAATAAATAATAAATAATAAATAATAAATAATAAATAATAAATAATAAATAATAAATAATAAATAATAAATAATAAATAATAAATAATAAATAATAAATAATAAATAATAAATAATAAATAATAAATAATAAATAATAAATAATAAATAATAAATAATAAATAATAAATAATAAATAATAAATAATAAATAATAAATAATAAATAATAAATAATAAATAATAAATAATAAATAATAAATAATAAATAATAAATAATAAATAATAAATAATAAATAATAAATAATAAATAATAAATAATAAATAATAAATAATAAATAATAAATAATAAATAATAAATAATAAATAATAAATAATAAATAATAAATAATAAATAATAAATAATAAATAATAAATAATAAATAATAAATAATAAATAATAAATAATAAATAATAAATAATAAATAATAAATAATAAATAATAAATAATAAATAATAAATAATAAATAATAAATAATAAATAATAAATAATAAATAATAAATAATAAATAATAAATAATAAATAATAAATAATAAATAATAAATAATAAATAATAAATAATAAATAATAAATAATAAATAATAAATAATAAATAATAAATAATAAATAATAAATAATAAATAATAAATAATAAATAATAAATAATAAATAATAAATAATAAATAATAAATAATAAATAATAAATAATAAATAATAAATAATAAATAATAAATAATAAATAATAAATAATAAATAATAAATAATAAATAATAAATAATAAATAATAAATAATAAATAATAAATAATAAATAATAAATAATAAATAATAAATAATAAATAATAAATAATAAATAATAAATAATAAATAATAAATAATAAATAATAAATAATAAATAATAAATAATAAATAATAAATAATAAATAATAAATAATAAATAATAAATAATAAATAATAAATAATAAATAATAAATAATAAATAATAAATAATAAATAATAAATAATAAATAATAAATAATAAATAATAAATAATAAATAATAAATAATAAATAATAAATAATAAATAATAAATAATAAATAATAAATAATAAATAATAAATAATAAATAATAAATAATAAATAATAAATAATAAATAATAAATAATAAATAATAAATAATAAATAATAAATAATAAATAATAAATAATAAATAATAAATAATAAATAATAAATAATAAATAATAAATAATAAATAATAAATAATAAATAATAAATAATAAATAATAAATAATAAATAATAAATAATAAATAATAAATAATAAATAATAAATAATAAATAATAAATAATAAATAATAAATAATAAATAATAAATAATAAATAATAAATAATAAATAATAAATAATAAATAATAAATAATAAATAATAAATAATAAATAATAAATAATAAATAATAAATAATAAATAATAAATAATAAATAATAAATAATAAATAATAAATAATAAATAATAAATAATAAATAATAAATAATAAATAATAAATAATAAATAATAAATAATAAATAATAAATAATAAATAATAAATAATAAATAATAAATAATAAATAATAAATAATAAATAATAAATAATAAATAATAAATAATAAATAATAAATAATAAATAATAAATAATAAATAATAAATAATAAATAATAAATAATAAATAATAAATAATAAATAATAAATAATAAATAATAAATAATAAATAATAAATAATAAATAATAAATAATAAATAATAAATAATAAATAATAAATAATAAATAATAAATAATAAATAATAAATAATAAATAATAAATAATAAATAATAAATAATAAATAATAAATAATAAATAATAAATAATAAATAATAAATAATAAATAATAAATAATAAATAATAAAAATAATAAATAATAAATAATAAATAATAAATAATAAATAATAAATAATAAATATAAATAATAAATAATAATAATAAATAATAAAAATAAATAATAAATAATAAATAATAAATAATAAATAATAAATAATAAATAATAAATAATAAATAATAAATAATAAATAATAAATAATAAATAATAAATAATAAATAATAAATAATAAATAATAAATAATAAATAATAAATAATAAATAATAAATAATAATAATAATAATAAATAATAATAATAATAAATAATAAATAATAAATAATAAATATAAATAATAAATAATAATAATAAATAATAAATAATAAATAATAAATAATAAATAATAAATAATAAATAATAAATAATAATAAATAATAAATAATAAATAATAAATAATAAATAATAAATAATAAATAATAAATAATAAATAATAAATAATAAATAATAAATAATAAAATAATAAATAATAAAATAATAAATAATAAATAAAAAATAATAAATAATAAATAATAAATAATAAATAATAAATAATAAATAATAAATAATAAATAATAAATAATAAATAATAAATAATAAATAATAAATAATAAATAATAAATAATAAATAATAAATAATAAATAATAAATAATAAATAATAAATAATAAATAATAAATAATAAATAATAAATAATAAATAATAAATAATAAATAATAAATAATAAATAATAAATAATAAATAATAAATAATAAATAATAAATAATAAATAATAAATAATAAATAATAAATAATAAATAATAAATAATAAATAATAAATAATAAATAATAAATAATAAATAATAAATAATAAATAATAAATAATAAATAATAAATAATAAATAATAAATAATAAATAATAAATAATAAATAATAAATAATAAATAATAAATAATAAATAATAAATAATAAATAATAAATAATAAATAATAAATAATAAATAATAAATAATAAATAATAAATAATAAATAATAAATAATAAATAATAAATAATAAATAATAAATAATAAATAATAAATAATAAATAATAATAATAATAATAAATAATAAATAATAAATAATAAATAATAAATAATAAATAATAAATAATAAATAATAAATAATAAATAATAATAATAAATAATAAATAATAAATAATAAATAATAAATAATAAATAATAAATAATAAATAATAAATAATAAATAATAATAATAAATAATAAATAATAAATAATAAATAATAAATAATAAATAATAAATAATAAATAATAAATAATAAATAATAAATAATAAATAATAAATAATAAATAATAAATAATAAATAATAAATAATAAATAATAAATAATAAATAATAAATAATAAATAATAAATAATAAATAATAAATAATAAATAATAAATAATAAATAATAAATAATAAATAATAAATAATAAATAATAAATAATAAATAATAAATAATAAATAATAAATAATAAATAATAAATAATAATAATAAATAATAAATAATAAATAATAAATAATAAATAATAAATAATAAATAATAAATAATAAATAATAAATAATAAATAATAAATAATAAATAATAAATAATAAATAATAAATAATAAATAATAAATAATAAATAATAAATAATAAATAATAATAATAAATAATAAATAATAAATAATAAATAATAAATAATAAATAATAAATAATAAATAATAAATAATAAATAATAAATAATAAATAATAAATAATAAATAATAAATAATAAATAATAAATAATAAATAATAAATAATAAATAATAAATAATAAATAATAAATAATAAATAATAAATAATAAATAATAAATAATAAATAATAAATAATAAATAATAAATAATAAATAATAAAAATAAATAATAAATAATAAATAATAAATAATAAATAATAAATAATAAATAATAAATAATAAATAATAAATAATAAATAATAAATAATAAATAATAATAATAAATAAAAATAATAAATAATAAATAATAAATAATAAATAATAAATAATAAATAATAAATAATAAATAATAAATAATAAATAATAAATAATAAATAATAAATAATAAATAATAAATAATAAATAATAAATAATAAATAATAAATAATAAATAATAAATAATAAATAATAAATAATAATAATAAATAATAAATAATAAATAATAAATAATAAATAATAAATAATAAATAATAAATAATAAATAATAAATAATAAATAATAAATAATAAATAATAAATAATAAATAATAAATAATAAATAATAAATAATAAATAATAAATAATAATAATAAATAATAAATAATAAATAATAAATAATAAATAATAAATAATAATAATAAATAATAAATAATAAATAATAAATAATAAATAATAAATAATAAATAATAAATAATAAATAATAAATAATAAATAATAAATAATAAATAATAAATAATAAATAATAAATAATAATAATAAATAATAAATAATAAATAATAAATAATAATATAATAATAAATAATAAATAATAAATAATAAATAATAAATAATAAATAATAAATAATAAATAATAAATAATAAATAATAAATAATAAATAATAAATAATAAATAAATAAATAATAAATAATAAATAATAAATAATAAATAATAAATAATAAATAATAAATAATAAATAATAAATAATAAATAATAAATAATAAATAATAAATAATAAATAATAAATAATAAATAATAAATAATAAATAATAAATAATAAATAATAAATAATAAATAATAAATAATAAATAATAAATAATAAATAATAAATAATAAATAATAAATAATAAATAATAAATAATAAATAATAAATAATAAATAATAAATAATAAATAATAAATAATAAATAATAAATAATAAATAATAAATAATAAATAATAAATAATAAATAATAAATAATAAATAATAAATAATAAATAATAAATAATAAATAATAAATAATAAATAATAAATAATAAATAATAAATAATAAATAATAATAAATAATAAATAATAAATAATAAATAATAAATAATAAATAATAAATAATAAATAATAAATAATAAATAATAAATAATAAATAATAAATAATAAATAATAAATAATAAATAATAAATAATAAATAATAAATAATAAATAATAAATAATAAATAATAAATAATAAATAATAAATAATAAATAATAAATAATAAATAATAAATAATAAATAATAAATAATAAATAATAAATAATAAATAATAAATAATAAATAATAAATAATAAATAATAAATAATAAATAATAAATAATAAATAATAAATAATAAATAATAAATAATAAATAATAAATAATAAATAATAAATAATAAATAATAAATAATAAATAATAAATAATAAATAATAAATAATAAATAATAAATAATAAATAATAAATAATAAATAATAAATAATAAATAATAAATAATAAATAATAAATAATAAATAATAAATAATAAATAATAAATAATAAATAATAAATAATAAATAATAAATAATAAATAATAAATAATAAATAATAAATAATAAATAATAAATAATAAATAATAAATAATAAATAATAAATAATAAATAATAAATAATAAATAATAAATAATAAATAATAAATAATAAATAATAAATAATAAATAATAAATAATAAATAATAAATAATAAATAATAAATAATAAATAATAAATAATAAATAATAAATAATAAATAATAAATAATAAATAATAAATAATAAATAATAAATAATAAATAATAAATAATAAATAATAAATAATAAATAATAAATAATAAATAATAAATAATAAATAATAAATAATAAATAATAAATAATAAATAATAAATAATAAATAATAAATAATAAATAATAAATAATAAATAATAAATAATAAATAATAAATAATAAATAATAAATAATAAATAATAAATAATAAATAATAAATAATAAATAATAAATAATAAATAATAAATAATAAATAATAAATAATAAATAATAAATAATAAATAATAAATAATAAATAATAAATAATAAATAATAAATAATAAATAATAAATAATAAATAATAAATAATAAATAATAAATAATAAATAATAAATAATAAATAATAAATAATAAATAATAAATAATAAATAATAAATAATAAATAATAAATAATAAATAATAAATAATAAATAATAAATAATAAATAATAAATAATAAATAATAAATAATAAATAATAAATAATAAATAATAAATAATAAATAATAAATAATAAATAATAAATAATAAATAATAAATAATAAATAATAAATAATAAATAATAAATAATAAATAATAAATAATAAATAATAAATAATAAATAATAAATAATAAATAATAAATAATAAATAATAAATAATAAATAATAAATAATAAAAATAAATAATAAATAATAAATAATAAATAATAAATAATAAATAATAAATAATAAATAATAAATAATAAATAATAAATAATAAATAATAAATAATAAATAATAAATAATAAATAATAAATAATAAATAATAAATAATAAATAATAAATAATAAATAATAAATAATAAATAATAAATAATAAATAATAAATAATAAATAATAAATAATAAATAATAAATAATAAATAATAAATAATAAATAATAAATAATAAATAATAAATAATAAATAATAAATAATAAATAATAAATAATAAATAATAAATAATAAATAATAAATAATAAATAATAAATAATAAATAATAAATAATAAATAATAAATAATAAATAATAAATAATAAATAATAAATAATAAATAATAAATAATAAATAATAAATAATAAATAATAAATAATAAATAATAAATAATAAATAATAAATAATAAATAATAAATAATAAATAATAAATAATAAATAATAATAAATAATAAATAATAAATAATAAATAATAAATAATAAATAATAAATAATAAATAATAAATAATAAATAATAAATAATAAATAATAAATAATAAATAATAAATAATAAATAATAAATAATAAATAATAAATAATAAATAATAAATAATAAATAATAAATAATAAATAATAAATAATAAATAATAAATAATAAATAATAAATAATAAATAATAAATAATAAATAATAAATAATAAATAATAAATAATAAATAATAAATAATAAATAATAAATAATAAATAATAAATAATAAATAATAAATAATAAATAATAAATAATAAATAATAAATAATAAATAATAAATAATAAATAATAAATAATAAATAATAAATAATAAATAATAAATAATAAATAATAAATAATAATAATAAATAATAAATAATAAATAATAAATAATAAATAATAAATAATAAATAATAAATAATAAATAATAAATAATAAATAATAAATAATAAATAATAAATAATAAATAATAAATAATAAATAATAAATAATAAATAATAAATAATAAATAATAAATAATAAATAATAAATAATAAATAATAAATAATAAATAATAAATAATAAATAATAAATAATAAATAATAAATAATAAATAATAAATAATAAATAATAAATAATAAATAATAAATAATAAATAATAAATAATAAATAATAAATAATAAATAATAAATAATAAATAATAAATAATAAATAATAAATAATAAATAATAAATAATAAATAATAAATAATAAATAATAAATAATAAATAATAAATAATAAATAATAAATAATAAATAATAAATAATAAATAATAAATAATAAATAATAAATAATAAATAATAAATTAATAAATAATAAATAATAAATTAATAAATTAATAAATTAATAAATTAATAAATTAATAAATTAATAAATTAATAAATTAATAAATTAATAAATTAATAAATTAATAAATTAATAAATTAATAAATTAATAAATTAATAAATTAATAAATTAATAAATTAATAAATTAATAAATTAATAAATTAATAAATTAATAAATTAATAAATTAATAAATTAATAAATTAATAAATTAATAAATTAATAAATTAATAAATTAATAAATTAATAAATTAATAAATTAATAAATTAATAAATTAATAAATTAATAAATTAATAAATTAATAAATTAATAAATTAATAAATTAATAAATTAATAAATTAATAAATTAATAAATTAATAAATTAATAAATTAATAAATTAATAAATTAATAAATTAATAAATTAATAAATTAATAAATTAATAAATTAATAAATTAATAAATTAATAAATTAATAAATTAATAAATTAATAAATTAATAAATTAATAAATTAATAAATTAATAAATTAATAAATTAATAAATTAATAAATTAATAAATTAATAAATTAATAAATTAATAAATTAATAAATTAATAAATTAATAAATTAATAAATTAATAAATTAATAAATTAATAAATTAATAAATTAATAAATTAATAAATTAATAAATTAATAAATTAATAAATTAATAAATTAATAAATTAATAAATTAATAAATTAATAAATTAATAAATTAATAAATTAATAAATTAATAAATTAATAAATTAATAAATTAATAAATTAATAAATTAATAAATTAATAAATTAATAAATTAATAAATTAATAAATTAATAAATTAATAAATTAATAAATTAATAAATTAATAAATTAATAAATTAATAAATTAATAAATTAATAAATTAATAAATTAATAAATTAATAAATTAATAAATTAATAAATTAATAAATTAATAAATTAATAAATTAATAAATTAATAAATTAATAAATTAATAAATTAATAAATTAATAAATTAATAAATTAATAAATTAATAAATTAATAAATTAATAAATTAATAAATTAATAAATTAATAAATTAATAAATTAATAAATTAATAAATTAATAAATTAATAAATTAATAAATTAATAAATTAATAAATTAATAAATTAATAAATTAATAAATTAATAAATTAATAAATTAATAAATTAATAAATTAATAAATTAATAAATTAATAAATTAATAAATTAATAAATTAATAAATTAATAAATTAATAAATTAATAAATTAATAAATTAATAAATTAATAAATTAATAAATTAATAAATTAATAAATTAATAAATTAATAAATTAATAAATTAATAAATTAATAAATTAATAAATTAATAAATTAATAAATTAATAAATTAATAAATTAATAAATTAATAAATTAATAAATTAATAAATTAATAAATTAATAAATTAATAAATTAATAAATTAATAAATTAATAAATTAATAAATTAATAAATTAATAAATTAATAAATTAATAAATTAATAAATTAATAAATTAATAAATTAATAAATTAATAAATTAATAAATTAATAAATTAATAAATTAATAAATTAATAAATTAATAAATTAATAAATTAATAAATTAATAAATTAATAAATTAATAAATTAATAAATTAATAAATTAATAAATTAATAAATTAATAAATTAATAAATTAATAAATTAATAAATTAATAAATTAATAAATTAATAAATTAATAAATTAATAAATTAATAAATTAATAAATTAATAAATTAATAAATTAATAAATTAATAAATTAATAAATTAATAAATTAATAAATTAATAAATTAATAAATTAATAAATTAATAAATTAATAAATTAATAAATTAATAAATTAATAAATTAATAAATTAATAAATTAATAAATTAATAAATTAATAAATTAATAAATTAATAAATTAATAAATTAATAAATTAATAAATTAATAAATTAATAAATTAATAAATTAATAAATTAATAAATTAATAAATTAATAAATTAATAAATTAATAAATTAATAAATTAATAAATTAATAAATTAATAAATTAATAAATTAATAAATTAATAAATTAATAAATTAATAAATTAATAAATTAATAAATTAATAAATTAATAAATTAATAAATTAATAAATTAATAAATTAATAAATTAATAAATTAATAAATTAATAAATTAATAAATTAATAAATTAATAAATTAATAAATTAATAAATTAATAAATTAATAAATTAATAAATTAATAAATTAATAAATTAATAAATTAATAAATTAATAAATTAATAAATTAATAAATTAATAAATTAATAAATTAATAAATTAATAAATTAATAAATTAATAAATTAATAAATTAATAAATTAATAAATTAATAAATTAATAAATTAATAAATTAATAAATTAATAAATTAATAAATTAATAAATTAATAAATTAATAAATTAATAAATTAATAAATTAATAAATTAATAAATTAATAAATTAATAAATTAATAAATTAATAAATTAATAAATTAATAAATTAATAAATTAATAAATTAATAAATTAATAAATTAATAAATTAATAAATTAATAAATTAATAAATTAATAAATTAATAAATTAATAAATTAATAAATTAATAAATTAATAAATTAATAAATTAATAAATTAATAAATTAATAAATTAATAAATTAATAAATTAATAAATTAATAAATTAATAAATTAATAAATTAATAAATTAATAAATTAATAAATTAATAAATTAATAAATTAATAAATTAATAAATTAATAAATTAATAAATTAATAAATTAATAAATTAATAAATTAATAAATTAATAAATTAATAAATTAATAAATTAATAAATTAATAAATTAATAAATTAATAAATTAATAAATTAATAAATTAATAAATTAATAAATTAATAAATTAATAAATTAATAAATTAATAAATTAATAAATTAATAAATTAATAAATTAATAAATTAATAAATTAATAAATTAATAAATTAATAAATTAATAAATTAATAAATTAATAAATTAATAAATTAATAAATTAATAAATTAATAAATTAATAAATTAATAAATTAATAAATTAATAAATTAATAAATTAATAAATTAATAAATTAATAAATTAATAAATTAATAAATTAATAAATTAATAAATTAATAAATTAATAAATTAATAAATTAATAAATTAATAAATTAATAAATTAATAAATTAATAAATTAATAAATTAATAAATTAATAAATTAATAAATTAATAAATTAATAAATTAATAAATTAATAAATTAATAAATTAATAAATTAATAAATTAATAAATTAATAAATTAATAAATTAATAAATTAATAAATTAATAAATTAATAAATTAATAAATTAATAAATTAATTAAAGAAATTGCTACACGCAGAGAAATAATATGGTTACGACATGATCGCGATAACCATGCTATGGTCTTTACAATTCTACACGGTTGTCACAATCAAAGTATAGTATTTTCAATTTTATTTCAACAATAATAAGTTCGCTAAAATCATATTATAGTAGACAATTTATTATAATATGATTGTATTTCTGAAAAACCAAAATATGGTTGATAAGAACCATGTTATTATTGCGATAAAACTGTCACGAACAAAGTATGGTCAATACCAATCATACTATGATATAGACTGATCATAATATAGTAATTTAGTAATTTAGTGTCTTTTAATCTTTGAAACATCATTATTAAAAATAAACATATAACCGAAAGTTAAAACGTTAATAGTAAATGCTTAATATGAACACAATATAGTTCAAACAAATTTCTATAAATAACATAAACTGCTCGTGTTTAATACAAATGTGTATAACAAATTTTAGTGATTAATCGTGTGTTCGCGTTGTCAACTTTATGACGGTGACGCTGTACTTTACACGAAAATTCCTGTGCACGATAAAATTCGAACGATGCTGTCCGGCAATTGCAAGCACAGCTTCGCACAGAGTACAGCTTCACGGAGTTTGCAAAATTGTGTCTTTTATTTAAAAATATATACTTATATAATAAAAAATTGAGATAAAATAATCATTAATTAAACATGTGTCTTATATATAATTTCTTTTCAATCCTCTTTTTCAGGAATTTAGGATGATCAGAATATAATAATATGATCACTGGGCACGTAGGACCATAGTATGGTTATATGAAATCGAAATACGATTAATGACAACCTTAGTATGGTTGTGTGCAATCATACTATGGTCACTGACAACCATTCTATGGTCACTGACAACCATACTATGGTTACTGACAACCATATTATGGTCACTGACAACCATAGTATGGTCACTCACAACCATGGTATGGTCACAACCATATTATGATCACTGACAACCATAGTATGGTCACTGCCAACCATACTATGGTCACTGACAACCATAATATGGTCACTGACAACCATAGTATGGTCACTGCCAACTATAGTATGGTCACTGACAACCATAGTATGGTTGTGTGAAATCGGCGTATGGTCACTGAGGATCATATTATGTTACGCAATATTGTCAGTGAGGATCATATTAGACAAATTATATGATTTCCTACAACCATAACCCCGAATCATAGTATGATGCCCTTCAAATATGATCACCACAACCATATTTTTTCTTTGCGTGTACGTCCACATCGATAGCTTTTAAACATATATCTATATTTGGATTGCCAGAGCATTTCAATGTCATAGAATTTAAAAAATTATAGTGTAAGAAGAGCTCGTATCTTTAATCGTGATTTCAAATTGATGGAATCTATGTTTAAAAACCTCAATGGATGTCTAAAAGTTTATATTTAATTAAAAGGGCATATAAATTAAATTGACACAAATAAAATACAAAATTTAAAATACTTCAATAAAATTTTTACTTTACTAGAACTACAAGAACTGATGGAAACTACACGATCTCATTTAAGTTTTCTTTTTGTTGTCGTTAGTATTATTATTTTTCTTTATTGCCATTGATAAATTAAGAATGTGTGCGAGTATGTCTTAATTTAAGAATAAACGAAATATGTCTGTAATGCAAATTTCGCAAATTTTCGAGCAATCTAAAATCAAATAAATTGAATGACAGAATGTCATCTTTCGGTCAGGAGCTTAGTCTATGCCCATACCGAGATTACTAATTACCGAGTTTAGTCTTCATATTTAGACAAACTCGTACACACGCTAAATATTAGGAATATTTAAGATCGACAATTAAATTTGTATGTAAAATTTCACTATTTGAGAAGTTTCCAATAATTACAGATTTTGCATGACTGACTGTGAATCCCGTATTAATTTTATATATATATATATATATATATATATATTTTTTTTGTTTTCAAATTTAATTTTTTCTCTTTGAAATAAACACTAGGAATCTTCAAATGTTTCCAAGAGAATTGATTTGCAGAAAATTTTTACACCAGCAGTTGATGCTGAGGAAATTTTGCCGAAAAATCGTAAGTTATGCAATGCAAAAGCATTTCTTAAGCGCGCAGTGTTCTTGATTAAAAAAAATACATTGTTAAGTTTGCCGTAAACATACTATGATTTCATTAACGATGCGAACAGTGAAGTTTTTTAATTATTATGATAATAAGGTTATGACTTGATTTATCATTGGGAACCCAATTCTCGGCTTCACGCGAGAATTTTTACTTTTTATTTTTTGATCTACTTTATTTTATTCGAGTTAAATTTCACCAAAAAAATATCATTACTTCGGGCGACGAATTGTCGATTTTCAAAATTCTCAATGTACTGAAGAAATTTTAATTTACATATTATGTGAGAATCAGTGTTTTTATGACAATATCTGGAACAGGTTCGATCAAAATCATTTTTACTCTTCCAGAAATCTTTTTTTTTGTAATACTGATTAATGTATTTCAATCTAATAAATATAATCAGTTTAAGTTCTGTGGAACCATATCTATTTGAATTTCTATCGAACGTGTATTTTATAATATGCTCATTAGACTGACAATGAAAAACCATGATTTCGAGAGGAGGTCACCCCCTAGAAATGCTCTATTGGATGAGAAAATCGATGTGAAGAATTTTCAGCGAAATCCGAATATGGGAAATGGACCCGCCTGGATATCAAAGTAAGCGTTTTCGTACCTAAATCGATAATTTCAAAATTGTATTGAAATTATGTCTCTCAAACGCATTAAACTAAAAAAGTGGGTAAGTCATCACTTGGAAAATTTTATAACCTTTCAAGAAAACATAAATAAAAAAATCGGATAAAAAATACAGAAGCAGTGATTATTTAAACAAGCATCCTACGTTTTATATTTTAAAAGTTCGATTCCCATCTAAAATTTATTTCGAATGTGTTTTTGACATCCCTTGCCATTTTTTTTTAGAATGAACTAAAAAAAATGTAGAGTTTTTAAAATGCATTTTTTAATGCAGTTTTTTACTAATTTTTTTAGTAAATAATAATTAATTTTAATAATTTAATTTCATCTTAAAATAATCGCAAGGGGTGTTAAAAACATAATCAAAATAAATTTTAGATGGGAATCGAACTTTTGACTTTAAAGTATTTCAGGCTAGGCGTAACTGATGAAATTATAAAACGAAGAACGCATGTTTATCCTATTAATATAATAAATCTGTTTGTTCGTTTGTACGTTTGTACGTTTGTACGTTTGTCCGTTTGTACGTTTGTACGTTTGTACGTTTGTTCCGCTTCTCCGTCTAAACGGCTGATCCGATTTCCTTGAAATTTTTACCACAGATGCGGTATGGTCTGGAAGGAATGATAGGCTATATATGGGCGGGATTGGACAAAGAGGCGTGGCACCTCCCATACAACCTAAACTTTCAATACGATATAACTCGGCACTTTCACCAGCTACGAAAATGAAACAAAAAACTCAAATACACAAAAAAATTTAAAAACAAAAAAACAAAAGCACAAAACAAAACAAAAGCAAAAATACAAAAGCAAAAGCAATCACGTTTTTTCCGCTTCTCCGTCTAAACGGCTGATCCGATTTTCTTGAAATTTTTACCACAGATGCGGTATGGTCTGGAAGGAATGATAGGCTATATATGGGCGGGATTGGACAAAGAGGCGTGGCACCTCCCATACAACCTAAACTTTCAATACGATATAACTCGGCACTTTCACCAGCTACGAACATGAAACAAAAAACTCAAATACACACAAAAAATTAAAAACAAAAAACCAAAAGCACAAAACAAAACAAAAGCAAAAATACAAAAACAAAAGCAATCACGTTTGTTCCGCTTCTCCGTCTAAACGGCTGATCCGATTGTCTTGAAATTTTTACCACAGATGCGGTATGGTCTGGAAGGAATGATAGGCTATATATGGGCGGGATTGGGCAAAGAGGCGTGGCACCTCCCATGCAACCTAAACACGATATAACTCGGCACTTTCACCAGCAACGAACATGAAACAAAAAACTCAAATACAAAAAAAAAAATAAAAACAAAAAAGCAAAAGCACAACACAAAACAAAAGCAAAAATACAAAAACAAAACCAATCACATAAAACCACAATCCAAACTAAATGAAAAACAAAAAAAGGAAAGAAAAAGAAAAACAAACTCACCACACTAAAACTAACCAAACTAAAACTCACCACACTAAAATTCACCCTTAAATTAACCACACTAAATCCCACCACACTATAATTCACCACACTAAAACTCACCACACTAAAATTCACCACACTAAAACTCACCACACTAAAACTCACCACACTAAAACTTACCACACTAAAACTCACCACTTAAAAACTCACCACACTAAAACTCACCACACTAAAACTCACCACACAAAAACTCACCACACTAAAACTCACCACTTAAAAACTCACCACACTAAAACTCACCACACTTAAACTCACCACACTAAAACCCACCACACTAAAATTTCACCACACTAAAACTCACCACACAAAAATTCACCACACTAAAACTCACCACACTAAAATTTCTCCACATTAAAACTCATCACACTAAAACTCACCACACTAAAACTCACTATACCCAAAAGTCGCCACACTCAAACTCACCGCACTAAAATTCACAACACTAAAACTCACCACATTTAAACTCACCATACCAAAACTCACCACACTAAAACTTACCACACTAAAACTCACCACACTTAAACTCACCACACTAAAACTCACCACACAAAAATTCAACACACTAAAATTGAACACACTAAAACTCACCACACTAAAATTTCACCACACTAAAACTCACCACACTAAAACTCACTACACTAAAATTTCACCACATTAAAATTCACCACTTTTAAACTCACCACATTAAAACTCACTACACTCAAATTTCGATACACTAAAACTTACCACACTAAAACTCACCGCACTAAAATTCACCACACAAAAACCCACCGCACTATAATTAACCACACTAAAACTCACCACCCTAAAATTCACTACACTAAAACTCACCACCATAAAATTCATCACATTAAAATTCATCACACTAAAACTCACCACAATAAAATTCACCACACTAAAACCCACCACACTATAATTGACCACACTAAAACTATAATAATAATAATAGTTTGGCGCTACAGTCCTGTACAGAACTTCGGCCGAGCTCTCTCACCATTTTGAGCTGTGCGTGTTATATTTGTACTCAAAGTGGTGGGACCTACAGTTTATTGCCGAATCCGAACGGCGGGTGAGAGCTTTTTCATAGGCAATGGTTTTACTCTCGTAGGTTTGCCATTTACTGACGAGAGGTAGCGCGGTATAGAAAAATGTTTCTATGAAAAGATGTTGTTAGCCCCAGTCCAGGCTTGAACCGGGGACCTTTCGACTCGTAGTCCAACGCACTAACCACTGAGCTACCGCGGCTACACACTTAAAAACACCACACTTAAACTCACCACACTCAAATTCACCACACTAAAACTCACCACACTAAAACTCACCACACCAAAACTAACCACAATTAAACTCACCACTCCAAAATTCACCACATCTAAACTCACTACACCAAAACTTACTACATTAAAACCCACCACTCTAAAACTTCTACTGGGAAAAACTCTACGGGGAAGAATTCTACGGGAAAGAATTCTACCGGGAACAATTCTACCGGGATGAATTCTACGTTGAGAATTCTACGGGAAAGCGTTCTATGTGGATTTTACGGGAAGATTTCTACTGAGAATAATTCTGCGGAGAAGCGCAGTCTGAGAAAAAATTGTCTTTGAGAAAAGTTGTTTTGGCGGAGAATTATTTGGTTACCACATTTATAAATCGAATAAAAAAATTTCAACAGCTAAGCACGGGCCCCTCATATCAATAATAAAAAAATGTTTTTTATATTAATAAAATCGCTCCATATCTTTGAATTCAGAAAATCTTGGCACGAGTCGTGCACGGCTCCAGCTAGTGTTTAAATAAGTTTAAAACTGCTTCTGTATTTTTTATCCAATTTTTTTCATTTATAGTTTCTTGAAAAGCTAATAAATATTCCAACAACACTTTCAATTTTGAAAGTGTTGATTTAGGTACGAAACCACATACTTTGAGATCCCGGCGGGTCCATTTCCCATATTCGGATTTCGCTGAAAATTCTCCACATCGATTTTCTTATTCAATAGAGCATTTCTAGGGGGTGAACTTCAAAAAGAAACTTTTCATACAAAATCATTGTCAGTCTAATGCCCATATATGTTGATTACATAGTTCCTGAGTTTTAGTCCAGTTTATAACTTAGTTTTAACTTTTCCCCATTTTAGCTCCTAATTAAAACGAGAAAATGACGTTTATTTAAAATTAAACTAGATTTAATTTGAAAATGTGATTGAAAAACTTAACATTTAACAAATCATATAAGTTTGCTGCAAATATATTTTTTAGAGGAGTAATTTAAAATAAAATAAATATATTTTTTTTTTAATTTAAATACACTGCGCGGTTTACATGGGGTCTTACAATAAAAATATCATTGACATGTTGCTGCGTAGGCAATAATGCGTGCTTTTTATGCTACTACTACGCAATTATTTTAACTGTTTCTATTAATTAATTAACTATATATTTATTTATTTATTTATTTATTTTAATTCTCACTTTACTACTATTCTAATTTTGTTGCATATTTTACTAACAATCAACTTATTTAATATATAATTTTTATCATATTCGTCAATAGAAAAAATCAATAGGTAAAATCAATACATATGAAAATAAAAATAAAATAATATTTGCACTATAGTTAAAATTCATTTACACAAATTCGTATATTTACTGTTAAAAAAACATCTTTGGGCCTCACTCAACACCAAGATATTTTTATTGTAAAGCTCGATTTTAGCAAAGTATATTTTTTTAGCTTACCAACCTCGTATGTATTTGACCTTTAAGGTAAACTTTATGCCTCATCAGCCTTCTATTCCCCAACACTCCATCCCACCGTGGAGGATCAGGTGGAGCTCGCTCGCAGAATATCGCATTCGCTGAGCGATATCAGTAATCACCAATCGAAAGGACAATCGATGTATGTAAATCGAAAAAAACGCTCGGTGAAATGGGTGCACGAAGGTTCTGGCAAAGGTAAAACAAAACAAACAAACAAAAAAATTAAAAAAAAAACAAGAACAAAACCAAAAAATTCCCGAGGTACCATCCAATCACTGCAATAATAAGCTACACTAAGCATTAACCTTTCAGACACAGCGGCTACATTTCTTTATTAAAAGTAAAATTTTAAAGAAAGCTTGATAACACTACCAAACATGATATTCCTATGGACACTCCTATATCAATTATATATAATTCTTCTGGACTGTAGTAGTCAACAATTATAATTATTAACACAAATTTCAATAATTCGGGACTAATCCCGGGATTGTCAAATTGTCGAAATAACGAATGCAAATATTTCAATGCTTATTGACTATCTGTTCTGTACAAATTTTGCAATTGATTTTAAACTACCTTCAGACTTCAGATTTTAAATATTGCCTAGAACTGAATGACAATGCGATATTATCGTTTTCTTGCCATCCGGTTCATCATGGTTATATCACAATGGTTCGAAATTAAATACACTTTAAAACATCAATATTTTTAATTTTAACAATATTAGGCCTTCAATCCTGTCAGACAAAAATCTAACTGACACAAAAAAATAAGAAAAAAAAAATTTGAAATAATATATTTAAAATGAAATATTTAAAAATGAAACGTAATGCGGTAGATAATATATTGTATCCATAATGTTAAAAAAATTAAAAACGTTTTATATTAAAAAATATTTTTTGTTTCATATTTTTTTAAAATTATTTTTCATAAAAAATACTAATAATCTGAAAATAACTTAAAAAATATCAATTTTTTGCCTTATCAAAAAATTCTGGGATAACTGCTATTTATCAGTAATTTTGATGTAAAAGATAAAAGAATTTTAAACTTTTATAAATTCAAACAGTACCATTAGATCTGAAATGCTAAAAAATCATCCAAAAATAGTCTAAAATAATCAAAAATATTCGAGTTTAGATTCAAATATCTTAAAAAATATCAAAATATACGTATTTGTTGGTATATTGTAATTAGTATTAACAATTAATAGAAAAATTACGTTTAAAGTTTTTTGGAAAACTAGTAAGGGACAGTATTTTCTTAATTCTAAAAAGTGGCTGAAAAGGGCCCAACATTTCGATTGCAATTTTCTTGAAAACTTTACCTAACAGAAAAAATATTAAAAAAAAAACACAATGTATGTAGAAATGGTACACTGAGGAAAAATTAATAAAATTAAATATAAAAAGTTATAAATTTAAATACTTTTTTCACCCGTAGTCTTTGGAATTTAAATTAAATACTTTTTATTTAAACTTGATGTAAATACTTTTTATTCAAATTTATTACGTACGTAATAAAATTTTAAGTAAATACATTTTATTTAAATCTATTACTTATCTAATAAAATATGAAGTAAATACTTTTTATCATTTTTTAATAAGGTTATACCATTTGAATTTAATCACAACATCATAAATATGTAAATTGGTATTTTAAAAACTATTTATTTCATATAAAGAAGATTAGGAACAAATAAAATTATTATTTTATTTTACTTTTTTCGAAATTTTTAATGTAATTAAATACTTTTTTATTTATTTTGAAATTAATTACGCGCGTTATATTTTTTGAATGGAGAATTACGTTTTTTATAACAAAAGTATTTAAATCAAATTTAAATAAATTTTATTTAATTTTATTACGTCACTTTTTTCTTAGTGTATATGGGATGTCCATGGCAAAAAAAATTCTTCGTTTTGTTAATTAGTGTAATTTTCAATGCGCAGTTGTAAATGAAATTTTCCCAACTATGGTACAACTAATTACCAATGATATTAGGAACATGTTATAATAGTTTGTAAAGTTTTAGAAAGCTTAATAAGAATTTTAAAAAATTATAGTCACTCAATTTTATAGAAAATTTATAAGAGATCGGATACTGCAATTATCACACTCGTGAAATGTGGAAATATTTATTTTCGCATTCACAGGTAGGGATGTCAATCCCGGGATCCTGGGATTTGAGTCAAATCAGTCCCGAAAAACTCATCCCGGGATCATCTTTAAATCTCGGGATTTTCGGGATTACAAAAAACGCTAGTAGATCAATTTTTAATAGTTTATGCAAAAGTCTTTCAATGTTTTTATACACATTTCGTGAAAAAGTAAATCTAACATTTAATGGTCTAAAATCTTAAAACACTGATGTCAATAATAAAGAATTACTTGCTTTTTGACTGTTAATAGTAACAGTCATAACAATAATTCACACTTGTTAAAAATTACGTCACTTTCGACTAATAACAATGTTCGGCGAAATTATCATTTTTGTTTCTCCCTGTTTTCATTCATATCATTTCTACATAATTTTAATGTGCTGATTCGAACTGCGTTTTTAGTTATTTTCCTATACGTAATGTTTTGGAGAAAAATGCAATTTATTATTTTTGCATTTTTCACTGCATATAAAAAAAAAAATTATAAAAAGACTAAACAGCCATTGCATTAAACTTAAAATAGTTATTGTCCATGAGTAATGAATGTCGTTGAAGATTTGGTTGCAATAACCGGTTAATGTTTAAAAATTGAGAAAAAAAAGAATTTGTAATATCACCGGAAAATCATATTTATTAAGAGCTGTTTTATTTTTATTTTAAAATATTAAAATTACTATAGATTCTACTCATTTCGACAATGGTATTACTTTTCGGTGCCTTTTTGATTTTTGAGATAAATAAATTTTTTATTGAATTTCAACTGTATAAAAATAATTTACTTTTTATTTAAAAAAATATTAATTATAGCAGTATTTTATTGTTATTTCTAAATATATGATAACAATTATTAAGTACTAGGGTTTGTATGCATACTATTTCTAATGTTTTATAATAATACGAACTGTGTTGATACTTTTTGTACTATTACATTAAAATATCAATTAATTTCAATCGATATTTCAATCGTTCTTTTTAAATAACATGATTTAAAACCTTATAATAATGCATCGACCATATATTTCATTCACATCATCAATATATTCTGTTGCAATATCTCCAGAATAAAAGTTCTATAGAAATATGTTAATAAATATATATTCATTATCTTAATTTAAAAGACAAATTTATTTCACAGTTAAGTTTTTTAAATGCATATAACTCAAAAAGTAGAAAGGACACATAAAAAGCAATTCATGGTCGAAATAGGTATTCTCTCTAGTATTATCAATGATTTAAAATATAACATTTATTTTTTACTAAATATTATTTTCCGATAATTCCATAAATTGCCCTTATTTTCTAAATTTTTTAAATTTAACAGATTATTTTACCCAAACCATAAACGAACTTTTAATTTGAAGGCAGTCGAAAATTTACTATAAACTATGTTGGCGAATTAAATCCGGGTTTCGAATAGCGATAAAACTGGAACCGTTGTCTCTGAAGGTAAACTTTATTAATAACAAAATCGATAAATAAATATAATTGAACAGTCTAACTAATCTAATTTGGGTCTTATACTAAAATTGTTCACTATTTTTCACATTCATTACAATCAAATTGTACGTACTACAAATTTCAATCATATAAAATCAATTTGGCCGAGAATAAATCTTGTTACAAAATCTGAATTATAAAGTATAAAATCCACTGAAACGATTGAGTTTACATAAATAAATCCACGTTCCTAAATTGAGTTAATTTCCAAAATTGTTATTAATTAAAAATCACATATAACTTTAAAAAAATGTGTCTACTATAAACTTTTTTTTTTTAATTATAATTTTTTTATAAAATATTGTTTTCCACAAAAAACCAATATCCCAATAAAAATTTGATTGTTCATTCAAAATTAAAATTTTCTTATATTTGTACTAAAAAATAATTTTTCAATAAAAAATATTAAAAAATGTTTGACGATCAACTGGGGTTTATATATCGTGAATTTTGTATTTTGGATACCATGTATATTTGGATACCCAATCTGAAGACAGATGCATTTGAATATATGAGTGTTGTTTGAGCATTAAACATTATAATTGTTTATTATTCAAACATAGATATGGTATTTTATGCCTTTGCTATTATTTTTTTAAATCCCGGGACTAATCCCGGGATTCAAATTTTTTAGTCCCGAAATTTCGGGATTGAAAAATAGTCCGGGATTGACATCCCTAGTGTTAGGGTATGAGATTCGCGGCACAACTGAGTGCAACAGCGGAGACAATCTTCACAATCCTGCACGAGGTACTATTTCACACTGCCATATTGCCAAAACGCACTTAAATTGGGTAAAATTCATTATTTTCTGAACCACTAAACCGATTATAAAAATATAAAAAGTATTGCATAGAGAATTATTGTGAAAACTTAAGTTTTGAGATTGTAGATTTATTGATTATGTATATAAAAATCAATAAAGTTGAGTTTTTTCTTGAAAAATCTTTTTAAATTTGTAAAAAATCCAAAGGTATTGACTTTACTTTACAGATTTAACTAATTAGGAACAATAAATTTTTTAATTTTTATACCCTACACTAAGAGTGAAAGGGTATATTTAGTTTGGTACGCCGTTTGTAACACCCAGAAGGAAGCATCTCCGGTATGGAAAATATATATATTCTTGATCAGCATGACCCCCGGGGTGATTTAGCGATGTCCGTCTGTCCGTCTGTCTGTCCGTCTGTCTGTCCGTCTGTCTGTCCGTCTGTCTGTCCGTCTGTCTGTCCGTCCGTCTGTCTGTCCGTCTGTTGAAATCCCTACTACTTTTAAAATTGAAGAGCTAGATAAATGAAACTTATAAATTAGATTACTAATATACCTACGCTGTATGTGCGAACAAATTGGCGAGATCGGTCCATTGTGACCTATGATCGGACCACTTATGTTCAAATACCTCATATAAAATGTACATATAAAGATCAATTTTTATGTATACGTGCTTAGGTAAACTTTTTTTGGTAAAATATATATTGACTCATGCTCAAATACATGATAATAATGTTTTCCGGCGAAAAGACTTGTGGTTCACAAAAAAAAAAAATCAAAATTCGGTACACCTACCCATTTGTAAATATGGGTATCAAATGAATGGAAATTCTTCTGCGATTGAATGTTTGTAGGTATTTTCAGGATTCGTATACCCTGGTGACCTATATATCACTTTGAATGGTAACCACACATATGTGTAGGGTATTTATAGTCGGCTTAGACCGACTATAATTTTGATAATCCCAACTATCATAATTACACCTACTTTAAAATTTCCCATGTGATCTAACCTTCCCAACTGGTTTTATATTAATTTTTGTTTTTGCTCAGACTTTTCTCCAGATAACCATAAATCATTTTATTGTTATCGTTACATTATAAATAATAAATAAATATTTAAAAAATGGTTTAAAAACCTAAACATAAGAGTTTATTTTCTAAAAACGTATAAAAATATTAACATTCATTGGTATACTAAAATTAGTTTTGACAATTAAAGGAATAATAGCTTTTATGATTTTTTGGAAAATTATTTTCAAGAGTATTAAATTTTGTAATAAATAGTGGGTGAAAAGGGTCTTAAAAATACTTTTTTTGAAAACGTTACGTAATATTAAAAAAACTGAGTATGCAGTCAAAATCAGCACCAACGAGTTATGTAAAATACTTATATATTTTGTTCCTACTTAATACGTAATGTTTTCAAGAAAATTGCAATCATCATTTTAAGCCATTTTTATCCACTATTTAAAATATAAAATATATAGTACTGTTAAAAAACAGGTTTCATGAAAACCTTAAACGCACTTTTTCTTCTATTTGTCGAGACTAGTTTTATATACCGCATCCGCAAACGGGGAGCATCCACATTATTTTGCATACGCATTGACACATCCGCATCTTTGCGGATGTTTTGTTTTATATTAAATTATTTTATAAAACAATTTTAATGCAAGTTTTATTAATAAATTGTGAATTAATTTAATATTTCATGTACGATATCAGCACAGCAATTATGTTGTAATGCTCTCAACAAACAAATATTTTTTATTATTAGAAAAAAAGAAAAAATATCCGATTTCTTAGTATATAATTCAGAATGTGGAATCTAATCAAGAACTCACACGCCTAGCCTGAAACAACTTCAACCCAAAAGTCGTACACTAAGAAAAAAGTGACGTAATAAAATTAAATAAAATCCATTTAGATTTGATTTAAATACTTTTGTAATATAAAAAAGTAATACTTTATACAAAAATATATTACGTGCGTATTTAATTTCAAATTAAATAAAAAGTATTTAATTTTATTACGTACGCAATTAAATTCATTATTTCAAAAAAAATATATTTTAGAAATATTTGTAACATTATTAAAGTTTGTTTTTTGAAAGTAACCACGATAAAATTATGTAATACGTGGTAATGTGTCCAACCTATGAAACAACCGTGAGTGATAAAAATTTGGAAAAAAGTAAAAAAATAATAATTTTATCTTTTCCTAAACTTCCTTACATGAAATAAATAGTTTTAAAATATTAATTGACTAGTTTATGATCTTGTGATTTAATTAAAATTTTATTATCTTAATAAAAAGTAATAAATTGTATTTACATAAAATTTTATTACCAATGTAATAAATTTAAATGAAAAGTATTTACTTCAAATTTTATTACGTACGTAATAAATTTAAATAAAAAGTATTTACTTCAATTTTAAATAAAAAGTATTTAATATAAATAAAAAGACAACGGGGGAAAAACGTGTCGAAAAGTATTTAAATTTATTACTTTTTTATTTAATTTTATTACTTTTTTCCCTCAGTGTAGGACCAAAATCTTTTATTAAGAATATATTTCGAACGTATAGTAGGCAGGATTTTTAAAAGATCAAAATTTAAATTTTTTTTGCGGTTTATCAAAAACGAGTTGGGAAAGTTAGTTCACATGGGTAAGTTCGGTCACATGGGACGGACTTTTATAGTCGGTCTGGCCCGACTATGGAATACCCTACACTTTGTTGTGAATAATAATTTGGGAAATTTAATTGTATACCTACCTTTTAAATTTCTTAATTATGCTGAACATTCTTACACTCAGAATATTATTTACATATCAAATTTCTGACGACGTACATCCCAATAATTTAAAAAAATGTACAAATAAAATAAATAAATTAATAAATGTTGAAACATGTAGCAATATAAATGTGGGCGGATCACACCCACTTTAAAAACATATGTAGAGATTTAAGGCTAATATTTCATAAATTTGTTTTCAATAATATGAAAATATGAATATGAAAAAAGCGAGAAATAATAAAAAAATTAAATGTAGGCGTATCAAGCCCATTTTTGGATCATATATTTTTAGTTGAATTCTAACAATACGTTTAAAATTTTATAAGTATATCTTGAATAATTTCCGAGTTATTAGTTCCCAAAGAGTTATATAAAAGAGATTTGTATGGGAGGTAGGCGTGTCCGTCGACCAATTTAGCTCATTTTCATTGACAGAACTAACTTTTGGCTAAAAAGTATTGAAGCGAAATTTCATCGTATTCTAAGCAGTATTTCTCAAGTTATCGTGTATACGGACAGCAAGACAGACGGACGGACAGACAGACAGACAGACAGACGGACATGGCTAAACGGACTCGGGTGGTGATGATGATCAAGAATATATATACTTTTCCATACCGGGCACGCCTCCTAAGGGGCGTTACAATATTTGCACAAAGTTAATATACCCTGTACCTCATAGGTGTAGGGTATAAAAATATTAAAAACATGCCAACGCTTTTTTTTAATACAGTCTTAAAATACTCGGGGGATGTCCGAAACATATTCTTAAAAAACAATTTGCTCCCACGACTTTTGGGTTGAAAGTGTTTCAGGCTAGGCGTATTTGAAGCAATTTTAATATTCTGAGTGATTTATTTTGAATTCCATTCAAAATACTGCAGCTAATATAATGAAATATATGCAATGAAATTGGGGTTGATCAAAGTTACAACCAGTCAAACGCAAAAAATACAGCTCTTTATGCAAAAAGATCCATTTCTTTAATTGAGGTTGATCAAAGTTACAACCAGTCAAACGCAAAAAATACAGCTCTTTATGCAAAAAGATCTATTTCTTTATTCGTTTTGTATTCAAACATTTTGAATAACGAATAAATTTTATTTGGTTGGAAATCATTTCCAATTTCTTTTAGTTTTTTTTTAATCGTTATTCGAAAAATTAAATTTGCATCACAAATATTTTTTTTTTTAAATTTCTAATAATATATGTTTGAAAATTGACGATTTAAAAACTTATTAATAAAATTTTGTTTGAAATGTATTGAATAATGCCCTAATCTGGTGTCTAGGGTTATTTGATATATATTTATAAGCAAATCAAGTGATCTAAAGTAAACAAATAAATTTGAAGATTCAAAATTTAATATTTCGCCTAAAATAAATGTCTTAATACGAGCTTAATTTTTTTAAAATTGTATGAATTTAATGATATTTTTTGATTATTGGTAATACAACTGGATTTTAATATTATTTTTCTTTTTATTTAATATGTTTTTCAATTTTTTATATGTATATAAAATTTGTGAAGAGAGATCTGCATCCGCGGATCTTTTTTTTAAGATCCGTCTCGGCATCCGCAAAAGTGACATCCGTTACATCCCTAATTTATATAGCATTTAGTATCTAGCGTTAAAGAAGAACATGATAAATGATTATCCAGAACATAGTATAATAAACTGACAATCAAAAATACTGTACATATATGTATTTAGCTTAGTACATTAATGAAAATATGTATATACAAAAAGTGCAAAAAACATGTTTGTCCTTAATTACATTACCACAACTGTACATTAGAGTGGTTAAAAAAACGACTTTTTCGAAATTCCCACGGGACCCCCCAAAAAGTTTAAGCACGTTAAAAAAGTAATTTACAAAAAATGTTGGCAAAATCGATAAAGTTTAGAGGTCGCGCATCGTGATTTTCTGTTTTTAGTCCATTTAAAATCGTTAGTAAGTAGGTCTAATTAAAGTTGAATAACTTTTTTTATTGTTGGTTGCATTTTTATAAAATTTTGGAATCTTGAACATAATTCACTACATGAATTATCCAATTTTTTATCGGACCATAAATAATTTATTTGACGCTTTTTACATATACTTTTCATAGATATTTCACACCCATTTTCGCCATATTGCTACAGATTTAAAATGTGTCGATAACTTCTCTTAAATATCCAATAAACATAATTGACATATACAGAAATTGGAGACGTGGCATACTTTAATGTAATTAAATTTTAAAGCCATTAAATGTACGTTTTGCGTACTATAAATATATATATATATATATTGGTATTATATGATACTTAAAGGCATGTAAAAATAATTAAAATATATATTTAATTTTTTTTTATTAACATTTTTACTGCTAATTATGTCGATAAGCCTGGGTAGATTATATGTAACATATAGTTTTATATATACAGGGAAACGAACAGGATGCAAATATTTTGTGCATTTCTTCGTTCATTTCAGGAAAAAAAGTGCAAAGATGGGATGTATATGGAAATAACGAATAAAAAAATAGTGCTTTTTGCATAAAGAGCTGTATATTTTGCGTTTGACTAGTTGTAACTTTGATCAAGCCCAATTTCATTAATAATTGGTCCTACGACTTTTGGGTTGAAGTTGTTGCATGTGAGTTCTTCATTAAAATCTGGATGCTAATCGGAATAACATACTAATCGAATAATGTTTCTTTTTTCTTATAATAAAAAAATATTTATTTATTGAGAACGTCACAACATAATTGCTGTGCTGAAATCGTACATAACATATTAAAAAACGTGTTACATAAAATGTGTTACATAAAAATGTTGCAAGCTGACTTTGTTTATAAATTTATGGTTCATTCAAATAACGAAAAATAAAATATATATTTACTAATAATTCAAAGATAAACCTTATTAAAAAAAAAGTTGTTTAAAAAATCTATTTTTTTAATTTGATGGGTAAAATCTCTTATGCTCCAATACAAAATTTTAATATGAAAAAAAACTCTAATATACTCAATTGTCTGTAAACAGAATGTAATCTTATTCGTATTATATTTAAATTGTAGAAGATATAATTAAATAGTAGTTTCTATCTACTTTTATAAAATCAATTCTGCAAACCCTCTGTATATCATTGGGTGTTCCAGATACACCCCATCTTTGTAACAATTTTTTTTCATAAAATGAACCAAGGAATCAGTTCACAAAATATTTGCTTCCAGATGCGGACCTCCCTGTATATATAAAACTCTATATTACTTATAATCTTCCTAGGTATATCGACATACTTAGCAGTAAAAACATTAATAAAAATAAAATTAAATTAATATTTTAATTATTTTTACATGTATTAGCCTTTAATATATTTAATACATATTTTTGTAGTACGCAAATAACTACTAAAACGTACATTTCACGGCTTAAAAATTGAATTACATTAAAGTATGCCACGTGTTCAATTGATTTTCATGTTATTTATGTTTATTGAATATTTAGAAGAAGTTATAGACTCATTTTAAATCTGTCGCAAGATGGTCGAAATAGGTGTGAACTAATGATGTCAATCCCGGGATCCGTGGATTTCGGGTTCCCGGGATTTGGGTCAAATCAGTCCCGAAAAACTGAACCCGGGATCATTATTAAATCCCGGGATTTTCGGGATTACAAATATCAATAGTAGGTACATTTTTAATATGTTATTCAAAAGTAATTCAATGATTTTATACAAATTTTGGGAAAAAGTACTTCTAACATTTAAAAGACTGTAATCTTAAAACACTTATAGTTAATAATTATAATATAATGAATGTCTCATTTTTTTATACTAATTTTTATTTTGAGTATAGTCGATATATTTACTATCAACTTTGCTGATGAATTAAATTTGGGTTTCGGATACAGAACTCGAATAATTATTTCACTCTTAAGAAATTGAATCTGAAACTGCTGATTAATATCATAATTTAATATTATTATTTCAATAATATCAAATTGTATGGGCTGAATCTCAATAAAAAAAAACACATAAAATTAAATAAAGAATGTTTCCACTAAAAACTAAGTTTTCATAAATTTTAATGTAATTTTTTGATCTTTTTTTTACAAAAATTAAATTTTACAATTCAAATTTAAAATTGTTTATTATGTTTGCATATTTCATAAAATTGTGTTTTCATAAAAAGTATTTGTACACTAAGAAAAAAGTGACGTAATAAAATTAAATAAAATTTATTTAAATTTGATTTAAATACTTTTGTAATAAAAAACGTAATACTCCATACAAAAAATATTACGTGCGTATTTAATTTCAAAATAAATAAAAAGTATTTAGTTTTATTAAAAATTTCGAAAAAAGTAAAATAAAACAATAATTTTATCTGTTCCTAATCTTCTTTATATGAAATAAATAGTTTTTAAAATACCAATTTACGTATTTATGATGTTGTGATTAAACTAAAATGTTAAAACCTTATTAAAAAGTATTTACTTCAAATTTTATTACATACATAATAAATTTAAACAAAAAGTATTTACTTTAAATTTTATTACTTACGTAATAAAATTGAATAAAAAATATTTACATCAAGTTTAAATAAAAAGTATTTAATTTAAATACAAAAGACTACGGGTGAAAAACGTGTCGAAAAGTATTTAAATTTATAACTTTTTTATTTTTTCCCTCAGTGTACAAAAAAAAGGTTGATGACCCTACCTCAAATCAAATGCTTTTGAATATATTAGCTTTGTTTGAGACAAAACCATTATAATTCTTTATTATTCTAACAGAGATATGGTTATTTAATGCCTTTTTGTTATATTTTAAATTCCGGGACTAATCTCGGGATCCCGGTTTTCAAATTTTTTAGTCCCGAAATTTCGGGATTAAAAAATGATCCGGGATTGACATCCCTAGTGTGAACTCTCTAAGAAAATGTAAAAATCGGCAAATACATTATTTATGGTCGGATAAAAATTTAAATAATTACATTGTAATCTGTGGTGAATTATGTTCAAGATTTTATAAAAATCCAACTAAAAATAAAGAAGTTATTCAACTTTAATCAGACCTAAATGAGCTAAAAACAGAAAATCGCGATGCTCGACCTCTAAACGTTTTTCAATTTTGCCAAAATTTTATGTAAATTACATTTTTAACGTGCTTTTTAAGAGGGCTCCCGTTGGAATTTCTAAAATGTCGTTTTTTTGAACCACTCTACTGTACATACATCGTTGAGCAAAGAATAAGTAGTTGTAAAAATCATCCTTAAAACTGCATTCATATTTACTTTCAAATTAATTCTATGAATACTCTTACTTTGTTTTTACAAACCACTCTTTAAGTCCTTAAAATCTCATACACAAATTCGATTAAGAAATTTAATTATTTATTGTTTACTATGAACATACGAAGGAAAAAGTTTTATTTAACCCTTTAATCGGCAAGATAGAAATTGAACTTTTCTTATTATGAGAATTTTGATTTTAGGTACAATTTTGGTACGAGAAATACAAATCCGAAGACCATTTTTTGAGGATTTTTTGTTTTGGCAGCTAGCCTGTAGATACACAGAAAAAAACGTAAATATAGCCAAAAAGGTACATCAACACAATCAAATTATTGCTAAAACTGCGTCGACTAAATTATTAATTGCATTAACGTACACATTCTTTATATTAGCAATCGCATTTGCTGGCAAAAGTTATGCGTATTCGCATACCGCGTTGATGTTATAGCAGTGCGTTGTCGATATAGCAGTGAGTGGTCAGTGTAGCAGTGCCTGGTCGCTATAACAGTGCGTGGTGTGTGTACGTGTACTCGCTTACAGCGCTGGTGAATTGAGTGGAATTCGTGAAATTGGTGGAAATTGGTGGAATTTGTTTAGCATTAGAATTTTTAGTTGGCATGCATATCAGTTCTCATTTGGTTCATGTCAAAAGAAACACTTATAGAGTTAGATCATTCTCTATTGGTGTCGTCCAAAATGATGATGTTGGCAATAGTTTCATATTTAATTTAATTATCATCATCAGAAAAGTATATTATACTAAAAGTATATAACAAGTATAATATACTTGTTATATACTTTCACAAGAATTTATTATATTATTTTTTAATAAACTAAAAAAGAATTATAAGTATATTGTGAAAATGCAAAAATTCTTTTAAAACGCCGACCATACCAATTAAATAATTTGCTACTTAAGCATTTATTCGTTTATTGGTATATTTTTGGACGCAAATAACATTTTTAGCTAAGGTGTTTGCTCAATACATGAAAATAGCAAAAATGTCATTGCTAGACCAATGCATGGTGTACAATTACTTTTATTGCTGTATTTACGTCCATTTTTTTTCTGTGAAAAGGTGATTTTTTTTTTGTATAATTTCAATAATGAATATATTTAAAAAATTAAAAATAAATTTACTACAAATATAAAATATAATTATAATAGCTATGTATATTTATCATAAACATATATTAATATACGAAATAAATTAAATTTTATTCAAATTATATTATTTATGTATACGTTTATAAGCATTAAATTTTAAAAATTACTAAGAGGTTTCCAAATACAAAAATAAAAGCGTGCGGCGAAAATATTATACCTCGTCCCATTGTCCAGTCACACCCAGAATCTACATGGCGAATATAATGTAAATTTATATATTTTATATTTTTAGTAAATTAATTTTAATTTTTTAGTAAAGATTTTTTTTAAAAGCTTGTTTTAAAAAAAAAAAATTATTAGTTTTTTATTCTTACTTTTTTAGTCATTATATTGCCATTGGAATTATTATTTTGCATAGATCGTTTCAGGGGTTACCGAGTTATAATTTTTGCCCTTAAGTGATTACCGAGAATTTTGATCTTAACGCCCTCTATCGATATAATTTAAAACTACACTATAGACTTTGTTAAGTTTGTGCCCCCAAAAGTAATTGTACCAAGTTTTTCCTATATCGGTTCAGTAGTTACCGAGATATGTTTTATTCTTACCGCCCTCTATCAATAGAATTTCGAACTACACACTTGCATATGTTAAATTGGGTTCCCGAAGAAGTCACTTAAGGAAGTTTTGCACAGATCGGTTCAATGGTTACCGAGAAATAAAATTTTGCCTTTATCGCCCCCTCTCGATGAAATTTAGAACTAATTTAGTATTCGAAAGAATTACTGCACCAAGTTTTACAGAGATCGGTTCAGTGGTTACTGCGATATAGAATTAAGTACTTAACGTCTTCTAGCGATGGAAAATCGAAGCTCTAAGTATGTCTTATTTATTTCAGTCTTTACACAGAAAATAAACTGGTTCATAATATTAGCGAATCCTGTTCATAGAGGCAAATTCATACGTTTTTAATGCAAGATACATTGTGACAATGTACATTGTCTTGTAACTTGTTTGTGAATTTAGTGATCAGTTGATTTTCATTATGAATCAGTGTTCATAATACGCACATACTTCAATAAATTATATTCATTGAAATATTGCAGTAGACATTTTGCATGTTCGTTTCGCGTGTTCGTTTCTAGTAGCATTAGCTGCGCTCTGCTGCTACAAAAAAAACATTTAATTCATTAGCACAAAACTGTGACAAATGTAAAAAGTAATTGCGAAATGAAATGAAGTGCGAAATTACATTTAATTTATATTATACTATTATATTTAACTATTTAATGTATTAATTGAATTTACATTCAAATAGTAAAATGAAAAACTTTCTGAATTCATAATTCACTTTGTGTTTATGATCTCGTTCATTAGAGTATGAATTCGATTCATTGCGACAATGAACTCTTGCATTCAATATAGCTAATGAAATATTCATTGTGATTATGAATATTTGTCATTTTGTTTCATAATCCGTACATAGTAATTCAATGAATTTGTACATTGAAGTATTACCGGAGATTTGTTGTGACAATGAACAGTTACATTGGACCAATTTTAAGGAAATATTCTCTGATAATGTACTTTTTCATTGTAGATATGTACTTTTTTGGTTCAGTGCAATACTATACATATTATATATGAAAATTCGAAGTTATGAGTTTGCCAAATGTTTCCCCGTCGCCAATACTATACATGTTTAAAATTTCAATTTTCTAGGTAAAGAACGCACTTTAGAGGGTCCATTAATAATAAATGCGCCCGCTAGCGTACAAAATTCAAAGTTATGAGTTTACCATATTTTTCCGCGTGTCTAAAACTATACATATTCTAAATTTCAACTTTATAGGTAAAAAACAGACCTCGCAAAAAATAGTTTTAGCGCCCCCTATCGGCCAAAATTCGAACTTTAAAATTCATTATTATATACATCAAATACAATACGTGTTCCAATTTTCAGCTCGATCGGATATAGGGAAGTGTGTAAAATTTGATATTTTTGTGCCCGACATACTAACAAACGAACAAACGTACAAAAGAACAAACAAGTGAAGTTAAATATAAAAGCTTGTAAAAATATTTACACCGAGAAAATAAAACTTTAAAATCACTTTAAAGTCCGGTGCAAAACACTTTATAATTAAAAGTTTGCATGTATGAAAGTCAGCCGTATTTGAAAACTTAAAATTTCAAAGTGTTTACATTAAATTTTAAATAAATTTTATATTTTAATGTGACACTTTAATTTTTAAAGTTGGACTTTTACTTCTAAGATGTCACTTTTAATTTTTTGTAAGAGTACAAAAAATGCTCTCAATGAGCGTCAGATCGTATGACCATTGCCTGCGTTACCTCTCTCTCGTCTCATTATTGATCTTTGTTGTAATTCTTAACCATTCCGACATCCCTTTTATTCGTACAGTTCATCAAATTGTACTTATGAACTATGTTCATCCGGCATGAAGATAAATTGAGTTAAATGATATACATTGAATTTGAATCTGATAAATTTTAATTAAAGTGTTACACTTTAAATTCGTTAAATCTTTAAATTGATAGCGTGAACTTTAAAATTAAAAGTGAACTTTTTTTCTCGGTGTAAATAATGGATTCAGTCCTTTACGTGATATCTCGTAAAATTTTGTTTGGCTTTCGAAAACAAAAAAGTACTTTACATTTGAACTTAAAGTCCAAATTATGTTGAAAAACAGTAGAATTTACATATATTTGTTCTATGCAATAGCTCAAAAAATAAACTTGAGGCAATATGAAAAAACTGAGTATTAGATCGTGATTAGAGTCTTGAATCACAACGGGAAATCATACTAAGATCGTGGATGAATAAAAAGGCATCCATTTGTTGTCTAGTGTAAATAATTAGAACAAATTGATTTTAATAGTTTCGTAGGTATTTATATAATAAATTTAATAAAATAGTGCAAATGGAAAATATTTGTAGGAGAACTAAAAATCTCAAAAATCAGAATTTAAAGAACAACAACAATTTTGTTGAATGTTATAATGAGACATAAAAAATTTCATTTGTTATTACCAGTACATAAATTTTTTGTGTGTATAATAATCACGCCTTCCGTTTTTACCCGATTTTACTCACTATAAAAAACCAATATTTTTGAAAAGTTTTTGAGCCTATAACACCATTGTAGTTGCAAATTATTCGGGTCAAATATGTGACACTTTTTGTAACTGTGAATTTACCACAAATATCACATTTTTCGTGATGTTTATAGGAAACATCTACTAAGTAATACAAAATATCTGACGTTTACAAATCTGAAATTTGTGCTGCCACCGGAAGCACTTCCTATTTTCGAAATTCGACGAAAATTCTTATTTTTATTATCCAAAATTGCATAAAGCAATAGGTGTTGACCTTTACAATGCAATTCTCAGTCTTATGTGTAATATATAAAAGTTATCGTTTAAAGTGGTCCAGGGGGTCTTTAATTCCTGATCACAGATCGGTCGGTCCTATCCTAAGCTATAATCTGAAATGTACACGGAGAGAAAAAAGTTCTAAAATCCAGAAAGAATCAAGAAGTATACGGAGTGATATACAGCTAAACCGAAAAATCTTTAATTTCAAGAAAGGGATTTACTTAGTTGTCAAAAAAAGTAACTAAGTAGAACTATTCATGAATTCAGTCATTAATTTCTTAGGTATCAAAAAGTAACTAAGTAGAATTAGTCTTAAATTCAGTTATTAATTTCTTAGGTATCAGAAAAGTAACTTAGTAGAATTATTCTTGAATTCAGTTATTAATTTCAAAAATGTTGTTGTTTTGTTCCCAAAATTTAATGAACGTGTTCGTATAGTTGTTGTTTTTTCGATTTTGCTTTGTCACTATTATGTTTTTTTTTGCATTGTCCGTCTGTCAGCGCCATCTGTTTGTTCGTGTGTCTGTCTGTCGATATGCTGAAAGTAACTAAAAGCAATTATATCGAAGCTAACATAAAAATAATAAATTTTAGGTAATTTATTGCTTATTTATAATTTTGTTACTTATATGTATTTTTGTATATTAAATGACTTCTTTGAATATTTTATTTAATTGAATTGTTTATATGATTTTATTTGATTTCATTTGTATTATTATTTAATTTAATTCAATTTATGTATATTATTCTGAAACCGTTTTACTTACCTTATACACTTTCTTCTCTCTGCTGCATCTAACTGTTGGTTATGTATAAACCACCTTCCGCACGTTACCTATAAGCATTGTATAGTGTATTTAGATAACAATGGAATGAAATCAACTTTGTATTTATGCAAAATTGAAATCAATTTATGTTTACGAACTGAAACCATACCAATATTCGTAGGAAAATTCGTTTTTTTCTATTTGTATATCTTAAACATTCATACATACACAGACGCTTGCTTGCCTGGCTGTGCTTTGTTGTTCTATTTGTGAAAACACACACATGCAAACATTGGCTGCATTCAGCGACCTCAGCAGTTGTGAAACTGCTCAGTAACTAATCGCTCACTGTTACTGAATGTACCGCAATCTCAGCTGTCAATTTACAAATTAATTTGTTATTAATATTTTATTAAAGTTACATACAACTCTTTAATTGATTAAAAACATATTTCCAATCTAAATTCCATTTTTGTTTATAAATATATGAGTTAAAATGTCATCGAATGTCATGGATAACAAATGCAGCGCAAATGTAGCGTACAAATTTCATGCTGGAAAAATGGGGTAGCATGCCATTCAATTTTAAATTGCTCAACAGCTCCACAACTGCTGAGGTCGCTAAATGCAGCCATTGTATATCATGCCGTATTTTGATACCTAAGAAAAAAACCTCTGGCATCCAGACAAATTGTACTTAGTTACTTTTTTATTACCTAAGAACATAATATCTGAATATCTAGAAAATTTCACTTAGTTACTTTCAACAGACAGACATGAACACTAACAAACAGATGGCGACCTCGCAAAACAAAGCATACCAGCTAATATTAAAGAGAAAGAAAAATTGATGAAAACAACAGTAGATACATGTTCATTTTGCGAAGTAACAGCAACAACTTTGCGTTTTATTTTTGGTTTTTAATAACTTCTGAAAATCCAATAGAATAAAGTTTGTTTACTTTTTTGACAACTAAGTAATTTGCTTTCTTCATATTCAGATGACAAATTCTTGAATTTTAGTAGTATTTTATTGATATTAGTCAAATTCTACTATTTTTCTTTCTAACCGAATTCTTCTCGAGTTTAAGAATTTTATTTCCCTCCGTGTACTTAGCATAATTGAAATTATTTTAAAACCGTACAATCAATATTGGATAAACATAACAAGTTTTTACGTGGAATTTAAAATGTTGTAATATTCTTAGTAGACTTAGCAATTTTTGGTTTTGAATAAAAATACTATCAAAATTAATCATTTTTAGAAACTTACAAACAACTTTAAACTTAGTATGATATATGTCGATACATCGACGTCCCTTATGAAAACGAGCATTTTCAAATTGTCTTACGAAAACATCAGATATCCCTTTTTAACAAAAACGGTTTCGTTCATCTTAAATGACGAACATTATAGAGTTTTTGAGATTTAAAAAAAAAAAAATTGCAGCAAGCCATTTTGTGTGCAAAATTATTAAGGGGTTTCATTTCGCTTCGTATATAGGCATTTCCAGAAAAACGTCAAACACGAACGAAAAATCCAAAATGCTCAAATCTTTGAAACCACGATGGATTTGGAATCTTAAATATCTGAATATAAATATCTGAAAAGAAATTTCTATTCCGTTAACGGTAACATATAAAAAAATACTCATAAATTTAAGTTACTATGCAATATGTAAATTTTTCTTGTATTTTGAGTAATATTAATAAATTAATTAACTTTAAAGACATACAGATTAGAGATGGGCGCGTGCCTGTTTTTGATGGCACGGACACGTACGGGCACGCCGTTAGGTGACACGCACGAGCACGAGCCCGACGATTAAATTTAAAGGCACGCACGAAAAGCACGATAAAACACGGAATATAAAAAGACACGAAGAAGCACGGAATCACATAAAAAACTAGGCAAAACGTGAAAAATAATATTATAAACAGGGACTAAAACCCCTTAGAATATCGATTCGGGTTCCAAGATTTTTAAAATAGTGGTTCCGATTCCGGTGTCAAACAAAAAATTATATGAGTTCCGAATCCGGTTCCACACATTTTTTAATAACGGTTCCGATTCCGGCTCCAAAAATCGAAACGGTTCCGGTTACAATTTCGGGTCTTTGCGGTCCCAGAGTAAAAATAAAACCCTTGGAATATTGGTTCTCGTTCCAAGATTTTAAAAATATCAGTTCCTGTTCTGATTCCTATTCCAACAACAAAAATTATATGGTTCCGATTCCGGTTTCATATATATATTTTTTTTTGAAATCGATTCCGGTACCGATTTTTTACGATCCTTTATTATAAATAATTAAAAAATTAACTATTGTACTTTTTTATACTCTGAATCGGAACCTGTGGGTACCGCAAAGAACCGAAATCGGAACAGTTATTAAAAAATGTAAGGCACCGACAATCCAAAGTGTGTTTGTTGCTGGTTAAAATACCACGAAATTTTTATTTTCTGATGCTGGAAGTAAAGGTGTTTTTAAATTGGAGTAGAAACTAAAAAAAAATCTTTAATGGGCGCGTGCCATATTTTCGGGCGTGACACGAAAAAAGCACGGCACGCGTCCAGATACAAAATATTATTTTCTATTTTCTCAGATAACATTAATAACACTGTTCTACAAAGTCAGGGTTGTTGGTCTAATCTGAAATGAATCCTATCAATTCTGGTTGATTTCGGTCTCCTGATTCTTGCTGCGTACTCAGAATTTTCCCTATACGTCGAGATTTTGCACAAAATCGAGTCAAAATTGCAAAAAATGCCGTTTTTGGTACTTTATATCGCAAGTTATCGCACGATTTTGCCATGTTGCAGATGCAAACTTTATAAGAAAATAAAATATGAACCTTGTCCAACGGATAATTGGTAAAAAAATCTGTGTCCAGATTTTAGTTTTTGCAAAAAATCAAAAAGAAATTTGTGTTACCAAAAAAGTGTGTCGAGAGATTTTAATATTAATTCGTACTGTGTTTGCTGTCAAAATTTCGAAAAAATGTTGTAAACTTTATCTTACTGAAATTTTTCGGAATGTTTTTTTTATAAAATATTTGACTAAAATGGAGGAAATTTCACGCAGAGACATACAATTTCATACTGATATAATGTAGTGGTGCTAAATGCAAAGTCGATAAAAATTCTTAGCATATGATGTACGCATTATGGGAAAACATGATGGGGAAAATTGCACTCCGTAATCTCCTGGTGTATCTGATTCGGCAGGCTTTAATGGGTTAAAAAAAATAAAATATACATCCGTCATCAACGAATGCTTCTGAGCGACTGAACTGAAATTTTTAAAAATTTGACATGAACGAAAATAAAAAATGCGACACCCTACAGCTACTCTTTATCAAAATTAAATTTACAATATTGTATGGACGCGGCTGTAGTTGTAATATGTATTGAACAGTTTATTTTAATTAATGGCAGATTTGGAACTATTTTTCGTAACGAAGATGAATTGTGAAAATTTTTAAAAATATGCCTAAATCATGATAATAAAGCTCATCATCATAATAATAAAATAATAATAGAATTTGTCGCGCAACGTTTGAAATCTAAATGAGAATAACATTTATTGTATATTTTCAAAATACATTTTTTTTTATATTTAATGCGATGTAAGCTTTTCTTATATTATGAAAATTAAATTTTTATTCAAACAAAGCAAAAAACCAGTTGAAAAGGTTAGATCACATGGGAAATTTTAAAGTAGGTGTTATTATGATAGTTAGGATTATCAAAATTATAGTCGGTCTAAGCCGACTATAAATACCCTACACGTATTTGTGGTTACTATTCAAAGTGGTATATAGGTCACCAGGGTGTACGAATCCTGAAAATAACTACAAACTTTCCATCCCTGAAGAATTTTCTTTCATTTGATACCCATATTTACAAATGGGTAGGTGTACCGAATTTCGAATTTTTTTTTGGAACCACAACTCGTTTCGTGGGAAAACATTATTTTCATGTATTTGAGCATAATGTCAATATATATTTGACCAAAAAAGTTTACCTAAGCACGTATACAGTAAAATTGATTTGTAAATGTAAATTTTATATGAGGTATTTGAACATAAGTGGTCGGTTCTCAGGTCGCAATAGACCGATCATGCCAATTTTCTTGTTCAGACAGCTTAGATATATAAGTAATCTAAATCTAAAGTTTCATTGCTCTAGCTCTTCAACTTCTGTAATCGTGATTTCAAAAGACAGACAGAAGGACAGACAGACGGACAGACGGACATCGCTAAATCGACTCAGGAGGTCATGCTGATCAAGAATATATATATACTTTTACATACCGGAGATGCTTTTTTCAGGGTGTTACAAACTGAATAAACCCTTTCACTCTTAGTGTAGGGTATAAATATGAGTATATATATATTGCATAGCCTTCTCTGTGAAATGAAAATAAAGGCACATATTTTTTCAAAAAAAAGTTTTTAAAGGCCGCTTAAAAATTTCTTAATCATTTGTTTTATTTACAATTTTTATATACTGAGAAATTTTAATACATAACAAAACTTTCATATTTTAATGAACTTAATTATTTTTTTTAACATTTTTGAGTTTCAAAAAAGATTTCAATAATTTCAAAAATGTTTCGTTTACATTAGTTACGTTAAGTTACACATTTTATGTCATTCGATAAAATGTTCTTAAACGATGCAGATATTTAAATTGAAAATATATAAATTAAGTGTTTTATTTAGATCGTGTTATTTTATTACAAGTTAAAAATGTTTGGATTACAGATGATTTCAATACTTTTATGTCTAATTTTTAAACTTATCAATAGTTTACACCCATTTTTAAACTTTCTCAGATTAAAATTTAATATATTTCTTATTAAACATGGAAATGTAATTATTTTAGTTTATAAAATAATCCAAATGGTTTAAAAATTTAAACTTAATCCGATTGTATTAAAATTTAAACTCAATAGTTTATTTTTCTGTTTAGTTAAAATTTAAACTCAATAGTTTAATCTCAGTTTATTTAATAATTTTAAACCATAAAAGCTTAAATTGTAAACCATACACGCCTAGCCTGAAACACTTTCAACCCAAAAGTCGTGGGAGAACTTAAATGTTTTAAGAATATGTTTCGGCCATCCCCCCGATTATTTTATGACTAAAATAAAAAAAAATCGTAGGCAGCTTTTTTAATATATCGTAGTTTCAATTTTTTTGTGCGGTTTTTTGAAAATATTTTTTTGAAAATAACTTTTTTCTTTTTTCTCAATAATGTAGCTAATAAAGTCTACTTTTAGAATATGTGACTCAAATTTGCAAATTGATTAGTTAAAATACAATTATTTATGGTTTACTAAAAGTTGAACGTTTTTTTGACCAAATATTCATGGAAATTTGACTTTGATTTGTAATATATTCTCAACTACATGGTTAAAAATATTGGGTTATTTTTTTAAACTTTTTTGGATTGTATATATGTCTCGACCAAAAAAAGATTAAATTGTAATAATCCTAAAAGATTAAAAAAAAGTTTGTAATACCTCTCTGCATTACATGGTAATACATGTTGCATTACTTTGCATGTAATCATACGTGATTAAAATTAATGCTGAAAAAGATTGAAAATACGGATTTTTTTTTGTAAAAAAAGTCTAAAAAATATCTATTTTATTTTATAAATAATATATTTTTATTATTTTCATTATTATTTTATTTTTATAATTAATAACTCTTTGTACACTCTTTAATTATTTTTCGTCTCTTTCAAAATTATGTTAATTTCATCAGCGCACACCTTGTCCGCTACAGATCTTCTAACATACCGCCTACTAGCATTACTGTCATTTACAATTAGAGCTATTTAAACATATTGTCGTCGAAAAATACAAAAAAAAAATTTTAAAAGTTGCCCTGGCCGAGATTCGAACCTGCGATTCTGAACTAAATTTAGTAAGTATGGTTTACAATTTAACCTTTTATGGTTTAAAATTATTAAATAAACTGAGATAAAACTATTTGAGTTCAAATTTTAAACCTTTATGGTTTAAACCGAGGATTGAAACCTAAACGAATAACGGTTTCGATTTCGGTTTCGGTTTTTTCCTCATTTCGGTTTCGGTTTCGGTTTTAAGTTTTTATAACGAAACTGTTTCGGTATACCGGTTCCAAGTTATGGTTTCGGTTTTTATTTCGGTTTTTCTATAAAATTTCTTTTTCGCTAAGCATCTTAAAAAATAAGGTCTGTGAAGCACTTTTAAAGCGGTAAATACCTTCAAAAGTGCTTTAAAATTGGCTTCAAAAAGATAAAATAGACAAAACAATGTTTTTTCTTCCTCTTTTTTTCGCTACGCTAGTTCGTACATCGATTGTACATATGCACTGTGCTATGCACATTATTATTTTTGTTTTACTTTAATACATAGGTTTTTTTGTTAATTGTAAAATCATGAAGTTTTTCTTCACCGCTGATTCGTTTGAAAGTGCAACAACAACAAAAATGCGAATAAAGCAGCATCCAAGCTTTTGATATAATTTTTGGCGGGAAATTTTTTGTACCACAAAGAAAACTCGTTGTTGTTGCCAAATAGATGGCTGTTCTAGATACATACATGTAGTGTGGTGCCATGCGACTTTCTGTTGTCATGCGTCTGTCCGTTGTCAAGCGTCTGTCTGCTGTCAAGCGTCAGTTTGTTGCCATGCGATGATGCAGGATAGCAACGAAGAGTTGTCGTTGTGAAAGTGTGTGAATACGCATCGTAATTGTTAGTGTTCGTGTTAGTGTTCTGTTAGTGTTCGCTTTATAGCTTTAAGATTGTGTTTCGAAGATAAATGTTACCCTTTAAGATATTATTTGTATTCTCTTGACATACGGTACTTGTAGCATACGGATTTTTTTAAACTCTGACGAAAACAGAAATATGCCTATACGAAATATTCCTTATATTTATTATGAATGCAAATGTTCATTTTATTATGGCCTTAAGATTTTGAATTGTCTCGTCAACATCACTTGATCTATACAATTATTTTTATTTAGTTAATTCTTGTTAAAATATAATTCAAATTTTGATGCTATTGTATTTTTTTCAAATAATTTATTTTTAGTTGAAGAAATTGAAAATATGGAAAATAAGTAACTTAAATACAATTAGTGTTCAAATTCTATTCGTTTTCATAATTAATATGCTGTTAAAGATATTTGTCTTCGATCTTTTATTAAAAATTTAAAAAGTAAAATTTTGGAAGATTCTTGCATGCAAGACCAAAAAAGGTATTGCCAGAACCAGATCATATGTACCTATGCAAAAACAAGATTACCAGTTCTTGTCTTGTTTTTGCAAATTATCTTCACTAACCGCTACACAAATTAATGAAACAAAAAACAAATTTTAAACCAAAGACCGTTTGTTTCGCTAAAAAAACCTCATGTGAATTTTTGTACAACAAACATTTTTATTTTGGAAAATCCAAATTTTATTAAATGACATTTAAACATGCCTTATTCTTAAGATCTTCTATATAAAATAAAATATGTTTTTCTGTGTCTTTTTATACTTTTATAAAGACCGGTTTAAACCGGTATAAAACCGAAACCATTTATTTCGGTTTTGGATATCGGTTTATTTATGATTTTCGTATAACGGTTTCGGTTACGGTTTCGGTTTTGAAAATGAAACGGTTTTAAACGGATATCGGTTTCGGTTACGGTTTCAATCCTTGGTTTAAACATATTAAATAAACAGAAAAATAAACTATTGTGTTTAAATTTTAAACATTTATCATTTAAAATTATTAAATAAACAGACAAATAAACTATTTGAGTTTAAATTTTAATACAATCGGTTTAAGTTTAAATTTTTAAACCATTTGGATTATTTTATAAACTAAAATAATTACATTTCCATGTTTAATAAGAAATATATTAAATTTCAATCTGAGAAAGTTTAAAAATGGGTGTAAACTATTGATAAGTTTAAAAATTAGACATAAAAGTATAGAAATCAGCTGCAATGCAAAGAAAGGTATAAAAAACATTTCAACATTTTTTGCCGTGTATTAAAGATAGCGGATTGGTTTTTGCTTTGTTTGAGACATACTTTTATGCACGTTAATCCGTGTATAGACCATTTAATGGTATTTAAGGATATAATACTCACACGGTTAAAAATATTGGGTTATTTTTTAAACTTTTTTGGATTGTATATATGACTCGACCAAAAAAAGATAAAATTGTAATAATCCTAAAAGATCCCTCTATGCATTACATTGTAATACATGTTGCATTACTTTGCATGTAATCCTAAAGGATTAAAATTAATGCTGAAAAAGATTGAAAATACGGATTTGTTTTTGAAAAAAAAGTTTAAAAAATATATATTTTATATTATAAATAATATATTTTTATTATTTTCATTATTACTTTATTTTTATAATTAATAACTCTTTGTACACTCTTTAATTATTTTTCGTCTCTTTCGAAATTATTTTCATGTCATCAGCGCACAGCTTGTCCCCTACAGATCTTCTAACATACCGCCAACTAGCTTTACTGTCATTTACTATTAGAGCTATTTAAACATATTGTCGTCGAAAAAGGCATTTTGAATTAAAAAGCGAGCACTGGTGTGAATGTTACTAGCACAGTAAAAAAAGTTGGAATATTTTTTAAACCCTTCTTTGGATTACAGATGATTTCATTACTTTTATGTCTAATTTTTAAACTTACCAATAGTTTACACCCATTTTTAAACTTATTCAGATTGAAATTTAATATATTTCTTATTAAACATGGAAATGTAATTTTTTTAGTTTATAAAATAATCCAAATGGGTTAAAAATTTAAATTTAATCCGATTGTATTAAAATTTAAACTCAAATAGTTTATTTTTATGTTTATTTAATATGTTTAAATCATAAACGTTTAAAATTTAAACTCAAATAGTTTAATCTCAGTTTATTTAATAATTCTAAACCATAAAAGATTAAACTGTAAACCATACTTACTAAATTTAGTTCAGAATCGCAGGTTCGAATCTCGGCCAGGGCAATTTTTTTTATTTTTCTGACTTTTTTTTTTTACTTACGAATTATGAAAAAATTTATTCAAAGATAAATAAATAAGAAAGCAACTAACTTTTGTCACATTAAAAATACTTCTAGCTATTGAAATTAATAACAAAAAAAAAGAAAATAAAAAAAGGGTAGAAAAAAGAAATAAAAAAAAAAAATTTAAAATTTAAAAAAAAATTAAAAAAAAAAAATTAGGACCACGGCCGGGATTCGAACCTGTGATAATGTCGCCATGTTAGTAACATTCACACCAGTGCTCGCTTTATAATTCAAAATGCCTTTTTCGATGACAATATGTTTAAATAGCTCTAATAGTAAATGACAGTAAAGCTAGTTGGCGGTATGTTAGAAGATCTGTAGGGGACAAGGTGTGCGCTGATGACATGAAAATAATTTCGAAAGAGACGAATTTTTTTTTAATTCTTTTTTTTTAATTCTTTTTTCTTCACTTTTTTTTATTTTCTTTTTTTTGTTATTAATTTCAATAGCTAGAAGTATTTTTAATGTGACAAAAGTTGGTTGCTTTATTATTTATTTATCTTTGAACAATTTTTTTCGTAATTCGTAAGTAAATAAAAAAAAATAAAAATCAGAAAGAATAAAAAAAAAATTAGAAAAAAAAATTGCCCTGGCCGAGATTCTAACCTGCGATTCTGAAATAAACTATTTGAGTTTAAATTTTAAACATTTTTGGTTTAAAATTATTATATAAACAGACAAATAAACTTTTTAAGTTTAAATTTTAATACAATCGGATTAAATTAAAATTTGTAAACCATTTGGATTATTTTATAAACTAAAAAAATTACATTTCCATGTTTAATAAGAAATATATTAAATTTCAATCTGAAAAAGTTTAAAAATGGGTGTAAACTATTGGTAAGTTTAAAAATTAGACATAAAAGTATTGAAATCATCTGTAATCCAAAGAAGGGTTTATAAAATATTCAAAAAATTTTTACCGTGCAAAAAAGGATTATTTTTCAAAAAAAAATCTATGTTTTCGCACTTGTTATCACTAATTATGACCCATAACGGTGGGACAAATTATGTGAAATTTGTATGGGTTATTTGAGTGGCTAAATTTAATAGTTTGAGCAAAAAAAAAGAAATAAAAAATTTTTCAAAAAAAAAATTTAAAAAAAGACAGTACAAAAAAAATTGAAACCGCGATATTTTAAAAAACCTGCCTACGATTCTTTTTATTTTAGTCTTATAATACTCGGGGGATGTCCGAAACATATTCTTAAAACATTTAAGTTCTCCCACGACTTTTGGGTTGAAAGTGTTTCAGGCTAGGCGTGCATACTTACTAAATTTAGTTCAGAATCGCAGGTTCGAATCTCGGACAGTGCAATTTATTTTTTCCAAATTTTTGTTATTATTTATTCTTTCTGTTTTTTTTTTTTGTAATTATTACTTATGAATTATGACAAAATTTATTCAAAGATAAATAAATAATAAAGCAACCAACATTTGTCACATTAAAAATTCTTTTAGCTATTGAAATTAATAACAAAAAAAAAGAAATTAAAAAAAGTAAAGAAATAAGAAAAAAAAATTAAGATTCGAGATTCGAACCTGTGATAATGGAATAAATTCGTTGTCACCATGTTAGTAACATTCACACCAGTGCTCGCTTTATAATTCAAAATGCCTTTTTAGACGACAATATGTTTAAATAGCTCTAATAGTAAATGACAGTAATGCTAGTTGTCGGTATGTTAGAGGATCTGTAGCGGACAAGGTGTGCGCTGATGAAATGAAAATAATTTCGAAAGAGACGAAAAATAATTAAAGAGTGTACTAAGAGTTATTAGCTGCGTTTTTTTCATAATTTAAATTTGAGCCGGAACAAATTTTATACGCAAAACAAAAACAAATTTGAGCTAGATAGATTTATCGAGCTCAAATTGTTTTTGTTTTGCGTACAAAATTTGTTCCAGCTCAAATTTAAATTATGAAATAAACGTAGCTATTATTTATAAAAATAAAATAAAATAATAATGAAAATAATAAAAATACATTATTTATAAAATAGATATTTTTTTACAAAAACATATCCGTATTTTCAATCTTTTTCTGCATTAATTTATCACAATGCAAAGTAATACAACATGTATTACAATGTAATGCAGAAAGGTATTACAAACTTTTTAATCTTTTAGGATTATTACAATTTAATCATTTTTTTGGTCGAGACATATATACATTCCAAAAAAGTTTAAAAAATATCCCATTATTTTTAACCGTGTAAGTACTCCAAAGTGAATGACAAGACTAGTGCAACTTTCCACAGTTAATATCCAGATTCAGTTCAGCACACGTGATTCAATTATATTGTTTTTCAAATCATCTGATTTGTTTTTTGAAGCGACTAGTGACATTTCTTTTTAAAAAACTAAATAAAAGTGAACTATAAGTGTCGGTTATCAAGGTAATAATGGCTATGAAAATTGACATAAAATTCCATTTATGTTTTCACTCATTGACTGAAAATAGTGAGTGATAAAATTTATTTGAGGAGCAAGCAAATACCTAAAGAATATCTATTTTATAACGAGAAATAAGCGAGAAATAAGTCTTTATAAGAAGTTACGCCATTTTAATGTGTTTTTTTTTTAGTTCATTGCGACGTGAATTTACTATTATAATAGTATATAATCTTTTGCCAACTACAAAGTAGTGAGCAACCATAATTTTTTGTAAGAGAGTACATGTTATGTACAAACAATTTATTTAGTTTAAACTAGTTTATGATAAACATCATCTTCGCTATGAAAAATAGTTTCAAATCTGCTATTAATTAAAATAAAATGTTCAATACATATTACAACTACAACCGCGTCCATACAATATTATAAATTTAATTTTGATAAGGAGTAGGTGTAGTGTGTCGCATTTTTTATTTTTGTTCATGTCAAATTTTCAAAAATTTCAGTTTAGTCGCTCAGAAGCATTCGTTTTAATTCATTAAAGCCTGCACCGAGAAAATAAAACTTTAAAATCACTTTAAAGTCCGGTGCAAAACACTTTATAATTAAAAGTTTGCATGTATGAAAGTCAGCCGAATTTGAAAACTTAAAATTTCAAAGTGTTTACATTAAATTTTAAATAAATTTTATATTTTAATGTGACACTTTAATTTTTAAAGTTGGACTTTTACTTCTAAGATGTCACTTTTAATTTTTTGTAAGAGTACAAAAAATGCTCTCAATGAGCGTCAGATCGTGTGACCATTGCCTGCGTTTCCTCTCTCTCCTCTCATTATTGATCTTTGTTGTAATTCTTAACCATTCCGACATCCCTTTTATTCGTACAGTTCATCAAATTGTGCTTATGAACTATGTTCATCCGGCATGAAGATAAATTGAGTTAAATGATATACATTGAATTTGAATGTGATAAATTTTAAATTAAAGTGTTACACTTTAAATTCATTAAATCTTTTTAATTAACTTTAAAATGAAAAGTGAACTTTTTTTTTCTGTGTGCCGAATCAGATACACACCAGGAGATTACGCATGTCCAATTTTCCCCATCATGTTTTCCCATAATGCGTACATCAGATGCTAAGAATTTCGTTCGATTTTGCATCTAGCACCACTACATTACATATGTATAAAACTGTAAATCTCTGCGTGCAATTCCCTCCATTTTAATCAAATATTTCATAAACAAATTTTAAAAAATATTCTGAAAAATTTTAGTAAGATAAAATTTAAAACATTTTTTGGAAATTTTGACAGCAAACACATTTCGAACTAATATTATATTGTTTTTAAGAGAGCTTAGAGAATTGTGATAAATTACTCTCCCGACACACTTTTTTGGTAACACAAATTTCTTTTTGATTTTTTGCAAAAACTATTCTGGACACACATTTTTTTACCAATTATCCGTAGTGCAAGGTTCATATTTCATTTTGTTATAAAGTTTACATCTGCAGCATTGCCAAATCGTGCGATAACTTGCGATAGAAAGTACCAAAAACGGCCTTTTTTGCAACTTTAACTCAATTTTGTGCGTATAGGGAAAATTCTGAGCACGCAGAATGAATCAGGAGACCGAAATCAACAAGAATTGATAGGTTTCATTCCAGATGAAAATCCTTGTAGAACAGTGTAATTGTTCATAAAGCTTAAAAATAATGATCCAAATTAAAATAACGGAAAATTTTCGATTTTTTTATGGGTTTCGAAAAAAAGTAAAAAAAAAAAATAATAATAGTATCTGTTCCTAACCTTCTTTACATGAAATAAATACTTTTAAAATACCAACTGACATGTTTATGATCTTGTGATTGAATTAAATCTATATTATCTTAATAAAAAGTAATGAAAAATATTTACTTACAATTTTATTACATACGTAATAAATTTAAATAAAAAGTATTTACTTCAAATTTTATTACGTACGTAATAAATTTAAATAAAAGGTAAAGTAAAAGTTTTAAATAAAAAAGACAACGGGTGAAAAACGTTTCGAAAAGTATTTAAATTTATTACTTTTTTATTTAAATTTATTACTTTTTTCCCTCAGTGTATTTAATATATATGTAGTCTAAATTATAAGTGTCATCGATCTAGCTCTTCTAGTTTTTCTGTAATCGTGATGTAAACAGACGGACAGAAATACAGGCGGACATCGCTAAATCGTAAATCATTCTATACCACTTATGATTCCTTCTGCGTGTTACAAATGGCGAACCAAACTGAATATACCCTACACTCTTAGTGTAGGGTATAAAAACAATGTACATTTTTCAAAAATGTTCAATAGTTCAAAAACCAAAAAATTATATTTTTGAGTATCTAATATTATCAATCATTCAAATATTGATACAAAAAACAATTCAACTTTTGCTTATTATTCAGTGGAATCTAATCATTTATTTTTTGTATCCTAAAAATGCATTTACATATTTCCAAGCAAACAAAAAAATAACCGCATTCAAATACATTCACTATATCAAAAGATACTGAGTCAAGTCCACCAAAACGTAAACTCACGGAACTCAGTCGGAATGCTAATTATAATTTGTTTATGACATATTTTCAATTTCAAAAATATTATAAATCTGGTTTAACAACTAGTCTTAAAACTAACTAAATGCATATTGGAATTTCCCAAAGTGTACCTTACTTAATTTTAAACAATACAATGTACAATGTACCCCAATTATGAATCCCATCGTATCGGATATTTTCAATCGGATTTATCTATTCTAAGATCCGAATTGAATTCGAAATTCGGAAATATGGCATAACACGATCTGTGCGGAATGGAATTTTGACAAATTTTTGAAACTTTTACTACGATTACATTTTTGTGTCGGAATGAAATTTTAAGCATAAAATTAATTGATTTAAGAATTTTTGTATGGTTTAACAAATATATATGAGTTATTCCACATCAAATCGACAGGGTTTTAAATTTTTTTCTTCGATTTTCATGAAATTTAGTTTACACCTCAGAATAGATAAAAAAAAATAAAAGATGATTTTTTTTCGAAATTCGAAAATTTCACAAAATTATGATGCTTCAAAAAATCTCAACATTATAACTTCGAAAGCCGTTATTTAGGTCAATAACGTTGCAAAATTGAACGTAGTTTTTGATTCTGGTTTACAATATTTTTTCTAGTTCGGTTTATAATTATTATGTTATTGTAAAATTTTCTAACTCGAATTTCGGCAAAAACTGCTATTTTAATTTGGCTCAAATTTTTTTTGAAATTAGTTCTTTTATTTATTAATGTATTTTCTCAAATTTTGAGTGGTTTTTTCGATATAAGGGAGAAATATTTTTTGTATATAACATCTTTTTATCAATTACAAAATTTTAAAAGAGAAATTAACATAAATACTTCTTTACACTTTATTCAAATTATTATTTTATTTATTAATGTATTTTCTGAAATTTGTGAGGTTTTTTCGATATAAGGGAGAAATATTTTTTGTATATAACATCTTTTTATCAATTTCAAAATTTTAAAAGAGGAATTAACATAAATACTTCTTTACACTTTATTCAAATTACGTTTGATCATTTCTAATAGATATCTGTAATCAATTTTTAAATTTTATTTTAGTTATTAAGCCATATTTTTTTAGATTTTTTTTTTAGTAATCTTGTTAGTTAAATTTTCAAACTTCCCTATTTCGATTTACGTCACTTTTGATTCAGCTAAAAAAAATAATTTTTAAAAAATTAAAAAAATTTCAATTCTTCCTCAAAACACATACATATTTGCATTTATCAATACAATAAAAATATAAACAAAGTAACGAAGTAATATTTAATAACTGCCACTTAAGAAAGTATAGTGAAAACACCTCTAAAATTTCAGACTGTATATTTATAAATAAAAGAACTAATTTTGGCCAAATCAAAATAACTGTTTTTGCCGAAATTTTACCATAACATATAATAACATATTAATTATAAACCGAATTAGAAAAAAATATTGTAAACCAGAATCAAAAATTACATTCAATTCTTAGAATAGTAGATACCAAATATATCCATTTTGCAACGTTATTGACCGAGAAAAAGTTGTCTATAAAGAAAAGTTGTGATTTTTTGAAGCATCTTAATTTTGTGAAATTTTCGAATTTCGAAAAAAAATCAACTTATATATTTATTTTATTTATCTATTCAACGGTGTAAACTAAATTTCATGAAAATCTAAGAAGTAAATTTAAAACCCTTTTCTAATTGATGTGGAATTACCCACATTTTTAAAATTTAAACATTCAACAACTGCAGAATGCGCAATGATGTTCTCAATGCATTTATGCCCTTTTTTGCGCGAATGGTGGTGCATGGCGTGACGTAGTGTTAATTGCGCGACTGTCTCTGGATGCATTCGTGACGCACGGCGCTCGCAGCCGACAACGCATTATGAGCTGCCCTTTTATCTGCTCGAGCACAAGTGGATCAAACGCAATTTGGGAGCACACTCGACTTTTTTCCCGCCTATTTTGTGTATAGTGTGCGGTGCACGCGTTGCACATTGTGCGATTTTCACTATTTAGCTAGACAAAAGTAAATTTTTTATTTTTTTATTTTGACAAATATTTAAATGAGAAAAAATAGTCCCAATTGTCCCAATAACAAGAAAACTTATGGGACTCCAAATGTCAATGTTTGAACAATGCGACCAAATGCACATTGTCGAATAATAATTTGCAGGTGCAAATCTTTGTTATGCTTAATGATTTTCTTCAATTTTTTTTGTTAAATAAAGCATGTAGAGTGCACTTCAAACAACATTTTAAACTTGATAAAATTTAAAATAATATTTTAATATTCGAATGAAAATAATAGTTTTAATTGTAAGTATTTCGGAAAAAAGTGCCAACTTCTGTAGAAGTTTTCTTTCTTATTCCACATTATTCCAATGTTTGATTACATTCACAATAACAATGAACATTTTCACTTTTAGGAAAACAAAATTCTGGCTGCACATATTTGCAACCTCCATACATTTTTTTTAAATTACTTTTGTAAGCAAATTTTTGATATTTGGCTAACAATACCTATAGTTTGCGAACTTTTTAATGCTAGAACGTAAGAGAACAGCTTCTATAAATATTTCCAGATTTATTCTATTTAAAAATAGTTCATTTATAAATCATTAAACCCGTTAAAGTTAAAAAAAGCGGCCATAATGACAGAAATGTTGTCATTTTTACGAATTTACGAAAAATTCCATTCTAGAATACCTAAAAATTCGTAAAATATATTCGGATATCCGCTACGACGGGACTCATAATTAGGATATATATCTGCTATATTGTTGACTACACCTACACACAAACACTATTGAAAATTATATCATTATGAACCACAACCTGATCTAAATTTAATAATATAGCTAAACTGGATGCCACTACTAACGAAAATGAGTACGAGGAAAACAGTAAGGAAAATAGCGAATATTCAAAAACCACTGAAACAACAACAGCCACCAATTCCACGAAAGTTCCACTTAAATTGGTTATGAATCCCAGAGGTCAGATACGTGATTTTAATTCATTGAGCGAAACATTTAACACCGATATGGGTCTATTGTCTCCAGACAAATGTGCCGAACTTGTAACGGCATTGAATGCGCAAAAAGGCAAAGGTAATAAATAATAAATCAGACTAAATTCAGGTCAAGCTAGTTAACTGCACGTAAAAACTATGTGAACACAATTTCAAATAATACGATGTAAAATATTGTATCTTAATTTTAAATACAACTAAATATTATTTAAGTAATTAGCATATTCATAGTTCTTCGTATTTTAGTTTCGTATAATGTGGTATTTTATTTATACGACAGTTTAACACAGAAAGGTCAATTTGTTATTAAAGTGAAATACCACAGCTTTGAGTAACCTTTATCCCATTTGTTTGTTGTTGTTGTCGTAGTTTGGGAAATGTTCAAATGTCAAATAAATATATATATATATATATATATATATATATATATATATATATATATATATATATATATATATATATATATATATATATATATATATATATATATATATATATATATATATATATATATCTATATATATGGAAAATTACTACATAATTTGACAGCTTTTCTATACAAATTTCAATACATTTTTTATTAAAAACCTAAATTTTTTCTTTATTTATTCGTCCTGAAATATGTAAGGAATTACAACACAGAAAAGAATAATCGACGTAAAAACAGCAATCTATATTATGATGATGTATCATAATTAAATGTGCAACTATTGCCATCATCATCATTTTCAACGACACCAATGATCAAACTCTTTAAGCGTTTCTTTTGACATGAACCAAATGTGAACTGATTGCGCGCCAACAAAAAATTCTAATTCTAAACGAATTTCATGAATTCCACTAAATTCACCAGCGCTGTAAGCGAGTACAGCACTGTAAGCGAGTACACACACACCACGCACTGCAATAGCAACCACACACTGCTATAGCTACTAGAGATGGACATGTGAGCGTGAATCACGCGTGATCACGCGTGATTGTGATTAAATCCTAATTTTACTCACGTGATTGTGAGTGAGTGTGAGTAGAGCAAAAAAGACCGTGAGTGAGTGTGCGTGATTAGAAAAATTCTTTCGTGAGCGTGAGTGAGTGTGAGTCAAAACTCACTCACATGCCCATCTCTAATAGCTACCACGCATTGCTATAGCGATCACGCTCCGCTATAACATCAACGCGGTCAGCGAATACACAGTTGCCAGCAAATGGGATTGCTAATATGAAGAATGTTCACGCTAATACAATTAATAATTTAGTCGGCGCAGTTTTAGCAAAAATTTTATTGTGTTGATGTACCTTTTTGGCGATATTTACGATTTTTTCTGTGTACATATGCATTTAGTTTTACAACAATATGTAGCTATTTTACTTTGTTTTCATAATTAATTTAATATATTTAATAAAAACAATAATTTAATAAAAACAATTTATTAATTCGGAAAATTATACACTCAAAAAATAATGTATTAAAAACAAATAAAAATGTCTTTGAAATGAATACAGTTGTATTTGTTTTACGTCCAAAGACATTGCTTTTGTTTTAAATAAATTCATGTATTTTTTTATGAAAAATATAATATATAAGTACATATTTTTATTGAATTTCAGAGCAATTTTTTTGTGTTTCTAATACTTTTTCCTTTTTTCCTTTTTCCACGCCTTTTCATTTCTTTTGTTTTTTTTCACTCGTCTTCTTTTATTACTTATTTATTTATTTATTTATTTATTTTATATAATTTTAACAATTGAATAAAAATGTTTTTTTATATTTCAGTTGCCACAAGCTGGCATCGAACTCTTGGCTCCGGCGTTAAAGTCCACTTCTCTACCCGTTAGGCTACACATGCATCTCCTTTTGTTTAAGATTTTTGCTTCATGAACAAAATTTGTGAAATGTTCAATAATTTTTTTAATGTCACATTCCAAAAAAAATTCAATTTATTTTCATTTATTGTCGATGCGTCACATATTTTAGTCATTTGATTCAAGATTTTAAGTAAGTGATCTGTAGATAATGAGGTTGATAGCGTAACGGTGAGAACTCAGGTCTTGTACCCGGGAGGTGTGGGTTCAAATAAAAAAAAACTTCATATTATTTATTTTTTTAACTAAATATGTATATCAATATTATATTATTACACCGTGATAAAAAAAATCGAAAAAGTTTGCACACTGGAAAAATTCGGAATACGCGTGAAAGTATGATTAATTTTGGGAATTTGTGCAAAAACAGTTTTTTTAGATCAATTCGTTTACGGTTTTTGTTTGCATTTGAAATGCAAGTGCATATCATATTTTCATATTTAAAAATAGGTGAATGTACTTCATAGCTAAGACATCTCTCAATATGAATATAAAAACGATTTTTCGATATCAATTCGTTTACGGCTTTTATAGTATTAATAAATTTGAATTTAATAAATTTTATATTATTTTTAAACCTCTCATAGTGGCATTTCAAAATCGAAAAAAAATCAAAAAGTGAATTGATTGATGAAATTTATGAATGCAAATAAAAACCGCAAACGAATTGATCTAAAAAAAAAACTGTTTTCGCACAAATTCTCTGAAAAATCCCTAGTTTCAAAGTACTGTTGCACGAAAATGATTAAAAAGTTTTATTTTAGACAGTTTATTTTGTATATTTTTAATTTATACAGACAGGGTTACGAAGTGAGTTACGTTACCTTATTAAGGGATATCCTTGTAAATCACTGATCAGAAATGCAAGTTTCCTTATGTAGGAAAAACTCAACCTGACACTGATATTACAACCAGGGGCGTCGTTCTTAGAGGGAAAAATTTGAAAAATTAAAAAAAAAATACATATATATATAAATATAGTTATATATTAAATAAAACACTGATATGTATTTAGTGGTATATGTTATTTAGTATATTAAATAAATGTTTTGAATAAAATACTCAAAATTAAAATTTGATTTGCCATAATAATATTAATATTAGCAGTCATAATTTTAAAAATTTTAGATTTTACATAATTATATAAACTCAAGTCTGTGAATATGTGTATTAGCGTACCTGTCTGTTATGAGATCTTGGTTTAAATTTATCTAATCCAGGTTTTAATTCGTGGAAATTTTAAAAAATCGAATTTATTAGCTCCGATATTTTTCAAATTTTAAAGTTGCCAAAACTTATTTTAAACGTCCTTCTTTTATTTTTCTATTAAAATAGTGTTTTTTTCTGCAAGTTATTCCCCTTAATGAATTGAAACATTTCGTTGAAATACAACTTTTTGCATTCCGTTAAAAAATATAGCATGTGAACCACACTCAGAAAAAAATAATTTACAAACGATAGTTTTCTTTCAACATGATAAATTATTATTTGAATCGGTAAATATCATTAAATACTAGAAAATACTAGGTATTAAATTATTTTTGATTTTGTATGAAAATAATTATTTTTTAAATACTATTAAATCAATAACCGTTATATTAACAAATTTTTATGGGATTGCATGGGTTTTTTCTGAGTGTGTAAGTTAAATATTGAAATTATTCTCATTTGAAAGGTGATGAATTGGTTTTTTTAATGGTGTACTCGTTTTCAAAACATTTACTATACAAATAATAAGAAAGATGGTCTGAAAGGTTTAATTCATCATACTTTTATAATAATAATGCATTAACACTGAGGGATTTAGAGTGACACCTCATAGTCTTAGTATTTTTGAACATGTTCTCTTTATTTTTTTTCATACATATAACATGCCTGTTTACGGAAAATACTATGAGAACAATGTAATCATTTTTCAATATAAAAACATTTGTATTCAGTTTTGGTTGAAAAATATTCAAGATATTGGAATACCTATTCTTCGATGTTTGACATATACATAAGGGCGGATCAGAACCAAAATTATATTTTTATTAGGAGGATGCTCGAACTTAAGATTTTATTAAAAATTGGTAAACTTTTAAAATTTATTGGTAAACTTTAAAAAAGATTCAATCTCTAATTGTTTAAGCCATTTTCGATCGAAAACAACTTTATTTAGATGGTAAAAAAATAAAAATGTGGATTTCAAATGTTTTTATAACTTCATCTGCAATGTGCGAATAAGCACATTATTTTTTTTTTTCCTCAAATTTTTTGTGGTAAACTCTAGCAGCACAATGTAACTTTCAGGCCTTATTACAACCTTTCGATCCGGCCTTATGTACATTATTGTGTTATTTATCGCATTCAAACATCAGAAAAAATTAAATGGCAAAAAAAATATAGTAAATCTATAGTTTTCAGTATTGGTGCATTACACCAATACTATACAATACTATATTAATTTTTAAAAGAGAGTTCCAGAAAATACAATCGAGCATATAAATTAATTCTTTTTCATTTTTATTCATTCGGATTATGTATTTTCAAATCTTAAATTTATTTTGTAATAATTCCATCCGAAAATAATGCCTCAATATTTTCAAGAAAAACTAAAATGGAAAGAAAATGTTTTTCTTGATATCGACCCTCTCATATTAAAAAAAAACAAAAATTGGTAAGTCTACTTAGGAAATTATAAAATTCAAAATCTTCCAATTAAATACTAAATCCAATATGGAAGTTTTTTTAAAATTGTTCATTCATGCTAAAAATATTTTTGGTTATAATTTGGGATAGGATCGACAGATGCAACAGATCCAAAAATGGAATAACATTAAAAATAGTATTAATCGAATTAGCATGTTATGGAATGGAAAGGTACATTTTCATGCATTTAAAATGTATAAAATATTAATTTATATTTTCTTTTCCCTCTATAAAAGTTATATATACTTTTATAGAAGGAAAAGAAAATTATTGAGCATATTGATCACTTTAAAGTTCAACTAGGATCTGCGTCATTGAATATTTTTTTTTGTCTAATGACGTAAATGGGTTCTGGCACCATTTAGGTCTCATTTTATGAAATCGAGCTTCGAACCTAACGATCAGATTATAAAATATTTAAAAATAGAGTTAATTGAAAACTTGAAAAACAAAATCCTTATAGCAGGTATCCCAAAGAACTGGAATCGGATTTTTGGAACCGGAACCGTCGTTAAAAAATGTGTGGAAGCTGAATCGGAACCCATTTATATTTTTGCTTGGAACCAGATTCGGCACCAATAATCAAAAGAATTTTAGTCCGTGGATAGAAGAATATTTTTTTATATAGTACTGATTTAATTTTTCTTGTATATTTTATGTCGAGATTTACGAAATTATATCCCTAAAATTATAAATTTAAAGAGAATGTCCAATGATAGTTAGAAAATTCCAAAAGTAAGAAATCAGATATATTTCAAAGTAATATTTTTTACAATCCAATTTTATTAACACGAACTATTAAACAATTTTTTAATAATTATGTATAGAGAATACTAAAAATTACAAAATTTCATTAATAAAAAAAAAATTAAAAATTGAAGAAAAAATATTTTTTTTTAAATATTCTACGAACTAAGATTGAACGTTAAAATATGTTTAAAAAAAATTTGAATAGCTATTTTTAGACAACTTTTTTTATTGCTAAATTAAAATTTTCTGATTTTGTATATTTTGAAGATTTAAACATATCAAGTATAAAAATGTTGTCTTTATTTAATATAGTATTTATAACTTTTTATCCAAGAGTCGTAATTTATTTTCTTAAATGTGGTTTTAAATAGGATACTTGGCGCCATACAACATTCATTTTTGACCACTAGATAATAAAGTATGCGATATTTTATGCGTCTAATATCGAAAAGACAATTTCATTATTTTCTTTTGTTGGTATTTTAAAAATAAAAGAAGACCAACACAATGAGAAATTTAAAAATGGTCTATATCTCAAAAACTAGAGCCAGTTTGACAAAACTGAGGCTATTTTCGGAATCAGGGCCACAAATGCATCAAATATTTGCTGCAACTTTTACTGCACCATAATGAGTGTAGTGCAGAGTTATTAATATATAACTACAATGGTAAAAAAAAAATAGTTGTTGACCTCCAAAATCAGTTTTAAAACTTTTGGACCATAATTTTTTATTATGTCTGTGATTTTTGTGTTAGAGGTTTTAAAAATGACTAAACCACTACAAAAATTATTTAATTACATTTAAATGAGACCCAATTTTTCTATAATTAACTTATGGTTTACGTGCAAAATGTTGAATTTCAACGAAATTATCCGATGAGTGCTAAGTTTCAAGTAAGTCATAAATAGTAAATCTAAAAAGTGCACGGTTGACATGGATTGCCCGATACAACTTATTTGCACACATTTATCTTCAACAAACGAAGATGGTGCAAAACAATGCGTTATTTCTAAAGTTCGTTATACGATGTTGCTGATACTTCAGGGTTCCTTTTTGTGCCATTTTTTAAATTCTTTGCACTATATGTGTTGTCCTATCTAACAAAAAACCGATGACAACTTTTAAATAATGAATTACAGATACTTTTCAACTGTGTTGTAGAGCTTTCTTGATATATTTTTATGGTAAACACAGAGTTGTACTCAGAGATGATAAAATTTACTACTTTTGTAATATTTCTTAAAAAAATATAAATTTTTAACAAAATCTTAGGGGGGAGATCGCCCCTTTGCCCCCGTGTATCCGCCACTGATTACAACACGATAATGTCTTTAGTTTCAAATTACAACAGCAATAAAAGATAATACATATTTTCTCAGCAATTATATATTGACACATAAATTCCACTGTTAGAACTACTACATATGTATGTTTTAAAACCACAATATTTCACAGAAAACATAAATGAAATTGGCACATTTTTGCAAAAACAAAAGTCTTCAGTTTTCATATATTTATTTATTGTACTTCATTATTTATAAATTTACCATGTTCTATCATAATAGAAAAGAAATACAAAAACAAATACAAAAACAAATACTAATAACAAGCACATATTACATATTTTGTAGAAAAATGAAAACTAGTACACTTTTCATTAAAAATTAAGAAAATAAATACAAATTCAATTGAAATGTATTAAAACTTAATTTTTTTTGAAACAAGTGCATAAATTATATTAATTTTAATATATTATTTTTTTTTAGTGTATATTTTTTTTTTAATCATATTTTTTATTTTCAACTATTACTGCTTGAACAGAGTACATGCGGCGAACAAAAAACAACCACAAATGCCGCACGGCCTGTACCTCCTTGATTATTGCATCATGGGCAGCACCACGAAGCATTATCAGTTCTGCAGATTCAAAGGAATGGCACGCACTTAAGTGTTTCTTTTCGGTTAAATCACATAAGAATAATATGCGATGGTAAAACCATACCATGGTAAAACCATAAAAATGGCATATAAACTAATACTGTTTGGACAGAATACAGACGGTGAACGAAAAATGAGAGAGCGACATTAAAAACAACAAAAATTTGCCATCCCAATGCTCACGTCTGGGGCGTATGCAGTGTTGCCAGAATTTTGTTTAACATTGCGGCTAAAATTATGAAATGAAACGGCCAAAAATAGATAAATTATATTTTTAAACCGGCTAAAAAATGGCTAAATGTTTTTTTTTGTTATATATTTAATTTATTATAGTTAATTTAAATATTTAAACAAATTAAACAAAACAAATAAAGTAGAAATTGGCTAAAATTCAATTTTATAAAATTATTCAAACTAAAAAAACAATAATAATATTGTCGTTGGTTCGTCAGATAGTACAGGATTGCGAACTCAAAATTCCAAAAACGTAAAAAGACTGAAAAAGGTTTTTTAATACATTCTCAGTAAGCCACGTCTGACCGAAACTTCAACACAAATGCAAAATGTTGGCGACTCACTTATCCATGTAAGAGAAATCTTTGTAAACGCGCGTTAGACAGGGATGTAAAGGCACACGTATACACAAGTTTTGATCATTTTTTTTCCGACGCTATTCTACATGTGACGGAATTTTTGATCAAAACTTTGATCATTGCTACACCTAAAATGATCAATAAAATTACCGACTGTGTTCTTGCTGGGTTGCTAATCAATTGAAAATATATTTAAATTAGTAAATTAACTGTAATATTTTATCTAATTGTTATTTTAAGATAGTATTTTGTTTTACATATTTTTGACAATTTCTTTGATATATATATTTTACTGTGGTAAATTCAATTTCTATTTAACTACTTTGGATACCCCGTGTACTGTACTGATTCGTGGATTTTTACATTTTCCCATACAAACAATTCAAATTTTTAAGCTTGAAATTGAATTTAGAATTTTGAATAACGAATAAATTTGGTTTGTATGGAAAACATTTCAAATTTATTTGAAAATTTTATTTAGAATACATTTTTATTCACAAATAATGTATTTGCTGGGATAAATAAAATTGATTGAAATTTCAAATAACGAATAAATGATTAAAAACTGTTTTTTTGAATAACGATTGAAAAACTAATTAATAAAATTTTGTTTGAATTGTTGTTTGAATACAAATTTATTTGAATAATGCCCTACACTGATTCGATGCATTAATTATGGTACAGTATAAATTTAAATCCCCTTTTAAGAAAATATTACGATTCTTTGTTTAAATTTAATAAAAGTAACATTTTTTTATTTGTTAAACATACATTTTCTGATTCTTAAAATTTTGAAATTTTTTCGCTAAGTAATGTAGTATTTTATTCAAAAAATTTTTGGTTTTTAAAATTTTCAATTTCGCCTGATTATATCTCATACACAAATTTTTTCATACATAAAAGGAAAATTTTGCATTCTGCACATGGCTTTTAACTTCTAATAACAAAAAGATAATTTAATTTTTTTTTTAATTTTAAAAATAAAAGAACTGCAAAAAAAAGATAAACTGAAAAATGGGATATGGCTCAAAAACTAAAGTTAAATTGTCGGGCAGAGTGATATAATTTACGCACTTATTGACAGTATATTTTTTATATTAACAACTTCATAAATTATTCGTATAATGCAAATTTTAATTACATTTCCCAAAAACTTACAAAAATGTTTATAATGCCAAAATATAAATTAAAATTTTATTTAAACTTTCAACAATTCGGCTAAAACATTTTGAACAAACGGCTAACAAATTAGACCATAATTTTCTGGATAAACAATTAAAATACCGACTAAATTTAGCCGGAAATCGTCAAACTGGCAACACTGGGCTCCCCATATGCCACATCAGCAAACTACTCATCTAAAGCTGCGTTTATATATTCATTCAATACTGAGTTCACAAATTATTTTTAAAACCAAAAATATTCAGCGCTAAACTCAGTTCTTAGCTCTATAGCTCTATTAGTTCTATAGTCTTCTCTTATTAACTCGGTTCGGTCAGATGCTATTTATTTATATATCTCTTTCGGAGTCAACCGTCGTTTGAAAAAAAAAAACAAAAAACCAGTTTCTGCAATATGAAACCAACGAATTTGTTTATACCTGCACGAGTGACGACTTTTCGTAATTCGTTCGTCGTGTGCCCACACGAATTAAAATAAACAAAACATAAATACAGTTTGTGCAATATGCATATAAGAACGAATATTCAATACATGGTGTAGTACAATAAGACAAAAAAAGACAAATGTATTTAAAAGCCAACAAAATGTAGTAGAACTACATTTTTTCAAAACATAGACATAAAACGTATACAGAAAATTTTCCGGTGTATATTTCCATATTGTTACGGAAATTAAATGTATGGACAGAATATGATTTTTATATTCTCTTTCTATTGCCGTTATTTATTTGAGATAATCAGTATCGAGTTTGATCCAAATCGCAAATTTGCTCCTAGTTTAACGCAAATATTGTTTATCGTTTCTTCTATTTCATTCATTCTTATTTATAGCGTGCACATTGGAGCGTCTTTTCGAAACAATATTTTTTATACCCTACACTAAGAGTGAAAGGGTATATTCAATTTGGTACGCCGTTTGTAACACCCAGAAGGAAGCATCTCCGGTATAGCAAAGTATATATATTCTTGATCAGCATGACCTCCTGAGTCGATTTAGCGATGTCCGTCTGTATGTCTGTCCGTCTGTCTGTTGAAATCACTACTACTTAAACAATTGAAGAGTTAGAGAAATGCAACTCATAATTTAGATTACTTATATACCTACGCTGTATGTGCGAAAATCGGTCAATTGTGACCTGTGATCTGATAATTTATATTCAAATAACTCATATAAAATTTACATCTGCAGTTCAATTTTACTGTATACGTCTTAGGTAAACTTTTTTGGTAAAATATATATTGACTTCATGCTCAAATACATGGAAATAATGTTTTCCCGCGAAACGACTTGTGGTTCCCAAAAAAAAATCGAAATTCGGTACACCTAACCATTTGTAAATATGGGTATCAAATGACAGGAAATTCTGCAGCGATTGAAAGTTTGTAGTTATTTTCAGAATTTGTATACCCTGGTGACCTATATACCACTTTGAATGGTAACCGCACATATGTGTAGGGTATTTATAGTCGGCTAAGACCGACTATAATTTTGATAATCCTAACGATCATAATAACACCAAATTTAAAATTTCCCATGTGATCTAACCTTCCCAACTGTTTTTATTTATATGTTTATTTTTCACGTGCAGTTAGCCATATTATCCCAAGTTACCCATAAGAAAACGATTTTCTTTTAAAATATATGAACAATAATGAATTGAACTTACACAGAACGTACCGCATATGTGATATGGTGAACATTTACGAATTAGTTGAAAATCAATTTTGGTAGTTTATGTTTAACACTAATATTGTCAAATAACCATGGTCAAATTTACGAATTAGTGCACAATAATTTTTAATTATGTGTATATCATAAACTAATATTGTCATAAAATCTATTAAATCAGTTTTAGGGAAAGCTACTTCTTTGCATTACCAATTACGTTAACCTATATCTTCGTCATTTCATCTATATAACCGGGATTAAAATCTGTTTTGAAAAGGTACCTGGTTTGTAAATGCATTTTTATTTCTACACAAATTAATTACTTTTTAATTTTGCACCACCTGATAACATATAAAAAATAAGACCGTGTCATAATTTTATTATAATTGATTCAACCCACAATTTATCAAATTAAAGACGCTGCAATTCTTTTCATAAATTCTGAAATCATTCGTAAGATTAGCTTTGAGAAGAAAATGGATAATTGGCTCATCGCTGATTACTCAGTTATTATTTGTATGCGTCCGCAGTTGTTGAATGAGTGAGAGAAAAATGGATAATTGACTCATCACTGATTGACTCAGTTCTTATTTTTTAAAATGATTATATAAAAAACGATTACATCAATAATATTTCCATTTATTGAATGCTGTTGTCATAACATAATGGTAGTAACCATTTTCTGTACATGTTAATAACTGATTTTTATAATATTGATCAATAGACATAAACAAAATTTCAAAATTTCGTATTCAACGACGAAATATTCAAAATTAACTTTTCTAGAATTATTAATTTTGTCATTAACTGAATCATCTTAAAACGAATTTTTGCAGGAACCATATTCAGAACTGTTTTGTTCCGGTCCCATTTTTTAATAAATCCATATATCGAAAAACTATCAATCATATATCTATTAATTTTTATTAACCATCTAAAGAATTCGTTATTATTTGCAATTCTGTAGGCTTTTATAAATTTAAATTATTTAAGGCTAACACAATATATAATAAAAAAACCAAGACTAAAGGAGTCGTAACTGCGTTTGCTATTGAAAAATCCACAGATTTTATTGGATTGTTTTAAAAGAAAAATCGCTTTCATTCTTTCTTACTTTTTTTGTATTTAAAAATCGTCAGTAATAAATCACTATTGTTTATTTACAAAAAAAAACAACTGGTAATTTCATAAAAAAATCGGCTGTATTTAACGCTTTGCAACTTTGCCGCAAGCCAGGTGCTGAGCTTTTTGCCAAACGCCGCAGGAAAGCTGAAAAATGGGTGATTGATGAAACCAATGCTGGCACTCAAAGTCCGTCCGGTCTTCCAGATTATCATCAATACCAACCGAGACCAGCAACATCGCCCAGTCTTATGCCCGCCTACTCGGATGCGGGAAAACACCGTGTCCAGCTGAATATGCAGCAGGAACAACTACTCGAAAAGTATGGTAAACCTGGACTCAAAGTTGTGAAGACCCCATGGGAAGCAGCACTTGAGACCGGTTCAGCGAGTGCGGCCTTTGTTGAGGAGCACAAATTGTCGCCATATTCGAATCAACCCACACCCACAATTTCGCCGGCGCCGGCACCACAATACTTGGACAATCGTGCGTCTTCACCATATATGGGTGATAGTGGTGCCAAGGCTACTGCTACAGATTCTGCCGATAGCTACAACTACGCAGCGCAATCGTCCATGCAACAACAGGTAAATTTAATAAGAAACTACTATTTTATATTTTTTATTATTTAACATTGATGATAAACTGCAACACAAAGTCATTAGCGCAAGAACAAGAGGTTTTTAATTTTCGGTTTTTCTTTAATCAACATTCTGAATCGAAATTCAAAGTGTTTTTGAATACATTTTTTATGCGGTTCATTTACAGCTGTGTGAAAAATAATAACAGCACTCTCTTATAAATTAGGAATTCGCTTCAGACGTGCTGCAGAATATAGCAAACAATTATTAGAGTAGCTTTTTATAAAGTCGTCTTATCTTCTATATATATAAAACTCTTGGTCCGTCTGTCAGTCTGTCGGTCTGTCTGTCTGTCTGTCTGTCTGTCTGTCTGTCTGTCTGTTTGTTCCAGCATCACGTCTAAACCGCTCAACCGATTTAACTGAAATTTTGCACCAGGATACTATGGAGTCCGGAAGGTGTCATAGGCTATATATGGGCAGGATTGGACAAATGGGCGTGGCACCTCCCATACAACCTAAACTTTCAAAATGACATAACTCGGCACATACACAAGCTAAGAAGATGAAACAAAACTCAATGTATTCATTCATTAAAACTCACCACAATGAAACTCCCCACACTAAAATTCACCACACTAAAATTCACCACACTAAAACTCACCACACTAAAACTCACCACAATAAAATTCACCACACTGACTCACCACAATAAAATTCACCACACTAAAACTCACCACACTAAAACTCGCCACACTAAAACTTACCACACTAAAACTCACCACACCAAAATTCCCCTCACCTAAACTAACTACACTGAAACTCACCACTTTAAAACTCACCACACTAAAATTTCTACTGTGAAAAACTCTACGGGGAAGAATTCTACGGGAAAGAATTCTACCGGGAACAATTCTACCGGGATGAGTTCTACGGGAAGATTTCTATCGGGAAGAATTCTACCTAAGAATACAACCTAAACTTTCAAAATGACGTAACTCGGCACATACACAAGCTAAGAAGATGAAACAAAAAAATCAAATCCAAAATAAATATACAAAAGCAACCACACCACATTAAAACTCACCACACTAAAATTCACCACACTAAAATTCACCACACTAAAACTCACCACACTAAACTCACCACACTAAAACTCACCACAATAAAATTCACCACACTAACTCACCACAATAAAATTCACCACACTAAAATTCACCACACTAAAACTCACCACACTAAAACTCACCACACTAAAACTCACCACAATAAAATTCACCACACTGACTGACCACAATAAAATTCACCACACTAAAACTCACCACACTAAAACTCGCCACACTAAAACTCACCACACCACAATTCACCACACCAAAATTCACCTCACCTAAACTCACAACACTGAAACTCACCACACTAAAATTACTACTGTGAAAAACTCTACGGGGAAGAATTCTACGGGAAAGAATTCTACCGGGAACAATTCTACCCGGATGAGTTCTACGGGAAGATTTCTACCGGGAAGAATTCTACCGGGATGAGTTCTATGGGAAGATTTTTACCGGGAAGAATTCTACGTTCTATGGGAAAGAATTTTACATGGAAGATTTCTACTGGGAAGAAATCTAGGGCTTTAGGGATTAATAAAATCGCTCCATATCCTCGCATTCACAAAATCTTGGCACGAGTCGTGCACGGGTCCAGCTAGTCTATATATATAAAACTCTTGGTCCGTCTGTCAGTCTGTCGGTCTGTCTGTCTGTTTGTTCCAGCATCACGTCTAAACCGCTGAACCGATTTAAGTGAAATTTTGCACCAGGATACTATGGAGTCCGGAGGGTGTCATAGGCTATATACGGGCGGGATTGGACAAAGGGGCGTGGTACATCCCATACAACCTAAACTTTCAAAACGACATAACTCAGCACATACACAATCTAAAAAGATGAAACAAAAAACTCAAATACAAAAAAAAAACAAAAGCAAAAACACAAAAATAAAGCAAAAATCAAACACAAAAACAAAAGTAAAAGCACAAAACTTAAGCAATAACTCAAAAACAACAGAAAAATAAAAAAAAGGGTAGAAAACAAAATCAACCACATTAAAATTCACCACACTAAAATTCACCACACTAAAACTCATCACACTAAAATTCACCACACTAAAACTCACCATACTAAAATTCACCACACTCAAATTCTAACATAAAAATTCACCACACTCAAATTCACCACACTAAAGCTCAACACAATAAAATTCACCACACTCAAATTCACCACACTAAAACTCATCACACTAAAACTCACCACATTGAAACTCACCACACCAAAATTCATCACACTAAAATTCACCACACTAAAATTCACCACACTAAAATTCACCACATTAAAACTCACCACACTAAAATTCACCACACTAAAACTCACCACAAAAAAATCACCACACTAACATTCACCACACTCAAATTCACCACACTTAAATTGAACACACTAAAACACGCAACAATAAAATTGACTGCAATTAAACTCACCACACCAAAATTCACCACATTAAAACTCACCACACTAAAACTCACCACACTAAAAGTAACCACAATAAAACTTCTACTGGGAAAAACCGTACGGGGAAGAATTCTACGGGATAGAATTCTACTGGGAAGAATTATACGGGGAAGCACAATCTGAGAAAGAATTGTATATGAGAAAAGTTGTTTTAGCGGAGAATTAGTTTGGTTTTGGTTACTACATTTATAAAACCAATAAAAAATACGTCCACGGGTCCCTGAAATAAATAATTAAAATGTTATTTATTTTAATAAAATTGCTCCATAACCTTGCATTCACAAAATCTTTGCACGAGTCGTGTACGGGTCCAGCTAGTCTATATACATAAAACTCTTGGTCCGTCTGTCAGTCTGTCTGTCTGTCTGTCTGTCTGTTTGTTCCAGCATCACGTCTAAACCACTGAACCGATTTAACTGAAAATTTGTAACAGGATACTATGGAGTCCGGAGGGTGTCATAGGCTATATATGGGCGCGATGGGACAAAGGGGCGTGGTATCTCCCATACAACCTAAACATTCTAAACGACATAACTCGGCACATACACAAGCTAAGAAGATGAAACAAAACTCAATGTATTCAAATACAAAAAAAATATACAAAAGCAACCACACCACATTAAAACTCACCACAATGAAACTCCCCACACTAAAATTCACCACACTAAAATTCACCACACTAAAACTCACCACACTAGAACTCACCACACTAAAACTCACCACACTAAAACTCACCACAATAAAATTCACCACACTGAAACTCACCACAATAAAATTCACCACACTAAAACTCACCACACTAAAACTCACCACACCAAAATTCATCTCACCTTAACTCATCACACTGAAACTCACTACATAAAAACTCACCACACTAAAATTTCTACAGTGAAAACTCTACTGGGAAGAATTCTACGGGATAGAATTCTACCGGGAATTTTACATGGAAGATTTCTACTGGGAAGAAATCTAGGGCGAAATATTCTACGGGGAAGCGCAGTCTGAGAAAGAATTGTCTTTGAGAATAGTTTTTTTTGACGGAGAATTATTATTTGGTTATTATATTTATAAAACCCATAAAAACTTCCACAACGAAGCACGGGCCCCTGTGGCACGGTCCCTCGCTCCATATCTTTGAATTCACAAAATCTTGGCACGAGTGGTGCACGGGTCCAGCTAGTTTTAAATAAGTTGTTCTTGAATATGGAACATACAAATGGTTGTTTATGTAAAACGCGAAAATAAACTTAAAATACGTAAAGTTTTATATTACCGCTTTCAAAATTATACAGGATTTATCAGCTAAAATATTAACTAAAGCAAAGAATTTGAACAAACATACCAAATTAAATTAAAAAAAAAAAATCCGGCTTGCCGGATATCGTCACAATTTTAATACAGTAGTTAGCTAGTACCTGAATACATACAAAAATATATGTCGCCTAAGTGTGCAAAATTCGAAACTAAATTTGTGCAGAGGGTGAGCTATGCTCCCAATTTTAGGACAACAACGAAACAACAAGACGCGTCTGGTCATGAATACTCAATTTGAATCAATTGTTTTACAAAGTAGGTAAAATCAAAGATGTTATTATATAACTCGTGAATGTGCTCTTAACACCAGCAAAATATACATCTCTACAGAAAAAAACGTGGTTTGTCCGAAAAAACACATTTTTAAAAGGCACATCAACAATTCTATCTTAATTTTGGTGCACATAGTTCTGATAGTAAATTTATGCTATGAGTTAATTTAAAAATACAAAGCCGTTTCAATATTATGGATACAACATTTTTATTGAGAAAACAAAATTTAACATTACGTTAAAACTTTGTTTCCGATATATTATCGAGTGTGTCAAGCATGGCTGTTCATGCCAAAAAGTTACATAATACCACATTGGAATACCATGTTGGAATATTTTTAAAACCTTTGGATTACAAATAATTTCAATACTTGTATGTCTAAATTTTTAACTTATCAATAGTTTACAGTTTTTTGTAACTTTCTCAGATAGAAATTTAATATATTTTTACTAAAAACAGAAATGTAATATTTTTTGTTTATAAAATAATCCCACTGGTTTAAAATTTAATCCAATTGTATTAAAATTTGAACTCTAATAGTTTATTATTCTTTTTATTTTATAATTTTAAACCATAAATGGTTAAAATTTAAACTCAGATGGTTAATTTTTCTATTTATTTAATAATTATAAACCATAAAATGTTAACTTGTAAAACATACTTACTATATTTATTTCAGAATCACAGATTCGAATCTCTGCCAAGGCCAGGGCCAATTTTATATTTGATTTTTTCTGATTTTTTTTTTCTCTCTGATGTTTATACCCTACACTAAGGGTGAAAGGGTATATTCAGTTTGGTACGCCGCACAGTGGGGTAGTTGATTAAAAAAGTTGGGCAAAATTCTGAATTTCATGTGGATGGATAGTTGTAACACACGCTACCAGAAAACGAAATAAAAAGTGGATTCGACAAATTTTGTAGAAGTTACGCCCACTTATACTACCAAAAAAAATTTAACTAATTTAAATTGAGGTGTATGTTATGTACACCATTTAAACTTTGTATACATGAACCTGGTGACAATTCCCAATGCAAAAGTTATAGTGCTATATTTTATAAATCTTATTATAACTCTTCAAACCAATATTTAATGTACAATCTTTGATCGTGTCTTTCCACAAAAGTTATCCAATAAAGAGTTATATCTTACATACGGTCTAATAGACATTTATTCCAAATTTTATCAAAATCGAACCAGTACTTCCTAAATTACTTCCAAAAATATGAAAATAAAACCCTTTCTTAAAAACTCGATTTAATTGAAATGGCAGACGTAGGCGGAACCATTCTTATTTGTATGTAAAACTTAATACATTTTTCTTTCGATTAATACTAAATTTGGAGAGATGTTTTTCTATACCATCAAAGAAAACCAATTTTCAATTATTACATTGAAAAAAAAAATAATAATTTGAAACAATATTTTAAAAACTTCTTTAAAACATAAACGTATATTATATAAAAATATTAATTATATTAATTTCAAGGGGAAATATCCCTTAAAAAAATTGCATGTAACATTTTATATTATGTTACCACGCTCCAACATAATATAATAGTTTTAGATATAACTAATTCAAATTAATGGTAACCATTTTTTTTTAACTCTTACTTTGGTGCTAAAATTCCACAACTTCGCTTCAATTAATATATATTAAAATGTGCCACAAATCATTTAAGGTATCTCAAGATGTACATTTTTTTGAGCTGAGATGAAGTTGACGAAATTGACTTTTGGCCAGGTTTTTTACTCAAATACCCCAATGAGCGTCGTTTGTAACACCCAGAAGGAAGCAGATCCGGAAAGGAAAAGTATATATACTCTTGATCAACATGACCTCCTGAGTCGATTAAGCGATCTCCCTCTGTCCGTATGTCCGTCTGTCTGTTGAAATCCCTACTAAAAAAAAATGAAAAATTGAAGAGATTGATCAATGAAATGAATTTGGATTATATATCGTCGTTGTAGAACGAAAAGTCACCAAATACATTTTTATGAAAAACTTAAATTTCGAGTTTGTTAATTAATATTATAAAAAGTAATTAATGCATTTTTAAACCCTACACTAAGAGTGAAAGGGTATATTCAGTTTGGTATATTCAGTATTGATATCATGCTCAAATACATGATAATAATGTTTTCCGGCGAAAAGACTTGTGGTTCACAAAAAAAAAATCGAAATTCGGTACACCTACCCATTTGTAAATATGGGTATCAAATGAATGGAAATTCTTCAGCGATTGAATGTTTTCAGGATTCGTATACCCTGGTGACCTACATATGTGTAGGGTATTTATAGTCGGCTTAGACTGAATATAATTTTGATAATCCTAACTATCATAATTACACCAACTTTAAAATTTCCCATGTGATCTAACCTTCCCAACTGGGTAAAGTTGGAATATCTTTCCGTGTGGGAAAAAAATATTAAAAAAGTAAAAAATTGACAGATTTATAAAGATTTTTGTAAATGAATATTTGGCATTTTGAAAATATATTTGGTGACTTCTCGTTCTACATCGACGAAATATATATTTATTTATATCTGTACGCAGTCAGAACTAGAAAATTTTGGAATATATGTTATTGTATTTTAAATTAAGATCTATTAAAAACAGTTTGTTCTGATCCAAATTAAATGATATCTTAAAAATTATTTTAAGACAATGTACTTTTTTGTACAATTATGCCTAAAATTCATATTTAATTATTAATGCGACATATGCATGTCATAATCTATGTTCTTGTAATAATCCTATTAATATAATAAATCTGTTTGTTCGTTTGTACGTTTGTACGTTTGTTCCGCTTCTTCGTCTGAACGGCTGATCCGATTTCCATGAAATTTTTACCACAGATTCGGTATGGTCTGGAAGGAATTATAGGCTATATATGGGCGGGATTGGACAAAGAGGCGTGGCACCTCCCATACAACCTAAACTTTCAATGCGATATAACTCGGCACTTTCACCACCTACGAACATGAAACAAAAAACTCAAATACAAAAAAAAAAATAAAAACAAAAAAGCAAAAGCACAAAACAAAACAAAAGCAAAAATACAAAAACAAAAGCAATCACGTTTGTTCCGCTTCTCCGTCTAAACGGCTGATCCGATTGTCTTGAAATTTTTACCACAGATGCAGTATGGTCTGGAAGGAATGATAGGCTATATATGGGCGGGATTGGACAAAGAGGCGTGGCACCTCCCATACAACCTAAACTTACATACGATATAACTCGGCACTTTCACCAGCTACGAACATGAAACAAAAAACTCAAATACAAAAAAAAAAATTAAAAACAAAAAAGCAAAAGCACAAAACAAAAGCAAAAATACAAAAACAAAAGCAATCACGTTTGTTCCGCTTCTCCGTCTAAAGGGCTGACCCGATTTTCTTGAAATTTTTACCACAGATGCGGTATGGTCTGGAAGGAATGATAGGCTATATATGGGCGGGATTGGACAAAGAGGCGTGGTACCTCCCATACAACCTAAACTTACAATACGATATAACTCGGCACTTTCACCACCTACGAACATGAAACAAAAAACTCAAATACAAAAAAATAAAAACAAAAAAGCAAAAGCACAAAACAAAACAAAAGCAAAAATACAAAAACAAAAGCAATCACTTTTGTTCCGCTTCTCCGTCTAAACGGCTGATCCGATTATTTTGAAATTTTTACCACAGATGCAGTATGGTCTGGAAGAAATGATAGGCTATATATGGGCGGGATTGGACAAAGAGGCGTGGCACCTCTCATGCAACCTAAACACGATATAACTCGGCACTTTCACCAGCTACGAACATGAAACAAAAAACTCAAATACAAAAAAAAGATTTAAAAACAAAAAAGCACAACACAAAACAAAAGCCAACATACAAAAACAAAACCAATCACATAAAACCACAATCCAAACTAAATGAAAAACAAAAAAAGGAAAGAAAAACAAACTCACCACACTAAAACTAACCAAACTGAAACTCACCACACTAAAATTCACCCTTAAATTAACCACATTAAAACCCACCACAATATAATTCACCACACTAAAACTCACCACACTAAAATTCACCACACTAAAACTCTTCGCACTAAAACTCACCACACTAAAACTCACCACACTAAAACTCACCACACAAAAACTCACCACACTAAAACTCACCACACTAAAATTCACCACACAAAAACTCACCACACTAAAACTCACCACACTAAAACTCACTACACTTAAACTCACCACACTAAAACTCACCACACTAAAACTCACCACACTTAAACTCACCTCACAAAAATTCAACACACTAAAACTCACCACACCAAAACTCACCACACCAAAACTCACCACACTAAAACTCACCACACTAAAACTCAACACACAAAATCTCACCACACTAAAACTCACCACACTAAAATTCACCACACTAAAACTCACCACACTTAAACTCACCACACTAAAACTCACCACACTTAAACTCACCACACAAAAATTTAACACACTAAAACTCACCACACTAAAATTCACCACACTAAAACTCACCACACTAAAACTCACCACACAAAAATTTCACCACATTAAATTCACCACACTAAAACTCACCACACTAAAACTCACCACACTTAAACTCACCACACTAAAACTAACCACACAAAAATTCAACACACTAAAATTCACCACACTTAAACTCACCACACTAAAATTTCACCACACTAAAACTCACCACACTAAAACTCACTACACTAAAATTTCACCACATTAAAATTCACCACTTTTAAACTCACCACATTAAAACTCACTACACTCAAATTTCGATACACTAAAACTCACCACACTAAAACTCACCGCACTAAAATTCACCACACTAAAACCCACCACACTATAATTAACCACACTAAAACTCACCACCCTAAAATTCACTACACTAAAACTCACCACAATAAAATTCATCACATTAAAATTCATCACACTAAAACTCACCACAATAAAAATCACCACACTAAAACTCGCTACACTAAAACACGCCACAATAAAACACGCCACATTAAAATTCACCACACTAAAACCCACCACACTATAATTGACCACTAAAACTCACCACACTTAAAAACACCACACCTAAACTCACCACACTCAAATTCACCACACTGAAACTCACCACACTAAAACTCACCACACCAAAACCAACCACAATTAAACTCACCACTCCAAAATTCACCACATCTAAACTCACCACACCGAAACTTACTACATTAAAACCCACCACACTAAAACTTCTACTGGGAAAAACTCTACGGGGAAGAATTCTACGGGAAAGAATTCTACCGGGAACAATTCTACCGGGATGAATTCTACGTTGAGAATTCTACGGGAAAGCGTTCTATGTGGATTTTCCGGGAAGATTTCTACTAGGAATAATTCTGCGGAGAAGCGCAATCTGAGAAAAAATTGTCTTTGAGAAAAGTTGTTTTGGCGGAGAATTATTTGGTTACCACATTTATAAAACCAATAAAAAAATTTCAACAGCTAAACACGGGCCCCTCATATAAATAATAAAATGTTTTTTATATTAATAAAATTGCTCCATATCTTTGAATTCAGAAAATCTTGGCACGAGTCGTGCACGGGTCCAGCTATAAATAATAAAAATGTTTTTTTATATTAATTAAATCGCTCCATATCTTTGAATTCACAAAATCTTGGCACGAATCGTGCACGGGTCCAGCTAGTATATAATATAATAATAGTTTGGCACTACAGCTCTATAAGAACTTAGGCCGAGCTCTCTCACCATTTTGAGCTGTGCGTGTTATATTTGTACTCAAAGTGGTGGGACCTACAGTTTATTGCCGAATCCGAACGGCGGGTGAGAGCTTTTCATAGGCAATTTTTTACTCTCGTAGGTTTGCCGTTTACTGACGAGAGGTAGCGCAAAAAATGTGTCTAGTGTTTGAAAAATTTTAATTTAATCCAATTTTATCAAAATTTTAACTCAAATTGTTTATTTTTCAGTTTATTTAATAATTTTAAACCATAAAAGGTTAAATTGTAAATCATACTTACTAAAAATTTTTAAAAAAACTGATTCCAGAAGAACAGTGTTACCATATGAAAACACACTTTTATCACAGAACATGTTCATATTCACCTTTTAAGATTTATCATATTTTGCTATTCTCGTTTTGTGATAAAATAAAATATGCTGTCAAAATTTTTTCATATGAAAATAAATTTATCACTAAATTTGGGTTCGTTTAATTTAGAGTTTGATATTTGATTTCAAATGTGCGAAGTGATGATGGTATAAAATCAAAATAGAGGAAAAACTGATGCTCTGAAAGAGTTTAAAATAACACTTCTTGACAAGAAGAGAATAAATGTTCCTATGCGCATTTTATACACTAATTCCATATTATTCGCGGGTAGTAATTTTAATTGCTTACTCAGTTTTTTTTCAGTATGGTCTGGAAGAAATGATAGGCTATATATGGGCGGGATTGGACAAAGAGGCGTGGCACCTCTCATGCAACCTAAACACGATATAACTCGGCACTTTCACCAGCTACGAACATGAAACAAAAAACTCAAATACAAAAAAAAGATTTAAAAACAAAAAAGCACAACACAAAACAAAAGCCAACATACAAAAACAAAACCAATCACATAAAACCACAATCCAAACTAAATGAAAAACAAAAAAAGGAAAGAAAAACAAACTCACCACACTAAAACTAACCAAACTGAAACTCACCACACTAAAATTCACCCTTAAATTAACCACATTAAAACCCACCACAATATAATTCACCACACTAAAACTCACCACACTAAAATTCACCACACTAAAACTCTTCGCACTAAAACTCACCACACTAAAACTCACCACACTAAAACTCACCACACAAAAACTCACCACACTAAAACTCACCACACTAAAATTCACCACACAAAAACTCACCACACTAAAACTCACCACACTAAAACTCACTACACTTAAACTCACCACACTAAAACTCACCACACTAAAACTCACCACACTTAAACTCACCTCACAAAAATTCAACACACTAAAACTCACCACACCAAAACTCACCACACCAAAACTCACCACACTAAAACTCACCACACTAAAACTCAACACACAAAATCTCACCACACTAAAACTCACCACACTAAAATTCACCACACTAAAACTCACCACACTTAAACTCACCACACTAAAACTCACCACACTTAAACTCACCACACAAAAATTTAACACACTAAAACTCACCACACTAAAATTCACCACACTAAAACTCACCACACTAAAACTCACCACACAAAAATTTCACCACATTAAATTCACCACACTAAAACTCACCACACTAAAACTCACCACACTTAAACTCACCACACTAAAACTAACCACACAAAAATTCAACACACTAAAATTCACCACACTTAAACTCACCACACTAAAATTTCACCACACTAAAACTCACCACACTAAAACTCACTACACTAAAATTTCACCACATTAAAATTCACCACTTTTAAACTCACCACATTAAAACTCACTACACTCAAATTTCGATACACTAAAACTCACCACACTAAAACTCACCGCACTAAAATTCACCACACTAAAACCCACCACACTATAATTAACCACACTAAAACTCACCACCCTAAAATTCACTACACTAAAACTCACCACAATAAAATTCATCACATTAAAATTCATCACACTAAAACTCACCACAATAAAAATCACCACACTAAAACTCGCTACACTAAAACACGCCACAATAAAACACGCCACATTAAAATTCACCACACTAAAACCCACCACACTATAATTGACCACTAAAACTCACCACACTTAAAAACACCACACCTAAACTCACCACACTCAAATTCACCACACTGAAACTCACCACACTAAAACTCACCACACCAAAACCAACCACAATTAAACTCACCACTCCAAAATTCACCACATCTAAACTCACCACACCGAAACTTACTACATTAAAACCCACCACACTAAAACTTCTACTGGGAAAAACTCTACGGGGAAGAATTCTACGGGAAAGAATTCTACCGGGAACAATTCTACCGGGATGAATTCTACGTTGAGAATTCTACGGGAAAGCGTTCTATGTGGATTTTCCGGGAAGATTTCTACTAGGAATAATTCTGCGGAGAAGCGCAATCTGAGAAAAAATTGTCTTTGAGAAAAGTTGTTTTGGCGGAGAATTATTTGGTTACCACATTTATAAAACCAATAAAAAAATTTCAACAGCTAAACACGGGCCCCTCATATAAATAATAAAATGTTTTTTATATTAATAAAATTGCTCCATATCTTTGAATTCAGAAAATCTTGGCACGAGTCGTGCACGGGTCCAGCTATAAATAATAAAAATGTTTTTTTATATTAATTAAATCGCTCCATATCTTTGAATTCACAAAATCTTGGCACGAATCGTGCACGGGTCCAGCTAGTATATAATATAATAATAGTTTGGCACTACAGCTCTATAAGAACTTAGGCCGAGCTCTCTCACCATTTTGAGCTGTGCGTGTTATATTTGTACTCAAAGTGGTGGGACCTACAGTTTATTGCCGAATCCGAACGGCGGGTGAGAGCTTTTCATAGGCAATTTTTTACTCTCGTAGGTTTGCCGTTTACTGACGAGAGGTAGCGCAAAAAATGTGTCTAGTGTTTGAAAAATTTTAATTTAATCCAATTTTATCAAAATTTTAACTCAAATTGTTTATTTTTCAGTTTATTTAATAATTTTAAACCATAAAAGGTTAAATTGTAAATCATACTTACTAAAAATTTTTAAAAAAACTGATTCCAGAAGAACAGTGTTACCATATGAAAACACACTTTTATCACAGAACATGTTCATATTCACCTTTTAAGATTTATCATATTTTGCTATTCTCGTTTTGTGATAAAATAAAATATGCTGTCAAAATTTTTTCATATGAAAATAAATTTATCACTAAATTTGGGTTCGATTTCAAATGTGCGAAGTGATGATGGTATAAAATCAAAATAGAGGAAAAACTGATGCTCTGAAAGAGTTTAAAATAACACTTCTTGACAAGAAGAGAATAAATGTTCCTATGCGCATTTTATACACTAATTCCATATTATTCGCGGGTAGTAATTTTAATTGCTTACTCAGTTTTTTTTTCTTTTTTGTTTAATTTTGTTCAAATTGCAATCAAAGTTGTAGACTCTTTTCAAGTTATTGAAGTTTATTAAAAAAATAGAAGAGTTAGAAAAAATAGTAATTTTAATAATTAGTTTGGGCTAACTAAATCCTAATTACTTAAATATATGTGATTCATATAGGAGAAATCAAAATGAGTATTAACAGTATATTGTTGATATCCAAAGGAATATAGAAAGCAGCTAATGCATAATGCGGCTTATGATTCGATGGAATCCGACATATTTATTGAAAATAGTTTTCTAACATATATTAAGTAAATATACATCTAAATTGTGAATTTGTAAAGGTTTTTATCATATCAGAAGAACAAAGGGCATTAACGATATAATTGTCTAAAATGTCCGCAAAACATTTGTACATATAGTGATGATTATAAGAAGGTGCAAGAACAAGATATGGTTCCTGCCCAATACATTTAGGTCCGAGGCACTTTTTCCGATTTTTTTTTATTGTGTTTCTCCCTTATTTTTGAAATGAAAAAACACATGTTTCGCCGCATAATGCATGCATCGCTCATATTTGCGTCATAATTTGAGTAACAAATGCATTAAAACTTGCATAAAAACAATTATTAGAATAATTTAAGAGTGTACGAGAATTATAAAAATAAAATAATTAAAATAATATAATAAAAATATATTATTTTTAAAATAATATAAATATTTTTTAATCTTTTTTTACAAAATCAAATCCGTATTTTCAATCTTTTTCAGTATTAATTGTAATCCCGTAGGATTACATGCAAAGTAATACAACATGTAATACATTGTAATGCAAAGAGGTATTACAAACTTTTTTAATCTTTTAGGATTATTTCAATTTAATCTTTTTTTGGTCGAGACATATATACAATCCAAAAAAAGTTTATAAAATAACCCAATATTTTTTAAACCCTTCTTTGGATTCCAGATGATTTCAATACTTTTATGTCTAATTTTTAAACTTATTAATAGTTTACACCCATTTTTAAACTTTATCAGATTGAAATTTAATATATTTTTTATTAAACATGGAAATGTAATGTTTTTAGTTTAATAAATAATCCCAGTGCACAGTGTGATATTTTCATAATCTAGGTGGACATAAATCGAATTTTAAAGTAACAGACTTGAAATTTTTTATAGAGAAGTTTTCTTGAAATAAAAACTTCTCCACAAAAAAATGGCGTGGTCAGACAACTGACACGCCCTCTTCCCTTAGTAAAAAATATGTAACACAATACATATTTGGCAAAAATTCTTCTACAACTGAAATAAAAATGATATATTTTCAGAATTTAGGCATTAGATGTCATTTTTCATGAATATTCCAATGTCCTTTTTCAAGGATATTCACAAAAATGCAAAAAACGTATTTTTAGGAATACTCTTGCTTAGTAGGCGTTAAAATGCAAAGTCAACTAAATATTTCTTAAATCTAAAATATGTATAGAATCCCACATATCAAGTGTTGTTTCAATTTCCAAAATTATTATCTGAGATCTTGAGATATGATTAAAAAAAAAGCGAATTATTTTAATTGTTACGATTTTTTTTCGAAAATATTTTAATGTGAGTAGTAAGTAGTATGTAGTAAAAATTAATCTTTAATCAATAATATGAATTCCAAATATTTATTTCCACTGGTAGTTGCCTCAGAATTGTTGCATTATAATTGTTAAATGCAAATCGTGCTAAATAAAAGATATGCATTCCACGAAAAAACGTTTTTTTTTTATTTTAAATGCATTTTGAATGTAAAAATATTTATTTTTTTTAAATTCAAAAAATGAGTATATATTTATTAGAGCTGCATCAAAAAAATTTCATTATTCCTTCTACCGGAACGGTGAAAAATCTCCGTACAAAACTGCATGTCCTTCCCCGCTCAAAATAATAGACAAAACAAAAAAAAAAAAATCAGCAGAATACCATCAGATATGACTACACTTTTGCAAATTTTGAATAAAATTGGAGATATATTTTTGGGTACGTATAAGAAATAATGTCACATATCAAACAGAGTTCGGTTTTGACCAACCTTTATACTAAATGTAATCTGAAAAGGGAACAATGTGGAACATTTTACTAATATCTCTTTGAATTGCAAATATTACAATTTAAATACGATTTTATAAGTCATATATTAAGTTTTGATTTGAGCGCAAACTAAATAATTTAAATAAAAATGCTTATACAACAAATTCAACTTATTTAATGGCTTAAAAAGTTTGTATTCTCAAAAATGGAAAACACTTCAACTTGTAAAGCATGGATGTGATCTGAAGACACGAATACTAGCTTATTTAAACAATTTTACGTTTGAAAATTTTATCAAGTTTATTTGAAGTTTTCGTAGAAATCATATTTTTTAATTTTATTTCATGTTCATTTTTCGGCTTAATGAGACATTTTTCTACTAAATATGTGAAAAAGAAATCAATTGAAAATACTTTTTTTTTGCATTTTGTCCCCCAAGATATGAAAAATATCACACTGTGCAGTGGTTTAAAAATTTAAATGTCATCCAATTATATTAAAATTCAAACTCAAATAGTTTATTTAATATATTTAAACCATTAAGGGTTTAAAATTTAAATTCAAATAGTTTATTCTCAGTTTATTTAATAATGTTGTTTTTGTAAAAAAAGTTTAAAAAAATGTATATTATTTTATAAATAATACATGGTTTAAATTTTTTTTTAATTATTTTTTCTTCCCTTTTTTTGTATTTTCTTTTTTTGTTATTAATTTCAATAGCTAGTAGTATTATTAATGTGACAAAAGTTGGTTGCTTTATTATTTATTTATCTGTGAATAAATTTTTTCATAATTCGTAAGTAACAATTAAAAAAAAAAAAAAATCAGAAAAAAAAAAAAATTGCCCTGGCCGAGATTCGAACCTGCGATTCGCAAATAAATTTATTTGAAATCATCTGCAATCCAAAGAAGGGTTTAAAAAATATTCCAACATTTTTTACCGTGTAATATTATTTTTCATAATTGTTCTTTTATATTTATATTTAATTCTTGTACACTTTACACGGTAAAAAATGTTGGAATATTTTTTAAACCTTTGGATTACAGATGATTTCAATACTTTTATGTCTAATTTTTAAACTTACCAATAGTTTACACCCATTTTTAAACTTTTTCAGATTGAAATTTAATATATTTCTTATTAAACATGGAAATGTAATTTTTTTTAGTTTATAAAATAATCCAAATAGTTTAAAAATTTTAATTTAATCCGATTGTATTAAAATTTAAACTTAAAAAGTTTATTTGTCTGTTTATATAATAATTTTAAACCAAAAAGGTTTAAAATTTAAACTCAAATAGTTTGTTTTTCTGTATATTTAATATGTTTAAACCTTAAAGGTTTAAACTCAAATAGTTTAATCTCAGTTTATTTAATAATTTTAAACCATAAAAGATTAAATTGTAAACCATACTTACTAAATTTAGTTCAGAATCGCAGGTTCGAATCTCGGCCAGGGCAATTTTTTTTCTAATTTTTTTTTTATTCTTTCTGATTTTTTTTTTTTTTAATTGTTACTTACGAATTATGAACAAATTTATTCAAATATAAAAAAATAATAAAGCAACCAACTTTTGTCACATTAATAATACTTTTAGCTATTGAAATTAATAACAAAAAAAAGAAAATAAAAAAAGTGAAGAAAAAATAATTAAAAAAAAAATTAAAAAAAAAATTTAAAAACAATATTTAAAAAATAAATAAAAAAAAACATAAAAAAAAAAAATAGGACAACGGCCGGGATTCAAACCTGTGATAATGTCGCCATGTTAGTAACATTCACACCAGTGCGACAATGGCGCATAATTATAATAAAGCATACTTTAAGAAAGAAAAAGCTCACTTTTTCAAAAAGTCTACTTTATGTTAATCATAGTCGAGTTAACATCAACTTTATATGATAAAGTATACTTTAAATTTGAAGTCACCCAAAGCCGCATTTCGAATAAAAAATGTTTCGTGTGCAAGATATAAATAGAGATTTTTAAATAACTAGTGACATGGATTTATTGAAAATGACAAAAGAATATAAATAAAGAATTGACCCCTTTGATCTCGAAGAAGATACGTTTTATTCACGGTATGGATTTGATAAGCCCACAGCTCGGTTTATTATTGAAACATTGAATATCGATCATCCTAGTAATAATAGGGGACTTCCAATCCCAATAAACATACAAGTACTCTGTACTTTGCGTTTTCTTGGTAGAAATGTTCATCAAAGTGATATTGGTATGTTAAAATAGTCGAAATATTTAGGTTAATAAATAATGTTTGTTCATTTATAAACAGCTGATTTACACGGAATGTCTCAAGCTACAGTTGGAAGAGAAATAAAAGATATAACGAAAAGAATAGCTTTGTTACTTCCACATTCTTCGATTTCCTAGCCGTGAAGAATTTTCTGAAATAAAAAGAAAATTTTATCAAATAGCTCGCTTTCCACTGCTGTTTTAATTTTAAGATTTCTCGGTCAAATCCAGATGTCAGCATATCATTTTTAATGGCCATCTGGCCACAAGCATCCTTCAATTATATTTTTCCAATTTTTTTTTATTAGTTTTTTATACTTTTGTATACATTTTTTAATTTATGGGGATATAAGACGTAAATTTCTGATATGTGAATAATATTCCGAGGGTGGGGTATGCAATTAAATATCCCGCATTAATATCCCAATCAAAGGTGTAGGGTATTCCATAGTCGGGCCCGACCGACTATAAAATCCGCCCCACGTGACCGAACTTACCCATGTGACCTAACTTTCCCAACTCGTTTTCTATTATTTTTATATATTTGTTTATGAACTCCCGTAAACAATATTTCTCCACTGCGGGCCAGTTGTGTTCTCTTTCGCGTTTTGATTCCTACATACAAAAATTTTATAATATATTTAATTATTAATATTGATATATAACTTACTTTATTGCATCGGCCATTTATTTTTTTTTATTATAATTCTGAAAATTTTTTAATTTTATAAAATTTCAAACTAATCGTTCCTAAAATTCTTAACGAATAGCTAATTTTGACACACATTGTAATAGCTTGCATGTATAAGGTCGTTTCTTCTTAGCAATGACTACTATTTTGTCTATGATTACCAAAAAAATAAAGTCGACTTTTAAAATAAAGTTTTATACTTTCAAAAGTCGACTTTAACTTGGGACTATGATTATGCGCCAATATGTTTAAATAGCTCTAATAGTAAATGACAGTAAAGGTAGTTGGCAGTATGTTAGAAGATCTGTAGGGGACAAGCTGTGCACTGATGACATGAAAATAATTTCGAAAGAGACGAAAAATAATTAAAGAGTGTACAAAGAGTTATTAATTATAAAAATAAAGTAATAATGAAAATAATAAAAATATATTATTTATAATATAAAATATATATTTTTTAAACTTTTTTTACAAAAAAAATCCGTATTTTCAATCTTTTTCAGCATTAATTTTAATCACAACATGTATTACAATGTAATGCATAGAGGTATTACAAACTTTTTTTAATCTTTTAGGATTATTACAATTTAATCTTTTTTTGGTCGAGGCATATATACAATACAAAAAAGTTTAAAAACTAACACAATATTTTTAACCGTGTAATTTACAATTTAACCTTTCTTCATCTTCAGTTCCTTGGGACATAGGGCATCAACTACACCTACACGCCATCGTCTACGGTTTTTGGCAATTGCCTTTAACTCGCTCCAACATTTCCGAGTTTCTTAGCCCCTTTATCGACTGATCTTCTCCATGTTTCTCGCCCGGGATTTCTAACACCACCTCCCATTGGGTTCCACTTCATGGCTTTTCGAGCAATGCTGCTGTCGTCTTTTCGGAGTGTATGGCCAATCCATCTCCATTTTTGTTTCCTTATATGATCGTCAATTGAATCCAAGAGTGCTCTGCGAAGCAATTCTCTATTTTCTATGATGTTGGACCAATATATATGAAATATGTTTTGCAGGCAACGATTGACGAACACTTGGAGTCGCGTGGTAATGAATTTGGTAACCTTCCATTTATTATTTTTAATCCGGCAAAACACGACTCGAATTCAAGCGACAGTACCATTCTATCCAGTTCTGGAGTTGTATGCGCCAGGAATCAAACGTCGTCCGCGTAATCCAGATGTTGTAGTCGGCTAAACATATCCCACCGCACTCCACATTACGGGTGTGGGTGCATGGCCGCACTTAACACATCACGAATGACTAAAAGGAATAGTATTGGTGAAAGCACACATCCTTGGCGAACGCCGCTGTTGATTCCGAACTGTTCAGACAACTTTCCCTTATGCAGCACGCGGCATTTTGCATCTTCATGCATCTACATTTTTACTCGTTCGTCGTCTGTCCGTCGTCTATTTAAATTATTTGTGTTAAAATTCGTGCAAAGTCCAGTGTCGTCTTTTAATAGTTGCAAAATAAAATAATAAATATAAATAATAAATAAAAGCGCAAACAATAAACCAAACAAATTAAACCCACAAACACAACAACAACAATAAACCAAAACCGGTTTCGTCTACCGCTGGCTGCTGAGTTGCTGCACTCGCAACAACTCAGTATGTGTCCATCCATAGGCCTCAAATAATGGCACTATGTGAGACCCAGGTTCATGAGGGTACAGATCCACTGGATTTTCATGTGCCTGGTTATCACCTGTTGCCATTATTCTCTGCCCATAGGGGCCTTGCTCTATTTATTCGAAGTGACGTTGCGTATCAACTGCAGCAACAGCATAGTGTGTCGGATAACGAATTTAATACAACTTGGGTTAAATTCAAAATCCAAACACACATCATGCTCTTGTGCTTTCTTTATGGGAGTCCGAATCTAGATAGGGTTTCCACCTGTAATAAGCTGGATGCCTTATCTGATTCGATCTCAAATATATTGGAGCAATTTCCAGGCAGTGAAATTGTTGTTGCGGGCGATTTTAATGTGCACAACGCCACTTGGTTGAGCCACTCGGGTCTTCCAACACAGGAGAGTTGTTATGTTGAGCTGTTTGCAGAGTGCAATCAACTCATTCAATTGGTGAAAGAACCGACGTACCTTCCACGCGTCGGAGGGCAAAGCCCAAAAGTCCTAGACCTTTTTCTGACTTCACATCAAGAAAAATATGATGTAAAAGTCCTTGCACCTCTTGGTAACTCCGACCACTGTACTGTTTCCGCTGAGTTTTCGTATTCTAGTTTACGCGCCTCTTCGATTAAAGCCCCGAAGAGGACTGTATGGCTTTACGAAAAACCAAATTGGGTTGCGTTAAATGATTTTTTTCGTAACTTTAATTGGAAATTGTGTTTCGCTGACAGAGGCATAAATGCCGCGACTACAATGGTACAAAATATTATTTTATTAGGTATGCGGTCCTTCATACCTTCTAAAAAAATTAGCATTAAACCCAAGGACCACTCATGGTTTAATGAGACTTGCAGGATTGCAGTCAGGTCGAAAGAGGAAGCCTTTCAGACTTGGCGTTCTAACAAGAATGCTGATACTGAAAGACTTCGTATACAGGCTAGGAATCGCTGTAATGCCGTGATCTTGCGCGAAAAGTTTCTTCACGAACAAAACGCGCGCAAAAAGGTCCTACTCTTTCACAGGGGTAGTAAAAATTTCTGGTCATTTGTAAAAAGGGTGAAGAATCAGACGACATCGTCTACTCCAACTCTTAGTATGAATGGCCAGACCTTCACTGACCCGGTTGATAAAGCTAATCTCTTGGCAGAATTATTTGCAAATAATTCAACGCTCCCAGATAGTAATCAACCACTGCCTGTCGTCGATTTTGTTTCTTCTGCAATGCCAGAGATACCTTTTCGAACTCGGGCAGTTAAAAAGGTTTTAGCAAACCTCAACATTAACAAAGCCTCTGGGTCAGATGGCATATCTGCCCATGTGTTGAAGAAGTGCGCGTCAACGCTGGTTTGTCCGTTGCGTAACCTTTTCAACATCTCCTACACGACAGGAGTTTTTCCATCTTGATGGAAGGTTGCCAATGTCCAGCCAGTTCCGAAAAAGGGCGAGGCCACGAACCCTGCCAATTACCGACCCATTGCAATATGCTCTGCACTCTCCAAGGTAATGGAGAGCGTAATTAACTTCCACCTTGTGAACTATCTTGAGCACAACGACAATACGGTTTCCGTAGGACCAGATCCACAGGTGACTTGATGGCGGTCCTCTCCGAAAAGTGGAATAATTGTGTTCACCTTTTCGGGGAGAGCAAGGCTGTTGCTCTCGATATTTCCAAGGCTTTTGATCGAGTGTGGCATAAAGCCCTCGTTTTAAAACTAATTGCATTTGGTGTAGGTGAATCTTTTACTCGATGGATATCGAGTTTTCTTCAGGGTCGTTCTATACGAGTTGCGATGGATGGTGTTTTTTCAGAACAACATTCCACCAATTCTGAAGTTCCGCAGGGTTCCTTCCTATCCCCGTCCCTATTTCTGGTATTTATCAATGACCTTCTGTCATTGACCCAGAACCCAATTCATTCCTTTGCAGATGACAGTAACATTTGTCATTCATACTCGTTCAACAAGCGCCCAAACTCTTTGGAGATTGAGAGTAAAAGACGCACTATGAATGACACGCTCAATAATGACCTTAAATCAATCTCCGAGTGAGGTGTTGCAAACAGAGTAGATTTTAATGCAAGCAAGACCCAATGTTGTCTGTTATCTCACAAAAGAATGGATTCACCCCTCAATATGGGTGCTGTGGATATTGCGCAGTCAGCTGCTCTTGACGTTCTGGGCATATCAATTCAATGTGATCTACGTTGGAATGATCACATATTTAATGTGTCGAAAGAAGCTGCCAAGTGCCTCGGTTTTTTAAAACGGTGTAAAACATGCTTCACTCCTGCTGACCTGCGTACTGTCTACACCACCTATATTCGGCCTAAAATGGAATTCAATTCGCACATTTGGGCAGGAGCTTCAAAATCCTCCTTGGAGTTCCTGGACCGAATTCAACAACGTGCGATATATTTGATAGGGGATGAAAATATCTCATCGTCTATTGGTTCTCTTGAGCACCGAAGGACCGTTGGGTGTGTAAGCCTGTTTTATAGGTATTACAACGGTAAGTGTTCGAGTGAAATACATGGCCTGATTCCACCAGGTCGTATGTTTTCTCGTTCTACTCGGGCATCAAATCAAGCCCATCCCTTCGTAGTCCACTCGACTCGACAGAACCACGCATTATAGAGATAATTCGTTCGTTCGTCGCACGACACGTTTGTGGAACAATCTCCCTGCGTCCGTTTTTCCCGACATTTTTGATATTGGCAAGTTCAAAACAAACATTCGCCGCCACTACTCCATCTTTCCCCCCTCCATTTAACCTATCATCCCTTCTTACGATCAACACCTTGCATGAATAGGGGGCATCCCCTGAGCGTTGGTTAATTTGTAATAAAAAAATGCGGTTATTTACGTTGAGTTGGGGGAGATGTGTAGCAAATTGCGTCACATCCTCATTTAACATGTGGTTGAGTACAGAGAAGAAATGATTCATCCACCTGGTTTGTTCTTCCTCATCCGTTAGCAACAAGTGACCGTCAATTGTTTTAATTGGACGATTGACAGTTGAAGGGTGGCTATTCATCAGCTGCTTCGCAATTTTATACAAACCGCTAATGTTGTCTATATTGGCGGCATTTTTGGCTGCTTGAGCCAACTAATCTATGTGGTTACACTTATCCCGCCTTATGTTGCGCTTGACTTCACGCTGCTTCTCGCGGTACTGGATAGTAAGTGCTTTTTTCTGACCCTCTGTGTTGGTAGAGACAACGCGCGCTTTTAAAACGAGACATTCTTGGATAGATTCCCAGGTATTATCAGACATTAAAGGCCGATGGCCACGACGGGGTTGACCGATGGCAGCATCTACAGCGTTGCGAAAGATTGAATTGATCGCTTCCCAATGCTGTGTAACGGTTCCTGGCGACGTGGCAGTGATGCTTACTCGCTCATCTACCTGTTGCCTAAAGCTAGCTGCAACGACTGGGTTTAGCAATCGTTCGGTAAAATATCTTTTGCTGCGGCCGTTCGGAGTCGCACTGTGACTACCATAAGATAATAGTCGAAGGTCGAACAGGCACCCTCGAAAAGGTCTGGATACGATGTGGTCAATTAGGTACGACCTGTCGAAGACAACCTGGTAAGCTTGTGACACGAACCTTTCACCATTATCGTTTAGATCACCAAGACCATGCTTACCGATGACATGTATAAGCAGCGAGTTGTTCTTTAAAATTTTTGCGTTCAGGTCACCCATTACAAAAATAATGTCACCGCGTGGATTGTTGTTACATGCATTGCTCAGCTGGCTATAAAAGTCGTCCTTTGCAGTTGCTTCCGCATTTTCGGTGGGGGCATAGCATTGTATGATCGTGATATTTCCAACTTTACTACGAAAACGCGCAGACATAAGTCGATCGGATATTGGAACCACGATATCAAACTCCGGAAAGAGGCAGGTGTAAGAAGAAGACCTACGCCTCACTCGTGTTTTGAACCTTCATCATTTCCAGAGTATATAAATACTGACCGGGCAGTTGGTGAGTTGTACGTGCCGCTTCCTTGCCAGAGTGACTCGCTTATTCCAAGTATATCGATGTTGTAGCGTAGAAACTCATGCTCAATTTGTAGGAATTTGGCATTCTGATTGCTCTGAATACCGTCATCCAGTAGCGTCAAAACATTCCAAAAACCTATTGTTCTCCTTTTTCGATAGATAAAAGTCGTTACCATATCAGAGTTGTTAAAGAATGCATTCTTTTGGGAATGCATTCATCTAAAAAATTGAAAAGAATGGGAATTCAAAATGAATGAATTCATTTTTGTCAAAAGAATGGGAATTCAAACGCTTGAATTCACAATCAGATGGCCTTCAAAATGAATGCATTCATCAAAGAATGCATTCATTTCAGTCTGAATTCTTTTTTGGCAAAAAAGAATTCAAAAAACAATGAATGCATTCATTTTTTTGGCATTCATTTTTTTTGTAATTTGTCAGAAAAATAAGGGTTACAATATTAAAGTCGTAAAATCCCGCATTTCCGGAATTTTTGTTGTTATTGACATTTTAATGAAAATATATCATTGCTATTGGAAAATTATGAGAGCATATTTTATTAAAATCTGCGTTTTCACAAATATGTGAACAATTACAATGAATTGGACAACTTTGTGGCAAACATTTTCGTGAATTATGGGATCGTGGGACTAGAAGCTCTTATTTGTCAGCGACACACATACGGAAAATTCCGTGAAACTCAAATTTCGTATTTTGAAGCAGCGCAGCGTCTAAAGTGTTGATGTTGCGCATGTATGTTTAGTAGCGAAGTACTAAAAATGATTACTAACTACAAATTATGTATAAAGTAACATTTTGTTTTTGCGTAATTAAAATATATACATATACATATCGCCACTATCATGCTAAAGGGCATTACATTTTTTAATACAGTTTTTCCCCAAGTATACTGTGTCATTTTTGGATATTTCTAGCAACAAAAGACAAAAAGAAAACGGCGAATGTGATTTGTTGCAGGAAAATACTTTTCCGACTGAATCGACATTGCGTAAATTAACTATTATTGCAAAAATGTTAGGTCGAAACAATTCCACGAAATAAGTTCGTGGACTTCGCGCGTACTTGAGCGCGCCCGAATTGTGCATAGCAATAGTCCGGCCGTGCGGTTGGCACGGGCCGAAAACATTGATGACAATTCTAAGAAACGCAAAGATCAAATTGTTGCGAAGAACGTTGGGAAAACGTTAAGTTTGTACTTTTCGTTGCGCGTACCAATTAGTGATATAAAATATCACTATTTTCTCGTACTCGATACTTACCTTGTTTTCAAATGTTTAGTTTTTATGCTAAAATTAAACTATGTATGCAAATAAAATACACACATATTTAGAAAAAAAAATGTTTAAAAATACCGGACAAACTGAAAGGGGCATAATCTGTAAAATAATATAAAAATAATCAAAACCGATGTCAGAAATCTTTTTTGTATGTAAATAATATCTATATTTTAATAATTATTATATTTTTTTAATGTAATAAAATAGACACTGTGATGTGAAATATCCAAAAACTAAAAAAAGAAAAACGTAGAAAACGTTAGTTTGTACTTTTCGCCTTTATGAATTACAAAAGTACTATTTTTAAAACGCATGTTTTTCATATTGAGAGTTCGACTAAATTGCTGATTAAACTAAATTGTACGGGTTTTAATTCGATCGCCATTCAGTAAACGGTAAATGTTAAAGTCCCTAATAAAACGATTATCATATGTCTGTTTGATGTTTTCCAATTTAGTTTGCTCGAAAGGTAGCTAAATTGAAAAATAAACGCTGCATTACCGACAAAGTTTAGTTTAGTCAGCAATTTATTCGAACTCGCACACACCCTTAATAATTATTAATATGTGTTAATTATTTGCCAATAAGAAATTTAAAAAAAGCAAGCCAGTTGACATGTAATTCAATTTGACAACTTTTTATTCTTTTTCAAACCACTATACGTACGCACAATTTTAGATTAATAAGTACAATAAATAAATTTATTTAAATTGTTTAATAAATGCCATTACATACATAATTATTATTGTTAAGTACTTTCTTTTTAGTATTTCGCTACTAAACAAAAATGCGCAACATCAACACTGTAGACGCTGCGCTGCTTCAAAATACGAAATTTGAGTTTCAAGGAATTTGCCGTATGTGTGTCGCTGACAAATAAGAGCTTCTAGTCCCACGATCTCATAATTCCCGAAAATGTTTGCCACAAAGTTGTCCAATTCATTGTAATTGTTCACATATTTGTGAAAACGCAGATTTTAATAAAATATACTCTCATAATTTTCCAATAGCAATGATATATTTTCATTAAAATGTCAATAACAACAAAAATTCCGGAAAATGCGGGATTTTACGACTTTAATATTGCAACCCTTATTTTTCTGACAAATTACTAAAATAAATGAATGCCAAAAAAATGAATGCATTCATTGTTTTTTGAATTCTTTTTTGCCAAAAAAGAATTCAAACTGAAATGAATGCATTCTTTGATGAATGCATTCATTTTGAAGGCCATCTGATTGTGAATTCAAGCGTTTGAATTCCCATTCTTTTGACAAAAATGAATGCATTCATTTTGAATTCCCATTCATTTGAGTACAAAAGAATTAAAGAATGCATTCTTTAACAACTCTGTACCATATCTTTCATTTGTATCCGAGGCATTGTTGATGTTTCGTTGGCTGGGTTTTTTTTTCCCTATCCTGGTGAATTAAAAGGCTCGTCCGCCACCATCTCTTAACTCGTGACCCCAGCTTGCTCCGAGGAAACCCTACAGACCTTAACTTCGAATATGTCGATGCAGCCCATGTAGGGTGCGTTGCTCACATCTGTTAGTAATAGACGGGTTTCTAATATACCATTGCCCGGTGGTCGCCACTAGGAGGCAGTGAGTCTTCTTGATGAGATACTAAACAAGGATCGCGCTGGCCTCCCCAAGTGGAGGCAGTCAAACACTTTACCTTGTTAGCCCCACCCTGACCATCTTGTTAGCCCCACCTTAACCTTTAATGGTTTAAAATTATTAAATAAAATTTGAGTTTAAATTTTAAATCTTTATGGTTTAAACGTATTAAATAAATAGAAAAATAAACTATTTGAGTTTAAATTTTAAGCCCTTATGGTACAAAATTATTAAATAAGCAGAAAAATAAACAATTTGAGTTTTAATTTTAATAAAATTGGATTAAATTAAAATTTTAAACCACTGGGATTACTTTATAAACTAAAAATATTACATTTCCATGTTTAATAAAAATATATTAAATTTCCATCTGAGAAAGTTTAAAAAAAGATGTAAACTATTGATAAGTTTAAAATTTAGACATAAAAGTATTGAAATCATCTGTAATCCAAAGAAGGGTTAACAAAATATTCCAACATTTATGTAGCTATGGAAAACTTTTTTGGATTATTCTTAATTAATAACAAAAAACGGGAATTAAAAACAACATGTATTACAATGTAATGCAGTAGGTTTTACCAACTGTTTAAGTAAAACGTAAAAACAATGTGTGCCAACACGCCTGCAGGAACCAATCGTTGCAGCGGTAATTGATGCAATGAGTTTTGACGTTTTAAGAGCAAGATCGTCACTCGTTTCTATAACTTTAAAAACGATCGTACTCAACCCACTCGACTCCGTAACAATTATGTTTATTAAAACAAATTACATAAAAACCCGTCCAAGCGAAAAACATAAAAACCCGTCTACGCGACAACCACAATAACCCGTCTACGCAACAAACAAAACAAACCAGGTCCCCGCAACATTTAATATATACAATCAATAAAACTTTCAACCATCAACACAATCACTTTACCAACAAGGGATCCACACAGCGCTCCAACAGAAGACGATCAGGAACTACAAACACAACATCTACACAATACACAAAACATATTGAACAATTAAGGTTTGATATATTTGCACTTTTATATTCGTCCTCCATAACCCGTTCACCACCCGAACACCCACTTTTTCAATCTTTAAGGATTATTGCAATTTAATCATTTTTTATCGAGACATACAATATCGAGACATAAAATCCAAAATAGTTTAAAAAATAACCTAATACTTTTTACACGGAAAAATAATTTTAAGAAACACTGAAGTTTTAATAATTTTCCCATTACAACTTCTTATCAACTATTAAATACTAAAATACTTATTTTTAAATCTATCGAACTATCCGTCGCTCAAAATTAATATGTAAAAATTAACACGTAAGCTAATAAACCGAAGTCTTCTATGACTTAAATCAAATTTTAACCTATTATTGTTTTATTAATTCTTTTACATAGAAAACTAAAATTTCACAATTTCAAACCAATCTTTGCATGTACAGTGGCTTTCAAGGGAATACTATTATAAAACATTTTATAAATTGGTATTACAAGAACATAGATTATGACATGCATATGTCGCCAATATAAGAGCATTTTAAATATGAGTTTTAGGCATAATTGTTCAAATATCCCATTTCCTTAAAATAACTTTTAAGATGTCATTTAATTTTGATCAGAACGAACTATGTTTAATAGATCTTAATTTAAAATACAATAAAATCTATTCCAAAATTCAAAAAAATACAATTTTCGATTGGTTTGATTATTTATGACAACATAATATAAAAGCAATGCATTTAAGGCATGTCACTCGAATGTGCGCTTAGTATCAACCAGTAAGAAAGGTTAGGTCACATGGGAAAATTTGAAGTTGAGAAAATGTGATAGTTGGTGTGATGAAGTTAGTAAGGTTTATGAAAGTTATAGTCGGTCAAAGTAGTAGAGATTTCAACAGACAGACGGACAGAGGGACATCGGTAAATCGACTCAGGATGTCCTGCTGATAAAGAATATATATACTTTTCCATACCGGATATGCTACTTTCTGGGTATTACAAACGACGTACCAAACTGAATATACCAGGGGTTGGGAACGGAACGAACGAAAAGCAAAAGTTCCGATCGCAAACGTTTCAATCGGAACTGTTGCTCAAAAGTTCCTAGATACGGAACCAGGTGCGTCATTGGAACTTTTTTGAGTGACTCTCTTCCTGTGGGCCTAGATACGGAACCTGGTGCGTCATTGGAACTTTTTTGGGTAAATCTCTTCCTGTGGGCCTAGATACGGAACCTGGTGCGTCATTGGAACTTTTTCAGGTGAATCTCTTCCTGTGGGCCTAGATACGGAACAAGGTGCGTCACTGGAACTTTTTTGGGTGACTTTCTTCCTGTGGGCCTAGATACGGAACCTGGTGCGTCATTGGAACTTTTTTGGGTTAATCTCTTCCTGTGGGCCTGGATACGGAACCAGGTGCGTTATTGTAACTTTTTTGGGTGAATCGCTTCCTGTGGGCCTAGATACGCAACTAGGTACGTCATTGGAACTTTTTTGGGTTTATCTCTTCCTATGGGCCTAGATTCACGATTCACCTGGATGCGTATCTAGGCCCACAGGAAGAAAGTTCCAATGACGCACCAGGTTCCGTATCTAGGCCCACAGGAAGAAAGTCACCCAAAAAAGTTCCAGTGACGCACCTTGTTCCGTATCTAGGTCCACAGGAAGAGATTCACCTGAAAAAAGTTCCAATGACGCACCAGGTTCCGTATCTAGGCCCACAGGAAGAGATTCACCCAAAAAAGTTCCAATGACGTATCAGGTTCCGTATCTAGGCCCACAGGAAGAGATTCACCTGAAAAAGTTCCAATGATGCACCAGTATGCGTATCTAGGCCCACAGAAACAGATTCATCCAAAAAAAGTTCTCTTATGCGTGCCTATGGCGATAGGAACGATTCTAACGTTTTTTGTATGCAAAAGTTCCGAGCGGAACTTTTGAGCCGGAATTTTTGAGCAAAAGTTCCGACTGAAACGTTTGCGTTCGGAACTTTTGCTTTTCGTTCGTTCCGGAACGAAACAATATCGGAACAATTGCCAAACGTTCTTTTTATAGTTCCGGTTTCTACCCCTGGAATATACTCTTTTACTCTCAGTGTAGGGTATAAAAATACAGCAGCACTTTAAAATTTAAATTCCGTGATAAATATTAAAAAAATCACAATTCCTTCAAAATTTTTTTTTCATTATATACTTAATTACATGATATTAAAATGAAATATATTGAAATAACATATCATAAAAGAATAATTTCACTTATTTAATAAATATTTTTTAAATAACCATATGAGCATTTCCTGGGGTTTCAGACGGGACATTCGTACGCTTAAAACTTTAATATCTCGAAGGAAAATTAATGAATTTACTTGATTTTTTCCTCAATTAGTATTTAAGGCCTCGTTTCTCAGTTGTAGAAATTTACTGAAAAAGTAGAAAAATGAGTAAAACTCAGTATCGTATTTTGAATAAAATATTTCTACTCAATTTCTACTGAAGTTTTTAACAAATTGTCAAATTTTCGTTCCACATCAGAGATAGTAGAAAATTAGTACAACTGATATTCTCATCAGCAGAAATTGAGTTTTCAGTTAAGTTTTCCTACTAACAACGTCAAATTCAGTAGATATAAATATTCATGCTGCAATGCACGAATTAATTAATTTGTTGTAAATATTAAATATTAAGACAATATTTTCGCGAAAACAACAATTCAGTACACTACCATCGCCCGTCTACTACACGGAAGGAAATAAAATTCTAAAACTCGAGAAGAATTCGGTAAGAAAGAAAAATAGTAGAATTTGACTAATATCAATAAAATACTACTAAAATTCAAGAACTTGTCATCTGAATATGAAGAAAGCGAATTTCTTAGTTGTCAAAAAAGTAAACAAACTTTATTCTACTGGATTTTCAGAAGTTAATTTATTGATTATTTATTGAAATTGTTGCTGTATTATCCGCAAAAGGAACATGTATCTGCTGTTGTTCAATTTTTCAATTTTCAATTTTTCTTTCTCTTTAATATTTGGTGGTATGCTTTGTTTTGCGAGGTCGCCATCTGTTTGTTAGTGTGCATGTCTGTCTGTTGAAAGTAACTAAGTCAAATTTTCTAGATATTCAGATATTATGTTCTTAGGTAATAAAAAAGTAACTAAGTACAATTTGTCTGGATGCCAGATGTTTTCTTCTTAGGTATCAAAAAACGGCATGATATACAATGTTTGCATGTGTGTTTTCAAGAATAGAACAACAAAGCACAGCCAGACAAGCAAGCGGCTGTGTGTGTATGAATGTTAAAGATATAAAAATAGAAAAAACTATTTTTTCCTACTAATATTGGTATGGTTTCAGTTCGTAAACATAAATTGGAATTCAGTTTTGCATAAATACCAAGTTGATTTCATTCTATTTCATTGTTATCTAAATACACTATCTAATGCTTATGGGTAACGTGCGGAATGTGGTGGAGAAAGTGTATAAGGTAAGTAAACGGTATCAGAATAATATACGTAAATTGAATTAAATTATATAATAATACAAATAAAATCAAATAAACAATACAATTAAATTAAGTATTCAAAGAAGTCATTTAATATACAAAAATATATATTGGTAATAAAATTCAAAATAAGCAATAAATTATCTAAAACATATTTTTTTTATGTTAGCTTCGAAATAATTGCTTTTAGTTACTTTCAACCAGAGCTGTAAAGGTTGGATTACGACTACTTTTGATTACGATTACTAAAGAATCGTAATCAAAAATTTTAATTACGATTCTTAGTATAATAATTAAAAAGTAATTTGATTCTTAGTACATTTTTTGATTATATTCACGACTAATTTAAAATAATCAAGAACTAGTAATATTTTCAAATAATCAAAAAAAAGTAGTCGGATTACTAGTTTTTGATTATTTTAAAGTAGTCGTGAAAATAATCAAAAAATGTACAAAGAATCAAATTACTTTTTGATTATTTCTAATCGTAAATAAACTAAAGAAATCAATTAAAAAATTCCAAGTAACTTGGCATAAAAACGTATTTTAAACTGCTGGACTGGTCTAGTTTTTGCCCCAAAGTATTTGTTTATACATAAATTGCATGCATGTGTATAAACAATCAATTTATATTAAAATTCGTGGTTTTATCCTTCAGATGTATTTCAAACTTTCGATGTTATTCTCATACTAATGATATTTGCGTGTTTTAGTATGTGGTGAAATCACATATAGGTAATTCCACATCAAATCGACAGGGTTTTAAATTTTTTTCTTCGATTTTCATGAAATTTAGTTTACACCTTTGAATAGATAAAAAAAAATATATATTGATTTTTTTTTCGAAATTCGAAAATTTCACAAAATTATGATGCTTCAAAAAATCACAACATTTCTTTATAGAGGCAACTTCGAAAGCCATTATCTAGATCAATAACGTTGCAATATGAATGTTTTTGGTGTCTAAGAATTGAATGTAGTTTTTGATTCTGATTTACAATATTTTTTTCTAATTCGGTTTATAATTATTATGTTATTGTAAAATTTTCGAACTCGAATTTCTCCAAAAACGGCTATTTTGTTTTTTTTTTGTATATAATAACTTTTTATCAGTGGAAATTTTTAAAATTGCAATTAACATAAAGACTTTTTGTTAGGTCTGTAAACTTTATTCAAAATTACGTTTGATCACATCTAATAAATATGTGTAATCAATTTGTAATATTTTATTTTTAATTTTTTTTAGTAAAATTATTAGTTAAATGTTCAAACTTCACTTTTTTTGATTTACTTCACTTTTGATTCAGCTAAAAAAAATTTCAAAACTACATTGGTCAAAGTTTTAATGGTTTTTGTTAAAATTGTACAAGTTTTATGTGCTTTGTAGAGGTATAATTTTTTTAATTCTTTCTCAAAATGCAATTAACAATAAAATAAAAATATAAACAGATTTTAAACAGTATATTTATAAATAAAAGAACTAATTTTGAAAAAAATTTGAGCCAAATCAAAATAGCTGTTTTTGCCGAAATTCGAGTTCGAAAATTTTACAATAACATAATAATTATAAACCGAATTAGAAAAAAATGTTGTAAACCAGAATCAAAAACTAAATTCAATTCTTAGAATAATAGACACCAAAAACATTCATATTGCAACGTTATGGACCTAGATAATGGCTTTCGAAGTTATCTTTATAAAAAAAAGTTGTGATTTTTTGAAACATCATAATTGTATGATTCTTCTTACTTTGTTTTTACAATTCTCCCTTCAAGTCTTCAGATTAAGTAAAAATTCAGGCTTACTTTTCAAGTCAGCATATTTCGAAAACCATAAATCCAAAATATTTAAATTTTTTTTTTTTTTTTAAGTACAACATTTGTACCAAGTTTGACCTTTCACCTATTTTTTTTTACCATTTTTTCTGGAAGTAAAAAGTAATAGTTGGCCAATTATTGAATTAATTTACAACAGATTTTTTAATTTCAAAAAGACTGAAAACGTACAAATCGGATTATAAATCGTCGTTATAGAACTAAAAGTCATCAAATAAATTTTAATTCAATATCGATTTTATTGCATTTTCAGCAATATACATTTCTTACTTTTCTATTCGAATTATCGTGGTCAATGTAAGTTAACTAGTTTTAAAGAAAAAAAAATATTAGAAATCACTATATACACTTTGAATTAAAATTATATACGCAAAAATCCATAAGCAGCAATCTCTAAGTAGAAATTTTAAATTTAACTTTCATGTGAAAAAAAAGTAAAATTTCCAGATTTTTCCAATCTTCGAGGGGTATCTAAAACTGTACGGAAAACCAAAATGTTGTTGAAAAGGGAAACAAGGATTTCTGGTTAAAAGTTAATTTTTTCATAAAAAAAATGTTTTTTTGTTAATAACTTCTTCAATTATAATTTGAAACACTCATAACCTTATAGTACCTTATAGCTTAAAAACTGCACTCAAAAAAATAATTTATTAAAATTAATACAATTTATGCACTTTTTTCAAAAAAATGTATTTTTAATACATATCAATTACATTTGTATTTATTTTCTTAGTTTTTAATGAAAAATGCACTTGTTTTCTTTTTTCCTACAAAATAAAAAAAAAGGATTTGAGCTTGTTATTTGTATTTGTTTTTGCATTTTTTTTTCTATTGTGATACAACATGGAAAATTTATAAATAATGAAGTGCAATAAATTAATATATGAAAACTAAAGACTTTAAAAAAATGTCCATGACTTTTGTTTTTGCAAAAATATGCCAATTTCATGTATATGTTTTTTGGGAAATATTGTGGTTTTAAAACATGTGTAGAAGTTCTAAAAGTGGTATTAATGTGACAATATATAATTGCTGAGGAAATATGTATTATCTTTTTATTGCTGGGGTAATTTGAAACTAAAAAAATTATCGTGTTGTAATATAAAATACCCCTGAAAAGTCTATTTAGTATCAGTGTCAGATTGAGTTTTTCATACATAAGGAAACTTTATGCATTTCTGATCAGTGATTTATAAGGAAATTTCATAAGGATATCCTTTAATAGGGCAACCTAACTGACTTCGTATGTGTTTTTATATATTGGTATGTGTCTTTAGAAATTAAAAATATCATTTAATCATCTTTTAATCATATTCGCCTATTTAATCTATATATTAAACTGTCTAAAACTTTTCAATCATATTCGCCTATTTAATCTATACATATTTAGTTAAAAAAAAAAATCTTCTGGGATTTGAACACACGCCTCTCGGGTACAAGACCTGAGTTCTCACCGTTACGCAATAAACCTCATTTGCTACTGATCACTTATTTAAAATCTTGAATCAAATGACTAAAATATGTGACGCATCGACAATAATTGAAAATAAATTGAATTTTTTTTGTAATGTGGCATTAAAAAAATTATTGAACATATCACAAATTTTGTTTATGAAGCAAAAATCTCAAAAAAAAGGGAGATGAATGTGTAGCCTAACGTGTAGAGCAGTGGACTTTAAGGCCGGAGTCAGGAGTTCGATGCCAGCTTGTGACAACTGAAATATAAGAAAACATTTTTATTCAATTGAAAAATTTATATGAAGTAAATAAATCCAACAAAACCAAGGAAAAATGAATGGAGTGAAAAAAGTAATAAAAAAAATATTTCACACCAAATCGATCAAAAAAAGTCAAACTAGATTCAATATGATAAAACTGACGCCATTTTAGAAATCAAAGTTACATATATATTCAGGAATTATTAGAACTTTTAATGTAAAAAAAATTTTTTTTTTCTATACAAAAATTAAATAAAAATTTAGAAAATTATTTCTTAAAATATGATGCCATCAAAATACCATCTTGAAATTTTGCATGAGCATTTATAATAAATTGACAAAAATTTAGGATTTTTTCAGAATTTTAAAAAGGGTCCTTTTTAAGGACATATATTTTGAAGTGCAAGGGTAATGACCACGGGCCACATGTTCACGTTTAGAGGTTACAACTTAATTTTTCTAAAAGCTTATTCTATTAGCTTTAAAACGAGCCATCAATAAAATTTCTAGCATTTCTAGAATGAACAACTATGAACAACTATACAAATGTGATTTTTGGCCCTTTTTTCCAACTTTGAGCCACTGTTTCTCTGGAAGTAGTGGACGGAAAAAATAAAACAAAAATGGTTACTGCATGTCTCAATACCCTTTATCAATTCCCAAAATTTCATTGAAATCGAAGAAGGTGAGTTCCAACCGCTGGACAGCTAAATAATTGCAATTTCAGTAATTTTAAGGCAAATTTATTTAAAAATTGATCTGAAATTCAATAAAAATATGTACTTATTTTTTATATTTTTCATACAAAAATAAATACATGAGTTTATTTAAAACAAAAGTAAATGTCCTTGACGTAAAACGAACACAATTGTACTTATTTCAAAGACATATTTATTTCTTTTTAATACATAATTTTTTTTGAGTGTATATTTTGTGAATATTTCATTTTTAATTATGAAAAATACACCAACACATCTAAAACTATGAATTGTCGAACTTTTATCGAATTTTCAAAAATGTTATTTGGATATTTAATTTTACAACGAAGATATACATAAAAAAGGTATAATTTCTAAAAACTATGGCACATTAGTATAGACAATTTAAAGTCAAATTTAAATTTAAAATCATCTTTTTGACCAATTTATTCTATACAAAAACTGTCAAAAAAGTCGAATTTATTATTAAGTTGGCTTAAAATTGTCTATGGTTATGCGACTATAATGTTTAAAATCGATTTAATATTGATACCCCGAGACAAAATTTATGTCATTTTTCAAGAAGATTTTGGGCATATTTCCCGCCAACACACAGATTAATGGAATATTTTGTGAAGTGTATAGCAGGTTGTAAGATTTTGTGGAATTTTAATGGCAGATTCACGGCATATTTTGGGATCGGACAGAATACAGACAACTTGTGATACAAACTCCGCCTTTGTCTGTTTAAAATATGTCGAAAAAATGTTTTTAAACTGGCTCGACCCTTCCAAAAATTTTGACTCGGAACATTTTGATATATAACACACAATATTTAAAACTCCAATTGTTTATTCTTCAGAATCTTTGTCAAAATACAATGGCGCATATTCGTAGACAATTTAAAGTCAACTTTAAAATAAAAGTATTCCGCTATTTCGGACAATTTTAACAAATATTAAAACGTCGAAAAGCTGATTTAAATTTAAAGTTCATTTAAAAGTCGCAAAATAAAAAAAAATTAACAATAAAAAAAAGTGCGTAATTTACAGAATATTAGTAATCTGAAGATAGTTAGTAATTTTTACACAAAGGCGCAATGTAGAGAGAAAAGCTTCAAAAGGCGTAAACTATTCAAATAACAATTAAAATTAAAACAGCGCATAACTTACAGAATTTTCAAAACAAACACAAAATGGAAAAGATGCACATTTACAAAAGGCCCAAAAACTGTAAATTAAGCTAATTTTTCAATTTTGGGTTTTCTTTTTGGAAAATTTAGCGCCTTTCTCTATAGTTTCCTCTCTTTTAAAAAACCCAAACATTCTGAATATTAGGCGCATTTTCATTTTCATTTTGTAATGTTTTAAAATGTTGCTCCTTGCTCTATATATTGTAAATTAGGCGCATTTGCAATTTTATGCTTTTTTGAAAATTTTGCGCCTTTCTCTATATATTGCGCGGGACTTTGGCGATCGGTACCCTCCGCGCTTGCATCAGTAGCCTTCAATAGAGTCAAATAAAGATCACCTACTAAATTTTCTTACTTTTAAATTAAAATATTTTTCTGCTTATGTTCATATCGAACAAAAAAAGGTACATTTCTTCAATCTAATTTGTGAATTTTTCTTTAAGCTGAGGATTTAAATAGTGATTTGCAAAAACAAAGTAAGAGGAAGTATAGTATTATAGCTTAATTTGTATATAAGATATGTACTTTTATTTAATTATGAAAATAATAGATGTTATGCAACAAATAATAGATACACCTTTAAATTCATTTTTGTTTGCGTTTGACTGGTCATAAATCCGAAATCAGATAAATCCGAATTTCATGTGGTTTATTTTAAAATATTAGCTGAAATATTCTCAATGGAATGTAAATATTGGATCGATAACTCAAATCTGTAAAAAGTTATAGACCAAAATATGTAGAAAAAAACACGTGAATTGCCATATATTTGTTTTAGGTAATAACTAAAAAACTTGAGGTAATCAGAAAAAACTGAGTTTGATGTATTGATTAGAATCTTGACGTCCATCGGAAAATTATACTTAGATCGCGGATAATTATTTTTGTTGTGTTGTGTTATCAGTACGATTGTTTTTAAATACTTTTTGCGTACAGTATATTTTTTTGAATAATCTCAAAACATAGCTGAGAAAATTTACTTTATTTTTGTATATGTACACTTTGTTCCTAAAGTTTACAGTTATTTCCTAATAATTAGCAGAATAATTCCGGACGTTCCGTATGAAAAATTGCACTACGATTTTTTGCTAAAAAATAATTTTGTATATGACAATATTTAAATCATTATTACGAAAAGAAAAATGATTTTTTAATTTTTAACAGATTTTTTAACAGATTTCAATTAGTGGTTGACGATTTTCTGGAAATGACCATGTACGAACTTTAGAATTTGAAACTAAAAAGCGTTACCAACCTCTAACTTTGACGTTTTTCATCACGCAAACTGTTTTATATTACATAGGGGACTATAAGCATATATTCAAAAGCGCTAAGATGTACTTGCACATTTTCGTGGAATATATTTAACACCAAGAGTTAAACGTTTTCTGTATTTGTTTATATACCATATTTTCAAAGAATCTAAGCTATATTTAGATATGTTATCAGCAGGGCTCGGATTTTGATTACAGAAAAATACGTGAAAAATGACCAATAAAATGATCCTAATAACGACAAAAAATGACTTTAAAAATTAAATAAAAATAAATTATTTTTACAAAAGCATAAATAACCGGGTTTAGAAAATACAGCTTATATGTTGTTGTCAGTTGTTAACTAAATTGCACATTCTATTATTATGTTGCACATTCTATATAAATGCAGCAACATAATTAGTTATATATGTTAGATAAAAAAAGTATTCCCATTTATACCTCCTCTACTAGAGGTGTCGTTCCCGGAAAGTTTTTACAATCCTGGGATTTCAAAATAACATTCCCGGGATTTCCATAAATTACAGCAATATTTTTGAAAGTATTTAAAAAACTGTCTTTAAATAAAAAATTACTTGTACTACGCTGAACACAGCTGTGTAAAAAAAGTTATTCGATCCTAGTGTGAAATTTTCTACAGTTAACTGTATTTGATCGAGTAGAAATTTTACCTTATGGATTATTCCACGTCAAATCAACTGAAAATTTTAAAATTTTGGCAGCACCATCTCAGAAATTAATGAAATTTTGTAGGATGGTTTTATGACTTAAACTTAAGAAAAATACAAAATTTCTGAAGTAATTTTAGAGATATGAGTCCTTGAATTATGAAAAACTCACAAAAAATGCACATAGTTGCGCTAGCTTAACTTACTGTAACTTAGGAAGTGAAATTTTGTAGGAAACCATTTAAACGGAAACCATACTGAAACCATTTAAACGGCCTTTTAAAGGTTATTAAAATGATCAAAAGTGGAAATATTAAAATTTTTAATGTTAGGGTGACCATAGGTAGATCATAATCATAATATTATTTAAATATAATTATCTCAATAACTCCTTTTTTTTTAAATTAAAAAAATATATATGTGTAATATTATCCTTTGCTAAAAAACTATAAAAATTTCAGAGTAATGTTCGGGCTCGTTCCCAAGTTAATAAGGTTTTATAAAGTAGACAATTTCATATGCAATATTTATTATAAAATTTTGTAATTATTTTCTTTGTAATATTATAATAATAATAAATAATAGTTTGGCACTACAGTTCTATAAGAACTTAGGCCGAGCTCTCTCACCATTTTTAGCTGTGCGTGTTATATTTGTACTAAAGTGGTGGGACCTACAGTTTATTGCCGAATCCGAACGGCGGGTGAGAGCTTTTCATAGGCAATGTTTTTACTCTCGGATGTTTGCCATTTACTGCCGAGAGGTAGAGCGGTATAGAAAAATGTTTCTATGAAAAGATGTTGTTAGCCCCAGTCCAGGCTTGAACCGGGGAACTTTCGGCTCGCAGTCCAACGCACTAACCACTGAGCTACCACGGCTACTTTGTAATATTATTAAACTATAAAAGCATTAAAATTTATTTTATAGCTTTTAAAAAGAATAACTAATTTGGGGTGACCATATTTCTTAGGTGACCAACCGTAAATATAGATTTTTAGCCTGTGCTATACTTTGCCAGCCGAAGTGAAACGCTGCCTAACAAATTTTAATTTTGATAAGTTGCAGTAATTTTTTGATACATTTGTGATACAATGGGGCTCATTTGGCTTTTGTCTATTTATATCTATTGCAACAATACCACCATTTGATTATACGCGACAAATCGTTTCCAAAAGTTATTCAAAAAATTACCAAACATTTTCAATTCTGATTATTAATTTTTTGAAATTTTAAATTAAACTTTTCAAAAATGTTTAACTTTTTTAAAATAAATTAGAGTTTTTTATTATAAAAATTAATTGATGTTTCGAAAATATTGTTTATTAAATTTGCGATATGTTATTTAATTCACTTCTGTATTTCGAAAAAAAAAATCGTCATCTGAATTTAAATATCATGTTACCTTGGAAAATTATATATTTTTTTTTTAAATTACGTATATATCGTCAAATAGCTATTCTCTTCAAAATACAGAAATATAACAAATAAAAAAAAATTAAAAATATTTTAAGTGAAATAAGTAATTGTATTTATTAGTGAACATTTAAAATTACACCATTACAATGAATTTCAATGAAAATGAATACTTCAATGTTAGGTTGAAGTTGAATTAATTATACAAAAAATTAATAATTTTTACAAACAAATTAAAATTTTATTTAAAATATTAATTCGAAATAAAAGTTGTATTTATAATGAATAACTTTAAAGTTTATGGAAAATTTATATTTTCCCGTACTAAAAGTGAAACTTCCAGTTCTTAAGTGGATTAGCATTTTTAACCTATTTTATTTCGGTTTTGTCGAACTAATGTTTAATTTTGTTTTTTCGAAAAATAAATGCTGCTTTGTTTTTTCTAATAATAATTTTTCAATCAATATTTTAATGAAAACAAAATGATATATTCTTTTTCGAACTTTAATGATTTTTATCTCTACACAGGAAAAAATACTACTATTTATGAATTTGTTCATCAATTTTATGAACTTTTCATTATTACTCAACCAATTACCAAATTCATCCAATTTATAAATCGTTCATAAAACCGTAATGAAAAAGTTCATAATATTGATAAACGCTTTTATAATATTTATGAAAAAATTAATGGTATTATGTAGTTTAAACTATTTAAAAATAAAAAATAAACTATTTTTTTTTTATTTTCTTGTATTATTTTTTTTTTTTTTTAATATATTACTTTTTTATTTTATTCTTTTAATTTATTTATTTTTTTACTACTTACATTTTATTTTATATCTACTCTTACTGTCTACTAGACTGCTCGACAAAATTAAAATTTTGGCGTGGTGCAGTAAAAGTTACAGAAAATATTTGATACATTTGAAGCACTGATTCTGAATATGACATAAGTTTTGTCAAATTGGCTCTAGTTTTTGGGATGGAGCCCATTTTTAAATTGTCCATTATTTTGATTTAATTTTATTTTTAAAATTACAACAAAAGAATAGACTGAAATTATCTTTTCGACATTAGACGCAGAAACCTTTCGCTATAATAACCAGTAGGTTAGGTCACATGTGAAATTTTGAAGTAGGGTTATTGTGATAGTTGGTGTGATGAAGTTAGTGAGAATTATGAATTTTATATTCAGTCTAAGCCGACTTTATATGTGATAATGTGTGATAACTTAAAGTGGTACATATGTCACCAGGTTTACAAATCCTGAAAATAACTACAAACTTGAAATCGCTGAAGAATTTCTTTTCATAGTTCTAGTAAAATTTTAATATTGGCATTTTTTTGCGGTGCGCTAGGAGATTTTTCTCATCAAAGTAAAAAAATAAATATTTTATTACAACTTTTTTTTATAAAACTCCGTTTTTCTCGAAATTTTTATCTATTATTTTATTTATCTTTTATTAATATTTTAATGTATCATAGTGTATTAAACAATTTTTTCATACACTATTTTTATGTCACACTTACCGTTTTCCTTGCGGAGCACACCATGTAGTACTCTAAAAAATCTTGAAATTCCTCAAAATACCATTTTATTATAAACCAGTTGGGAAGGTTAGATCACATGGGAAATTTTAAAGTGGGTGTTATTAAAGATAGTTAGGATTATCAAAATTGTAGTTGGTCTAAGCCAACTATAAATACCCTATACATATGTGTGGTTACCATTCAAATTAGTATATAGGTCACCAGGGTATACGAATCCTGAAAATAACTACAAACTTTCCATCGCTGAAGAATTTCCATTCATTTGATACCCATATTTACAAATGGGTAGGTGTACCGAATTTCGATTTTTTTTTTTTTGGGAACCACAACTCGTTTCGCAGGAAAACATTATTTTCATGTATTTCAGCATGATGTCAATATATATTTGACCAAAAAGTTTACCTAAGCACGTATACAGTAAAATTGATTTGTAGATGTAAATTTTATATGAGGTGACAGCTTAGATATATAAGTAATCTAAATCTAAAGTTTCACTGCTCCAGCTTTTCTACTTTTTCCGTAATCGTGATTTCAACAGACAGACAGACAGACAGACGGACATCGCTAAATCGACTCAGGAGGTCATGCTGATCAATACCGGAGAAGCTTTCTTAAGGTGTACGGTGTACCAAACTGAATATACCCTTTCACTCTTAGTGTAGGGTATAAAAACAATATGTAGTTTTTGAAGAATTATTTTTTATGTACCTATTTATTTTACAAAATTTTCATTCAGAATAGTTGTTAAAAAGTCTTCTCCGTTAGCCTGAATACAAGCAAAAGATTGTTTTAGGATAAGACTATTAACATTCGATGTTCGTAAGTCACGTCTTATTTCATTTGCTTCTGCTATTATCCTTTGGTTTAAATCAAGGATTGAAACCTAAACGAATAACTGTTTCGATTTCGGTTTCGGGTTTTCCCGCGTTTCGGTTAGATTTTCATTACGAAACGGTTTCGGTATACCGGTTCCAAGTTACGGTTTCGGTTTTGATTTCGGTTTTTGTATAAAATTTCTTTTTTTCCATAATTTTCAAATAATTTAACATTGTTTATATTGTGCTAAGTTATATTCAAAATGTTATATTGGGGTAAAGTGGGAAACATACTTTAACAATGTTTGTGGTTATTTTAGTGAAAATATTGTGTTATTTGAATTATTTACTTGATTTCGCCAAGAAAAAATTCAATCGTGACCGCAAGTCAATGAAAAGTAACATTTTGATTTCACCTGAGATATGATCTGAATTGCAGAGGAGAGCCGAGAAGCGAATCTTAAATAAAAGCAAAAAGAAAACATCGGTAAATGCTCTTAAACTTCATGAAAAGAAGAAGAACTATGTACGATTTCCATCCATAAAACCAAAGAAATTAAATTTCAACAATTCAGTGAACTGCAATATCTGCAAATGTTCGCACTTGCACTTTATTTTCCGTATTAGTTACTAATTTTTTCTTGTATCATCATTGTTTTTTTGTTACCTTATTATAAGTATCCTTAATATGTCCGAAATTTAGGTGTTTTGAAAAAATCAATCAAACTTAGACTTATAAATGGTATTTTATTGAATATATCCTTTAAAAGAATTTAAAAATTATTCAAATGAACTTTTCGAAACATGTCCCACTTTATTTTACTAATACAAAAAACAATATCATTCAAAATTTAATCATTTTTAACAAAAAATTGTGCTTGGAGTTGCTGGTGTTTTGTTGTTAATTCGATTTACCGCTACACAAATTAATGAAAAAAAAAACAATTTTTAGACCAAAGACTGTTATTTGGAAACAATGTTTCTAAAAAAACAACATGTGAATTTTTGTACAACAAAAAAATGTTATTTTAGGAATTCAAAATTTTATTAAATGACATTTAAACATGCCTTTTACTTAAGATCTTCTATATAAAATAAAACACGTTTTCCTGTTTCTTTCTATGCTTTTTTTAAAAACCGTTTTAAACCGGTATAAAACCGAAACCGTTTATTTCGGTTTTGGATATCGAATTATTTCTGATTTTCGTATAACGGTTTCGGTTACGGTGTCGGTTTTAAAAATGAAACGGTTTTAAACAGATATCGGTTTCGGTTACGGTTTCAATCCTTGGTTTAAATCATTCACAGTAATTATTTCAGTTGAATAAACCAATTCCTTCATGGTGAACCAGGAAGAAAAATCAATAATTTTTATCTTGTTGGACATTCCAATTGCACTATTGGTGTGATTTTCATTTAACCAATCTTTTAAATTTCGAGCATATTTATCCGAAGCGCCAACGTGTTGGTGAGTAGGTGCCCACTTTTGCTCAATCAGGACATCAACTAGAAGCTCCAGCAATGTATTTTGTAAAAAATACAAAAAATTTTGATTTGTATACAGGCCAACGGAGAAAACTTTTTAACAACTATTCTTAATGAACATTGTGTAAAATGATTAGGTACATAAAAAATAATTCTTCAAAAACTAAATATTGTTTTTTATACGCCGTAAAATTACAAAAATCCATTGATTTAATTTTTATACAAAGTGCAGTTCTCGTATTTGAACACTGCAGAGACTCTACAGCCTATACGAACTTGCTGCAACACAACTACAGTAATTGACAAAAATTAAACTTGGTGCAGTTTTTGCTGCTTGCCTTCTCGTCACTCTGTGCAGAACAGAATTCACATTTTGTTCATTATACAAAGTAAAGATATAGGTTTAGCTAAGCACAAACTGCATACAAGACCGCTGATGAGGAAGCTTGGCTGCTTCCGAAACAGCTGTACGGTCGGCCAACAAGTTTTTGGTTTTTTGTCAATTACTGTGCAAAATACATATTGCATTTGGTAGACCTAGAGCCCGACAAATTAGAAAATTATAATAGGTAGGTTTTCCATTTACTGCCCAGAGGTAGCGCGGTATAGAAAAATGTTTCTAAAAAAAGGTGTCTTTAATGGTTTTTTGACCATGTCAAACCTAACCCAAACGTGGCTACATTTTCATAGGTTACAATGTTGTTATGTGATACGGGCGTGCCGTGTCGTCCTCTTGTCTTTAAACGTGTTCCGTTCGTCGATTTATATGTTTAATTTTCGTCAATTTTTAGTCGTATGTGCCAAACATAATAACATCAAAAAAACAAATATTAAATTAAATAACAATAACATTAAACTACAGTCGTTGTGGACAATATAAACATTATTTAAAATAATAAAATTAATTACACATAATAAATAACTAAAACTACAATAACAATAAAAAATTACAACAAAAATAGAGCAGAACGGGTTTTCGTTGCCTGCGGACTTTCTGCACTCGCCGTTTTTATACCCTACACTAAGAGTGAAACGGTATATTCAATTTGGTACGCCGTTTGTAACACCCAGAAGGAAGCATCTCCGGTATGGAAAAGTATATATATTCTTGATCAGCATGACCTCCTGATTTAGCGATGTCTGTATGTCTGTATGTCTGTTGTCTGTTGAAATCACTACTACTTAAACAATTGAAGAGTTAGATAAATGAAACTCATAATTAAGATTACTTATATACCTACGCCATTGTGACCTGTGATCTGACAATTTATATTCAAATAACTCATATAAAATTTACATATGCAGTTCAATTTTACTGTATACGTCTTAGGTAAACTTTTTTTGGTCAAATATATATTGACTTCATGCTCAAATACATGGAAATAACATTATTTCCATGTATTTGAGCATGAAGTCAATATATATTTGACACATAAAATCAATGGAAATCAAAAGTCGGCTAAGACCGACTATAATTTTGATAATCCTAACTATCATAATAACACCAAATTTAAAATTTTCCATGTGATCATACCTTCCCAACTGGTTTTATTTGCAAGTGCCAGCGCAAAGGACTTTTCTATGCTCTTTGCTGCAATTGCACAAGTTTGTTGATAGTATTCCATCCCTTCCCCATCCTACTCCCTGCTAACAGCGTGCATAGTTGATACTGCAAGAGTGCGTAACGAAGACAGTGGTGAAGGCATAACACTACCCACATATAATTGCATTAGGTGAGACCCAGCTTAGAGAGGGTGCAGATCCACAGGATTGGTGCCATTTCAGATCCACAGCAGAGCCACTATACTTGCTACCATTGTTCTCTGTCCATAGGGGTCTCGCTTTATATATTCGAAGTGAGGTTGCATACCAGCACCAACAACGACACTTTTAATAATGTCGATTATTGCAAAAAAATCATGCGAGCAAAAACGCATATTGACGTATAAAACGAACATGTTTTTATTCGTGTTCATGTTTATTATGTCACGTTTGTTATTATAGGAGGAAACCATTAAAATAATAATATTTATTCTATTAAAAATAATAATATTGAAATATTTATCGAAAATGAATTAGAAAATTTTTAAATTAATATGAAACAACATGACACATAAAATCAATGGACGTACTAATAAGTACTTAATGGAACATTTTCTTCTGAGTGTTCATAAATATTTTGCGCGCTTTGTTGTACAATATTTAGTAATATCATGAATTCTTTTGAATTTCGTTACCTTAAAAACATAATAAATACATTAAAATGATAAAAAACGCAAGAGTCTTGCTTTTCTTGCATTTAGTCTTGTACTTGCTTTTGTTCTTGCACTTCTTATCTTGGTCTTGCACTTGCAAGAAAATCTCGATCTTGTTCTTGCAAAAAATGCAAGAACAAGAAATTTTTGATCATCACTAGCGAAAAGTGGAATTAGTATTCACCTTTTTAGGGAGAGTAAGGTGTCGGTGATAATTGTACTCCATGGATATCGAGTTTTCTCCTGGGTCGTTCCATACGAGTTGCGATGGATGGTGTTCTTTCGGAACAACATTCCTACAAATCTGGAGTGCAGCATTCTGGTCCCTATTTCTGGTATTTATGAATGACCTTATGTCATTGACCTAGAACCCAATTCATTCCTCTGCAGATGACAGTGACATTTGTCAGCCCAAACTCTATGGATATTGAGAGTAAAATGACCCACATAATGACCCTAAATCAATCTCCGAATTGGGTCTTGCAAATAAAGTTGATTTTAATGCAATAAAGACCCCTTGTTGTCTATTATCTCACAAAATAGTGTATTTACCCCTACCTCCCCTTTATATGGAGTCTGTGGATATTGCACAGTCAGCTGCTCTTGACGTTCTGGGCATATCAATTCAATGTGACCTCTGTTGGAATGATCACATATTTGATGTGATGTGGACTCATATGGAATACAACTACACGGTAAAAAATGTTGGAATATTTTTTAAACCCTTCTTTGGATTACAGATGATTTCAATACTTTTATGTCTAATTTTTAAACTTACCAATAGTTTACACCCATTTTTAAACTTTTTTAGATTAAAATTTAATATATTTCTTATGAAACATGGAAAAGTAATTTTTTTAGTTTATAAAATAATCCAAATGTAAAAATAAAATTTAAACTCAAATAGTTTATTTGTCTGTTTATTTAATAATTTTAAATCAATAGGGTTTAAAAATTAAACTCAAATAGTTTATTTTTCTGTTTATTTAATATGTTTAAACCATAAAAGTTTAAAATTTAAACTCAAATAGTTTAATCTCAGTTTATTTATTAATTTTTAACCATAAAAGATTAAATTGTAAACCATACTTACTAAATTTAGTTCAGAGTCGCAGGTCCGAATCTCGGCCAGGGCAATTTTTTTTTCTAAATTCTTAAATAATCCCAATGTTTTAACATTTTAAATTTAATCCGATTGTATTAAAATTTAAACTCAAATAGTTTATTTGTCTGTTTATTTAATAATTTTAAACCAATAGTTTATTTTTCTGTTTACTTAATATGTTTAAACCATAAAGGTTTAAAATTTAAACTCAAATAGTTTTATCTCAGTTTATCTAATAATTTTAAACCATAAAAGATTAAATTGTAAACCATACTTACTAAATTTAGTTCAGAATCGCAGGTTCGAATCTCGGCCAGGGCAATTTTTTTTCTAATTTTTTTTTATTCTTTCTGATTTTTTTTTTTTGTAATTATTACTTACGAATTATGAAAAAATTTATTCAAAGATAAATAAATAATAAAGCAACTAACTTTTGTTACATTAAAAATACTTCTAGCTATTGAAATTAATAACAAAAAAAAGAAAAAAAAAAAGTGAAGAAAAAAGAATTAAAAAAAAAATAAAATAAAAATTAAAAAAAAAAATTAGGACCATGGCCGGGATTCGAACCTGTGATAATGTCGCCATGTTGCGATTTAATGGACGACCAATCTTTAAAGGCTGCGGAAGCAGAATGATGAAATACAAGTTTTGCTGTAGGTTATTGCAACTTACTTGCAACAGAATCATCTTATGATTCTGAAGTCCACGGAACACGTCTATTGTCATTGCAATAAATTGACGCAGTTCTTGAATAGTGTTTGGTTTTGGGAAATTCTTGATTTTCTGTATTTTTTCGTCAATAGGAAGTATATCTTGCGCATTGATTTTGAATCCTAAGAAATTCACCTCTTTTTTTCCGAAATATCGCTTTCCCTGATTCAATATTATGCCATGATCTTTAAACCGTTGCGAGATGTTGAAGATGTTCCTCTTGGCTGCTTGTGGTTATTAGAGCATCATCTAAATAGCAAAAAACGAAGCTAAGCCAGCGTAAAACTGTATGCATGATCTTTTGAAAGCTCTGGGCAGCGTTTCGTAAGCCAAAGATCATCTGAGAGTACTCCTACAATCCAAAAGATGTGATCACAGCTGTTTTGCAGCGTAGAGAAAATTGTGCAACCGTGTAGTCGAACGCTACAATCGCTTATGAATGGAATGTTATATCGGTCTGGAACAGTTTTCTTATTCAGCTCCCGATAATCTCCACAACATCTCCATTCAATATTTTGTTTTGGAACCATATGAAGAGCACTAGCCCATTGCGATTTTGAAAGATGTATTATGCCAACTTCCAACATATACTCAAAATCTTTCATAGCTGAACCCAGTTTTTTTCGCATACAAATTACGACATAGTGGTCTCAATAAAATGATACACAGTATGTTCTGGTTAACGTTTCATAAAATTTGAGACTCGATAAATGTCCGCATATTCTAAGAGTAATTTCGTAAAAGAAGTTTCATATTTTAATACGGTGGTAATGCCATGCGATGGCTCATCTGTAAGATGCGCTTTAGATCTGACAAATTTGTCAGATCTTAAAAATAAACAATTGGGTGATGGAAATACACTTGTCAGATCTAAAGCGCATCTTACAGATGTGCAATCGCTTAGTGAAGTCAGCTATGAGAAATCTGCATGAAAACTTTCTTCGGAGGCCGAGATCGAGAGAAAGAAGAACAGTACTAAATGTACTTATGTGTGTACCATTGATAGTGTAGTGTTTAGCTTTTTGAAGAATGACTGCAAGGCGAGATGTATGAGCTTTTGTTATCATGAGCTAGCTTTATCCATGAAGTTGTTATGGTAACAGCACCAATCCTTCTCAAACGAACGGCTACTGAACTTGTCACTTGATGACTGTCGGCAGCGGTATTATGACGTGGTGATTGTAACAACGGCATGCTTACTCGTAATTCTAGTCGATGGTCACCAATATAGTTTTAAAATAAAACACCACGTGTATATAAAACTATTTAAAATATTTATTTACAAGAAAAATTATTTTTTTGATGTAATAAAAAGCGTTTTCTTTTTATTTTTATGATTTTTAAATTTTTAAAACTGCTAGTTGTTGAAGTAGTGTGTATCCCCCCAGCTACAATTTGACGGTCCAAATTTTATAAAACCGGGAAAATAGCAGTAGTAATATTGATAGATTATGGCCGTTAATAAAATATGTTATTGGCTTTATTTAACAGAACGAAACAAAAGAAAATGAAATTGAAAAAAAGAAAAATAAAATAATAATAACAATAATAAAATATAGATTAAAAAATAAATATATATTTATTATTTTCTTATTCAAATAAAAAAATAAAAATTGAATATTAATTGTTTAAAGTTTTAAAAAAATTGTTTTAAATCTTGCGTTAAAAACAATTGTTTTAAATTTAAATAAAATTGTTTTAAGATGTTTTTCATTGTTTAATTATAACACAATTTTATTTAATTTTAACACATTTTTCTTAGTGTATTAATTCAGGTATGATCGTTAACAAAATGTTCTATTTTGAATCCTGAAAGAGTGTATACAGTGATTCTTTTTTATATAAAATAAATCAGAATTTAAAATATTTTGAAAAAAAAAATCAATGTTTTTTTGGATTATTTTTATTTTTTAAAATCAATTTACAATCTAATTTCCTAAGCCTGAGTCCAATTGAAATCTGGGTATTTATTTGGCTGTTAAAGAAAAATATATAATTTGATAACATATTATAATACAATTAAACTGATTTCAAATATCAGCCTTTTTATTTATTAAATAAGTCATATGTAATAAAGAATATAATAATAATAATAGTTTGGCGCTACAGTCCTGTACAGAACTTCGGTCGATCTCTCTCACCATTTTGAGCTGTGCGTGTTATGTTGGTACTCAAAGTGGTGGGACCTACAGTTTATTGCCGAATCCGAACGGCGGGTGAGAACTTTTCATAGGCAATGGTTTTACTCTCGTAGGTTTGCCATTTACTGACGAGAGGTAGCGCGGTATAGAAAAATGTTTCTATGAAAAGATGTTGTTAGCCCCAGTCCAGGCTTGAACCGGGGACTTTTCGACTCGCAGTCCAACGGACTAACCACTGAGCTACCGCGGCTATAATAAAGAATATATCAAACAAAAAAAAATAAATTTTGCGTATTTGTAAAAAAAATAAAATCTACCATTATTTTTAAAAATTTACCACTATTTCTTTGCCCAAATATCAATAACTATAATTTCAAAGTGACTACACTGCCAGTGATGTTTGTTTTTGAGTACCAACGTATTTTTAACTAAAAGTTTTCTTCTTGTGTTTTTTTTTTGCAATGTCAGTTTTGTTATTGCTCTAGTTCTTGCTGGGTCATTCTTGTTCTTGCATCGGTAAGCCGATCTTGTAAAAAACTACAAGCAAAATAGGCACCATATAGTGTCTTTGTTGCATCAAAAATTGCATACTAATAATAATAAAAAAATGTATTTTTCCAGACACTCAAGCCCAGTAGTTACAATACACAACGAGATCTGGCCTACAAGTTAAATATACCACAGGGTTGGAAGGCTCCAATTATGACCTTACCAAAGGGTAAGTTTTTCTATTTGTTATAAACCATGTGTTCTGAACATTTCATTGACGGAATATTGAATCAGACAATCAAGAAAACATCGATTAATTGAGGAGTTAATTTTAGTCAAAAGCTTAACTATTGTTTTTAAATTAAAAAGAAACTCATTGTTATGCATCATCGACAACATCTTTGTCATGCGCATATTCATCGCTAACATTAAGCTTTGCTCTCGCTTTAGATTTAGAATTGGATTTAATAGCAGATCATATACAGGAGGACCTATTAAACGTTGAACACCAGCATTACGCACAACATCAGCAAGAACAGAAAAAAGAACTGCAACATGTTATTGCAGCGGCAAAGACCTGTGAGGCACTGAACAATAACGATGAAGATGAGTTAAGCGGTTATATGGATCGCGTCAAATTGGTACAACCAGTCGCACATGACTTTGTGCGGCATTTGTTGCGTTCACCGGAGTTGATGGTGTCACGCATTCCACGTCAGCAGTTACAGGAGAAGTTGGAAAAACAACAACTGAAGCAACCTAAACGGAATTATGTAACAGCAGATGAGAGGTTGCATAGTGAGCAAAACGAAAATGGTCGCTTTTTCGATTTTTCCAGACAGCTGCAGCAATATGAAGATTATCAGCAATATCTGGCCATGCAGCAGCGCCAAGAAGTTTTGATGCAGGAGGAACGACTCGCGCGATTGCGAGCATTGCGTAAACAAAAAGCAACGAATGATACACAAAAGAAACAACTTTCAAACACATATGAGCAGCAGGAGAAACAACAAGAGGTTGAGCAGTATGTGAAGGTTGCTGTGCGCGATTTAATCAGTTCTTTCGAGCAGCACACAATCGTCTATGCCGAAAAAATTGCTAAGGAAAAACAATTGCTACAGGCTTGGAAAGAGCGCAGACAACAAAAGCGACTACCACGTCTACCACCGCCTGAACAACAACAACTACAAGAAGACAAACAACAAATCAATCAAACGACACAAATAACTTACGAGGAGTTTGTGCTTGCTAATGCAGCTGTAGCATCAATGAATGAGAAACAATCATCAGAGCAACAACTGAACAATTTTTCTCTCTTCAGTGACAGCACTGTGTCAGCTGTTAGTGATAATACAGGCAAGCGCTTAATACCACCGAATGTTATTTAATGTGTGCAGACCGTGTTCCCAGTCTGTTGTGTTACTATATTGTTCCTCTAAAATCGCACAACTTATTGTTGTCTCTGAGCAATGCTTTCATTTCGAAATTCATTCATTTCACGCATTATAAATATATTTTAATAATCTTCTCATATAATCTAATCATAAGTTTAAATATTTAATATATTTTGGTTAGTGCTGAACAATTGCAAGAATAAGACATAGTCTTGTTTTTTAGCGTCGTTCTTGTTCTTGCATCGGTAGGTCGAAATTGTTCTTCCAGTGTCAGTTCTGTTCTTGATTGCAAATATTAAAAAAATATTTTTTTATTTAAATATTTATAAAAAAAAGATATTCAAGCTGAATAAACCATAAATTACCAGATCTTGTATTTGTCGTTGTTCTTGCTCATTCTTGCAATGTTAGTATGTTTTTATTCTTGTAAGATCATTATTTTTCTGGCATAGGAATACATATCTCGTTCTTGCGTTTTTGTTCATCACTATCCTATATTTAATATTATTTTACCTTGAACTAACAATACTCTTTTTCAATATCATAGAACTATATATACCTAAGGAAATTCCTCTGGAGAGTTATGCGCCACCACCGGTAGTCGCACCCACCGTCATGTACGGCAGTAGATCCTCAGACACTGAACAGGGCTGGTCGACCGCAGCGAAGCAGCATACATACGCTCCCACCGGCAGCTCGCGCGGTTTTGCTACTGCGCAGTCAGAGCAACAAACGCAATATAGCTTCCCGCTAAGCAAGCCTAGTGTAGGAGGCTTTGCTGCATCTAATTATGCGACACCAAAGCAACCGCATTTGCCACCACACAGTTATCAGACGGTGCCACAGAAGATCAGCCAAACGCCGCCACAGGTCAATTTCAATCCGTCACCACTGTCCTATGACAAGTTGGCCAAGTTCGAGCAGCCAAGTCCACAGGAAAATAACAGTCCAACCAATCGCGTATACAGCCCATATCGCCCACTGGCCGTGCCCGGCAATTCGGGCTCCAAGGTACGCAACATCAGCCCAGCGCCGTTCGGCTCCAGACCCACATCAGCGAACATGCAGTCGTATCCACCGACACAACAACCATATGGTAGCAACGGCGGTGCATCTTCGTTAAGCTATACGGCGCGACCAACTGTCGCCGCTCCCCCTTCTATGCAACAGTGCGGCAGCGACTACCGTAGTCCTGACCTTACGCATTGCCAGAACTTCAACAATGCGGCACGTGGTTGGGATGTTCGCGGCGCTTATCATGGTGACAACACCGATGGTTTTGCAATTGGTTATCAGAACACAAAGCTTGTGCCTTCTGCCGGAAACTTACCCTACACTGACTTCTAGGTGCATCATAGTTTCACCGAATGCAAAAAAAAAACAAAAATTATTTATATATTGTCTCTTTTACGCGAAACTCCAATTATACTATTAGATTGCAACTAAACGGCAACTTTCTAAATGAACCAATTAATCAAATTTTATTATTAACATTATTAATACTCGCGCTTTTTTTGAAATTGCTGCGTACTTAGATCTATAGTTTACTTATCTCGAATTTAATTTATTATACATATACATACATATATATATATATATATATATATATATATATATATATATATATATATATATATATAAATATATATATATATATATATAATATATATATATATTTTTTTTTTTAAATAAAATCAAAATAATTTTTTTTTATAAAATTTAATTTGATAATTCTCGATTTTCATCCCCCACATATCAAATAAATTTATCGGCTGAAAATCAAAATAAAAATTTGTGGAAATAACTGATCGAACGTGATGTCTCTCTATCTATCTTGCTATCTTTTACTTATGCTGTTTTTACACTGGCTTTAAAAAAGTACACGAATTGATTTGAATTGTGTGAATGAAACAACGATTGAGAGAAATGAATAAACATTTTTACTTTCGAGCATCTGTCTCCTTTTATTCAAAATTGCTAGATACTTTTTATGCATGCCAAAAAACCAGTATCAGAACAGCATTATGTAAAACAGTCACAAAGTTTGTACTGTTCTACAAAATATTTTATTGTATAAGTAATTAATAATTGTAATCATTTTATGTTATCCAATAAAGTCTAACACAAAAAAGTACAACTGAAAAATTAATATTTTGCTTCAAAATAAGATTATGACAAAGAAATCATAACTGCATAAAATTGTACAATGTAGTGCAGAATTATAGACGCACCAAATTTTTAAGCGATTCTTTGCTTCCAATAAATATTTTTAAAAACAAACCAAAAAAAAATGTTTGAAGCTCATGCAAAACAAACTATTCCCTGAAAGGAAATCTTAAATTATCTTTATTTTTGTAACCGTGATAATTAAAAGTGTGTTTCAATGTGGTTATAGTGGTTGTAGCTATAAACGCATTTTAATAAATAACACAAAATGACTCATTACTTCTAGATAGACTGAATTTATATAAATTAAGTAATGAGTATTGCCTTCTTGGTAATGAATTAGCTTAAAGTTTAGTTTAAGTTCATACGCTTGTATGTAAACTCTGGCGGTTCAACGCGACATCCCCGTCAGGTCATTGCGGCTATAGTTTATAGCAAGTATAAGGACATATATATACATACTTTAAACAAATGTATACTTGCTAATTTTAAATGTTTGTTTATCAAAAATGTTTTTTGATTTGATGTTATAAAAATTTAATTTTTGAAAACTCAGAAAAATATAATTGTTGATCAGTCACGATCATTTTAAATATTTCAATTCAAAATAATTTAAATATTTTTAAAACTAAATTGGCGATCTTGCAATTATTAACAATCAATTCATAAATATATCTGCATTGTCTATAAAGATGAATCACATCGTCGATCAACTATATTGAATAATTACCATCGATCACCACATCGTACACATCATTGCTGCACATTGCAATTAAATATATCGTTGCTGTTCCAGATCTTTATTTAAAACTCAATCAATGGGTTAAATGAATTATGGCATTATTTAACTTAATCAACTTTTTTGTATCTCACACCAATTCAATAAAAACGAGTTGGGAAAATTAGATCACATAGGTAAGTTCGGTCACATGGGGCGGACTTTTATAGTCGGTCGGGCCCGACTATGGAATATCCTACACTCTTGGTGAATATATTAGTGGTATAATTTGGTGGGATAATTTTTAATATTTTACGACTAAAATTTCCACTACAAAAAATCGGTAAAAATTCAAATGTGGGCGGATTACGCCCATTTTTGGAACATACATTTTTTAAGCGAATTCTAACAAAATGTTTTAAATTTTATAAATATATATGTAATACTTTACGAGTTATTCGTTTCTAAATAGTAATATTAAAGTGAGTTGTATGGGAGGTGAGCGTGTCCGTTGACCGATTTTGCTCAAATCAAAACTCCAAACAATTTTTTTGCTAAAACGTATTGAAACCAAATTTCATTGCATTCCGACTATTATTTTTCAAGTTATCTTGTATCCGGTCAGACAGCAAGACAGACAGACGGACATGGCTAAACGGACTCGGGTAGTGATGCTGATCAAGAATATATATACTTTTCCATACCGGACACGCCTCCTAAGGGGCGTTACAATATATGCACAAAGTTAATATATAAAATGGGTATAAAAATCAACTTCTTAATGCAAACCTTATCCTCGATGAACACATACCGTCTTTCATTTGCTGCCTTATTTTCTACGATTCTGATCTGAGATCTTAGATATAAGATAAGATTATATTTAGAAACACTCCCACTCACATAACATTTTGAACTTAACTTATTTCTTTATCCGTACTTCTATTTGTTAATCATTTTCCAGTGAATTATTTAAATAATATTTCTCAAGAATTATTATGCCACCTATTTTACGACGACCATCTATTGTTAAACGTAAAATCATGAATATTCCCCGACATTCTTTTACTCTTCACCAACTAACGAAAAATTCAGGTTTGCACATGCGGAAGTACAATTTTCATTACATAATGTGGTTAACGATTCTATTAAATATCAATATATTTTAGTAGCACTTCTTCAAGAAGTCGTAACTAAAGTTCTTAATATCATACAATTTTCATCAGCACTTAACAAATATGAAAAGATTAAAAAAACACTGTGAAAGATTTTCGCTTAGTGAGCAATGGTAGCATGAAGGTGAGTCAAGGCAAAATGGAGGTAAAATATTGTATTTACGTCAAGAGCTTTTAAATATAAGAAAAGTTTTTAAATTAATACTAATATTATTTCTGTTGCTGTTTCTTTCTCCAGCTCTGAGCCAACGAACCAGAACAACCACTGCCAGAAATCGAGCAACATGAATGCGTAGGAGACGCGTCTGGTACGCAAAAAGGTTTGGGAGGACGAACTGGTCGAACATGTTAAGGTTACGGAAACCAAGCTGTTGCCGCATGTGCTCGCTATGTTTTTCTTCGAGGGACATGGCATGAAGATGGACAAGGACGAAGTAATGCAACTCAAATCCAACGATAAGTGGTGTGTGCGCAAAGAGAACGAAGCGTGCGCCAACATAGTCGACGTCGTCTGCACGATGTCGGCGCACACAACAACAAACACAGGCGACCTAATGAAAATGCAAGTGGTCGAAGGCATAGACCACAAGACATGAAACTCCGTCAATGCAGATGTAAAAATCGTGTTGTTAGTGTGCAGCTTTTGATGTTTGCGCCAAAAAGAAATTTAATAACAAATTAATTTTCTGACAACATAAAAATACTCAAAACAAACGTAAACAACGTTTTAGTTTATATATAATTAGTTTTATTTAAAAATTGATCGTGTGAGTACAATTTTCAAGCGATTTTGATACGAATTATGGATGATATCGTTGTCAGGCATGATGAGGAGCTATATTTGGCTGAACAAGCGTACGAAATTGTCAAATAGAACAAAATTTTAAAATATCTGTACGGAAAGGGATTATCGGACTGTTAATTGCTTAATGCCCGGATGCATACAACTTTTAACCATGAGTTCGCGATGGAAATCGATTAGTTAATCTGACAATTTCAATATTTTATTAAAACAAAAAATTAAATTTATTTGTCAAATTGTTTTTAACTGATAACTGTAATTTTAATATTGTAATATTTGCAAAAGTTTTGTCCCTTTTTCCCTAAACACTGGTTTTATTCACCAAATTGCTATTTTTTTCTCGTAAATTTTACAATTTTTTCAGAAAATGTTAATTATTTTTTCACTTTTCCCTTAGACTATGAATTTTAGACATAGTTTTAAAAAAATAGTGCTAATTTTTTAGACTCATTACGTGTAACTCAAAACTTCTGCATTTGAGTAGTTCGGTTGCAAAAAATGTGTAAATTTTGGCAAATTTCACAAAATTTTCAGCATCTGAATTAACAAACAGCTGTTTTGTGTTGTCGAAAATTTTACACGGTGAAACAACAACAATGCAAGAGAAGATGCGACAGAGATGCGGCAGAGCACGGAGACAATCCGTGTACCAAAAAATATCATAAAAACAGGATTTTGCTATGTTGAATATGTTTTTTTGCGAAGTCGCACGTCTTATAGTCTTTGGTCGAACGTATGACAGATGCGTCAACGTCAGTGTCGGGTGATTCGCCGAAAAAAGTGCTGCGGCCGTCGACAAGGAGAACATGAACCTGGGCAATGAGATTACTATTATGACGGACAAAAATGTGGAGGTAAAATGATACATTTTTTATTTACTTTCATTATTAAGTATTTTAGAATTATTTAAATCCCTTGTTTAGTCTAAGTCTTCTGATCCTCCACCTGCACGTGCAGGTGGAGGATCAGCAGATCATCGACTATGACGGCTACGATAACAATGACGACAATTCGCGTACCTCGAATACAGCCAAACTTGCCTATGCATACAACATGGAGCAACATGAGACGGCGGAGGAGCTATAGACGCAAACAGCAAAACATGTTTTATGGGAAAACAAGCAGCAAGAAAAAAAACAGCTAATAAATCTATAGCTATTGTGGGTAAATAAACGCCGTAGATATCTTTCAACAACCACAGACTGTGGAGAATAATAACCGCTAAGACAATCACGTAAGTAAAATACGATGCCGTAGAAAAAAATTTTTCTGCAACATTTATACACATATTTTATATCCAATAAATTAATAATTTCGTAGATACACACATAAATGAATAAATACATAAATATATAAATACATAAGTACATAAATACATAAATTAATAAATTAACATTTATTATTCATTATTTTATAAATTAATAAATAAACAAAGATATATATAATAAATAAAAAATACTATAATACAATAAAGTAGGGCTGTGCGATTAATCGATTAATGAAATTTTTGAATTATTCAAATTTCTGATTAATTGATTAATCAAGACTTTCAATTAAATCAGAATATTGGTTAATCAATTTATAAGGATTCTGATTAATCAGAATTATGATTAATTGATTAATCAACATTTTGATTAATCAGAATTTCTGATAAAGTAATTTATTCGTCGCAAAAAATATTTAAAAATACTTTATTTATGGTTATTCAACATTTGAAACACTTCCTTTTATTTTTAATTATTTTAAAAATATATTTTCACTTTATTAAAGATGACTAAATGTTCACATGAGGTTGAATTAAATTATTCCATTTTCAATTAATTAAAATTCTAATTAATCTATTAATCAATCAGGGTTTCTGATTAATCAATATTTTAATTAATTGATTAATCGCACAGCCCTACAATAAAGTGATATACAAAAAAATAAACAAAGTAATAAAGAAATATATATATTTTTCTATTTTATTAACAGTAGTCGCGGTAGCTCAGTGGTTAGTGCGTTGGACTGCGAGCCGAAAGGTCCCCGGTTCAAGTCTGGACTGGGGCTAACAACATCTTTTCATAGAAACATTTTTCTATACCGTGCTACCTCTCGGCAGTAAATGGCAAACCTACGAGAGTAAATCATTGCCTATGAAAAGCTCTCACCCGCCGTTCGGATTCGGCAATAAACTGTATGTCCCACCACTTTGAGTACAAATATAACACGCACAGCTCAAAATGGTGAGAGAGCTCGGCCGAAGTTCTATACAGGACTGTAGCGCCAAACTATTATTATTATTAACAGGCGACATCACCGACGAGGAGAGCAAGGTGCCGCCAAACGTCTCTATCCGGCGCTTTCGGATTTCGAATCGCATGACTCGTCCTATTCGGACAACGATCAGTGTTGTAGCACAGCAACGTCACCACATGATGAGTATGAGGAGAAGAAACAGACGGAGGTGAGCTCAAGGCGTCGCAATAAAGACAATTTTTCGACTTTTTTTACGGAGTTTCTTGGATTTTGATTCATTTGTTCATTTATACATTTATTTCTTCATTTTTTATTATATATATTTGTTCATTAATTGATTTGTACATTTATTAATTTATTCATTTGTTCAATTATTCATTTATTTATTTATGCTGGCCAACATTTCTTTAATAATAGGTAAAATTAGGAAACTGAAATGAGAAACTTATTTTGAATATTTTTATAATATGTAACAAAAATAATGTATCCGTAACTGAAAAGATCAAGTACGCTCTACCAATGCCGACTATAAAAAATTCATCATACGAATTAATATCACGGGTGCCAATCGCCAGACCATTCAGTACATTGCGCCCAACGACACGCACATGTTGAATGCCGCCGATTTGTTGCTTAAATTCTGCAAGAATATGGGTTTCGTGCCAGTCTATATCAGGTATAATTTACTTATTTCGATTAAAGAATTAAGACTGACAACATTGAAAACGATGCGTTATTCAAATAATCCAGTGTAATACAGTATGTGTCATTCAAAAGAATAGATACAACTTATTTGAGTGATTCGACTTATAATCACTGTGTTCAAATCCTAACCAGCTGATGTATAACGTAACATTTAATATCATCACATAAAGATCGCTGATTAGATTACTTAAGTAACACATCCAATTGGATGCGTCTAAAATGATATATTATCATTGCCTGTGTTGTTTTTAAATTGATTTTGTTCTAACCATACTTTTATTGTATATCTATGACACTAATTAATTATCATAGTCAAAAGGCAAACGATCTGACGGGAGAACATTCCTGCATCATGCTGCACACTCTGAACAAATCCAGTCACATGGAGAAGGCCATCACGGAGTGGCACGACTTGTACCTCAATCATCAAATTGTTGGGCAAAACTTTTAGAGAGTTTTTGCACAAGTCTGACGCTCTCAATTATTGACAATAAAACCGCCAAAGTGGAGCACAAGGGAGCTTAATTTAATTACTGAATTTCTGAATTACAATAGATGTCTATTGAATTTCAAATGGAATTTCTTAATTACAATTGATCTTATCTGAATTGCATTTGGAAGAAAGTGTTATATTTCATATCTGAAATTTCTCGTTCTAGATTTAACCAAGGATACCTTGGACGTATACTTCCTGCCGTACGACATACAACGCCTCGATGAACCGCAACCGTGGTGAGGAATTGGTGCCCATCACATTGTCGCTCAACGATGAACTCGGCGAAACGGCAAACGAGTTGACGAAGCAACAAAAAGCAGAGTTAAAAAATGAACAGCCTTATGTATAATTTCGTGAGTGACACATGGATTTGTATTTAGCAAAGACAATTTTCAATACAATTGTATACGCTTTTTTTGATTATTTGTGTATATATGTATATAAATATATATATATATATATATATATATATATATATATATATATATATATATATATATATATATACATATATATATACATATATATATATATATATATATATATATATATATATATATATATATATATATATATATATATATATATATATATATATATATATATATATATATATATATATATATATTAAATACATATATAAACATATGTAAACATATGGTCAAATCATAACACGAACACGTACAATTAAAAGTTTCTTAGCTACATAAACATTATTTCATATATATTATTTAATAATTTAAATATTTTTTTTTTAACAACAATGACTCTTTAGTATTCATTAATAGAATATAAGTTATTGGAAATGCTTAGATAAAATAATAAGTACATTCAGTACATATGAATTAATAATATATTTTGTATTAAAATTTAATGAACAATTTTACGTGTTTATTATTACACCATCAATGCCCAGTATAACTTCCATTATTTTGAAGCATTTTGTCCATTCTCTTTGGCATACGGGATATAGGTTTACGGCAAGTTTCAATTGGTATTTCATACCATGACTTTTGAACAAATGACCATAATTCGTCTTTATTGTAAAATTATTGTTTTAATATTTGTTACTTCAATACTCCCCAAAGATTTTCAAATGGGATTTATATCCGGTGATTGGCTTGGCCAGCTAAGCAACGCAACATTTTGACTCTGAAACCAATCCTTTACAACTTTAGAAGTATGTTATATATATATATATGTATGTATGTATATATATATATATATATATATATATATACATATATATATATATATATATATATATATATATATATATATATATATATATATATATATATATATATATATATATATATATATATATATATCGTCGTTGTAGAACGTAAAATCACCAAATACATTTTTATGAAAAAATAAAATTTCGAGGTTGTTGATTAATATTATAAAAGTAATTGATTAATTTTTAAAGTTGAAATATTCATTGATAGATTTACATTTTCTTATCTTGTGGTTTGAGATCATGGATTAAATAATTGACAGATGTATAAAGATTTTTTTAAATGAAAATGTATTTGGTGACTTTTCGTTCTGCAACGACGAATTTAAAGCGTTGTTCTAGTACAACCTTTTGTAGATTCAGTATTCAAGCATAAAAGAAAATATGGCAAATATTATAAATATAAGATTAATAACTTAATAAAAAATATCGAAGTTGTCGAAAATTCCAAATAGAATTTCAAATAGAGTTTCTGAATTTCAATTGATGTCTTTTGAATTTTAATTGAATTTTGAATTTTGAATTACATTTGTAAATGGTGGTTGAAGTGTTATTTTATTTATGATTTTGATGCATATAATAATTTATAAAAGAATAAAACTTAAATGAATAATTTTTTAAATAAATAAATTCATAAATGAAAAAAGTTTGAAATAAATAGTTTTATAAAAGAATAAATGTACATACATAAATGAATTATAAAATCATAAATGAAAAAATCACAAATGAACAAATTTACAAATAAATAATTTTTTAATTTATAATAATGAAATAATTTATTGTAATCGGTTAATATTCCAAGTGCATAGGACATAAATTCTAAATATATTCGCCCAAAAACACTGCACTATGGGACAGAAGCTTAGTCTAGCTCGCCAAAAATCGAAAATTTAAGTTTGTTGCAGAAAGTTGAAAAATATGTCAATTTATTCAAAATTTATGAGAACATAGAAAACAAACAAAAAATGATACAGCCTAGTGAAAATTCTTTAGTAGGCTTGCTTAAAGTAAAAATAAAACAAGTGCTTTTTAAAAAATAATAATGGGTTACATTAAAACTGTCGTAAGTCTTTCAATATATACACCACATATAGAATTAGTTTTATATTACTGGGAATTGAGAGTACTATCATCTTGTGTATCAAAAATTATATATGGCTATTCGTGTTTTTCCTGATTATTAGGAAAAAACATAAAACAAAAATTACATATTTTTTTTTTTCCTACAAAAGTGGACATTAATAAAAAAACTTTCAAATGCTTTCATAAATCTTTTTGAAATGTCTGATATGTTTTCTTTCTAACGGTATTAAACATTCTTCCATAGGTTTACCACACGTCATTTTAAATGAGTTTATATGATGAGAAATATACGAAAATCGTAAAATAATTAACTAAATTTTGTTAGTTTAATATGTCGGTTTTGCCTTATCTTTCATTAGAGTTGACCAAACTGCTCATATTTGGTATGGTTGTTAAGAATTGTTATATGTACAATAGTATCTAATATTATATATCTCTTATGATGGTCAAATTATATAGGTTAATTAGAATGGTAGGCGTGGCATATTAAGAATGATCATGTGCAATTATAGTATGTATCTAAATACCAATTATAAACAAAATATATCTTTTCAGACAAAAGTTATTTTACCATTTCAATTATATTACAGGTAGACGTAACAATGGACCAATTTTGTTCATTTTCAAACCGAATACAATATTGTTACGAAAATTCAGTCTACGGAAAACTACAAGTTCGTATTACTGGATTGTCTACAAACTTGTATTATTTCAACTAGTATTATTAAATTTATTTAATTAAATTAATCGCTCACGAGACGTACTAGTTCACTATCAAATCACAAATGAAGTGCTGTGCCTCAGATGTGGCTGCCTTATGTACTGCTGACATCAGTTCGACACTCGGTTCTACTTCTACTCGTTTCGGGAATGACGCATGCTATTGGCATCTCATTCGCACTCATGTGTTTTAATGTGCTGATCTTCTGTCTCTTTCTAACACATTGCTTAGTGCGCTGAATTGTCTTGCGTCTCATTTATTATTGTTGATTGCTTGCACAATGAAGCAACACTGCCCTTTACCTTAATCTGTTCGTCCCGAACTGATGTTAATCCTCTCTCTCTCTCTATACGGCGCCAACTTTTATAAATGTACTTATTTCATACTTCGTCTAACGCCTGCAGTATTCTGAATCCGATACACTACATCATTGATTCTTTTAATTATCTGATATGGTCCTTCCCAGTGTGTTTGTAGCTTAGGGGATAAGCCTTTCTTCCTTTGTGGGTTATAGAGCAAAACAAGTTCTCCTTCCGTAAATCCCACTGAATTTGTGCGCAAGTCGTATCCGGCCTTCATCTTATCATTCGCAAATTGTGTACGCTGCCTTACAAATTGATGCACTTTGTTCATTTCTTCACTTTTTCTGGAAACATAATTGTGTACAGGAATTCTAGCTGAAGGACTCGCACCAAACTTTAAATCCGCAGGTAATCTTAAGTCTGTTCCAAAAACAATTTCAGATGGTGAAGCTGCTTTGGTATCATGTACCGTCGTTCAATAAGCCATGAGGTATAGTGGTATGTGTTTATCCCAATCTTTTTGATTTTTATCAACCACTTTTCTGAGATACCCTTACAATATACGATTGAATATATGGAGGACTTTGCATACTTCTTTAAATACAGCAGACTCAAAATTTCTTCCTTGATCAGAATGCAATTCCAACGGTACTCCAAAACAGCTTACCGAGTTGTTAACTAATGCATCCGAGACTGTTGTGGCTTCTTGATTCGGCATGGGATACACTTCAGGCCACTTGCTGAAGCAGTCAATGACGACAAAGACATACTTATTACCCGCATCAATGATTGAAAACGACCCGGCGACATCCATGGCAATACGTTCGAATGGTGCTCTCACGTTTTACTGATGCATCCTGCCGCGACTTCTGACTGTTGATCCTTTTGCTGGTACACATTGCGGACAACAGCGAATCCAATCGGCGACTGACTCTTGGCATCCAACCCAATAAAAACGTTTCTTTACTTTATCTACCGTTTTGTTCATGCCCAAATAACCTACACTAGATCCCCCATTGTATTCTGCTAATATCTCTTTTATTTTTGACTGGGGAACAATAATCAAACTTTGAGTGGAGGTGCCATCATCACTTTCTCATACACGATATGATGAACCATCTTGTAGCTTTAAGCTCTGTCTCTCTGCCCAGTCAGCCTTAGTTATTGGACTGTCAGAAGCTATATCTTCCCATGAAGGTTTTCTTTGCTGTTCCTTGATGATCATGATTTTTGTGAGATCGGGATCACTCTTTTGATCAATTTTAATTTGTTCCGGAGTCCATTTTTCATCGGGTAAAACATTCAGCAAACGAATGTCAATTATGTTTTCTTTTCCTTCTGCTCTTAAACAATGCCTGCATTCAAGTTTACACGGTCGTCGTGACAGAGCATCTGCATTTCCATGAATTCTTTACATGAATCGTAGCCCTGTAATCGTTCTATCCAACGCGCAATTTGACCTTCTGGGTCTTTGAACTGAAGTAACCATCTCAGTGCGGCGTGATCGGTTCTCAAGTGAAACTGTTGTCCGTACAGATATTTGTGGAAATTTTTCACACTTTCGATTACAGCAAGAAGCTCCCTCCTGGTGACACAGTAATTTCGCTCGGGCTTGGACAATGTTTTACTGTAGTATGCGATCACTTTTTCTTGGCCATTGATCACTTGAGAGAGAATTCCGCCAATTCCGTATCCACTTGCATCCGTATCAAGTATAAACTTCTCACCTGGAATTGGGTACGCAAGAATTGGTGCCGAGCACAATAGATCTTTTAATTTGAAAAACCCCCCATTGAAATGCGCGGTTCTTTCTTGTCAACTGGTGCAGACTGCTAGTTACATTGCCAAATTCTGGAACAAATCGCCTGTAGTATGTACAGAGCCCCAAGAAACTTCGTAAGTCATGCAGGTTTTGCGGTCTGGGCCACTCCTTTACTGCAACTATTTTATCTTAATCGGTATGCACTCCTTCCGTGGTAACTCGACGACCCAGATACTTGACTTCTTTCTTGAAAAGTGAGCATTTCTTTGGGCTAAGTTGTAGACCCGCACTTTCCAAACGAAGAAATACTTCCTCTAACTTTCTTAGATGTTCGTCAAAGTCTTTGCCCATGACAATGATGTCGTCAAGGTATACCAGACAAGTTTTCCAGTGTAGACCTCTTAAAAAGTGCTCCATTAACCGCTCGCATGTTGCTGGGGCATTACATAGCCCAAACGACATTACCAGAAATTGGCATAGTCTATCGCCAGTACTGAATGCGGTCTTCTCTCGATCATTCTTATCGATTTCTAATTGACAGTAACCGCTTTGCGAGTCCAAGGTGTCATCGATTTTAGGCAGCGGATAACTATTTTCATGGTGACATCATTTAGCTTTCGGTAATCAACGCAGAACCTAGTACTATCGTCCTTCTTTTTGACCAATGCTACTGGTGAACTCCATGGACTCTCATATGGTTCCACCACGCCATTTGTGTGCATTTCTTCAACCAAATGTGATGTCTGTCTCCGCCTCAACAAGTATTCTTCCTACCACTATGTTACTTTTATACAACTCTTCGTTTGCTTCAACAACCCACAACTTGCTTATCCCACAATCTCCATTTAATTTCGCCCAAACAATTGCTTCTGAATTAGGTGATATTTTTCTATTTCTATGAGCAATAACTGCTTTAATTTTCGGGCTCTGGTCACAATCAATGTTTAGTTGAATCTCCGTGTTGGCATAACTCAAAATTTTTCTTGTTAAATCTAATGTGAAACAATTCCTTATCATAAAGCCCATGCTAAATTACTTCGTCTACTATTTATGCCACTATAACATCATGCTTAACTAGAGTAGTACCAATCGTGATTTTCTTGGTAATATTTCCTCTGATAGGGGCCTCTTCAGCGGTAGCTGTTTGTAATTTTATTCCTATAAGTGGCTCTACTTCGTCCCTAACGAGGTTACTTCTTATTTTTGAGTGTGAAGCTCCCGTATCCAATGTTACCATATTTGATGTACAATCAATGAGTCCTTCGACAGTTAAACTATTCGGTTTTCGAGCTATTTGTGAAATGGAGATTCTGGGGGCAATAGGTTATGGGAGTGCCCCGCAGAACTGACTCGTTTTAGTTTAAAGAATTTAAAAATTGTTAATTTCGACGTTATCCTGTCGTTCGTCATATCTGGGTTCCTCTGTTGAGTTATTAAGCGCTTGCTTTTTTACGACAGTCACGTGCCATGTGCCCATATGTACCATAGTTGTAACATTTACCTTCAAATTGGGTTTCACGGTTTGCACCTGTGTGTTCGAATTTATTTCCTACTTTAACCGGTTGGCACACTACTTGAAATACGTCGTCGCTTTCCATATCCATTCTACGGGCCTTGAAAACTGGTCAACACAACGTATTTGCGGTCTCCATGGTAAGTGCTGTGGTTACGGTTTCCGTAAATGTTACCTTGGTCATAATCACTGTTGCTCCAGATCACGTATGCCATCAATAAACACTTCGATCTTGCACTTTTCTCTGAAATCACTCGTTGAATCTGCATACGACAAATGCACAATCGACGTCCGCTGCATACGCCTGCAATGTTTCACCATTCCTTTGCATTCGGCCCTTTAGTTCCATTCTGTAGATCTGCTTCATGTGATCACTTCCATATTTCCGTTGAAGTGCAGCCATAACCGATGTGTAACTATTTCTATCGCTTTCTGGAACAGTCTGCAATACTTCGGCTGCTCCACCTTTCAGGGTCACAATAAGCGCTGCTACGCTGTCTTCATTGTTCCATCTATTACTTACAACCGTTGTCTCAAATTGTAGCTTAAAAATGTTGAACGCTGTGGTTCCATCGTACGTTGGCGATTTAAGCTTTGTATCACTAGTAACTTGCAGTGAGGGTCCACTTAGCTGTAACGCACCGAAATCTTCTTGCATTTTCTGGAACTTTTTGTCGAAACCATTTTCCAATCAACATTATTTTATTATCAACACTGACTTCCATATCCCTGACATGCTCCTCAAGATCTTTTACTTTATCATTGAGTGTATTAGAAACTTCTAGAAGCTGCTTAGAATGTTCCTGCATCTGTAATTCTATTTTTTCTTGATGTTGGTTGATTTTTCTAGAAGTTTCTCCTCAAGCCGATTAGAATTTTCTTGAAGTTCGTTCTTCATGTCTAATTTGAGCTGGTTAGAATTTTCAAAAAAGTATCTGCTCCATTATCTGAAACTGTTGTTGCATAGCTCCGATTAACTGGCTCATATCAAATTCTTGCGTCTGTACTTTCTCCTCTGTGTCTAGATTTTTCAATGACGATGCTGCAGTTTCCACTTCCAATTCGTGCTGAACGATATCAATACCTTGGGCACCCAATTCTTCCATTAGACGCTTCTTGTACCAGCAGTTGCAAGATTACGAATAGATAGCTCCTTCTTTAGCTGGTCGACTTTAAGTTGATCGAATTTAACCATTTTGTATCGCAGTCCCACTTCTGACACAAATGTAACGAAAATTCAGTCTATGAAAAACTGTTCTACGAGTTCGAATCGCTGGATTGTGTACAAAATAAAAACACACTAATATTTGGTTTTAACTAGTATTATTTGAACTAGTATTAATTAACTCTATTTAATTAAATAACAAATTTAAAAAAATCACTTATAACAACTGCTATATTACTACAATTTATCTTTACAATGTTCGCTCACGAGATGCCCTAATTCACTATCAAATCACAACTGAAGTGCTGTGCCTCAGATACTGCATGCATCAGTTCGACACGTTTCGACAAGCTTCGACTTTTTTCGAGAACCTTCTACTCGTTTCGTGAATGACGCATGCTATTGGCATCTCATTCGCACTCATGTGTTTTAATGTGCTGATTTTCCATCACTTTCTCGCACATTGCTTAGTGCGCTGAATGATCTTCCGTCTCTTTCTAACACATTGCTTAGTGCGCTGAATTGTCTTGCGTCTCATTTATTATTGTTAAATGCTTGGACTATGGGGCAAATTACATCTATTCTTAACAATATTATGAAATATTTGTTCAAAAGTTTGACTGAAAATGAACCTTCGAATTATATTAAGAGCATTCGTTTGAAATAACAGTTTCAGAACTTTGTTCACAGAATAATACAGTTTGAAAATGCCTGAAGATTACTCCCAGAAGTATGCAAGGTGAGGAGCATGTGAATTTATTTTTTTTTTAAGTTTTATATTCTTGCAACATTTCAAACATTCAAATATAATTACCCAACATTTTTAAGAATTGACATTCACTCCTTTGGTATGACAGTGACGTTATTAAGGACTGCGCACGAAAAAATTGTCCATCACAAAATTACAAAAAATCTTCTAAATCAGTGTTTCGATTTTTATTGTGAAACCATGTTTATAACGCGTTTTTTATTCAGATTATTTGTATATATTTACATATTTATTTATTATTTTTGTTTATATATTTTATTTATTTTTCTGGCACCCTCTTTGTTAACAACTTTTCGGTAGGTGTGCGAAATTTTAAAATTATTGTTAGAATTTACCTAAAAGTAAGTGTTCCAAAAATGGGAGAGATCCGCCCATATTTTTTTTTTACTCTAATTCCCGTTTTTATATATCCCACAAAATTATACTAGTTATATATCCACCAAGAGTGTAGGGTATTCCATAGTCGGGCCCGACCGACTATAAAAAAATCCGTCCCAAGTGACCGAACTTACCCATGTGACCTACCCTTCCCAACTCGAAATGTTGGAATAGTTCTTGAACAAGGTACTAATCTTCTTTGATTTTTTTCATGTCACAGATCGCCATTTTTTTCCCAGAACCTGCCTTCTGTGTAATGATCAAGTCCTATTTAAACTAATGTATAACCATAGAAATAGTGAAGTATGTCAAGTTAAATACGTATTTTTTTTAGCAACGACACAAACCAATTTTTTTTACAGAGCATTAACAGAGCGATAACAGCCGCTAGTTAGCGGAAGAAATCTACCGATTGGTACACATAAATGACTCCGAATCCGTCCAGGATCTTCATGCTGGAATTTAATACATTGAATAGCTAATGACTAGGGCTTTCCAAATATGTTATCGACATAATTGGATCAATACGCTGGATATATTTAACGAATTTTTGAAACTTGGCCATTTACAAGAAACGAAAATATTCATATGAAGAAAAAAACATGATGATGAAGTGGCCACTACTCCGTCCATAGTCCCTGTGCTGGAACTTCTTATAAAAGGTTAAATAAGAAATGATTAGGGCTTTTTAAATATGTGATCGACATAGTTGGATCGATACGCTGGATATTTTTTATGAATTTTTGAAACTTGGTCATTTACAAGAAACGAAAATATTCATATGAAGAAAAAGTCATGATGATGAAGTGGCCACTACTCCGTCCATAGTCCCCGTGCTAGAACTTCTTATAAAAGGTTAAATAGGAAATGATTAGGGCTTTTCAAATATTTGATCGACATAGTTGGATCGATACGCTGGATATTTTTTATGAAATTTTGAAACTTGGCCATTTACAAGGAACGAAAATATTCATATGAAGAAAAAGTCATGATGATGAAGTGGCCACTCCTACATCCATGGTTCTCGTGCTGGAACTTATAGTAGGTTAGATAGGTAATGATTAGGGCTTTCCAAATCTGTGACCTACATAGTTAGATCGATACGCTGGATATTTTTTATGAATTTTTGAAACTTGGCCATTTCGAAGGAACAAAAATATTCAAATGAATGAAGTGATGATGAAGTGGCCACTCCTACATCCATGGTTCCCGTGCTGGAACTTCTTATAGTAGGTTGGATAGTATATATCCAGCGTATCGATCCTACTATGTCGATCACATATTTGAAAAGCCCTAATCATTACCTATCCAACCTATTATAAGAAGTTCCAGCACGGGAACCATGGACGGAGTAGTGGCCATTTAATCATCATGACTTTTTCTTCATATGAATATTTTTGTTCCTTGTAATTGGTCAAGATTCAAAAATTCATAAAAAATATCCACCGTACCGATCCAACTATGTCGATCACATATTTGAAAAGCACTAATAATTACGTCTCCAACCTGCTATAAGAAGTTCCAGCACAGGGACCGTAGACGGAGTAGTGGCCACATCATCATCATGAATTTTTCTTCATATGAATATTTTTGTTGCTTGTAAATGGTTAAGTTTCAAAAATTCATAAAATATATCCAGCGTATCGTTATAACTATGTCGATCACATATTTGAAAAGCACTAATCATTACCTATCTAACCTATTATAAGAAGTTCCAGCACGGTTATCATGGCCGGAGTAGTGGCCACTTCATCACCATGACTTTTTCTTCATATGAATATTTTTGTTCCTTGTAAATGGCCAATTTTCAAAAATTCATGAAAAATATACAGCGTATTGATCCAACTATGTCGATCACATATTTGAAAAGCCCTAATCATTACCTATCCAACCTATTATAAGAAGTTCCATAACGGGAACCATGGACGGAGTAGTGGCCACTTCATCATCATGACTTTTTCTTTAAATGAATATTTTGTTCCTTGTAAATGGTCAAGTTTCAAAAATTCATAAAATATATCCAGCGTATCGATCCAACTATGTCGATCACATATTTGAAAAGCACTTATCATTACCTATCCAACCTATTAAAAGAAGTTCCAGCCCGGGAACCATGGATGGAGTAATGGCCACTTCATCATCATGATTTTTTTTCATATAAATATTTGTGTTCCTTGTAAATGGCCAAGCTTCAAAAATTCATAAAATATATCCAGCGTATCGATCCAACTATGTCGATCACATATTTGAAAAGCACTAATCATTACCTATCCAACCTATTAAAAGAAGTTCCAGCACGGGAACCATGGATGGAGTAATGGCCACTTCATCATCATGATTTTTTTTCATATAAATATTTGTGTTCCTTGTAAATGGCCAAGCTTCAAAAATTCATAAAAAATATCCAGCGTATCGATCCAACTATGTCGATCACATATTTGAAAAGCACTAATCATTACCTATCCAACCTATTAAAAGAAGTTCCAGCACGGGAACCATGTATGGAGTAATGGCCACTTCATCATCATGATTTTTTTTCATATAAATATTTGTGTTCCTTGTAAATGGCCAAGTTTCAAAAATTCATAAAATATATCCAGCGTATCGTTATAACTATGTCGATCACATATTTGAAAAGCACTAATCATTACCTATCCAACCTATTAAAAGAAGTTCCAGCACGGGAACCATGGATGGAGTAGTGGCCACTTCATCATCATGACTTTTTCTTCATATGAAAATTTTTGTTCCTTGTAAATGGCCAAGTTTCAAAAATTTATGAAAAATATCCAGCGTATCGATCCAACTATGTCGATCACATATTTGAAAAGCACTAATCATTACGTATCCAACCTGCTATAAGAAGTTCCAGCACAGGGACCGTGGACGGAGTAGTGGCCACTTCATCATCATGAATTTTTCTTCATATGAATATTTTTGTTCCTTGTAATTGGTCAAGATTCAAAAATTCATAAAAAATATCCACCGTATCGATCCAACTATGTCGATCACATATTTGAAAAGCACTAATCAGTACGGATCCAACCTGCTATAAGAAGTTCCAGCACAGGGACCGTGGACGGAGTAGTGGCCACTTCATCATCATGAATTTTTCTTCATATGAATATTTTTGTTCCTTGTAATTGGTCAAGATTCAAAAATTCATAAAAAATATCCACCGTATCGATCTAACTATGTCGATCACATATTTGGAAAGCTCTAATGATTACCTATCCAACCTACTCTAAGAAATTCCAGCACGGGAACCATTGATGTAGGAGTGGCCACTTCATCATCATGACTTTTTCTTCATTTGAATATTTTTGTTCCTTGTAAATGGTTAAGTTTCAAAATTTCATAAAAATTATCCACCGTATCGATCCAACTATGTCGATAACATATTTGAAAAGCACTAATCATTACCTAACCAACCTATTATAAGAAGTTCTAGCACGGGAACCATGGACGGAGTAGTGGCCACTTCATCATCATGACTTTTTCTTCATATGAATATTTTTGTTCCTTGTAAATGGCCAAGTTTCAAAAATTCATGAAAAATATCCAGCGTATCGATTTAACTATGTCGATTACATATTTGAAAAGACCTAATCATTACCTATCCAACCTATTATAAGAAGTTCCAGCACGGATACCATGGACGGAGTAGTGGCCATTTCATCATCCTGACTTTTCCTTAACATGAATATTTTTGTTTCTTGTAATTGGTCAAGATTCAAAAATTCATAAAAAAAATATCCACCGTATCGACCCAACTATGTCGATCACATATTTGGCCATTTGATCATCCTGACTTTTTCTTCATATGAATATTTTTGTTTCTTGTAATTGGTCAAGATTCAAAAATTCATAAAAAAATATCCACCGTATCGATCCAACTATGTCGATCACAGATTTGGAAAGCTCTAATGATTACATATTCAACCTACTCTAAGAAGTTCCAGCACGGGGACCGTGGACGGAGTACTGACCACTTCATCATCACCACTTTTTCTCAATATATGACCAAGTTTAAAAATGTATATAAAATGTCTAATGGATCGATCAATATATGTGGATCCTGGACGGATTGGGAGTCATTTATGTGTACCAATCGGAGGATTTCATCCGCTGTTGTGAACGCTCTGTTAATACTCTGTAAAAAAAATTGGTTTGTGTCTTTCCAAAAAAATTACGTATTTAACTTCACATACTTGAAATAGTGTTTGATTCAATTTATAGTTCCCAAAAATTGTTGGTAAAATAACTGAAAATGATACAGTGAAATGTTCAAATTTCTTTTACTTACATCTTTGTCCATAATCTTTTAAATAGCAATCGAAGCTATTTAAAAGATTATGGACAAGTCCACTTCCAATGCCCGTAACTTCAACGAATAGATATCTACTGGTGCCTAGTTATCTATCGTGTAAGTAAAATTTCGTAATTTTAACGCATAGTTAAGGAGCAAAAACACCGGATAGGTAAGATATCTGTTCGGTACAAACACCACGAGATATCTACTCGTTGAAATTACGGGCATAAGAAGTTATAAATATAAATTTCTGACATGCATTCCACAGCCTTTTTTTAATTCTTATGATTTTTAAAAAAGATGTAGATGTCAACTTTAAAAATAAATTCGACTTTTTTTGACAAATTTTGCATATTATTAATTGTCAAAAAGCTGATTTTAACTTTAAATTGTCTATGATAATGCGCCATAGTAAATAATGTGATGGACATTATTTCGTACGCAGTACTATCTCAGGACATAACTATTTTAATAAAATCTTTTTAACTTCTAGTTATTTACTCTAAGTTGCAACCTGGTTTATTAGTGTCAATTATAGGAGGACTTAAAATGAATGATTAAAGCCCATTAAATAAAAACAAAACTTTATTTTGTTTTAATTAAGGTGTACTAATTAAAACAAAATAAAGTTTTTGCATAAAACATATTTTATTTATATAAAAACACTACATCATTGATGGAAACCTATTATTTTCAATGAATATATGGCATTTGTGTGGAATATTGGCAATTAATTTATAGCTTACTTATTTTGGAAACGCTCTCCTCTCTAATTTTGTCAATTCGTCTAGTTTCCAACTTTTTTTTTGTTCTGACTCACTGTAATTTTAAATTGCTTCCACAAGTTGTATATATAATTTAGGTCCGGACTATATGCGGGGCAGTCCAATAATTTTTTTGTCCTAAAACAACTTTTTTTTGTAGCTCGAGTTTCGAAATAAATAAAATATTAGATGATCTCAGAAATTAATAAAATTTTGTATTTACGACACAAATTAAAAAAAAAAACACATAATGTCTCTATTCTACCATAGTTCCGGAGATATGTGTCCTTGAAATATGAAAAACGCACACAAAAAGAACAGAATAGGGTTTGTTTAACTAAGTGTAACTTAAACTTGGTTGAAAAATTTATAAATATGCGCAAATTTTGGCATTTAGAAAATATTTAATATTAGAGTTACCATAAGAAGAATAACATCATAATAAAATTAAAAATTAAAAATAATTATAATGTCGCAGAGTATTATTTTGCTTACAAATGTAAAAAAATTAATAGTGATATTAGGGCTCGTAATGAATAAAAATGTTATACAAGGTTAAACTTTTATATGAAATTGGATTAATTATTTTCCTGTTTCAACAATCGAAAGGGTTCCGGTAACAGTTCCGATTAAGGTTTTTTGCGGTCCTTGATAAAAATAACCGCGATCATAATATTATCCAACTCCTGTCAGGGACCAACAAAAAGTAGTAGTAAAGACATATTAGTACTAAAAAAGAAAGAACGTTGGGCATAACACGTTAGGAGTCCACCTGAAATGGGCCTCCAGATATATGAGACGTGTCGATTGTGTGACGATAATGAGGCAAATGAGGATAACTTCCACCTTATTTACCAATGCCCGGCATTAGCGCCAAAAAGAACAAAATCTCTAGGCTCTTGCTTCTTTATGGAACTAGAGGGCATCAAGAAACATCCACTGTAAATGATGAAATTTATTATGTCATCTGTCAGTTAGTCGAATTTAGTTATAAATTAAAATAAATGGAAATCATCTTAATCACATATAACTTTAACTTATATATGTATAACAAACATATGGACCTGAGACGGTCGAAGTGAGTTAGCGTTTTCTTCAAACATTGCTGCCAACCTCCTCACAACCTAAACATAATATGATTTTCGGACGAACTTCAAGATTATAATAAGATCTCATTTTTTTAATTGCATTCTTTGTTTTTTTAAACTGTATAATGTTTTTGAGTTCTTACGACGGATTTTCTGTCTGTAAGCAAAGAAAAAAAACGTATACAGAACGTTTGCGAGAAAAGAATTTCTTTTGAAACGTGCTCCATCTCTGCCCAGAAAAGTTTACAAGTTTGTTGTAAAATATAAATAACACTGTTCTACAAGGATTTTAATCTGGAATGAAACCTACCATTTCTGGTTGATTTCGGTATCCTGATTCTTGCTGCGAACTCAGAATGTTCCTTTTACGTTGCAGATGCAAACTTTATCACAAAATAAAATAAGAACCCTGCCCTACGGATAATTGTCAAAAAAAATGCAATTTTGCAATGTTTTTGCGGTCAAAATTTCGAAAAACTGTTTTAAACTTTGTCTTACTAAAATTTTTCGGAATATTTTTTAAAATTTGCTTATGAAATATTTGATTAAAATGGAGGGAAATGCACTCAGAGATATACAATTTAATACTGATATAATGTAGTGATGCTAGGTGCAAAATCGGACAAAATTCTTAGCATCTGATGCAGGGGCAGATCCAGAAGTATGATTTGGGGGGTGCGATTGATTTTTTTGCGCCTTTTTCCAATTTTTTCTAAAAAGCTCCCCAAAAATTTATTTTGCGCCCTTTTTTATATTTTCTGTACTTTATATTTTATACAACTGTACTTCTTTAAAGCAACTTATTTTCTTTAAATCAACCGTTTTATTAAATTACATGAAATGAAAAGTCTAGCTTTTCCTGCATTTCTTGCAGTGTTAGTATTGCACTTTCTCTTGTTCTTGCATTTCATATCTTGATCTTGTTTTTGCAAGAAAATCTCGATCTTGTTCTCGCTCTTGTTCTTTCACCAAGTGCAAGAACAAGAAATGTTGATCATCACTACTTCTGCATTGCGCGTGCTGGCGCCAGTTTTGCACACCAAGTGTTGTCTCGTACTTGGTCGCTTCACCGGAGATTCGGACGCTCTCTCCTACGTTGAGCACCACTGGGTACAGAATTGAACCTTTTTTGCTGGAGCGCTTTCATCTATACGCTCGACATGTCTAAGCCAGCGTAGGCGCCTGACTATGTCAATGTCGGCGTAGAGATCATACAACTCATCGTTCCATCTGATTCTGTACTCGTTTTCAACGCATATTGGGCCATATATTTTCCGAAGAATCTTTCTCTCGAACGCTCCTAAAGCTCGCACATCGGTGTTGGCAAGCGTTCATGCCTCAGCGCCATAGAGGTGGACTGGCATGAGAGACGGCTCTGCTCCTCATTTTCCTACTGAGCTCAAAGTAACACCTGTTAGCAAGATCTCCAGACAAACATTGTTTTCTTTGTTGATACTGGTACCCTAATAAACGAAGTCCTCCACAACTTAGAAGTTGTGATTGTCAATAGTGACGTATTTTCCAAGACGCCGGGACTCTTTGTTTGTTGACACCAGGTACTTCGTCTTGTCCTCGTTCACAGTAAGACCCATTCGACCCGATTACCTTTCTAAACTAGAGAATGCTGCACTGGCTGCTCGTACGCTTTGCCTAATGATGTCGATATCATCAGCGCAGCATGGAACTCTATTTGAAGATAGTGCCATTGTGGTGGAGTTGTGCAGCTCTTAAAATCTACTCCATTATTAGGTTGAAGAAGTCACACGATAGGTAATCGACTTGTCTGAAACCTCGTTCGGTATTAAACGTATCGGGCAGGTTGTTCCCAATTCTCACTGAGCTACGTGTGTCGCTCACGGTCATCCTGCAAAGCCTTATAAGTTTCGCAGGTATACTGAACTCAGACATGGTGGCGTTAACGGGGTTTACCAATGCGAAGGTGAGACTAGGAATTGTGTAGGAGAGGATAATATGATAACTAACAGAATTCGGTTATTGGATAGCGCATGCACTACACCATTCTGAACCCATGCACTACACCATTATAACCCTCGAAAAAACGTTGGGACGATGGTGTCAAAATCAAAAAAACTGATAAACTACTTTGTATCTTTTGAAATTCAAATATTTTGTGTACTGTCATTAAACAACTAAATTGTCCATATTTGACTCCAAAATGTGAGGAACCCAGAGCTGATAAAGCCAAATGGACTTCAGATTCGAGATCAGCGACCTCATGTTAGTCTAAAATCGTTATTAAATAGGAAGATGGTATTTTTTGTTGCGCTGTGTAATTATAATATTTTTTATTATTTTTTATTTCGAACTTAGACACAGTTTCGAAGAAAAAAGCACAGTCGAAAGTAAAACAAAATGAATTATTATTGACCCATTTAAATAGTTTAATTTTATAAAAATATTATTTTTTAATAGTGTTCATTTCGAACTTAGCACAGTTTCGAAGAAAGATAAGCATAATTGAAAGTGAAACAAAATAAATTATTGTTTACCAATCTTTAATGATCTAACGCAATAATTTATTTATTAAAATAATAATTCTTAATAATAATTTATTTTCGAACATAGCCATATTGCGAAGACTGACGAAAAATAACACGAAATTAAATGTTTTTCTGTTATTTCTCTGTCAATATTATAAGTTAAAACTTTTATTGAATAATTATCTAATAAAATAATGATATGATTGTGTTAACTTAAAAACAATTATATTAATAAAAACAAATCTAAAAAATGTACGAAAAATAATTTATTATAATTTTTTATGTAAAGTAATTGAGAAACAATATAAAATAGTTGAGACATTTAACGATAATAATTAATAAAACTGTAAATTTAAATATATTGAGTAACATATGAATTTTGATACAGCAATGTTTTCATAATGTTGCGAAATTAATTATAGAACAAAACTGGAAAATAAAAAAATTGAACAAATAAATTAATTCAGGATTCATAAATAATATGTTGATATGATTTTGAAATATAGATTAAAAAGTTTAAATAACGAAACATAAAAAAATGAGATAAATAATGTAGTAAAAAATTTAATAGATAAATTAAATAATGGTTAAAAGTTGATTTAATATAAACTAGTAAAAACAAAATAAATAATTTATTTAAGAAAGGTATACCTTTATATGATTAAGTAAATGGAAAAATAAGAAACACTAATAATTGAAACGCATTCATTACGTTGTTCCTTACTTTTCTGGTGCGGAATCTCCATTATTAGAAACAGAATTATATAAATTTATTAAATGTTGTGAAACAGCAAAGCTTAAAGTTAAAGAATCAGATTGTGAGGAATTTATTAAATGCGATAGGTTACGTTTGGAGGGAGATGAATATAAATTAGTGAGGACAAAACAGTTTCAAAAAATAGAAGAATTATACGAGTTGTTCAAAAATACATACTTAAATGAAGTTTCTTTAGATTCAGTACTAGAAGAGATTAAAAATAAAAAGGCTTATCAAAATAGTAACGAGAGTTTGAGAACGTTTGGAAGACGAATAGATGAGTTGCAATCCATGGTTTTGGAAATTGCAAGTAAAAAATACAGTAAAAAGATAAGTGAGGATGACGTGTTTAGATTGAAATTACAGAGCTCAGTGTTGATCCCTTTTAATGTAGGGGAGAAGGATCCAACTATAAAAGTTGTACTGCTGGGTAGTAAGTCAGAAACATAAGATGCATTGTTGGAAGAAGCTTTAAATTTACAGGCTGTTATGCAGCGAAGTCCAAGGTCGGAAGCGGAAAATAAATTGCAACAAATAAATAATGAAAGTAACTATAAAAGGAGTGTTCCAACATATTCATTTTGTAGTAAATTGGGACATACTAGGGACGATTGTATTATTATAAAAATACACCTTTCTGCTACGAATGTGGAACTTATGGTCATGAATCTAATTGGAGATGTGCGAATAATAATAGTAATATAGGGCCGAAATTGTAGATCAGACGTCGGAGGAGACTGTGGTCAAATTTACTACTTCATTGCATTTCCACAGAACAGAGGAGACCAATGAATTAAAATATGAATTAAAGGAAGAAGGTGATCGCATAATACGCAATTGGAATGGAGATAGCTTTGATTTATCTAATGTAAGTGACGTTTTCATTGAAGTAACTTGCGAGGCAGCAAAAAATGGAAGACTTATTTTACTGGTAGACTCAGAAGCTGATGCCAGTATAGTAAAAGAAAATGCAATGACAAATTTGCCAGACTTTAACGAAAATATACAAAAGGATTTAAAGGGATCTTTTGGTGGATGTGTTAGAACATTATGTTCCACCTAAGTCCAACATAGGAACATAGGGCGAATAAGTTTAATGCTACATGTAGTGTCACTTAAATAAGGCGTGGAATAATCGGACGTGACAATTTATGGAATCGATCTGTAATAAATGCGATAGACAAAACAATAACATTCTTTGATAAACATAAACCAGTTGGGAAGGTTAGATCACATGGGAAATTTTAAAGTAGGTGTAATTATGATAGTTAGGATTATCAAAATTATAGTCGGTCTAAGCCGACTATAAATACCCTACACATATGTGTGGGGTATTTATTCAATCGTTGAAGAATTTCCATTCATTTGATACCCGTATTTACAAATGGGTAGATGTACCGAATTTCGATTTTTTTCTGTGAACCACAAGTCTTTTCGCTGGAAAACATTATTATCATGTATTTGAGCATGATGTCAATATATATTTGACCAAAAAAGTTTACCTAAGCACGTATACATAAAAATTGATCTTTATATGTACATTTTATATGAGGTATTTGAACATAAGTGGTCGGATCATAGGTCACAATAGACCGATCTCGCCAATTTCGCACATACAGCGTAGGTATATAAGTAATTTAAGTTATAAGTTTCATTTATCTAGCTCTTCAATTTTAAAAGTAGTAGGGATTGCAACAGACAGACAGACAGACGGACATCGCTAAATCGACTCAGGAGGTCATGCTGATCAAGAATATACATACTTTTCCATACCGGAGTTACTTCCTTCTGGGTATTACAAACGGCGTACCAAACTGAATATACCCTTTCACTCTTAGTGTAGGGTATGAAAACATAATATGAAACTACCAATGAAATCGCAGACAGAAATTCAAAATATTTTTTTCAATCAACAAATTGAAATTCAAGCGAGAATCGCAAAGATTCATTACGTTTAAGAACAAAAATTCCAATAGTATTAATACATAAACAAGAAATTTTTCCCGCAGTATATTTGGGCGAAAGCATATCGAATGTTAGCAAAAATAGAGTTGTTTCAGTTTTAAATTCTACGGAAAACAAATTATAATAGACAGTACTCTTAAACCAAAATTTTCGAATTTTAATCAGTATAAATAAATCGGATCCAATAATTCTACAATAAATAGCATAAATTTAGTAAACATTACAAACAGAATTAATAAATTATTAGAATAAATGAAAATTGATGAGACTTTAAATAAAGACGAAATTACATCTTTACAAAATATGTGTATTTCGTATTATGATGTTTTTCATGTAGACGGCGATGAATTTTACATACACGCCAGCGCTTAAACATGAAATAACAACACAGTGGAACCAGCCACCAAAAAACCAAAAGCAATACAAATTGCCACACGCTCATATAGATGAAATCAACAGATAGGTTAATAAAATGTTGGATGAAGGTATTATATCGCCAAGCATATCACCCTGGAATTCACCGATGTTGCTGGTTCCTAAAAAGAGTGGCAAGGACGGTAACAAAAAGTGGAGGCTAGTAATAGATTTCCGTACGTGACAATAAAACAAAAATTTCCGATTCCTCGAATAGACGAAATATTATACCAGTTAGGCCACAGTCGCTATTTCTCAACTTTAGACTTAGGAAGTGGTTATCATCAAGTCCTAGTAGAAGAAGGGGATAAGGAAAAAACAGCTTTTAGTACAGGTCTTGGTCATTTCGAATTTAAAAGAATGCCTTTTGGTTTAACAGGGGCTCCAGCCACTTTCCAAAGAATAATGAACCACATATTAACAGGTTTACTGGGTATCGATTGCTTTGTTTATCTTGATGATATAGTGGTGTACGGAAAGAAGCTGAACATGAGCTTAGGTTGAGTAGAATATTGCAGAAATTAAGGGAAAACAATCTAAAATTAAATACAGAAAAATGTCGCAAAGTTGTCTATTTAGAACATAAGGTTGAATGTATGAAAAATATTCCGGTGTCTAGAAATAAAAAAGAAGTGCAAGCGTTTTTGGGATTAATTAACTATATCCGGTGCATCTACATATTTGATCATATAGGTACTCAAATGAAAGGTAATAATGCCACATTTGTAATTATATGGTTATTTTTATGATCTAATAACCATAGCGATTAGAATTTGTAATTATGTGAAAAATAAAATTAAAATGAAATGCTGATTGTTGAGAAAAATATTTAATTATATATCAAAATGACGAAGAAAAATTTTAAATGAATAGGCAACGCTGAAACGCTTTTTTAAAATTTTCTAGAAGTGGCCCAACAGTTAAGTATAATATTTCGTTGGCAAGTTATACTGAAGAAGCGCCGCAGGCGAAATTTTTTTTATAAAATATAAAATTTTTTAATTTTTAAAACATAAATATAAAAGTGTATAATAGACTCCTGATTAAATTTCTTTTCGTTTGGGTACCAACACTTGTATCTATATATTATTCGTGTATAAAATGAACTCAGTTGTTAAAACTAAAAAGGGTCCTGAGGTTACTGGGGTTATCGGATCATGAACATAATAACATATTAAAAGTGAGATCAATATTGTTGTGTATCATAATCGTAGAGTTCACAGCTTACATATGATCCACTGTTGTGTATCATAATCGTGGAACTTACAGCGTGCTTATGATCCACAACATAACATAACCAGTATATTTTTCTTTATGGCATACTTTTAGGGTGAAGCATTATGCATGTTAAACACAAACAGCATTTAATTGTCTTGGCGCACACCGCTTAACATAGCACAGGTATACACACCCACGTTAAATAGGTCACTCAGATCACACAAATAAATGCTGACTTAGTTATTTTAGAATGATGAAAGTACTCAATTTATTGTGAAATTATAAATACGCTGACTAAGTTATTTTAGCATGATGAAATTACTCAATTTATTGTGAAATTATAAGAATACGAGGTGTTAAGTAGAAGTTAAGTATAGACTAAGAATCAATTGTTTTCGATAAGCTGAAGTGTCTACAAATAAATGTTAAGTATAAGTGTAACCAACTTTTAAAGCGAAATAAAGTGTCTTAAAGTAAAAAAGACCCGGTTGTTTTAAATAATAAAAAGAAAGTAAAAAGGACTCAGTAAGTATAAAAAGGATCAAGGAAGTGAAAGTCCTAGTAGAAGGACTTTTAACATACAACATTTTGGCGCAGCCTGTTTCTCAAACAACGCTCTCAGGGACTGAGAGAAGAAGGACGATAGAAGGAAGAAAAGGACTAAAAATCACAAAATAAATGGTGATTATTTAATTTTTCTTTTGAAAATACGTGAGTAACAGCAGAAAATTTAAACAATTATTACAGTGTTTAATAAAGTAATAAATACAAATTGACTAAATAAATATACAAATGGAAATTAAGATTAAATAACAAACGAAATAAAAAGAAAATATGAAATTTATTTAATATTAAACTCAGATAAGTAAATACAATTTTTTCTAAAATTAATATGAAACGGAATTTTTGATTTTTTTTTTAAATTTAAAAAATTTTAGAACATTTAAAATATCATTTTCATTTTAAAATTTAAATGAGAATAAAATATCATTTTTTAAAGATTTTGAAAATTTGAAATATTTTTTTTTATTTTTTATAACATGGTCAATTTAATTAAAAATTTTACATTATTATAAAATATATGATTTTTGTCAACAGATTTAAAATTTAAAAAATTTATAATATATTTTTTTAACATTGTGGAGCTTCGTGAACTGTTGAGTGTTCTAGGTAATAAATTCGGATTTTTTTTGTCGTTGATAAATATATGGCGGAATTGGAACAATTACAGTTAACATACGGAAACATACTAGGGCAATTGGACAGGTTTACGGATAAATTGTGGGCTCAAATTAGCCTCGAAGTAAATAATAAAGAACATTTAAAATTAATAAAAAATAAAGTTAATAACACAAAGGTTTTTTCTAAAGTAGAAGGAGTAGAAGTCGTGTTCGAAGAATTAATATATTTCTTGGAACACAAAAGTGAGAATAAAATAAAAGAGATAGAAGGCTGGAAAGGCGAATTTCCTGCATTAACTAAAAAAATAAACGATAAATTAGCAGAAAAACAGGAGTTGTTAGACTACGCCTGCGGTATAGAGGCGGAAAACGAAAAATTAAGAGCATTGTTGAAAGATAAAGATATTTCTGATGAATCAGTAGCTAGGGCACTACGTCAACAACCAAGGTTAGAATTCGAATCAGTCGAAGAGGCAAATAACAAAGTAAGGGAATTGGATTGGAAAATCAGATTTTTAGAGGCGGAAGTAAACTTAGCACACGAAACATCGTTATACCATAAAGAAGCTTTAAGAATAGAAAAAAGTTTAGAAAGCATAACAAAAGATATAACAATAATTGAAATGCCGACAGACGATATTTCGAAATGCGTACGAAATCTGGTCCCGGTGTTCAAGGGCGAAGATTTACCGTTCCTAAAAACGGAGCTTCTTAGATTTATAGACGGTTGTTAAGCAGCGAACCTTAAAATAAGTGATGAAAATCAAGAAGAATTCATGATATGCGTAAAACTGCGTCTGGATGGAGATGCATACAAATTAGTGAGGACCAAGAAAATAGATGATTTAGATGAGTTGTTTGAATTACTTAAAAGCACATATTTAAAGGTGGCTACATTAGATTCAGTTCAATACAACATAAGACAGGCATATCAAGGTGGACGGGAAAGTTTAAGGGCGTTTGCAAGGCGTTTAGAAGTATTGCAGTCGAACGCAAACGACATACAATGTATAAAAAGAAAAACCTGCTCGTAATAATAGAAATAATAATATTAATAATGGTAATGAAAATAATATAAATAATAATCCGTTTAGAAATAACAACAGTAATAACAATAACGAGTCGGCCACGCCAAGAAAAATGTTGTGCCAATAAGCTGGGGTCCCGTTAACATTAGTAAAGTTAGGCCAAATTAGAAATAGTGGATCATACGCCAAAGGAGCCTGTGATCACATTTGCTACCGCAGCTTCAAATAACAACCAAAAAATCGTGGGGGAAAATATCGTTCAACAAACGTCGAGAGTGACCGTTGATACATATGTTGAGCCACCGTGTTTGGTCTGTAAGGAGAAGTTGAAAATATTGTTCATAAAACGTCGGGAGTGACCTTTGATACATATGTAGTAGGAATATTAGTTTATATCATACACTTTATAGGTATTGTGTCGATTACACTGGGGAACAAAATAATAAAATTAGCAAAATATGAAAAGTATAAAGGGACCTTCGGAGAGGAAGCAGTAGGGTATAAAGTAAAAAACATATTATCAAGAATATCAAAAAGTTTTGAGAATTTCGTAATAGAATATGATAAGAAGATTAGATGTCATATGAGTGAGTTTAGTAAAAGAAAGAATCGTATAATATGCAGTAGGCAGGGTGATTATTTCAAACTACCTAATGTATCATCAAGTACCTTGTGAGGATGCTAAAAATGGAAAACTCATATTACTGGTATATTCGGGAGCGGATGCTAGTATAGTAAAGGAGGGGTCGATGATACGACTTCCGGGTTTTGATGGTGGTGCTTTTGGGGGATGCATAAGGACTTTAGGGACAATAAATATTCAGCACAACAGTATAGAGTGTTTCTGTTTAAAGATGCATGTAGTGGCACTTGAACAAGGAATACCCGCTGATGGAATAATAGGACGAGATAATATATGGAATAGGTCCATAATACATGTCATTGATAAGATGTTAATATTTTATGATAAAGATAAAAACAATACTATACAACTACCCATGATGACACGGGCAGACATGGAAAATATTTTTCTAAATCAGGAATTAAAAGTAGAAACTAGAACCGCAAAGATAGTATTATTACGTTTAAAAACAAAAATTCCAATCGTCTTAATACATAAACAAGAAATTATTACACGACATAACATACGAAAAGTATTGATAACCGACAATGGTTCGAATTTTGTTTCAAAATTATTTTCGGACACGTGTAAATTGTTAGGAATTAAAAAGTTACATATTACGCCATATCATCCACAGGCCAACGGCTCTTTGGAACGAAGCCACCGACCATTAGCAAAATATTTACGAAGTTTTGCGAAAGAGGATGGTTCAAACTGGGACCAGTGGTTAAAGCATGTACACAATAATACAATGCATATGTCCACCGGGCAAACGCCTTTCCGTACTTTATACGGTTACGATTTTGAAATGCCAACCAATCTTAAACGCAAATGCTCACCAGTATATAATACCGATGATAGCAACAAGCTATTAATATACCAAATTCAACGCACACACGAAATCAAGCCAAAGCCAAAGAAAAATCTAAGCAAAGCTATGATAGCTCAGTACACCCAATAATATTCAAAGTAGGCGATAAAATTTTACTAAAAAATCAAAATAGGAAAAATAAATGTTCACCAGTTTGGGTAGGACCCTACAGGTACTTTCAATAATAAGCCCTGTAACGACTGAGATTTGTATCAAGGGTAAAGCGAAAAAATTTCATAATAATTTGTTAAAAGCATACAACAGTATAGTTACGTAGAATTAAATAAACGCTGACTGCAACAAGAACCAATAATTTTTAACATCATTGAAATAAAGTCAAATAGTTAGCGCAGGACAGAATAGCTAAGTATTACATATTGATAATAATTAGCAGTGTTTTGACAACAGCAATACATTTTAAAAATATAAATGTAGTTTATTCATTTATAAAAATTATTACAAGTTATTGTTCTTATTTTTATTTTAATAGCCATGTGTTGACGACTAGCAGTGTTTATGTACTGACAAATAAAAATATAATTTTTTTTTTGAAATCTGAAAGAAAGAACACGTGATTTTGATGAAATAATAAGACAAAAGCAATATATTTTAAAATATATAAATGTATTTTATTCATTTATAAAAATTATTACAAGTTGTTGTTCTTATTTTTATTTTAATAGCCATGTGTTGACTAGCAGTGTTTATGTACTGACAAATAAAAATATTTTTTTTTTTTTGAAATCTGAAAGATAGAACACGTGATTTTGATGAAATAATAAGACAAAAGCAATATATTTTAAAATATATAAATGTATTTTATTCATTTATAAAAATTATTACTATTTTTATTTTAATAGCCATGTGTTGACTAGCAGTGTTTTATATACGAACAAAGAAAATATATATTTTTTTTGAAATCTGAAAGAAAGAACACCTAATTTTGATGAAATAATAAGACAAAAGCAATATATTTTAAAATATATAAATGTATTTTATTCATTTATAAAAATTATTACAAGTTATTGTTCTTATTTTTATATTAATAGACATGTGTTGACTAGCAGTGTTATATGTACTGACAAAGAAAATATATATATATATATATATTTTTTTTTTTTTTTTGAAATCTGAAAAATAAAAAAACAAAAAAGAAAAAACACTTAATTTTGGATGAAAAAATAAGACAAAAGCAATATATTTAAATATATATTTTTTATTCATTTATAAAAATTATTACAATTTATTGTTTTTTTTATTTTTTTTGGGAACTAAGTAAGCCCACCAGTTCATCGACCAAAGGGTCGATGAATGGGGGCGAGTAACCAAATATTTCACAGTATTTTTGGATCGGGCCATCTGAGCACGAGCCCAGACAGCCACTTCCGGAGTGTAGGGCTGGTTGAGACAACGAATTGTCTCATCCAAGCCATCTACTAGATGGGCCGGCTCCCAGCATTCGGTGACAAAGGCATCTCGATACTTCGTCAGCGCTTGGGCTAGCGCACCTCCACTCTTCGAGGGTTTTCGGTAGCCCCACGAAAAGGAGATACAACTTCCTTCTTCCAGGGAATCTTCACCATAACAATTGTCAACCCCATAGGCACAGAAGTAGGGGGCCCGTTCTTCGTTGATACTGCTGGCCAGAGAATCTTCACTAAAACCGCTACCAACCCCAGAGTCACCGTAATAGGGGGAGTGGTCCCGTCTTTTAGCCAGTCCACTGGCCGAAAAGTCTTCACCGTAGCAGCTAGAATTATTACTACTGCTCCACGAATAACTGAAGTATGGACTATGGCTCCGTTGATCCTCAGAGTCGCCATCCGGTCCGAATCGCAAAGATAAAAGGTGATCGCTATTCTGGTCAATGCCTTTAATAAATATAAAAAAAAATATATACAAAAAATTAAATTATTAGAGACAATAAAAAAAAAATAGAGACAAGATAAATTTAGAACATTTAACATAATATTTTCATTTTGAGATGATATGTCCATTAATAAAACTGTACATTACCTGTGAGGTCGATCGACTCCTCGACGGTTGGGATCAAGACGACATCTGCCCCATCCAAATCCGTGACCATTCGCTGCACCTCTTCAGGGGAAGGTGCATCAACAGATAAGACCCCTAGGATCTCATCCATTAGCTCACCCTCTGCTGACTCCTAGGCTTCCTCCAGTAGGAATTGCATCTCCTCTTCAAATACCTGCAGAAAGATGGAGATGGAATTCAAAGCAAACGAACACATTTTTTTTTTACTTTCTGAATTACTTTGGTTACACTTGTTTAAAAAAAACTTGACTGTTGACTTTTGCTAATTTTTGCGATCTTATATACTCATAAATTGCAACATATTCAATAAAAGGATTCCATAAGAATCCAAATACAAATTTATGAAAGATTGCTAAGTAATCAGTTTAGTTCAAAGTATGGGTATCTGATTGGGGGCGCTACTCATTTTAACAGAGGAGAGGCAACGTAAAAGAAAAATAAAGAACGAGTACGTCGTAACATACAAAAACAATGCCGTGTAAAAATCTCAAATTAATCAATTTAATTTAAAAGTAAAGGTTTCTGATCGGGGGCGCTACTCATTTTTACAGAGGAGAAATAAAATAAAGACTAGGAGTTGTTAATACAGCAACCAACCTCCAGCGGGTGGAGCTAAAAAAAACACTAGGTCACAATGATGAACAATGAGCATAAAGACTGTTCCCAGGTTTAAAATAAATGTAGGATAAACTAATCCGTACATGAATGGATAGCTATGTAACTAGCATTGAATTATGGACTAAAATTAATTAGATAACAAAACCAAAATTATTTGCGAAGTATAAAATTGCGATAGGTCAGTACCTATATCAATATAATTCTAAACAAACAAGTTCATTGCACATTGCAGAAGCCACTAACGTACTGGAAATGAAACGAGATACGGTAGTGCAGCGATAAAGCTGCCTAATATATTTTTTATCATTAACACAATTTTCATTCATAAAACTAAATATAATGCATATGTTAATATATATATATGTTAATATATATACAAAAAAAAAAAGAAGCTAACAAACTAACAAACGTTTTACATTCATCATTACACGGTAATGAAAATAAATAAGTACAATTGAGATGTACAAAATTAAATATTTAACAACTTAATAAAGCAAATACATTTATGTAATGCTAAGAAGTCGCGCACGCTTATTTCTTAATACTTAAAAAAATTATTAGTTAGTGCATGAGTAAATAGCTAAGTATTGTTGAATATGACTGTTGAATTTGTATACTTTACTATAAACTACTTTATTATGTACAAACATGTTATCAATGATTTTGTGTATTTTATCGTTCTGAAAATTTTATAAATTAATTCATTCGCTTTCAAATATTCTAATAAATAAATTGTATCCACAACAAAGGATTTGGGCCAAGGAGCATATAAGTTGTAATTCACTATTTCCTGCGACATTGTAAAATTTTTCCGAACGTTAAATTTTTTGTTGCAAATTATTCTTGGAGAATAAATTTAAAATGGGATCAATGTACCAAATAGAAAAATTGGAGGAGAGTAATTATGACGGATGGAAGATCCATATGCGCAGCGTTTTAATTCATGCTGAATTATGGGGATATGTATCTGGAAATATACGAAGGCCAGCCGAGGAACATCTTTACAACGAATAGAATAATAAGGATCAAAAGGCGCTTTCTATGATCTTATTGTGCATGAAGCGTTCTCAACTCAACTTGGTTAAGAATGCTCCAACGAGATAAGTATTCCTGATGAACTTCAGATTATTATACTTCTTAATAGTTTATCAGAGAGCTATGAAAATTTCGTGGTTGCTATCGAGTCTCGTGACGTATTTCACAGTATTGAAGTTTTGAAAATCAAGCTGATGGAGGAACATGAGAGGAGATCAAGTAAGAAACAATCAGAAGACGTACAGCAGGCGTTTTTGTCAAGGTCAAGGACATGGGATTATAAGAAAAGCAATGTGGACAAGAAAAAGCGTGAGTTAAAATGTTTTAAATGTGGTCTGTTAGGACATTTTGCTCGGGATTGTACCAAAAAGCGTACAGGATTGGGAGCACTGTTGCATGGTATGCATAAAGAGAGCATACAGAACGGTACGTGGATATTTGATAGCGGGTCGACATGCCATATTGGCGACAAAAATTTGTTCATACAAATAAATTATCACAAGGAAAGAGTAGATCTAGCAGCGAATTATTGCATATTTTCAGAGGGGATTAGCGATATTGAGTTAACAAATTCAGTTGGTGAAAAAATGATCCTACGTGAGGTTCTGTATGTGCCAGAAATTAAGTTTAATTTTATTTCTATCAGTCAGTTTGTCTAGTCTAATTATTCTGCTATATTCAAAGGTGACAGCGTGCAGATTTGCAATGCGGATGGAAACGTTGTGCTGAGCGGCGAGAAAAAAGAGCAACTCTTCGTATGTTACACCAATGATTATTCAAATCGGCATGCAAAAGCGTTTATAGCAAACACAGCTGACTTCGAGACATGGCACAAGCGCTTAGGACATCTTAATACTCAAGGTATGCATGAATTATTACAAAAAGGGAAGGTTCGGGGATTGCCAATAACCATCGTACCAAAAGATTTTGCGTGTACTACGTGCTTAAAGGCAAAATTTTGCACAAAACCTTTTCCCAAAGGTGGAAGTAGACGGGCTAGTCAAGTTCTCGAGTTAGTACACTCGGTATTTCGTTTTGTTTATTGACGATTAATCTCGCATGAACTTTGTATATTTCTTAAAGAACAAAAGAGAAGTTTTTAATGCATTCCAAAGCTTTGTTGCCATGGCAGAAAGACAAACCTCGAGAAAATTGCTACGTAGTGATAATGGCCGAGAATACCTGAGCAAGGAGTTTTCAGTGTGTTTGGAAAATCTTGGTATACGGCGACAGTTTTCTGTGGAGTACACACCACAGCAGAACGGAGTGGTGGGACGGGCGAATCGGACTATTGTCGAAATGTCACGATGTTTGCTGATTGGATCAGGATTGCCCGAAAATGTATGGGCAGAAGCTGTGGGTACTGCAGTGTACTTAAGAAACAGGTGTCCATCAAGATCGTTAGATGGAGTAACCCCCATTGAAAAATGGAGTTTGCTAAAACCGACAGTGTCTCACCTACGTTTGTTTGGATGCAAAGCGTTTGTATTGGATAAGCGTTGCGGAAAATCCAAGTTTCAACCAAGAGGTGTGGAATGCGTGCTGATAGTTTACTGCGGGATATAGATTGTATGAATTTAATAACAAAAGAGTGTACAACAGTCGAGATGTTGAGTTTATTGAAGAACCCGCGACTTCAAAAAACGAATGTGAGTATGACATATTCGAGCGTAGTATAGAAACAGCAAGTAAGGTGAACGAACCGGAAATAAACGAACCGGTTGTGTTGGCGTTCACGGAAATCCTGATTGCAGGCAAAGAGAGGGAAAACTCTGAAATTTTGTTAAACGAAGAACGCGAAATTCTGGGAGAAGAATTGGGTGAGTGTGCAAATGGACCAGAGGAAATTGCTGATGAGACTTCGAATAATCGTGATACGTCTTAAAATACGAATTTCAAAACATTTCGATCTGGTAGAGCAAATTGCTGATGAGACTTCGAATAATCGTGATACGTCCGAAAATACGAATTTCAAAACATTGCGAATCACTTTGTTCCAGAGGAACTTGGATTTTGGTCGATAAACCATCTGAACAACCAATTGTGAAAAGTATGTGGGTATTTACTGTTAAGAAAAATAACCAGTTGGGAAGGTTAGATCACATGGGAAATTTTAAAGTAGGTGTAATTATGATAGTTAGGATTATCAAAATTATAGTCGGTCTAAGCCGACTATAAAAACCCTACACATATGTGTGGTTACCATTCAAAGTGATATATAGGTCACCAGGGTATACGAATCCTGAAAATAACTACAAACATTCAATCGCTGAAGAATTTCCATTCATTTGATACCCATATTTACAAATGGGTAGGTGTACCGAATTTCGATTTTTTTATGTGAACCACAAGTCTTTTCTCCGGAAAACTTTATTATCATGTATTTGAGCATGATGTCAATATATATTTGACCAAAAAAGTTTACCTAAGCACGTATACATAAAAATTGATCTTTATATGTACATTTTATATGAGGTATTTGAACATAAGTGGTCGGATCATAGGTCACAATGGACCGTTTTCGCACATACAGCGTAGGTATATTAGTAATCTAAGTTATAAGTTTCATTTATCTAGCTCTTCAATTTTAAAAGTAGTAGGGATTTCAACAGACAGACGGACAGACAGACAGACAGACAGACAGACAGACAGACGGACAGACAGACGGACAGACAGACGGACATCGCTAAATCGACTCAGGAGGTCATGCTGATCAAGAATATATATACTTTTCCATGCCGGAGATGCTTCCTTCTGGTGTTACAAACGGCGTACCAAACTGAATATACCCTTTAACTCTTAGTGTAGGGTATAAAAATGGAGAAGTAGAGCGCTATAAGTCCAGACTGGTTGCTAAAGGTTGTAGCCAAAAATACGGAGTTAACTATACAGAAACTTTTTCACCAGTTACAAGATATTCAACAGTACGAACGGTTTTGTCGTTAGCGGCAGAATTCAAGTTGTACGTACTTCAACTTGATGTTGCAACTGCATACCTGTATGGCGAAGGAGATAGTGAAATCTACATGGAGCAACCGGACGGGTTTATAGATCGAAATTGTCCTGAAAGGGTGTGCAAACTTCAAAAATCAATTTACGGATTGAAGCAGTCTGGTCGAAATTGAAATAACAAGTTTGATGAAATAGTGAAGTCTATTGGATATATGCGAAGCACTCATGTGCATATACCTTGAATTCAGGTGACGAATACAATATTATTATCGTATATGTAGATGACATATAGTTGGCAAATATTATCAGATATAATCGAAATTACAGACAAAGGTCCAGTTAGTTATTTCCTAGGGATGGAGATAGATAGGAAAGAACCCACTGGACATATACAACTATGTCAAAAACGGATGATTATGGAATTGCTGGAAGCTAAAAATATGATGGAATGTAAGAGTTGCAATACACCGTTGGATCCAAGCGTGAAATTCAAGTCATGCATTGATTGTTCGAACTGTGAAAAAGTCGATGAAAAGGAATACCAGTCTTTGATAGGATCAATGATGTCCATCGCACTTTGTTCACGACCTGATATTATTCATTCCGTTAATAAACTTTCTCAATTTAATAAAAATCCACACAAAGAACATTTAACTGGCGCGAAACACATTCTAAGATATTTAAAATATACAATTGATTACTGTTTGTATTTCAGACCAACAGGAAAATCTTTGACATGTTTTTCAGATGCAGATTGGGCTGGTTGCAGTGATGACCGAAGATCGTATACGGAATATGTTTTTATATTGGCAGGCGCTGCAATATCTTATGAATCTAAGAAACAACCCACCGTTGCGTTGAGTTCAACTGAGGCTGAATACATGGCAATTTCTTCAACAGCAAAGGAAATAATATATATCCGTAATCTTCTAAATGAACTGGGTTTCCAGAAATTAGTAAATCATGCGACAACTTTGTATGGCGATAACATTGGTTCCCAGCAGATGGTTCGTAATCCAATTTACCACTCTAGGAGTAAGCACATCGACTTAAGAGTATCACGTAAGAGAGATTTTCAAGAGAGGCGATATCGACTTAAAGTATGTACCATCAACGGAAAATACTGCTGACATATTTACAAAGGTCCTTGAGAAGAACAAATACAAGGAACATGTGAAGAAGCTGGGTTTAATTTAAAGGAGTTTTTAGTAAGGGCAGGTGTTGAATTTGTATACTTTACTATAAACTACTTTATTATGTACAAACATGTTATCAATGATTTTGTGTATTTTATCGCTCTGAAAATTTTATAAATTAATTCATTCGCTTTCAAATATTCTAATAAATAAATTGTATCCACAACAATGACTAGCATTTAACCATGTACTACTGGGACTCTAAATAAAACAATTTGTATTGCAAAAATGCTGAGACATATCCAAACATATATGTTTCTTAACAAAATCATATAGTACATGTTGACACATATGTAAATTAACTATTATAACTAATTAAGGTATAATTATGGCCATAGCCTTAACAGGATGTATTAAGGTAAAATAAGAAATATTTATAAGAAAACTATATGATATGATCAAGGATTCCATTAAATATGTAAAAAAATGGAATTTCTTCTCTTTCTCTTTACGATAGGCAATAAAGAGCGAAACCAATATAATGATTAGAATTGTCACATTGGTCCTGATACTGGCAGCCAATGAAGCAGTCCACATCACACAGACATCAATTAATGATACAAGATTATTCTTTGAGAAGACAACTGATGCATTGTTCTACAATGATGAATGGACGATAGTAGCCAAGTTTAAACCGCTACAACTGAACGCTTTCCTGGAGCTGACAAACAAATACATAATCACGGCAAATACAATGTGCGAACAAATGAGCACCAATGTAAACGGACCCAGCATAAAAAGATCATGTATAGCAGCAACACGGGAGACCACGGCAATAATAGCCACACCAAAGAAAAATGAATAAATAATTCAGCGCACAATAAAGAGTAACCGACAAAAGAGATCACTCAATTTCATTGGCGTAGGACTCAACTGGGCTTTTGGACTGATGAACAATAAAGAAAGAGTGACTATCTATAAATATCTCAATGATATTGAAGATAATGAACATAAAACATACGAAATTATGAAAAGACAAATTACGGTGATTTCATCAAATTATACAAAGATAGCAGAACCCTTACTGAATTCCTTGAAGGAAGTCGAAAATCTGCAAAATGTGTTAAACATAACAATAAGAACACAAAAATACATAAATGAAAAAATAAACCAACAAGTTAGTCATTTACTATTGATGGATACCTTGGAAATTCAATCTACAATTAATGCAAACCTAATCGAAATTCAAGGACAACAGCTGATGGAAATGACAATCATTGATGATCTATACAAGGGACGATTACACCCGACAATTATAGACCAGAGCGAGTTAGATGAAATGCTGACTAGCCTCACGTTAAGAGGAAAGGCGAAGTGGTTCATACAAAAATCATTCGAAATGCATCGTGCATCAACACTACGAGTTTTCCCAGACACAGACGGCCTAATAATAGTAATCAAGACACCACTACCTGATGATTTGTTGCTCACATTATATAGAATTTACCCAATACCCACAAATATTAATGAAGAATGGAATGCATTGGTTAAAACAACATATGACTACATTTTAGGTAATAGTTATTTCACCAATTATTAAATTAATTTACAACAGTTTTTTTTAATTTCAAAAAAACTAAAAACGGAAAATCGGATTATAAATCGTCGATATAGAACTAAAAGTCATCAAATAAATTTTGTTTCAATATCGATTTTTTTTTTGTTAATAACTTCTTCAATTATAATTTGAAACAATCATAACCTTTTAGCGCAGTACCGAATGGACATACTTAAAAACTATATTTTGTGAATAATTGATTTTTAATTATGAAAAATACACCAACACATCTTAAACTACGAATTGTCGAATTTTTATCAAACTTTCATAAATGGTATTTGGATTTATAGTTGTACAACGAAGATATACAAAAAAATATGTATATTTTTTAAAAACTAAATTCAAAATTATCTATTTGGCAATTTATTCTAAACAAAAATTCGAAAAAAGTCGAATTTTTTTTACGTCGAATTATTAAAGTTGTTTAAAATTGTCTATGGTTATGCGCCTATAATGTTTAATTTCGATTTAATATTGATACCCCGAGACAAAATTTATGTCATTTTTCAGGAATATTTCCGGCCAACACACAGATAAATGGAATATGTTGGGAAGTGTATAGCAGGTTGTAAAATTTTGTGGAATTTTAATGACAGATTCACGGCATATTTTGGGATCGGTTCGTCAGTTTGGGCAGACAGCTTGTGATACAAACTCCGCCTATCTCTTTTTAAAATATGTCGAAAAAATGTTTCTAAACTGTCTCGACATTGCCTAAAATTTTTGTCTTGGGACATTTTGATATAGATCTCAAAACACTTAAAACTCGAATTGTGTATTCTTCAGAATCTTTGTCAAAATACAATGGCGCATATTCATAGACAATTTAAAGTCAACTTTAAAATAAAAGTTACCCGATATTTTGGGCAATTTTAACGAAGATTAAAATGTCAAAAAGTTTTTTTAAGTCGCAAAAAGCGAACGATTAAAAAGGTAATTTACAGAATATTAGTAATCTGGAAATAGTAATTTTTACACAAAGGCGCAATGTAGAGAGAAAAGCTCAAAAAGGCGTAAACTATTCAAATAACAATCAAAATTAAAACAGCGCATAACTTACAGTATTTTATCGTTTTTACAAGCAAAATTATCAAAACAAACCAAAAATGAATATGACGCATATTTACTCTGTAAATTAATTGTGTTTTTTTTTTTTGAAAATTTGGCGCCTTTTTCTATATTTTGCGATCTTTTTAAAAGCCGCAAATATTCTGCATTTTAAGCGCTTTTTTGCATTTTGTGTTTATTTTTTTGAAAATTTAGCGCCGTTCTCTGTAGTTACCGGTCTTTTAAAAAGGCCGGTCTTTTAAAAGGCGCCTTTCTGTATATTTTGCGCCCTTCTATAGAGGCGAACACATTTTGTAAATAAGGCGCATTTGAAATTTTATGCTTTTTAGAAAATTTTGCGCCTTTCTGGATAATTTGCGCCCTTCTATAGAGGCGCAAACATTTTGTAAATAAGACGCATTTGCAATTTTATGCTTTTTTGAAAATTTTGCGCCTTTCTCTATATTTAGCGCCCTTCTGTAGAGACGCAAGCATTTTGTAAATAAGGCGCATTTGAAATTATATGCTTTTTAGAAATTTTTCCGCCTTTCTGTATATTTTGCGCCCTTCTACAGAGGCGCAAACATTTTGTAAATTAGGCGCATTTGCAATTTTATGCTTTTATGCAACTTAAAGAATAATCACTTATATCAACTGCTGAATTTCTACAATTCAGCTTTACAATGTTCACTCACGAGACGCACTAGTTCACTATCAAATCACAACTGAAGTGCTGTGCCTCAGATGCGGCTGCCTTATATACTGCAGGCATCAGTTCGACACGTTTCGACAAGCTTTCACTTGTTTCGAGAACCGTAGAAGTTTCGTGAATGACGCATGCTATTGGCATCTCATTCGCACTCATGTGTTTTAATGTGCTGATCTTCCATTTCTTTCTCGCACATTGCTCTGTACGCTGAATGATCTTCCGTCTCTTTCTAACACATTGCTTAGTGCGCTGAATTGTCTTGCGTCTCATTTATTGTTGTTGATTGCTTGCACTATGGGGCAAATTACATCTTTTCGTAACAATATGTTTTTTCGAAGTTAAAAAAACTTGAGACGAAATTCAGTATCGTCAACTTGGGTGACTTTGATCCGAAAAACTGTATATGTTGATTTTGTAAAGCTTATAATTCGCTATTTTGTAATGGAATTAATATTTCATTATTTTATAAAATATTGTAAGTATGTTCAAAATTACGACTCGGAGCCTCCAGTGAATCGAACAATTCTCGAAGTGGCTTCGAGAAAAAAAATCGATCTCGTTATTATATCGAAACTAATTTTTAATGATTTTTGTATTCAATTGTTTTGCAGGTTTCTGAAATGTCTACGAGAAAAAACATTGATCTCGTTGTTATATCGAATAATTTTTAAAGATTTTCGCATTCAGTTGTACCTCCTTCAGGTACATGCCTGCTTTCGTCTGCTGGATATAATTTTGGTAATGATATGCAGGTCCGAACAGTTGGAACACAGAACAGTTGTCCGCAAAAGTTATATCAATTTGATTATTATAAAAGCAACTTTTTTCGTTTATTTGTTGATAAATATTAGAACTCTTCATTGCGACTCGTTTCTGATTTTAAAAATAAGGTCACCAGGTGTCCAGTGACCTTTTCTGTATGGCTCTATTTACTTTTGTTTAAAATAAATAGAATGGACATTTTTTTATATTTTTATGTTAATTTCACTTTACTTCATTAAAAATAAATCTATGAAAGTAGTGAGCTTTGAATTTTCATTTTTTATTTATTTTTGTTTTTGATGTCAGAAATATTTTCGCTCAGAATTAATAAAAAAAATGTAAACACGTGCTAAGTTCGTAGACTCATTTTCGAAAACCATTTTGTTTAAATTGAAATTGAATATTAAAATAATATACTACAAATTAATATGGAGTACCCAGTAGGAGCAACTGACAGAAAATAAAATGCAATGGAAAATTATGATGGTAATTGTAAAAAGTAATTGTGTTACGAATTATATTCAAGAGAATAAAAACCAGTTGGGAAGGTTAGATCACATGGGAAATTTTAAAGTAGGTGTTATTATGATAGTTAGGATTATCAAAATTATAGTCGGTCTAAGCCGACTATAAATACCCTACACATATGAGTGGTTACCATTAAAATTGGTATATATGTCACCAGGGTATACGAATCCTGAAAATAACTACAAACTCTCCATCGCTGAAGAATTTTCATTCATTTGATACCCATATTTACAAATGGGTAGGTGTACCGAATTTCGATTTTTTTTTTTGGAACCACAACTCGTTTCGCAGGAAAACATCATTTCCATGTATTTCAGCATGATGTCAATATATATTTGATCAAAAAAGTTTACCTAAGCACGTATACAGTAAAATTGATCTGTAGATGTAAATTTTATATGAGGTATTTGAACATAAGTGGTCGGTTCTCAGGTCACAATAGATCGATCATGCCAATTTTCTTGTTCAGACAGCTTAGATATATAAGTAATCTAATTCTCATTGCTCTAGGTCTTCTACTTTTTCCGTAATCGTGATTTCAACAGACAGACAGAAGGACAGACAGACGGACAGACGGTGTGCCGATACCGATGTGTTTATGCATATAGCCCGTAATGCAATGGTTTATTGCATCTGTACTAAACAATTGTTCCAGAAATCTAAAGTCGTACCAGACACAATATCACACACCCATAATCACAATGTTTCGTGAAATAAAAATTCGCGCACCGACCAACTCACAGTTTGCAGCCGTGTCAGTCAGGAGCGGATCCACACGTCGTTCTTAGGGGGGGTAATTTTGAAAAACGACAAAAAAATATATATATATATAGTTATATATTAAATAAAACACTAATTTGTTCTAATATTAGTTTTAAATACTCAAATTAAATAATCAAAATTACAAATTGATTTGCTATAATAATATTAATATTAGTAGTCATAATTTTAAAAATTTTTGATTTTACATAATTATATAAACTCAAGTCTGCGATTATGGATATTAGCGTACCGATCTGTTATTCGTCGAAATTTAAAAAAAACGATTTTATTAGATCCGATATTTTTCAAATTTTATAGTTGCCAAAAATATTTTAAACGTACTTTTTTTTCTATTAAAATAGAGTTTTTTTTTTTTTGGAAGTTATTCCCCTTAAATAATTGATTAAGAGTGACACCTCATAGGCTTACTATTTTCGAACATTTTCTCTTTAATTTTTTTTTAGGTTTGAAGTACGTAAACATTCTTAAATTGCATAGATATAACATGCTTGTTTACGGAAAATACCATGAGAAGAATGTAATAATTTTTCTTTATAAAAATAATTGTATTCCAGTTTGGTTGAAAAATATTCAACATATTTGAATACCCATTACTTCAATGTTTGACATATACATAGGGTGCGGATTAGAACCAAAATTTTATTTTTATTTTAAAATGTAATAGGGCCTAAAAGTTACAATCTGCTGCTAGAGTTTACCACAAAAGATGTGTGCCGAATAAAATGAAAATTTAGATTTAAAATGTTTTTTTTAACATCATCTGCAATGTGCAAATACAGAACATTATTTTATTTTAATCAAATATTTTGTGGTAAACTCCAGCGGCACAATATAAATTTAAGGCCCTAATTTACATTATCTTGTTATTTATAGGCAAGCTTAATTAATTAACGCAGTTCAAACGTCAGAAAATTAATTGACAAAATAATATAGTAACTTTATATTTTTCAGTAAAAAAAAATTCCCACAAATCCCATTAAAATTGGTCAATAGGGCAATTATTGATTTAATACAAATAAATCTTTTCATATAAACTCAATGGCAATGTCAGGGTATTTTGTAGTGTTTCATGATATTTTCCGATTAAAATAATTATTTATCCTATTGACTATATTTTATAGTAAAAAACTATTATTTATATAGTATTTTTTTCTGGGTGTAGGTTAATTTTTTCAACTTTGTAAGTTTGCAAATTTATCCTAACCAAAACGAATTGAATTTTTTAACTTTTAAAGTTGATATAAGAGTTTAATATAAGAGTTTACATAAAAATGTTCAACTGAAAAGTTCAAAATTATAGGTGCATGTTGAACATAATAAACCTTTGAGTTACATTTATAAACTATTATCTTGAAATTTGTATGCGTGTCCAAAACATTCACATTCGTAACATTCACTCGTATGCTCGCTTCATAATTCGAAACGTCCTTTTCGACGGAAGTTTGAATGATAAATTACAACTTAAATATACATTATTTAAACCAAAAGGTTGAACATTTAAATCCAAATCGATTTTCAACTTAAAAGTTTAAATTTATGGTCCAGTAAAGTATAAAGTATATATATTGTTAGGAAAATTCTGTCTACGAAAAACTGTTCTACGAGTTCGTATCGCTGGATTGTGTACAAAATAAAAACGCACTTATATTTTGTTTTAACTAGTATTATTTCATATAGTATTAATTAACTTTATTAATTTAAATAACAACTTAAAGAATAATCACTTATATCAACTGCTGAATTACTACAATTTATCTTTACAATGTTCACTCACGAGACGCACTAGTTCACTATTACATCACAACTGAAGTACAGTGCCTCAGATGCGGGGCCTTATATACTGCAGGCATTAGTTCGACACGTTTCGACAAGCTTCGACTTGTTTCGAGAACCTTCTACTCGTTTCGTGAATGACGCATGCTATTGGCATCTCATTCGCACTCATGTGTTTTAATGTGCTGATCTTCCATCTCTTTCTCGCACATTGCATAGTGCGCTGAATGATCTTTCGTCTCTTTCTAACACATTGCTTAGTGCGCTGAATTGTCTTGCGTATCATTTATTATTGTTGATTGCTTGCACAGTGGAGCAAATTACCTCTTTTCGTAACACTGCCCTCCACCTAAATCTGTTCGTCCCGAACAGATATTAATCCTCTCTCTCTCTATACGGCGCCAACCTTTCTAAATGTACCACTTTCATTTTTCGTCTAACGCCTGCAGTATTCTGAATCCGATACACGACATCGTTAATTCTTTTAATTATCTTGTATGGTCCTTCCCAGTGTGTTTGTAGCTTAGGGGATAAGCCTTTCTTCCTTTGTGGGTTATAGAGCAAAACAAGTTGTCCTTCTGTAAATCCCTCTGAATTTGTGCGCAAGTCGTATCTGGCCTTCATCTTATCGCTCGCAAATTGTGTACGCTGTACACTTCGTTCATTTCTTCACTTTTTCTGAAAACATAATTGTGTACAGGAATTCCAGCTTAAGGACTCGCACCAAACTTTAAATCAGCAGGTAATCTTAAGTCTGTTCCAAAAACAACTTTAGATGGTGAAGCCGCTGTGGTATCATGAACCGCCGTTCGATAAGCCATTAGAAATAGTGGTATGTGTGTATCCCAACCTTTTTGATTTTTATCAACCACTTTTCTGAGATACTCTTCCAAAGTCCGATTGAATCTCTCCACCATGCCGTCTGATTGCGGGTGCAAAGGCGTTGTTCGTGTTTTGTGTATGTTGAGGACTTTACATACTTCCTTAAAAACTGCAGACTCAAAATTTCTTCCTTGGTCTGAATGCAATTCCAACGGTACTCCAATACGTCTTACCTAGTTGTTATCTAACGCATCCACAACTGTTGTGGCTTCTTGATTCGGCATGGGATACACTTCAGGCCACTTGCTGAAGTAGTCAATGACGACAAGGATATACTTATTACCCGCATCACTGATTGGAAACGGCCCGGCGACATCCATGGCAATACGCTCGAATGGTGCTCCCACGTTGTACTGATGCATCTTACCGCGACTTCTGACTGTTGGTCCTTTTGCTGGTACACATTGCGGTCAACTGCGAATCCAATCAGCGACTGACTCTTGGCATCCAATCCAATAAAAACGTTTCTTTACCTTCTCGACCGTTTTATTAATGCCCAAATGACCACCACTAGATCCACCATGGTATTCCGCTAATATCTCTTTTATTTTTGACTTGGGAACAACAATCAAACTTCGAGCGGATGTGCCATCTTCATTTTCCCATACACGATATAAGCAACCATCTTGTAGCTTTAAGCTCTGCCACTGTTCCCAGTAAGCTTTAGTTATGGCACTGTCAGCAGCTATATCTTCTTATGATGGTTTTCTTTGCTGTTCCTTGAACATCATGATTTTTGTGAGATCGGGATCACTCTTTTGATCAATTTGAATTTGTTCCGGAGTCCATTTTTCATCGGGCAAAACATTTAGCAAACGAATGTCAATTATATTTTCTTTTTCTTCCGCTCTTGAACAATGTCTGCATTCTAGTTTACATGGGCGTCGTGACAGAGCATCTGCATTTCCATGATGACCTCCTTTACGATGTTCTATGGTGAAATCGTAGCTCTGTAATCGTTCTATCCAACGCGCAATTTGACCTTCTGCGTCTCTGAACTGAAGTAACCATCTCAGTGCAGCGTGATGGGTTCTCAAGTTAAATTGTTGCCCGTACAGGTATTTGTGGAAATTTTACACACTTTCGATTACAGCAAGAAGCTCCCTCCTGGTGACACAGTAATTTCGCTCGGGTTTGGACAAGGTTTTACTGTAGTATGCGATCACTTTTTCTTGTCCATTGATCACTTGAGAGAGAACTCCGCCGATTCCGTATCCACTCGCATCCGTATCAAGTATAAATTTCTCACCTGGAATTGGATACGCAAGAATTGGTGCCGAGCACAGCAGACCTTTTAATTTCAAAAACGCCCTTTCTTGATCATGGCTCCATTGAAATGCGCGGTTCTTTCTTGTCAACTCGTGAAGACTGCTAGCAACATTGGCAAAACCTGGAACAAATCGCCTGTAGTATGTACATGCCCCAAGAAACTTCGTAGGTCATGTAGGTTTTGCGGTCTGGGCCACTCCTTTACTGCAACTATTTTATCTTAATCGGTATGCACTCCTTCCGTGGTAACTCGACGACCCAGATACTTGACTTCTTTCTTGAAAAGTGAGCATTTCTTTGGGCTAAGTTGTAGACCCGCACTTTTCAATCGAAGGAATACTTCCTCTAAATTTCTTAGATGTTCGTTGAAATCCTTGCCCATAACAATTATGTCATCAAGGTATACTAGTAATACTACTGGTGAACTCCATGGACTCTCAGATGGTTCCACCACGCCATTTGTGTGCATTTCTTCAACCAAATATGATACTTCGTCTCTTTTCGCAAGTGGTACCCTTCTTGGTGCTTGACGAATTGGGTTAGAATCACCAGTGCCATCCTTTTGGCCCTTTTCAGCAAATATACACCGATATTTTTCAATTAGCTGTTGCACTTGACTCTTTTCTTTGCCACCCAAATCCTTCGTCCACTCATTTATAAACCTGTGAGTAGATTGTTTGTTTATTTGCGATGTGCCGTAGTCCCTTGATGGATTTGACTCACAATTTATAATCGCTAATGCCTCTTGACACTGGCCTATCACTGTTCCCTTTTTAATTAATTTGGACGAGTTTTCCATGTTGAGAACTTGTTGTATATCAAAAAAATTCTTTTTCTTTTAGTTTGAAAAATCTGCACATCGCCAGTAAGCACAATAGCATATTCATATTAATCATAATAATGTAACACCAAAAATGCTTACTGTTATGAATGCATTCGTATTTTTCTCATACACTTATTTGATGCACTTACTCTTATACACATATGATGACAACAACAAATGTATTGGTTGTAATGTGAGCCTCATCAGGTAGCACCTGCATGCGGCGTACAGGGAACTAGAAGTTTTTCTCACGATCACCCCAATACGAATTGATTATTTCACAATATGATGACACTCAGATCTGGTGTTTGTAAATATTGGTGCGACCGAGGTGATGAGTAGAGGTTAAGAATATATTTTAAGTTGGATAAGATTTTAACTGCCTTAGAGTGCAGACGAGTTTCTTTTATAAGTTAAACAATAATGTTAATATTAAAATAGAACTTTCAATTAAATAAAAGTATGTCTTGGTAGAAAAGACTTGTCTGAATTATTTCGGTTAATAAAAATGGAACTTCAACGTTGGACATTATCTGGTTGGACATCATGGGTAATTATAAATGGAACGTTGCGACATTTGGCCTCACGCCTCACATTTGGCGCAGCCGGTTTTCGAACCAAACATCAAATCCCAAGGGACAGGATGGACTGGATGGAGATTAGAAGTATAGGAAATAAATATATTGGACAAGGGAAAATATATTTTTTAGGAGTCGTGAGTATTGTGAAAAACAGTGAAAGAAAATGTGCGAAAAGAAAATAATTTTTGTGAATTTGTGATATAAAACAAAAGAAACATTTGAGAATATTGAAATCATGAAATTAGACATTTGAAAAACAGGCAATTGAACATTTTAAATAAATGATAAAATTTTTAAAAAATTTCATAATATTGTGAAATTAAATTAACTTTAAATTAAACTGTGAAATTAAAATGTTGAATAATTTAAGAATTTTGATACTGCAATGTTTTCATAGCATAATTAAATAATAAATTCATAATTAAATAACAAATTGGAGAATTTTAACAAAATTAAATTACATAAAAAAAATCAGTATTCAGTTATAAAATGGTGAGATGTTTTTAGAAAAAAAATAATTGTATATATATCAAAATGAGCTAAATAAAACAGTATTAAATTTAACAGAAAAATTAAATCAACTATTAAGCAATCTACTGTTTAAACAAAAGATATACATAGCTTTGCAGAAAATAAAATATAGTATATCAATTTTTATTTAATTTTCAATTTTCATCCTTTAACATACAAATATATAACGGGTTTTCATTAATATATTTTTTTTTGTTGTGTTCTAAATAAATATAAATTAATAAACTTGAAAATGTTTCACATTAAATATAAAAATAATAAATGTAATCTATATATATATATATATATATATATATATATAGATATAAAGAAAGTAATATGTTTAATTACATAAATCAATAAAAAATCAAAAAAAACCGATAATTAAAATGGGTACAGAAAATGTATTTAAACGCGTACATTACGTTGTTCCTTACTTTTCTGGGGCAGAATCTCCATTACTAGAAACTGAATTATATAAATTTATTGAAGGCTGTGAAACATCAAAGCTTAAAATTAAAGAATCAGATTATGAGGAATTTATTAAATGCGTTAGGTTACATTTGAGGGAGATGCTTATAAATTGGTGAGGATAAAATATTTTCAAAAAATAGAAGAATTATACGAGTTGCTAAAAAATACATACTTAAATGATATTTCTTTAGATGCAGTACTATAAAAGATTAAAAAAGTTTTTCAAAATAGTAAAGAGAGTTTGAGAGCGTTTGGAAGATGATTAGACGAATTGCAATCCATGGCATTAGAAATTGCAAGTAAAAAATACCGTAAAAAGATAGGTAATGATGACGTATTCAGATTGGAATTACAGAAGTCAGTATTGATCTCTTTTAAAGTATGTGTGAAGGATCCAACAGCAAAAGTTGTATTATTAAGTAGTAAGTCAGACACATTAGATGCATTATTGGAAGAAGCATTAAATGTTGAAGCTATTATGCAACTAAGACCAAAGTTAAATGAATACGAATGTAATGTTGAAGCAGAACATAATTCAGAAATAATTAAGCAAAGAGAAAATCCAGAAAATAATGATAAATTAACCTAAGTAAGGAATGTTCCGACATGTTCATTCTGTATGAAATTAGGACATACTAGGGACGATTGTATTAGTAGGAAAAATGAGCCTTTCTGCTACGAATGTGGAACTTATGGCCATGAAGCTAATTGGAAATGTGCCAATACTAATATGAAAAATTCTAAAATACAGTTAGGTAATAATGATATTAAAAATAATAATCGCAAAGAAAATAAAACAAGTAATATGAAATGCTTATGGTGTGATAGACAAGGGCATAAAATAGATAAGTGTTATGCGAAAACAAAATTTGAATCAGTCACAAATAATAATCATAATCAGGGAAACTAAGAGGGGCTCAGTCAAGGCCAATAAACTGGGGACCCCAAAAGAAAAGTAATATAGGGCCAAATGAGTTAGGAATTGTAGATCAGACGTCGAAAGAGACTGTGGTCAAATTTACTACCCCATTAAACTTTCAAAAACTGAAGGTAAACAATGAATTAAAATATGAATTAAATGCAAAAGAAAATTGCATAATACACAATTGGAATGGAGATTGTTCGAATTTATCTAATATAAGTGATGTTTTCATTTCAGTACCTTGCAAGGCAGCTAAAAATGGAAGACTTATTTTATTAGTAGACTCAGGAGCAGATGCCAGTTTAGTAAAAGAAAGTGCGATGACAAATTTTCCAGGTTTTAACAAAAATATTCAAAAGGATTTGAATGGGGCTTTTGGTGGTTGTGTTAGGACATTAGGAACCACCAAGGTCCAACACGGGAGCATAGGGTGCTTAAGTTTAATGCTACACGTAGTGTCACTTGAACAAGGAGTACCAGCAGACGGAATAATCGGACGTGACAATTTATGGAATCGATCTATAATAAATGCGATAGATAAAACGATAACGTTCTTTGATATAGATAAAAATCATATTATAAAACTACCAATGAAAACACAGACAGAAATACAAAACATTTTTTACAACCAACAAATTAAAATTCAAGCGAGAACCGCGAAAATAGTATCATTACCTTTAAAAACAAAAATTCCAATCGTATTAATACATAAGCAAGAAATTTCTCCAGGTGTATATTTAGGCGAAAGCCTATCAAATGTTAGCAAGAATAGAGTTTATGTTTCAATATTAAATGCTACAGAAAAAGAAATTCTAATAGACAACAAATTTAAACCAAAGTTTTCGAATTTTAATCAGTATAAAGAATCGTATACAAAAAATTCAACCATAAATAGCGTAAATTCAGTAAATATAACAAATAGAATTAACAGATTATTAAGGGAAATTAAAATTGACGAAACTTTAAATAAAGACGAAATTACATCTTTACAATATTTGTGTATTTCTTATCATGACGTTTTTCACTTAGATGGCGATGAATTAACATACACGCCAGTGCTTAAACATGAAATAACTACACAATGGAACCAACCACCAATTAATCAGAAACAATATAAACTTCCACATACACATAGGGAAGAAATTAATAGACAAGTAGTAAAAATGTTAGATGACGGCATTATATCTCCAAGCACCTCACCTTGGAATTCACCGTTGTTGTTAGTACCAAAAAAGAGCAATAAGGACGGTAGCAAGAAATGGAGACTAGTAATAGATTTTCGTAAACTAAATGATGTAACAATAAAACAAGTATTTCCGATTCCTCGTATAGACGAGATATTAGATCAGCTAGGGCATAGTAGATACTTTTCAACATTGGATTTAGCAAGTGTTTATCATCAGGTCTTAGTAGATGAAAGAGATAAAGAAAAAACTGCTTTCAGTACGGGACTTGGACATTTTGAATTTAATAGAATGCCATTTGGTTTAACAGGTGCACCGGCCACTTTTCAAAGAATAATGAACCACATATTAACAGGTTTACAGGGTATCGATTGTTTTGTGTATCTTGATGACATAGTTGTATATGGAAAAAATTTAAGCGAACATGAGCATTGATTAAGTAATGTATTACAGAAATTAAGGGAACATAATTTAAAATTAAATACCGAAAAATGTCAGTTTTTGCGTCGCGAAGTTGTATATTTAGGACATAAATGTTCGGAACTAGGTGCGCTGCCAGACCCCTCTAAGGTCGAATGCGTGAAAAATATTCCGGTGCCAAGAAATAGAAAAGAAGTACAAGCATTTTTGGGATTAATTAATTATTACAGAAAATTCATAGGCAATATGGCCAAAATATCATTACCAATTAATAATTTACTTAGAAACGACGTTAAATTTACATGGACAGACGATTGTCAAAATTCATTTATTAAATTAAAAGAATCAATAATTTCATCACCAATTCTCGCATATCCATATTTTAAGAAAACTTTTTTACTTACAACTGATGCAAGTAATGAAGCAATAGGCGCGGTACTGTCGCAAGGCGAAGTTGGAAGCGATAGACCAGTCGCATTTGCGAGTAGGGCATTAAATGGGGCCGAAAAACGATACTCCACCATTGAAAAATAATTTTTAGCTATTGTTTGGGCAACTAAGAATTTCAGAGCATACCTATTAGGGCGACCATTTAAAATTTTTACAGATCATCAGCCCCTAAAAGGTATTGCAAACTTAAAAGATCAGACATCCCGCCTTGCGCGTTTCCGACATAAGTTGTCAGAATGCAAATAACGAAACAAATTCTGCACACTTATTAACTGATCCGGAAGAGATTAAAACGGTAATAAAAGATTTTCATGATTCCGCATTAGGAGGCCATCAGGGTGCAGTAAAAACATATTTTAGAATCAGAAGACAGTTTAAGTGGAAATGTATGCAGAAACCAATAAAAGATTACGTAAAAAATTGTTCAAAATGCCAAGTAAATAAAAGTTTTAGGCTTACAAAAATGCCAATGGTCCTAACTGATACGCCAGTGAGACCATTTGATAAAGTATACATGGATCTTGTAGGAAACTATCTCTGGAAATAAATATATATTAACATTTCAAGATGATTTTTCAAAATATATGTGTTGCGTAGCTATACCGTACGCAGAAGCAAGCACTGTAGCGAAAGCATTTTACGACGAAATCATTACGCGCTTAAATATTCCAAAAGTATTAGTTACCGACAATGGTTCAAATTTCGTCGCTAAATTGTTTTCAGATACATGTAAATTGTTAGGAATTAAAAAGTTACATATTACGCCATATCATCCACAAGCTAATGGATCTTTGGAAAGAAGCCATCGACCATTAGCAGAATATTTGCGAAGTTTTGCAAAAGAAGATGGGTCAAACTGGGACCAATGGTTAAATTCGGCAATGCACGTGCACAATAACACAGTACATATGTCAACAGGGCAAACCCCTTTCCGTACTTTATATGGGTTTGATTTTGATATGCCCACTAATCTAAAACGTAAATGTTCACCAGTTTATAATACTGATGATTACAACAAATTATTAAAATATCAGATTCAACGCACACATGAAATCGTGAGACAAAATCAAGATAAAGCAAAAGAAAAATCTAAACAAAGCTATGACAGCGCATTACACCCAACAATATTTAAAGTAGGCGATAAAATATTATTAAAAAATCAAAATAGAAAGAATAAATTTTCTCCCATATGGGTAGGACCCTATGAGGTACTTTCGGTAGTAAGTCCTGTAACGACAATGATTTCCATCAAAGGAAAATGGAAAAAATTTCATAACAACTTATTAAAAGCATATAATTTTGAAGTTTTACACAATTAAATAAATAAATGTAAAGAAATAAATAACTGAACCAATAGTTCATGATGATCATAAATCGTAATCATGTTAGAATGAAATGCATACTATTGCAAACAACAATATAAGGTAAAGAAATGCCGCGTTAATAAGAATTTTTTTTTTAGGAATATGTTTTTTAATCTTAATCAAATAAAAAAGTGCATGAGGGAATAGCTACGTATTAATTTTAAAAGGTTACTAGCATTAAATCATGTATTGTAATGGATAAAGGAATAAAGTGATTTACAAGATTATATTAGATATTTATTAAGCAAAGATTTCAGTACGAATTAGCAAAAGAAATAAAATATACATTGCCACTATATTTGAGATAGGTCAGCACTTCAATTTCATTGTCAAGGGCATTGTCAATCGAAACAAATGAAAGAAAGATCGTTGTACTTGAAATACAGATAGACGTAAGCGGAGCATAAACTGAAGGGGAGCACAGATATAAGTGAGGAGCTTAGTTATAAGTGATAAAATGCAATTCAGCGTTTTGCATGTAGGAACCACTGCACTAATGGACTGAAAATGAAACGAGATACGTTAATGCAGAGACAAAAACAAACTAGCAAACATTTTAACCAAGATCATTTAACGGTCATAAAAAATATATATATGTATATATATATATATATATATATATATATATATATATATATATGTACGTATTGAATGTACCAAAGTTGTTATGCAAAAGAAAGATTGAAAATACTGTCATATATCAAGCATATTTAAATTAATAAATTAGTGCATGAATAAATAGCTAAGTATTTTTGAAAATGACTAGCATTGAGTCATGTGGTAATGAAATATTATGGAAAAATTAAAGATTTCTAAAGTACATGTACATTTCATTAAATGTAATAAATGAAATGTTCAATATAAACATACAATGAAGATATTAAATTTGAATATTCTATAAAAATTAAAAATGATGTTAAATTAAATTAAGTATGAAGTTATAGTAAACAAGTAATAAGTATTTTAATAATAATCCTGATTCTGCAAATGTACTCCAACCACGACGAATCACAAAGAAGTAAAACATGCACGAAGAAGAACAACAAGCAATCCACCAAACAATAAAAATTAACGTTAAATACAATGTGCTGAAATTTTAATTGCCAAAGAAGGTCGTTTAATTTTGTTGGGAAAAGGTCTGAAATGGTAATGTAATGTAATGAAGTACAAAAGAAAAATGATAAAACGACATGTGAGAGTTATGGCGCGGCCGACAACAATCAATACATGTTTAATTAAGAGAAAGGAGCTACCCTATGGATATGGATGTAGAAGTTTGACAAATCAGCAAAGAAAGTTGGAACTATTTTATCATAATAATGCAACAACATTTTACATCTTATATATACTAAATAAAAGATGACAATTTTATCGCTCAAAGAACACGCTAAGATTATGTAAATAAGTTGAAGGAGCTATTCCATATACACTTATTTAGCTGTCAATGCGAACCTGATTACAAAAATAAATTTAACAAATCAACAAAGTTACCACAATTACACTAAATCACACACGCTTCAACAAATGAACACAATTTCTTAAACAATTTTGAAAAAGACGAAAATTAACCAGTTGGGAAGGTTAGATCACATGGGAAATTTTAAAGTAGGTGTAATTATGATAGTTAGGATTATCAAAATTATAGTCGGTCTAAGCCGACTATAAATACCCTACACATATGTGTGGTTAACATTCAAAGTGATATAGGTCACCAGGGTATACGAATCCTGAAAATAACTACAAACATTCAATCGCTGAAGAATTTCCATTCATTTGATACCCATATTTGGGTAGGTGTACCGAATTTCGATTTTTTTTTTGTGAACCACAAGTCTTTTCTCCGGAAAACTTTATTATCATGTATTTGAGCATGATGTCAATATATATTTGACCAAAAAAGTTTACCTAAACACGTATACATAAAAATTGATCTTTATATGTACATTTTATATGAGGTATATGAACATAAGTGGTCGGATCATAGGTCACAATGGACCGATCTCGCACATACAGCGTAGGTATATTAGTAATCTAAGTTATAAGTTTCATTTATCTAGCTCTTCAATTTTAAAAGTAGTAGGGATTTCAACAGACAGACGGACAGACAGACAGACAGGCAGACGGACAGACAGACAGACAGACAGACAGACAGACAGACAGACAGACAGACAGACAGACAGACGGACAGACGGACATCGCTAAATCGACTCAGGAGGTCATGCTGATCAAGAATATATATACTTTTCCATACCGGAGATGCTTCCTTCTGGGTGTTACAAACGGCGTACCAAACTGAATATACCCTTTCACTCTTAGTGTAGGGTATAAAAACGATAAGAACCAAGAATATACGTATTCGAATATTGTTACAACAAGTGAAATATAATAGTACAACAACGTCAAACTAACAAAACAACAACATCTACGTATAAATAAAAATTACAATTACTGAAGATGACAATTCCGCTAGAAAAACTATCTAACAAAAAAATGTCTCAAAACATTTAAAGAAGACAAATCCGTATTAATATTCAGAAATATAAAATTACAAAATTATCAATTTTAGTATCTGTGCTCAACAAAGTACGATTTAATTTGGCTGAAAAACAACGCAACATAGAAGACATCAAATTTTAAAAGCTAAGAAAATCAAGACGCAACATGAAAACAATGTTTGTTGAAACAGTGGCAGAAACAAATAAAGTGCAGCTACAGTCAACGCAATCGCAGCAACTACCAACCGAAGAGTGGCAGCAGCAGTTAACACTAAAAACATCGGGATCAGGTTATGTTTGTATTGAATTTCCTTTTATAATCCAGATGTTTAGATTAAAGGCGGGCTAATGCAGCCAAATAATTAGAAAATTGGACCAATACCATTTTTTTTTAAATTAAAACCATTAAATTTGAAATTATTTATCTCCACTAGGTAATATACAATTGTTTATTTTTAAAAATAAAATAATCTACACTATAAGAATTTTATCAAGATATTAACAATGTAAAAAAAAAAACTATTATTATTAATTAATAATAATAATTTTTTCTTAAATTAAGGGGGGAAGAATGTTGTATATCTTTTAGTTTGAAAAATCTGCACATCGCCAGTAAGCACAATAGCATATTCATATTAATCATAATAATGTAACACCAAAAATGCTTACTGTTATGAATGCATTCGTATTTTTCTCATACACTTATTTGATGCACTTACTCTTATACACATATGATGACAACAACAAATGTATTGGTTGTAATGTGAGCCTCATCAGGTAGCACCTGCATGCGGCGTACAGGGAACTAGAAGTTTTTCTCACGATCACCCCAATACGAATTGATTATTTCACAATATGATGACACTCAGATCTGGTGTTTGTAAATATTGGTGCGACCGAGGTGATGAGTAGAGATTAAGAATATATTTTAAGTTGGATAAGATTTTAACTGCCTTAGAGTGCAGACGAGTTTCTTTTATAAGTTAAACAATAATGTTAATATTAAAATAGAACTTTCAATTAAATAAAAGTATGTCTTGGAAGAAAAGACTTGTCTGAATTATTTCGGTTAATAAAAATGGAACTTCAACGTTGGACATTCTCTGGTAGGACATCATGGGTAATTATAAATGGAACGTTGCGACATTTGGCCTCACGCCTAAGCAACGGACATTTTAATTACAACAAACTCTTATTGGAACAACTTTGTCTTTTGTCGCTTCTACTAATGTTCTTCCGACAACAATATTACTTCTGCTCAATTGCTCATCATTCGCTTCTATAACCCACAACTTGCTTATCCCACAATCTCCATTTAATTTCGCCCAAACAATTGCTTCTGAATTAGGTGGTATTTTTCTATTTTTATGAGCAATAACTTGTTTAATTTTCGGGCTCTGCTCACAATCAATGTTTAGTTGGATCTCCGTGTTGGCATAACTCAAAATTTTTCTTGTTAGATCTAGTGTGAAACCGTTCCTTATCATGAAGTCCATGCCAAGTATTATTTCGTCTACTATTTCCGCCACTATAAAATCATGCTGAACTGTGTAGTGCCAATAGTGATATCCTTGGTAATTTTTCCTCTGATTGGAGGCTCTTCACCTGTCGCTGTTTGCAATCTTATTCCGATAAGCGGCTCTATATCGTCCCTAACAAGGTTACTTCTTATAATTGAGTGTGAAGCTCCTGTATCCAACGTTACCATATATAGTAACCGTGTCCGTAAATGTTACCTTGGGCGCAATCACTGTTGCACGTTTTGTCTCCTGATCGCGTATGCCATCAACAAAAGCTTCGATCTTGCCCTTTTCTATGAAATCACGCATACGCTGCAAAGTTTCGCCATTTCGTTGCATTCTGCCCTTCAGCTCCATTCGGTATATCTGTTTCATGTGATCACTGCCATATTTTCGCTGCAGTGCAGCCATAACCGCTAAATAACTGTTTCGATCACTTTCTGGAACACTCTGCAATTCTTCGGCTGCACCTCCTTTAAGCGCCACGATAAGTGCGGCTACGCTGTCCTCATTATTCCATCGATTACTTACAGCCGTGGTCTCAAATTGCAGCTTGAAAATGTTGAACGCTGTGGTTCCATCGTAAATCGGCGATTTTAGCCTCGTAACACTAAAAACATGCTGTGTAGGTCCATTTATCTGCAACACGTGCAAATCTTTTTTTATTTCCTGGATTTCTTTGTCTATACCGTTTTCTAATCTTTGAATTTTTCATCAATGTTCACTTCCATGTCATTTACATGCGTTTCTAGCTCCGTCACTTTGCTATGGAGTGTATTAGAAACTTCCAAAAGCTGCTTAGAATGCTCCTGCATCTGCTGATTAATTTCAGTTTGCAGTTGATTAGAACTTTCTAGTTGCTGTTTCGAATTTTCTTGAAGTTTCTGTTCCATTTTGTTGGAATTTTCTAGAAGTTTTTGCTTCATGTCTAATTTGAGCTGATTGGATTTTTCTTGAAGTTTCTGTTTCATTTTGATGGAATTTTCTTGAAGTTTCTGTTCCATTTTGATGGAATTTTCTTGAAGTTCTGTTTTAAGTTTTTCTTCAATCCGGTTCGAATTTTCTAGAAGCTGTTGTTGTATAGCTCCGAGCAACTGGCTCATATCAAAACTTTGGGACTGTACTTTTTGCTCCGTGTCCACATTTTTCGATGACGCTGTTGCAGCTTCCACTTCAAACTCGTGCTCTGCGAGGTCAATGCCTTGGTTCTCTAATTCTTCCATTAGACGCTTTTGTAGCTCTACTTTCGTACCTACAGTTGGAAGATTATGAATCGCCAGCTTCTTCTTTAGCTGGTCGACTTTAAGTTGTTCGAATTTAACCATTTTGTATCACAATCCCACTTTTGACACCAATGTTACGAAAATTCAGCCTACGGAAAACTGATCTACGAGTTCGTATCGCTGGATTGTGTACAAAATAAAAACGCACTTATATTTGGTTTTAACTAGTATTATTTCAACTAGTATTAATTAACTTTATTAATTTAAATAACAACTTAAAGAATAATCACTTATATCAACTGCTGAATTACTACAATTTATCTTTACAATGTTCACTCATGAGACGCACTAGTTCACTATTAAATCACAAATGAAGTACAGTGCCTCAGATGCGCGGCCTTATATACTGCAGGCATTAGTTCGACAAGCTTCGACTTGTTTCGAGAACCTTCTACTCGTTTCGTGAATGACGCATGCTATTGGCATCTCATTAGCACTCATGTGTTTTAATTTGCTGATCTTCCATCTCTTTCTCGCACATTGCATAGTGCGCTGAATGATCTTTCGTCTCTTTCTAACACATTGCTTAGTGCGCTGAATTGTCTTGCGTCTCATTTATTATTGTTGATTGCTTGCACAGTGGAGCAAATTACCTCTTTTCGTAACAATATTAAAGTTATGAAATTCATATTGAAAGTTGAAATTTTGCATGCATACATTTTTCAAACATCCAGGTAAATAAAAATAAACCAAGATGGTTCAAAATTTAAAGTTTTCAACTTGGAAAGTACATAATTTAAACCAAAAGGTTGAACATTTAAATGTAAATGGATTTTCAACTTGAAAGTTTAAATTTATGGACCAGTAAAGTATAGAAAATATGTATTAAGTTAAGAAATTCAATTTTAAAGTTGAAAGTTGAAATACATATATTTTTCAACTATACAAGGTAGTTAAAAATCAACCAAATTGTTTAAAAATCGTTTTTAAACCAAAAAAATTTATATAGGTTGAATAAATGAACTTGAATTTTTGAACGTGTAAAGTTCATACAAATATTTTTAAACATTTTTGTCCTCTAAGTAATAAAGTATTTTATTACCAACATTTTTAACTTTCTAAACAAATTTGAATTTCTTTTGCTTATAACTCGCAAAAAAATTTTTTTCGCGCATTAACTCAAATTTTTATATTGTAACGTGATATTTTTATGCGTCGAATATCGAAAAGACATTTTCATTATTTTGTTTTGTTGAAATTTTAAAAATCTTCTTTTATTTTTAAAATTCCAACAAAACTAAAGTCATTTTCGTAATTAGCTCTACAAATGCATCCAATAGTTGCAGCAAAACTTTTACTGCACCATAATGAGTGTTGAGCAGTGTTATTAATATAGAAATACAATGGTAAAAAAATTAAAATTTAGGTGTTGACCACCAAAATCAGTTTTATAAGTTTTGGACCATATTTTCTTATTATGTTTGTGATGTTTGTTAGAGGTTTTAAAAACTACTAAACCACTACAAATAGCATTTCATGACATATAAATGAGACCCAATTTTTCCATAATTAATTTATGGTTTACGTGCAAAATGTTGAATTTCAAAGAAATTATCCGATGCTAAGTTTCAAGTAACTCAAAAATAGTAGTGGATTGCCCGAACTTATTTGCACACATTTACCTTTAACAAACGAAGGTGATGCAAAATAATGCGTTATTTCTAAAGTTTATTATTCGATGTTGCTGATCCTTTATGGTTTCTATTTTTGCTATTAAATTCAAGCACTTTACACTATATGTGTTGTCCTATCTAATAAAAGACCGATGACAAATTTTAAATAATGAATTACAGATACTTTTCAACTGTGTTCTTGATATATTTTGAAAGTAAACATAGTTGTACTCAGAGAAGTATAAAATTTAATAAAAATTGCAAATGCGCCTTATTTACAAAATGTTTGCGCCTCTATAGAAGGGCGCAAAATATAGAGAAATTCTCAAAAAAGCATAAAATTGCAATGCACCTAATTTACAAAATTTTTGCGCCTCTATATAAAGGCGCAAAATATAGAGAAAGGCTCAAAATTTCCAAAAAAGCATAAAATTGCGAATGCGTCTTATTTACAAAATGTTTGCGCCTCTATAGAAGGGCGCAAAATATACAGAAAGGCGCAAAATTTTCTAAAAAGCATAAAATTTCAAATGCACCTTATTTACAAAATGTTTGCGCCTCTGTAGAAGGGCGCAAAATATACAGAAATGCGCAAAATTTTCTAAAAAGCATAAACACAAAATGGAAAAAGCGCTTAAAATGCAGAATATTTGTGGCTTTTAAAAAGATCGAAAAATGAAATATAGAAAAATGCGCCAAATTTTCAAAAAAAAAAAAAACAATTAATTTACAGAGTAAATACGCGTCATCCCTCTCGAAGTACCCGCACTTTGACGAAGCTCCCTTCAGGAGTGAGTGAGAGGGCTTGTGTTTGCCGCATTGACTCCAAGGGGCATACTGGCAGGTAGCCGGGACAGTTCCTTGGACGAGTGGCCAGACTAAGACGGTTACATCCCTAAAATCCTCCCATGCACCAATATCTGGTGTCAGGCAGGTAGGCGTCTGTTCCCTGCGGGGCGGCCTCCTCTTCCGACCGTAGGGTTTCTAAACACTTATAGGCGTCTGTTCCCTGTGGGGCGGCCTTTTGTGCGACCGAAGGGTCGTTAAACACATACAACCGAAGGGTCTGGAAACACTTCGACTTGCGGGGTCGTTAAAACCAATTATGAAGTCGTTCACGGAACAAGATACCGGGTCTACGGACCCAGGGGTAGGGATATCTGCCCCGGCGTCTGCAGTTGTCGCCATGCAGCCAGGCGTATGCCCTCCCAGCAGGACAGGCCGACTCAGCTCGGCTGGTAGGGCGCCAGTGGTAGCCTGCGATGTAAATTCCGCAGGTGGAGAGAGGGTTGGAGTTATGGACTCCTTCCAGAGTTCGGACAGGACGGTAGTCGTGCGTCCTTCCGCAACTCCAGATGGTCATGGAGAAAGGAACCCGGAGGGGAAAAGGCGACTCTCTGGTGCGGCCAGGCGATTAAAAGCCAAACAACGCCAGAGAGCTGCCTCTCACATCACTGGGACCCCCTCCCCGGACAGTCAACAAACCGCTGACAACAGGGACCCTCAGTTGAAGCCAGCCGCTACACTTGGTTCACAAGGACCGGGCAAGCGGCTGCGCTCTCCTGAGGAGATGACCCAGGTTGGATTGGCGAAGAAAAACAAGACAAACGTGTCTAAAATCAAGGGGTCTCTTCCCAGCGATGACATCCCGTCGTGCTCGTCCAACGTACCGTTTCGGCCTGCACTGCGAAATGCAGGGGCCCGCGCAACAAAAAGACAGGGTCGCGATGGGGAGTCTACGGCGAAGAGGTCAAAGGCGGACGGCAAAACGTATGCGGGGGTGGCACGTGAATCGATTGATGACAATCGCAAGTTTGCCATCATCGATGAAAGCCAGCCCTGTGGAAAGATTGCTGAGGATAAAAGGGGCCTGCTGGAGGAAGTGTGGAATGACGCACTTGCGAACTCGATTATCGAGTCTTCTGACAGCACCACCCCCGAAATCCATCTGGAATACTGCAGATTTGTCCGCGGAGTCTACAGGATCACCGTGGTGTCTTTGGACTGTGTCGACACCCTGCGCGATCTGGTGGAAAGGTTGCCTGAGCCATGGGCAGACGCTAAGCTACGGCTTGTGGCGACATACCCGTTCTGCGTAAGGCAACCTTCTTCGTCAGAGCAAACGGGGCGAAGCGACCCACGTGTGATATTCTTAGGATTCTGGCGAGGCAGAACCGTGGGCTGAGAGTGGAACTTTGGGAGGTGTTCCACAGGGATGAGATAACCGATGGAAACCTCATCGTTGTGGGCATTGACCAGAACTCCATCACGACACTGGAGAAGTCTGGGGGTCGTGCCTTCTTCCTTACGTCATCCGTGACCATTAAGCTGGGCGGAAAACCTGTCGGAGCTGGGGCCCAATCCGGGAAACAGCAATCCAAGGGCAATCTTCCCAGCCCGGTCGTGGAGGATAGTAAGGATAAGGTCGAGGCCGCGGGCAGCATGGGAGTTCAGGTCTACCCGACCAAAGAAGAAGGGACGAGCGGAGGAGAGGACGAGGGCCTATCAGAATTTTCTGATGATACCCTTACACCCTCTCAGGAGGACGAGCTACTCGCCCAATGATTCTGCTTACGCAGATCAACCTCCATAGGAGTCGACTGGCGACGGCTGCGCTTATGGAGAGAATGGAAGAAGGTAAGACGCACATCGCACTGATCCAGGAACCCTAGACTGTAAATGACAGGGTTGCTGGTTGGGGTGACACGCGATACCAAATATTTTATACACTCAATGCAGGCCGCCCTAGGACCTGTATTATCTATAAAAAGGATTTTAACTTTTTTTTTTCCACAGAACTGTCTTCCTCAGACGCCACCACAATTTTTGACGGGAGCGGTGGCCTCATTCTGTCTTCAGTATATCTCCCGCATGACTCCCCGGAACCTCCACCCTCCGAGGAACTGCTGAGGATTACAAGGTTTGCTGCCGAAAAAGGTAAGAAATTAATAATTTGTACAGATGCCAATTCTCACCATACAACATGGGGAATGCTCGGGGACATGCCCTATTTGAATTTATTAATGCGTTTGATCTTCTGACCCTAAACGTTGGTTGCTCTGCCACCTTCATCACTAGAGTCAGAAAGGAAGTACTTGACATAAATCTTTGCTCTAAAAACATACTTGACATGGTCCAAGACTGGCATGTCTCTAGCAGACATTCCTTCTCGGATCATAAATACGTCTGTTTTAAATTATCCATTCCTAACATACCCCCACCTATGTTCCGCAACAAATCGAAAACTAAGTGGGCTCTATTCAGAAGACTTTTAAAGAATGCGTTAGACGTATCTCCCGCAACCCTTTAAGTTCTATATATAACATTGACGGGGAGGTCAAAACCATAACAAATAGCCTTATACGAGCATTCGAAGAGGCTTGCCCTCTTCGCACCCGAGAGTCTTTCAAGTAAAAACCCTGGATGACAGGGGCTTTGAAAAACCTAAGAACGGATACTCGGAGACTTTTCAATAAAGCTAAAAGATTAAATACTACAGAGCATTGGGATCTCTACTACCAAAAACTCAGTGTATACAAAAAGAATATGCGCTCCGCAAAAAGAGGGTCATGGCGACTCTTCTGTGCACAAGTTGATTGTGTTACAAAAACCGCAAGAATTAAGAAATTCCTTTCGAAAACCCACTCCCAACCGGAACTCCTGATAGACAGGCAGGGGGTTAGAGCAGGTAACTCTGAGGACTCTTTAAAGATTCTAATGGAGGAGCACTTCCCAAACTGTTTCGTCAACTCAGATGAGACGAGGCTATGGGAAACTTCTCAATACTCCCACAACGTAGCCATCACCACCGATATGGTGGGGAAGGCAATTCATAGCTTCCAGCCATATAAAGCCCCAGGGCAAGATGAAGTTTTCCCAGCCCTACTACAACGGGCAGTGGATCTCCTGGGCGTCCGTCTATCCAGGCTTTATGAGGCATGAGTAGTACGTTTGTGCCGGTTCTGGCTCAAAGGGGCTCCATGGAGCCATAAGGCCCCATGAGGAGCATTTTTTAACAGAGATGTTGTTATTGTTTTCAATAGGGATCACTTTTTAACAGAGTAGTTGTTAGTGTATTTCATTTCGGATAATTTTTTAACAGAGGTGTTGTTATTGTTTTCAATAGGGATCATTTTGTAACAGAGTAGTTGTTAGTATAATTTCAGGTGTATTATATGTATACTATATACATTATAATGGCATGGAGCAATTGGGATGACATTTTAACATATGTTGTTAATGTTGATACATACATATATATTATATGTATGTTATGAAGGCATGCAGCCGTAAAGAGTAAATTTGCAACTCATATTGTTGTTCGGATAATTATTTCCGAGTAAGCATTTTTAATGGCAATATTTATAAACTTAGATATATGTACGTAATAATTTTGTTGTTGTATATGTTATAGAAGCAATTAAAATTTTAGTTTTATGCTTGATGATTTATTTTGCATGATCATCAAGAGAGTTGAGGAACAAAGGGTTCAATTTAAAACTTTGTTGAGGAACGAAGATTGTAATTTAAAACATGGCTATATGAATGAATGTTGTTATTAGACATATATTTTTTGGTGGGTAATTTTTTTGTTGTAAACAGGTAAATGCACTTCTGCATTAATGCATTGGCAAATATTTAATTCAAGGTGAATTTTACTATAATGGATATTGTAGTATATTTTTATTTTACAAAGTCATGGTCATTTAATTCGTTTAATTTGCTTATATGAATGAATGGGCCATAAGACTATTTGCTTATATGAATGAATGGGCCATAAGACTCCATTGGGATCATTTTTATTTAAATTTGCATGGAGCAATAATGCTCCATTGGGACCAATTTTGAAACAACATACTATAAGTTTTAATGATTGAACATGTTAAAACATGTTTAATTTTATTTAGGTTTTTCTAGAGTCAAATTTTATATACTCTCTTTAAAATTTTAATTGAGTATATTTATACTAATGGAATTATCTTTTAACTCATTTTAAAGAGATATCCATTATATATAAATGGATCGAAATTTGAATTAAAGTTATTTATCGTCTACATTACAATTTGATAGGAACAAAAAATATGGTATGATTTTTTTTTTTAATTTTTGTATTTATGAATTTATATATTTTTTTTTATTTTAAGGATTTCGCTGAAATTATTAGTTTAGCAAAAGGAAACCTCTCTTCATATATTAGAGTAGATGACTTGCCCATTGATCAGGAATTCAGGATTTCTAAATTTGAATGGAAAAACACAATTAATGGAACAAAATTAATTGTACATCTAACAGACAATAGATGGTTTTATCTACCAGCAAGAATTTCTAGAAAAGTTGAAACCGATGATCCATATTTGTATAATATAAATGAGAAGAAGTGGTCTATTATTTTTAGAGGACGACAATCTAATTAATGGGGATGGCTCTATTCGATTTACGTTATGAATAAAAACGTATCTATATACTTCCTTTTAAATATATTCATTTTTAAATAAAATATTTAAATATATACATATTGTTTTATTTATTTATTCTTAAAACGATTTGAAACAGCATAACAAATAATTAATAAAACTTATGTTTGCATTATCTGCTCAAAACTCAGTAGAGCGTTTAATAAAATTTTATCATCATCATCGTCCATTAAATTACAATAATGGCGATCCGCATTTAACATCCTCGGATCGTCTAAGTTAAGAAATAGATGATCTAGTCCATCATCTAACAACCCTTCCCTAATTCCAACATCTATCAAATTTACTGACGGGAGTGTTACGACTTCTAGTATTTCAATTTGAGGATTTACTGTTAATAAAATTTTTATTATTAATATAAAATAATTTTAAAAAATATATTTAGTTATTTACTTACAATTATAAGTTTTTTTATACGAAAAATTATGTTTTCGCAGGATATGCCGCTTCAGATTGTTTCTAGTCGAGAATTTTAAATGTGGACAAAATTCACACTCATATCTATCACTTCAATCCAACGTATCCAAAAACATATTTTAAAATGTACGTGTGTGAAATGTGTAAAAAGTCCTACGGGAAATTATATAATTTAAAAAGGCACATCCTAAATGTGCATGACAATAAAAACTTTACATGTAAAAAATGTAATAAAACGTTCTCAAGGGAATACAATTTAAAAGTTAATTTATCGAAACATGATCAGGAGCTGTATATCAAGAAGACAAAACTACAGGTGGAACCGGTAATGGATAATGATGGAGCATCAACTAGCAATGAAACAATTAATTGTATATTCTGCAATTGTTTCGTTCATAAATCTTTATGGAAAGCTCATATAAGAACAAGTTTACATAAGAAATCCGCTGAGAAGGATGATAAAGATGGTTTCAAGCTTATAAAAAATGCATTCAAACAAAATGTATGCAATTATATCTTGTATAATGGTGACGAAGGCGAGTTAAATATAAAACATTACTTGAGAAAAATAGAACCACAACTAATAGCTTTACTAAAACGTGAGTTATTATCAAAAAAATCAATAAAATTTAATGTCGAAGTCTCCGGAGAATATATTCTTCCGGTTAAATCTGAAAATGGAGATAATGAATTTAAAATATCAGTTATGTCCCATATAACTAAGCAGTTTACATTAATATCAGAGAGTGACATCAGTACGGCTATTTTAAATATGAAGGATGTAATAATACAAAAAATGGATGAATTTCAAGAAAGAGATAGTGGTTGGTCTTTAACAAAAATTAATAAAATTGAAGTTAACATCAATCAGTACATGCCATTAAGAGGACTGAACTATTTTGAACTTCCTCAATGCATACAAAATTAAAAAGCTTGTGTTCATGTTCATAATAATGACATTTACTGCTTTAAATGGGCAATTATATCAGCTCATATGTATTCAAATATCAAAAATCCATCTCGAATACAATCTTATGGAATAGAGGATATTACTGGTGATATTATAAATATTGATGGAAATTGTATTAATTTTACTGGAATAGAATTCCCTCACAAAGTGAAGAATACGAAAATATTCGAACTAGAAAACTCAATTAGCATAAACATATTTATGTATAATGAAGTTAATATAAATAAATATGAAATACTGGGACCAGTATATAAGACAAAAAATGAACAACCAATACATATTAATATTCTATTTTGTGAAAACGAGACAAGTACTCATTACGTATGGATTAGAGACATAAGTCGTCTTATTAGTACACAGTCACGTAAAAGAAATCATAAATTATTTGTATGTAATAATTGCATACTTCAATTTAATTCCGAAGCATCTTTAGAAAAGCATAAATCATCATATAAAAAGAAAATAACTTACTTACCTATGGAAGACGACAACAAAATTAAATTTAATGGTTTTGAAAAAACATTACAAGTTCCATATACTTTCTATCTGGATTTCGAATCATTGCTAGTACCGTTAGCAGGATGTACGCCAGATCCTTTAAATTCCTTCACCAATACAGAACAGGAACATGTACCTTGTGCTTTTTAATGGTATATGAAAGGAGCCTATGATGACAAGTTTGATGAAATGAAAACATATATAGGTAAATATAAACTGAGAATAATCAAATGTATACTATACATTTTTACTGTTTATTCATTGTAGGAAGTGATTGCTCCAAAGTTTTAATAGAGACACTACTAACTAAAATCAAACAATTGTATTGGAATACAATTGCGAATATTCGACCCATCGAGATGACGGAGATGGATAAGATATCGTTTGTAGAATGTAAGATATGTATAATATGTAAAAATAGTTTAGATAATAATATTAGTTCAAAAGTAAGACATCATTGTCATTATACAGGAAAATATTTAGGTGCTGCACATATAGATTGTAATTTAAAAGCAAAAGCAACTAAATATTTTCCTGTATTTACTCATAACTTATCCAAATATGATTTACATTTATTTTTAAGAAATTTAAATGATATTGAAGGTGATATTGATATTATTCCTCTAAATAAACAGGTTTTTATATCAATAACCAAAACAATTAAATTAAATGATGATCATAATTTTAAAATATGGTTTGTAGACTCATTCAGATTTCTACCAAGTAGCTTGGACAAATTAGTAAAGATATTGAATGAAGATTCAATATATATAACAAAAAAAAAATCTTTTCAAATAATTCACATAGATTATTATTTCGAATAGTTTTCAGAAATTGAATGAGTCAGCATTACCCCCAAGGGATAAGTTCTTTAATACACTAAATAATGAGGAATGTACGGAGGAGGATTATATGTTTGCACAACAAGTTTGGAATAAATTTTCATGTCATAGTTTGAAAGATTATTTAATAATATATTTAAATTGTGACGTTGTACTATTAGCAGATATTTTCGAAAATTTTAGGAAAATTTGCAGTCAAATTTATGAATTAGATCCATGCCATTATTTTACAGCACCTGGTTTATCCTGGGATGCTATGCTTAAAATTACTGGTATTGAGTTAGAACTATAAACAGATATAGATAAGTATACATTTATACAGGATGGCATTCGAGGAGGTCTAACTCAATGTTCAGTTAGACATGTTAAAGCCAATAATAAATTTAATCCTAGAGAAAAATCAAAATATTTAATGTATTTCGATGCAAATAATTTATATGGTTATGCAATGTCACAACCATTACCATATAAAGATTTTAAATTTTTGGATGAAAAACATATTAAAACATTCACACCAGAAAAAATTAAATCATTATCAATGAGTTCTGATAAAGGATTAATTTTCGAAGTAGAATAAGTTATCCTGAGAATATACATGATATTCATAATGATTTCCCATTTTGTCCAGAAAGTAAAGTATCACCTGCTTCTTCTAAATCTAAAGTACCGAAATTAATTGCAGATTTAACTCATAAGACTCAATATAAAATCCATTATATGATGCTTCAAGAATGTCTGAAACAGGGCCTGATTTTATTAAAAGTTCACAGAGTATTAGAGTTTCAACAAAACTGTTGGCTTAAAAAATATATCGATCTGAATACTGTTATGAGATCAAAAGCTAAAAATGAATTTGAAAAAAAATTTTATAAACTTATGAATAACGCAGTATATGGGAAGACTATGGAAAATGTTGAAAAAAGAAAGAATGTCAAAATTTCATGTAACTGGGAGAATTTAGGAAAAGTAAAAGGAGCAAGAGCTTTAATAGCAAGTCCAGCTTTTCATAGCCAAACCATTATAGATGAAAATATGGTGATAATTGAATCCAAACAGCTCAGAGTAAAGCTAAATAAACCAATATATACAGGGTTTTGTGTATTAGATCTATCAAAATTAAAAATGTATGATTTTTATTATAACTACTTAAAAAACAAATTTAATTCAAATATTCGTTTAGTATATACGGATACAGACTCGCTTGTAATTGAAGATAATACCATTGATTTCTATAAAGACATTTATGAAGATGTTCAAAAAACTGATCCATCAAATTATATTTTTGACACTTCTAGTTATGAGTATCCTAATATATTTGGTTATAATCAAAATAATTGTAAAGTAGTGGGTTTGATGAAAGACGAAAATTTTTATTTCTTTGACGAGTAAGGCGAGGTGAGTATTGATATGGTAACATAGTTTGCTTAGTTTTCAGTGTAATTTTACTTCCATCACTTGACAAAATTCGTACTTTAGGTGATCCATGATTTGAAAAGTTTTTTAAACGTTTAGCTGCAGAACTTGCAGAGGTATTATTTATTTTATTAATTGTTGTATCCACATCCATAGAATTTTCTTCATGTTCGTTAATATTGCTAAATATATGTTCATCAGCATTGAAGTCAGCCTGTGAAGCAAAATCTCTTTTTCCAATATCTTTTGTTTGGGTTTCATTATTGTTTTTAAATATCCATTTTGTTTGAGTATCCTTATCCCTTAATGATTTATATGACTTTACCGATTTATTCTCTTTCTTCATATTTATTTCTTGTTTGGAAATCAGATATTTTGCTAGTTCTTGTTTTATTTCATACCATTTATTAATATCTTTAAGTGTATGAGAGGCGGATGAAGTTTTCGTTTTAAAAAATTTGAATCTGATATATCTTTAGAATAGCGTTCATACGTAGAAGGGTTTAATAATACAAGCTTGGATAAAATATTAGACATTATCTAAAAATTTTCCTATAACACCGCTTAAAACAGATGAAATTAAAATTGGAATAAATCCTCCTCGTTGGATTAGATGTTTTCTCTTTGATCGTAAAACAGTTTTTGAGCAGCAACGTTTTCTAATGACATTTTTATATGATTTTAACTTTACTAGATCGTTTTCTTCCTGTAAAGATGAGAACGGAAATCTAGTGACAGATATCCAGAGCACACTGAAAATATGGAGGGATCACTTCTCTAAACTGCTGACCGGTGATGATGGCCTCAATTCCACCGATAGAGAAGCAAACCCGGCAACCCCAGTACTTGATGACGACGTTGAGATTCCGCCACCCGACCATGACGAGGTCAGAACAGCCATTGTTCGGCTGAAAAACAACAAAGCCGCAGGTGCTGATGGCCTGCCTGCTGAATTGTTTAAGACCGGAGGCAAAGAGCTAATACAGAGCATGCACTAGCTCGTAAGCAGAATATGGTCGGATGAAAGCATGCCAAGTGACTGGAACCTCAGTGTACTCTGCCCAATCCTTAAGAAAGGGGATCCCACTATCTGCGCCAACTACCGTGGGATCAGCCTACTCAATATCGCATACAAGGTTCTATCGTGTTATGTGAAAGACTGAAGCCCATCGTCAACAGACTGATTGGACCTTATCAGTGCGGCTTCAGACCTGGAAAGTCCACCATAGACCAGATTTTCACATTGCGCCTAATTATACGCCGCAATGTCTGAGTTCGGTATACCTGCGAAACTTATAAGGCTTTGCAGGATGACCCTGGGCAACACACGTTGCTCAGTGAGAATAGGAAAAGACCTCTCCGAGCCATTTCATACCGAACGAGGTTTCAGACAGGGTGACTCCATATCGTGCGACTTTTTTAACTTATTGATGGAGAAAATAGTTCGAGCTGCCGAACTCCGTCAAAGCGGCACTATCCTCAACAAAAGTGTCATGCTGCTCGCATATGCCGACGATATTGATATCATTGGCAGGAGCACACGAGCAGTCAGCGCAGCATTCTCCAGATTGGAGAAAGAGTCGCGTCGAATGGGTCTAGCGGTGAACGAGGACAAGACGAAGTTCCTTGTGCAACAAGCAAAAAAGAGTCCGTGCGTCTTGGACAAAAAGCTGATTTTGACACCTACAAGTTCGACATTGCGAAGGACTTCGTCTATCTGGGATCCAGCGTAAACAGCAACAACGACGTCATCCTGGAGATCAAACGGAGAATAACTCTTGCCAACAGGTGGTACTTTGGGCTCAGTAGGCAATTGAGAAGCAGGGCCCTCTCTCGCCGGACAAAAATAACGCTCTACAAGTCACTCATCATGCCCGTCCTACTTTATGGTGCAGAAACATGGACGCTGGCCATCACCGATGAGAGAGTACTGGGAGCGTTCGAGAGAAAGATTCTCCGTAAAATCTTTGGCCCTATCTGCTTTGCTAACGAGTATCGAATCAGGATGAACCACGAGCTGTATGAGTTATTCGACGACATTGACATAGTCTAGGTCATGTCGAACGAATGGATGAAAACACTCCAGCCAAGAAGGTGCTTGAATCGAAACTCGAAGGTGGACAGCGTAGAAGAGGGCGTCCAAATCTGCGTTGGAAAGACCTAGTTGAGGACAACCTGGCAACGCTTGGTATTTCTAACTGGCGTCAGCGCGCGCAAAGCAGATCCGACTGGCGCGCTTCATCTCAGCGGCCAAAACCGACCCACGGTTGTAAGGGCCATTTAAGTAAGTAAGTAAGATCGTTTTTCTTTACATTATGATTTTTATGTAAAATATTAAATGCAATTTCATTAATAGCTTTTATAAGATTATCATCCGCATTTTTTAGAATTGCATTTCGCAATTTAGGTTTCGCATTTTTAAGAACATAGAATATATTTGTTCTCCTTCAATCGTTTCCGTTTGTACGTCATTTTGAATTGAAACAAAGCAATAACAATACTCTTTATTGAAAATGTTAGATCTGAATCTTGTTGTGTAAGATCTATTAATAAATAACCACGAGCACTCTCAGTACAAGTGTTATATACTCGTACTAATTCTTTATAATTTTCAGGGTAAATTTATCTTGCCAAGCATTGAAATTGTAGTTTATCTCTAGGATTTTTAAACATAACTATATATTTTGAATTCAATGATATATCTCTTGTATATGTTCCCTTATGAAGAATATTTTGCGTTACTAAAACAACTGATAAATTTCGGTGATGTGAACCTTTAGTAAATAGTTCACAAACTTTTTTATTAAATGAGTCTAACATTAAATCATCTAAAATAATTAGTATAGATTCAGTGGCGGAATTCTCAAAGTCATCTGGAATACCTTCAATAAAATTAACATTATCAATTTCTGGTAATGAGTTTTTTTCAGCATAACACCAAATTACTTTCGTAATAGGAGAACTAATTAAATGTTTATTGTTAATAAGATTTATAATAAATGTCAATTTGCCACAACCTGATGGACCACAAACTAACATTGTAAATGGATACACAAATTGATGAAACATTGTTCTCTATGCTATGACTAACTTCAAATAAAAATATTTGTTGGAAGCATGTATTTTTTATATAAATATAAATTTTTAAAAATCAATCATTTCCATTATTGGCTGAACTCACTATGAGTAAAGAAGTTCTTGTAAATGAATTGCACCGACAAGCAAGAAGAAATTTTAAACGGCGTAGGTTTATACAAAAGGGTATTTCAGATACTTGGCAAATTGATCTTGTAGAAGTGATACCTTTTGCAAAGATTAATAAAGGATATAAATATTTACTAACTGTTATAGATGTTTTTTCTAAATACGCATATGCAATTCCTGTTAAAACCAAAAGTGGAATCGATGTAACCTTAGCTATGCAAAATATTCTGGAAAAAAATAAGAATAAAATTCCAAATAATATTCAATCTGATCAGGATAAAGAATTTTTCAATTCACATTTTAAAAAATTAATGAATCGATTTGAAATAAACCATTATCATACATTTTCCAATATGAAGGCTTCAATAATTGAAAGGTTTAATAGAACTTTTAAAATTTTAATGTGGAAAGACTTTAGTCTTCAAGGTACTTATAAATGGTTAGAATTGATTACAAAAAATATAAATATATATAATAATAAATATCATCGTAGTATTAAAATGTCTCCAAAAAATGTCAATAAATCTAATCAAAAAATGCTTTTAAATACAGTTTACAATCATAATAAAACATTTAAGATGAGCAAATTAAAAATTGGAGATGATGTTCGAATTAGTAAATATAAAGGCACTTTCTATAAAGCATATGAATCCAATTATCAAGGAGAATTAATAAAAGGAGGATTTTATGAAGAAGAATTACTTAAAACAGAAACATCAAATACTTATCTAGTTGAAAAGGTTATAAAAAGAAAAAAGGATATGGTATATGTCAAATGGTTAGGTTTTGGAAGTGAACATAATTCATGGATCAATAAAAACGATTTATTAACTAAGTAAACTATATTTAATTTATTATAATTATGTTGTTCAAATATTTATATAAATAAAGTGATTTTTAATAAAAAACTAGCATTCTTATTAAAACATTTGAAAATAAAAGATGGGTGATTCCAGTTTTTTTTATGTTACTTTATTATGTAATAATTCCGCAAATATCTATGAAAATACTAAATCTACATTTACAAATTTATTAAAATAATCTTTGATTTTAAATGAAAACTGGGTTGTAGGTTTAACAGAAATTTCATTTCAATTTGTTAATAACCCATCTACATTTGAAGTATCTCGAAATTTGAATAAAAGGGATATTTTGAAATCAACTTTAAAGTTAAATAAAAGTAATATCAAAAATGTAAATAGTGATCTAAATGTAGATAAAAAAATAAATACTATCCCTATTACATATTTAAATTTCATGGATAAAATAAATCAAGCTCTCACGAATAGAGAAGAAAAACCACAAATTGCAGAAAATCAACTCAATGTCAATTCTAATCCTGAGACAGTTGTAATAAAAAAAAATAAAGATGAGTTGAATATCGATAGCAAAAAAGATAAAAGTTTAAAATTAATAACTGAAAAATTAGACATTCAAGATAGTATAAATGAAAACCCTGAGTTGGTTGGCGTAAAAAGCAGTATTAATAGACACTTTGTATCGGAGAATACAATACTTAAAATGTTAGATGTTATATCGAATTCTTATGAAAAATTTAATTCACATACAAGTTATAAATTAAGATCTAGCGAGCTATACAACCTAGTGTTTGTGTACACAGACATTATTAAACCCAGATATGTAGGCGATCAAAAAATAAAATGCTTAAAAATATGTCCATGTTTAAATGAAATAAATTATATTCACTTTAAAAATATTGAATATTATCCATTGGAATCTTCAAATATAAATAATATTTCTATAATGATACGAGATGATGAAGGAAGAAAATAAATATTATGTCGAATGAATTCCCCGTTTATTGCACGTTACATTTTCGTAATATAAAAGAAGCTTCATAAGTTGTACTGATATCATTTATATGTAAATCATGGACAAGATTTATTCTGAGTACTATCTTAATCAATCCGGATCAAATTTGGATAATATAGGAGATATATACCATTCTCCTAGAATTGTTCAATATGGTCGTGCAATTGGTTCATTTTTTTCGGCCTTGTATACACATCTAAAACCTCTAATGAAAACTGGATTAAATGCTTTAAAAAACCTTTCACTCGAAATTGGAAAATCAGTTTTGGAAGAGTTAGGTACTAAACCCATAAAAACTATATTAACTGAACAGGGTAAAAAGGCTGTTCGAAATTTAAAAGAAAAAGTTATTAGCAAAATTAGAAATATACAAGATGGGAATGGAAAATTCAAACGACTAAAGAAAAAAGATCATATGAAAACTAATCGTTCTAGAAGAAGGAAGTTTACTGTTAATTTATTTATGATGGCAGGATTTATTGAATGTATGAAAAGTGAATTAGATCTTTTTGAGTCACCACCTGTACAAACTAGCATAATTAAAACAGAGGAGGTATCATATAGTCCAATAGCAACAATTGACAACTCCATTCACCCCGGCAATCATTCTCTACTGTTAGATAATGTTATAATTGGACAACTTCAAAATTTCTTAATATTTGGTATGGTAACTAATAAAGCATATACTGGTGATCGTTCGGAAAATCCGTATAACTTTCGCCATTTCAATTTACAAAGATTTAATTTAGTTGTAAATGGAGTACAAGTACCAGCACAGCCGATTGAATTTGATTATAAACATGGACGTATAAGTACAAGGGGATATCAAACCTTATTTAAAGGTACTGCCATACATTACTTTGATAAGGGACATCAAATAACTAAAGAATTATTTGATAACGGATATTTCTTACTTGCATTTGATTTAACACCAGATCATTACAATAACTCACACTGTGGAAACTTAATAAATCATGGTACAATACGAATTGAAGGTCGTTTCAGTGAAGCACTTTCAGAAGCAATTACGTGTTTAGCATATTGTGAGTTTGATAGTGTTTTGGAAATTGATAAAAATCGTACTGTATTACAATCATTATGAATACAAGTAATATAGAAAATATTTTATATAAAAATTTAGTAACTAAGAAAAATTTTAAAGGAGTTTTTGCATCAAATCAGCTACCTAGAAATCGATTAAAAAAGCCAGCATTTTATATTGTGAATATGGATTCATCATTTAAACCAGGATTGGATTGTAATATATTTTCCTCAAAATGGGCCGGCTGAATATTTTTGTTCTGCAGGGAGTTCACCTATTAAACCATTTATAAATTTTATTCAAACCAATGCATCCACATTTATTAAAAGCAATTTCCGATTACAAAGTGAAATTTCAATGTTATGCGGTGTTTATTGCTGTATATTTATACATTTAAGAAGTAAAAATATTTTTTTTTATAAGTTCTTTAATTATTTTATATATATTATTATAATTTATATATTAATGATATTTTAGCTGTACATTATTTTAAAAGTATTTTTAAGTTTCCTATAATAAAAAATAAATAAAACAATTTAATGAAAATAATTTATAAATTTGTCTTTTTATTTATATTATTTAAAATTTTTAAAAATTCATTGAATATAGTATAATAAAAACATTATTAATAATAAACAATTATTTTGTATATTTTATTCTATAATATAATTTTATTAGCTTATCAATGTCTTTGCATTCCTTGTCATAATAATAACAACCACATGTATCTGGTCCCTCCGTTAAGTCATCTGTGACCCATGGACAGCTCTTATAATGTACTCCGTGAATAGTTAATATTTTTTCCATATACTGGTAATGCTTACAATAAGGGATAAACTTAATAAACTGTTTTTTATGATCGTCAAATAAAATATTTTAAATCCTTTTAAAAACTTTTTTACTTTTATAACTTCCATAATAGTATTTTTTCCTATCAAATTGTAATGTAGTCGATAAATAACTTTAATTCAAATTTCGATCCATTTATATATAATGGATATCTCTTTAAAATGAGTTAAAAGATAATTCCATTAGTATAAATATACTCAATTAAAATTTTAAAGAGAGTATATAAAATTTGACTCAAGAAAAAACTAAATAAAATTAAACATGTTTTAACAAGTTCAATCATTAAAACTTATAGTATGTTGTTTAAAAATTGATCCCAATGGAGCATTATTGCTCCATGCAAATTTAAATAAAAATGATCCCAATGGAGTCTTATGGCCCATTCATTCATATAAGCAAATAGTCTTATGGCCCATTCATTCATATAAGCAAATTAAACGAATTAAATGACCATGACTTTGTAAAATAAAAATATACTACAATATCCATTATAGTAAAATTCACCTTGAATTAAATATTTGCCAATGCATTAATGCAGAAGTGCATTTACCTGTTTACAACAAAAAAATTACCCACCAAAAAATATATGTCTAATAACAACATTCATTCATATAGCCATGTTTTAAATTACAATCTTCGTTCCTCAACAAAGTTTTAAATTGAACCCTTTGTTCCTCAACTCTCTTGATGATCATGCAAAATAAATCATCAAGCATAAAACTAAAATTTTAATTGCTTCTATAACATATACAACAACAAAATTATTACGTACATATATCTAAGTTTATAAATATTTCCATTAAAAATGCTTACTCCGAAATAATTATCCCAAGAACAATATGAGTTCCAAATTTACTCTTTACGGCTGCATGCCTTCATAACATACATATAATATATATGTATGTATCAACATTAACAACATATGTTAAAATGTCATCCAATTGCTCCATGCCATTATAATGTATATAGTATACATATAATACACCTGAAATTATACTAACAACTACTCTGTTACAAAATGATCCCTTTTGAAAACAATAACAACACCTCTGTTAAAAAATTATCCGAATTGAAATACACTAACAACTACTCTGTTAAAAAGTGATCCCTATTGAAAACAATAACAACATCTCTGTTAAAAAATGCTCCTCATGGGGCCTTATGGCTCCATGGAGCCTCTTTGAGCCAGAACCGGCGCAAACGTACTACTAGCATGCCTTAATCAGAGCTATACCCCCCTCACATGGCAAGAATCAAGAGTAGTTTTCATACCTAAGCCGAGTAAATAAACCTACTCAACCTATAAGTCTAATGTCCTTCCTACTGAAAACAATGGAACGCATATGCGACACCATGGTTAAGGAAAAAGTCCCTTATGAGCAGCTGAAGTTTAAGCAACATGAGGTAGTTAACAAAATTGAAAGGTCTATCGACCTAAAAGGACTCACTCTAGCAGCCTTCATAGATGTTGAGGGTGCTTTTAATAACGTTCACACTGACACACAGATCTCGTCCCTTGCCTCCTTTGACGTAGACCTGGCTATTTTACACTGGGTACGTCATATGTTGTGGAACAGATCCATCACTTGTCAGCAGGGCAATATTACCCTAAGGGGAAGGGTGTTTCGCGGTACCCCACAGGGTGGCATTCTCTCACCGCTACTCTGGGTCGTCACCATAAACAGTCTCCTAAGAAGACTAACCGAGGCTGGTTTACATGCTGTCTGCTACGCAGACGACATCGCCATCCTTGCCTCGGGGACACATCCTCTTCTCCCTTCTAGACGAATCCAAGAAGCCTTGGATATCTCGGCTGAATGGTCATCACCTATGGGATTAAATATAAACCCCCCAAAAAACTGAAATCAGTCTCTTTACTAGGAAAAGGAAGCCACCTAGCTATCCTCTTCCACAGGTAAACGGAGAGATACTGGCACTTACAGGTCAAGTCAAGTACCTTGGAGTTATCTTGGATTCTAAACTTAACTGGAAGGCACAAATAGCTAGCAGAGCCACAAAAGCCGTTAGGGTTTGGGCAACCTGCAGAAGATGTATTGGTCCAATCTGGGGACTTCGACCAAAGATGACCCACTGGATTTTCACCAGCGTTGTACGACCAATACTCACATATACGTCACTTGTATGGTGGACAGCTTTGGGACGAAAATGTAACATCAAACCACTCGAGAAAGTGCAACGGGCGTGTTGTCTCGGCATTTCAGGTGCGATGTCTACCACTTCGACCAAAGCTATTGAGACTATTCTAAACATACGCCCAATACAAATTCAAGTTAAATATGAGGCCGCGGTCGCAGCGGCTCGACTAAACATCCTTGGGGGATGGCTCAATTCCGAGACATTAACCAATCACCAAACCATAATTAACTCAATTCCTAATACAGTTTCTACAGGTAATTGGAACTGCGACCGCATCCCGGAGGAAACCAATCATACCGCCGCAAAGTTCGCTTTCCCGACTAGGGAGGAATGGGACAACGGCCAAGTATTGTCTAGCAATCCGGGGATCCACCTCTACACTGACGGATCAAAACTAAACGGTCACACTGGAGCGGGCTTTTTCTGTGAAGCCTTTTCTGCAAAAGAAAGCCTTCGTCTGCATGACCACAACACCGTCATTCAGTCGGAAGTAGTGGCTATAACAGAAGGGGCTAAATTTATACAAAGCACTCACTGTGTAGACAAGTGTATTAAAATTTTCTCAGACAGCCAAGCTGCCATTAGAGCTTTATCCACGGACAAGGTGGTTCCAGAGTTGTTCTACAATGTAAAGTGGTTCTACAATGTAAAGAGGCCCTTGCTGTTCTCTTACTTGTTAACACTGTGGACATTATCTGGGTTCCAGGACACTGTAACATTGAGGGGAACGAAATAGCCGACGAATTGTCGAGAAATGGATCAGAAATGGACACAATCTCAGTCATAACCGGCAGACCTTTCCAATTTCTAAAAAACGAGATGAGCTCATGGGCTTATCGACTTCACAAAAAATCATGGAAAGAATCGAGCGAGGGCCAAGCAACTAAATGGCTATGGGGCCCCCCGAACAAATCCAAAACAAACAAAATTCTAACGCTTAATAAAAAGGAGTTAAAACAATACACAGGCATCCGGAAAATTTGTCAAATCCACGGAATTTCTGAACTCCACTGAGTAGCATAACAGCTACAACATATTACAGACGACTCATGATCCGAGGGGTCCCAACGGGCCTACTTTATGGCCTAGGTGTACTCTGTGCGATGCACAGAGGGGTTTTCCCCCCTCCTTCAATCAATCAATCAATCAAAATATGCGTCATATTCATTTTTGGTTTGTTTTGATAATTTTGCGCTTGTAAATACGATAAAATACTGTAAGTTATGCGCTGTTTTAATTTTGATTGTTATTTGAATAGTTTAAGCCTTTTTTAGCTTTTCTCTCTACATTGCGCCTTTGTTTACAAATTTCTAACTATTTCCAGATTACTAATATTCTGTAAATTACCTTTTTAATTGTTCGCTTTTTTTTAAATTTTGCGACTTTAAAAAACTTTTTGACATTTTAATCTTCGTTAAAATTGCCCAAAATATCGGGTAACTTTTATTTTAAAGTTGACTTTAAATTGTCTACGAATATGCGCCATTGTATTTTGACAAAGATTCTGAAGAATACACAATTCGAGTTTTAAGTGTTTTGAGATCTATATCAAAATGTCCCAAGACAAAAATTTTAGGTAATGTCGAGACCGTTTAGAAACATTTTTTCGACATATTTTAAAAAGAGATAGGCGGACAAGCTGTCTGCCCGAACTGTCCGATCCCAAAATATGCCGTGAATCTGTCATTAAAATTCCACAAAATTTTACAACCTGCTATACACTTCCAACATATTCCATTTATCTGTGTGTTGGCCGGAAATATTCCTGAAAAATGACATACATTTTCTCTCGGGGTATCAATATTAAATCGAATTTAAACATTATAGGTGCATAACCATAGACAATTTTAAACAACTTTAATAATTCGACTTAAACAAAATTCGACTTTTTTAGAATTTTTGTATAATAAATTGCCAAATAGATGATTTTGAATTTAGTTTTTTAAAAATATACATATTTTTTTGCATATCATCGTTGTACAACTATAAGTTCAAATACCATTTATGAAAGTTTGATAAAAGTTCGACAATTCATAGTTTAAGATGTGTTGATGTATTTTTCATAATTAAAAATCAATTATTCACAAAATATAGTTTTTAAGTATGTCCATTCGGCACTGCGCTAAAAGGTTATGATTGTTTCAAATTACAATTGAAGAAGTTATTAACAAAAAAAAATCGATATTGTAACATAATTTATTTGATGACTTTTAGTTCTATAACGACGATTTATAATCCGATTTTTACGTTTTTAGTATTTTTTTACCCTACACTAAGAGTGAAAGGGTATATTCAGTTTGGTACGCCGTTTGTAACACCCAGAAGAAAGCATCTCCGGTATGGAAAAGTATATATATTCTTGATCAGCATGACCTCCTGAGTCGATTTAGCGATGTCCGTCTGTCTGTCCGTCTGTCTGTCTGTCCGTCTGTCTGTCCGTCTGTCTGTCTGTTGAAATCCCTAAGACTTTTAAAATTGAAGAGCTAGATAAATGAAACTTATAACTTAGATTACTAATATACCTACGCTGTATGTGCGAAAAAATTGGCGAGATCGGTCCATGGTGACCTATGATCCGACCACTTATGTTCAAATACCACATATAAAATGTACATATAAAGATCAATTTTTATGTATACGTGCTTAGGTAAACTTTGTTGGTCAAATATATATTGACATCATGCTCAAATACATGATAATAATGTTTTCCGGCGAAAAGACTTGTGGTTCACAAAAAAAAAAAAACGAAATTCGGTACACCTACCCATTTGTAAATATGGGTATCAAATGAATGGAAATTCTTCAGCGATTGAATGTTTGTAGTTATTTTCAGGATTCGTATACCCTGGTGACCTATATATCACTTTGAATGGTAACCACACATATGTGTAGGGTATTTATAGTCGGCTTAGACCGACTATAATTTTGATAATCCTAACTATCATAATTACACCTACTTTAAAATTTCCCATGTGATCTAACCTTCCCAACTGGTTGAAATTAAAACCAGTTGGGAAGGTTAGATCACATGGGAAATTTTAAAGTAGGTGTAATTATGATAGTTAGGATTATCAAAATTATAGTCGGTCTAAGCCGTCTATAAATACCCTACACATATATGTGGTTACCATTCAAAGTGATATAGGTCACCAGGGTATACGAATCCTGAAAATAACTACAAACATTCAATCGCTGAAGAATTTCCATTCATTTGATACCCATATTTGGGTAGGTGTACCGAATTTCGATTTTTTTTTTGTGAACCACAAGTCTTTTCTCCGGAAAACTTTATTATCATGTATTTGAGCATGATGTCAATATATATTTGACCAAAAAAGTTTACCTAAGCACGTATACATAAAAATTGATCTTTATATGTACATTTTATATGAGGTATATGAACATAAGTGGTCGGATCATAGGTCACAATGGACCGATCTCGCCATTATATATAAGTTTCATTTATCTAGCTCTTCAATTTTAAAAGTAGTAGGGATTTCAACAGACAGACGGACAGACAGACAGACAGACAGACAGACAGACGGACGGACGGACAGACGGACAGACAGACGGACAGACGGACATCGCTAAATCGACTCAGGAGGTCATACTGATCAAGAATATATATACTTTTCCATACCGGAGATGCTTCCTTCTGGGTGTTACAAACGGCGTACCAAACTGAATATACCCTTTCACTCTTAGTGTAGGGTATAAAAAAAAATTTTGTAAATTAATTTAATAATTGATGAAATAACTATTACCTTTTAATTCTTGAATAAATGGTACACTAGGTTAAATATCAAACTTAAGTTTGGTACAAATGGTACAATTGGTACAAATGTTATACTTTAAAAAAAATTAAATTCAAATATTTTTTGTTTTCGAAATATGCTGACTTGTTAAGTGAAAATAATCATTAAAAATACATTGTGTATATCTGAAGTAGTTTTCTAACGAGATTCCAACGGTATTGATCACCTTTAATATAATACACAAATTGAATTTTGTTTCCAAAGGATACTGAGATATGTACAGCTTCGTAAAATCAGAGACCAAAAATATATATATTTTTTTTAATTTATATGTAAAAAGTCATTGTAAGAAATGATGGCACTGTAAAACAAAGGGTACCATTAGGTAACATTCGATGAACATTTTTAATTTATGGTCTTATTTTTATTATAGGACTGTTAAATTTTAAAATATATTTTAGTAATTAGATTTAAGAAATATAAATAAAAGTTCATGTTATTAAAGTTAAAAATAATTATTTTTGATAAATACTTTCAAAATTCAAATATAATTTTTATTTTAGATACATATTTATTAAAATCAAAATTCATTATTATTTTTGATATATATATATGGAAAAAAAGTCGTTACTTCTACCAAAAAGTCTCCAAACAAACAAACAAATTGGCTGAACTTTAGATAACCGGATGAAGTGAAATATTTTTTCTTCAAACTATCGGACTTGTGGTACCCCAGATAAATCGAAACCTTATACACCTACCTATATGAACATGAATGTACTGAAATGAAAGATATTGATCTCACGATTAATATGTTATTATGTTCATGATCCGGTAACCCCAGTAACCTCAGGACCCTTTTTAGTTTTAACAACTGAGTTCATTTTATACACGAATAATATATAGATACAAGTGTGGGTACTCTAACGAAAAGAAATTTAATCAGGAGTCTATTATACACTTTTGTATTTATGTTTTAAAAAATATAAAATTTAATATTTTATAAAAAAATTTCGCCTGCGGCGCTTCTTCGATATAATTTCCCAACGAAATATTATAATTAACTGTTGGGCCACTTCTAGAAAATTTTAAAAAAGCGTTTCAGCGTTACCAATTCATTTCAAAATTTTCTTCGTCATTTTGATAAATAATTAAATATTTTTCTCAACAATCAGCATTTCATTTTAATTTTATTTTTCACATAATTACAAATTCTAATGGCTATGGTTATTAGATCATAAAAGTAATCATATTTGCAAATAATTCAACGCTACCAGATAGCAATCAACCACTGCCCGTCGTTGAATTTGTTTCTTCTGCAATGCCGGAGATACATTTTCGAACTCGGGCAGTTAAAAAGGTTTTAGCAAATCTCAATATTAACAAAGCCTCCGGGCCTGATGGCATATCTGCCCATGTGTTGAAGAAGTGTGCGTCAACGCTGGCTTGTCCATTGCGTAACCTTTTCAACATCTCCTACACGACAGGAGTTTTTCCATCTTGTTGGAAGGTTGCCAATGTCCAGCCAGTTCCGAAAAAGGGTGAGGCTACGAACCCTGCTAATTACCGACCCATTGCAATATGCTCTGCGCTATCCAAGGTAATGGAAAGCGTAATAAACTTCCACCTTGTGAACTATCTGGAGCGAAACGAATTACTTAGTGACCGGCAATATGGTTTCCGTAGGACCAGGTCCACCGGTGACTTGATGGCGGTCCTCTCCGAAAAGTGGAATAATTGTATTCATCTTTTCGGGGAGAGTAAGGTGGTTGCTCTTGATATTTCCAAGGCTTTTGATCGAGTGTGGCATGAAGCCCTGGTATCAAAACTTATTGCATATGGTGTCGGTAATTCTTTTACTCGATGGATATCGAGTTTTCTCCAGGGTCGTTCAATACGAGTTGCGATGGATGGTGTTTTCTCAGAACAACATTCCATCAATTCTGGAGTCCCGCAGGGTTCTGTCCTATCCCCGTCCCTATTTCTGGTTTTTATCAATGACCTTCTGTCATCGACCCAGAACCCAATCCATTCCTTTGCAGATGACAGTAACATTTGTCACTCATATTCGTTCAACAAGCGCCCAAACTCTTTGGAGATTGAGAGTAAAAGGCGCACAATGAATGATACACTTAATAATGACCTTAAAACAATCTCCGAGTGGGGTCTTGCAAATAGAGTTGATTTTAATGCTAGCAAGACCCAATGTTGTCTGTTATCTCACAAAAGAATGGATTCACCCCTCCCTCCCCTCCATATGGACTCTGTGGATATTGCGCAGTCAGCTGCTCTTGACGTTCTGGGTATATCAATTCAATGTGACCTCCGTTGGAGTGATCACATATTTGATGTGTCGAAAGAAGCGGCCAAGTGCCTCGGTTTTTTGAAACGGTGTAAGACATACTTCACTCCCGCTGACTTGCGCAATGTCTACACCACCTATATTCGGCCTAAGATGGAATACAATTCGCACATATGGGCAGGGGCTTCAAAATCTTCTTTGGAGTTCCTGGATCGAATCCAACAACGTGCAATATATTTAATAGGGGATGAAAATATTTCATCCTCTATTGGTTCTCTTGAGCACCGAAGGACCGTAGGGTGTGTAAGCCTGTTTTATAGGTATTACAATGGTAAGTGTTCGAGGGAAATACATGGCCTGATTCCACCAGGTCGTGTATTCTCTCGTTCTACTCGGGCATCGAACCAAGCCCACCCCTTCGTAGTTCACTCGGTTCTCAACAGAACCACGCATTACAGAGATAATTCGTTCTTCAGTCGCACGATACGTTTGTGGAACAATCTCCCTGCCTCTGTTTTTCCCGACATTTTTAATATTGGGAAATTTAAAGCAAACATCCACCGACACTACTCCATCTTTCCTCCTCCCTTTAACCTATAATCCTTTCTTACGATCAACACTGTGCATTGCACGAATAGGGGGAATCCCCTGAGCGTTGGTTAATTTGTAAAAAAAAAAAAAAAAATGTAGATGCACCAGATATCTTTTTTTCTAGGGTACCACAGATCCGACCGCACCCTATATTTTTTTGTTTTTTAAGCAAATAAAACGGTTGATTTAAAGAAAAAAAGTTGCTTAAAGAAGTACAGTTGTATAAAATATAAAGTACAGAAAATATAAAAAAAGGGCACAAAATAAATTTTTGGGGCGCATTTTAGAAAAAAATGGTAAAAAGGCGCAAAAAAATCAATCGCCCCCCCAAATCATACTTCTGGATCCGCCCCTGCCCAGAAGTAAATAGAATAAATTAAAAGCAATTCTAGAATTTATTCTATACAGCCAGAGCCCCTTACCGACTCGATACTTTCCTTTTTTGTATGAAACGGTTTTTATTGCAAGGCGTTCTGATTTCATTTCTCGGAGAAGTGAGCATAGAAGAGCTTCCAAAACAACTTTTTTTTAGAGATTTTCTAGTTGTGATTTTTGCCGACAGCTTATAGAATATGTTCACATGCATAGATTCTAAAAAACCTCAATTTAAAGGTACGCATTGTTCGCTTCCTAATTTCTGAATATTTCACTTTTTACCGCAAATAAGAAAACATACATTTTTATTTAATCTTTGAAATTTGATAAAAAAAGATTTTTGTAACGGATATAACATAATGATAATAGTTTAGAACTCAGTCCTAAATAACCTAACTCGAAGCTTTCATCATTTGAACTGTCCGCGTTCTATGTGCATTCAAAATGATGTGAACTACAGTTTAATGCCGAATCCGAACGGCGGTGCGTTTTCATGGGCAGTGTTTAATCTCGGTAGTTTGCCATTTTCTGCCGTTATTGAAGAATGGTTTCTACGAAAAGATGTGGTTAACGCCAGCTCAGATTTGAACATGAGAACTTTCGGCTCTTAGTTCAGCGTACTGACATCTGAGATACCTCTGAGAACATATTAATGAATCTAAAAAGATGACATTATTTAAACCAGTTATTATTTATTTTAAGTAATAGTGCACTTACTTATTGATGGTCAAATATATCTTTATTTCATGTATTAAAGTTTTATTGATTCAAGTCTACAATTTGATCAATTCTAAATACTTTGTTGTACAATTTAAACAATATTTCAATTACTTACCACCAATATTTCGAATACGCGCATATGAAGATATCAAATTCTTGCGTTAATATAATAAAAAAAGTTTACCTAAGCACGTATACATAAAAATTGATCTTTATATGTACATTTTATAGAGGTATTTGAACATAAGTGGTCGGATCATAGGTAACAATGGACCGATCTCGCCAATTTAGGTAGCGTAGGTATATTATTAATCTAAGTTATAAGTTTCATTTATCTAGCTCTTCAATTTTGAAAGTAGTAGGGATTTCAACAGACAGACAGACAGACGGACAGACGGACAGACAGGCATCGCTAAATCGATTCAGGTGGTCATGCTGATCATGAATATATATACTTTTCCATACCGGAGTGTTACAGAATATATATACTTCTCCTTCTGGGTGTTACAAACGGCGTACCAAACTGAATATACCCTTTCACTCTTAGTGTAGGGTATAAAAAGTTTAGTTATTATTTTCTGCATTGCCTAGAAGGAATATTGGAAGAGCTATATTATTAATGCTTGAATTTAAAAACACAAAAGTATACAAATTGTATAAAACATAATACTTTGCATTGCTTTGAAGGAGTTTTGGAATCACATAATATTAAGTGATGTAGAAATTTGTATGTTGCTTGCGAAGAAGCTGTTATAGCACAACTTTATAATGGAGGAGTTCACTGGGACTTTATATGCGTTTTCTTTTATTTTATATTTAAACCTTTAATTAAGGTAAAATATGCCCTTAAATTCAAGTGTAATTTGAAGGTCGATTTTAAGTTCCAAATTAAGTTAAACATCAAGTGAAAAACTTTTTATTTATAGCTTACAATTAGGTTAAAACTTGAATAAATATTGAATGGTGATTTCAAGTTTTGGTAAAGGCTAGATTCAATTGGATAACAAACTACCAGTTTTGCTGGAGAACGCTATGGTTTGAAGCTTACAATTACAAAAATATGAAAGCTTTTCTCCAGTGAAAGCTTCAATATACATTCGATAATCACTTAATATCCAGGTTTTTGGTTTATTGGGTATAAGACTTCGCAAAAATCGAAAAAAATGGTGCTGATCGTAGTTTTTATGAACTCATGTACACGGATTGTGTACATGAGTTCTTCCGGCATTGTTGTTGTTTCACCGTGTACAATTTTTGACAACTCAAAATAACTGTATGTTAATTATGTGCGTGAAGTTAACAACTTTTCTCAACAAATTTTTCAATTCCACTCGTTCCGCTTTGACTGCTGGACAGAAATTGAAGGATTTGAAAGAATTCTGAATGAAATGTGTATGATACTGAATGTGTATGATACGCATGATAAACCATACACACAAAAAAATATTAGCTTGGCGTTCAATTGTTTCATCGAATATTCATTAGCATCTACCAAATGTAGTCAGCCTCAACTGAAATTCATTTATGGTAAACAATAGTATGAAGTGTAACCAACTATTAGTTGAAGCAACTGCAACATTGATTGGGGAAACAAAATTTTTATCCATTTTCAATTATTTTATTTCCGTTGCTACGGCAACTAAATTCAAAATGAGACATAACCAATATTTAGTTGACTTAACAGATAGTTATATTAGGTTGAAGCAACCAATATTTATTTGATTCAACTGCGAAATCAGTTGTCGTGTATAAAAGCAATGCCAAAGCAGGACAACATCAGTCGCACAAGTTTCAGATTTTTCACTCGTTTTTTTGGTGTGCTACGGACAGCGCGTGCCACGTGTAAAACAAAATTTGGAATTGTTTTAAGACTTGTTCGTTTTTACTGTTATTCGTGTTTGCAACACGTTGGAGCGCTAGGGATAGGTAAAATGGCCGATTTCTCATAATTAAATTGGCTACCACAATTAAACAAATTGGTTGTGTCAATTGTATTCAATAGTTGTGTGAACTGATACGCTGTATTGCAACTGAATCAGTGGAATGTTGACAGAACTAATTAAATCGGTTGGCAAAAAAAGACGGTTGCCCCAACTGATTCGTTCTTTAGGTGTACATGGATCGACAGGTGAACTCAATACCAGAGCTGTGAATGATTCAATCTATTGCTGATTCAATCCCAAAAATATATGCATATGATTTGGTAATGTGAAGAAACAATCATTTACACAAATTCAATTACTGATTGGAACAAAAAATCATTATTTCTTTTGAACAAATGATTGCAATCTATGTTAGTGAAATCGTAAATGATATTTAGTTTATTTCATTCATTTTGTAAAAATCTTTTTTTAAATCTCTGTTAAAATCATTTGCAGATTGAATCATATTAAGTTCCAATCACCTTTAAAATCATTGAATTGCTGAAAATATTAAGCAAAATCTTTGAATCGAATCACAAGATTTTGCAATCAGTTTTAATCAAGGATTGAAACCTAAACGAATAACGGTTTCGATTACAGTTTCGGGTTTTTCCGCGTTTCGGTTAGGGTTTCGGTTTTAGGTTTTTATTACGAAACGGTTTCGGTATACCGGTTACGGTTTCGGTTTTTGTATAAAAATTCTTTTTTTCCATAATTTTCAAATAATTTACCATTGTTTATATTGTGCTAAGTTATGTGCTAAGTATTGTGCTAAGTTATGTTCAAATTGTTATATTGGTTATAGTGGGAAACGTAATTTAACAATTTTTGTTTTTATTTAAGTGAAAATATTGTGTTATATGAATTATTTAATTGATTTCGCCAAGAAAAAAATTCAATCGTGACCACAAGTCAATGAAAAGTAACATTTTGACTTCACCTGAGATATGATCTGAATTGCAGAGGAGAGCCGAGAAGCGAACCTTAAATAAAAGCATGAAGAATACATCGGTAAATGTTCTTAAACTTCATGAAACGAATTATGTACTATTTCCATCCATAAAACCAAAGAAATTAAATTTCAACAATTCAGTGAACTGCAATATCTGCAAATAAATATCTCCTTTATACTTGAAATGTTCGAACTTGCACTTTATTCTCCGTATTAGTTACTAATTTTTTCTTGTATCACCATTGTTTTTTTGTTACCATATTAAAGGTATCCTTAATATTGTTACGAAAAGAGGTAATTTGCTCCACTGTGCAAGCAATCAACAATAATAAATGAGACGCAAGACAATTCAGCGCACTAAGCAATGTGTTAGAAAGAGACGGAAGATCATTCAGCGCACTGAGGCAGTGTGCGAGAAAGAGATGGAAGATCAGCGCATTAAAACACATGAGTGCGAATGAGATGCCAATAGCATGCGTCATTCACGAAACGAGTAGAAGGTTCTCGAAACAAGTCGAAGCTTGTCGAAACGTGTCGAACTGATGCATGCAGTATATAAGACCGCGCATCTGAGGCACTGTACTTCAGTTGTGATTTAATAGTGAACTAGTGCGTCTCATGAGTGAACATTGTAAAGATAAATTGTAGTAATTTAGCAGTTGATATAAGTGATTATTCTTTAAGTTGTTATTTAAATTAATAAAGTTAATTAATACTAGTTGAAAAAATACTAGTTAAAACCAAATATAAGTGCGTTTTTATTTTGTACACAATCCAGCGATACGAACTCGTAGATCAGTTTTCCGTAGACTGAATTTTCGTAACATTGGTGTCAGAAGTGGGATTGTGATACAAAATGGTTAAATTCGAACAACTTAAAGTCGACCAGCTAAAGAAGGAGCTGGCGATTCATAATCTTCCAACTGTAGGTACGAAAGTAGAACTACAAAAGCGTCTAATGGAAGAATTAGAGAATCAAGGCATTGACCTCGCAGATCACGAGTTTGAAGTGGAAGCTGCAACAGCGTCATCGAAAAGTGTGGACACGGAGCAAAAAGTACAGTCCCAAAGCTTTGATATGAGCCAGTTACTCGGAGCAATACAACAACAGCTTCAAGAAAATTCGACCAGAATGGAACAGAAACTTCTAGAGAATTCAAACCAACATCAAGTAAAAATTGAGCATCAGATGCAGGAACATTCTAAGCAGCTTCTGGAAGTTTCTAATACACTCCATGCAAAAGTGAACGAACTTGAGGAACATGTAAATGACATGGAAGTGAGTATTGATGACAAATTTCAAAGGTTGGAAAATAACGCTGATGAGAAATATCAATAATTGGAAAATGGTTTCGAAAAAAAACTACAGAAAATACAAGAAAATGTAAATTTACTACAGCTAAGTGGTCCATCACTGTATGTTGCCAGTGGTACGAGGTTGAAATCGCCGATGTATGATGGAACCACAGCGTTCAACATTTTCAAGCTGCAATTTGAGACCACGGCTGTATGTAATCGATGGAACAATGAGGACAGCGTAGCCGCACTTATCGTTACGCTTAAAGGAGGCGCAGCCGAAGTATTGCAGACTGTTCCAGAAAGTGATCAAAACAGTTATTTAGCGGTTATGTCTGCACTGCAACGAAAATACGGCAGTAATCACATGAAGCAAATCTACAGAATGGAACTAAAGTGCCGAATGCAAAGAAATGGTGAAACATTGCAGGCGTATGCAGCGGACGTCGAGAGGCTTGCGCATTTGTCGTATTCAGATTCAGCAAGTGATTTCATAGAAAAGTGCAAGATCGAAGCCTTCGTGGACGGTATACGTGATCCGGAAACAAGACGTGCCACAGTGACAATGCCGAAAGTGACATTTACGGAAACTGTAACCACAGCGCTAACACAGGAGACAGCAACTACGTTGTGCCGCCCAGCGCCAAAGGTCCGTAAACTAGATGTGGAGAATGAAGACCTACTTCAGGTAATTTGCCAAGCGTTAAAAAGTGGAGCTAATCCAGATTACACTGCTGCCAACCGAGATACTCAATTTAAAGGTAAATGCTACAACAGTGATACATATGGGCATATGGCACGTGATTGTCGTAAAAAACGCAAGCGCTCAATGAATCCATTTGCAAATGAACCCCGACATGAAGAAACCCAGGATCATGTCCAAAATAGCGTAAATTTCAATCAAGCTTTAAACTAAAACGAGTCAGATCTGCGGGGAACGATCTGACTCCCATAACCGATTGCCCCAGAATCTCCATTTCACAAATTGCTCGAAAGTCGAATAGTTTAACTGTCAAGGGGCTAATTGATTGTGTAGCATATATGGTAACGTTGGATACAGGAGCTTCACACTCAATTCTAAGAAGTAACCTTGTTAGGGACGAAATAGATCCGCTCACCGGAATAAGATTGCAAACAGAGACAGGTGAAGAGGCTCCAATCAGAGGAAAAATTACCAAAGAAATTACTATTGGCACTACGACAGTTAAGCATGATTTTATAGTGGCGGAAATAGTAGACGAAATAATACTTGGCAAATCTAACAAGAAAAATTTTGAGTTATCCAACTAAACATTGATTGTGACCAGAGCCCGAAAATTAAACAAGTTATCGCTCATAAAAATAGAAAAATACCACCTAATTCAGAAGCAATTGTGTGGGCGAAATTAAATGGAGATTGTGGGATAAGCAAGTTGTGGGTTATAGAAGCGAATGATGAGCAAATGAGTAGAAGTAATATTGTTGTCGGAAGAACATTAGTAGAAGCGACAAAAGACAAAGTTGTTCCAATAAGAGTTCTCAACATGGAAAACTCGTCCAAATTAATTAAAAAGGGAACAGTGATAGGCCAGTGTCAAGAGACATCAGCGATTATAAATTGTGAGTCAAATCCATCAAGGGAATTCGGCACATCGCAAATAAACAAACAATCTACTCACAGGTTTATAAATGAGTGGACGAAGGATTTGGCTGCCAAAGAAAAGAGTCAAGTGCAAAAGTTAATTGATAAATATCGGTGTATATTTGCTGAAAAGGGCCAAAAGGATGGCAGAACTGCCATTGTAAAACATCGAATAGACACTGGTGATTCTAACCCAATTCGTCAAGCTGCGTTGATTACTGAAAACTTAATGATATCACCAAGAAAGATAGTTATCCACTGCCCAGAATCGATGACACCTTGGATACACTATCTAATGCTAAGTTGTTTTCAACGTTGGACTTGCAAAGCGGTTACTGGCAAGTAGAAATCGATAAGAAAGATCGAGAGAAGACCGCATTCAGTACTGGAGATGGACTATGGCAATTTTTGGTAATGCCGTTTGGACTATGCAATGCCCCAGCAACATTCGAGCGGTTAATGGAGCACGTATTAAAAGGTTTACACTGGAAAACATGCCTAGTATACCTTGATGACATAATTGTTATGGGCAAGGAATTCAACGAACATCTGAGAAATCTAGAGGAAGTATTCCTTCGACTAAGCCCAAAGAAATGCTCACTTTTCAAGAAAGAAGTCAAGTATCTGGGTCATCGAGTTACCACGGAAGGAGTGCATACCGATGCGGATAAAATAGCTGCAGTCAAGGAGTGGCCCAGACCGCAAAATCTACATGACCTACGAAGTTTCTTGGGGCTATGTACATACTACAGACGATTTGTTCCAGGTTTTGCCAATGTTGCAAGCAGTCTTCATGAGTTGACAAGAATGAACCGCTCATTTCAATGGAGCGATGATCAAGAAAGGGCATTTTTGAAATTAAAAGATCTACTGTGCTCGGCACCAATTCTTGCGTATCCAATTCCAGGTAAGAAATTTATACTTGATACGGATGCAAGTGGATACGGAATATGCGGAGTTCTCTCTCAAGTGATCAATGGGCAAGTGATCGCATACTACAGTAAAACATTGTCCAAGCCCGAGCGAAATTACTGTGTCACCAGGAGGGAGCTTCTTGCTGTAATTGAAAGTGTGAAAATTTTCCATAAGTATCTGTACGGACAACAGTTTCACTTGAGAACCGATCACGCAGCACTACGATGGTTACTTCAGTTCAAAGATCCGGAAGGCCAAATTGCGCGTTGGATAGAACGATTACAGAGCTACGATTTCTCAATCGAACATCGTAACATCGTGCTCTGTCACGGCGTCCTTGTAAACTTGAATGCAGACATTGTTCAAGAGCGGAAGGAAAAGAAAACATAATTGATATTCGTTTGATAAATGTTTTGCCCGATGAAAAATGGACTCCGGAACAAATTCAAATTGATCAAAAGAATGATCCCGACCTCACAAAAATCATGATGTTCAAGGAACAACAAAGAAAACCATCATGGGAAGATATAGCTGCCGACAGTGCTATAACTAAAGCTTACTGGGCACAGTGGCAGAGCTTAAAGCTGCAAGATGGTTGCTTATATCGTGTATGGGAAAATGAAGATGGCACATCCGCTCGAAGTTTGATTGTTGTTCCCAAGTCAAAAATAAGAGATATTAGCGGAATACCATGGTGGATCTAGTGGTGGTCATTTGGGCATTAATAAAACGGTCGAGAAGGTAAAGAAACGTTTTTATTGGATTGGGTGCCAAGAGTCAGTCGCCGATTGGATTCACAGTTGCCCGCAATGTGTACCAGCAAAAGGACCAACAGTCAGAAGTCAGGGCAGGATGCATCAATACAACGTGGGAGCACCATTCGAGCGTATTGCCATGGATGTCGCCGGGCCGTTTCCAATCAGTGATGCGGGGAATAAGTATGTGCTTGTCGTCATTGACTACTTCAGCAAGTGGCCTGAAGTGTATCCCATGCCGAATCAAGAAGCCACAACAGTTGCGGATGCATTAGTTAACAACTGGGTAAGCCGTTTTGGAGTACCGTTGGAATTGCATTCAGATCAAGGAAGAAATTTTGAGTCTGCTGTATTTAAAGAAGTATGCAAAGTCCTCAACATACACAAAACACGAACAACGCCTTTGCACCCGCATTCAGACGGTGGAGAGATTCAATCGAACTTTGGAAGAGTATCTCAGAAAAGTGGTTGATAAAAATCAAAAAGATTGGGATACACACATAACACTATTCCTCATGGCTTATCGAACGGCGGTTCATGATAAAATTGTTTTTGGAACAGACTTAAGATTACCTGCGGATTTAAAGTTTGGTGCGAGTCCTTCAGCTGGAATTCCTGTACACAATTATGTTTTCAGTGAGTGAAGAAATGAACGAAGTGCATCAGTTTGTAAGACAACGTACACAATTTGCGAGTGATAAGATGAAGGCCAGATACGACTTGCGCACAAATTCAGAGGGATTTACGGAAGGACAACTTGTTTTGCTCTATAACCCACAAAGGAAGAAAGGCTTATCCCCTAAACTACAAACACACTGGGAAGGACCATACAAGATAATTAAAAGAATGAACGATGTCGTGTATCGGATTCAGAATACTGCAGGCGTTGGAAGAAAAATGAAAGTGGTACATTTAGAAAGGTTGGCGCTGTATAGAGAGAGAGAGGATTAACATCTGTTCGGGAAGAACAGATTTAGGTGGAGGGCAGTGTTTCGAAAAGAGGTAATTTGCTCCACTGTGCAAGCAATCAACAATAATAAATGAGACGCAAGACAATTCAGCGCACTAAGCAATGTGTTAGAAAGAGACGGAAGATCATTCAGCGCACTGAATCAGTGTGCGAGAAAGAGATGGAAGATCAGCGCATTAAAACACATGAGTGCGAATGAGATGCCAATAGCATGCGTCATTCACGAAACGAGTAGAAGGTTCTCGAAACAAGTCGAAGCTTGTCGAAACGTGTCGAACTGATGCATGCAGTATATAAGACCGCGCATCTGAGGCACTGTACTTCAGTTGTGATTTAATAGTGAACTAGTGCGTCTCGTGAGTGAACATTATAAAGATAAATTGTAGTAATTTAGCAGTTGATATAAGTGATTATTCTTTAAGTTGTTATTTAAATTAATAAAGTTAATTAATACTAGTTAAAACCAAATATAAGTGCGTTTTTATTTTGTACACAATCCAGCGATACGAACTCGTAGAACAGTTTTCCGTAGAATGAATTTTCGTAACAATATATATGTCCGAAATCAAACTCAGACTTTTAAATGGTATTCTATTGAATAGATCCTTTAAAAGAATTTAAAAATTATTCAAATGAACTTTTCAAAACTTGTCCCACTTTATTTTACTAATACAATAAATAAAAAAACAATATCATTCAAAATTTAATCATTTTTTAACAAAAAAAATTGTGCTTGGAGTTGCTGGTGTTTTCTTGTTAATTCGATTTACCGCTACACAAATTAATGAAAAAACAAATTTTAAACCAAAGACTGTTATTTGGAAACAATGTTTCTCTAAAAACAACATGGGAATTTTTGTACAACAAAAATTTATTTTGGGAAATAAAAATTTTATTAAATGACATTTAAACATGTCTTGTACTTAAGATCTTCTATATAAAATAAATTTTGTTTTCATTTTATGCTTTTTTAAAAACCGTTTTAAACCGGTATAAAACCGAAACCGTTTATTTCGGTTTTGGATATCGGATTATTTCTGATTTTCGTATAACGGTTTCGGTTACGTTTTCGGTTTTAAAAATGAAACGGTTTTAAACGGATATCGGTTTCGGTTACGGTTTCAATCATTGGTTTAAATTTAGTTATTTAAATCATCTGTTCATTTTAGTCTTAAGATTGAACCACAAAAAACCGGCAATCAGCTTTCAAGTCAAATGATCCCAAAAATAAAAAATCATTTGTCAAATCATTTGCTTGCTGAATACACAGAACCAAAAAGAACATGGAAAGATTTTAAAGTACGGTTTACGTTAATATTACGTATGCTATTTATACAACTAGTTCATAATACTTATAATGATATTTATTAAATAGTAATTAAATAAAAAAAAATATTCAAACAAATTTACAGTCAAATTAATTCATAAAATCAATTTGACAGCGAATTTCGGAATAACTATTGAAACTTAAATGTTATTTCAATACCATGATCATCAAATTATAGTCTTGAAGCAGCCGGTTTTTAGTACGATTTTCAAATAAAATTTGCGAATTCTTTTTATTATTTTACACGTTTACAGCACGGCGTTTTATTTGTTTTCCACCATTACACTATTCCTCTATGTGTTAGTGTATTCATGCCCCTACGGGAAATATAGATAGCGCTACCCGAGGTAGCACAAAAGCAGCATATACTTGTGTTTCTTATACGCTACTAAAAGAAGCTAGAAATTATCATATATTTTTTTTTATTTATATAAACAAAAAATTGTAGTGCTGTAGTGCTAAACATGATTCTGGTGTACATAAATTTGTATTTCGTATGGGAAATTAGGCGAAACTAACATTGAATTTGATTGAACTAATTAACGCTATGATAAAGCTAAAATTGTAGTGCTGTAGTGCTAAACATGATTCTGGTGTAGATAAATTTGTATTTCGTATGGGAAATTAAGCGAAACTAACATTGAATTTGATTGAACGAATATATAATAATTTTATATACTTCAAAATTAATAAAAATAATTTGTAAACATATACATTATAAGGGTAGATATAACGATTTTATTACAAGTCTTTTAAAAATTTTATCTTTTCTAAAATAATGTTGTCCTGCATATATAGTTCGACGGGCAAAAAATAAGAGAGGTTAAAAAATGTTAAGAGCTAATTAATCTTTCAAATTGCATACTTCAATTTTTCGTTGGGCATTGAAAACTTTTCTCTCGGGTGTGCAAATTCAAAATAAAGTTAAGAAATACGAAATTTTGAAGAAACATGATGTTAATTAATATGTCATTTTGCACACATATGTAAAGTAATAAAAAGTGTTTGGTATCATTGAAAAGAAGAGATTTCAAGGAATCTATGCGAAAAATATAAAAAAGTATTCAGAAACTATATACAGATTATATAGTTTCTGAATACTTTTTTTTGAAAATGAAAAATAAAAATTAAAAAAAAAAAACTTAAAATTTCACTGAATATTTCTTAATAAGTATTACCCTTATCATCATGAAACTTTTACTTAATATACAATAGTTTTATGTATTTATGCTTTATTAAAACATTTTTAAGAATATATATATTATAATGTGAGATATAACGGTTTTAACCTAAGTCCCATTAAAAAATGAGTATTTTTGAAAAAAATGCTGCCATGCACATATACTTCGCCAGGCAAAAAATAAGTAAGGGTCAAAAATACATAGAAATAGCTCGTCCTTAAAACTGCTTAAAAACTACTACTTCAACTTTGAAAATTTTTCTGCAGGGGGTCAAATCAAAAAAAAATGTAAACAACTTGAACTTTGGCCAGTGTTGTCAGATTGGTTAAATATATTTTGGATAAGTTTTATCATTTAAAAGATTCCCAGTAATGTTATCTATCAAAACATATAACAAAAGTACATGTTACTGAAGAGAAAAAATACTTACGGAGATTTGCGTAAAAGTCCATTTTTCCAAAAAGAAAAAAAATTTAAAAATGGAAAATAAAAATAAATTTCGACTATACCATTTTATATTTACTAAAGTTCCATACAAATATTTTGATTTCATGATAAAATGTACAATCTATGTATAAATATGTAAAGTCTTCAAAAATTAAAAAAAAAAATCATGTTATAGTCTATATCTTTAAAACTAATCAAGATATTTTTTTATGTAAGCACATTTTCTTTAGATCTCAATGTAAGCTTTTCATAAACAAACGAATTTTAAAAATCTGATAACTTTTGGATTTTTTAGAATTTTTGAAAAAAATGTTCATGAAAAAAATCTCAACTTTACTGATTATTATCTCCATAACCATTAAAGATACAAACCAATTTTAAAACTTAAAATCTGTTGAGTGGTTCCGGAAATACTGCATAAGGCTGATAATTTTTTTTTGTAATACAGCCATCTACATCTGGTATGAGCAAAAATCGGTTTAAAGGCTGCTTCTTCGGTGTTAGACGAGGGGAAAACGAGAATGAGTGAGAATATAACAGTGTTGCCATCTCCATATTTGAGTTTTACATGAAATATCCTAAAATTCTTAATAATAGTAATATAAACAAGATACACAGAAATATACTTAAATTGAAATAAACACTTTTAAAATATTTATCCGAAAAATGTTTTTTTAAATATATTTTCAAATTGTTCGATACCAAAAATATACCAAATGTTTATCGAATTTTTGTTCCAGATAAGAAATCTTTATCAACAGATTAATTTTCCTTTATATCTATATTCAAAAATATATTTAGATATTAAATCATTAGATAAATTTCATGTAATATTAAAAAAAATATATTTATTGGAAATCTTGTATTTTTCTATTTGATTATTATCAGATTATAATAATTGTAATCCAAATTAAAGTTACATAATAAAATTACGCAAACATTATATGTACAATGAGATGCACGCTGTTGTGGAATAATCTGAAAGTGGCAATACTAAAATAAAAGTTTGTCGATCGTATTATTCGAACTTGCTCATGTGTGCAGGATGATGCTGCTTCGTTTTGTACATACACTAAAAAAATTAAATAATTTATGTAAAATGATAGTTTTTTGTTTGTCAAACTTTTTCAGGAAACCACAATACATGAATTGTGGTAAGAAATGTTGAATCGATCTAATTGCTTTTGTATAGAATGGCATTATCAATTAAAGAGTTATCAATTATAGAATATCAATAGATATATAGAATAGCACTAATTTAATAATTTTAATTTATTTTTAAACAATATATTTTGTTATTAGTATTATAAGTCGTTGAATAAAATTAATAATCATTATTTAAAAGATTATCCCTCTTTTGTAACAAAAGATCTTATTCAGTGTAAATATCCATTAGTATCAATTGTCTGATGTATCAATTACGTCGTTCACGTATAAGACGAATTTTAATATAATATATCGTTATACATTTTTTTTATCGGAAATTTATTTTGTGCGTTAATTTTATATAAAAAATACTTATACACTTATACTCGTTATCAATGTTTAATTTTTATTTTCTATTGGGGTTGAATGCGCACATGTGAAATACACTGCGCACAGTGGAATATCGTATTTTGTTGATAGTTTAAATATTAATATTTGTATTTATTATTGTATACATTATTTGTAAACGGTATTGTAATGTTTTAAATAAATAAAAGATAAAAAGTTAGTAAATAAGCACAACAGATTGTTAATATTGGAATGAATTCCAAATGGCCAACATTTTCATTAGTGTTGGGAGATAACTTCGATGGACGTACCATGATGAAAATCGTTGTTGGAAAACTTTTCTGGAGTTGATGGACATAATTTATACAGGAATCATTTATCTTGGTAAACAGTTGAATTCTAATTCAAATTACATTTCCAAAAATGTACCTTTTATATTTCTAGGGCCATTCGTTCCGAAAAGGGAGATGCCTTCGATGGACGTACCATGATGTAAATGGTTGTTGGAAACCATTTCAAGACTTGTTGGACATAATGTGTCTAGGAATCATTTATCTTGAGTAGTAGGGTTTCGCCGGTTCTGGTCCCAATGGGCTTCATGGATCACATTGTTGTTAGTGTAAATGAATTTTTACCAGAGATGTTGTTAATGTTTTCAATAGGGATACTTTTTTAACAGAGTTGTTAGTGTAGTTCAATATGCAGCATTTTCAACAAAATTGTTGTTCTTGTTTTTAATGGGGATCATATTTTAACAGAATAGTTGTTATTCAGCCTTATCGTGAATAAAATTCCTCAGGGAATTTTTACCCTTGGTGGAAAATAGGTATCGTGAACAATATTCGAAAATGGAAAAAATGTTTCCCTTAAAAAACTACGTATCATGAACAACATTTTGGAGGAAAAATTACCGATTCGCCGAAAAAATTCCGTCACTTTTTCATCGGGGAAAAGAATTAAATAAAAAAAAAACACACTTCAATTAACTATACTTTTATTTATAATATGTTAACAAATATCTATGGATAGCACCAAAATTATTTAAATAAAAGTTATTTACATGTTTCTGCACAAATAAATTACAGATATATTCAACCACTGCAAAAACTTCACCGGCTGGGGAATATCTTAATTTTTTTTTAACGCTTGAAAATGAACGCAATCTAATCACAACATTTTCTTAAATGAAAAACTACAATTAAGAGTCATTTTATATACTTTTAATTGCAGTTTAACATAATTTTACCTTAAATATTTATTTTCACAACACAACGCAATTTTATCTAACAACACTGTTTGACATTTGGCAAAACAGCTGACTTAGCGTTGCCTGATGTTCAGTTCTAATTGCAAATTAAACTTTTATTGAGTTAAAAAAATGTGAAATTCGTGCATAAAAGTATAGTTAACTGCAAATAATAAAGATCTGTATACATATTTTATATCTGAACTATTATTTTACAACTTTATTATCTGAAATGATAAAGATAACCAAAAAAACGCATTAAAAAAAAAATCTGGCCGTATTGTAAAACTGCATTCGAATTTCGAACAAAATTCCGGAGGAATTGCTGTTCCTGGGAGATTGACGATACCAACAAATTTTACCTGGGAACAAAAAATTCCGAGGGAATAGAATATTCCCCAAGTCTTCACGATAAGGCTGATTGTTTTTCATAGGAAATACTTTTTTAACATAGGTGTATTATATGTATACTATATACGTTATAATGGCATGGAGCCCTTGGGATGGCTTTTTAACATATGTTGTTAATGTTTATATATACATATATATTATATGCATGCTATGAAGGCATGCAGCCGTAAAGTGTTGTTGGGATAATGATATCGGAGTAAGCTTTTTGTGAATGAGAATATTTACAAACGTATTAATGTTGTTGTTGTAAAATATTATAGTTGCAATTCAATTTCAGTTAACATAGTAATAATGTATACTATAGTTATACTTGATTATTTATTTTGCATGATCATCAATAGAGTTGAAGAACAAAGGGTTCACTTTGAAACTTTGTTGAGGAACGATGATTGCAATTTAAAACTTCGCTATATGAATGAATGTTATTATTAGATTATTTTTTTTGGTGGATAATTTTTTTGTTGTAAACAGGTAAATGCACTTCTGTATTAATGCATTGATATATATTTAATTCAAGGCCAATTTTACTATACGGAATATTATAGTGGATTTTTATTCTACAATGTCATGGTTGTTTAATTTGGTTATATAAATGAATGCCATAAGGTTCCATTGGGATAATTTTTTTTTAAATCTTTTTTTATACTATAAGTTTAAAAAATTGAGCATATGTTTATTATATGCTGTCTCGCTGTCCGTATACAAGGAAACTTGAGAAATACTAGTCAGAATGCGATGAAATTTGGTCACAATATGTTTTACCCAGAAGTAGGTACTCAGTAGGTCAAAATGAGCCAAATCGGTCAACAGACACGCCCTTCTCCCATACAAGTCACTTTTATATAACACTTTAGGAACTGTCATAGTGAAAATTTTAGCCGTAAATTATTAAAATCAAATCTATGAAATATTTGCCTTACAAAATTTTAAATATAGGCGTGGTCAGCTTTTATTTATCTTTTCATTAGTTTTTTATATCTTTTATATAATTTTTTTAAAGTATTTAAGATTCTGAGGGTGATGGGGTTCAGCTTAATTAAGAACTTTAAAATTAAGGTATACAATTAAAAATCCCACATTAATATTCCCACCAAAATAGTAGGGTATTCCATAGTCGGCCCCGACTACGGAATACCATTTGGACCTGTTTTCGTAATCCCGGGATCCCGGGATTAGTTCAAAATACAAGTATTTTTGAAATATATTTGTTTTACTCCATACTAAAACCACAATTTGACTATTTTTAGTTATTTTTAAAGCATATAAGATATAATAGATGTACTCCCGTGACAGTTAAACCAGATCTATTTAACTGGAACGCCAACGGTTATATTTTGAGAAAACTTGACAGCATTCGATTGAATTGGATAGAACCAGTTTTTGATCTGGTTCTAATTGTTTCTTGCTGTTTTGTGTAGAAAATAGAGCTTTTCCTCTAGATCACATGCCACGGGAACACAGTTAATGATTAACAGGAACTTGGTTTAAATATAATAAGTATATATTGTATAAACTGTTGATAAAAATAACTAAATTTATGGTAGTTTTAACCTCGAAAAACAAAATACATTACATTATCAGATTTCTTCTCCAAAATTTACGAAAAAGAAACAATTAGTACTCAATAAAAATTAATAATAATTTTGTTGCATTATGTTTGTAAAAAATCAGACCATGAATTAGGTAAAGGGACCGAATTTTTAAAAGTACAATCGATAAAAAATATGTATTTTCAGTTGTGAGTTTGACTACACTGAAAAAAATATGTAGATCATATTGATGAATTCCGTTCTTCAAACCATGATTCATTGTATTGAAAAACCAATCATAATATTAATGACTAACGATAATATTGTTATGAATGCTATCATAAATATGAAGGACACATGGTAACTGTCGAAAAAGTGTTCTTCAAAATATGATGAACTGATGAACCAAAATATGAAATACAACATATATGTTCATCATATTGAAGAACGCTGTTCATTAAACAAAATTTCTATCAAAATATTTTTTTTTCGTTCATTTTTTGCCGTACTTCTCAGTTCTCAAGTAGTTCTTGTGTGTAATTTCTTATATAATGCTTGCTCGACATGCACAAATTAGTAAAATATTTTATAATATATTTATTATAATTACAACTTTTTATTAATAAAAAGTTATATATATAAAAAAAATATTTTTGAAAAAAAAAATCGATTTTTTTTTTTTAATATTTTTTTTCGGAAATTTTTTTACTGTTATTTTTTAAATAAACTTTTTACAATACTTTATTTTCGAATTATTATATAATTTTTTTTTTTTTTGAAAAAATATTAAGAACAAATCATCAATATGACAATTCAAATTCATTGTATTAAATATTTTGTTCATATATATAATGAATGCATTCATTAATATGTCAATGAACGGTGGTATCAATATAATGAATCTGGTAGTTGGTGAAAAAATTAATAATATTTATGAATAAATTCATCGAATTGAAGAATTTGTTTTTTCTGTGTATGTTCAAACACCCGTAAACTATTTATATGATGATATCCTAAATACAATCAAAATATTTCAAAAATGGTCTAAAAATTTTCGAATTTATGTATGATAAAACTTTTTAGAATTTTAGCATTTCTTTATATTGTTACGAAAATTCAGTCTACGGAAAACTGTTCTACGAGTTCGTATCGCTGGATTGTGTACAAAATAAAAACGCACTAATATTTGGTTTTAACTAGTATTATTTCCACTAGTATTAATTAACTTTATTTAATTAAATAACAACTTAAAGAATAATCACTTATATCAACTGCTGAATCTATACAATGAAGCTTAACAATGTTCACTCACGAGACGCACTAGTTCACTATCAAATCACAACTGAAGTACAGTGCCTCAGATGCGCGGCCTTATATACTGCAGGCATCAGTTCGACACGTTTCGACAAGCTTCGACTTGTTTCGAGAACCTTCTACTCGTTTCGTGAATGACGCATGCTATTGGCATCTCATTCGCACTCATGTGTTTTAATGCGCTGATCTTCCATCTCTTTCTCGCACACTGCCTCAGTGCGCTGAATGATCTTCCGTCTCTTTCTAACACATTGCTTAGTGCGTCTCATTTATTATTGTTGATTGCTTGCACAGTGGGGCAAATTACACGTTTTCGTAACAATATATTAAAATTTGTCTTGAGTTAAATAACAATTGGGTTTAAAGTTTTTATTTAAAAAAAAAATTATAACAAATCGAATCAAATAAAACGTATAATAATGCAATGTCAAAATTTGTCGAAGTAATTATTTGTATATAGTATCTAATTTTTTAATCTCATTGATTTATCTCATATATAAGACTTTGGTTTTAGCTTTTCAAAATTGGTATAAATTAAATTCATTGATTTTATACTATATTTTATATCATGTTTTGTAAACAGAATAATCATTATATATAATTGGATCCAAATTTTTATTAAATTTATTTATCGTCTACATTACATTTCGATCGGAACAGAAAAAATATGGTAAGATTTTTTTTTAGTATTTTTATACCCTACACCTATGAGGTACAGGGTATATTAACTTTGCGCATATATTGTAACGCCCCTTAGGAGGCGTGTCCGGTATGGAAAAGTATATATATTCTTGATCAGCATCACAACCCGCCATGTCCGTCTGTCTGTTCGTCTTGCTGTCTTGCTCTCCGAATACAGAATAACTTGAGAAATACTGATCAGAATGCGATGAAATTTCGTCTCAATATATTATAGCCAAAAGTAGGAACTGAGTTTGAAAATAAGCCACATCGGTTAACGGACACGTCCACCTCCCATACAAGTCACTTTTATATAACTCTTTAGGAACTAATAACTCGAAAAGTATTCAAGATATAGTTATAATATTTTAAACGTATTGTTAGAATTCAACTAAAAATTTGTGGTCCAAAAATGGGCGTGATCCGCCCACATTTTTTTTTCATTATTTCCCGGATTTTCATAGATGAAATTTGATCCGTTAATTATTAAAATCAAATCTATGAAATATTAGCCTTACAAAATTTTAAATATAGGCGTGGTCCGCCCAATTATATTTTTCTATTTTTTTTTTTAGTTTTTTATAATTTTATATCAATTTTTCAATTTATGGGGATATAAGACGTAAATTTCTGATATGTGAATAATTTTCTGAGGGTGGGGAGGTTCAGCATAATTAAAATCTTTAAAATTAAGGTATGCAATAAAATATCCCACATTAATATCCCCACCAAAGGTGTAGGGTATTCCATAGTCGGGCCCGACCGACTATAAAAATCCGCCATCTGTGACCGAACTTACCCATGTGACCTAACTTTCCCAACTCGTTATTTATTAATTTATGTATTTATATTATTTTAAGGATTTCGCTGAAATTATTAGTTTAGCAAAAGGAAACCTCTCTACATACATTAGAGTAAATGACTTGCCCATTGATCAGGAATTGAGGATTCCTAAATTTGATTGGAAAAATATAATTAATGGAAACAAAATTAATTGTACATCTAAAAGACATTAGATTGTTTTATCTACCAGTAAGAATTTCTAGAAAAGTTGAACCGATGATTCATATTTATATATTATAAATGAGAAGAAGTGGTCTATTATTTTTCGAGGACGAGAAGTAATGGGGATGGCTCTATTCGATTTACGTTACAGTATACAACGACTCGGAGCCTCCAGTTTATCGAACAATTCTCGAAGTGACTTCGAGAAAAAAATCGATCTCGTTATTATATCGAAACTAATTTTAAATGATTTTTGTATTCAATTGTTTAGAAGTTTTCTGAAATGTCTACGAGAAAAAACATTGATCTCGTTGTTATATCGAAACTAATATTTAAAGGTTTTCGCATTCAGTTGTACCTCCTTTCAGGTACATGCCTGCTTTCGTCTGCTGGATCCGAACAGTTGGAATACCCATTTGCGTTCAAGTAATGTCAGTTTCCGCAAGAATTGGGTCAATTTCATTATTATAAAAGCAACGATTTTCGTTTCTTTGTTAATAAATGTTAGAACTCATGATTGCGACTCGTTTCCGATTTTAAAAATAAGGTCACCAGGTGTCCAGTGACCTTTTCTTTATGGCTGTATTTACTTTTGTTTAAAATAAATAGAGTGGACATTATTTTTTTATATTTTTATGTTAATTTCACTTTATTTCATTAAAAATAAATGTATGAAAATAGTGAGCTTTGAATTTTCATTTTTTATTTATTTTTGTTTTTGATGTCAGAAATATTTTCGTACAGAAATAAAAAAAAATGTAAACACGTAGTTCGTAGAATAATGTTCGAAAACTATTTTGTTTAAATTGAAATTGAATATGGAAATAATATAAGACAAATTAATATAGAGTACCCAGTAGGAGCAACTGATAGGAAATAAAATGCAATGTAAAATGATGATGGTTAGCAGTGTAGATATTTATGTTTTTATAATTAGTACTGAATCAATGAAAAAATAGTACGAAATTGGAAAAAAATGTACTGATTTTTTTGTATTTCGAGATAGTCTTTGTTTAAGATTATGTAATTTTACATATTTTAATGGGATTTTATGGAATTTCTTTCAAAATATCATTAATATCAGTTTTTCAATGAATTTTCATTTGTTTTGTAGTTATAGTAGAAAATATAAAAAATGTAATATTTGTAGAGATTTTATCAATCCTTCAAATAAAAATGCAATAATGCAGGATATTGTCAACAGGCCCGTCTTAATTTTGATGAAATTGTAGCTACACCATGGCATTGTCATAGGCAGAGACATAATTATTAAAAGTTTAAAAGTCAGAAATAACTATTATTTCTGATAAATATTTATAAAAGTCAGAAATAACTATTATTTTTGAGTAATATTTATAAAAGTCAAAAATAATTATTATTATTTTTAAAAATATTTATTTAAGTCAAAAATAACTTTAACTTTTGAGAAATATTTAGAAAAGTCATTAAATGACCCTTACCAAAAAAAAATTTTTTTTTTGGTCAAAATCTTATTTTTTTTTGCGGAATGAATACAGCACATCGAGACAAACATTTTGACGTGATAAAATATGTGTTAAATGTAGCTACAACATGGCATTGTCAGAGGAAGAAGTGAATGAAGACCTTATGCATACATTTAGACCTATCACTGAACTTATCTTCAATTGTACAATTTTAAACGGACTTAAATTCTTCAATTGAAGACCAGTTCAGTGATAAGTCTAAAGGTCTGCATGACGTTGAAAATCAGTTCAGTGATATGTCTAAAGGGTAAAGTTTCCGGTTGGTTTCATATAAAGGGACAGAACTAGAACCGATTCATAATATTTTCCCATAGGTTTACACTGCAGATTTCACAATCTGAATAATAGTTTATGAGTTGCTCTGGGTCATTTTCGTACATAAATTCAAATTTTTTTGATAGATAAATTGTATCGAAAATGTCTCCGTAGTAGGGACGTACTTTTGATAAGCAAATGTACTGAAAACAGTACATTTGTATCGAACTAACTCACTGATGGTTAGTAATTGTGTTACGAAATTAAATTCAATAGAATAAAAAAAATATATTAATGCGATGCCATGATGCGAAGGACATAATAAAAAAATAGAGAGATAGAGATAGGTAAAGAAATTTCTTTTTGATTTTTTCTGTTTTTTTATTGTCATTGCATATAAAGATGACGCATTTATTTAAACCAATCAGAAAGCCCCATTCTGTCGTCAAGAGCTTCTAGAACGGTTCGATTCCCAAATAATTCTCGTAACGAGAAACCTTCATTCTCTCGGTTCGATATCGCTCGACCGTTTTGGTGGGAATTTTCCTATATTATTATTGCGAGAAATGGCTTCGATATCGGAAAAAATCTTCGACATTTCGCAACTTTTTCGTTGCGATATCGAAAAAGTTTGGTATACTGGGTATACTTACTTTTAAAAATTTTCATTTTTTTAAATAAAATATTTAAATATATACGTAATGTTTTATTTATTTATTTATTTACTTATTTATTCTTAAAACGATTTGATAATCAATAAAACTTATTATTGCATTATCTGCTTAAAACTTAGTAGAGTGTTTTATAAAATATTATCATCATAATTGTCCATTATATTATATTAATAGCGATCCGCATTTAACATCCTAGGATCGTCCAAGTTAAGAAATAGATCATCTAGTCCATCATCTAACAGCCCCCCCCCTAATACCCACATCTATTAAATTATTAAAATTATTAAAATATATACGTAATGTTTTATTTATTTATTTACTTATTTATTCTTAAAACGATTTGAAACAAGATAACAAATAATCAATAAAACTTATTATTGGATTATCTGATCAAAACTTAGTAGAGTGTTGGGATACACTTCAGGCCACTTGCTGAAGTAGTCAATGACGACAAGGACATAATTATTACCCGCATCACTGATTGGAAACGGCCGGCGACATCCATGGCAATACGTTCGAATGGTGCTCCCATGTTGTACTACCGTGATTCCTGACTATTGGTCCTTTTGCTGGTACACATTGCGGACAACTGCGAATCCAATCGGCGACTGACTCTTGGCATCCAACCCAATAAAAACGTTTCTTTACTTTTTCTACCGATTTATTCATGCCCAAATGACCTCCACTAGATCCACCATGGTATTCCGCTAATATCTCTTTTAATAACGTTTTTACTGCTAAGTATGTCGATAAGCCTGCGAAGATTATAAGTAATATATAGTTTTGTATATACAGGGTGGTGCGCATCAGGATGCAATTATTTTGTGCACTGATTCCTTGGTTTATTTCATGATACAAAATGTTACAAAGATGGGGTGTATCTGGAACACCCAATGATATATAGGGTGTTTTCAAAATTCCTTTTATAAAAGCATATAGAAATTAGTTTTAAATTGTATCTTCTACAATTTATATCTTAGTCGAATAATATTATATTCAATTTACATAAAATTGATCAGAATTATTAAAAAAAAATAATAACATTGACATTTTGTATTAGGCCCTTAGGATTTTTTTCATCAAATTAAAAAAAAGTTATTTTTTAAAAAAGTTTTTTTCATAATGCAATTTTTGTTTAAATTTTTAGTTGATATATTAATTTTTTTTAATATTTGAATAAACTATGACAAAAATCTTGTAAGCTGATTTGTTTGCTATATTATAGTTCATTCAAATATTGAAAAATAAAATATAGGTTAACTATAATTTAAAGAAAGACCTAATGAAAAAAAAATTGCTTAACATTTTTTTTTTAATTTGATGGCTAAAATCTTTTATGTTCCAATACAAAATGTAAATATTTAAAACACTTTAATAACTCCGGTAAATTGTCTCTAAACTGAATGTAATCTTATTCATCGGAGATTTAAATTGTAGAAGACACAATTAAATAATAGTTTCTATATGATTTTATAAAATCAATTTTGAATAAACTTTATATATCATTGGGTGTTCCAGATACACCCCATCTTTGTCAAACATTTTTTTCATGAAACAAACCAAGGAATCAGTGCACAAAATATTTGCATCCTGAAGCGCATCACCCTGTATATATAAAACTATATATTACTTATAATCTTCCTAGGCTTATCGACATACATAGCAGTAAAAACGTTAATATAAAAAAATATATATATATTTTAATTATTTTTACATATATTCGCCTTAATATATCATATAATACCAACATATATTTTTATAGTACGCAACTACCAAAACGTACATTTCACGGATTAAAAAATTAATTATAATAAAGTATGCCATGTGTTCAATTTCTGTTTATGTTAATTATGATTATTGGATATTTAAGAGAAGTTATCGACACATTTTATATCTGTAGCAAGATGGCGAAAATGTGTATCCATCAAAAGTATATGTACAAATCGGCGAATAAATTATTAATAGTTGGATCGAAATTTTGATAGTTCCATTGAAATCTGTAGTGAATTATGTTTAAGATTCCAAAATTTCATCAAAATCTAACCAAAAATAAAAAAGTTATTCAACTTTAATCAGACCTACCTACTAACGATTTTAAATGGGCTAAAAATAGAAAATCACGATGCGCGACCTCTAAACTTTTTCGATTTGGCCAACATTTTTTGTGAATTACTTGTTTAATGTGCTTAAACTTTTTAGGGGTGGTCCCGTATGAATTTCGAATAAATCGTTTTTTTTAACCACTCTAATGTCCATAGCCCCAAGAGACTTCGTAGGTCGTGTAGGTTTTGCGGTCTGGGCCAATCCTTTACTGCAACTATTTTATCCTCATCGGTATGCACTCCTTCTGTGGTAACTCGATGACCCAGATACTTGACTTCTTTCTTGAAAAGTGAGCATTTCTTTGGGCTAAGTTGTAGACCTGCACTTTCCAATCCAAGGAACACTTCCTCTAAATTTCTAAGATGTTCGTCAAAGTCCATGCCCATGACAAAAGGTTTTCCTGTGTAGACCTCTCAATACATGCTCCATTAACCGCTCGAATGTTGCTGGGGCGTTACAGAGCCCAAACGGCATTACCAGAAATTGACATAGTCCATCGCCAGTACTGAATGCGGTCTTCTCTCGATCATTCTTATCGATTTCTACTTGCCAGTAACCGCTTTGCAAGTCCAACGTTGAAAACCACTTAGCATTAGATAGTGTATCCAAGGTGTCATTGATTTTAGGCAGCGTATAACTATTATCTTGGTGACATCATTTAGCTTTCGGTAATCAACGCAAAACCGAGTACTACCGTCCTTATTTTTCACCGATACTACTGGTGAACTCAATGGACTCTCAGATGGTTCCACCACGCCATTTGTGTGCATTTCTTCAACCAAATGTGATACTTCATCTCTTTTCGCAAGTGGTACCCTTCTTGGTGCTTGACGAATTGGGTTAGAATCACCAGTGTCTATTCGATGTTTTACAATGGCAGTTCTGCCATCCTTTTGGCCCTTTTCAGCAAATATACACCGATATTTATCAATTAACTTTTGCACTTGACTTTTTCCTTTGGCAGCCAAATCGTACGTCCACTCATTTATAAACTTGTGACTAGATTGTATGTTTATTTGCGGTGAGACATAGTCCTTTGGACTCGCAATTTATAATCGCTGATGCCTCTTGACACTGGCCTATCACTGTTCCCTTTTTGATTAATGTTGAGGAGTTTTCCAAATTGAGAACTCTTATAGCTACAATTCTGTCTTTCTCCGCCTCAACAAGTGTTCTTCCTACAACTATGTTACTTTAATACAGCTCATCGTTTGCATCAATAACCCGCAACTTGCTTATCCCATGCTTCTGAATTAGTTGGTATTTTTCTCTTTTTATGAGCAATAACTTGTTTAATTTTCGGACTCTGGTCACAATCAATGTTTTGTTGGATCTCTGTGCTGGCATAACTCAAAATTTTTCTTATTAAATCTAGTGTGAAACCGTTCCTTATCATGAAGTCCATGCCAAGTATTATTACGTCTACTATTTCCGCCACAATAAAATCATGCTTAACTTTCGTAGTACCAATCCTTATTTTCTTGGTAATCTTTTCTCTGATAGGGGCCTCTTCACCAGTAGCTGTTTGCAATCTTATTCCTATAAGCGGCTCTACATCGTCCTTAACCAGGTTATTTCTTATTATTGAGTGTGAAGCTCCCGTATCCAATGTTACCATATATGATGTACAATCAATGAGTCCTTCGACAGTTAAGCTATTTCGCTTTCGAGAAATTTGTGAAATGGAGATCCTGGGTCTATCAGTTATGGGAGTCAGATGGTTCCCCGCAGAACTGACTCGTTTTAGTTTAAAGATTGATTGAAATTTACGTTATTTTGGACATGATCCTGTCTTTCTTCATGTCTGGGTTCATCTTCAGATTGATTTATTGAGCGCTTGCGTTTTTTACGACAGTCACGTGCCATATGCACATATGTATCACAATTGTAGCATTTACCTTTAAATTGGGTATTACGGTAGGCAGCAGTGTAAGCAGTGTTTCACCATTTCGATGCATTCGGCATTTCAGTTCCATTCTGTAGATCTGCTTCATGTGATCACTGCCATATTTTCGTTGCATTGCACCGCTAAATAACTGTTTCGATCACTTTCTGGAACAGTCGGCTATACTTCGGCTTCACCTCCTTTTAACGCCACGATAAGTGCGGCTACGTTATCCTCATTGTTCCATCGATTACTTACAGCCGTGGTCTCAAATTGCAGCTTGAAAATGTTGAACGCTGTAATTCCATCGTAAATTGGCGACTTTAGCCTCGTACCACTAACAACATTCTGTGTACGTCCACTTAGCTGTAGCGCACCGAAATCTTCTTGCATTTTCTGGAACTTTTTGTCGATGCATTTTCCAATTTTTGAATCTTATCGTCAACGCTCACTTCCCTGTCATATACATGCTCCTCAAGCTCCTTTACTTTGAGATGGAGCGTATTCGAAACTTCCAGAAGTTGTTTTGAATGTTCCTGTATCTTTTCCTCCATTTTTATTTGATGTTTGTTGGAATTCTCTAAAAGCTCTGCCTTGAGCTGACTGGAATTTTCTTGAAATTGCTTTGAATTTTCTAGAAGTTTCTGTTCGATTTTGCTAAAATTTTCTTAAAATTCCCGCTTCATGTCCAATTTTAATTGGTTTAAATTTTCCTGCATAGCCACGATCAATTGTCTCATAGCAAAACCTGGGGACCGTACTTTTTCTTCTGTATCCAGATTTTTCGATGATTGGGTTGCAGCTTCGAACTTAAAATCGTGCTCTGCGAGATTATTGCCCTGTGACTCTAATTCTTCCATTAGGCGCTTTTGCAGCTCTACTTTTGTACCAGCAGTTGCCAGATCACGAATCGACAGCTTCTTCTTTAGCTGGTCGACTTTAAGTTGATCAAATCTAACCATTTTATGTCACAATCACACTTCTGACACCAATGTTACGAAAATTCAGTCTACGGAAAACTGTTCTACGAGTTCGTATCACTGGATTGTGTACAAAATAAAAACACACTTATATTTGGTTTTAACTAGTTTTATTTCAACTAGTATTAATTAACTTTATTAAATTAAATAACAACTTAAAGAATAATCACTTATATCAACTGCTGAATTTCTAAAATTCAGCTTTACAATGTTCACTCATGAGACGCACTAGTTCACTATCAAATCACAACTGAAGTGCTGTGCCTCAGATGCGGCTGCCTTATATACTGCAGGTATCAGTTCGACACGTTTCGACAAGCTTTCACTTGTTTCGAGAACCTTCTACTCGTTTCGTGAATGACGCATGCTATTGGCATCTCATTCGCACTCATGTGTTTTCATGTGCTGATCTTCCATTTCTTTCTCGCACATTGCTCTGTACGCTGAATGATCTTCCGTCTCTTTCTAACACATTGCTTAGTGCGCTGAAATGTCGTGCGTCTCAATTATTATTGTTGAATGCTTGCACTATAGGGCAAATTACATCTTTTCGTAACAATATCAAAGTAGTAATAGAATATATCTTTATCTGAATATAAAAATTTTTATTCAGCAAAATTTAAGATATATTTAGTGAAATATACCGGAAGTCAATAAATTAAAACTGCTGTAACACGTCGTTACTGCAATACTGCACTTTTTGTACCCTACACCTATGAGGTACAAGGTATATTAACTTTGTGCATATATTATAACGCCCCTTAGGAGGCGTGTCCGGTATGGAAAAGTATATTGCTATCTTGCTGTCCGAATACAGAAAAACTTGGGAAATACTTATCAGAATGCGATGTAATTTCGTCTCAATATATTTTAGCCAAAAGTAGGAACTGAATTTGAAAATGAGCCATGTCACTTTTATATAACTCTTTAGGAACTAATAACTCAAAAAGTATTCAAGATATAGTGATGTATATATTAATAAAAACATATTGTTATAATTCATACAAAAATATGTGGTCCGAAAAACGGCGTGATCCGCCCACCTTTTTCTCATTATTTCCACCATGAAACCCCTGGACCCCCATAAATTATTAAAATCAAATCTATGAAATATTAGCCTTACAAAATTTTAAATATAGGCGTGTTCCGCCCAATTATATTTTTCTAATTTTTTTTTATTAGTTTTTTATACTTTTATATCAATTTTTTAAATTATAAGACGTAAATTTCTGATATATAAATAATATTCTGAGGGTGTTGAGGTTCAGCATAATTAAAAACTTTAAAATTAAGGTAAACAATTAAATATCCCACATTAATATCCCCACTAAAGGTGTAGGGTATTCCATAGTCGCGCCCGACCGACTATAAAAGTTCGCCCATTCAATAATTCCTGTAAAATTTGATGTTGAAGTTTCTTGATATTCAAAATATTAATTTAAGTTAGTGTTCGTTTGTTTGCAACTTCGAGAACTTCTTTAAAAATTAAAAATGTTTATCTGTGCATTGTGTTCAAAATCCTTCGTGAAGACATGTATCGACAATACATGAGAATACAAAGTTTAGCTGCTTAAAGTATAGTAAATCTTTTAGCAGGGCAAATACTTTGAAACATCATTCCTGTCAATTCCTTCAAAACAAGGAAAATATTAGGATTTGATGAATAATGAATATGAAATCGCATATGTTGAGCCGTTATGAGGGAGTTCCATAAGTGAAGATATGCGTGTATTCATGCGTCTGAACTGTCAAATCACCGCAAAAGCCGCACAAAAGTTGAAATTATGCGGGAGTTCCATAAGCAAAGATTTACGTGCATTCATGCGTCCGACGAACTGTCAAAAGTAGAAATACATGCAAATATATGAGAGCGAATACATGCACGGACGCAATCGCCGCACAAAAGTTCAATGACTACACGCATAGAAAAAAACCTTTTTCGGCCGTTTGCGACAAAAGATTTTTTTTATACAAATCCTCTCAACAGTGCCTGTAAAAGTTGACATGTTTGTTGCAAAAAGAAAGAGTTTATGGTAAATGTTGTCTTCATTGTTCTGAAAGAACTTTTTGTTTAACACAAAATTGCTCAGAATACTTTTGCGACAAATGTAATGAACGATTATATGAACATTGAAATGTATTTGCGAGAATCGAAAAACTTTTATAAGAACTCAAATTATTATTGTCTTTTGTTCATTTACTTAGCATGCCTGCCTTCTATGCACGAGGACGCGGGTTCGAATCCTGCCAGTTGCAATACATTTTTTTTTTATTTAATTTTTTTTTTATATTTATTATTATTAATAATATATTATCATATAATTCATCATTATGATATTTAAAGATTATAATATATATGTTGCAATTTAATAATTCATTCACTAACATACGTTGAATTATTGTATATCAAAATGAATTGAACACTGTTAATGGACAGTGGTCGATTGCAAGTGTACTGGCTTTGCAATCTGAAGGAAGAGAGTTCAAGTCACCGCCCGGGCAAAGTAAAAATTATGTTTTTTTCAATTAATAAAAATAAATAAATTTTAAATAAATTAATATATATATATATATATATATATATATATATATATATATATATATATATATATATATATATATATATATATATATCTCTATATATATATATATATATATATATATATATATATATATATATATATAAAATAAAAATAAAGAAACTATAAAAAAATATTAAAAATTTAATAAAAAAAAAATTAATGAAAAAAAATAAAAAAAAATAATAATGATTAAAACTAAAAATATGTTTTTTTTTTTTAATATATTAACTTAAAAAAGCAAACGAAAAACACGTTTGGTCCAAACGAAAAAAACCGGTTTGGTCAAAAGAACTACACAAACGAAGTTTTTTTGTCTAATTTTTCGTTTGTGAGGAACGTTTTTTTTTATTCGTGTAATAAACGATTAGGATTCTTTTGTAGTTGTACTCAAAAATTTTGATTACGATTCTTTAGTTGTCGTAATCAAAAATTTTGATTATGATTAGAGGTAATCAAAAATCAATATGATTCTTAGTACATATTTTTATTATTTTCAGACTACTTTAAAAGATTCAAAAGCTAGTAATCGGATTACTATTTTTTTATTATTTTCACAATTTCTTTTGATAATTTTCAGAAATGAAAAAAGTTGTGAGATTACTTTTTTTGATTATTTATATGTTTTAGATTATTTTTTGATTATTTGAAAATAATCAAAACAAGTAATCCGAATATTTTTTTATTATTTCTATTTTTTAGATTATTTTTTGATTATTTGAAAATAATCAAAACCAATAAGAAAAGTTTGGTCAGATGGAAAATTTTAAAATAAAAAAATTCTAGTAGTTGCTATGATAAAATTAGTAAGAATTATGAAAATACATATGATACAATATGAGATAATGTGTGGTTACCGAAAATAAGTTGCCACCATTCATGCACAGCTGCACTCCTGTCTCAAGGAAAAGCGTGTGGACAAAAAACGAGATATTCTGGAATGGTGGGCACGACTGTCTCCAAATAAAACCACTCTTGTTCGAGCTATCTAAAGTGATTTTTGCTGTACCAGCCACTCAATTAAGTGGGGAAAGACATTTCTCAGAAGTAAAATTTATAAAAAAAAACCCACTAAGAAGTCGGCTTGATCCAAACATGATAAATTCCATAATGCTTTTAAAATTGAATCACATTTTTAAAAGTAAATAATCATCTTTTTTAACGTTTCTCTATTTAAATAATATAAAAAAAGAGATTTATTAGCTGTATATTGTTTATTTTTTGCGCCTTTACCCATAAATAAAACAAAGTTAAAAAATTTACTCTTTAAAATGATATCTAAACCAGTTGGGAAGGTTAGATCACATGGTAAATTTTAAAGTAGGTGTAATTATGATAGTTAGGATTATCAAAATTATAGTCGGTCTAAGCCGACTATAAATACCCTACACATATGTGTGGTTACCATTCAAAGTGATATAGGTCACCAGGGTATACGAATCCTGAAAATAACTACAAACATTCAATCGCTGAAGAATTTCCATTCATTTGATACCCATATTTGGGTAGGTGTACCGAATTTCGATTTTTTTTTTGTGAACCACAAGTCTTTTCTCCGGAAAACTTTATTATCATGTATTTGAGCATGATGTCAATATATATTTGACCAAAAAAAGTTTACCTAAGCACGTATACATAAAAATTGATCTTTATATGTACATTTTATATGAGGTATATGAACATTTTTTCGCACATACAGCGTAGGTGAATTAGTAATCTAAGTTATAAGTTTCATTTATCTAGCTCTTCAATTTTAAGTAGTAGGGTAGTAGGGATTTCAACAGACAGACAGACAGACAGGCGGACAGACAGACAGACGGACAGACAGACGGACAGAATTTGACTTATAATATTTTAATTTAATTCAATTATTTTCCTTCCTGTCCAGAAAATAAAACACCACCTTCTTGCAATTCTAATTCTAAAAACTTATAGCAGATCTTTATAATAAAAATAGGTATTAAATCAGGGCTCGGGTGGAACCGGAACTGGAACCGGAACTGTTTCATTTTTATAGATCCGGAACTGGAACCGTTTTTTAAATTTTTTATGGAACTGGAATCCGGAACTGGAACAGAAAACCAGAACCGGAACTGGAACCATTACTAAATTAATTAGATAAGAAATAAATATATATATGAAAAAAATAATAATTAAATAAATTTTGACAATGAATTTGGAAACAAAAACAAATATTAATTAAGTTACACATGTGGACAATGGCATTTTAAAAATATTGAGTTTTTAAAATTTTCATATACATATTGATTGTCATACAAAATATTTTTGTATTTTTGACAAATATTTCATTCACTTATTTCTCAAAAAGTGTATATTATTATTAATGATGCCGGTACTTACGTTTAAGATCATGTCCCCGCGAGGAAACTTAAATACGACTATGAAACCATGCGACTTTATAAATGGTCAATTCTCATATAATGCATATACACTCAGCAGAAAATGTACCATTAAGTACTTTATGGTACGACCATTGATCTTATGGTTCATGCATTAATAGCTTTTTCTTTTTTAATCAAAAGTTTTCTAATTAATTCAATAGTATTTGGAAAATTCAGTACCATAAATTTAAATATTTCAATATTATTATTTTAAATAGAATAAATACTGTTGTTTTAATGGTTTCCTCCTATAATAATATATAATATATAGTTTGGCGCTACAGTCCTGTACAGAACTTCGGCCGAGCTCTCTCACCATTTTGAGCTGTGCGTGTTATATTTGTACTCAAAGTGGTGTGACCTACAGTTTATTGCCGAATCCGAACGGCGGGTGAGAGCTTTTCATAGGCAATGATTTACTCTCGTAGGTTTGCCATTTACTGCCGAGAGGTAGCACGGTATAGAAAAATGTTTCTATGAAAAGATGTTGTTAGCCCCAGTCCAGACATGAACCGGGGACCTTTCGGCTCGCAGTCAAACGCACTAACCACTCAGCTACCGCGACTACATAAACTATACCTATAATAATAAACGTGGTGTAAAAAACATAAAAACGAAAACATGTTCGTTTTGTACGTCATTCTGCGTGTTTACTCGAAATGGTCGCATGGTTTTTTTTTGTAATAATCCACATTATTAAACGCGACATTGGGAAGGACTCAATGTATTTAATGTAAATAAACTATATTTATATATTTATTTATATTCTTATTTATTACAGAAAATAAGTAATACATCGAACTTCTATTATGGCAACGGACTCAAAAATAACTGCAGACTCAAGAGCTACAATCAATTATTGGAAACTAAAGCAAACATTAAATGTGTTATAACCTTTTGCAGCAGGAAGTGTCTCTTTATGTGTGTGTATGTTGTAAAAGTGATTATCAATTTCGAAATTTAAGTAAAACAATATATACAATAAATTAACTAATATTTTTTGTTTTAATAAATTATTAGGAAAATGTAATTCGATTATACCATAAAATTAATAATACGTGTCATTAAATTTGTATAGGACTTTCTTATTGTAATTAAAATATCACATTAAAAAATGTATGGTACAACCACACATTGTATTAACAGTTCCAATATTACTGAACTAATAGGACGCATCCTATTGACCAATTTTAATGGTATAAATTATTGTTATACCCTACGCTAAGAGTGAAAGGGTATATTCAGTTTGGTATGCCTTTTGTAACACCCAGAAGGAAGCATATCCGGTATTAAAAAGTATACATATTTTTGATCAGCATGAGCTCCTGAGTCGATTTAGCGATGTTCAAAAATACCTCATATTAAATGTACATCTACAGATCAATTTTACTGCTTAAAAAATTAATTAAAATAAAGTATGCCATGTGTTCAATTTCTTTTTATGTTAATTATGATTATTGGATATTTAAGAGAAGTTATCGACACATTTTAAATCTGTAGCAAGATGGCAAAAATGGGTGTGAACTATCTATCAAAAGTATATGTAAAAATATATTATAAATTAGAATAAATTATTAATAGTTGGATCGAAATTTTGATACTTCCATTGAAATTTGCAGTGAATTATGTTTAAGATTCCAAAATTTCATCAAAATCTAACCAAAAATAAAAAAGTTATTCAACTTTAATCAGACCTACCTACTAACGATTTTAAATGGGCTAAAAATAGAAAATCACGATGCGCGACCTCTAAACTTTTTCGATTTGGCCAACATTTTTTGTGAATTACTTGTTTAATGTGCTTAAACTTTTTAGGGGTGGTCCCGTAGGAATTTCGAATAAATCGTTGTTTTTAACCACTTTAATGTCCATAGCCCCAAGAGACTTCGTAGGTCGTGTAGGTTTTGCGGTCTGGGCCAATCCTTTACTGCAACTATTTTATCCTCATCGGTATGCACTCCTTCTGTGGTAACTCGATGACCCAGATACTTGACTTCTTTCTTGAAAAGTGAGCATTTCTTTGGGCTAAGTTGTAGACCTGCACTTTCCAATCCAAGGAACACTTCCTCTAAATTTCTTAGATGTTCGTCAAAGTCCTTGCCCTTGGCTATGGGGGCGATTATCACAAGGCAACGTGTCTGAGTGCTTCAACATGGCGAAGCCAGCGCAATCCTTGTCGGCGTCGTCTCAAGTCACCTCACTGGTCACCAGAATTGGCAAATTGTCAAATGGTGACACCTCCACTTCGGTGGAAGTCCCTAGAAACGGCGCTCTACACCACCCGGTGTAGAAGTCGGCTAAAGTGAGTGGCGAGCATTTCCCTCAGAGTGAGGGTTCGTGCGTTGGGTTTGGGTCCCGCCACGGAAAAAACCTATGCGCCCAATGAAAACAAAAAAGAAGCCTCGGATAACGACCGATTACAACGATGACGACCCACGCAAACGTTTTAAGGACCATGATTTACGGATATGCACCTGGAATGTCCGAACCCTTTATAGGGAAGGTTCCTCTATCCAGCTGGCAGATGTCCTCGAAAAATATAAGGCTGACATCACCGCTATCCAGGAGATGCGATGGACGGGCTGTTCGAAACAAGCGTCCTGTGATATCTACTACAGCTGCCATGCGGAGAGACACGAATTTGGATGTGGATTTGTGGTCGGCAAGAGACTCCGCTTGTCTCTAGGTTCACGCCCGTGGACGAAAGGCTGGCAACAATCCGCATCAATATTTCCATATCAGCCTAATTTGTGCACACGCTCCGACGAACGAGAAAGATGACAAGACAAAAGAGCGCTTTTACGAGCGCCTAGACAACGCATACGAGCGCTACCCCCGCCCCGATATCAAAATCGTGCTAGGCGATTTTAACGCCAAGGTGGGCAGAGAAGCCTTCTATTGTCCCACAATCGGAACATTTAGCCTCCATGCCAACACTTCCGATAACGGAACGAGGCTAATCGACTTCGCTAATCGACGTCTTTTCAGGAGTAAAAAAAGCCAGGCAGAAAGACGTGAGTGTGAGGAGATTGAGATGTATGGGGACAGGAATGAGGCTCGAAAATTTTTCGAGAAAATAAGACGCCTAGCCGGAGGTTCAAAATCCGGAGCCTCTTCCTGTAAAGATGAGAACGGAAATCTAGTGACAGATATCCAGAGCACACTGAAAGGGATCACTTCTCTAGACTGATGACCGGTGATGATGACCGCAATTCCACCGATAGAGAAGTAAAATCGGCAACCCCAGTACTTGATGACGACGTTGAGATACCGCCACCCGACCATGACGAGGTCAGAACAGCCATTGCTCGGCTGAAAAAAAACAAAGCCGCAGGTGCTGATGGCCTGCCTGCTGAATTGTTTAAGACCGGAGGCGAAGAGCTAATAGAGAGCATGCACGAGCTCATCAGCAGAATATGGTCGGATGAAAGCATGCCAAGTGACTGGAACCTCAGTGTACTCTGCCCAATCCTTAAGAAAGGGGATCCCACTATCTGCGCCAACTACCGTGGGATCAGAATACTCAATATCGCATACAAGGTTCTATCGAGCGTATTATGTGAAAGACTGAAGCCCATCGTCAACAGACTGATTGGACCTTATCAGTGCGGCTTCAGACCAGGAAAGTCCACCATAGACCAGATTTTCACATTGCGCCTAATCCAGGAAAAGACCCTAGAAAAACAGATCGACACCTACCACCTATTAGTCGACTATAAGGCCGCCTTCGAAACTCTGATAAGGGAACGATTATACGCCGCAATGTCTGAGTTCGGTATACCTGCGAAACTTATAAGGCTTTGCAGGATGACCCTGAGCAACACACGTTGCTCAGTGAGAATAGGAAAAGACCTCTCCGAGCCATTTCATACCGAACGAGGTTTCAGACAGGGTGACTCCCTATCGTGCGACTTTTTTAACTTATTGATGGAGAAAATAGTTCGAGCTGCCGAACTCCGTCAAAGCGGCACTATCCTCAACAAAAGTGTCATGCTGCTCGCATATGCCGACGATATTGATATCATTGGTAGGAGCACACGAGCAGTCAGCGCAGCATTCTCCAGATTGGAGAAAGAGTCGCGTCGAATGGGTCTAGCGGTGAACGAGGACAAGACGAAGTTCCTTCTGTCAACAAGCAAAAAAGAGTCCGTGCGTCTTGGACAAAAAGCTGATTTTGTCACCCACAAGTTCGAAATTGTGAAGGACTTCGTCTATCTGGGATCCAGCGTAAACAGCAACAACGACGTCAGCCTGGAGATCAAACGGAGAATAACTCTTGCCAACAGGTGCTACTTTGGGCTCAGTAGGCAATTGAGAAGGAGAGCCCTCTCTCGCCGGACAAAAATAACGCTCTACAAGTCACTCATCATGCCCGTCCTTCTTTATGGTGCAAAAACATGGACGCTGGCCTCCACCGATGAGAGAGTACGGAGAGCGTTCGAGAGAAAGATTCTCCGTAAAATCTTTGGCCCTATCTGCTTTGCTAACGAGTATCGAATCAGGATGAACCACGAGCTGTATGAGTTATTCGACGACATTGACATAGTCAAGCGCATCAAGATCCAGCGGCTTCGCTGGCTAGGTCATGTCAAACGAATGGATGAAAACACTCCAGCCAAGAAGGTGCTTGAATCGAAACTCGAAGGTGGACAGCGTAGAAGAGGGCGTCCAAATCTGCGTTGGAAAGACCAAGTTGAGGACAACCTGGCAACGCTTGGTATTTCTAACTGGCGTCAGCGCGCGCAAAGCAGATCCGACTGGCGCGGCTTCATCTCAGCGGCCAAAACCGACCCACGGTTGTAAGGGCCATTTAAGTAAGTAAGTAAGTAAGTAAGTAAGTACTGGTGAACTCCATGGACTCTTAGATTGTTCCAGCACACCACTTCTGTGCATTTCTTTAACCAAATGTGACACTTGGTCTCTTTTCGCAAGTTGTACTCTTCTCTTGACGAATTGGCTTAGAATCCCCAGTGTCTATTCTATGTTTTACAATGGAAGTTTTGCCATCCTTTTGGCCCTTTTCAGCAAATATACACCGATATTTATCAATTAGCCTTTGAACTTGACTCTTTTCTTTGGCAGCCAAATCGTTCGTCCACTCATTTATAAACTTGTGAGTAGATTGTTTGTTTATTTGCGGTGCGACATAGTCCTTTGATGGATTGGACTCGCAATTTATAATCGCTGATGCCTCTTGACACTGGCCTATCACTGTTCCCTTTTTGTATAATGTTGACGAGTTTTCCAAATTGAGAACTCTTATAGCTACAACTCTGTCTTTCTCCGCCTCAACTAGTGTTCTTCCTACAACTATGTTACTTTTATACAGCTCATCGTTTGCTTCAATTACCCACAACTTGCTTATCCCACAATCTCTATTTAATTTCGCCCAAACAATTGCTTCTGAATTAGGTGATATTTTTCTATTTTTATGATCAATAACTGGTTTAATTTTTGGACTCTGGTCACAATCAATGTTTAGTTGGATCTCTGTGCTGGCATAACTAAAAATTTTTCTTGTTAAATCTAATGTGAAACCGTTCCTTATCATGAAGTCCATGCCAAGTATTATTTCGTCTACTATTTCCGCCACAATAAAATCATGCTTAACTGTCGTAGTACCAATCCTGATTTTCTTGGTAATCTTTTCTCTGATAGAGACCTCTTCACCAGTAGCTGTTTGCAATCTTATTCCTATAAGAGTCTCCACTTCGTCCTTAACCAGGTTACTTCTTATTATTGAGTGTGAAGCTCCCGTATCCAATGTTACCATATATGATGTACAATCAATGAGTCCTTCGACAGTTAAGCTATTTCGCTTTCGAGAAATTTGTGAAATGGAGATCCTGGGTCTATCAGTTATGGGAGTCAGATGGTTCCCCGCAGAACTGACTCGTTTTAGTTTAAAGATTGATTGAAATTTACGTTATTTTGGACATGATCCTGTCTTTCTTCATGTCTGGGTTCATCTTCAGATTGATTTATTGAGCGCTTGCGTTTTTTACGACAGTCACGTGCCATATGCTCATATGTATCACAATTGTAGCATTTACCTTTAAATTGGGTATCACGGTTGGCAGCCGTGTAAGCAGTGTTTCACCATTTCGATGCATTCGGCATTTCAGTTCCATTCTGTAGATCTGCTTCATGTGATCACTGCCATATTTTCGTTGCATTGCACCGCTAAATAACTGTTTCGATCACTTTCTGGAACAGTCGGCTATACTTCGGCTCCACCTCCTTCTAACGCCACGATAAGTGCGGCTACGTTATCCTCATTGTTCCATCGATTACTTACAGCCGTGGTCTCAAATTGCAGCTTGAAAATGTTGAACGCTGTAGTTCCATCGTAAATTGGCGACTTTAGCCTCGTACCACTAATAACATTCTGTGTACGTCGACTTAGCTGTAGCGCACCGAAATCTTGCATTTTCTGGAACTTTTTGTCGATGCCATTTTCCAATTTTTGAATCTTATCGTCAACGCTCACTTCCCTGTCATTTACATGCGCCTCAAACTCCTTTACTTTGACATGGAGCGTATTCGAATCTTCCAGAAGTTGTTTCGAATGTTCCTGCATCTTTTCCTCCATCTTTATTTGATGTTTGTTGGAATTCTCTAGAAGCTCTGCTTTGAACTGATTGGAATTTTCTTGAAATTGCTTTGAATTTTCTAGAAGTTTCTGTTCGATTTTGCTAGAATTTTAATTGGTTTGAATTTTCTTGCATAGCCACGATCAATTGTCTCATATCAAAACCTGGGGACCGTACTTTTTCTTCTGTATCCAGATTTTTTAATGATTGGGTTGCAGTTTCGAACTTAAAATCGTGCTCTGCGAGATTAATGCCCTGCCCTGCCCTAATTCTTCCATTAGGCGCTTTTGCAGCTCTATATTTGTAGCAGCAGTTGCCAGATCACGAATCGACAGCTCCTTCGTTAGCTGGTCGACTTTAAGTTGATCGAATTTAACCATTTTGTGTCACAATCCCACTTCTGACACCAATGTTACGAAAATTCAGTCTACGGAAAACTGTTCTACGAGTTCGTATCACTGGATTTTGTACAAAATAAAAACACACTTATATTTGGTTTTAACAAGTATTATTTCAACTAGTATTAATTAACTTTATTTAATTAAATAACAACTTAAAGAATAATCACTTATATCAACTGCTGAATTACTACAATTCATTTCACAATTTTTTTGATAATTGTCGGAAATAAAAAAAAGTTGTGAGATTACTTTTTTCGATTATTTATATGTTTTAGATTATTTTTTGATTATTTGAAAATAATCAAAACAAGTAATCCGAATATTTTTTTTATTATTTCTATTTTTTTAGATTATTTTTTGATTATTTGAAAATAATGAAAACCAATAAGAAAAGTTTGGTCAGATGGAAAATTTTAAAATAAAGAAATTCTAGTAGTTGCTATGATAAAATTAGTAAGAATTATGAAAATACATATGATACAATATGAGATAATGTGTGGTTACCATTTGAACTGTAGCATACCGGCTATGCGTCCTTTTGGGTGTTACAAACGGGGTTTAAAACTACTTTCAAATAATCAAAAAAAAATCTAAAATGTAGAAACAAACATAAAATGTAGTCGTATTACTTGAGTCGTATTAGTTGAGTTTATGATAGATATAAAAAAGATACAATTATTGAAAATTCAGAAGATGAATTCACCGTGAATTAGAATATGATTTAGAGTCATGGAACTGGACAATCTTAATGATTCAATGGCCGATCGAAAATAAGTGGCCACCATTCATGCACAGCTGCACTCCTGTCTCAAGGAAAAGCGAGTGGACAAAAAACGAGATATTCTGGAATGGTGGGCACGACTGTCTCCAAATAAAACCACTCTTTTTTGAGCTATCTTAAGTGATTTTTGCTGTACCAGCCACTCAATTAAGTGGGGAAAGACATTTCTCAGAAGTAAAATTTATAAAAAAAAAACCACTAAGAAGTCGGCTTGATTCAAACATGATAAATTCCATAATGCTTTTAAAATCGAACCACATTTTTAAAAGTAAATAATTGTTCATCTTTTTTAACGTTTCTCCATTTAAATAATATTGTTTATTTTTTGCGCCTTTACCCATAAATAAAAAAAAAAATTAAAAAATTTTCTCTTTAAAATGATATCTAAAAAATGTTGCTCTTTCCGGTAAAATACCGGTAATACCTTATCTTTTCAAATCAAATACCGTTACCGAAAACATCCGTTACCGTACCGTTATTCGTATCGGTTACAACCCCTGCTTTTAAGGAATTTAGATTTGTAGAGCCATCTGAAATTACCTAGTTTACTATTGAAAAACTCAAATCTATTAATGAACATTTTGCTAAAGGTTATATTTTAGAATTTGACTTAGAATATTTTAATTCAATTCGTAATTTACATAATTATTTTCCTTCCTGTTCAGAAAATAAAACACCACCTTCTTGCAGTTCTAATTCTAAAAAACTTATAGCAGATCTTTAGGTATTAAATTAGGGCTCGGGTGGAACTGGAACCGGAACTGTTTCATTTTTATAGAACCGGAACTGGAACCGTTTTTTAAATTTTTTATGGAACTGGAATCCGGAACTGGAACAGAAAACCAGAACCGTAACTGGAACCATTACTAAATTAATTAGATAAGAAATTAATATATCAAAAAATTAATAATTAAATAAATTTGGACAATGAATTTGGAAACAAAAACAAATATTAATTAAGTTACACATGTGGATAATGGCATTTTAAAAATATTCAGCCTAACCAATAAACGAAATAAAGTCGACTCTAAAGAAAGTTTCAGCTTTTTCGACAATTTTCTCATATATTTGTTTGTCAAAAAGCTGATACTTTCTTTAAAGTCGACTTTATTTCGTTTATTGGTTAGGCTGATTGAGTTTTGAAAATTTTCATATACATATTGATTGTCATACAAAATATTTTTGTATTTTTGACAAATATTTCATTCACTTATTTCTCAAAAAGTGTATATTACAATTAATGATGCCAGTACTTAAGTTTAAGATCATGTCCCCGCGAGGAAACTTAAATACGTCTTTAAATGATTAATTCTCATATAATGCATATACACTCAGAAGAAAATGTACCATTAAGTACTTTATGGTACGACCATTGATCTTATGGTTCATGCATTAATAGCTTTTTTTTTTTAATCAAAATTTTTCTAATTAATTCAATAGTATTTGGAAAATTCAGTACCATAAATTTAAATATTTCAATATTATTATTTTAAATAGAATAAATACTGTTGTTTTAATGATTTCCTCCTATAATAATAAACGTGGTGTAAAAAACATAAAAACGAATACAAACATGTTCGTTTTGTACGTCATTCTGCGTGTTTACTCGAAATGGTCGCATGGTATTTTTTGTAATAATCCACATTATTTAACGCGACATTGGTAAGGACTCAATGTATTTAATGTAAATAAACTATATTTATATATTTATTTATTACAGAAAATAAGTAATACATCGAACGTCTATTATGGCAACGGACTCAAAAATAACTGCAGACTCAAGAGCTACAATCAATTATTGGAAACTAAAGCAAACATTAAATGTGTTATAACCTTTTGCAGCAAGAAGTGTCTCTTTATGTGTGTGTGTTGTAAAAGTGATTATCAATTTCGACATTTATGTAAAACAATATATACAATAAATTAACTAATATACATTTTTGTTTTAATAAATTATTAGGAAAATGTAATTCGATTATACCATATAATTAATAATACGTATCATTAAATTTGTATAGGACTTTCTTATTGTAATTAAAATATCACATTAAAAAAATTATGGTACAACCAAACATTGTATTAACAGTTCCAATATTACTGAACTAATAGGACGCATCCTATTGACCAATTTTAATGGTATAAATTATTGTTATACCCTACACTAAGAGTGAAAGGGTATATTCAGTTTGGTACGCCTTTTGTAACACCCAGAAGGAAGCATATCCGGTATGGAAAAGTATATATATTTTTTATCAGCATGACCTCCAGAGTCGATTTAGCGATGTTCAAAAATACCTCATATTAAATTTACATCTACAGATCAATTTAACTGCTTAAAAAATTAATTAAAATAAAGTATGCCATGTGTTCAATTTCTTTTTATGTTAATTATGATTATTGGATATTTAAGAGAAGTTATCGACACATTTTAAATCTGTAGCAAGATGGCGAAAATGGGTGTGAACTATCTATCAAAAGTATATGTAAAAATCGGCGAATAAATTATTAATAGTTGGATCGAAATTTTGATAGTTCCATTGAAATCTGTAGTGAATTATGTTCAAGATTTCAAAAGTTCATCAAAATCCATCCAAAAATAAAAAAGTTATTCAACTTTAATCAGACCTACCTACTAACGATTTTAAATGGGCTAAAAACAGAAAATCACTATGCGCGACCTCTAAACTTTTTCGATTTGGCCAACATTTTTTGTGAATTACTTGTTTAATGTGCTTAAACTTTTTAGGGGTGGTCCCGTAGGAATTTCGAAAAATTCGTTTTTTTTAACCACTCTACTGTCCATAGCCCCAAGAGACTTCGTAGGTCGTGTAGGTTTTGCGGTCTGGGCCAATCATTTACTGCAACTATTTTATCCTCATCGGTATGCACTCCTTCTGTGGTAACTCGATGACCCAGATACTTGACTTCTTTCTTGAAAAGTGAGCATTTCTTTGGGCTAAGTTGTAGACCCGCACTTTCCAATTCAAGGAACACCTCCTCTAAATTTCTTAGATGTTCGTCAAAGTCTTTGCCCATGACATTGATGTCGTCAAGATATACCAGACATGTTTTCCAGTGTAGACCTCTCAATACGTGCTCCATTAACCGCTCGAATGTAGCTGGGGCGTTACATATCCCAAACGGCATAACCAGAAATTGACATAGTTCATCGCCTGTACTGAATACGGTCTTCTCTCGATCATTCTTATCGATTTATATTTGCCAGTAACCGCTTTGCAAGTCCAACGTTGAAAACCACTTAGCATTAGATAGTGTATCCAAGGTGTCATTGATTTTAGGCAGCGTATAACTATTTTCTTGGTGACATCATTTAGCTTCAGGTAATCAACGTTACTGTTCCTATCACTGTTCCCTTTTTGATTAATTTTGACGAGTTTTCCAAATTGAGAACTCTTATAGCTACAGTTCTGTCTTTCTCCGCCTCAACAAGTGTTCTTCCTACAACTATGCTACTTTTATACAGCTCATCGTTTGCTTCAATTACCCACAACTTGCTTATTCCACAATCTCCATTTAATTTCGCAACAATTGCTTCTGTATTAGGTGGTATTTTTCTATTTTTATGAGCAATAACTTGTTTAATTTTCGGACTCTGGTCACAATCAATGTTTAGTTGGATCTCTGTGCTGGCATAACTCAAAATTTTTCTTGTTAAATCTAGTGTGAAACCGTTCCTTATCATGAAGTCCATGCCAAGTATTATTTCGTCTACTATTTCCGCCACAATAAAATCATGCTTAACTGTCGTAGTACCAATCCTGATTTTCTTGGTAATTTTTCTCTGATAGGGGCCTCTTCACCAGTAGCTGTTTGCAATCTTATTCCTATAAGCGGCTCTACTTCGTCCTTAACCAGGTTACTTCTTATTATTGAGTGTGAAGCTCCCGTATCAAATGTTACCATATATGATGTACAATCAATGAGTCCTTCGACAGTTAAGCTATTTGGCTTTCGAGCAATTAGTGAAATGGACATCTAGTTTACGGACCTTTGGCGCTGGACGGCACAACATAGTTGCTGTCTCCTGCGTTAGCGCTGTGGTTACAGTTTCCGTAAATGTCACTTTCGGTATTGTAACTGTGGTACGTTTTGTTTCCCGATCACGTATGCCATAAACGAAGGCATCGATCTTGCACTTTTCTATGAAATCACTCGTTGAATCTGCATACGATAAATGCGCAAGCTTCTCGACGTCCGCTGCATACGTCTGCAATGTTTCACCATTTCGTTGCATTCGGCCCTTCAGTTCCATTCTGTAGATCTGCTTCATGTGATCACTGCCATATTTTCGTTGCAGTGCACACATAACCGCTAAATAACAGTTTCGATTACTTTTGGAACAGTCTGCAATACTTCGGCTCGGTCTCCTTTTAACGCCACGATAAGTGCGGCTACGCTATTCTCATTGTTCCATCGATTACTTACAGCCGTGGTCTCAAATTGCAGCTTGAAAATGTTGAACGCTGTAGTTCCATCGTAAATTGGCGACTTTAGCATCGTACCACTAACAACATTCTGTGCACGTCCTTTTAGCTGTAGCGCACCGAAATCTTCTTGCATTTTCTGGAACTTTTTGTCGATGCCATTTTCCAATTTTTGAATCTTATCGTCAAAGCTCACTTCCCTGTCATTTACATGCGCCTCAAACTCCTTTACTTTGACATGGAGCGTATTCGAAACTTTCAGAAGTTGTTTCGAATGTTCCTGCATCATTTCCTCCATCTTTATTTGATGTTTGTTGGAATTCTCTAGAAGCTCTGCTTTGAACTGATTGGAATTTTCTTGAAATTGCTTTGAATTTTCTAGAAGTTTCTGTTCGATTTTGCTAGAATTTTCTTGAAATTCCCGCTTCATGTCCAATTTTAATTGGTTTGAATTTTCCCGCATATCCACGATCAATTGTCTCATATCAAAACATAGGGACCGTACTTTTTCTTCTGTATCCAGATTTTTCGATGATTCGAACTTAAAATCGCGCTCTGCGAGATTAATGCCCTGTGACTCTAATTCTTCCATTAGGCGCTTTTGCAGCTCTACTTTTGAACCAACAGTTGCCAGATCACGAATCGACAGCTCCTTCTTTAGCTGGTCTACTTTAAGTTGATCGAATTTAACGATTTTGTGTCACAATCCCACTTCTGACACCAATGTTACGAAAATTCAGTCTACGGAAAACTGTTCTACGAGTTCGTATCACTGGATTGTGTACAAAATAAAAACACACTTATATTTGGTTTTAACTAGTATTATTTAAACTAGTATTAATTAACTTTATTTAATTAAATAACAACTTAAAGAATAATCACTTATATCAACTGCTGAATTTCTACAATTCAGCTTTACAATGTTCACTCACGAGACGCACTAGTTCACTATCAAATCACAACTGAAGTGCTGTATCTCAGATGCGTCGGCTTATATACTGCGGCATCAGTTCGACGCGTTTCGACAAGCTTCGACTTGTTTCGAGAACCTTCTACTCGTTTCGTGAATGACTCATATTATTGGCATCTCATTCGCACTCATGTGTTTTAATGTGCAGATCTTCCATTTCTTTCTCGCACATTCCGTCTCTTTCTAACACATTGCTTAGTGTGCTGAATTGTCGTGCGTCTCAATTATTATTGTTGAATGCTTGCACTATATAAACATTTTATTCAGCAAAATTTCAAGTATATTTATTGAAATATACCGGAAATCAATAAATTAAAACTGTTGTAACACATCGTTACTGCAATACTGCACTTTTTGTACCCTACACCTATGAGGTACATGGTATATTAACTTTGTGCATATATTGTAACGCCCCTTAGGAGGCGTGTCCGGTATGGAAAAGTATATATATTCTTGATCAGCATCACTACCCGATTCCGTTTAGCCATGTCCGTCTGTCTGTCTGTCTTTCCGTCTTGCTATCTTGCTGTCCGAATACAGACAAACTTGAGAAATACTTATCAGAATGCGATGTAATTTCGTCTCAATATATTTTAGCCAAAAGTAGGAACTGAATTTGATGTATTTCTGCTTTTGACAGTTCGTCGGACGCAAGAATGCACGCACATCTTCGCTTAATGAACTCCCGCATTACTGTGAGAACTGTAATGTTACAGTTCACAAATCCCTTTGGAGAGGCCAATTATGATCTACAGCGCATAAGAGAGCATCAGAGATTGAAGATATAGATGGATATAAATTGGTACAAAAAGCATTTAAAAATAAAATATGTGATTACATATTACCAAATGATGACGAAAGTCTAATTAATCCGCCTGAATATATCGATCAAATGAGAAATCAAATTAAAAATTTACTGGAAATAGAAAATATCTTTAAAATTGAATGTGGAGATCTCTGTTGACTACATACGTCCTTGAAAACCTTCCGTCGAAGATGATGATGAATTTAAACTTAGCACTTTTTCACATATAAAAAACCCATTAACAATATTAACCAAAGATAATATTGAAGAATTGTTAATAATTAAAATGTAGAATTTTCAAGAAAGGATAAAATCAATAAAATTGAGCTGATCAAATTGCCAACATACATAGAACAAAAAAGGCATGTATTAATATACAAAACATTGATATTTTTTGCGTTAAGTGGGTTGTTATTGCTGCTATAGTTAATTTAAAAATAAATGATTCCTGTCATATCAATTCATATAATATTGACGATATGACAGCAGATGAAATTAATGTCAATGGTATAAATCTGATATTTAGAGGATTTTACTTTCCTCATTCCATAAAGAATACAAAAATATTTGAGCTAAACAATTCTATTAGCATCAGTGATACCAACTCATAATTTCATTTTCCCCGATATTCTTAGCAAAATCCCCAATAGACTATAAAATTCCCCGCACAAATGTAATTTAAATACACTGAGAATAAATAGTGCTTTTACTACATTTTTAATAAAAATAGAAATAATCCATAGAACAAATATTACGCAATATGTTATTCATTTAATATGTTTTTTTTATTTCTTGATTTCTCTAATTTACGAATGATATTTATCAGCCATTAAAACATGAGAAAATAATTGTTTTTACCAAGTGGTGCTATATTTATTAATTAAGGTCCAGTTTTTCAGTGAAAGTTTAAACTTAGCTTAAATAAATATTTCGAAATTCTATGTTTCAAATCAAAATGTCCGAATTTCTTTAAACTTTACAGACAGATAGATAGACAATTAGTACTTAGTTAATAAGAAATTTTAAATATATGTGAAATGTTGACTACAATGGGACTGAAAAAATGGCTCATATTAAACAATTTAATATTTAACATGGTTTAAAACAGTACTTAAAATGGGGCATTTATGCATATACAAATATTTTGAATAGGAGCAAACTATTTCTAAAATTAAATTTAACCATTTAAAGACCTGTAGCCGCGGTAGCTCAGTGGTTAGTGCGTTGGACTGCGAGCCGAAAGGTCCCCGGGTCAAGCCTGAACTGGGGCTAACAACATCTTTTCATAGAAAATTTTTCTATACCGCGCTACCTCTCGGCAGTAAATGGCAAACCTACGAGAGTAAAACCATTGCTTATGAAAAGCTCTCACTCGCCGTTCGGATTCGGCAATAAACTGTAGGTCCCACCACTTTGAGTAAAAATATAACACGCACAGATCAAAATGGTGATAGAGTTCGGCCTAAGTTATTATAGGACTGTTGTGCCAAATTATTATTATTATATAAAAAAATGTATAAATATATTTTTCGATTTATTTTCGAATTCTTATTTTAATTATGAACATTTTTTACTAGATTTTTGTAATTGATATTTTTAGTTTCGAAATTTTAAATTCCGAATAATCGCAATCTTAAAAATACTAAAAACAATATTTTTTCAACTATTAAGGGGCATGTCAAATTTGCATGTCTTACATTAAGTTAAAATTTATCCTTTATTTAAAACATAATATCATATACATTCAAAAAATGTTAAAGGAATTTATCTAGATCTAGAAATCGTATTTAATAGGTTGTGTTTATTATAAGCCAAATTATATTATCTGAATATAGAGGTATGTTCCAGTTTTCGATCGAATCTGTTTTTTTTTTTTGAAATTCTAAAGAAACGATTTTGAATTTATTATTTTCATGAGCATGCTGTTTATTCATTTCAAAAATTATTTATTGTACTAAGATATCGAATCTAAAAGTAAAAACGTTTGTTTTAAAATTTGCAAAAATGTAGAAAATGTAACAAATCCTAATTTAAAATTCCCCGCCAAAAGTGGACCATTCTCCGATTACCCACTAAGACTAAAATTACCCACAAATTGGGGAATTCCCCTTTAGTTGGCATGACTGATTAGCATCATTATTATGTATTATGAAAAGACAAATGAACAATGCGAAATTCTGGGGCCTATTTATCATACAGAAAAAGAAGAGAGTACACATATCAATTTATTATTTTGTCATAGTGAAGAAAATAATGTATGGATAAATAAACTGAGTAGATTAATAAGATATCAGGGATGAAAAAAATCCCACAAAATGTTTATTTGTAATGGATGTATTCTACAATAAATACAATAACATAACATAATTTCTGTTGTTTATAGGTGCTAAATGTTCCAAAGTTATGATAAAATCTTTAGTTGGAACGTTTACTCCACGATGATGCCAATGAAGATAACTGACCAGGAAAAGAAGGAGTTCCATCAATCAACAATATGTTGTATATGTAAAAATAACGTAAGTAATAATATTAGTTTAAAAGTACGGCATCATTGTCATTTTACCGGAAAGTATTTGGGATCTGTTCATACAGAATGTAATTTGAAAGCAAAATGAACTAAATTCTTTCCAGTAATAACACATAATTTATCAAAATATGATCTTCATTTATATATAAAAAAATTTAAACGAAGTCGAGGGAGCTATATGTAGATATTATACCTCATAATAAAGAGATATTTATATCTATAACAAAAACTATACTTTTGTCTAAAGATCATAGTTTTCAACTTCGATTTATAGATTCATTTAGATTTTTATCTAACAGCCTTGAAAAATTGGCTAAAACTCCAAATGACGAGTCAATCCATATTACTAAAAGGTTTTTAACAATAATTCTCATAAGATATTTTATAGAAAAGGTGTTTTTCCTTATGATTATTTAGATAGTTTTAATAGGATAGGTTTAATATAATAGGATAGGTTTAACCTGCTAAAGATATGTTTTTTTAATAGGTTAATGAAAGAAGAATGTTCTGTAGATAATTTTGCGTATGTTCTAAATGTTTGGAACATTTTAAATTGTAAATCTTTAAAAGATTATTTAGAAGTATATCCATAGTATGATCTTGTCTTTCTTGCGGATGTTTTTGAGAATTTTAGAAAAATTGTCTAAAAATATCCTTAAGCTTGATCCTTGTCATTACTGCACCGCTCCTGGTTTATCTTGGTTTGCTCAAGATGACTAAAATAACCCTCGAACTAATTACCGATAGCGAAATGTATAATTGTATTCAAGACGGTATTCGTGGAGGTTTAACACAATGCTCGATAAGAGCTCACTTTTTAGAATCTTAAATACCAACACTTTTATTTTAGTATGAAAAAAATACCAAAAATCATAATTTCTAAACTCCCTCTGAAAAAATACATCTTCCCCGTGCTAAGTTTTTGTAAATGCAACACTATATCGTTTTTAAAGTGTGAATACAATCACGCCCATTTTTCCCGTTTTGGTGTATATCTATTTCGCCATTTCTCCAGCCCAAATTTAGAATCTTAAATACCAACACTTTTATTTTAGTATGAAAAAAATACCAAAAATCATAATTTCTAAACTCCCTCTGAAAAAATAACATCTTCCCCGTGCTAAGTTTTTGTAAATGCAACACTATATCGTTTTTAAAGTGTGAATACAAATACGCCCATTTTTCCGTTTTGGTGTATATCTATTTCGCCATTTCTCCAGCCCAAATTGAACATAAGCACTACTAAAACTCAAAATGTATAGCGTAGTAAACGCTGAGGTTGTATGGAAGGTGCCACGCCCTTTTTCCCAATACTGTCCAGTTTTACAACACTACTCTTAATAGGTCAGGAGCAATTATTATTGTCTTTTGTTCATTTGCATAGCATGCCTGCCTTCTATGCACGAGGACGCGGGTTCGAATCCTGCCTGGTGCAACACATTTTTTTTTTATTTAATTTTTTTTTTTTAATTTATTATTATTAATAATATATTATTATCATATAATTCATCATTATGATATTTAAACATTATAATATGTATGTTTCAATTTAATAATTCATTTACCAATAACATACGTTGGATTATTGTACATAAAAATGAATTGCACACTGTTAATGGACAGTGGTCAATTGGAAGTGTACTGGCTTTGCAATCTGAAGGAAGAGTGTTCAAGTCACCGCCCGGGCAAAGTAAAAATCATGTTTTTTTAAATTAATAAAAATAAATAAATTTTAAATAAATTAATATATATATATATATATAAAATAAAAATAAAGAAACTATAAAAAAATATTAAAAATTTAATAAAAAAAAATTTATGAAAAAAAATAAAAAAAATAATAATGATTAAAATAAAACTAAAAATATTTTTTTTTAATATATTAACTTAAAAAAGCAAACGAAAAACACGTTTGGTCCAAACGAAAAAACCGGTTTGGTCCAAACGAAAAAACTGGTTTGGTCAAAAGAACTCCACAAACGAAGTTCTTTTTTCTAATTTTTCGTTTGTGAGGAACGTTTTTTTTTTATTCCTGTACTAAACGATTACGATTCTTTTGTAGTTGTAATAAAAAATTTTGATTACGATTCTTTAGTTGTCGTAATCAAAAGTTTTGATTATGATTAGAGATAATCAAAAAGTAATTTGAATCTTAGTACATATTTTTATTATTTTCAGACTACTTTAAAAGATTCAAAAGCTAGTAATCGGACTACTATTTGTTTATTATTTTCACAAATTTTTTTGATAATTTTCAGAAATGAAAAAAGTTGTGAGATTACTTCTTTTGATTATTTATATGTTTTAGATTATTTTTCATTATTTGAAAATAATCAAAACAAGTAATCCGAATATTTTTTTATTATTTCTATTTTATAGATTATTTTTTGATTATTTGAAAATAATTAAAACCAATAAGAAAAGTTTGGTGAGATGGAAAATTTTAAAATAAAGAAATTGTAATACTTAGTTGCTATGATAAAATTAGTAAGAACTATGAAAATACATATCATACAATATTAGATAATGTGTGGTTACCATTTGAACTGGAGCATACCGGCTATGCGTCCTTTTGGGTGTTACAAACGGGGTTTAAAATTATTTTCAAATAATCAAAAAAAAATATAAAATGTAGAAACAAACATAAAATGTAGTCGTATTACTTTTTTTTAATGGTAAAATGGTGAAGTTGAGATTATGATAGATATAAATAAAAATTATAAAAATTAAATAAAGTTAATTAATACTAGTTGAAATAATACTAGTTAAAACCAAATATAAGTGTGTTTTTATGTTGTACACAATCCAGTGATACGAACTCGTAGAACAGTTTTCCGTAGACTGAATTTTCGTAACATTGGTGTCAGAAGTGGGATTGTGACACAAAATGGTTAAATTCGATCAACTTAAAGTCGACCAGCTAAAGAAGGAGCTGTCGATTCGTGATCTGGCAACTGCTGGTACAAATATAGAGCTGCAAAAGCGCCTAATGGAAGAATTAGGGCAGGGCAGGGCATTAATCTCGCAGAGCACGATTTTAAGTTCGAAACTGCAACCCAATCATTAAAAAATCTGGATACAGAAGAAAAAGTACGGTCCCCAGGTTTTGATATGAGACAATTGATCGTGGCTATGCAAGAAAATTCAAACCAATTAAAATTCTAGCAAAATCGAACAGAAACTTCTAGAAAATTCAAAGCAATTTCAAGAAAATTCCAATCAGTTCAAAGCAGAGCTTCTAGAGAATTCCAACAAACATCAAATAAAGATGGAGGAAAAGATGCAGGAACATTCGAAACAACTTCTGGAAGATTCGAATACGCTCCATGTCAAAGTAAAGGAGTTTGAGGCGCATGTAAATGACAGGGAAGTGAGCGTTGACGATAAGATTCAAAAATTGGAAAATGGCATCGACAAAAAGTTCCAGAAAATGCAAGATTTCGGTGCGCTACAGCTAAGTCGACGTACACAGAATGTTATTAGTGGTACGAGGCTAAAGTCGCCAATTTACGATGGAACTACAGCGTTCAACATTTTCAAGCTGCAATTTGAGACCACGGCTGTAAGTAATCGATGGAACAATGAGGATAACGTAGCCGCACTTATCGTGGCGTTAGAAGGAGGTGGAGCCGAAGTATAGCCGACTGTTCCAGAAAGTGATCGAAACAGTTATTTAGCGGTGCAATGCAACGAAAATATGGCAGTGATCACATGAAGCAGATCTACAGAATGGAACTGAAATGCCGAATGCATCGAAATGGTGAAACACTGCTTACACGGCTGCCAACCGTGATACCCAATTTAAAGGTAAATGCTACAATTGTGATACATATGAGCATATGGCACGTGACTGTCGTAAAAAACGCAAGCGCTCAATAAATCAATCTGAAGATGAACCCAGACATGAAGAAAGACAGGATCATGTCCAAAATAACGTAAATTTCAATCAATCTTTAAACTAAAACGAGTCAGTTCTGCGGGGAACCATCTGACTCCCATAACTGATAGACCCAGGATCTCCATTTCACAAATTTCTCGAAAGCGAAATAGCTTAACTGTCGAAGGACTCATTGATTGTACATCATATATGGTAACATTGGATACGGGAGCTTCACACTCAATAATAAGAAGTAACCTGGTTAAGGACGAAGTAGAGACTCTTATAGGAATAAGATTGCAAACAGCTACTGGTGAAGAGGTCTCTATCAGAGAAAAGATTACCAAGAAAATCAGGATTGGTACTACGACAGTTAAGCATGATTTTATTGTGGCGGAAATAGTAGACGAAATAATACTTGGCATGGACTTCATGATAAGGAACGGTTTCACATTAGATTTAACAAGAAAAATTTTTAGTTATGCCAGCACAGAGATCCAACTAAACATTGATTGTGACCAGAGTCCAAAAATTAAACCAGTTATTGATCATAAAAATAGAAAAATATCACCTAATTCAGAAGCAATTGTTTGGGCGAAATTAAATAGAGATTGTGATAAGCAAGTTGTGGGTTATTGAAGCAAACGTTGAGCTGTATAAAAGTAACATAGTTGTAGGAAGAACACTAGTTGAGGGGGAGAAAGACAGAATTGTAGCTATAAGAGTTCTCAATTTGGAAAACTCGTCAACATTAATCAAAAAGGGAACAGTGATAGGCCAGTGTCAAGAGGCATCAGCGATTATAAATTGCGAATCCAATCCATCAAAGGACTATGTCGCACCGCAAATAAACAAACAATCTACTCACAAGTTTATAAATGAGTGGACGAACGATTTGGCTGCCAAAGAAAAGAGTCAAGTTCAAAGGCTAATTGATAAATATCGGTGAATATTTGCTGAAAAGGGCCAAAAGGATGGCAAAACTTCCATTGTAAAACATAGAATAGACACTGGGGATTCTAAGCCAATTCGTCAAGAGAAGAGTACAACTTGCGAAAAGAGACCAAGTGTCACATTTGGTTAAAGAAATGCACAGAAGTGGTGTGGTGGAACAATCTAAGAGTCCATGGAGTTCACCAGTACTTACTTACTTACTTAAATGGCCCTTACAACCGTGGGTCGGTTTTGGCCGCTGAGATGAAGCCGCGCCAGTCGGATCTGCTTTGCGCGCGCTGACGCCAGTTAGAAATACCAAGCGTTGCCAGGTTGTCCTCAACTTGGTCTTTCCAACGCAGATTTGGACGCCCTCTTCTACGCTGTCCACCTTCGAGTTTCGATTCAAGCACCTTCTTGGCTGGAGTGTTTTCATCCATTCGTTTGACATGACCTAGCCAGCGAAGCCGCTGGATCTTGATGCGCTTGACTATGTCAATGTCGTCGAATAACTCATACAGCTCGCGGTTCATCCTGATTCGATACTCGTTAGCAAGGGCGTGAACCTAGAGACAAGGTGTCGAAGTCTCTTACCGACCACAAATCCACATCCAAATTCATGTCTCTCCGCATGGCAGCTGTAGTAGATATCACAGGACGCTTGTTTCGAGCAGCCCTGTCATGTCCATCGCATTTCCTGGATAGCGGTGATGTCAGACTTATATTTTTCGAGGACATCTTCCAGCTGGATAGAGGCACATTCCCTATAAAGGGTCTGGACATTCCAGGTGCATATCCGTAAATCATGGTCCTTAAAACGTTTGCGTGGGTCGTCATCGTGGTAATCGGTCGTTATCCGAGGCTTCTTTTGTGTTTTCATTGGGCGCATAGGTTTTTTCAGTGGTGGGACCCAAACCCAACGTACGAACCCTCTCTCTGAGGGAGATGTTCGCCACTCACTTTAGCCGACTTCTACACCGGGTGGTGTAGAGCGTCGTTTCCAGGGACTTCCACGAGGAGGACTTCCACCGAAGTGGAGGTGTGACCATTTGACAATTTGCCAATTCTGGTGACCAGTGAGTTGACTTGAGACGACACCGACAAGGATTGATCTGGCTTCGCCATGTTGAAGCGCTCAGACACGTTACCTTGTGATTATCGCCCCCATAGCCCCCATTTGCGCCTTTACCCATAAATAAAACAAAGTTAAAAAATTTACGATTTAAAATGATATCTAAAAAATGTTGCGGTAAAATACCGGTAATTACCGGTAATACCTTATCTTTTCAAATCAAATACCGTTACCGAAAACATCCGTTACCGTTCCGTTATTCATATCGGTTACAACCCCTGCTTTTAAGGAATTTAGATTTGTAGAGCCATCTGAAATTACCGAGTTTAATATTGAAAAACTCAAATCTATTAATGAACATTTTTCTAAAGGTTACATTTTAGAATTTGACTTAGAATATTTTAATTTAATTCAATTATTTTCCTTTCTGTCCTGAAAATAAAACACCACCTTCTTGCAATTCTAAGTCTAAAAAACTTATAGCAGATCTTTATAATTAAAATAGGTATTAAATCAGGGCTCGGGTGGAACCGGAACTAGAACCGGAACTAGAGCCGGAACCGTTTCATTTTTATAGAACCGGAACTGGAACCGTTTTTTAAATTTTTTATGGAACTGGAATCTTTATTTTACTTTTTATAGAACCGGAACCGGAACTTGACCAGAAAACCAGAACCGGAACTAAACAAACAAACAAAACAAATATTAATTTGAAAATAAAACACCACCTTCTTGCAATTCTAAGTCTAAAAAACTTATGGCAGATCTTTATAATAAAAATAGGTATTAAATCAGGGCTCGGGTGGAACCGGAACTAGAGCCGGAACCGTTTCATTTTTATAGAACCGGAACTGGAACCGTTTTTTAAATTTTTTATGGAACTGGAATCTTTATTTTATTTTTTATAGAACCGGAACTGGAACAGAAAACCAGAACCGGAACTGGAACCATTACTAAATTAATTAGATCAGAAATTAATATATCAAAAAAATAATAATTAAATAAATTTAGACAATGAATTTGGAAACAAAAACAAATATTAATGGCAATGGCATTTTAAAAATATTGAGTTTTGATAATTTTCATATATTCATATTTGTATTTTTGTCAAATATTTCATTCACTTATTTCTCAAAATGTGTATATTATAATTAATGATGCCGGTACTTACGTTTAAGATCATGTCCCCGCGAGGAAACTTAAATACGACTGTGAAACCATGCGACTTTATAAATGGTCAATTCTCATATAATGCATATACACTCAGAAGAAAATGTACCATTAAGTACTTTATAGTACGACCATTGATCTTATGGTTCATGCATTAATAGCTTTTTCTTTTTTAATCAAAAGTTTTCTAATTAATTCAATAGTATTTGGAAAATTCAGTACCATAAATTTAAATATTTCAATATTATTATTTTAAATAGAATAAATACTGTTGTTTTAATGGTTTCCTCCTATAATAATAAACGTGGTGTAAAAAACATAAAAACGAATACAAACATGTTCGTTTTGTACGTCATTCTGCGTGATTACTGTGTGTGTGTGTTGTAAAATTGATTATCAATTTCGACATTTAAGTAAAATAATATATATAATAAATTAACTAAAATACATTTTTGTTTTAATAAATTATTAGGAAAATGTAATTAGATTATACCATAAAACCAGTTGGGAAGGTTAGATCACATGGGAAATTTTAAAGTAGGTGTAATTATGATAGTTAGGATTATCAAATTTATAGTCGGTCTAAGCCGACTATAAATACCCTACACATATGTGTGGTTACCAGTCACCAGGGTCTATCTGTCTGTCTGTTGAAATCCCTACTACTTAAACAATTGAAGAGTTAGATAAATGAAACTTATAATTTAGATTACTTATATACATACGCTGTATTGGCGAGATCGGTCCATTGTGATCAGTGATCTGACCATTTATATTCAAAAATAACTCATATTAAATTTACATCTACAGATCAATTTTACTGTATACGTGCTTAGGTAAACTTTTTTGTTCAAATATATATTGAAATCATGCTCAAATATATGAAAATAATGCCGATACGACTTGTGGTTCCAAAAAAAAATCGAAATTCGGTATACCTACTCATTTGCAATTATGGGTATGAATTGAATGGAAATTCTTCAGCGATTGAAAGCTTGTAATTATTTTCAGGATTCGTATACCCTGGTGACCAATATACCACTTTGAATGGTAACCACACATATGTGTAGGGTATTTATAGTCGGCTTAGGTCGACTATAATTTTGATAATCCTAACTATCATGATAACACCAAATTTAAAATTTCTCATGTGATCTAACCTTCACAACTGATTTTTCTATTGAAATACTATCAATTAACCATGATTTTTTTCAGGGTGTACATATGCTTCTTTTATACCAATATTTTTTTGTTAGTTTAAAACATAAATGTAGGAATGAGACCCACGATGTTTGAATACAAACACAAATTATTTTCTATTTTATATACAAGTTTATCTAGCCCCTTATCATCCCACACACACAGAAATAAACTGTCGTTTGAGGTTATTTTTCGACAGTTTTCAGTGCTGAAATGGAGCCCGCAGTAAGATACTGGTGAAAAAGTTTTGGAACGACAGTGGAAGGTGTCGTTCAGCATAAGTGTCAAATATCAGGTAGCAGTTACTACTTTTGATCCGAAAATTGTTACTGTCGAATTTTTCATGGCAGTTCTCTATTTGACAATTTAAATTTTCATATGTAATATTAAACCCAGTATTTGTAGTTTTTTTTTCCTTCTTTGAATAAAAATAACTTTATTTACTTTAATAAAATGAATAATAAAACATTAAAACTTTTGAACATGTAAATTTATAAAATAAGCTAGAGCCAGATTGGCAACAAATGTCGCAGTTTAGCGAGTTTTTGCATCATAGTTGGTGTTGCAGTCTCATAGAAAACTGCGGTGTCATCAAAGTACTTCGGAAAGTATTGGATGAATTGGATGCAGTACAGAAGACAGTGCAAGGCAGCTCTTGTCAAAAATGTACATACATCATTTACGCCAATTCAAATCATATTTTACCAAAACAAATAAGACGGCATTGATACTGAGCTGTGGTTCCAACACTTTAGTACATTCATGTTGAGCCCATCCACAGTCTTCTCAGCAGAGCCTCTCCGCTGTTGTCGAACCCGTGGCTGCCGTTCAACAGCTGATGCTGCAATACGTTTTGTTTTTGAGTCCGAACTGATATATATTATTTTGTTGTATCATGTTTTTGGCTTTTATTTTTTGTTTAATAATTGTTTTTCAAAAATACTTCAACTTTTAATGCAAAGTAACTTTGATTTTTTAAAATTTTATTTCGTGAAAAAATGCTAAATACTGATTTCACAACAGTTCTCTACTAAAAATTACAGTTTAAACTGTTGTTTATATCAAATACAAAACAACAGTTGGTAATGGTCGTTTTTTAACAGTTTTTTCTGTGTGTACAGGTAAGAATTTCCAGGCTGCAAAAAAAGTTCCAGGCTTGTTACAAGATTGACTACAAAGGCTTGGTATATCGGGCCAGACACAAGGCTATCACAATCATTAGTTAGAGACCCTATACAAGACTTGATATATCAAGCTAGGCACAAGCCTGGCACATTTGTCATTCCCAGATTTCCAACAAGCATCGTTAGTTTAGATTAGACACAAGTCTGGGACAATTGTCACTCCCAGAATTTACACAGGCCTTGTTAGTTTAGGTTAGACACAAGCCGGGCCAATCGTCACTCATAGACTCCACACAGGCCTTGATACTAAGCTAAGCACAGGACTGGCACATTTGTCATTTGTTGTAATTTTAGAGTTGTAAAGTTAGAGTTGATTTATTTTACATTTATTTATTTTACAATTTAATTAATCAAAAGACACTTTTTTTATTTTTAGAGTTGAAAAGACTCTTTTATTAATTTTAGAGTTGAAAAGACACTTTTACTATTTTAGTACCTCCACTTGAGGTTGGTTAAACTACAATCTTTTAAATTGCAACGAAAGGTATTGACGATACCTTCGTTGCAAGCTTTTCTTAAATTCTATTCTCACTATGTTCTAGTGAGTTTTCACTTTCACTCAATTTTGGTGTACGTGACTTTTGAAGAAAGTCCGACTTGCAGTTTTTGGCTGACACCAATTGCGAAATATCAAAATTGTTGTCAAACGCTGCTCTGCTTATTTCAACGTAGCCCCCTAATCATGCAATGATAAATCCTATTGCAAGAGGTGTGGTCTAAGTAAAGCTTTAGCGCTTTGCCGAATTATCGCAAGCTTTTGTTAACTGTGGAAGCTAACTTGAAAGAGGTGTGTTCTACGCAAAACTTAGCACTTTGCCAAATTATTATCATTGTGTCCAACGGGAAGCGTTGGGACAATGCTATGAACATGTTGCTGAACAACATGAGTACCACATGATATAAAAACATGATGCCCTCAACATATGTACAGCAACATCCAAAACTAAATGAATAGTGAAAAACCATAAAGAAAAGAAAAATGTATGCGCTAATTCACAACATTCCTCCCCCCTTATGGAAAAAAAAATATTATTAATATTAGGATTAATTATAATTTTTACAAAATGTCTTAAATATATTGTTGAATATATAGAAATGATGTTTTCTTAGAGTTAATATTAAGATTAATAATGATAATATGTTTATTTTAATATGGTGATAATAAATATAATAGGTTATTTTATCTTAAGTTATCTATAAAAATATGTTTGAATAATTAAATGGGTTTCAATAATAATAATGATAATAATATTTTTTCTTATATATATATATATATATATATATATATATATATATATATATATATATATATTTATATATATATATATATATTTATATATATATATATATATATATATATATATATATATATATATTTATTTATATATATATATATATATATATAGATATATATATTTATATATATATATATATATATATATATAAATATATATATATATATATATATATATATATATATATATATATATATATATATATATATATATATAAATATATATATATATATATATATATATATATATATATATATATAAATATATATATATATATATATATATATATATATATATATTTATATACATATATATATATATTTTTTTCTTTTGTTATATATATTGTTATTATTTGTTTTTTTATTTTTTATTATTATTTTTTGTAAATATATATAATTTAATTTTATATATATAATATTATATATATATATGTATATAGATAAACTTGTTCAAATAATTTTACTTATGCGTGTTTTGCATGTGAATTGAGTGTGTGTGTATTGAGCTGTTGGACCAGATTTCTCCTCTTGCTCTTCTGTGTGTTGGGTCGGATTTGCCTTGTTCATCTTCAATGTTTCGTTGTATGTAGTTTGTTGGAATTGTTGGCCCTCGATGGTTCTTGTGGAATTTGCTAATGGTGTTATCTCCAGTAGACGTCGCCATGTTGATACGGTGGACTCTTAGTCGGTCAAGAGAGTTTTGGTCCCGTTGACTTGGTTGACGATTCGTTCGAGATGAGTGTTCTTTTCTGCGATCTTGTCAAACATTTTGAAAACATCTTGGTGCTCATGTCACTTTATGTAGCCTATAGATTTCTGAATTGTTGATATCAGAAAACCGCTGGGCATCTGCTTCACTACTTTTTTGTGGAACATCTTGGTGCTCATGTCGTTTTATTTAGAATATTATAGATTTCTGAATTGTTGGTATCAGAAAATCGTTACTGCATCGCTTCTTCTCTATGTGCGATGGAAGACATAATAAATTGACTTTTTATATACATTTTCAAGATCAATGTTGAATATTGTTTTCTGAATCTTGTTTCTGGCAGTTGTAGTTTTATGATTAAAATTCAATCACTGCAATCTACTTGTGCTTGGTATAAGTTTGCTCCTAGTGCATCCTTCTACGTCTTCAAATATCTTAATTTCTTCTTTTCTTTATTTGAATCTGCTGGACCTCTGCTTCACTTCTTCTTCTTGTTGATAACACCCAGAGCTCCTTCCACATGTCCCCATTAAAGTCCTAAGACCGCAACGATTATCTATGCGTCTTCTGAGTATCCAGCGCTGTTGGTCACTCTAAATAACAATTTTTGTTATCGTATATTTTAAATTTACATGAATATTTTACAAACAAGTAATTTAATTTTGTTTTTAAACTCTTCCAAATGAATGATGTGGTACTAACTTATATAAACTTAATATAATTTTCGTAAATTATATAATGGTTTATGTACATTCGTCACAATAAAAAGATTGATCTTAAGATATTTAAATTATTTGAAATAAAGTATGGTACATTATTTGAACTATTACTATTTAGTGTGGTACTAGTTTATCTAAACTTATTGTCATATAAAGTATAGTTGTTTATGTATGCAATAACATTGAAATTAAATGTTGTTTGTATGTGTTTAACTTATTTGAAACACAGTTATTTAGTGTAGCACTAGCTTTAGTGTAATTTTAGTGTATTATGTCCTTAGATCAATGGCTAAGATCGTCGTCTTATATGCGGAGGGACTCAATGCGGCGGATTCAATCCCCCTTCAATGCGCAAAATTAAAAAAAAATTATTTCAAATAATTTTTTTTTATATAAATATATATGTATATTGTATATTCATATATTTATTATTTTAAATCTTCTCAAAAATTTGTTGAATTAATTATATATATATTTTTAGTTTCAAAAAATTTATTTAATTTCCAATACAAATTTGTATTTCTCTTTTTAAAAGTTTAATATAAAATAAAATGTTAGATAAAAATTAATAATTAGATAAAAATATATATTTTTTTCTTTGTTTTTTAATTGTAATATCCCTTATTTTTTTTTATATATATTTTTTTTAAAATAATAGTATTATTTTTTTTTTAATTTTAGTTCCTTTTTTTCCATATATATATTTTTTTATCTCTTTTTTTTATTCTTTAAAAATTTAATTCTTTAAAAATATTATTATTTTTTTTTGTCTTCTTTTTTTTCTTTTTAATAAAAACTTGTATCCCCTTTTTTTAAATTTTAATTCCTCATTTTTTTTTTCATGTTTATTATTATTTTTTTTTTCATATTTTAATTTTTTTTTATCTCTTCTTATTACATTTTTTTTTTACTTTTTTTTTCTTTCAAATATAAAAATTCTTTTTTTTAATTAATATTCAATACCTATATTAATACCTATATATTTTCTCCATTTTATTTTACTAATATGTTTCCTCTTTTTTTCCGATTCAATTATTAACACAATTGTATAAATCGCTTTTTTTTAATTTTAAATTCTTTGCTTTTCTACTAATATATTTCTACTAATCTATCTTTTTTTTTAATTTTAACTGTACTAAATATTTATATATCTCTCTTTTTTTAATTTTAATACTAACTGATATTTTTCTTATTCTTTAAGAAATTTAAATTATTATAAGTATGTTCTTCAAATTCATTTAAAATTTATTTTTATATTCAAACTTATTCAAATTGAATTATATTAATATACAAAAGTACCTATAATTTCTCTGCTTGTAAATAAATATAATTAGAGTTGCGATTTATTTTCTAAACATGTTTAATATTTTATTATATTATTTTTGTGTTCTTATATAAGTCACATTATATGAAACTTCCTACTGGCATGACGGTAAAATTGAATTATATTTATTTGCATTGTTTATGGTATCAAAAAAAAACTGCAAGATCTGCATTTATATGTCAACTATTAACGCTTGCTTAGTGTATGATATACATACGTTCGTACAAATTGCATACGTGCTTTAGCATGAAACTCTTGGGGGAATGACCCTTTTCAAGGGTTGATAGCTTTCGGTATTAATATAGGATAGTAATGCAATTGTTGGTTTTACATTATCTGTATTGAATTCGACAATTTTATGACTAACAGTGATTTAATTTTAAATTAATGCAATTTGTTGCATGTGCTTAATTTATTTCTTTTCTCAATTGATGATTAACTAACTTTAAAATTATAAGTTTTTTTTTTTATTACTAAATTGTTGTTTTCAATATATCCTATGTTTTTTATTTTTTCATTATTATATTTTTTCTTTTTTTTGTTACTTACTGTTTTCCTAAACTATTTATATTTATTTCTTCTTCTAAATGACGAGTTATTTAATGTTTTATTAAATGATTACATTAGATTTATTTTTTCTATATGTTGCATAATGTTTTCATAACGTTGCAATCTACGAGTTTGATTGTCAACGCATAGCTAATTAGGTTTATATTGTTATTTTTATGGGTTCTAATCTAGGGTAATATTATAATATTTTTAGTTTTAACGGCATACACCATTTGTGATATGCCTTCAACAAATTATTGTGAATTTTCTTATCTTTGTTTTTGATCAATATCGTCGTGGTCACGGGCCCACTTCCCTCTACGACCACGTAGGGTCCCTTCAAAATTGGAGAGAAGTTATTCTTCCTAGTTTGGTTTTTCATTAAAACCATGTCGTGTGGTTTGAATTGTATAGGGTTGAGGTTCTTGTCGTATTGTTTTTTTCGACACCTCCTTGACCCTACATTGATTTTGCCTGACGATCTCGTGTGATCGCTGTATTTGGTACTTTAGTACCTTATTGTAGTCTTCTGCGTTATATAAAGGTGAACATTTACGCTTTAAATTCGTAGGCATGTCGAAGTCAAACCCGTACAAGTTACGGAATGGTGTTTGACCCGTCGACGTATGTTATTATGACCATGCATTGCAGAATTTAACCATTGGTCCCAGTTTGACCCATCCTCTTTAGCAAAACTACGTAAATATTCTGCTAGTGGACGATGACTTCGTTCCAATGACCCATTAACCTGTGGATGATAGGGTATCATATGTAATTATACCCTACACTAAGAGTGAAAGGGTATATTCAGTTTGGTACGCCGTTTGTAACACCCAGAAGGAAGCATCTCCGGTATGGAAATGTATATATATTCTTGATCAGCATGACCTCCTGAGTCGATTTAGCGATGTCCGTCTGTCTGTCCGTCTGTCTGTTCGTCTGTCTGTCCGTCTGTCTGTCTGTCCGTCTGTCTGTCTGTCCGTCTGTCTGTCTGTTGAAATCCCTACTACTTTTAAAATTGAAGAGCTAGATAAATGAAACTTATAACTTAGATTACTAATATACCTACGCTGTATGTGCGAAAATTGGCGAGATCGGTCCATTGTGACCTATGATCCGACCACTTATGTTCATATACCTCATATAAAATGTACATATAAAGTTCAATTTTTATGTATACGTGCTTAGGTAAACTTTTTTGGTCAAATATATATTGACATCATGCACATGATAATAAAGTTTTCCGGAGAAAAGACTTGTGGTTCACAAAAAAAAATCGAAATTCGGTACACCTACCCAAATATGGGTATCAAATGAATGGAAATTCTTCAGCGATTGAATGTTTGTAGTTATTTTCAGGATTCGTATACCCTGGTGACCTATATCACTTTGAATGGTAACCACACATATGTGTAGGGTATTTATAGTCGGCTTAGACCGACTATAATTTTGATAATCCTAACTATCATAATTACACCTACTTTAAAAGTTCCCATGTGATCTAACCTTCCCAACTGGTTTTTTTAATTCCTAACAATTTACATGTATCCGAAAATAGTTTGGAAACGAAGTTCGATCCATTGTCTGTTACCAATACTTTGGGTATATTGTGGCGTGTAACTATTTCGTTGAAGAATGTTTTTGCTACGGTGTTGGCTTCCGCATCGGGTATAGCCACACAGCACATAAATTTAGAAAAACGTCTTGAAACGTTAAGATGTATTTATTCCCTGAAATGGTTTCAGGCAGAATACCCACCAGGTCCATGTACACTTTGTCAAAGGGTCTGACTGGCGTATCAGTTAGAACCATTGGCATCTTCGTCAGCCTTGAACTCTTGTTTACCTGACATTTTGAACAATTTTACACATAATCCTTTATTTGCTTCTGCATACCTTTCCATCGGTACTATTGCCGAATTCTTAAAAATGTTTTTACGCCCCCTTGGTGACCACCTAACGGTGAATCGTGAAAATCTTTAATTACCGTCTCTATGTCCCGAGGTTCAGTTAGAATTATTATATTGTCATTTTCCTTTGTTATCAAATCGTCAGGATCGCATTCTGACTGTTTCTTATCGTCTTCCTCGTCTCTTTTCATTGTTTTAGAACGTGTTTGTACTACAACTACTATCTCAGTATTATTCGGTATGCGGCTAAGCGCATCCGCGTTTAAATTACTTTTTTCCGGTTTATAATGAATTTCGAAATCATATTCCGATAATTTGTGTCGGAAACGCGCAAGACGTGATGTCTGATCTTTTTAGTTTGCTATACCCTTTAGGGGCTGATGATCTGTATAAATTTTAAATGGTCTTCCCAAAAGATATGCCCTTAAATTTTTTGTTGCCCATACAATTGCCAAAAATTCTTTTTCTATTGTAGAATAGCGTGTTTCCGCATCGTTAAGAGACCTACTTGCAAACGCGATCGGACGTTCGCTTCCAACTTCACCTTCCTATTTTTCCTTCCTATTTTTCGGAACTGGAATATTTTTTACACACTCTACTTTGGCTGGGTCTGGTAGGGCACCTAACTCAAAACACTTATGTCCTAAATATATAACCTCGCGTCGCAAAAACTGACATTTCTCTGTATTTAATTTCAAATTATGTTCTCTCAGCTTTTGCAAAACCTTGCATAGCCTATGCTCGTGTTCTGCTAAATTATTTCCATAAACCACTATGTCATATAAATAAACAAAACAGTCAATACCCTGTAAACCTGTTAGTATGTGGTTCATTATCCTTTGAAAAGTGGCAGGTGCCCCCGTTAAACCGAATGGCATTCTGTTAAATTCGAAATGACCAAGACCTGTACTGAAAGCAGTTTTTTCTTTGTCACTATCTTCAACTAGAACCTGATGGTAACCACTGGCTAAATCTAGTGTTGAAAAATACCGACTATGACCTAACTGGTCTAAAATCTCATCTATTCGTGGTATAGGAAACACCTGTTTGATGGTGACGTCATTTAATTTTCGGAAATATTTATCGCCCTTTTTAGGTACCAATAATAATGAGGAATTCCAAGGCGACATGCTTGGTGAAATAATTCCATCGTCTAACATCTTTGATACTTGTCTATTAATCTCATTTCTATGCATATGAGGAAGTTTATACTGTTTCTGATTTATTGGTGGTTGATTCCATTGTGTGGGTATTTCATGTTTTAATTTCGGAGTGAATGTTAATTCATCCTCTTCCAAATGAAAAACGTCATGATATGACAAGCAAATATTTTGCAAAGATGCAACTTCTTCTTTATTTAATGATTCATCGATCTTTACATTCCCTAATAATCAATCAATTCTATTCTTTTTATTCGATTTACTTTTGATTTTATTATTCTAGATTTTAATATTTGTAACTTCGGATTTTATTGGTTTTACTTTCTTTACTTCATTTGCTTTCTTTATAATTTGTTTATTTTTAATTTCCTTAATTCCTATATTTTGTTCATTTTTCGCGTCAAGTTGTGTTTTATTATTTAGTTCATTATATGTTTTTGTTGGAAGATTTCTATCTTCATTAATATGTATCTTCACTTTTTGTTCTTTATTTTCTTGATTACTTATACTCTATATTTCGCTTTTTTGTAGTGTTATACTACAAACTTCCGGCCTATCCATATTACCTGTAGCTGATTCTATATTTTCTTCCGCATAACAATTAGTTATTGTATGCCCTTTTTTATTATACCATGAGAATTTCATATTACTTGTATTATTTCTCATTTGATTATTATTATTACCTTGTTGTGTATAATTTGCAGGTGCATTCATATTTTTCATTTTATTATTTCCACATTTCCAATTAGATTCGTGTCCATAAGTTTGGCACTCTTTGCAGAAAGGCATATTTTTCTCATTCCAGCAATCTTCCCTATGTCCTGATTTTTTACAAAAGGAACATATTGGAAATGTTCTCCCTATTTCGGAATTTATATCATCATTATTAATTACTTGTCCAAATTCATCTGCTAACGTTTTGCTTTGCTCATTGCTTTTTGAAAAAGTTTCTTCCTTAAAATTATAATTGTCCTGTTTCGACCATGGTTCTCGCTGCATAAGAGCTTCCACATTTAGAGCTTCATCTAACAATGCATCTAATGTGTTTGACTTGCTACCAAACATTATTATTTTTATTGTTGGATCCCGAACTCCAATTTTGAAAGAAGTCAGAACTGAATCCAACAACTCTAATCTGAACACGTCATCAATATCTATGTTTTTTCTGTACTTTTTACTGGCGATCTCCAATGCCATGAATTGTAATCCATATAACCGACTGGCAAATGCCCTCAACTTTTCGCCACTATTTTGATATGTTTGTCTAATCTTTTGTAGTACTGAATCTAAGGAAACTACTTCTAAGTATGTATTTTTTAGCAAATCGTATAAATCTTCTATTTTTTCTAAATTTCTTGACCTTACTAAGTCATAAGCATCCCCATTCAATCGTAACCTAACGCATTTAATAAATACATTATTCTCTGAATCTTGAATTCCAAGCTTCGCAGCTTTACAACCTTCAATAAATCTGTAAATTTATGTTTTTAATAATGGTGAATCCGTTCCAGAGAAGCAGGGAAACAAACAACGTACGAGTTTCAAAATATTTTCCGTACCCATTTTGATTGTCGACAGTGTAATTTACTATTTCTTAATTTGTTTCGTAGTATATTTGTCCTTTGTTTACCTTTACTTATGACATTTTTTTATACCCTACACCTATGAGGTACAGGGTATATTAACTTTGTGCATATATTGTAACGCCCCTTAGGAGGCGTGTCCGGTATGGAAAAGTATATATATTCTTGATCAGCATCACTACCCGAGTCCGTTTAGCCATGTCCGTCTGTCTGTCTGTCTGTCTGTCTGTCTGTCTGTCTGTCTGTCCGTCTTGCTGTCTTGCTGTCCGAATACAGAATAACTTGAGAAATACTGATCAGAATGCGATGAAATTTCGACTTAATATATTTTAGCCAAAATTAGGAACTGAGTTTGAAAATGAGCCAAATCGGTCAACGGACACGCCCACCTCCCATACAAGTCACTTTTTTATAACTCTTTCGGAACTAATAACTCGAAAAGTATTCAAGGTATAGTTATAAAATTTAAAATGTATTGTTAAAATTCACCTATAAATATGTGGTCCAAAAATGGGCGTGATCCGCCCACTTTTTTTTTCATTATTTCCCGGGTTTTCGTAGTGGAAATTTTATCCGTAAATTTTTAAAATCAAATCTATGAAATATTAGCCTTTCAAAATTTTAAATATAGGCGTGGTCCGCCCAATTATATTTTTCAATTTTTTTTTAGTTGTTTATACTTTTATATAATTTTTTTTAATTTTTATAAGACGTTAATTTCTGATATATGAATAATATTCTGAGGGTGGGGAGGTTCAGCATAATTAAAAGGTATGCAATTAAATATCCTACATTAATATCCCCACCAAAGGTGTAGGGTATTCCATAGTCGGGCCCGACCGACTATAAAAATCCGCCCCATGTGACCGAACTTACCCATGTGACCTAACTTTCCCAACTCGTTTTTATATAAATTTTTACATTTTGAAAAATAATTAATGTTTCATAATGTTTTCATTTTAAATATTTTATATTGTATTTTTGATTTAATAATTTATAAATTATTTTGTAAATTTTAATTTCATATATTATTATATACTGATTTTTTGATCGCATTTTAATTTCCATTTAATTTGATATACAAATTTATTGTTTTTATCACCAGCATTCAGTGCTGCGAAAAACTGATACGTTTTGAATATAAATATTTGTTTGATTTTATAGTCGTTTTATAATCGTTTTATATTTAATGAAAATTATAATTTACATACTAATAGTATGAATTATTTTATTATACACTGGAGGGCCAGGAGTTCGGATTCGCAGTGTTTATTTTCTTTTATTTATTGCCATATTTTTATTATATGTTATTTTATTTTAAGTAATATTTCGTAGTACTTTTTTTTTACTTTCCATATTATTTTAAATTAATATTTCTATTATACACTGGTTTAGAATCTCAGTGTGTATTTAATTTTATATATTTTATTCTCCATTGACTTTTTTTTAAATAGTTAGAATGTGTAAATATTTTTTATACAAAACTTTAAAAACTCACCATTTTCTATTTGGGTTTTTTACGTCCTTCGTCCTCCTTCTTTCGTTCTACGTCCTCCTTCTCACTCTCGGTCCTTGAGAGGTTGGTACCGACCTACCGGCTGCGCCAAATGCTGTAAAATTAGATTTGTAAAGTTATAGTTGATTTATTTAACATTTATTTTACAATTTAATTAATCAAAAGACACTTTTTTATTTTTAGAGTTGAAAAGACACTTTTATTAAATTTACTATTGAAAAGACACTTTTACTATTTTAGTACCTCCACTTAAGGTTGGTTAAACTACAATATTTTAAATTGCAACGAAATGTATTAACAATACCTTCGTTGCAAGCTTTTCTTAAATTCTATTCTCACTATGTTCTAATGAGTTTTCACTATCGCTCAATTTTGGTGTACGTGACTTTTGAAGAAAGTCCGACTTGCAGTTTTTGGCTGACACCAATTGCGAAATATCAGAATTGTTGGCAATCGCTGCTTTGCTTATTTTAACATAGACCCAAAATTATGCAATGGAAAATTGTATTGCAAGCCTCTTGAAAGAGGTGTGGTCTAAGTAAAGCTTTAGCGCTTTGTCAAATTATTGCCAGCTTCTGTTAACTGCTAACCCGAAAGTGGTGTGGTCTAAGCAAAGCTTTAGCGCTTGACAAATTATTATCATTGTGTCCAACGTGAAGCGTTGGGACAATGCTATGAACATGTTGCTGTACAACATGAGTACAACATGATATAAAAACATGATGCGCTCAACTTGTGTACAGAAACATCCAAAACTGAATGAATAGTGAAGAACCATAAAGAATGGAAAAATGTATGCGCTAATTCACAACACCATTCACAGCTAATATATATATATTTTATCAAAATCCCTAACATCATAACATCATTATTGCGTTTTAAATATGTAGGTTTTATTGGAGGTACCACGCTCGGTCGACGAATCTTACCTACATTACAAATTATATATGTATTTTTATATCTTCTGAAAAAACACGTGATTTACCGTAATTCACGTGAATCACGCGTGATTCTGATTGAATCTTAATTTTACTCACGTGATTGTGAGTGACTGTGAGTAGAACAAAAAAGGCCGTGGGTGAGTGTGCGTGATTAGAAAATTTTTTTCGTGAGCGTGAGTGAGCGTGAGCCAAAACTCACGCACGTGCCTATCTCCAGTGGAAACCTATTCTTTTGTGTGACAAAATAAAAGTGTATTTTTTATATTTATTATTATTAATAATATATATTATTTTCATATAATTATCATTATAATATTTAAACATTATAATATGTATCATGTGCCAAACTATAATTATTATTATTATTTATATGGTGCATTTGAATAATTAATTCATACGTTTGATTATTGTACATGAATTGCACAATATTATTGCACAGTGGTCGAATGGAAGTATACTGGCATTGCAATCTGAAGGAAGAGAGTTGAATTCATATATATATAAAAAAAATTAATAAAAACTTAATAAAAACCAGTTGGGAAGGTTAGATCACATGGGAAATTTTAAAGTAGGTGTAATTATGATAGTTAGGATTATCAAAATTATAGTCGGTCTAAGCCGACTATAAATACCCTACACATATGTGTGGTTACCATTTAAAGTGATATAGGTCACCAGGGTATACGAATCCTGAAAATAACTACAAACATTCAATCGCTGAAGAATTTCCATTCATTTGATACCCATATTTGGGTAGGTGTACCGAATTTCGATTTTTTTTTTGTGAACCACAAGTCTTTTCTCCGGAAAACTTTATTATCATGTATTTGAGCATGATGTCAATATATATTTGACCAAAAAAGTTTACCTAAGCACGTATACATAAAAATTGATCTTTATATGTACATTTTATATGAGGTATATGAACATAAGTGGTCGGATCATAGGTCACAATGGACCGATCTCGCACATACAGCGTAGGTATATTAGTAATCTAAGTTATAAGTTTCATTTATCTAGCTCTTCAATTTTAAAAGTAGTAGGGATTTCAACAGACAGACGGACAGACAGACAGACAGACAGACAGACAGACGGACAGACAGACGGACAGACGGACATCGCTAAATCGACTCAGGAGGTCATGCTGATCAAGAATATATATACTTTATACTTTATATATATACTATCATACCGGAGATGCTTCCTTCTGGGTGTTACAAACGGCGTACCAAACTGAATATACCCTTTCACCCTTAGTGTAGGGTATAAAAATAGTGTAGGTAATATAGGAAGACAGAAAAACAGACACTAGACAGACAGATAATCAGACAGACAGATAAACAGACACTACACAGATAAACAGACAAGTTCGAAGTTTTTTTATTTGAAAAGGATAAGGTAAACCATTTGTTGGATATGTGTAAGGACCGTTGAAAACAATGTATAACATTAACATCACACCATAAGCATCAATCAGTAGAAACAGGGTTTAAAATGGCTATGCTTAACATAACAGTAATGGAAGCTCAGGAAACGCAATTAAACATGTTCAGATGAGTGCAACTGCAAATAAATCATCGCAAGCCATTGGAGGATTCCTCCATTCAATATATGCGATATTTGCCACGCAACCCTTATAAATGACCAGTTCTTTTTATTTGATAGTGGACCTACCGAAAATAATAGAATTTTAATCTTTTCCATCTACGAAATTTGAAAATATATTGTAAACGGCTATAAATTCATTTACTCAATTACTCACATGCGCTGAAAATGCATACAGTAATTAAAATTGTATTTTTCGTACTTACTAATAAAATGTGAAAACATATAATCGGGTATTTAATGAACAGGTCTCTATAATGATTTAATTAATAATAATTATATTGTAAATCCTTTTAATGATTGATTTAAAACCAGATTTACTTGGAGTTGCTTATTTCATTTCAGAAAGTGCATTTGGAGAAAAATTCAATATTTGGAGATTGAAGATAAATGACGTCATTGGATTAACATTGAATTGATCAATTCGTTTGAACAACTATTACCTGCTTGTTGCTGAAGTTTTTCTTAGACTCCTTATTAATTATTTTTAAATAAACTGCAACATTGACAGATTTACTTAACCAACAATACGATCATTTCCTATAAAATGAACAACAATTAGTTAAAATAAAAATTAAGCAAGCATGGGATATTTGTTGAGGTTAAACAGTGACTAACAAATTATTAGTATAAATTCGAAGCATGAAATTTCGTTAATACCTTATTAATTGTTATGAAAACTTAGAAATGATTTATGTTGCATTTCTAAGTTTTGAAAAATACCAAGTTTTGAAAAATACCAATAAGATATTCCCGCAAATTTCTAATTCGAAACTCAGATACTATTAATTTTATCCTTTTCTCAACCTCAACATATATTCTCTTGCGAGGGGGTGGATTTCCTTCTCTTATAAGTTACTGAACTCGTATTTGAACTAATTGTTGTTCATTTTTAATAGCATCTATGAACTTCCAAATTATAGGATTAGTACAATAGATGCTAGAGGAAAATGATCGATGCCATCCTTCAACAGCATTGTTGGTTTTAGGTAAATCGGTCAATGTTGCAGCATATTGATTCCAATGGTTAATTTCAAATAGTGGATCACGTCTTCCGCCGGTACGAGAAGGTCGCCCAATCCACGTGTCTTCATAATAATCAATAAGGGGTCTAAGAAGATCTTCATTTAATACAAAAAAACTTGAATTCATTAGTTGTGTAAACGAATTAATCAATTCATTTGGCGGTACAAATGATAATGCAAGTAATTGCTTAACTTCTAGTGCAAAATCTCCGTCATTAGTGTAATTATGCAAAATTTCAGGAAACGATTGAATTTTTCTCCAAATGCACTGGCTATAATGAAATAAGCAACCTCTTATTTCAATAGTTGGAAAATGATCTCGAAATACTCCAAATAAAGCCGGGTCAAAATCAGTCATGACTTAAGAAGGTTCTATAATTTGATTATTGTTTATTGAATTAATTATTGCCATTAACTCCATTATTACCCGATTATATGTATTTCACGTTTTATTAGTAAGTATGCAATAAACAACTGGAATTATTGTATGCATTTTCAATGCATGGATTGTTAAAAGTTGAGTATATAAATTTGGAGCAGTTTTAAAAGTGCCATCTGCAAACCAATGTGTATTTGGCTCGCATAATATTTTTAAATTTTCGTGGGTGGAAAAGATTAAGATTCTATTAATTTCGTTTGGTCCACTATCAAATAACAGGAACTGCTCATTTTGTCATGTTCTGTTAAATGATTCAACAATATAAAGGTCATGAAGGGTCGCGGGCAAACAAGCAGTGCGTTTATTTTTTGTTATTCGCTGTGCTATTTTCTTCATCATATTGAAGGAAGAGAACCTGCAATAGCTTGCGATGTTCTGTTTGCTGTTGCACTCAGAACGACATGCTCAGGAGTGCAATGCGTATCAAGCCCTGCAATTTTCTTAATTTGCTGCATAGGCATTTTAAACCCCTGACACAACGTTGGGCGTATAGTTATGCTGATGAGAACAAAAAAAAATTACAGTATTCCCAACAGTTCGTGCTCTTCCACGACATTTGCATTTTTTGTATTCCACACATTTCCAATAAGTGGAATCATTATGATCCTTCTCTTTTTGAAATAAGAATCCATCAACATTGAGAAGGGGTTTATTTCGATTACTCATAACCCATTAGGCAGACATGTCAAAAAAATATTTATTTCGGAACAACCAAACGGTATGAACGCAGCGAATATAATGAATCGCCTGTTTTTTATTTCTTAAGATAATTGTGTTCACCACAATTAGTTCTGAAACTTGAAAATTTTGTATTTATACACAGGTAATATTAAAGCTATTTATTTATTGTGTTTATTATATTTCTTATATTTATTGTATTTCTTATATATATATATATATATATATATATATATATATATATATATATATATATATATATATATATATATATATTGATTTTGTTATATAAGACCATAACCAAACGCTATCAATGCAACGAATAAAATGCGTGGTCGGATTTATTATTTTCTTAAGATAATTATGCTTTCCACAATTGGTTCTGAAACTTGAGAAAAAAATGCAAAGTCTACTATATTTTTCCATATGATTTGTATTTATTGGCAGGTAATATTACATTTATTTTATTTATGGCATTTATTGTATATATTGTTTTTATTATATTTATTAAATTTATTATATTTCTTATATTTATTGTATATCTTATACTTATTGTTTTTATTATTTTAATTGAATTTGTTATATAAGACGATATGCAAACGCTATCAACGCAATGAATAAAATGCATAGCCGGCTTTATTATTTTTCTTAAGATAATTGTGCTTTCTACAATTACTTCTGAAACTAAAAAAAAATGCAAACCCTACTATATTTTTCCATATGATTTGTATTTATTGGCAGGTAATATTACATTTATTTTATTTATGGTATTTATTGCATTTTATTTTTATATTTATTGTATTTATCATCAATTTTGTCAAAATTAATCTCGATTTGTTTTATATTATTGGAATCAGCGGCAAAAATCTGTATAAAAAGATTACAAGTTTAACTGAACTAAAGTGAGTGCAAGAAAGAATAATTTTTATTGAGAATTTACAGTAGGAAGCCCCAGGATAACTAAAAGTATATGTTTTTCAAAACCGTATCATGGTTTTAGCATTTTAGTGTGGAGGAACTAGTCCAGTAATTTTTCAGATAGAACGCGCAAGTTGCGTTTTTGGAGTTTATAAATTTTTGATCACATTTGGAATTTTATTTTTTAAAATAATATATTTGTTCATATTAACTGTTGCTAATCAATTAAAACAATGTAATCTTAACGTCAAAGATATTAAACGATAATTAAAAATATTAAGGATATTCTGTGGACCTCAAACTACATTTTTATAAAAATTTTAAATTGCCAAAATCTATTAATATTAATATATATGGGGCTTTACACGTCAATTCGCCGAGCTTTTACTCTGACCCCCCTTCGATTTGCTTCTTATTTTAATATGTTGTTATTATTGATCAATGAAGTTTAAATTTAATTTTTCAGTTTTCTATCGCACCTCCTTACCCCCTTAGCAAATTCTAAAATCACGATTTTTGCCGTTTTGCGTCACAGCTTCCAAAAACTGCCTTTTTAAAATTATGAAAAATTTTCATAAATTCATGATATTGAAAAAAGCATATTCCTCTTTGATTTTGAGCCGTAAGAATTTTTCTTCTATTTTTTAATAACTTTTAATAACTCGTTTTTTCGTTTTTCCTTTGTCGTTTTTTCAAAGATTTGAGCATTTTGAATTTTTCGCATGGTTGACGTTTTCCTGGAAATGCCCATATGAGTATATACCAGTTTTTATTAATGTATCTCAAACAAATCCAAAATTATTGCAATTTATAAAACAGGATTTTCAAAGTTATTAGAACTAATTATCAGAACATGACAAAATGAGCAGTTCCTGTTATTTGATAGTGGACCAAACGAAATTAATAGAATCTTAATCTTTTCCACCCACGAAAATTTAAAAATATTATGCGAGCCAAATACACATTGGTTTGCAGATGACACTTTTAAAACTGCTCCAAATTTATATATTCTTCTTTTAACAATCCATGCATTGAAAATGCATACAATAATTCCAGTTGTTTATTGCATACTTACTAATAAAACGTGAAATACATATAATCGGGTAATAATTGAGTTAATGGCAATAATTAATTCAATTAACAATAATCAAATTATAGAACCTTCTTCAGTCATGACTGATTTTGAACCGGCTTTATTTAGAGTATTTCGAGATCATTTTCCAAATATTGAAATAAGAGGTTTCTTATTTAATTTTAGCCAGTGCATTTGGAGAAAAATTCAATCGTTTCCTGAAATTATGCATAATTACACTAATGACGGAGATTTTGCACTAGAAGTTAAGCAATTACTTGCATTATCATTTGTACCGCCAAATGAATTGATTAATTCGTTTACACAACTAATGAATTCAAGTTTTTTTGTATTAAATGAAGATCTTCTTACACCCCTTATTGATTATTATGAAGACACGTGGATTGGGCGACCTTCTCGTACCGGCGGAAGACGTGATCCACTATTTGAAATTAACCATTGGAATCAATATGCTGCAACATTGACCGATTTACCTAAAACCAACAATGCTGTTGAAGGATGGCATCGATCATTTTCCTCTAGCATCTATTGTACTAATCCTATAATTTGGAAGTTCATAGATGCAATTAAAAATGAACAACAATTAGTTCAAATACGAGTTCAGTAACTTATAAGAGAAGGAAATCCACCCCCTCGCTAGAGAATATATGTTGAGGTTGAAAAAAGGATAAAATTAATAGTATCTGAGTTTCGAATTAGAAATTTGCGGGAATATCTTATTGGTATTTCTCAAAACTTAGAAATGCAACATAAATCATTTCTAAGTTTTCATAACAATTAATAAGGTATTAACGAAATTTCATGCTTCGAATTTATACTAATAATTTGTTAGTCACTGTTTAACCTCAACAAATATCCCATGCTTGCTTAATTTTTATTTTAACTAATTGTTGTTCATTTTATAGGAAATGATCGTATTATTGGTTAAGTAAATCTGTCAATGTTGCAGTTTATTAATTAAACAAAGGTCAAAAATAATTAATAAGGAGTCTAAGAAAAACTTCAGCAACAAGCAGGTAATAGTTGTTCAAACGAATTGATCAATTCAATGTTAATCCAATGACGTCATTTATCTTCAATCTCCAAATATTGAATTTTTCTCCAAATGCACTTTCTGAAATGAAATAAGCAACTCCAAGTAAATCTGGTTTTAAATCAATCATTAAAAGGATTTACAATATAATTATTATTAATTAAATCATTATAGAGACCTGTTCATTAAATACCCGATTATATGTTTTCACATTTTATTAGTAAGTACGAAAAATACAATTTTAATTACTGTATGCATTTTCAGCGCATGTGAGTAATTGAGTAAATGAATTTATAGCCGTTTACAATATATTTTCAAATTTCGTAGATGGAAAAGATTAAAATTCTATTATTTTCGGTAGGTCCACTATCAAATAAAAAGAACTGGTCATTTATAAGGGTTGCGTGGCAAATATCGCATATATTGAATGGAGGAATCCTCCAATGGCTTGCGATGATTTATTTGCAGTTGCACTCATCTGAACATGTTTAATTGCGTTTCCTGAGCTTCCATTACTGTTATGTTAAGCATAGCCATTTTAAACCCTGTTTCTACTGATTGATGCTTATGGTGTGATGTTAATGTTATACATTGTTTTCAACGGTCCTTACACGTATCCAACAAATGGTTTACCTTATCCTTTTCAAATAAAAAAACTTCGAACTTGTCTGTTTATCTGTGTAGTGTCTGTTTATCTGTCTGTCTGATTATCTGTCTGTCTAGTGTCTGTTTTTCTGTCTTCCTATATTCCCTACACTATTTTTTTTATTTAGTTTTTATTAATTTTTTTATATGAATTCAACTCTCTTCCTTCAGAGCAATGCCAGTATACTTCCATTCGTCCACTGTCCAATAATATTGTGCAATTCATGTACAATAATAAAACGTATGAATTAATTATTCAAATGCACCATATACATATTAATAATAATAATTATAGTTTGGCACATGATACATATTAGCTGCGTTTTTTCATAATTTAAATTTGAGCCGGAACAAAAACAAATTTGAGCTAGATAGATTTATCGACCTAAATTTTTTTTTGTTTTGCTTACAAAATTTGTTCCGGCTCAAATTTTAATTATGAAAAAAACACATCTATTATAATGTTTAAATATTATAATGATAATTATATGAAAATAACATATATTATTAATAATAATAAATATACTTTTATTTTGACACACAAAAGAATAGGTTTCCACAATAAAATTTATTTTTAGAAAAAAATCGATTTTTACTCTCTTTTGGGGTTTATGAACCACTCCAAATAGTACCATTCGACTTCTAAAGAGGCCCGCTATCGATTTCCGCAATAAGCTAATTCTGGTTGACCCTTAAAATTCGGTTTTTGACCCCTTTTTGGGAGTTTATGGACAACTGAATTTTCGCAATAAAAAACATGTTTGTCAAAAATCGTTTTTTTACCACCTTTTGGTGTTCATGGGCTACTACAAATGGTACAATTAGACTTCTACAGAATTCCGCTAAAAATTTTCGCAATAAAAAAAATTTGGTCAAAAAACAATTTTTGATCCCCTTTGGGGGTTAATGCATCATTCCAAATGGTACCATTCGACTTCTAAAGCAGCCCGCTATCGATTTCCGTAATACAATAATTAAGTTCAAAAAACGGTTTTTGACCCCCTTTTGGGTTCATGCACCACTTCAAATGGTACCATTAGACTCCATTCGGCCAATATACCATTCGGTCAAATGTCCATTCGGTCAAACGGCCATTCGGTCAAATGGCTTTCGGCCAAACGTTCATTCGGTCAAATGTCCATTCGGTCAAACGGCCATTCGGTCAAATGGCTTTCGGTCAAACGTCCATTCGGTCAAATGGCTTTCGGTCAAACGTCCATTCGGTCAAATGGCTTTCGGTCAAATGTCCATTCGGATAAATGGCTTTCGGTCAATCGTCCTTTCGGGCAAATGTCCATTCGGGCAATTGATTTTCGGTCAAACGTCCATTCGGCCAATATACCATTCGGTCAAACGTCCATTCGGTCAAATATCCATTCGACCCAACGGCTTTCGAGCAAACAGCTTCGAGCAAATGGCTTTCGAGCAAATGGCTTTCGGTGAACTGTCTAGGTACGCTCCACACGGACCTTGATATACCAAGCTAGGCACTGGACTGGTACATTTGTAATTCCCAGATTTCAAACACGTTTTGTTAGTTTATGTTGGACACACGCCTGGCAAAATTTTCATTCTCGGACTCCACACAGGCCTCGGTATTCCAATATTGAAACAAGAATGACACAATATTGAGCCACATATAAAAATTGTCAAATTATCCAAACCGCATATGCTGAAGGAAATTCAAAATTCCGTCTCGACAACTTTTCGTCCCATGCCTAGTAATGCATGTGTAACGACTTTAACTTGAGTTAATTAAAGTTTACTATGGGGACATTTTTGTGTTGTTTCCATGTTAAAGAACACTTATCTGATGAAAACAAAAATGTTTGATGACGATTTTTTAAACGTCAAAAAATATATTCTTTGAAATTGTCTGAACAATAAGTCTGTAAAATAACTTAAGTATTACTGTTAAATTGGTTGTTAACCTCTTACATATTTATTTATATACAAACTCAACTCTCAAGTGTAATGATATGAATAATGAATGCAATGCCCATGACAAATTATGCCCAATAGCCTGAATCTTCAGGCGTTTCACAAGGATTGTCGCAAGTCTGGGGCATAGGTCTTGTTTCATGTCTGAGGCAAAAGTCTTGGTACATGCATGGGACACAAGCTTTGGTACAATCCGAAATAGTCTTGTAACATAGTTATCATTCCAGCCTTGACACATTCTTGGAACGAGCGTGAATAACAGCGTTGCACAGGCCTGAGTAGCATTGGCACATGCCTGTGTCAGCCTGTGTTTATATTTTAAATATTAAGTGATAATGAATTCCAGAGTTCAATTGCAAATTGTAGATAGTTAAATTTTGGCAAAATAAAATTGAGGCTTCTATTTGAAACGCAAAGACGTAACTTATCAGAAAAATATAATGGAGTTTTGGAATATAACAACTTTTGCAGAAATATGCAGTTTCTTATATCCAGATAGTTTGTAATGCAACAAACTAAAATGCCCTTACTTACATCTTCGACATGTGAAAAACGTCTCAAGGGAAAAACATTATTAAAATCTCCCCATAGGAGTCAAGGAGTACTAGCATTTAAAAAGGTTTGGTTGTATAGGACGTGCCATTCCATTTTGTCCCATCTATCCGAATCATCATTCCCATGGGTGGTGCACTCATACAAAACACAAATTTCGATTTTTCCGATTTTCCGGTTTTTCCATGGGAGTTTTCCGAATTCCCAGTATTGAGACGAATAAAAAAAAAGAATCATCCAAATCAGTCATCCGTTCTCATGTTTTTGCAAGACTATTGCATGGCAATAAATTTTTATATACATAGATAGATATGTATATAAATTTCATTATGTTTTTACGTAAAAATAAAAAAAAATATTTATATTTTTATTGCGTTTTTTGGCTTCTTTGTGGAACCGGAACTGAAACTGGAATCGTTATTTTATTTTTATAGAACCGGAACTGAAACCGAAACCGAAATAAAAAATTAGTTGAGAACCGGAACTGGTACCGGAACCATTTTTTTTATTTTTGTATAGAATCGGAACTGGAACCGCAGATAATAGAATTTCGGTTCTTAGCCCTGTATTAAATACATTATAAAATGCTTCAAGAATGAAAAATGGCCTAATTTGAAAAAAAAAGTTCTTATAATTTTAGAATTTTCACAAAGTTGCTGTCTTAAAAAGTATATATTTCTTAATACATTAATGAGATCTTAAGCTACCAATATATTCGAAATTTTTGTTTATAAATTAATGAATAATTCAGTTTATGGTAAAACTATGGAAAATGTAGAAAACAGAAGAAATGTAAACATTTGATGTCATTGGGAGAATAATGAAAAAGTTAAAGAAGCAAGATCGATAATAACAAATCCAGCATTCCACAGCAAAACTAATATTGATGAGAATATGATAGTCATAGAATCAAAAGTTTTTAAAGTTAAGTTAAATAAACCCATTTTATTTTGTGTATTAGATTTATCTAAATGGAAGATGTATGACTTCTATTATAATTACTGAAAAAATAAATTTAAAACTCATGTAAGATTAGCTGATACGGGCACAGATTATCTTGTAGTTGAGATTAAAACAAATGATTTCTATAAACCATTTATGAAGATGTTGGAAAAACTGATCCATCAAATTATATTTTGGACACTTCTAGTTTTGAGTATCCTAATATATATGGTTATCATCAAAATAATTGTAAAGTAAAGCTGGTTCTGGCTCAAAGAGGCTCCATGGAGCCATAAGGCGCCATGAGGATCATTTTTTAACAGAGGTGTTGTTAGTGTATTTCAATAGGGATCATTTTTTAACAGAGGTGTTGTTAGTGTATTTGAGTTGGGATCATATTTTATCAAAAGAGTTCTTATTATTTTCATACCGAGTATTTTTAACATGTGTGGATCATATTTTATCAAAAGCGTTTTTAATTGTTTTTATAGGGAGTATTTTTTAACATGGGACAGTAGTACGTTTGCGCCGGATCTGACTCAAAATGGTGAGAGAGCTCGGCCTAAGTTCTTATAGGACTGTAGTGCCAAATTATTATTAAAGTTGTTAGTGTAATTTCAGGTGTATTATATACACTATAATGGCATGAAACCATTGGGATGATATTTAACATGTAGTTTTGATTTTTTATTATAATTATATTTTTAAATTTCATTCTTAGTTTATATATAATTCATAATTTATATATGAGTCATTCCACATCAAATCAACCAGAAAAATTCAAATTATGGCAGCACCATCTCAGAATTTAATGAATTTGGAAGTCACCACACAACATAAAATTAATAAATTGTCCAAATTTCAGTTTCCCAGATGGTGTAGTTTCAGAGATTTGGTGGCATAAAATAAGAAAAAAACTGTATAAAAATCACAAAGGTGGTGCTAATCAATTAAACGTAACTTAAGCTGTAGTCAACCAAAATAAAATACAAAGGTCTGATTTTAAAGATAATAAAATTGCCAAAAAGATGTCTTACAATTTCTATACTACGTTGATTTAATAGTGGTCAGTTTTAAACAAAGTATATTTCAAAACGACACCCGGTGAACAAAATGATGAAATTTTTGAACAAAACGCACTTTTTTTATTTTTAAATTTTCAATTTTTTTACTGTTGCATACATAAAAGACCCACTAAGAATAATCTGCAACCATTTTTCTTATAGCATTAACAGATTAAGAGATATGAGCCCTCAAAGTTAGAAAAAAAAATTGCATTCCTTACAAAAATATATGGAAATACATATTGGAACATAACTTAAATATCCTTGCATATCCTCCCAAATCCTTAAAATTTTATTTAGGCTTTTACAAAATACACATTCTGAAAAAAAAAGTAGCTTCCGGTTTGCTCCGGTTTACAAGAAAATTGTTGTGAAATACTACCATTTTCGTTAGAAATTTACTTATTTGATTTAAAGCGTTTAATGTAATAATTGTATATCAATTAAACCTGCAGATATCCTTCACACTCGCTAACTTTTTTCTAATCACAATTAATGTGGTGAAAAATAAAAAAAATTCATAGCGATATCTTTCCCGGATTAGGAGAAATTACGTGTCAAAAATAAACTTTTCATACATTTGTGCCTTTTTTGTAAATTTATTCCAAGGACTGCAAGCGATATCCTTCGTTCGCACTAACTTTTTTCTAATCATAATCAATGTGGTAAAAAAAAAAATATATGATTCCGATATCGTTCCTGGATTAGGAGAATTAAATGGCAAAAATTACCATTTTTTATACATTTGTTCCTCTTTTTGTAAATTTATACCAAGGACTGCAAGCGATATCCTTCATTCTCACTAACTTTTTTCTAATCACAATAAATGTGGTAAAAAATGAAAAATATATCATCCCGATATCTTTCCCGGATTAGAAGAAATTACATGGCAAAAAAAAAACAATTTTTTTCTAATTTTTTGGAAATTTATATCAAGGGCTGCAAACGATATCCTTCGTTCGCACTAACTTTTTTTTTATTACAATCAATGTGGTAAAAAATATTACCCTGATATCGTTCCCGGATTAGGAGAAATTACATGGCAAAAATTACCATTTTATTTCCTAATTTCTTACATGTGTACCTTTTTTGTAAAGTTATTTTAAGGACTGCAAACGATATCCTTCATTAACACAAACTTATTTGAGATCACTATCAATGTGGTCAAAAATAAAAAATAAATAATACCGATATCGGCTCCAGATTTTAAAAAATCACATGTCAAAAATTTCCACAAAATTCTCGAAGTTAAATTATATTTTTTTTTACATAACTTTTGTAAATCAATAGAAGACATTTTGTAAAGTATTACTATAACCTGATATATCTTTATTAAGTAAAAAAAAAAACAACGAAATCTACCGATTTGTTTTGAAGTTATATAATTTTGTTCAAAAAAAGTGCTTTTTTGTTCACCGTCAAATTTCTGAAACCACACCATTTGGGAAGCTGAAAATTCTCCAATATCTTCATTATACCCTACACCTATGAGGTACAGGGTATATTAACTTTGTGCATATATTGTAACGCCCCTTAGGAGGCGTGTCCGGTATGGAAAAGTATATATATTCTTGATCAGCATCACTACCCGAGTCCGTTTAGCCATGTCCGTCTGTCTGTCTGTCTGTCTGTCTGTCTGTCTGTCTGTCTGTCTGTCTGTCTGTCTGTCTGTCCGTCTTGCTGTCTTGCTGTCTTGCTGTCTTGCTGTCCGAATACAGAATAACTTGAGAAATACTGATCAGAATGCGATGAAATTTCGTCTCAATATATTTTAGCCAAAAGTAGGAACTGAGTTTGAAAATGAGCAAAATCGGTCAACGGACACGCCCACCTCCCATACAAGTCACTTTTATATAACTCTTTCGAAACTAATATTTCGAAAAGTATTCAAGGTATAGTTATAAAATTTAAAATGTATTGTTAGAATTTACCTAAAAATATGTGGTCCAAAAATGGGCGTGATCCGCCCACTTTTTTTTTTCATTATATCCCGGGTTTTCATAGTAAAAATTTGATCCGTAAATTATTAAAATCAAATCTATGAAAAATTAGCCTTTCAAAATTTTAAATATAGGCGTGGTCCGCCCAATTATATTTTTCAATTTTTTATTAGTTGTTTATACTTTTATATAAATTTTTTAATTTATGGGGATATAAGACGTAAATTTCTGATATATGAATAATATTCTGAGGTTCAGCTTAATTAAAAATTTAAAATTAAGGTATACAATTAAATATTCCTCATTAATATCTCCACCAAAGGTGTAGGGTATTCCATAGTCGGGCCCGACCGACTATAAAAATCCGCCCCATGTGACCGAACTTACCCATGTGACCTAACTTTCCCAACTCGTTTTATATTGTTTCACTATACATCCAAATTTCATCAAATTCTGAGATGGTGCTGCCAATCACTTAGTTGATTTGATATGGAATGACCTATATATATATAATTTATAATTATTTTCATTTTTTGTTTTGCTTTATTTTATATTTATTTTTTAGTTTTCTCACTTTTATTTTTAATTTTTTTGTTTTTCTTAATAATTTATTTTTGTTTGTCTTCGTTTGTCCTCTGTCTGAGAAAATCCTCCACTTATTACTACAACATTACTATCATTTGTTATTAGGCTAATAAACAAATTGTTTTCTGAATTACAACCTGAGGATTATACCATTACGAACATTCCATTGACTGATACAGTTTTAAACGTTTGAATAAAATATACTGAAAGTTTTGTTGGAACAAAACAGTTTGAGAGTAACATTGGTTGAACTACTAGGAAGAAAATAAGACTTAAACGAAAAATTTAAACACTAAAAAAAAAAAAAAAGTAAATTTTGACAACTAAACAAAACAAAAATTGTTATTTTAAAAAATCAATTAATTATTAAAAAAGTAAAAGTGAGAAAACTAAAAATAAATATAAAATAAAACAATACAAAAAAAAAAATTAAAATATATATATATAAAATATATAAATTACATATAAACCAGGGCTCGGGTAGAACCGGAACTGGAACCGGACCGGAACCGTTTCATTTTTATAGAACTGGAACCATTTTTTTAAATTTTTTATGGAACCGGAACGGGAACTGGAATCGTTATTTTATTTTTTATAGAACCGGAACTGGAACAGAGAACCAGAATCGGAACCGGAACTGGAACCATTACTAAATTAATTAGATTATAAATTAATATATCAAAATAATAATAATTAAATCAATTTGGACAATGAATTTGGAAAAAAAAAACAAATATTAATTAAGTTACACATGGGGACAATGGCATTTTAAAAATGTTAAGCTTTGCAAATTTTCTTTATACATATTGATTGTCATACAAAATATGTTTTGTATTTTTGACAAATATTTCATTCACTTATTTCCCAAAAGATGTATTTTATAATTAATATTGACATTTTACTAACGTTTAAGATCGTGTCCCCGCGAGGAAACTTAAATACGACTATGAAACCTCATTTTCAGTCCCTTCGTCTAAAATTGGTGTAACGTATTTAAACGTTTTTTTTTAGTTTCGCTCTTTGATTCGAACGTTTGTTCAATAATATTGTTTTGTCAACTATTTTTTTGATATACAACATTAGTTTTTTTTACCTTCGCGTATGATTTATATAAAACAACTCTCAAAACAAACGTACTCAACGTTTTGTTTGATACATGAATTAAAAATTGTAGTCACACGTTATTCAACCGATTTTGAAACAAATTGTAGCCGATATTGTTGATACCGGAATTAAATGATCAGAGGGGTTAATATAACAAATTATCATCCGTTCGAGCTTAATAGCTGCCTTTTGAATACATCTCCTAATATTCTACAAATTCTGTCACCCAAATTTCTTCGTTAAAGGTTACTAAGTTTTGTCTAATTTCTAAAGTGTCGCCTGTACATGATTTTAAGTCCGTCTTACACCATCCCTATACTCATTTTGGTGATGTTAAAGATAAAATATCAATATTTAATATATATTATTTTAAACATTTCAGATATGTCTAAATCTTTGAAACCACACCATCTGGAAAGATGATTTTTAGCTAATAACTTAAAATTGTGTTGCTTCACCATACATACATATTGGTGTTAAATATATACGGAATGTAGTTAAAATAAATGAAGATGTAGTAATGTATTTAAATATTTTGGACGTATTAAAAAAGAGAAAATGTAGTTATTTTCAATACAAATGTATTAAAAATTGTATATAAATGCAGTAAAATTATGTAGTTAATTGCATACAAAATAACTATATCAATAAAATACATATGTATTTATTTTAAAGACATTTTTCTTCCTTTTAATGCAGTTTTTTTCTGTTGTATATATACTAGCTGGACATGGGCACAGTTTCACCGGTGCGAAGTTTTTGTATATATTTTTTTGATTTGATTTATATATTAGTACAATAAGAAGTGATTATTTTACAGTTCAACAAAATTAAAATTCCGTAAGGTCAGTTTATAAAAAAGTAAAAATTAAAAAATTAAAAATTAAAAATAATGCAAAAATTGTACTAATAATTTAACATATTTAAACAGAAATTAGATGTGTTGTTACTTATAAAAAGTAGATTAAAGATGTTAATAGATTATTGTTCTGAAAAATGCATTAGTATATAATACATAAATCTACATGTTCTGTTTATATTTTAAATGTTAAGTGGTAATGAATTCCAGAGTTTCATTGCGTTAATGAAAAATAACCTTTGCGATTGTAGATAGTTAAATTTAAAATTAAATTGATGCTTCTATTTGAAACGCAAAGACGTAGCTTATCAGAAATATATGATGAAATTTTGGAATATAATAACTTTTGCAGAAATATGCAGTTTCTTATATCCAGATAGTATGTAATGTTGCAAGGTAAAATGTCCTTATCTACGACTTCGACAAGTGATAAAGTCTCAAGGGAAAAACATATCTTACTTACGTCTTACGTCACATTATTAAAATGTCCTCTTAGAAGGTCAGGAGTAATAGCATTTGTATGGAACATGCCACTCCCCTTTGTCCAATCTATCCATATTGGCTATGTAAACGAATCCTCATTATTAAAATACAATTCTTATTCGTGATGCACTTAATGCATTCTCATACCATACACAAATTTCGATTTTATCGATGTTCCGGTTTTTTCTTGGGAGTTTACCGAATTCCCAGTGTTGAGACTAATAAAAGAAAAAAGAATCATCCAAATCAGTCGATCCGTTCTCATGTTTTTGCAAGACTAATGCACGGCAATAAATTTTTATGTACATAGATAGTTATGTATATACATTTCATTATGTTTTTACGTAATAATGAAAAATATTTATTGTTCGTGGAACCGGAACTAGAACCATTACTGGGAACCGAAATGGAACTGGAATCGTTATTTTATTTTTTATATAACCGGAACCGGAACTGAAACCGAAATAAAAAATAATTTAAGAACCGGAACCGGTACCGGAACCATTTTTTTAATTTCTTATAGAACCGGAACTGGAACCGCAGAGAATAGAATGTCAGTTCCTAGCCCTGGGGGGTTACTATGTAACGCGATTCGAAAATCAATTCTATTCGAAAGCCAAAAGCGATTCGAAAGAAAAATCACACTATCTAACGCGTTCGCAAAGGTGTCAGTGTTGCTTACAAATTTTCCCACAAGTATTTGGTAAAAGAAAGCATCACTGCTACACTTAACTTCGAAAAAATGACAGGTGACAGACAAAAATGACAAAAAAAAAAATCAGCAGCACAATAATTTAAAACATTTTTTTAAAAATATGGATTCAGTTTTTTTGTGGTTCAACGAAAACGACGTCGTTGAAGAAAGGATTCAACGAAGAATCCTGAGGGATCAATCAATTGTTATGAGCCTTAGTGAAAAGAGATAAAATTACAAAATCAAATTGTGGTTATGCATCAGTATTACTAAATATGTTTTTTAGTTTTGTTAAAAATTTTCGTCTAAGCAAAAACGCTTTTATGTACGTGTTAAATAGCATCGAAGATGATTGAAAAACTCCGCAGAGGTCTACCGCTATTCCGGCTATTGTTAAACTATCTACGACATTGAAGTTTCTATCACAAGGTGGATATCAACACCAACTTGGACAAGACCGACACTTAAGTCTAGCACAGCAAACTGTGTCTTGTTGTGTGTTAGAGATTTGCGGTGCTATCGAAAAAATTCTATGCCCAAAGCATATAACATTTGAAATGTCCGATGATGAAAAAAAGGACGCAAAAAGGAGTTTTTATTTGAAGTCAGGCATTCCCGGAATAGTCAAAGTGGTGGATGGCACACATATTCAAGTAATCAGGCCCTCAAGAAACGAGCATTTATATTTTAATAGAAAATTAAAGCACAGTATAAATGCAATGGTGCTAAATATTTTCATTAATAAATATTTTTCCATTTTTCTATAATAAGTTATATTATAATTAAGATATGTGATCACAAAATGTTCGTTAGGGCTGCCAATGGGAGGATTGGAGGTGCGTCTCATCATTCTCACGTTTGGAATCTATCTCACGAAAGGCAATTCTTTAAAGACAAAAATGGAGATAACGGAACGTGGATTCTTGGTAAGAATATTTTAAATTTTGTCTGTTAACTCATCTTAACTTTTGTTTGGGCATAAGCAGAGTTTATACATTATTTCTATAATTTTTGTGCCTCGAAGTTGTAATGAAGTTAACATTTTAGTTGGGGCTAACACGTTTAACCTTAGGCTTTATAATATTCAAAAGCGAAATAAATGTTTCATTTCTTTTAGGCGATTCAGGATATCCTCTTGAACCGTGGATATTAACTCCATTTCGGAATGACAATTCAGCTGAATCCTATTTCAATGAGAAACTATCAAAAGTACGATCGATAATAGAACGAGTGTTTGGAATATTAAAAGGACGATTTCGATGTCTCCTCGCGGCAAGAGAAATTCACTATACTCCTGAGAAAACCGAGCAAATTTTGAATGTGTGTTGTGTTCTTCATAACATATGTCTGCTGCATAAGGTTAAACTACCGACTGAAATTGTAAGCGAAGCGGAAGAACCATCGGCTTATGTGCAGTCTGTTCGAGATACTAATTTGTCAAATATTGCCAAAAAATCCGTGACCAAATAAAAAATAATTTAATGAGATAAATTTCAATGTAATAAACATATTTTAATCAACAAACATAAAGAATGTATAAGAAAATAAGATTAGAATAATAAGGATAAGAAAATATGCACTCTTTTCAAAGAAAAACTTGATTAAAAATGTTTTTATTAATACCTTTCTGTTTCTAACTGTAAAATTTGCTTCTTTATTTCCAATTTGCTGTTTTTTAACTTAATCTTTTCGGTATTCATTTTCTTTTTGTATTCAAATTTTTCTTTGGAAAGCTTGTACTTCTTCTCCTTCAACTCGTAGTTTCTCTTTGTATACTTAGAAATAATTCTTAAATTTTCGTTGATGTCATTAAAAAACATCAGAGCATTTTCTTGGTATTTTATTTGATTTTCCACCTGTTTGTTGAGAAGACTCTCGTTACTGGAAGATGGAGTTCTTCGACGGGAGCGAAGTGGTGGTGTGTATATAGGGATTTCTTCAGCGGGCGTGCAGGCTCTAACGTGGAAGCTTTCTGAAGAATTTAGTTCGTCGACTATTTCTATCACCGTGCTAGAACTTTGTTCAGCTCCGAATCCCTTAGTTCCACTTATGCCACTGACAGCCTCCTCCATAGATAACAACTTGGCTACCTGTTCCTCCATTGGAGTTATTGAAATATATTTTGAAGGACCACCGCCAGTTCCAGAAATGCTTGCCTTGTTTCTTCTTAGTTTTGTCTTGAGATTTTTGTAGTCAGACCAAACCTAAGAATTCAAGTTTTTCATTATGTCGCAAAATGTGACCAATTTCCTACTTTCTTCCAGCCAACAACATCACGAGTAGGTGGACCTTCAGCATTCAAATTGTCTGACAACCGTTTCCACAAATGGTTGGAAGTACTTCTTCCAGTTGCGGTCTTCAATTGGCCCTTTGATAAATCTGGATGTGCCTGCATAAAGTCAACCAATATTTCAAATTGGCGTTGTTTCGTGTGCACATTTTTTAATGTGGACTCCCTTTAAAATTAAATAGTTAATTTATCTAAATTAATTCAAAAATAACTTACATTTTGTGTTTGCGCTCACAAATTAGTTGTCGAATGCAATTTCCGAAATTCGAACTTTATTGACATACGATTTCGGGTTGCTAAGTGTCGAAAAAGGCATTTTACGAAAAGGGAAAAAATTAAATGCGCAAGTAACAAATTCGAATACGAAAGTCGCATTAGCAAGTACCAATTATTAGAATGCGAGTAATATTACTTTCGAATCGCGTTACATAGTAACTCCCCTGCTTTTTATATATTTTGCGCCCTTCTGTAGAGGTGCAAAAATTTTGTAAATTAAGAACATTTGCAATTTTATGCTTTTTTGAAAATTTTGCGCCTTTTTCGATTATTTGCGCCCTTCTTTAGAGACGAAAAAAAAATTTGTAAATTAGGCGCAATTGCAAATTTTATGTTTTTTGAAAATTTACCGCTCTTTTAAAAATGCGCAAAATTCTGAATATTAGGCGCATTTTTTTCATTTTTCGTTTTTTTTTTAATTTGTTTGAAAATTTCAAAAATGCGCCTTTTTTGGAGGGCGAACGCCCCTCCTCGCACCCCCTGGATCCGCGCTTGTCCAGACACCTAAGGTTGAATGCGTGAAAAGTATTCCGGTGCCAAGAAATAAAAAAGAAGTGCAGCGTTTTTGGGATTAATTAATTATTACAGAAAATTTATAAGCAATATGGCAAAATTATCATTACCAATTAATAAATTACTTAAATATTCTTGGACAGACGATTGTCAAAATTCATTTATTAAACTAAAAGAATCAATAATTTCACCACCCATTCTCGCATATCCAGATTTTAGGGAGAGACCGAGAGTAGGGAGACACCGACCAATAGCATTTGTTGTAGAGCATTAAATGGAGCAGAAAAAAAATTACTCCACCATTGAAAGAGAATTTTTAGGTATAGTCTGGGCAACGAAAAAATTTAGAGCTTATCTTCTAGGCCGACATTTTCAAATTTATACAGATCATCAACCATTACGTAGCACAGCGATTCTCAAAGATCAGACATCACGTTTCAGGCATAAATTATCAGAATCTGATTTTGAAATATTTTACAAACCAGGTAAACAGAATTTGAATGCAGATGCACTAAGTAGAATTCCACGTCCAGAACCAGATATTACTGCGGTCTAAACGCGGTCTAAGACCACACAGAATTTATTGGATAACCAAATTTCAAAAAGAAAACAACGAGTGAGTACGCCTGTACTGGATGAAATAACAACAGACACAAATAACGAATTAAACTCAAGTCAATTATTAACTGACCCCGAAGAAATTAAAACTGTTATAAAATACTTTCATGACTCAGCATTAGGAGGTCACCAGGGCGCGGTGAAAATATTTTTAGAATCAGAAAACAATTTAAGTGGAAGAATTGTCGAAAATGTCAAGTAAATAAAAGTTCTAGGCTTACTAAAATGCCAATGGTTCTAACTGATACGCCAGTACGATAAAGTCTACATGGATCTTGTAGGTATTTTACCGGAAACTATATCTGGAAATTAATATATATTAACTTTTCAAGATGATTTTTCAAAATATATGTACTGCGTAGCTATCCCAGACGCAAAAGCAAGCACAATAGTAAACGCATTTTACGTCGAAATCATTACACGACATAACATACCATTGATAACCGACAATGGTTCGAATTTTGTTTCAAAATTATTTTCGGACACGTGTAAATTGTTAGGAATTAAAAAGTTACATATTACGCCATATCATCCACAGGCCAACGGCTCTTTGGAAAGAAGCCATCGACCATTAGCAGAGTATTTACGAAGTTTTGCGAAAGAGGATGGGTCAAACTGGGACCAGTGGTTAAATACAGCAATGCATGTTTTTTTTTTTTATAATGTGGGATAAAAAATAGAGCCACTGCACTCAGACAGGGTTATATCCATTGTGCAGTGACCCAGTTCCCTGGTTTTTAATGATACTTCTTAGATTCATTATTGAATCTAAGAAGGCTATTGTGTGATAGAGAGTGAAGCTGATCCTCTCTCATCACGTCTGTGCCAAAGATCTGCCTTCTAATTCTAGAAAATGCTGGACAGTCACAGAGATAGTGCTCTGTGGTGCCAGTTTCTTCGTAGCAGGCAGAACATAAGGCGCTTTCGGCCAGGCCGATTGCGTTCATGTGTTTTTCACATGCGTTGTGTCCCGTTAGAAGTCCCGTCAGTTTTCTGCACTCCTTTCTACTTAAGGAAAGTAGAAACGAGGCCGATCTTTTGTTTATCGTCGGTGTCATGAGCTTGGAGAATCTGCATTTCGTCTCATTCAGCCATCTGCTCTTGTGTGCGGAGGCGGCCCAAGAGCCGATGACGAATTTTCCCGTAGATGCAGGTAGTCCAAGCACAGGTTCTGGTCCAAATGGATTATCCTCAGATCCAGCACGTGCTAGTTCGTCAGATGTTTCATTGCCCGAAACTCCTTTATGGCCCGGCACCCAAATCAGTTTCAGTGTATTGTATTTACCAACACAATTGAGACGTGATCTGCATTGACGTACAATTTTGAATGTGATGACCTGGTTGTTCAAAGCCATAAGAGCAGCCTGACTATCGCTGCAAACTGATATAGCCCTGTTCTGTCATCTATTATCCGCAATGTAGTCCATAGCCATAAGTATAGCATAGACTTCGGCTTGAAATACCGAGGCATTGTCGCCTAAGGCGAAGTGAAGTCTGCGGTCATCCGGTTCCACAAACACTCCAGCACCAGATCCCTGATCGGTTCTGGAGCCGTCTGTGAAAATGCGGTGTGACCCTCTACCTGGCTCACAGTCAGGCGTTAGTCATTCTTGAATGTCAGGTTGGCAGACGTCAAAATTTCGTCTTGGTAATATTTCTGTTATCATTGCATCAGAGGGCATCTCCAGTAGACAGGTGTCTAATGGAGTGTCAAGTGCAATGTCAGAGATATTCCAGGGAACATTAAACCAGAAACCACCTCGTTTTAGTCTCCAGCAGCCTTTCATGGCTTCGCCTCTGATGAAGATGTCAAGTGGTGGTAGGTTTAAGATTGCATTCAGTGCTGGACCAGGTGTAGTGGGAAAGGCACCCGTAACACCCAGACACACGGTTCTCTGAATCTTGGCAAGACTAGTTGTCACGCATTTTCGCGACAGCTTGTGGCAGCAATGCATGTACACGATAATACAATGCATATGTCCAGCGGTGTTGTACGTTATCGTCCTTCTACTAGGACTTTAACTTCCTTTATCCTTTTTATACTTACTTAGTCCCTTTTTTATGTTTCTTTTTTCATCATTCTAAAATAACTAAGTCAGCATTTATTTGTGTGATCTGAGTGACCTATTTAACGTGAGCGTGTATACCTGTGCTATGTTAAGCGGTGTGCGCCAAGATAATTAAATGCTGTTTGTGTTTAACATGCATAATGCTTAACCCTAAAAGTATACCATAAAGAAAAATATACTGGTTATGTTATGTTGTGGATCATAAGCACGCTGTAAGTTCCACGAGATTATGATACACAACAGTGGATCATATGTAAGCTGTGAACTCTACGATTATGTTACACAACATACCTCCCCACTTATTGAAAGAAAAAAAATATTATTATTAAGAAGAATAATAGTTTTTTTTCTATTTTAATTATTTTTGAAGAGAAAATTATTATTAAAAAGAATAATAGTTTTTTCTTTTAACATTGTTTTTATGGTATAAATTACGTTAAGTTCTATTAGTTATGATCTTTACTTATATAATATTTAATGGATATTAGTAAACTCGAAGGTGGACAACGTAGAAGAGGGCGTCCAAATCTGCGTTGGAAAGACCAAGTTGAGGACAACCTGGCAACGCTTGGTATTTCTAACTGGCGTCAGCGCGCGCAAAGCAGATCCGACTGGCGCGGCTTCATCTCAGCGGCCAAAACCGATCCACGGTTGTAAGGGCCATTTAAGTAAGTAAGTAAGTAAATTAAGGGTTGTAATTTCCAGTTATATATAATAAAAACCTAGGCCCGATGTTTTCGTTGCTGACTGCTGCTGTTCTGCGGTAGTAGTTCGATGCGTTATTGTTGTTTCTGACGTATTGGCTTCTATTTCATGTGACTTCGTTCGTTGACTTGCTATAGGTGTTGTGGTGTTTGGTTTCTGCGTTGTTGATTTCCGCAATGACCCGATTTTTTCGAGTGGCGATTTCTTGCTGTGAAATGTATTTGACACCATTTCAAGGTTTTCCTTAGACGCTTCTACATCTATTGTTGCTATTGGTGATTTATTTGTAATTCATTCATCGGCTGTTATTGTTGCTTTATTTTTAATTGTGGAGTAGTAATGTGTGTATAATACATATGGTGCTATTATTATTATTATTAATATGCCGTAAGACATACCAGTTTTCGTTATTTAATTTTGACGATTAAGTAATTCTTTGCGTTCCTGGTTATCAGTTAATTGTAGTAATATTTCGTCGAAATCACGGTGCCCATCTCTAAATGCTAATCTTATTTTGCTGTGGTCTGCCACCAAGATCGGTAACGGTGTTGGTGTTATGTTTGAATACGGTAATGATGACCAATTGCCTTGTATGTGCTTCCTTTTTGTATGTTATATTCCTAATGCTTTCATGTGTATACTCGTAGGGCAGTATCATTTCTTTGTTGTGTAGATTGCAAGCTTCAGTTATGGACATCCAACCCAGGCCTGATAATGTCAACGTGACTATATTTGACCCACAAACTGCTTCAAAAGATGCTGGCGTATTGAATTTATACAACCATGTGTTTGGTGTCCATAGTTTAACTACTAGGCCTGAACTCCTTTTGATTGCAACATGTTCACAGGTATGTTCACAGGTATCTTTAATATCTGTTCTGTGTTGAATCAGCGCGACTTCGCATAGTGTGTTGCTAGTTGTTAGCATGGTTGCTGGACGTTTGCATAGTGTAATTTCTTTGTCCGTATGTTGGCTAACCAAAATGCATTTGCTGTGATCTTCATACGTTCGACCTATGTATTTGCTCCGGTTTTCTGCTTCTAATATGTAGTCATATGTTGTTTTAACCAATGAATCCCATTATTCATTAATATTTGTGGGTATTGGGTAAATTATATATAATGTGAACAACAAATCATCAGGCAGTGGTGTCTTGATGACTATTATTAGGCCGTCTGTGTCTGGGAAAACTCGTACTGTTGATGCGCGGTGCATTTCGAATGATTTTTGTATGAACCACTTCGCCTTTCCTCTTAACGTGAGACTAGTCAGCATTTCATCTAACTCGCTCTGGTCTATAATTGTCGGGTGTAATCGTCCCTTGTATAGATCATCTATGACTTCCATTTCCACAGCTGTTGTCCTTGAATTTCGATTAGGTTTGCATTAATTGTAGATTGAATTTCTAAGGTATCCATCATGAATAGTAAATGACTAACTTGTTGGTTTATTTTTTCATTTATGTATTTTTGTGTTCTTATTGTTATGTTTAACACATTTTGCAGATTTTCGACTTCCTTCAAGGAATTCAGTAAAGGTTTTGCTATCTTGTTATAATTTGATGAAATCACCGTAATTTGTCTTTTCATAATTTCGTATGTTTTATGTTCATTATCTTCAATATTATTGAGATGTTTATAGATAATCCAAAAGCCGAATACAATTGAGTGATCTCTGTTGTCGCTTAATTATTTCTTCATTTTTCTGTAGCGTGGCTATTATTGCCATGGTTTCCCGTGTTGCTGCTAAACACGATCTTTCTATGCTGGGTCCATATACATTGGTGCTCATTTGTTCGCGCATTGTATTTGCCGTAATTATGAATTTGTTTGTCAGCTTCAGGAAATCGTTCAGTTGTAGCGGTTTAAATTTATCTATTATAGCCCATTCATCATTGTAGAACAAATAATCAGTTGTCTTCTCAAAGAATAATCTTGTATCATTAATTGAAGTCTGTGTGATGTTGACTGCTTCCTTTGCTGCCAACATCAGGACCAGTGTGACAATTCTAATCATTATATAAGACGAAATTCCATTTTTTTACATATATAAATGGAATCCTTAATAATTTTATGTAGTTTTCTTATAAATATTTCTCATTTTACCCCTTAATACATATTGTTAAGGCGTTGGCCATAATTATACTTTAAATATTTATAGTAGTTAATATATGTGTTACAATGTACTATATGATTTAGTTTAGAAACATACATTTAGATATTGTTACGAAAATTCAGTCTACGGAAAACTGATCTACGAGTTCGTATCGCTGGATTATGTACAAAATAAAAACGCACTTATATTTGGTTTTAACTAGTATTATTTCAACTAGTATTAATTAACTTTATTAATTTAAGTAACAACTTAAAGAATAATCACTTATATCAACTGCTGAATTACTACAATTTATCTTTACAATGTTCACTCACGAGACGCACTAGTTCACTATTAAATCACAACTGAAGTACAGTGCCTCAGATGCGCGGCCTTATATACTGCAGGCATCAGTTCGACACTTTACGACAAGCTTCGACTTGTTTCGAGAACCTTCTACTCGTTTCGTGAATGACGCATGCTATTGGCATCTCATTCGCACTCATGTGTTTTAATGTGCTGATCTTCCATCTCTTTCTCGCACATTGCATAGTGCGCTGAGTGATCTTCCGTCTCTTTCTAACACATTGCTTAGTGCGCTGAATTGTCTTTCTAAATGTACCACTTTCATTTTTCGTCTAACGCCTGCAGTATTCTGAATCCGATACACGACATCGTTAATTCTTTTAATTATCTTGTATGGTCCTTCCCAGTGTGTTTGTAGCTTAGGGGATAAGCCTTTCTTCCTTTGTGGGTTATAGAGCAAAACAAGTTGTCCTTCTGTAAATCCCTCTGAATTTGTGCGCAAGTCGTATCTGGCCTTCATCTTATCGCTCGCAAATTGTGTACGCTGTCTTACAAACTGATGCACTTCGTTCATTTCTTCACTTTTTCTGAAAACATAATTGTGTACATGAATTCGAGCTGAAGGACTCTCACCAAACTTTAAAACCGCAGGTAATCTTAAGTCTGTTCCAAAAACAACTTTAAATGGTGAAGCTGCTGTGGTATCAAGAACCGCCGTTCGATAAGCCATTAGAAATAGTGGTATGTGTGCATCCCAATCTTTTTGATTTTTATCAACCACTTTTCTGAGATACTCTTCCAAAGTCCGATTGAATCTCTCCACCATGCCGTCTGATTGCGGGTGCAAAGGCGTTGTTCGTGTTTTGAGTATGTTGAGGACTTTACATACTTCCTTAAAAACTGCAGACTCAAAATTTCTTCCTTGGTCTGAATGCAATTCCAACGGTACTCCAAAACGGCTTACCCAGTTGATAACTAATGCATCCGCAACTGTTGTGGCTTCTTGATTCGGCATGGGATACACTTCAGGCCACTTGCTGAAGTAGTCAATGACGACAAGGACATACTTATCACTGATTGGAAACGGCCGGGCGACATCCATGGCAATACGCTCGAATGGTGCTCCCACGCTGTACTGATGCATCCTACCTCGACTTCTGACTGTTGATCCTTTTGCTGGTACACATAGCGGGCAACTGCGAATCCAATCGGCGACTGACTCTTGGCATCCAATCCAATAAAAACGTTTCTTTACCTTCTCGACCGTTTTATTAATGCCCAAATGACCACCACTATTCCGCTAATATCTCTTTTATTTTTGACTTGGGAACAACAATCAAACTTCGAGCGGATGTGCCATCTTCATTTTCCCATACACGATATAAGCAACCATCTTGCAGCTTTAAGGTCTGTCACTGTGCCCAGTAAGCTTAAGTTATAGCACTGTCGGCAGCTATATCTTCCCATGATGGTTTTCTTTGTTGTTCCTTGAACATCATGATTTTTGTGAGGTCGGGATCATTCTTTTGATCAATTTGAATTTGTTCCGGAGTCCATTTTTCATCGGACAAAACATTTAGCAAACGAATATCAATTATGTTTTCTTTTCCTTCCGCTCTTGAACAATGTCTGCATTCAAGTTTACAAGGACGCCGTGACAGAGCATCTGCATTTCCATGATTTCCTCCTTTACGATGTTCGATTGAGAAATCGTAGCTCTGTAATCGTTCTATCCAACGCGCAATTTGGCCTTCCGGATCTTTGAACTGAAGTAACCATCGTAGTGCTGCGTGATCGGTTCTCAAGTGAAACTGTTGTCCGTACAGATACTTATTAAAAATTTTCACACTTTCAACAATTATGTCATCAAGGTATACTAGTCATGTTTTCCAGTGTAAACCTTTTAATACGTGCTCCATTAACCGCTCGAATGTTGCTGGGGCATTGCATAGTCCAAACGGCATTACCAAAAATTGCCATAGTCCATCCCCAGTACTGAATGCGGTATTCTCTCGATCTTTCTTATCGATTTCTACTTGCCAGTAACCGCTTTGCAAGTCCAACGTTGAAAACCACTTAGCATTAGATAGTGTATCCAAGGTGTCATCGATTCTGGGCAGTGGATAACTATCTTTCTTGGTGACATCATTAAGTTTTCGGTAATCAACGCAGAACCGAGTACTACCGTCCTTCTTTTTCACCAATACTACTGGTGAACTCCATGGACTCTCAAATGGTTCCACCACGCCATTTGTGTGCATTTCTTCAACCAAATGTGATACTTCGTCTCTTTTAGCAATTGGTACCCTTCTTGGTGCTTGACGAATTGGGTTAGAATCACCAGTGTCTATTCGATGTTTTACAATGGCAGTTCTGCCATCCTTTTGGCCCTTTTCAGCAAATATACACCGATATTTGTCAATTAGCTCTTGCACTTGACTCTTTTCTTTGCCACCCAAATCTTTCGTCCACTCATTTATAAACCTGTGAGTAGATTGTTTGTTTATTTGCGATGTGCCGAATTCCCTTGATGGATTGGACTCACAATTTATAATCGCTGATGCCTCTTGACACTGGCCTAACACTGTTCCCTTTTTAATTAATTTGGACGAGTTTTCCATGTTGAGAACTCTTATTGGAACAACTTTGTCTTTTGTCGCTTCTACTAATGTTCTTCCGACAACAATATTACTTCTGCTCATTTGCTCATCATTCGCTTCTATAACCCACAACTTACTTATCCCACAATCTCCATTTAATTTCGCCCAAACAATTGCTTCTGAATTAGGTGGTATTTTTCTATTTTTATGAGCAATAACTTGTTGAACGCGCCTTTGGAGTCGATCGGCACAACTCATTTGCTGTCTCCTGAGTTAGAGCGATGGTAACCGTTTCCGTAAATGTTACCTTGGGCGCAATCACTGTTGCACGTTTTGTCTCCTGATCGCGTATGCCATCAACAAACGCTTCGATTTTGCACTTTTCTATGAAATCACTTGCTGAATCTGAATACGACAAATGCGCAAGCCTCTCGACGTCCGCTGCATACGCCTGCAATGTTTCACCATTCCTTTGCATTCGGCCCTTTAGTTCCATTCTGTAGATCTGCTTCATGTGATCACTTCCATATTTCCGTTGAAGTGCAGCCATAACCGCTGTGTAACTATTTCTATCGCTTTCTGGAACAGTCTGCAATACTTCGGCTGCTCCACCTTTCAGGGTCACAATAAGCGCTGCTACGCTATCTTCATTGTTCCATCGATTACTTACAGCCGTTGTCTCAAATTGGAGCTTGAAAATGTTGAACGCTGTAGTTCCATCGTAAATCGGCGATTTCAGCTTCGAACCACTAAGAACATGCTGTGTAGGTCCACTTAGCTGTAACGCACCGAAATCTTCTTGCATTTTCTGGAACTTTTTGTCGATGCCATTTTCCAATTTTTCAAATTTGCCTTCCATGTCATTTACATGTGCCTCAAGTTCGTTTACTTTGCCATAGAGTGTATTAGAAACTTCCAGAAGCTGCTTAGAATGTTCCTGCATCTGTTGCTCAATTTTAACATGATGTTGGTTTGAATTCTCTAGAAGTTTCTGTTCCATTCTGGTCGAATTTTCTTGAAATTGTTTTGAATTTTCTAGAAATTTTTGATCTAGTTCTGTTTTAAGTTGATTGGAATTTTCTTGAAGCTTCTGTTCCATTTTGTTGGAATTTTCTAGAAAATGTTTTGAATTTTCTAGAAATTGTCTGGAATTTTCTTGAGCCATTATCTGAAATTGTTGTTCCATAGCTCCGATCAACTGGCTCATATCAAAAACTTGGGTCTGTACTTTCTCCTCTGTGTCCAGATTTTTCGATGACGGTGCTGCAACTTCCACTTCAAAATTGTGCATCGTAAGATCAATGCCCTGCGCCTCTAATTCGTCCATTAGGCGCTTTTGCAGCTCTACTTTCGTACCAGCAGTTGGAAGATTACGAATCGACAGCTCCTTCTTTAGCTGGTCGACTTTAAGTTGTTCAAATTTAACCATTTTGTATCACAATCCCACTTCTGACACCAATGTTACGAAAATTCAGTCTACGGAAAACTGTTCTACGAGTTCGTATCGTAATAAAAACGCACTTATATTTGGTTTTAATTAGTATTATTTCAACTAGTATTAATTAACTTTATTAATTTAAGTAACAACTTAAAGAATAATCACTTATATCAACTGCTGAATTACTACAATTTATCTTTACAATGTTCACTCACGAGACTCACTAGTTCACTATTAAATCACAACTGAAGTACAGTGCCTCAGATGCGCGGCCTTATATACTGCAGGCATCAGTTCGACACGTTTCGACAAGCTTCGACTTGTTTCGAGAACCTTCTACTCGTTTCGTGAATGACGCATGCTATTGGCATCTCATTCGCACTCATGTGTTTTAATGTGCTGATCTTCCATCTCTTTCTCGCACATTGCATAGTGCGCTGAATGATCTTCCGTCTCTTTCTAACACATTGCTTAGTGCGCTGAATTGTCTTGCGTCTCATTTATTATTGTTGATTGCTTGCACAGTGGAGCAAATTACCTCTTTTCGTAACAATATATTTCTGTATTGTTGTAATACAAAATGTTGTATATACAATCCCAGTAGTACATGGTTAAATGCTAGTCATATTCAATAATACTTAGCTATTTACTCATGCACTAACTAAGAATTTTCTATGTATTAAGAAATAAGCGCGCGCGACTTCTTAGCATTACATTTATAGCATTACATTTATTCTTAGCATTACAAATACATTTATTTGCTATATTAAGTTGTTAAATATTTAATTTTGTACATCCCAATTGTATTTATTTATTTTCATTACCGTGTAATGATGAATTTAAAACGTTTGTTAGTTTACTATATTAATGCATATCTGTTAATGATAAAAAATATTTGGCAGTTTTGTCGCTGCACTACCGTATCTCGTTTCAGTTCCACGTTACGTTAGTGGCTTCTGCCTGTAAATTGCTGAAGTGCATTTAATCGGTTTGCATGATTATCTAATTTATTCTGTGTGGTCTTAAACCGCGTTGTGACTGCAATAATATCTGGTTCTGATTCTGTTTACCTGGTTTATAAAATATTTCAAAATCAGATTCTGATAATTTATGTCTGAAACGTGCTAACCTTGATGTCTGATCTTTGAGATTCGCTGTGCTACGTAATGGTTGATGATCTGTATAAATTTGAAAATGTCGGCCTAGAAGACAAGCTCTAAAATTTTTCGTTGCCCAGACTATAGCTAAAAATTCTCTTTCAATGGTGGAGTAATTTTTTTCTGCTCCATTTAATGCTCTACTAGCAAATGCTATTGGTCGGTCTCTCCCTACTTTGCCTTGCGATAGTACCGCGCCTATTGCTTCGTTACTTGCATCCGTTGTAAGTAAAAATCTGGATATGCGAGAATGGGTGGTGAAATTATTGATTCTTTTAATTTAATAAATGAACTTTGACAATCGTCTTTCCAAGTGATTTCTAAGTAATTTATTAATTGGTAATGATAATTTTGCCATATTGCTTATAAATTTTCTGTAATAATTAATTAATCCCAAAAAAAAAACGCTTGTACTTCTTTTTTATTTCATGGTACCGGAATATTTTTTACGCATTCAACCTTAGAGGGATCTGGCAGGGCACCTAGCTCCGAACATTTATGTCCTTAATAGACAACATCGCGACGCAAAAACTGACATTTTTCTGTATTTAGTTTTAGATTGTGTTCCCGGAATTTCTGCAATACTCTACTCAACCTAAGCTCATGTTCAGCTAAATTTTTTCCGTACACCACTATATCATCAAGATAAACAAAGCAATCTATACCCTGTAAACCTGTTAATATGTGGTTCATTATTCTTTGGAAGGTAGCTGGTGCACCTGTTAAGTCAAATGGCATTCTGTTAAATTCGAAATGACCCAGCCCTGTACTAAAAGCTGTTTTTTCCTTATCCCATTCTTCAACTAGTACCTGATGATAACCACTTGCCAAGTCTAAAGTTGAAAAATAGCGACTGTGACCTAATTGGTCTAATATTTCGTCGATTCGAGGAATCGGAAATACTTGTTTTATTGTCACGTCGTTCAATTTACGGAAATCTATTACTATCCTCCACTTTTTGTTACCGTCCTTGCCGCTCTTTTTAGGAACCAACAACATCGGTGAATTCCAGGGTGATATGCTTGGCGATATAATGCCGTCATCCAACATTTTATTAACCTGTCTGTTGATTTCATCTCTATGAGTGTGTGGCAATTTGTATTGCTTTTGGTTTATCGGTGGCTTGTTCCACTGTGTTGCTATTTCATGTTTAAGCGCTGGCGTGTATGTTAATTCATCGCCGTCTAAATGAAAAACATCATGATACGAAATAAACATATTTTGTAAAGATGTGATTTCGTCCTTATTTAAGGTCTCATCAATTTTCATTTCTTTTGAGGTGAATATGTGTTGTCAAAATTTCCACTAGCCCAAGGGGCTACATAAAATTTTGACAACCATAAAATATATAAAAGTTTTTAAAATTTGAAAACAAAACAATTTTATTCAGCACAACAATGGAAAATAATGTCTTTCTTCAAGAATTTATTCAGAAATTATAAATTTCATATTGTTTAACATGCTAATAAATATTTGGTCTAAATAGGGAGTTCAAGAACTGTTCGAGCTGCAACCGTACAAACTTCAGCTTCACCAGAAATGTGAAAACAAAGAAGTATATCGGACAATTACCCGCGCTATTCAACAAAGCTGCCGAAATATTGCGAACCCCCACGCACAATACAAGTTTTCACATTTCACAAGGGCTCGTGATGAGAGTGCACAGCTGCATCTCGAGCTTTTAAATTTCGTAGACCACACGAGTGCAGGTGCCAAAAATATCACATTGCCGTGTTCTGAGACACTGGTCTTAGTTGTAAAAATTTATTTCACGAGTGCTGGGGCTACATAAACAAATGTTAGGGGTTTTCAATGAAATGTGCCGGCTGGATTTTAAATGTTTGGTCCATACTGTCGTAAATCTTCAGTGCACTACCAAACTTGGACTTTGAATAAACTGTTAAGCACATTTGTATTGTCCATCGAGAGTTAGCGCATTAAAAAAAAGTTTTATTTTTTATGTTTTAGTCACGGGTGTTCGAATCGTGATCTTTCTCATAGTAGTTCTACGCACTAACCAACTGCATTGCATCTATGTCGCTACAATTGCGCATTTAAAACCATTCACATTATTTTAATCGATTATTATATCAAATTCAAGAATTTTCCAAATAATTTTCCAATGGTTGTCAAAATTTTGTTCTGTCAAAATTTCATTTCATTTGGCACAGCATAAATGAACATATTTTTTCAACAGACAAAAATTTTATTCAACTAATTTTCATCTAGTAAAAAGTTACCGATTGGCACAGCCCTTTATACTGATTAAAATTCGAAAATGTTGGTTTAAAAGTACTGTCTATTATAATATCTTTTTCCGTAGCATTTAAAACTGAAACATAAACTCTATTTTTGCTAACATTCGATATGCTTTCGCCCAAATATACTCCTGGAAAAATTTCTTGTTTATGTATTAACACTTTGTTTTTCAACGTAATGATACTATCTTTGCAGTTCTCGCTTGAATTTCAATTTGTTGATTGTAAAAAATATTATGTATTTCTGTCTGCGATTTCATTGGTAGTTTTATAATATGGTTTTTATGTTTATCAAAGAATGTTATTGTTTTGTCTATCGCATTTATTACAGATCGATTCCATAAATTGTCACGTCCGATTATACCATCAGCTGGTACGCCTTGTTTAAGTGACACTACTTGTAGCATTAAACTTAAGCGCCCTATCTTCCTATGTTGGACTTTGGTGGAACCCAATGTTCTAACACACCCACCACAAGCTCCTTTTAAATCCTTTTGTATATTTTCGTTAAAGTCTGGCAAATTTGTAATTGCATTTTCTTTTACTATACTGGCATCAGCTCCTGAGTCTACCAGTAAAATAAGTCTTCCATTTTTAGCTGCCTCGCAAGGTACTTCAATGAAAACGTCACTTACATTAGATAAATCCAAGCTATCTCCATGCCCACTGCATATTATGCGATCACCTTCTTCTTCCTTTAATTCATATTTTAATTCATTGGTCTCCTCTGTTCTATGAAAATTCAATGGAGTAGTAAATTTGACCACAGTCTCCTCCGACGTCTGATCTACAATTCCTAACTCTTTCGGCCCTATATTACTATTATTATTCGCACATCTCCAATTAGATTCGTGACCATAAGTTCCACATTCGTAGCAGAAAGGCGAATTTTTTCTAATAATACAATGATCCCTATTATGCCCCAATTTACTACAAAATGAACATGTTGGAACACCCCTTTTATAGTTGCTTTCATTATTTATTTGTTGCAATTTATTTTCCGATATAACGCTTGACTGTGTTTTTTCCATATAATTATATTCATCCTCTTCCGATCTTGGACTGCGCTGCATAACAGCCTGTACATTTAAATCTTCTTCCAACAATGCATCTAATGTTTCTGACTTACTACCCAACAATACAACCTTTATAGTTGGATCCTTCACCCCTACTTTAAAAGAGATCAACACTGAGCTCTGTAATTCTAATCTGAATACGTCATCCTCACTTATCTTTTTACTGTATTTTTTACTTGCAATTTCCAAAGCAATGAATTGCAACTCTTTTAATCGTCTTCCAAACATTCTCAAACTCTCGCTACAATTTTAATAAGCCTTTTTAATCTCTTCTAGTACTAATTCTAAAGAAATTCATTTAAGTACGTATTTTTTAACAACTCGTATAATTCTTCTATTTTTTGAAACTGTTATGTCCTTACTAATTTATAGGCATCTCCCTCCAAACGTAACCTAACGCATTTAATAAATTCCTCACTATCTGATTCCTTAATTTTAACCTTAGCTGTTTCACAACATTCAATAAATTTATATAATTCTGTTTTTAATAATGGAGATTCCGCCCCAGAAAAGTAAGGAACAACGTAATTAACGCGTTTCAATACATTTTCAGTACCCATTATTTGTGTTTCTTATTTTTCCATTTACTTAATCATGTAATTAACTATACCTTTCTTAAATAGATTATTAATTTTGTTTTTACTAGTTTCATATTAAATTAATTTTTAACCATTATTTAATTTATCTATTAAATTTTTTACTACCTTATTTATCATATTTATCATTTTTTTGTTTCATTATTTAAACTTTATATTCTATATTTCAAAATCATACCAACATATTATTTATGAATCCTAAATTAACTTATTTGTTCAATTTTTTTTTTTTTTTTATTTTCCAGTTTTGTTCTTTAATTAATTTCGCGACATTATAAAAACATTGCTGTATCAAAATTCTTATTTTATTCAATTTATTTAAATTTACAATTTTATTAATCATTATCATTAAATGTCTCAAACTATTTTATGATGTTTCACAATTACTTTAAAAATGTTCTTCAATATATCAATTAATCAATTTTATAAAACATTTAGTTTACTTATTTAATTCCTTGATTTATCAAATTTTATCATTTATGTAATTCATTTCACAATTTTATTTCACAGTTTTATTAAAAGTTTATTTTATTCTACAATTTTTTTCAAAATGTTCAATTGTTTTTTATTTTATTTTTTCAAATGTCAATTTTCATAATTCGATTATTTTTTGCTTATTAAAATTCTCAAATATTTATTTTGTTTTATATCACAAATTCACATTTTTTTTTTTTACCGCACATATTTTTTAACCACTATTTTTCACAATACTCACAAATACAAAAAGAAATATTTTCCATGATCCAAAATAGTTATTTCTTCCAATATTAATCTCCATCCAGTCCTTCTCGTCCCTTGGGAGTTGATGTATGGTCCAAAAACCGGCTGCGCCAAAATGTTGTACGTTATCGTCCTTCTACTAGGACTTTAACTTCCTTGATCCTTTTTATACTTACTAAGTCCCTTTTTTATGTGTTTATTATTTAATAAAACCCGAGTCTTTTTACTTTTAGACACTTTATTTCGTTTTTAAAGGTTTTTTACACTTATACTTATCACTAGGTTTTAGAACTGGATACTTCGGCTTATCGGAAACAATTGATTCTTAGTCTATACTTAACTTCTACATAACACCTCGTATTCTTATAATTTCACAATAAATTGAATAATTTCATCATGCTAAAATAACTTAGTCAGCGTATTTATAATTTCACAATAAATTGAGTACTTTCATCATTCTAAAATAACTAAGTCAGCATTTATTTGTGTGATCTGAGTGACCTATTTAACGTGGGCGTGCTATGTTAAGCGGTGTGCGCCAAGACAATTAAATGCTATTAAATTTTTTTTTGTAATATTTTTTTTTTATTGGTAGTTTTATTATTTTATTTTTTTATTGAGTTCATTTTTAATAGGGAAAAATCTGAAAGAAAGAACACATAATTTTTGATAAAATAATAAGACAAAAGCAATATATTAAAAAAAAAGATATATTTTATTTATAACATAAAAATTATGTGCTATGTTAAGCGGTGTGCGCCAAGACAATTAAATGCAATTACATTTTTTTGTAATATTTTTATTATTGGTAGTTTTATTATTTTATTTTTTTATTGATTTAATTTTTAGTAGGGAAAAATCTGAAAGAAAGAACACCTAATTTTTGATAAAATAATAAGACAAAAGCAAAATATTAAAAAAAAGATATATTTTATTCATTTATAACATAAAAACCAGTTGGGAAGGTTAGATCACATGGGAAATTTTAAAGTAGGTGTAATTATGATAGTTAGGATTATCAAAATTATAGTCGGTCTAAGCCGTCTATAAATACCCTACACATATGTGTGGTTACCATTCAAAGTGATATATAGGTCACCAGGGTATACGAATCCTGAAAATAACTACAAACATTCAATCGTTGAAGAATTTCCATTCATTTGATACCCATATTTACAAATGGGTAGGTGTACCGAATTTCGATTTTTTTTTTTGTGAACCACAAGTATTTTCGCCGGAAAACATTATTATCATGTATTTGAGCATGATGTCAATATATATATGACCAAAAAAGTTTACCTAAGCACGTATACATAAAAATTGATCTTTATATGTACATTTTATATGAGGTATTTGAACATAAGTGGTCGGATCATAGGTCACAATGGACCGATCTCGCCAAACAGCGCACAAACAGCGTAGGTATATTAGTAATCTAAGTTATAAGTTTCATTTATCTAGCTCTTCAATTTTAAAAGTAGTAGGGATTTCAACAGACAGACAGACAGACATCGCTAAATCGACTCAGGAGGTCATGCTGATCAAGAATATATATACTTTTCCATACCGGAGATGCTTCCTTCTGGGTGTTACAAACGGCGTACCAAACTGAATATACCCTTTCACTCTTAGTGTAGGGTATAAAAAAACCTTAATTATATACTTGTCAATTCGGTGCACATACCCATTTGTAAATATGGGTATTAAATGAATGGAAATTCTTCAGCGATCGCAAGTATGTAGTTATTTTCAAGATTCTTATAACATGGTGACCTACGTACCACTTTGAATGGTAACCGCACACATTATCACATATGTGTAGGGTATTTATAGTCGGCTTAGACCGACTATAATTTTCATAATTCTTATTAACTTCATCACACCAACTATCACAATATCCCTAATTTACAAATTCCCATGTGATCTTACCTTCCCAACTGGCTTTTTTTTTTGTTTTGCGTTGTCCGTCTGACACCGCAATCTGTTTGTTCATGTGGCTGTCTGTCGATATGTTCAAAGTAACTAAAAGCAATTATTGTTGGTAATTTATTGTATATTTAGAATGTTACTACCTATATGTATTTTTGTATATTAAATGACTTCTTTGAACACTTAATTTAATTGTATTATTTATTTTATTTGTAATAATTAATTTAATCATGTATATTATTCTGAAACCGTTTACTTACCTTATACACTGTCTCCTCTTCTGCGGTCTCTACTGTTGGTTATGTATATACCTATAAGCATTTACCCATAAGCATTCTATAGTGCATTTAGATAAAAATGGACTGAAATTAACTTGGTATTTATGTGAAATTGAATCCCAATTTACGTTTACGAACTAAAACCATACCAATATGCGTAGGTAAATTCGTTTTTTCTATTTTTATATCTTTAACATTCATACATACAAATACGGTTGCTTGTCTGACTGTGCTTTGTTGTTCTATTCGTGAAAACACACATGCAAACATTATATATCATGCCGTTTTTTGATACATAAGAAAAAAAAACATCTGCAATCCAGACAAATTGTACTTATTTACTTTTTTGATACCTATGAACAAAATGTCTTAATATCTAGAAGAAATTTGCTTAGTTACTTTCAATAGAAGGACATGCACACTAACAATCAGATGGCGACATCGCAGCACAAAGCATACGAGCGAATATTACAGACAAAGGAAGACCGATGAAAACAACAGCAGATACATGAACACGTGTTCCTTTTGTGAAGAATACAGCAGCAATTGTGCGTGTTCTTTTTGGTTCTTAATAGTCTATAAATTAACTTCTGAAAATCCAGTAGAATAAAGTTTGTTTACTCTTTTGACATCTATGTTATTTGCTTTTTAATATTCAGATGACAAATTCTTGAATTTTAGTAGTGTTTTATTGATATTAGTCAAATTCTACTATTTTTTTTTTCTAACCGAATTCTTCTCGAGTTTTAGAATTTTATTTCCCTCCGTGTAAAGTGCAAGATTGTCACTCGTTACATTCGTCTCTGAGACAAAAGTAAAAATACAAAAGTTTAATAACAACCCGTCAACGTGACAATCGGTCCCGCGACAATAAATACAAATAATTTAACATAAACAATTAAACACACAATCAACACAAACTCGGAATCAACACAAACTCACAACAACAATGAATTCAACACATCACTTCTACAAAATATCGACAGATCGAGGTATTAACTCGTCAAATATAACATTAAGTTATTTTAAGATTTAATAAATATTTTATTTTAGGGACTGGAGGCATTAACTCCCCAACTGTAGAGAATAGTGGCTGGAGGCATAAACTCCCCAAACGGTTTTACAGCGGATCGAAGCATTAACTCGCCAAACTAGTAGTAAGCTTGAATAAGTATTATAAAATATCGAATAAGATATTAAACCCACTGAAGGGACAATAAAGAAATTGCATGATAATAAACAAAACTAATTTTTTCATTTACCTATTTTTCTGTAAACGAACCCTGAAACAAACCGGCGAGTATACCTTAGCCCGAGAAACTTCGTTACAAGTAAGTTGTCCAAATCCAAAGATATTTTAAATACTTTAAAATAATTGATGAATAAGCCAAAATAACTAAAATAAAAAAAAATGTTTAATCATTTTTAAAGTACTTCAAACACGGGCTCGGGTGGAACCGGAACCGTTTCATTCTAAAGAACCGGAACTGGAACCGTTTTTTTAATTTTGTATCGAACCGGAACTGGAACTGAAATCGTTGTTTTATTTTTATAGAACCGGAACTGTAACCATTACTAAATTAATTAGATCAGTAATTAAAATATCAAAACATTAATAATTGAATCAACAATTATGGAAACAAAAAGAAATATTAATTAAGTTACACATGTGAACAATGGCATTTTAAACGAGTTGGGAAAGTTATGTCACATGGGTAAGTTCGGTCACATGGGACGGACTTTTATAGTCGGTCGTTCCCGACTATGGAATACCCTACACCTTTGGTATACCTTAATTTTAAAGTTCTTAATTATGCTGAACCGCATAACCCTCAGAATATTATTCACATATCAGAAATGTATGTCTTATATAATTAAAAAAATTGATATAAAAGTATAAAATAACTAATAAAAAATTTAGAAAAATAAAAGTGGGCGGACCACGCCTATATTTAAAATTTTTTAAGGCAAATATTTCATAGATTTGATTTTAAAAATTTACTGCTATAATTTTTTGAACCACATATTTTTAGGTGAATTCTAACAACACGTTTTAAATTTTATAATTATATCTTGAATACTTTTCAAGGTATTAGTTCCTAAATTGTTATATAAAAGTGATTTGTATGGGAGGTGGGCGTGTCTGTAGACCGATTTGGTTAACTTTCAAACTGAGTTCCTTAATAAAATTTGACGTGGACACACATATGGAATTAACCAATATATAAAGCTGAAATGGGAGTGTTCCGCCCATTTTTTTAATCAAAATTCTATAATGTTGTTTAATTGTGATACTCTAAAAGTTATTTGTTTTTGTTCATATTCGTAATTTTGAACGTCAATAAAGTTGCAAATAGAATATTTGTTATGTAATTTATGTAAAAAATTGAACGTAGTATTTGATTCTGGTAAACATATATTTTTTAATTTGATTTATAGTAATAATATTGTTACGAAAAGATGTAATTTGCCCCATAGTGCAAGCAATCAACAATAATTAATGAGACGCAAGACAATTCAGCGCACTAAGCAATGTGTTAGAAAGAGACGGAAGATCATTCAGCGCACTAAGCAATGTGCGAGAGAGAGATGGAAGATCAGCACATTAAAACATATGAGTGCGAATGAGATGGCATTAGCATGCGTCATTCACAAAACGAGTAGAATGTTCTCGAAACAAGTCGAAGCTTGTCGAAACGTGTCGAACTGATGACTGTAGTATATAAGTCCGCGCATCTGATGCACTGCACTTCAGTTGTAATAAGATAGTGAACTAGTGCGTCTCGTGAGTGAACGTTGTTAAGCTAAAATTGTATAAATTCAGCAGTTGATATAAGTGATTATTCTTTGAGTTGTTATTTAAATAAATAAAGTTAATTAATACTAGTTCAAATAATACTAGTTAAAAACAAATATTAGTGTGTTTTTATTTTGTACATCCAGCGATACGAACTAGTAAAACAGTTTTCCGTAGACTGAATTTTCGTAACATTGGTGTCAGAAGTGGGATTGTGATACAAAATGGTTAAATTTGATCAACTTAAAGTCGACCAGCTGAAGAGGAGCTGTCGAATCGTGATTTTCCAACTGTTGGCACGAAAGTAGAGCTACAGAGGCGTCTGATGGAAGAATTTGCGGCCCAAGATATAGATATCGCACTGCACGATTTCGAAGTAGAAGTTGCAGCACCGTCATCGACAAATTTTGATACTGAGGAAAAAGCGCATTCTCAAGTTTTTGATATGAGCCAGTTGATCAGAGCTATGCAGCAACAGTTTCAGATAATGGCTCAAGAAAATTCCAAACAATTTCTAGAAAATTCCAACAAAATTGAACAGAAACGTCAAGAAAATTCGAAACAGCAACTAGAAAGTTCTAATCAACCGAAAACTGAAATTAAGCAGCAGATGCAGGAGCATTCTAAGCAGCTTTTGGAAGTTTCTAAAACACTCCATAGCGAAGTGACGGAGCTTGAAACGCATGTAAATGACATGGAAGTGAACATTGATAAAAAAATGCAAAGATTAGATAACGGTATAGACAAAGAAATCCAGGAAATAAAAAAAGATATGCACGTGTTGCAGATAAATGGACCTACACAGCATGTTGTTAGTGGTAAAATCGCCGATGTACGATGGAACCACAGCGTTCAACATTTTCAAGCTGCAATTTGAGACCACGGCTGTAAATAATCGATGGAACAATGAAGACAGCGTAGCAGCGCTTATTGTGGCGTTAAAAGGAGGCAGAGCCGAAGTATTGCAGACAGTTCCAGAAAGTGATCGAAACAGTTATTTAACGGTCATGGGTGCACTGCAACGAAAATATGGCAGTGATCACATGAAGCAGATCTACAGAATGGAACTGAAGGGCCGAATGCATCGAAATGGTGAAACATTGCAGACGTATGCAGCTGACGTCGAGAGGCTTACGCATTTGTCGTATGCAGATTCAACGAGTGATTTTATAGAAAAGTGCAAGATCGATGCCTTCGTTGATGGCATACGTGATCCGGAAACAAAACGTGCCACAGTAACAATGCCGAAAGTGAATGCTACAACTGTGATACATATGGGCATATGGCACGTGATTGTCGTAAAAAACGCAAGCACTCAATAAATCTGCCGATGAACCCCGACATGAAGAAACCCAGGATCATGTCCAAAATAACATAATTTTTAATCAATCTTTAAACTAAAACGAGTCAGTTCTGCGGGGCACGAACCGTCTCCCATAACCGATTGCCCCAGAATCTCTATTTCACAAATTGCTCGAAAGCCAAATAGATTAACTGTCGAAGGACTCATTGATTATACAGCATATATGGTAATATTGGATACGGGAGCTTCACACTCAATAATAAGAAGTAATCTTGTTAGGTACGAAATAGAGCCGCTTTTCGGATGTTGTGCATTAGCGCATACATTTTTCTTTTCTTTATGGTTCTTCACTATTCATTCAGTTTTGGATGTTTCTGTACATATGTTGAGCGCATCATGTTTTTATATCATGTTGTACTCATGTTGTACAGCAACATGTTCATAGCATTGTCCCAACGCTTCACGTTGGCAACAATGATAATAATTTGGCAAGCGCTAAAGCTATGCTTAGACCACACCTCTTTCAGGTTAGCTTGCACAGTTAACAGAAGCTGGCAATAATTTTAGCCTCAAGTGGAAGTAGTGCATGTAATAATAGTGTTAACATAATAAAAATGTTTTTCTAAAAGTAAAAAGTGTACTGTAATAAATAAATACCTCAACTCTAAAATATATTTATTTAATTTAATAAATATAAGGAAATTCAACTCTAACATTACAACATTTGCCGCAGCCGGTACCAACCTCTCAAGGACCGAGAGATAGGAAGAAGGAAGGACGAGGAGGAAAGACCCTAAAATAAAATGGTAAGTGTTTGAAATTTTTTTTTTTTTTTTTTTTAAGATATAAAAATAGAATAGGATAGTTTTCATTTTTTTATGAGTAGTGTTTTAGAAGTTAAAAAAAAGAAGAGGGACTATTTTACAACAGAATATAGTTAAATATAAATTTATTTTTAAAATTTAAATGAATATTGTTAATATTCAATAGAATCAATTAACATTCAATGAACAATAAATAAATAAAATAACACTGAGATTCCGAACTACGGACCTTCCAGTGTATAACAATTGAAAAATAAAGATTTTAAAAACTTTCTTTTAATTTAAAAAAGAAAATTAACATTTCCAAATAAATAAATCGAAATAACATTGTGATTCCAAACTACGGACCCTCCAGTGTCTAACAAATAAAAACTAAATGATTTGATTAAATTATAAAGCGGGTGAACACAGCACTGATTGCTGTTATGATTTTAAAAATAACAAAAAATTTATAATAAAAAAACATTGTATGTTAAATTTTTTTTATTTGGAAAATAAAATTATTTTTATTTTTCCAATGTTATAGAAAACAGATTTAAAAAAATTTGAAAAAAAAAAATAGTATATAGTTATACTTCATGAATGCCAAAATTGATTTCGTAGTTGTTTGGGTAACATTTTTATTTCATTGAAATTTTCAATTACAACCTGATGAAATTATTTTTTTTTAATTAAAAGATAAAGATAACGTTTTAAATTGATTGAAAATATTTAATGGCAGATGCTAATGAATTAAATGCGTATATTTAAAAGCAATCTAGTGAATTGGACAGATTTGTTGAGAAATTATGGTCGCAATTTGTACCAACAATACTAAACAAAGATAGTACAGCATTATTAAAAGATAATATGTCTAGAATTCTGCATTTATCTACATTAGAGGAGGCAGATAAAATAGTAGAAGAGTTACTAAATTTCCAGAATTTAAAAATTAAATCTGTTTTAGCAGAAAATGTTGAATTAGAAAGATTAGTTGACGTGTTGAGAAAACGGTTAAACGATTATTGTTTAAAACGTACAGCAGAGTTAGAAGAAACAGGTAAAATAGAAGAGGAAAACATAAAATTAAGAAATTTATTGAAAGAAAAGAATATTTCTGAGGAATCAATAAATAATTCTGCCGGACGCCAGGCAAGGGAGGAGTACGCGACGTTGGAGGAAACGAACAACAAAATTCAGAAGTTGGACGCGCGTATTAGATATTTGAACGAGGAGGTTAAGACAGCGCACGAGACATCCTTATAGCACAAGGATACCATAGAAAGTAACGACATCACAACACAGGGCAACATGGGATTAGGCGAAGTCGCGAAATTCGTTAAAAATGCGGTGCCAGATTTTGCAGGTGCAGACTCATCATCGCTGAGGACGGATCTTCACCGTTTTATTGAAGGCTGTGAAGTGGTGAGGGCAGAACTGAAGCCTGAACAAATGAAGGAGTTTATTAAAGGCGTTAGGGTTCGTTTACAGGGAGATGCTTTTGACTTAGTAAGTTCAAAGGATTTTGACACAATAGATGATTTACACAATCTGTAAAGGAATACGTACTTGGAATGTAGGTCAGTAGATGCCATTCAATATGACATTAGAAAGGCATTTCAGTATCCGGGCGTTTGGTTAACCTGCAGTCGGCAGCATTAAGCACGATTAAATGTTAATATAATGATATGAAAGACGACGTGTTCGTTAATGAATTGAATAATTTAGTTTAAAGCTCATTTAAGTTAGGACTTCGGGATTACACTTTGCGAATGCTCATGTTGAGCAGTAAGCAAACAACACTGGAGAAATTGGTGGAAGAGGCATTGGACCATGCGACGATACAAAGGGAGTCAGCAGAGTTAACGGGAATAGACAAGTTTGGAGTCCATTTCAATGAGCCCTCATCGAACTTCATGCCAAATAATCGTAATGCATCAGGTGGCCAAGGCAATGAAAAAAAGGAGACGGAAGAGAAAACACAAAATGTAGGTATGAAGCAGCCTACACCTACATGTTCTTTTTGCAAGAAGACGGGACATCTGAGGAATGAATGTCATGCACGGAGAAACACTCCGTATTGCAGTGACTGTCGTACTTATGGACATGAACAGTGTGCAGATCGTTCGGGTCGGAATGTTTTTCCAGGACATACTGCTCCCCAAGGAAGTCAGCCACCCGTACCTCAGGTAAATTTTCAAGGTGGTATCCAGAACCAAGGCGGGGGTGCTCCAGGATTGAGATGCGATTGGTGCCATAGAGGGGGACACGTCGACGGGGATTGTCGTGTTAAACGCGATACACAAGTTTTTCAAGGAAATAATGGTAATGGGAATTTTGCAAACAGGCCTGCTAAATATTGCACTTGGTGCAGAAAGGACGGACATGTTATTATGAATTGTTATGCCAAACGCAAATATGATGCATGGTACAATAATGGCACTCCGCAGGGAAACTACCAGGGGCCCAGTCAGGCCACTAAACTGGGGAACCTTAGCAAATAGTGCAATGGACTTAATGATAAGAAACGGTTTCACACTAGATTTATTAAGAAAAATGTTTGTTATTGCTCATGAAAATAGAAAAATACCACCTTATTCAAAAGCAATTGTTTGGGCGATATTAAATGGAGATTGTGGAATAAGCAAGTTGTGGGTTATAGAAGCGAATGATGAGCAAATGAGCAGAAGTAATATTGTTGTCGGAAGAACATTAGTAAGCGACTAAAGACAAAGTTGTTCCAATAAGAGTTCTCAACATGGAAAACTCGTCCAAATTAATTAAAAAGGGAACAGTGATAGGCCAGTGTCAAGAGGCATCAGCGATTATAAATTGTGAGTCCAATCCATCAAGGGAATTCGGCACATCGCAAATAAACAAACAATCTACTCACAGGTTTATAAATGAGTGGACGAAGGATTTGGGTGGCAAAGAAAAGAGTCAAGTGCAAGAGCTAATTGACAAATATCGGTGTATATTTGCTGAAAAGGGCCAAAAGGATGGCAGAACTGCCATTGTAAAACATCGAATAGACACTGGTGATTCTAACCCAATTCGTCAAGCTGCGTTGATTACTGAAAACTTAATGATATCACCAAGAAAGATAGTTATCCACTGCCCAGAATCGATGACACCTTGGATACACTATCTAATGCTAAGTTGTTTTCAACGTTAGACTTGCAAAGCGGTTACTGGCAAGTAGATAAGAAAGATCGAGAGAAGGCCGCATTAAGTACTAGAAATGGACTATGGCAATTTTTGGTAATGTCGTTTGGACTATGCAATGCCCCAGCAACATTCGAGTGGTTAATGGAGCACGTATTAAAAGGTTTACACTGGAAAACATGACTAGTATACCTTGATGACATAATTGGTATGGGCAAGGATTTCAACGAACATCTAAGAAATCTAGAGGAAGTATTCCTTCGATTGAAAAATGCGGGTCTACAACTTAACCCAAAGAAATGCTCACTTTTCAAGAAAGAAGTCAAGTATCTGGGTCATCGAGTTACCACGGAAGGAGTGCGTACCGATGAAGATAAAATAGTTGCGGTAAAGGAGTGGCCCGGACCGTAAAACCTACATGACCTACGAAGTTTCTTGGGGCTATGTACATACTAAAGGCGATTTGTTCCAGGTTTTGCCAATGTTGCTAGCAGTCTTCACGAGTTGACAAGATAAAACCGCGCATTTCAATGGGGCGATGATCAAGAAAGGGAGTTTTTAAAATTAAAAGATCTTCTGTGCTCGGCACCAATTCTTGCGTATCCCATTCCAGGTCAAAAATTTATACTGGACACGGATGCAAGTGAATACGGATTTGGCGGAGTCCTCTCTCAAGTGATCAATGGCCAAGAAAAAGTGATCGCATACTACAGTAAAATCTTGTCCAAGCCCGAGCGAAATTACTGTGTCACCAGGAGGGAACTTCTTGCTGTAATCGAAAGTGCGAAAAATTTCCACAAATATCTATTCGGACAACAGTTTCACTTGAGAACCGATCACGCAGCACTGAGATGGTTACTTCAGTTCAAAGACCCAGAAGGCCAAATTGCGCGTTGGATAGAGCGATTACTGAGCTACGATTTCACCATCGAACATCGTAAAGGAGGTCATCATGGAAATGCAAATGCTCTGTCCCGACGACCGTGTAAACTTGAATGCAGACATTGTTTAAGAGCAGAAAGAAAATAAAACATAATTGACATTCGTCTGCGGAATGTTTTACCCGATGAAAAATGGACTCCGGAACAAATTTAAATCGATGAAAAGAGTGATCCCGATCTTACAAAAATCATGATGTTCAAGGAGCAGCATAGAAAGCCATCATGGGAAGAGATAGCTTCCGACAGCCCGATAACTAAGGCGTACTGGGCACAGTGGCAGAGCTTAAAGCTGCAAGATGATTGCTTAAATCGTGTATGGGAAAGTGAAGATGGCACATCCGCTCGAAGATTGATTCTTGTTCCCAAGTCAAAAACAAAAGAGATATTAGCGGAATACCATGGTGGATCTAGTGGACGACACTTGGGCATAAATAAAACGGTCGAAAAGGTAAAGAAACGTTTTTATTGGGTTGGATGCCAAGAGTCAGTCGCCCATTGGATCCGCAGTTGTCCGCAATGTGTACCAGCAAATGGGCCAACAGTCAGAAGTCGCGGCAAAATGCATCAGTACAACGTAGGAGCACCATTCGAACGTATTGCCACGGATGTCGCCGGGCCGTTTCCAATCAGTGATGCGGATAATAAGTATGTCCTTGTCGTTATTGATTACTTCAGCAAGTATCCTGAAATGTATCCCATGCCGAATCAAGATGCCACAACAGTTGCAGATGCAGATTAGTTAACAACTGGGTAAGCCGCTTTGGAGTACCATTGGAATTGCATTCAGATCAAGGAAGAAATTTTGAGTCTGCAGTATTTAAGGAAGTATGCAAAGTCCTCAAGTTACACAAAAGAAATGTGTCACACTGATGTCTGCAGTATATAAGGCCGCGCATCTTATGCACTGCTCTTCAGTTGTAATTTAATAGTGAATTAGTGCGTCTCGTGAGTGAACGTTGTGAAGCAAAAATTGTATAAATTCAGCAGTTGATATAAGTGATTATTCTTTAAGTTGTTATTTAAATCTATAAAGTTAATTAATACTAGTTGAAATAATACTAGTTAAAACCAAATATTAGTGTGTTTTTATTGTATTCACAATCCAGCGGTACGAACTCGTAGAACAGTTTTCCGTAGACTGAATTTTCGTAACAGTATAATTTTCGTAATCGTATATTATTAAAAACAGACATTTTTGAAGGTTTTTGATTTTAAAGGGGTAACACGTGACCTTGAGGTCAATTTTTTTCTTATTGTAATTTTTAGACCTACTTTCCACATAACGTGGCAATTTTTATACCCTACACTAAGAGTGAAAGGGTATATTCAGTTTGGTACGCCGTTTGTAACACCCAGAAGGAAGCATCTCTGGTATGGAAAAGTATATATATTCTTGATCAGAATGACCTCCTGAGTCGATTTAGCGATGTCCGTCTGTCCGTCTGTCTGTCCGTCTGTCTGTCTGTCTGTCTGTCTGTCTGTCTGTCTGTCTGTCTGTTGAAATCCCTACTACTTTTAAAATTGAAAAGCTAGATAAATGAAACTTATAACTTAGATTACTAATATACCTACGCTGTATGTGCGAAAAATTGGCGAGATCGGTCCATTGTGACCTATGATCCGACCACTTATGTTCAAATACCTCATATAAAATGTACATATAAAGATCAATTTTTATCTATACGTGCTTAGGAAAACTTTTTTGGTCAAATATATATTGATATCATGCTCAAATTCATGATAATAATGTTTTCCGGCGAAAAGACTTGTGGTTCACAAAAAAAAAATCGAAATTCGGTATACCTACCCATTTGTAAATATGGGTATCAAATGAAAGAAAAATCTTCAGGGATGGAAAGTTTGTAGTTATTTTCAGGATTCGTATACCATGGTGACCTATATATCACTTTGAATGGTAACCACACATATGTGTAGGGTATTTATAGTCGGCTTAGACCGACTATAATTTTGATAATTCTAACTATCATAATTACACCTACTTTAAAATTTCCCATGTGATCTAACCTTCCCAACTGGTTTTATTTTTGCTCTGCCCACTTTGTTATAATTCTAAAATTAGTATGACCTCAAACAGTTTTCAGCGCAAGCTCAACGTTTCGTTTGATACGTGAATTAAAATTGTAGTCACATGTATTCAACCGATTTTGAAACGAATTGAAGCCGATATCGTTGTCACCGGGAAAAAATGATCAGGGGGACGGCTGCCGCCGTGAAACTGTCTCTTAATATTCTAAAAATTCTGTCAACCTTCGTTAAAGTTCACTAAGTCTTGTCTAATTTCTAAAGTGTCGGGTGTCCATGATTATCCGTCCGTCTTATACCACTCTCACATACATCACCAAAAAATATTTGTCTGCCCTATACTCATTTTAGTGTAGTTTAAAATGTGCACATTTAATATATATTATTTTAAATATTTCAGATATGTCAAAATAGTAGATTTAAGATGTTAATAGATTATTGTTCTGAAAAATGTATTAGTATACAATGCCTAAAGCCACATGTTCCGTTTATATTTTTAATATTAAGTGGTAATGCATATTAAATGGTAATGAGTCTAATTGCGTTGATGAAAAATAGTCTGTCTTTGCGATTGTAGATAGTTAAATTTTGGCAAAATAAAATTGAGGCTTCTTTTTGAAACACTGTGACGTACCTTATCATAAAGGTATGATGGAGTTTTGGAATATAACAACTCATGCAGAAATATGCAGTTTCCCATATCCAGATAGTCTGCAATGCTACAACCTAAAATGCCCTTACTTACATTTTTGACATGTGAAAAACGTCTCAAGGCGAAAACATATCGCGTCAAATTATTAAAATCTACTCTTAGGAGGTCAGGAGTCATAGCATTTATAAAAGTTAGGTTATATGGGACGTGCCACGCCCCTTTGTCCCATCCATCCATAGTGGCTATATAAACGAAATGTCATTATTAAAATACAATTCTCATCGGTGGTGTACTTAAAGAATTCTCATGCAAAACGCAAAATTTCTATATTTCCCATTTTTGGGCTTTTCCTTGTGCGTTTTCCGAATTCTCAGTATTGAGACGAATAAAACAAAAATAATCATCCAAATCAGTCGGTCCGTTCTCATGTTTGGCGAGACTAACGCACGGCAATTAATTTTTATATACATAGATAGATATTTATTTAAATTATATTATGTTTTTACGTAAAAATAAAAAAATAGTTTTATTTTTTTGCGTTTTTGGCTTTTTTTTTGTGGAACCAGAACTGGAATCATTATTTTATTTTTTATAAAACCGGAACCGGAACTGAAACCGAAATAAAAAAAAATATTTTAGAACCGGAACCATTTTTTTATTTTTTTATGGAACCGGAACTGGAACCGCAGAGAATAGAATTTCGGTTCCTAGCCCTGCTTCAAAATTTAAAATTTGATTTTTCAACATTCTTAAATATGCACATTCGCCCCTCTTGCATAATAGTGACGATATATAAATTCGAAACGTACATCACTTTTTATTTCGTAATAATGATTATATTGTGAGACATAAAAATGATTTATTACGAAATAACTATAAACTTTAAGAAAAATACGTAGATTCTATACAAAAATAAAGTCAATTATGTCATCTTGAATTATCAGTTCTTAAACATTTTAAATAAGTAATTCCTTGAAAGCCGCACTTGACACAGTCGATAATCAGAAAACATATGTTGAAATTTTGTGTTCTCTTAAAACCGAAAAAAACCTGAACCAAAATCGAAAGCGATATTCGTTTAGGTTGATTTTTAAATTTTGGTAATGCACCTGATGAAGAAAAATCAAATTTTTAAAATACACATATTTTGATATTTAGGGGGTACCACGTGAACTATTTGTTGGCCTATTTTCTACATCTGGTGACTATTTTTTTTAAATGATATTAAATATATTAATTTTTAATTAATTTTAATTAATTTTAATTTATATTAATTTTAATTTAATTATTTAATTCAACCAATAAAAATATTTACTTAATTTTATTTTTACCTACATAATAAAATTAAATAAAAAGGGTTTAATTCCATATTTAAATGTATTACTTTTTTATTTTGTTTTTAAATCATTTTTCACCTTTGTAGTATTTGGATATTTTCTTTGATAATATTTTGTTCATGTACCAAGATTTCGGAAATTGAATTCCGGAACCCTGACTAAACACAGATCACATTAGATCAATGCTTATCAGCTAAGCTTGTGTTGTTGCTTGGCAGAACGGTCACTAACAGTTTTTTTGTAGAACGAGACGAAGCTGGTCGCATCTTGTCTTTAAATATATTATTAATATAATGTTACTGTCACAACGAACACGTGTAGCCTGTCAACGTCTCTGGACGCCTGTCACCAGCAGCGGCAGTCTACGCCAGGACTCAACCAGCGCAGTTCAGCGAACGGCGCTTTATGATTTTCACGTTGCGCAGAAGGGTAAAATTGTAAATTTTGGCGGTTATATTCTACCAGTACATTACGCGGATCAAAGCATCACAGCATCGCATCTACATACGCGGCGCCACGCGTCCATATTTGATGTGTCGCACATGCTGCAAACCTATGTGCGCGGCAAAGATGCTGTCGCGTGCATGGAATCAATTTGCACAGCGGACATTGCTGGTGCGTCCAACGGCAGCGGCTCTTTGACGGTTTTTACCAATGAACGCGGCTGCATTCTCGACGATCTGATTGTCACCAAGGTCGGGCCAAGCCTGGTTTATGTGGTCTCAAATGCAGCTATGAAAGCACAGGATATAGCCATAATGCAGGCGGCAGTGGTAAGCTGTATATATTTTTTTTTATACCCTACACCTATGCGGTACAGGGTACATTAACTTTGTGCCTATATTGTAACGCCCCTTAGGAGGCGTGCCCGATAAGGAAAAGTATATATATTGTTGATCCGAGTCCGTTTAGCCATGTCCCTCTGCCTGTCCGTCTTGCTGTCCTAATACAGAAAACTTGAGAAATACTCATCAGAATGCGATGAAATTTCGTCTTAATATATTTTAGCCAAAATTAGAAACTCAGTTTGAAAATGAGACAAATCGACCACCGAACACGCCCATATAAAAACCACCCTAATATATAAATATATATATATATATATATATATATATATAATTATATATATATATATATATATATATATATATATATATATATATATATATATATATATAACTTATACAGTATATATATATGACTTATGAAAAAATGTTTTTTTCCAAACTGTTTTCTGATAACTAACATTTAACCTATAGAGCACCATTTGTGCGGGTAGTAGCATAACTACTTCGAATTTTTGTTTTTTAGACCACCCTAATATACATGGTGTTTGGTTCAATAATTCAGGTGGTCATTCTATGACTCAAAAAAAATAAGAAAATGTAATTAAAAATATGTAGCCGCGGTAGATCAGTGGTTAGTGCGTTGGACTGCGAGCCGAAAGGTCCCCGGCAGTAAATGGCAAACCTACGAGAGTAAAACATTGCCTATGAAAAGCTCTCACCCGCCGTTCGGATTCGGCAATAAACTGTAGGTCCCACCACTTCGAGTACAAATATAACACGCACAGCTCAAAATGGTGAGAGAGCTCGGCCTAAGTTCTTATAGGACTGTAGTGCCAAACTATTATTATTATTATTATATATATATACAGGGTGTTTGGTTCATCGATGTCAATAATGCATGGGGTCATTCTATGACTCTAAAAAATAAAAAAATGTTAAATAAAAATTTTCTAATTTTAAAAATCATAATTTTAGTAAATAATTAAAAGTTAAGTACAAAAAAATCTAGAGATTTTTTTATATAATAATATATATGCAATAATAATATATATGAAAATGGTCGTTAAAAGTTCAAAAATGTCCTTTAACCCTTAAAAGCCTGACTTTTTTTTTTGAACTGAAATAAAATTATGTTTTAGAAGTCGTCATTCTGGACAACGTTTGTTGTACGACTTTGCTCATATGTGTTACTTTAACTAGATCAAAAATACCTCGTTGGTTTCTTGCGGAACCACTGGGTACAAGGACTTCAAAATTGTAAAAGTGCATTTTGTACTTAAGAATTTTTAAAGCAGAAGTCAAGAAATTTTATTATGAAAAATCTTGGAAAATTAAAACAAGTTTAAAAGAATGTATATTTGTGGTTTGTTTTGATGAAACAGTTTTTTTTATTGATTCACTCCGGCCATTGTTGATTTCATATTCACACCATTAATTTCCAAGCACTTATTCTGTTCGAAAATTAGGAATTGTGTTGTTTGTAAACATAAAAAAATCCGTTGATTCCTGGCGGAACATGTGGGCATTTAAGGGTCAAGCTCTTTGTGCAACATCATAGAATCATATTTTTTTGCTTTTAAAGGCTTGTTCTAAGTTTTAGAGGCCATAGTTTCAGAAAGTCGCCGCGGAGCGAAAAAAAAAATTAGTTCGAAATGGTTCATACAACTAAAATTTTATAAAATTTATGTTCGTCATGGTTCTGTCGTTCTGATTCCATATTAAAGGCAGTTTGTATGATTTTAATGATATTCGGCCGTTCGTATTCTGTCACACAAAAATCTAATTTACAAAAAAACGAGTTGGGAAAGTTAGGCCACATGATTAAGTTCGGTCACATGGGACGAACTTTTATAGTCGGTCGGGCTCGACTATGGAATACCCTACACTCTTGGTGGTTATATTACAGGTATAATTTTGTGGGATATGAAAAAACGGGATTTAAAGTAAGAACAAAATGTTGGCGGATTACGCCCATTTTTGGAACACACATTAAGTAAATTCTAACAATACGTTTTAAATTTTATATCTATATCTTAAATATTTTTTGAGTTATTGGTTCCCAAAAAGTTATATATAAGTGACTTGTATGGGTGGTGAGTGTGTCCGTTTACCGTTTTGGTTCATTTTCAAACTCAAAACCATTTTTTGCTAAAACATAATGAAACAAAATTTCATCGTATTCAGACAAGTAATTTTCAAGTTATTCTGTATTCGGTCAGACAGCAAGACAGACGAACATGACTAAACGGACTCGGGTAGTTATGTTGATCAAGAATATATATCTTACCATAGCGGACACGCCTCCTAAGGGGCGTAACAATATCTGCACAAACTTAATATACCCTGTTTTAAATCATAAATTTATTTTGGAATATTACCGGCCGAAAATAATGACTATGGTTATAATTTCGGATATGATCAACCGATCCGCACCAAAATTTGACAGGATATAAAGAATCAAAAAATGGAATAACATTTAAAATAGTCTTAATCGAATTAGTATGTTATGAAATGGGGTGGTATATTTTCATGCATTCAAATTCATAAAATAATAATTTATATTTTTTTTATATATGGCCCAAAACGCAAAAAACGAAACCACAGAAAAAATATTTTTTTTTCAAATTTCGCAGGTTTATTATTACGTGTAGTTTGTACACATCCCAAAGTAACGATTGACACTAATATCAACGCGAAATTATTTCTTTGCATCGTGAATTTAGCATAGTTTATTGGTTGCTTCCTGAAAAATAAAAATTAACAAACATTCAACGCTCGACAAACAATTGTGTTGTATTCAATTAATTGGTTTGTTTTTCGTGTTATCCACTTTTCGTAGATAGAGTTAAGAAAACTGAAAATAACTATATGAAATAATCTTATCAGCATTTTAAACGAAAAATAATTTGACCGCATTTTGTTAAAGTAACGTAGCAAACAAAAATTCTAAAAAGTTTTTTACCACAAAATCTAGCACGTCAATATAAGTAAAAGACGTAATTTTCTTCGAGTAATTTTAGTCTATTTTCTAAAGCTAATCAAAAATTAGCAGTGTAATTATTAGTGTCTGTGTACACAGCCCAAAAGGATTTGTAACGTAGCAAACATTTTTTTTTATCGATAATCAAATATTATAACAGTTTTGATTTTCAAACCTTTAACATTCGTTTGAAGTTTAGAAAACCTGAGCAAGGCTCAGAGAAGCAAGAATTACATCGACAAATAGAAAAGGTTGAAGAAATTTGAAGATTTCAAGAAACAAAGAGCATCTGCCAAGATGGAGCGGCGAAAGAAAAAGAAGTAGAGATAGTGAGAAAAGTATCCGGGATATTGCGTGGCTCCAATAAATTCAAGTGATTGATGGAGCCATCGTCACTATTAACACATAAAACCAAGGATACGATTTATAATTTGTACCGCATTCCACTTTGTAATTGATTATACCCTACAACTATGAGGCACAGGGTATAATAAGTTTGTGCAGATATTGTAACCTCCCTTAGAAGTCGTGCCCGGTATGGAAAAGTAAATATATTCTAGATCAGCATCACGACTCGAGTCCGTTTAGCTATGTTCGTCTTTCTGTCCGATAACTTGAGAAATACTGGTCAGAATGCGAAAAAATGATTCTGAGTACGGAAATGAGGAACCAATAACTCGAAAAATATTCAAGATATAGTTATAAAATTGAAAAATAATTGTTATAATTCACATAAAAATATATGTTACAAAAATGGGCGTTATACGCCCACATTTTGTAATATATGTGAGAGCGATCATCATAATTATTTACTTTCAAAGTTAATAAATATGATCCCCACCAAGGCGTAGGGTATTCAATAGTTGGGTCCTACCAACTTTAAGTCCTGCCCATGTGACTAAACTTTTCCCACTTGTTTTAAAAAAAAAATATTAAGTACATTTTAAGTGCATTCCAATTTTTTTGAACTTCGTGATGGTCCAGTCGTAAGACCACTGACTTCGTGTTATCTTTTGTTAAAATAAACAATTAAATTTGTTATGCTTAATTTTACATTTTATGCTAACGTAGATCGGACAGGAAGCATAATATATATTTCGTGTAACGTAGCACACACAGTATTTTTGCTAATATGGAACTAAAAAAAAAATCTACATAATTAAAATGTAATATGTTACTTATATTCTAGAGCTTAGAAATTGTGCATTCCATGTTGAAAATAGTCCATCAGAAGAGCAGACTTTTAAGACAATGTAAGGCCACTTTAAAACCTACTTCCAAAATGATGAAACGTAGCAAACAATTTTATAATTTCATAACTCCTAAATTTAAGTCTCATTCTATGAAATCGAGGTTTGAGCATAAAGGTCAGATCATAAAAATTTTTAAAATAGAGTTAATTGAAAACTTGAAAATAAAAACAAAATCGTTATTTAGGATTTTGTAGAAATTTGATAGAAGCAGGGATCGAAAGAACCGGATTCGGATTTTTGGAACCCGAACATGAATGGAACCGGAATCCATTCAACTTGTTTGGTTGGAACCGGAACTGCTATTTTAAAAACCTTGGAACCAGATCCAGAACCAAGAAGCCAAAATGGTTTAGTCCCTGGATAGAAGAATATATTTAGATATAGTACCTATTTTATTTTTCTTGTAGTATATTTTCTTGAACCCCTATAAACAAAACCCCCTCCCCCATCCTCGCTACGGGCCTGGCCGCAAGAAAATATTATCCATTGGATACACACTACATTTTTGTTTTAAATCTTATTCAAAAATTTCACCTTCTAAACGTTTTGTATTAAATATTATTTTTTATTATTTTTTTTTATATTCTGAATCAGTCTAATATACATATATAGAGTGGTAGTCATATAATAAGGGACAAACCGGTTTTTACCATTGTTTAGTATATTAAAACTAGTCTTGATAATTAAAAGAAAAACTGCGTTTAAGTTTTTCGGGGAAACTGTTTTTCAACAGTACAACATTTTTTTATGTGAATGAAAATGATTAAAAATTACGATTGCCATTTTTTTTTTTAAACATAACGTATAAGGATATTTTTATTTAATCTCACTTTTATGTAAAAAGAACGAATGTATTTATTTCAAAAAGTGAAAATCGATTAAGTGAAAAATATTGACATAACAATCAAATACAAATTTCATTGATTGTTATGTTAAAAGTAAAATATATATAACAAGTTATAAAACCAAAAGTACAATTTTAACACCCCCTCTCAATTATATAGTTCAAAGAATTTTTAATTGTTATAAAACTTGTAATTACTAATGGTTTTATAAATATGTCAGCGATTTACTGCTTGGTTTTAACTGCCGTGCGTTTGAAGTTTTTGGCGACGGAGGCGGCTCGTGATCGACCAGCGTATATCGAGGTGGTACATCATCAATTCTTTTCGCCTTTTCACTGCGACAAGATATGCCTTTGTCCTTTGTTTTCATTTAACTGAAGACCTGTTGCACTTGATTTTTCTTCTCTTCCGCCAGTGTCAAATGTTTGCCGCTGTTATAGGCTGGCGCTGCACTGTCTTGTTCCTTTTCAAATAGATTTCCCGCATTAAAAGTGTAGTCATCACTTTCGATTGGATTACCACGTTCGATTTCAAAAGATTTTCCTCTGTTTCCTTTTGCTCTTATTCCACCACATGAGGTATTTTTAGAAATGACTGACGCTGTAGTGCGTTCATCATCCTCACCAATAATTGTCTTCTGGCCATTCTTTGAGATGGTGTCTGATGTTAATGCTGTCTCATCTGTATCAACATGTGTCTCACTGACCGTTGCACTATTCTTGTACAGCAACGCCGAAACATGTTTCTTCTTTTCTTGTATTTTGTCCGACACTTTATACGTCATCGAGTCCATGGCGTTTCTGATAATGTTCGCTGCCTTCGTAAAAACATTGCTTATTGCATGTTCTGCATTAATCGCATAATTACACGTTCCTGCGTTTGGATCACCCGTAGAAAACCGCACAAGGCCTCGACTAACTGCACCGGCATTTTCATCTTTAAATCGGGACCCGCTTGTAAATACGACGCATGTTCCTTCTCGTCCAACAATGTAATAATATCGCCCAGTTGTGATTCTGGCTCATTATCACCTTCGCCCGTGTATATAATCTTCTGTTCGTCACGCATGCCCTTCTCAATGTGCACCTCGAGTACTTTACGTTCGCTCACGGTTTTGCTGCACTGGTTGCAAGCAGCATTCTCCGAAATCATCTCACAAATGCCTATACATTTGCGACATAACTGCTCGATCTGCTGCACGACGCCGGGACCAATGTGCTGAACGCGTGACTCGACACCATTGCTGCGACACTGCATACATTTCTCGATGTCGCGCTTCTTGCAGCCCCGTCCCTCGACGGTATCAGGTTTTTGAATCCCCACGACGTTATCTTGATCTAGAGGTCCCACGACGATATCTGGCTCGCTATTATAATTGTTCGAAATATCAATATCTTCCTCCCCCTCTTGATCATTTCGGTGTATGATTTTGATTTCCGTCTCTTCCTGCACATCATCATTGTGTCCCATTCTCGAATGCCACAAGGCGCCTTCTTTTGATGTAGTTAAGTTGGCTACAGAATAGATTGCTCGCATTTTAATCTCGAATAAATTTCCACTGCGCCTTGCAGTTGCAATAACTTGGCCATCTTTCTCCAACGTTGCATTGATTTTCTTGAACTGCACGTTGATACCAGCCTGCACCATCTTGCTAACTGAAAGCAGGTTTTCGCGAAGTTGTGGGCTGTATAAGACATTTTTTAACAACATTTCGGTTCCAGTTTCGATTAATCCATGGATCTCTCCAACTGCAGATACTTCAATACTCGCGTCTGCTTTTGCTACGTTAATATAACGCGGACTTGATAAATGTTGCAGTTTGTAAAACAATGTTTCATCATTTACAAAATGATCCGTCGCTCCAGAATCCAATGCAAACGCAACTTCATTTTTCGTTACAATGGATTTTTGATGATTGCCATTATCAGCCATGAAACTTACAGCAGGTTTACTTTTTGCCGAATACCTTGCATCCTTAGATCGACAATCCTTCTTCATGTGCCCATATTTTCCGCACTTATGGCAGTTTCCATTGAAGCGATTGTTTTGAACTGAGTGTGTAATGTTGAACCGATCTCCATTTCTCTTCGATGTAAAAGCAGTAACCTTTTCTGCAGCTTCTTCTACATAACGGTTCTTCTTTTTGGACTTCTCTGCTAAGAGGCGTGGCTTCACCGCTGCCAATGTTAATTCTTCTTCCTTCATGTTTTCTAAGGCGGTCACTACTGCATCATATGTTTCAGGCAGGGTCAAAAAGAGCTGCGATACTAAATCAGCCTCTTCTGGTTTTGCATCCGCCGTCTTTAGCTGCCGTATTAGAGAATCGAATTTCTCAGTCTCTCAGTCTCCATCTCTCAGTCGAAGATTTGCCAGTTCTTTTCGCACAATTGTTTGGCATTGTGGTGATTTACGTGCGAATGTAGCGACCAATGCATTCCACATCTCTTTTGCGGTTGATTTGTCCCTTATGTATTCCAGGTAATCATCGTGGACTAAGCTGGTTATGATGTCCTGCGCCTTCGCATCCTTCCTCTGAAAATCGTCCGGTACCGCTGTAGACACGCTGCTTCCTGATGCTGTTCCTGGAGCTGACTGCTTTACAGCTTCCAGGCAACCCGCTGAAGCCAGATGCTTCTCCACACGAAATTTCCAATTTTCAAAGTTTGCTCCTGCAAACTGTGCAATTCCCGAAGATTTTTCGCTGGGCCCATAACCTTTTATTTAAACTCACTTTTATGTAAAAAGAACGAATGTATTTATTTCAAAAAGTGAAAATCGATTAAGTGAAAAATATTGACATAACAATCAAATACCAATTTCATTGATTGTTATGTTAAAAGTTAAATATATATAACAAGTTATAAAACCAAAAGTACAATTTTAACAGATATGAACTCTGAAAATTTTTATGTTTTTAGACAATTTGTTAATTATTTATTTAGCATTTATAATCTATCGATAAACAAGAAAATGATTTATGGTTATCCAGAGCATAGTCCAAACTAAAAACCAAAATTACTATACATGTGTATAAAATTTCGTATTTCAATAAAAATATTTAAAAAATTAAAAAATAAAAATTTGATTGTCCCTAATTAATTGACCACTGTAGATAAATCCGAATGAAAATGTCCGCTACGACGGTACTCATATATAATTGGATGTGGACCACTAAATTCGGATGCTTTCCTTTGAAAAATACTTCTTGATAAGCAAAACGTTTGTGGTTGCAACGACATTTCTTTTAATTTTCACGGATATTTGAAAGTACAAAACTAATAAATAATAAAGTTAGCGACAAATTTGTTTTACAATTTTATATTTATAGACCCGTTATCAGTCTGAGGGCAAAGATGTCTCCATTGAATTCCTGCCTTCCTCTGAACGGTCGCTTATTGCCGTACAGGGCCCCAGTGCCGTAGGTGCGATCGCACGTTTGATAGCGCCACACGCTGATCTGAGTAAATTGTATTTTATGAATTCGATGGTATCGGAATTGGCGGGTGTTTCCGATTGTCGTCTGACACGTTGTGGCTACACCGGTGAGGATGGTGTTGAAATTTCCATACCATCGACTAAAGTACGTCACGTAACCGAGGCATTATTGTCGATAGATGCAAATGTGAAAATGGCGGGACTTGGTGCACGCGACTCATTGCGCTTAGAAGCTGGTATGTGTCTCTATGGCTCAGATATAGATGATAAAACGACACCCGTTGAAGCTGCTCTATCTTGGCTTGTGGGTAGGTATTCGACAAAATTCATCCGTAATACGAAACATTTAGCGTATTCACAGTTTCATGGTATTGAACATTGTATGAATACGACAGTACTGCAATTAAACTGTGAGCACCACTTTTCTGCTTGTTCAAATATTTTGTCAAATAAATGGAGGTGATTCTTATAAATTTGGGATTTTTTTTTTAAATATCATGAATATTCCTTTTTCTGTGCACTTTTAATATTCAATTTTACAATTTTCTTCTTTTCACAAAATACGACATCAAAAAACATGTCTCAGGGCTACTCTGAAATACAATACTTGTGGTATTTCATTTTTATAAGGGATGCAACAAGAAATTGAGATTTCTGTGTTATTGCATCATATATATACTACATGGTACGAATACTATACTGAAATACGACGAACTGTGAATACGCTAATTATTTTTACAAAATATATTACTACACCCGAGAAAAAATCTGATGAATTATTGGTATTTTAAAAGTAAAACAATTGTTTATACTATTGAAATTAGTCACTAGGATGCATACCATAAGTACAGTAATATTCAAACAATTAAAAATAGGTCGTTTGCAAATAAATTCTCAACACCTATTATGTATTAATAGATGCGTATTTATATTTTTATGGTATAATCAAATCAAATTTTGTTTTTAAATATGTTCCTTATCATATCATATTGAGTTAACTATAGAATTTTGATTTAAATTTATAACCAACTCTGCGTAATTTTGAAATTGAATATATTTTATGATTTTAGCCAAACGTCGTCGCACCGAATTAAATTTTCCTGGTGCACAGAAAATCGTTGGTCAACTAAAGAATGGCGTGACTCGACGACGCATTGGACTGTTTATGAACGGCGCAGGCGTACCGCCGGCACGTAGAGGCATTGAGATCTACCATAACGACAGGCGGGTCGGTGAAATAACCAGTGGCTGCCCTAGTCCGAGCTTGGGAAAAAACATTGCAATTGGCTATATTGATGAATCCTTGAAGACAACTGGCCAGAAGGTGCAGCTGAAAATACGCGACAAATTTTATGAAGCTATTGTCGCGAAGATGCCATTTTTGCAAACTGGTTACTATGTAAAGCCCAAATGAGGTTATTAATAATTTGAAACTAACTTTTTAATAAATTTAATTACACCATTGCTTTCAACTGAATTGTTGAAATTTAATTTCTTCGGCATTTTAAAGTTGAATAATCTTTACGTATGTATTCTTTTTAATCTTGTTAAAGGTTTTCGGTTTTCTTCTACAATTTAGATATCAGGTGAAGTGAATATGCAGTGTGACCAGAAAGCTGTATAAGAAAATATACATTTACTACAAAAAAAAAAAAAAATTATATATATATATATATATATATATATATATATATATATATATATATATATATATATATTCCACTTTCATAAAATTTATTAATGATATATAAATAATATTGTTAGCAATTGTTATGTAACATTTTTCATTTAAAAAAGTTATATAAAAAAAAAACATGAGCCGCATTTATAAATGTTGTTTAACTTTAAACACTTAAAATGCCATTAAACATAAAAGGTTATGTATAAACAACATTTAACTAATCAACGTTGCTTAGAGACTGCGTAATTAAAAAAGACTGCGTTAGTTGTATTTAAAATTATTTGAGTGCTCAAATGTCATAGAAATAAAAAATCTTAAAATTAATTTATTAATCCATTTTTCTTATTAATTTTCCATGTCCACTACAATATTTCTGTCGGTAAAACGGAGAGCTTTTACCAAGCTAATTACCGGAGAAATATTTGCACAACACAAAGAAGAATTTTGGGACTTTGCGAATCAACGACCAAGTTCTGTGTTCGTGTATTTAATGATCAGTTTATTACCTGTAAGAATTTCCATTCATTATACACATATATGCATTTAATGAACTTTTCATACCACAATGAATTATTCTCATTGAAATACATTTCAAATTTTATAAATTTAATGTTTTTTACATTTTTCCCCTATATAGTATTTGGGTATTTTCCTTGTTAATATGTTGATCATGTACCAACATTTCGGAAACAGAAGTCCGGAACCCTGACTAAACACAGATCACATAAGATCAATGCTTATCAGCTAGCTCGTGTTGTTGCTTGGAAGAACGATCATTAACAGTTTTTTGTAAAACGAGAACGACCTTTTCAAAATGTCAAATATTAATTTACAACAATCTTTATATATCTGTTAATTTTTATTCGATGACCACATGATAAAAAAAATGTAAATCTATCAATTGATATTTCAACTTTAAAAATGCATCAATTACTTTTTAAAATATTAATCAACAAACTCGAAATTCAATTATTTGGTGACTTTTCGTTCTACAACGACGATGTATAGATGTGTCGAACATGCTGCAGATCTATGTGCAGGGTTGGGTAATTTCGTGTATTTCGAGATTGTTTACATTTGTGTGTAGACAATGTGCAGACTATGTAGACAATGTGAACAATTACGTAGATAATGTAGACTATGTATACAATTGTGTAGACTATGTATACAATTTTAAATACTGATCTAATTCAATTCAATTTTGTTCAATATGTAAATTGTTTTTATCATAAAATGCACATATTAAAAATAATAATAATTACACAGTGCGACACTAAACTTAGTGACGGAGATTTGACAATTTTTTTTAGAATCCTTAAGTAATCTGAAGAAATTTCACCTAACAAACTTATGTCCTATCACGTCAGGTTTACGAGATATATCACCATAAAGATCATAAAGTGACCGCAATATTACCGTTGATTTATTGAGAAAACTATAGTAGTTATGGATTTGTTGTCTGAGAACTTTTCCACACATTCAGGATATTAAAAGTGAATCCATGACACCGCTAAAGGATCATTCGATTTTAAGCTACGAAAAACTTAAGTATTTTGTAGTTTCATATAAAATAAAAAAAAATACTTTGCAGTGTTCAGTATTAGAGAAACTATAGCTCGTACGGCGTTGACACATTAGGCCAATTTTTATGATTATTTATGCTGAATATTTTTTCCATGGACAATATGATACATTTGTCACTCCTTAATACTTTGAAAATCATTAATATTGATATTAAAAGAAAGAGACAGAAATTTAATATGTACTACAGATATGAAGCATTGGATAGAGTCTACATTTAGTTCTCATACAACAAATCACTGGCACCAAAAAAAAGTGGGCTTTTGCTGCACTGTGTTATTATTTGTAGCGTTATCAGTCTTAAATCTATGCATAAAATTGTTAGTTTTGATTAAGGTAAATAATAAAATACATTATATTTAATTTTTAGTTTTATTATTTTATTTATTATTATATTATTTATTATTTTAAATAGTTTAATTTTTTTATTTTATTTATGGTTCTAATTAATGCAAAAACTAATTTGTCGGGCTCTAGCTCTACCAAATGCAATATGTATTTTGAACTGGTTCAATAATACAACAACAGTAATTGACAAAAAACCAAAAACTTGTTGGCCGACCGTACAGCTGTTTCGGAGGCAGCCAAGCTTCCTCATTAGCGGTCTTGTAAGCAGTTTGTGCTTAGCTAAACCTATAACATAACTTTGTATAATGAACAAAGTGCGAATTCTGTTCTGCACAAAGTAACGAGAAGGCAAGCAGCAAAACTGCACCAAGTTTAATTTTTGTCAATTACTGTTGTTGTGTTGTAACAAGTTCGTATAGGCTGTAGAGTCTCTACAGTGTTCAAATACGAGAACTGCACTTTGGATAAATATTATATCAATGGATTTGTGTATTTTTATGCTCCGTGCCCTTTCGTCACAATTTAATGGTTTCTTAACCCTTTCAGTAAATATTTTTGATGTTAACTTTAACATTCTAAAAGTATTTTTTTATGTTCATTAATAAAAATTCTCTTTAAGTTTAAACAAAAATAAAATTGGTTTGATCATCATCAATCATCTAAACATGGTATATTTTTAATACAAAATACAAAATTAGTGTAATATTTTAAATTTAAACAAATATTCAAATTCATCCATTCGACACTGAATACACTATTGTTTAAGAAAAAATAAATATTCAAGTATATATTACCAATTTGCAATTTTTCTTATTTTTCCAAAAATATCACCTCACAGTTCATAAGTATATCTTTTTATTAACTAAATTGACTTACAGCCGGTTGCAAAAAAATATTAGTTAGCTATCTAACAAATAAAACTTAATCCACTGTTAAGAAAAATCCGGTTGCATAAAATTTATTAGTTTGTTAACAAAGGGAAATTTATAAAAACATGCAACACTTAGTTTTAAACGTCACTTTATAGTAAAATTTTTTTTGAGAATTTGTTAAAATCGTAAGTAAAATAATATATTTAAAACTGAAATATGATTTATTAATTTATTTAATTATTTTAGAAATACATAACGATGAATACTCAAATAAAAAGGAAGCGCTGTACAAATTTTTGAAAAGCAGAGGTTGAGTTATTGCTTCAATTGGTTGATGAAAAAAAAATATTCTGGAGCAAAAAAAACCATGCGGTATCCAACGTTGAAAAGGAAAAAGCTTGGAATGAAATATGTAAGCAATTTGCCACAATTTCGGGCAACAACAGGAATGCGTGCCAACTAAAACTAAAATATGCTAATTAAAAAAAATGAAAAAATGGTGATTCAAGAGCATACCAAATTGGAACAGGCGGCGGTCAAGCACAAGGAGCCAGCAATATACCGCGGAAGAATAAAAGTTAATGCATATTATGGGATCTGAAACTATTGGAGGATTAAGCAATAAGTACGATTGCGACACGGAAGAAGAAAATGATGATGAAGATATTGAAATATATATCGACCAATTAGACAACAGCAGTAATGTTAGCTCCAACTCCAAAATGAGCTGCAATAGTATCAGCAGTGACATCAACAACATCAATAACAACACTTATAACAGCAACATTGAAAGCAACAACCGACGTAGTAACCATAAGAAAAAGTACAGCAACGAAAAGAACAACAATCAGAACAGTGAATATAACAGGAGCAATAACCAAAGCAGCAATAATTATATAATAAATAACAAGAGCAACAATAATAACATCAAAAAAACCAATAACGACATCAGCAATATAGATTGCAGCAATATCAATTATGCCAGCAATAATAACAGTAGCATCAAGAAAACGTTAGAAACTCAAAATATCAATAATGCAAGTCAGACACTAAAAGTTAACTGGGGAAACTATACACCAGCATTATTAAAATCAAAGCCGTCCAAAAAGTTTCAAATTAATAGATCCACTAAAAATAAAAAGAGGACAGTGGATGACCAAATTGAGCAATGTAATTTAAAGTTATAATGTTTGTAATGTTTGGTGTAAACAAAAATGTATTTTATTAGTTTTTAATTTAGTTTATAATGCAGAAATAAATATATCATAAATTTGCAAAATAATTTACAATTAAATTATCACGTGCAAACTTTCATTGATTCCGTTCTTTCATGTGATTGTCTACTTGCATTTAGTACTTCTTGTTGCTGCATCGTCAAGTTGGAAATCTCTTGTAATATAATTGCTTCAATGGTAGAATCAACTATTGGTATTTCTTCTTTCGCTTCAATGGCAATATTGTGCAAAACATTACATGCAATTATTATTGACATAGCTGTCTGAATTTTTAATCGCATACAAAGGCCTAAAATTGGAAAGCGTCGTTTAATTACTCCGTACCGCCTTTCAATAGAATTTCTAGTCCTGATTTGACTTTCTTGATATAATATTTCTGCTGCAGTTTCCGGGTTACTTAATGGAATCATCATGTATTCCCTTTGTCCATAACTTTTGTCACCTATGAGACAAAATGGTCGAAAATCAGGACATTCGCAAATATATTTTAGTCTTGATTTATTAAATATTGTACTGGCGTGTGTTCCTCAAGGACAACGTACTACTATATCGATAGTTTTTAAGTTACTATCAGAAACAGTCTACACGTTTAATGAAAAATACCCTTTCCGATTTCTGTAAATTTCACCATTTTCTCCCCCTAAAATTCATAGGCTATTTATTTACAAATATTTGAGAATCGGTTGTGCATAATACCAGCATTTTGAATTTTAACGTGAGTGCAGTCAATTGCACCGACTGCTCTTGGAAACCGTGCCAATTCAAACATTGCGGATGCTGTCTTCTGCCGATCCTGTCGTGTCATAGGGAATTTTATAAATTTTTTCGTAACGATGCAATTGTATCTGATACTAATTTAACGGTACGGGATGCTGTTGACTTATAAATGCCAATAAAATCACCTATTGTTATTAACATACAGCTAGTGCGAAGAATCGAAGAGTTAGAAGCAGTTTGTCTCTGGCACATTATGTTTGATATCTAGACTATAAATTTTAAATTAATTTCATGTAAGCTAGTACATTTATTACCTTTTAGTTTTTGAAGTTATTTTAACTTTTATCTCTTGCAATAAATATATAAATGTGTTCTTTTTAATTCTAAAACGATTAAAAAACTCCAATTCGTCCCATTTATTAAAATGATTTTTCCTCTTAGGAAAATTCCGACATTTTCCTGTTGTTACGAAGGTTGAATACATATTTTTCATTAAATCTAATTTTCCAAACGTCAAAATTTTTATTTGTAAAAAACTTTAAAATGATATTTTTTTTATTTGAGATTTAATCCATGGAAATCGGATAGTTAACATAACTGATAGGTAAAGTGATAAAAAAGTTTTATGCAACAGAAATTTCAGGTAAACAATGAGTTAAGACTTTAACTCACAGTTAAAAGTTTTATGCAACCGGTCGTTAGCAACACATAATAGATATCATAAACTATCAACTTATTTCTGTCGAAATATTATAGCAGAGAGTGTTTAAAGAATTTCTTTGAAATGCTGTTACCATATGGTAACAAATTACTGAAATGGGTAATAACATTTTGTCGATAAAAAAAAACGAAAGGAATTATATGAAGAGTAGGGCGACATCGAATACAATTTGCTTAATGCATTTTAATTTTATGCAACAAACCACGAATGTTGCATACCTATAGGGGCATTTTAAGAATGCTCGATTATTAGAATCAATGCAATTAATTTTAAAACAAATTTGTTTACTTTTTAAACAAAGTTTTTAATTTTAAAGTCTGTTTTTATGTTTAGTGTAAAAATGTCGAAATATAATTATACAATATATAGGAACACAAATCTTAAATAATGAAATTTATTCAACTCACAATAATACAAAATCTATAGAAAACCCCCGCTATCTTTACTAAAAACATCGAAAAAACATATTTGAACGGCCAAACGATATTTAAATCACATTTAAACAATATATCTTATACAGATTACCACAAAATTATTTATTCTCTTTATTGCTTTTTTTGTCAATAGTTTAATTTTATTTTTTTAATTTCTATAATTATATATTTTTTAAATACACAATTTTTCGTTCGGATTTGAAAAATCATTGCTTTTTTCTTCAAAAATTAAAATTTTTAAAAATCTTAATCCTTTTATTTTATATTACAAAATTAGAATTTATGGATATAATAAATTAGTATAATTAGACATTGGTAATAAGTTGGGTAGGGTATAAATATATATATACCCTACCCAACTTATTACCCAATGTCTAACTATAGTCTATATATATATATATATATATATATATATATATATATATATATATATATATATATATATATATATATATATATATATATATATATATATATATATATATATATATAAATATATATATATATATATATATATATATATATATATATTTGTTCATTGACTTAAGGGCATACAATTTCGATAGCACTTTTCTTACGTATTAGAAAAAAAACGGCTGGCGAAAGTTCGTAGAGTGTTTGTTATAAAAATTAATTTAATTACCTGCTTAGATTAATTAGTTACACAATATAAATCACTACAAAATACAAATATTTATGAATTGTATACATTGCCTACATGTATTTTATGCAATTGTAGTTGTCTACATGTGTAGACAATCGTGTAATCTACATGTGTAGACAATCTCGCCCAACCCTGCCTATGTGTGCGGCAACTTTGACGTCGCATGCATGGAATCCATTTGTACATTGCTGGTGAGGCCAACGGCACACAGTGTGCGATTTTCACTATTTAGCTGGACAAAAGTCTATATTTTACAATCTAGTGAATAGTGAAGTAATCCACTAAGGAGTATTTGGGTTCATTTTGGGAAATATCGGTCGACTGCAACGCCCACTTGCCATGTAACTGGAAATATTTATATATCAGAATTTGGTATTTTTGTAAGGATTCAAAAATTTTGTTTTTATTCTGCATTGTTATAACTTTATTTAATATTGTATTTTAATAAATTATTTAAAGAAAATATTCATAAATCCAATTTTTCGTTAAACTTTGGGGTTTTGAAATAATGACAACATTTCTGTCATTAAGCCCGCTTTTTGAACTTTAACGGGTTTAATGATTTATAAATGAACTATATTTAAATGGACTAAATCTGGAAATATTTATAGAAGCTGTTCACTTACGATTTAGCATAAAAAAGTTCGCAAACTATATGTATTGTTAGCCAAATATCAAACATTTTCTTATAAAAGACAGACGAAGGCATTGCAGTAATTTGAAAAAAAGTGTATGGGGGTTGCAAATATGTGCAGCCAGAATTTTGTTTTCCTAAAAGTGAAAATGTTCATTGTTATTGTGAATGTAATCAAACATCGGAATAATGTGCAATAAGAAAGAAATCTTCTACAGAAGTTGACACTTTTTTCCGAAATACTTACAATTAAATCTAATATTTTCAATTCGAATATTAAAATATTATTTTCACTTTTTTCAAGTAAATTTTAAATGTTATTTGAAGTGTAGACAACTTTATTTAACAAAAAATAATTGGAGAAAATCACTAAGCATAACAAAGTTTTGCACCTGCAAAATAAACAAATTATTATCATTCGTCAATGCGCATTGTTCAAACATTGACATTTGGAGTCCCATTACAAGATGTTTGTTTAAATTTTGTTAACATTTTATTAAGTTTTCTTGTTATTGGGACAATTCACCATTATTCCTCATTTAAATATTGCACAGTTAACAGAGGCTTGCAATATAATGTTTCATTGCATGATTAGAGGGCTATGTTAAAATAAACAAAGCAGCGTTTGCCAACAATTGGTGTCAGCCAAAAACTGCAAGTCGGACTTTCTTCAAAAGTCACGTACCCAAAACTGAGTGAAAGTGAAAACTCACTAAAATATAGTCAAAATAGAATTCAAGTGAAACTTGCAACGCAGGTATTGTTAAGACCTTTCATTCCAATTGAAAAGAGTGTAGTTGAATCAACCTCAAGTGGAGGTAATACAGTAATAAAAGTGTTTTCAGATTTTAAACTAAAAAGGGTTTTTAATTAAATAATATTTAATATTCTCCACTAAAATCAAGAAGGAATATAGAAATATCTCGAATCTCTAAAATAATCAACTTTAACTTTAGAAGATTTGGCGCAGTCGGTACGTCGGTACCAACCTCTCAAGGGCCGAGAGTGGGAAAGAGGACGAAGGACATAAGGAACGCAAATAGAAAATGGTGAGTTTTATAAGTTTTGAATAAAAAATATTTACACATTCTAACTATTTAAAAAAAAATCAATGAATAATAAAATATATAAAATTAAATATACACTGAGATTCCAAACTGGGGGACTATGGGGGCGATTATCACAAGGCAACGTGTCTGAGTGCTTCAACATGGCGAAGCCAGCGCAATCCTTGTCGGTGTCGTCTCAAGTCAACTCACTGGTCACCAGAATTGACAAATTGTCAAATGGTGACACTTCCACTTCGGTGGAAGTCCTCCTCGTGGAAGTCCCTGGAAACGGCGCTCTACACCACCCGGTGTAGAAGTCGGCTAAAGTGAGTGGCGAGCATCTCCCTCAGAGTGAGGGTTCGTGCGTTGGGTTTGGGTCCCACCACGGAAGAAACCTATGCGCCCAATGAAAACAAAAAAGAAGCCTCGGATAACGACCGATTACAACGATGACGACCCACGCAAACGTTTTAAGGACCATGATTTACGGATATGCACCTGGAATGTCCGGACCCTTTATAGGGAAGGTGCCTCTATCCAGCTGGCAGATGTCCTCGAAAAATATAAGGCTGACATCACCGCTATCCAGGAGATGCGATGGACGGGACAGGGCTGTTCGAAACAAGCGTCCTGTGATATCTACTATAGCTGCCATGCGGAGAGACACGAATTTGGATGTGGATTTGTGGTCGGCAAGAGACTCCGCCACCTTGTCTCTAGGTTCACGCCCGTGGACGAAAGGCTGGAAACAATCCGCATCAAGGCTAAATATTTCCATATCAGCCTAATTTGTGCACACGCTCCGACGAACGAGAAAGATGACGAGACAAAAGAGCGCTTCTACGAGCGCCTAGACAACGCATACGAGCGCTGCCCCCGCCACGATATCAAAATCGTGCTAGGCGATTTTAACGCCAAGGTGGGCAGAGAAGCCATCTATTGTCCCACAATCGGAAAATTTAGCCTCCATGCCAACACTTCCGATAACGGAACGAGGCTAATCGACTTCGCCGCAGCACGAAACATGGTAGTAGCACTAGATTCGAACATTTCGATATCCACAAGGCCACATGGTTGTCGCCCGATCAAAAAACTCGAAATCAAATTGATCACGTTGTGATTGACGGAAGGCACGCTTCAAGTGTGATGGACGTACGCACTATCCGAGGTGCCAATATGGACTCGGATCATTACCTTGTAGCAGCCAAGGTCCGCACACGCTGAAGCGCTGCGAAGAACGTACGGAACCAAACGCAGAGAAAGCTAGACGTCGGAAAGCTGCAATCACAACAGACAACGCAAGCCCTTCCACTCGACTCTCACACCTGCTTAGACAAAACACTCCTCCTCTCGATGATATAAGCGCGCAGTGGAATCACATCTCCTGCTCTATGCGTACGGCTGCCGAAGAGGTGCTTGGATTCCAACGCCCCCTGAGGAATCAGTGGTATGACCAAGAGTGTCGCACGGCCACTGCAGAGAAAGACGCTGCGTACAAATCCACCCTGCAGTCAGTATCTACGCGAGCTGCGAAGGAGCGATACAAAGAGAAGAGGAGGGAAGAGAGACGTCTTTTCAGGCGAAAAAAAAGCGAGGCAGAAAGACGTGAGTGTGAGGAGATTGAGATGCATGGGGACAGGAATGAGGCTCGAAAATTCTTCGAGAAAATAAGACGCCTAGCCGGAGGTTCGAAATCCGGAGCCTCTTCCTGTAAAAATGAGAGCGGAAATCTAGTGACAGATATCCAGAGCACACTGAAAATATGGAGGGATCACTTCTCTAAACTGCTGACCGGTGATGATGACCTCAATTCCACCGATAGAGAAGCAAACCCGGCAACCCCAGTACTTGATGACGACGTTGAGATTCCGCCACCCGACCATGACGAGGTCAGAACAGCCATTGCTCGGCTGAAAAACAACACAGCCGCAGGTGTTGATGGCCTGCCTGCTGAATTGTTTAAGACCGGAGGCGAAGAGCTAATAGAGAGCATGCACGAGCTCGTAAGCAGAATATGGTCGGATGAAAGCTTGCCAAGTGACTGGAACCTCAGTGTACTCTGCCCAATCCTTAAGAAAGGGGATCCCACTATCTGCGCCAACTACCGTGGGATCAGCCTACTCAATATCGCATACAAGGTTCTATCGTGTTATGTGAAAGACTGAAGCCCATCGTCAACAGACTGATTGGACCTTATCAGTGCGGCTTCAGACCTGGAAAGTCCACCATAGACCAGATTTTCACATTGCGCCTAATCCAGGAAAAGATCCTAGAAAAACAGATCGACACCTACCACCTATTAGTCGACTATAAAGCCGCCTTCGAGACTCCGAAAAGGGAACGATTATACGCCGCAATGTCTGAGTTCGGTATACCTGCGAAACTTATAAGGCTTTGCAGGATGACCCTGAGCAACACACGTTGCTCAGTGAGAATAGGAAAAGACCTCTCCGAGCCATTTCATACCGAACGAGGTTTCAGACAGGGTGACTCCCTATCGTGCGACTTTTTTAACTTATTGATGGAGAAAATAGTTCGAGCTGCCGAACTCCGTCAAAGCGGCACTATCCTCAACAAAAGTGTCATGCTGCTCGCATATGCCACGATATTGATATCATTGGCAGGAGCACACGAGCAGTCAGCGCAGCATTCTCCAGATTGGAGAAAGAGTCGCGTCGAATGGGTCTAGCGGTGAACGAGGACAAGACGAAGTTCCTTGTGTCAACAAGCAAAAAAGAGTCCGTGCGTCTTGGACAAAAAGCTGATTTTGACACCCACAAGTTCGACATTGTGAAGGACTTCGTCTATCTGGGATCCAGCGTAAACAGCAACAACGACGTCAGCCTGGAGATCAAACGGAGAATAACTCTTGCCAACAGGTGCTACTTTGGGCTCAGTAGGCAATTGAGAAGCAGAGCCCTCTCTCGCCGGACAAAAATAACGCTCTACAAGTCACTCATCATGCCCGTCCTACTTTATGGTGCAGAAACATGGACGCTGGCCACCACCGATGAGAGAGTACTGGGAGCGTTCGAGAGAAAGATTCTCCGTAAAATCTATGGCCCTATCTGCTTTGCTAACGAGTATCGAATCAGGATGAACCACGAGCTGTATGAGTTATTCGACGACATTGACATAGTCAAGCGCATCAAGATACAGCGGCTTCGCTGGCTAGGTCATGTCGAACGAATGGATGAAAACACTCCAGCCAAGAAGGTGCTTGAATCGAAACTCGAAGGTGGACAGCGTAGAAGAGGGCGTCCAAATCTGCGTCGGAAAGACCAAGTTGAGGACAACCTGGCAACGCTTGGTATTTCTAACTGGCGTCAGCGCGCGCAAAGCAGATCCGACTGGCGTGGCTTCATCTCAGCTGCCAAAACCGACCCACGGTTGTAAGGGCCAGTTAAGTAAGTAAGTAAGTAAGAGATTCCAAACTACGGACCATCCAGTGTATAATAAAAATATAATGTTAAAATAATAATGAAAATAAAGGAAAAAATATAATTAGAAATATTAGTTAATAATATATACTAGAAATATGCCAATAAATCAAAGACTGTAATCGTTACGAGTAATATACAAAAAATCAAAAATAAAAATTATTTTTGAACAAAAGTTTTTTTTGTTCAGTAATAACGATTATTTTTGATTTTTAAAATTTGGCTAAGAAATAAAACTCAAATTTCAATTTTTATTTTCAAACTCAAAAATAAAAAATAATTTTATTTTGTTTTGTTCAAGAGTAACGATTATTTTTGATTTATGCTTTTTTTACTCTAAAATAAAAATTTGAGTGCGGAGCGTTATGCAGAATTTGATGTGCAGCAAAAACAATGTTCTTACGATGGAAAGGATGGATTCTAGAACTAATTTGGGTGATATTAGTGAACACTTTCGAAGGATCACGTGTGCTGGTGGTCAGTATTACAATTAATTTAGGGCCATCGATAAATAAAACTTGAACACAAATTTCGCCTGCATCTTACTTACTGGAACACATGTTACTACAAAAAAAAAAGCTTCAAGTGCGACATTGAAAATTTTATGGGTGAATCTGTCAGAGAGTATACTTAGTAAAGATGTCATCAGAGTTGGTTGCAGTTCGATCGTTCGATTGTAGCAAGTAAACATGAATAAAATGGTTTTTGGATGTTAAATTCGTCAAATGTAGACCGAAAATATACACATTTTTAATCTCCCTAATATAGTTAATAGCTGTTTTAATAATATTTATATTTTTCTGCCTTAATTCGACGAATTTAACATAAGAAAAACCATTTTACTCATGTTTAATTGCTGCAATCGGGCCATCGAACTGCAACCAACTCGGATGACATCTCTTTACTATGTATACTATCTGAATCTGTTCCAATGGGATTACAGAAGAACCCAAATGCATCATTGGATATTTTTCGGTGAATCTGTACCAATGTGATTACAGAAGCATCCAAATGTGTCATTGGAATTATGGGTGAATCAATTCCAATGAAATTACAAAAGCATCCAAGTACGTCATTGGAATGCTGCATTGAAACTTTTTTGTTTGAAATTTTCCTTTGAAGCAATATCTATGATCCTTGGAAAAGATTAATCCAAACAAGTTTTATTGACGCTTATGGATGTGATGTTATGACCATTGGAGCATATTCACACAAAAATGCACCAATGACGTAGTCGGATGTGTCTCTATATTCCTATTCGTCCAATATAAGTTCCAATTTATAGGAACGTGGAAATTTTTTTGTTTGAGAGTTTGCCGGTAAACTGCAGTTCTACCCATATTTGGACGAAACAGATTCGTCATTTGATACTTTCCAAGAGATATAGATACTCGTACTTTGGCACATAGAATTTCATCAGTAATACTGTAGCGTCGATGGCTCAATTGGTTAGTGGTTTTGACTACGAGCCGAAAGGTCCACTGTTCGATCGCAGCGACTGCCAATACCAAATATAGATATATTTTCCTATACAACGCTACCTCTCGACAGTCCATGCAAACCTACGTGAGAAAATATTGCCTAAAAAAACTCTCACACCGCCGTTCGGCATTAAACTGTGGAACCCACAACTTTGAGTACAAATATAACCCGCACAGCTCAAATGGTGAGGGGTTGTTCAGAACTGTAGCGCCAAACTATTATTATTAATAATATTGACCACCAGCACGCGTAAATCTTCGAAGGTGTTCACTAACATAGCCCAAATTGGTACTAGAGTCTATCCTTTTCATTGTATAAACATAATTTTTGATGTACAACATTGCGCACCCTCATTTTTATTTTTGAGTAAAAAAGTATAAATCAAAGAATAACTTGAGCAAAAAAATAAAAATTATTTTTAATTTTTATTTTTGATTTATTTTTATTTTTGATTTATTATATCTGAGCAAGCAAACAAAAAAATTAATAATAATCGTTATTTTTTGATTTTTTTTCCGTACACGCAGTGAAAAAAAATGGTTGTAGTGATCATATTTGAAGGGCATCAGTGACCATAGTATGATTCCACACAACTATACTATGGTTGTCAGAGACCATATTCAGATTTCTTACAACCATACTATGGTTGTCAGTGACCATATTATGATTCCACATAACCATACTATATTTGTCAGTGACCATATACAAATTTTGTACAACCATACTAAGGTTGTCAGTAATCGTATTTCGATTTTATACAACCATACTATGGTCCTACATGACCAGTGATCATATTATTATATAATGATATTCCCTAAATTCCTGAAAAAGCGGATTGAAAAGAAATAAAAAATTAGACACATGTTTAATTAATCAATATTTTATTAAAATATATTATTTTTTTTTTAGGACACGCGCAGTAGAACTTTCGTTCTAAAACATTTCATGAAAACGCGACCACGCGAGTATACGACTATATAATGTAACACCGAGTACTTAATGTAATTTATTGAAATTTTTTAAAACTATTATGTCTGCATGTCTATATATATAAAACTCTTGGTCCGTCTGTCAGTCTGTCGGTCTGTCTGTCTGTTTGTTCCAGCATCACGTCTAAACCGCTGAACCGATTTAACTGACATTTTGCCACAGGATACTAAGGAGTCCGGAGGGTGTCATAGGCTATATATGGACGGGATTGGACAAAGGGGCCTCCCATACAACCTAAACTTTCAAAACGACAAAACTCAGCACATACACAATCTAAAAAGATGAAACAAAAAACTAAAATTCACCACACTAAAACTCATCACACTAAAACTCACCACACTAAAACTCACCACACTAAAAATTCACCATACTAAAACTCACCACACCAAAACTCACCACACTAAAACTCACCACACCAAAATTCACCACACTAAAACTCACCACACAAAAACTCACCACACAAAAACTCACCACACTAAAACTCACCATACTAAAAACTCACCAAACCGATACTCACCACACCAAAACTCACCACACTAAAACTCACCTCACTAAAACTCACCACAATAAAACTCACCACACTAAAATTCACTAAACTAAAAATTCAACACACTAAAACTCCCCACATTAAAACTAACTACACTAAAATTTCTACTGGGAAAAACTCGACGGGGAAGAATTCTACGGTAAAGCGTTCAATGGGGAAGAATTTTACGGCGAAGATTTCTACTGGGAAGAATTCTACGGCGAAATATTCTACTGTCTGAATTGTCTTTGAGAATTAAATTAAATTGTCTTTGGCGGAGAATTATTATTTGGTTACTACATTTATAAAACCAATAAAAACTTCCACAGCGAAGCACGGGCCCCTGATATAAAAAATAATAATAATGTTTTTTTTTTATATTAATAAAATCGCTTTATATCTATGAATTCACAAAATCTTGGCACGAGTCGTGCACGGGTCCAGCTAGTTTATAATAAAGTAATTAACGTTTTCACTTTCGGATATATTTGTTTTTTAATATTGATGTGGTTTTAAATACAAAAACACTTTGTCACTAGGAAAAAAAAAAACTCGACTGCTCACCTCCATAGTCAACTTTTAAGTGAGTAAGAGAGAGTAAAAATGCCAGTAAGTGAGAATTATATGGTTGTAAATAATAAATTACTATACTATGATCAGTCAATATCATGGTATGATTGGTATTGACCATATTTTGTTCGTGGCAGTCTTTATCGTAATCATAACATGGTTCTTATCAACCATTATTTGGTTTTCAGAAATACAATCATATTATAATAAATTGTCTGTGACAACCATGTAGGGTTGTAAAGACCATAGCATGGTTGTCGCGATCATGTCACAACCGTATTATTTCTCTGCGTGTAAAAATCAAAAAATAAAAATCATTGCAGATTTCAATTCCGCATGCGAAATTAATTGATTCATTAAATCATTCTTAAAATTAGCGTAAACGTTATAACACGTTGATTTTTTTTCATTTTAAAAAATAAGAATAACCGTTATTTACGGTCCCTGCAATAAAAAAAAAAACTATACACTGCGAATCCGAACTCCGGACCCTCCAGTGTATAATAAGATAATTCATACTATTAGTATGCAAATTATAATTTTCATTAAATATAAAACGATAACACTATAATATCAAACAAATAGTTATATTCAAAACGTATCAGTTTTTAGCGGCACTGATAGCTGTTGATAAAGAGAATTACTTTTTATATCAAATAAAATGGAAAATAAAATGCGATCAAAAACTCAATGTTTTCCGAATGTGTTTTCAGAAATAACATTTGGAAATATTCAAGATATATTAATATTTTGTAATATTCTAAATTTTCTAATATTCTATTCAGTAGCCGCGGTAGCTCAGTGGTTAGAGCGTTGGACTGCGAGTCGAAAGGTCCCTTGTTCAAGCCTGGACTGGGGCTAACAACATCTTTTCATAGAAACATTTTTCTATACCGCGCTACCTCTCGGCAGTAAATGGCAAACCTACGAGAGTAAAACATTGCCTATGAAAAGCTCTCACCCGCCGTTCGGATTCGGCAATAAACTGTAGGTCCCACCACTTTGAGTACAAATATAACACGCACAGCTCAAAATGATGAGAGAGCTCGGCCTAAGTTCTTTTAGGACTGTAGTGCCAAACTATTATTATTATTAATATTCTAAATATTAAATTTACACTTTACATCTCTTCAACGTCTTCTGTACTATTAAAATAATTAAATAATAACAGTGTTTACATAAATTTTAATTTAAACTAATTTATATTAAAAATCTACATTTTACAAATTTCATATTACGAAAAGTATTACCTAACTATTTGTTGGCACCGCTAAAGACTTAATTATTCAGTTCAATTCGTTCTAATTAATTCAAAATTTTCTTTGATGTTGAATAAACGTTGTTTTGTATAAAACAAATAAAAAATGCGATATTCATTTCATGACAAAATATTTTGAATAAAAATTATCGATTTTAGATATTTTGCTGAAAATTAAATATAAATATACACATAGTAATATTAAAATATATTATAACACATTTATGAAATTATTATTTACAAAATAATTTATAAATTATTAAATCAAAAATAAAATATAAAATATTTAAAATAAAAATATGAAACATTAATTCTTTTTCAAAATGTAAAAAGTTAAATTATAACAATATATATAAAAAAAAATGTCATAAGTAAAAGTAAACAAAGGTTAAATATACCACGAAACAAATTAATAAAAAGTAAATTACACTGTCGACAATCAATATGAGTACGTAAAATATATTGAAACTCGTACGTTATTTGGTTCTCTGCTTTTCTGGAACGGATTCACCATTATTAAAAACAGAACTTTATAGATTTATTGAAGGTTGTAAAACTGCGAAGCTAGGAATTCATGAACCAGAAAATAATATATTTATTAAATGCGTTAGGTTATGATTGAATGGGGATGCTTAGGACTTAGTAAGGTCAAGCATTTTCGAAAAATTAGAAGTTTGAAATAGAGAGGGGACTATGGGGGGGATTATCACAAGGCAACGTGTCTGAGTGCTTCAACATGGCGAAGTCAGAGCAATCATTGTCGGTGTCGTCTCAAGTCAACTCACTGGTCACCAGAATTGGCAAATTGTCAAATGGTGACACCTCCACTTAGGTTGAAGTCCTCCTCGTGGAAGTCCCTGGAAAGTCGGCTAAAGTGAGTGGCGAACATCTCCCTCAGAGAGAGAGGGTTCGTACGTTGGGTTTGGGTCCCACCACTGAAAAAACCTATGCGCCCAATGAAAACACACGATTACCACGATGACGACCCACGCAAACGTTTTAAGGACCATGATTTACGGATATGCACCTGGAATGTCCAGACCATTTATAGGGAATGTGCCTCTATCCAGCTGGAAGATGTCCTCGAAAAATATAAGTCTGACATCACCGCTATCCAGGAAATGCGATGGACATGACAGGGCTGCTCGAAACAAGCGTCCTGTGATATCTACTACAGCTGCCATGCGGAGAGACATGAATTTGGATGTGGATTTGTGGTCGGCAAGAGACTCCGCCACCTTGTCTCTAGGTTCACACCCGTGGACGAAAGGCTGGCAACAATCCGCATCAAGGCTAAATATTTCCATATCAGCCTAATTTGTGCACACGCTCCGACGAACGAGAAAGATGACGAAGCAGAAGCAAGGACGCTTGCCTCCACCGATGAGAAAGTACTGGGAGCGTTCGAGATAAAAATTCTCCGTAAAATCTTTGACCCTATCTGCTTTGCTAACGAGTATCGAATCAGGATGAACCACGAGCTGAATGAGTTATTCGACGACATTAACATAGTCAAGCGCATCAAGATCCAGCGGCTTCGCTGGCTAGGTCATGTCGAACGAATGGATGAAAACACTCCAGCCAAGAAGGTGCTTGAATCGAAACTCGAAGGTGGACAGCGTAGATGAGGGCGTCCAAATCTGCGTTGGAAAGACCAAGTTGAGGACAACCTGGCTAACTGGCGTCAGCGCGAAGCAGATCGACTGGCGCGGCTTCATCTCAGCTGCCAAAACCGACCCACGGTTGTAAGGTCCATTTAAGTAAGTAAGTAAGAAATAGAGTATATGAGAAGAGAAATAGAGTATATGCATCAATTTTAAATACCACCGATAAGGAGGTGACCATTGATAGCAATTTCAAGCCACAATTTTTCAAATTTTATAAAGAAGCAAAAAAGGCGAGTTCCACAATAAATACAATAAACTCGGTTAATATAAAAAATAGTATTGATAGATTATTAGGGAATGTAAAGATCGACTAATCATTGAATAAAGAAGAAGTTGCATCTTTGCAAAATATTTGCTTGTCATATCATGACGTTTTTCATTTGGAAGGGGATGAATTAACATTCACTCCGATATTAAAACATGAAATACCCACACAATGGAATCAACCACCAATAAATCAGAAACAGTATAAACTTCCCCATACGCATCGAAATGAGATTCATAGACAAGTATCAAAGATGTGAGACGATGTAATTATTTTACCAAGCATGTCGCCTTGGAATTCCCCCTCATTACTGGTACCTAAAAAGAGCGATAAAGATGGCAATAAGAAGTGGAGACTGGTTATAGATTTCCGAAAATTAAATGACGTCACCATAAAACTGGTATTTCCTATACCACGAATAGATGAGATTTTAGACCAGCTGGGTCATAGTCGGTATTTTTCAACACTAGATTTAGCCAGTGGCTACCATCAATTTCTAGTTGAAGATAATGACAAAGAAAAAACTGCTTTCAGTACAGGTCTTGGTCATTTCGAATTTAACAGAATGCCATTCGGGTTAACGGGGGCACCGGTCACCTTTCAAAGAATAATGAACCACATACTAACAGGTTTACAGGGTATTGACTGTTTTGTTTATTTGGATGACATAGTGGTTTATGGAAATAATTTAGCAGAACACGAGCACAGGCTATGCAAGGTTTTACAAATGCTGAGAAAACATAATTTGAAATGAAATACAGAGAAATGTCAGTTTTTCCGACGCGAGATTATATATTTAGGCCATAAGTGTTCTGAGTTAGATGCACTACCAAACCCAGCCAAAGTAGAGTGTGTTAAAAATATTCCAGTTCCGAAAAATAGGAAGGAAGTTCAAGCATTTTTAGGCTTAATTAATTATTACCGGAAAAGCGGATTGAAAAGAAATAAAAAATTAGACACATGTTTAATTAATCAATATTTTATTAAAATATATTATTTTTTTTTTAGGACACGCGCAGTAGAACTTTCGTTCTAAAACATTTCATGAAAACGCGACCACGCGAGTATACGACTATATAATGTAACACCGAGTACTTAATGTAATTTATTGAAATTTTTTAAAACTATTATGTCTGCATGTCTATATATATAAAACTCTTGGTCCGTCTGTCAGTCTGTCGGTCTGTCTGTCTGTTTGTTCCAGCATCACGTCTAAACCGCTGAACCGATTTAACTGACATTTTGCCACAGGATACTAAGGAGTCCGGAGGGTGTCATAGGCTATATATGGACGGGATTGGACAAAGGGGCCTCCCATACAACCTAAACTTTCAAAACGACAAAACTCAGCACATACACAATCTAAAAAGATGAAACAAAAAACTAAAATTCACCACACTAAAACTCATCACACTAAAACTCACCACACTAAAACTCACCACACTAAAAATTCACCATACTAAAACTCACCACACCAAAACTCACCACACTAAAACTCACCACACCAAAATTCACCACACTAAAACTCACCACACAAAAACTCACCACACAAAAACTCACCACACTAAAACTCACCATACTAAAAACTCACCAAACCGATACTCACCACACCAAAACTCACCACACTAAAACTCACCTCACTAAAACTCACCACAATAAAACTCACCACACTAAAATTCACTAAACTAAAAATTCAACACACTAAAACTCCCCACATTAAAACTAACTACACTAAAATTTCTACTGGGAAAAACTCGACGGGGAAGAATTCTACGGTAAAGCGTTCAATGGGGAAGAATTTTACGGCGAAGATTTCTACTGGGAAGAATTCTACGGCGAAATATTCTACTGTCTGAATTGTCTTTGAGAATTAAATTAAATTGTCTTTGGCGGAGAATTATTATTTGGTTACTACATTTATAAAACCAATAAAAACTTCCACAGCGAAGCACGGGCCCCTGATATAAAAAATAATAATAATGTTTTTTTTTTATATTAATAAAATCGCTTTATATCTATGAATTCACAAAATCTTGGCACGAGTCGTGCACGGGTCCAGCTAGTTTATAATAAAGTAATTAACGTTTTCACTTTCGGATATATTTGTTTTTTAATATTGATGTGGTTTTAAATACAAAAACACTTTGTCACTAGGAAAAAAAAAAACTCGACTGCTCACCTCCATAGTCAACTTTTAAGTGAGTAAGAGAGAGTAAAAATGCCAGTAAGTGAGAATTATATGGTTGTAAATAATAAATTACTATACTATGATCAGTCAATATCATGGTATGATTGGTATTGACCATATTTTGTTCGTGGCAGTCTTTATCGTAATCATAACATGGTTCTTATCAACCATTATTTGGTTTTCAGAAATACAATCATATTATAATAAATTGTCTGTGACAACCATGTAGGGTTGTAAAGACCATAGCATGGTTGTCGCGATCATGTCACAACCGTATTATTTCTCTGCGTGTAAAAATCAAAAAATAAAAATCATTGCAGATTTCAATTCCGCATGCGAAATTAATTGATTCATTAAATCATTCTTAAAATTAGCGTAAACGTTATAACACGTTGATTTTTTTTTCATTTTAAAAAATAAGAATAACCGTTATTTACGGTCCCTGCAATAAAAAAAAAAACTATACACTGCGAATCCGAACTCCGGACCCTCCAGTGTATAATAAGATAATTCATACTATTAGTATGCAAATTATAATTTTCATTAAATATAAAACGATAACACTATAATATCAAACAAATAGTTATATTCAAAACGTATCAGTTTTTAGCGGCACTGATAGCTGTTGATAAAGAGAATTACTTTTTATATCAAATAAAATGGAAAATAAAATGCGATCAAAAACTCAATGTTTTCCGAATGTGTTTTCAGAAATAACATTTGGAAATATTCAAGATATATTAATATTTTGTAATATTCTAAATTTTCTAATATTCTATTCAGTAGCCGCGGTAGCTCAGTGGTTAGAGCGTTGGACTGCGAGTCGAAAGGTCCCTTGTTCAAGCCTGGACTGGGGCTAACAACATCTTTTCATAGAAACATTTTTCTATACCGCGCTACCTCTCGGCAGTAAATGGCAAACCTACGAGAGTAAAACATTGCCTATGAAAAGCTCTCACCCGCCGTTCGGATTCGGCAATAAACTGTAGGTCCCACCACTTTGAGTACAAATATAACACGCACAGCTCAAAATGATGAGAGAGCTCGGCCTAAGTTCTTTTAGGACTGTAGTGCCAAACTATTATTATTATTAATATTCTAAATATTAAATTTACACTTTACATCTCTTCAACGTCTTCTGTACTATTAAAATAATTAAATAATAACAGTGTTTACATAAATTTTAATTTAAACTAATTTATATTAAAAATCTACATTTTACAAATTTCATATTACGAAAAGTATTACCTAACTATTTGTTGGCACCGCTAAAGACTTAATTATTCAGTTCAATTCGTTCTAATTAATTCAAAATTTTCTTTGATGTTGAATAAACGTTGTTTTGTATAAAACAAATAAAAAATGCGATATTCATTTCATGACAAAATATTTTGAATAAAAATTATCGATTTTAGATATTTTGCTGAAAATTAAATATAAATATACACATAGTAATATTAAAATATATTATAACACATTTATGAAATTATTATTTACAAAATAATTTATAAATTATTAAATCAAAAATAAAATATAAAATATTTAAAATAAAAATATGAAACATTAATTCTTTTTCAAAATGTAAAAAGTTAAATTATAACAATATATATAAAAAAAAATGTCATAAGTAAAAGTAAACAAAGGTTAAATATACCACGAAACAAATTAATAAAAAGTAAATTACACTGTCGACAATCAATATGAGTACGTAAAATATATTGAAACTCGTACGTTATTTGGTTCTCTGCTTTTCTGGAACGGATTCACCATTATTAAAAACAGAACTTTATAGATTTATTGAAGGTTGTAAAACTGCGAAGCTAGGAATTCATGAACCAGAAAATAATATATTTATTAAATGCGTTAGGTTATGATTGAATGGGGATGCTTAGGACTTAGTAAGGTCAAGCATTTTCGAAAAATTAGAAGTTTGAAATAGAGAGGGGACTATGGGGGGGATTATCACAAGGCAACGTGTCTGAGTGCTTCAACATGGCGAAGTCAGAGCAATCATTGTCGGTGTCGTCTCAAGTCAACTCACTGGTCACCAGAATTGGCAAATTGTCAAATGGTGACACCTCCACTTAGGTTGAAGTCCTCCTCGTGGAAGTCCCTGGAAAGTCGGCTAAAGTGAGTGGCGAACATCTCCCTCAGAGAGAGAGGGTTCGTACGTTGGGTTTGGGTCCCACCACTGAAAAAACCTATGCGCCCAATGAAAACACAAAAGAAGCCTCGGATAGCGACCGATTACCACGATGACGACCCACGCAAACGTTTTAAGGACCATGATTTACGGATATGCACCTGGAATGTCCAGACCATTTATAGGGAATGTGCCTCTATCCAGCTGGAAGATGTCCTCGAAAAATATAAGTCTGACATCACCGCTATCCAGGAAATGCGATGGACATGACAGGGCTGCTCGAAACAAGCGTCCTGTGATATCTACTACAGCTGCCATGCGGAGAGACATGAATTTGGATGTGGATTTGTGGTCGGCAAGAGACTCCGCCACCTTGTCTCTAGGTTCACACCCGTGGACGAAAGGCTGGCAACAATCCGCATCAAGGCTAAATATTTCCATATCAGCCTAATTTGTGCACACGCTCCGACGAACGAGAAAGATGACGAAGCAGAAGCAAGGACGCTTGCCTCCACCGATGAGAAAGTACTGGGAGCGTTCGAGATAAAAATTCTCCTTAAAATCTTTGACCCTATCTGCTTTGCTAACGAGTATCGAATCAGGATGAACCACGAGCTGAATGAGTTATTCGACGACATTAACATAGTCAAGCGCATCAAGATCCAGCGGCTTCGCTGGCTAGGTCATGTCGAACGAATGGATGAAAACACTCCAGCCAAGAAGGTGCTTGAATCGAAACTCGAAGGTGGACAGCGTAGATGAGGGCGTCCAAATCTGCGTTGGAAAGACCAAGTTGAGGACAACCTGGCTAACTGGCGTCAGCGCGAAGCAGATCGACTGGCGCGGCTTCATCTCAGCTGCCAAAACCGACCCACGGTTGTAAGGTCCATTTAAGTAAGTAAGTAAGAAATAGAGTATATGAGAAGAGAAATAGAGTATATGCATCAATTTTAAATACCACCGATAAGGAGGTGACCATTGATAGCAATTTCAAGCCACAATTTTTCAAATTTTATAAAGAAGCAAAAAAGGCGAGTTCCACAATAAATACAATAAACTCGGTTAATATAAAAAATAGTATTGATAGATTATTAGGGAATGTAAAGATCGACTAATCATTGAATAAAGAAGAAGTTGCATCTTTGCAAAATATTTGCTTGTCATATCATGACGTTTTTCATTTGGAAGGGGATGAATTAACATTCACTCCGATATTAAAACATGAAATACCCACACAATGGAATCAACCACCAATAAATCAGAAACAGTATAAACTTCCCCATACGCATCGAAATGAGATTCATAGACAAGTATCAAAGATGTGAGACGATGTAATTATTTTACCAAGCATGTCGCCTTGGAATTCCCCCTCATTACTGGTACCTAAAAAGAGCGATAAAGATGGCAATAAGAAGTGGAGACTGGTTATAGATTTCCGAAAATTAAATGACGTCACCATAAAACTGGTATTTCCTATACCACGAATAGATGAGATTTTAGACCAGCTGGGTCATAGTCGGTATTTTTCAACACTAGATTTAGCCAGTGGCTACCATCAATTTCTAGTTGAAGATAATGACAAAGAAAAAACTGCTTTCAGTACAGGTCTTGGTCATTTCGAATTTAACAGAATGCCATTCGGGTTAACGGGGGCACCGGTCACCTTTCAAAGAATAATGAACCACATACTAACAGGTTTACAGGGTATTGACTGTTTTGTTTATTTGGATGACATAGTGGTTTATGGAAATAATTTAGCAGAACACGAGCACAGGCTATGCAAGGTTTTACAAATGCTGAGAAAACATAATTTGAAATGAAATACAGAGAAATGTCAGTTTTTCCGACGCGAGATTATATATTTAGGCCATAAGTGTTCTGAGTTAGATGCACTACCAAACCCAGCCAAAGTAGAGTGTGTTAAAAATATTCCAGTTCCGAAAAATAGGAAGGAAGTTCAAGCATTTTTAGGCTTAATTAATTATTACCGGAAATTTATAGGAAGTATGGCGAAGTTGTCATTACCAATACACTGATTGCTAAAAAAGGGCGCTAAGTTCATATGGAATGACAATTGTCAAAATTCGTTTTACAAACTCAAAGAAGCTATTATGTCACCACCCATACTAGCGTATCCGGTTCTGTCGCAAGGTAAAAACGCGTCCGTCCGATCGCGTTTGCCAGCAGGACTCTTAAGGATGCGGAAACACGCTATTCTACTATAGAGAAAGAATTTTTGGCAATTGTATGGGCAACAAAAAATTTTAGGGCATATCATTTGGGAAGGCCATTTATAATTTATACAGATCATCAACCCCTAAAGGGTATAGCAAACTTAAAAGATCAGACATCACGCCTCGCGCGTTTGCAACACAAATTATCGGAATATGATTTCGAAATTCTTTACAAACCTAGCAAAAGAAATTTAAACGCGGAGGCGCTTAGCCGCAGACCGAGTAATACAGAAGAAGTAGTTGTAGTACAAACACCATGAAAAAAGACAAGGAAGATGATAAGAAAAAGTCTGAATGCAATCCTGACGATTTGATAACAGAGAAAAATGACAATATAATAATTCTAACTGAACCCCGCGACATAGAAAAGATAATTAAAGATTTTCACGATTCACCATTATGTGGTCACCAAGGTGGTGTAAGAACATGTTTAAGAATTCGGCAACAATATCGATGGAAGGATATGCAGAAGCAAATAAAAGATTATGTGAAAAATTGTTCAAAATGACAGATAAACAAGATTTCAAGGCTTACGAAGATGCCAATGGTTCTAACTGATATGCCAGTGAGACCCTTTGATAAAGTGTACATGGACCTGGTGGGTATTCTGCCTGAAACCATTTCAGGGAATAAATACCTCTTAACGTTTCTAAATGTATGTGCTGTGTGGCTATACTCGATGCGGAAGCCAACACAGTAGCAAAAGCATTCTTCAACGAAATAGTTACACGTCACAATATACCCAAGGTAACAGACAATGGATCGAATTTCGTTTCCAAACTATTTTCGGATACATGTAAATTATTTGGAATTAAAAAATTACATATAACACCCTATAATCCACAGGCTAATGGGTCATTGGAACGAAGTCATCGTCCACTAGCTGAATATTTACGTAGTATTGCTAAAGAGGATGGGTCAAACTGGGACCAATGGTTACATTCTGCAATGCATGTTCATAATAACACCGTGCATACGTCGACAGCTCAGACACCATTCCGTACGTTGTACGGTAGGGTGGTTCAGAAACATGTGAAAAAAACTCAAGTACACCTTACGAGTCAACGTACCTCAAATTATGTGAGGGCGTACCGTTCGTAACATCTTGCCCAAATTTCAACACCCTACGAATATTGGAAGACGGTGCTACACGGACATATGTGTTGGCGATCACCAAACAAATCTTCAAAATTTGTATTGTCCTATCGCGATGATAACTATGTATAATGATAGTATTAATAAATTCAGTAAGTTACATATGGCCATTATGTCCAGAGTTTGTATATGAAGGACATTAAGCACATGACAATATGAAATACGCAAGTAACAAATAAATGTATATGTTTTGATACACCTCGACAATTTCATCAATATATATATGAAATAGCTATATATATTAAAGCTATTTTAATTTCCTTTTTAATGGACTATAAAGCAATAAAATTGGCCTGACACTATAAAAGATATAGCGGTTTAAGAATAACATAGGTTTAGAATTTTATTTTATGTCTACTTTAATAAAAATATTATGTTCATAATGTATAGTTTTTATGTAATAAATCAAAGCTCTGATCATTTACCTTTAATTTCATCCTTATCTAACACCAGTTGCAATATTTAATTAAAATTATTTATAATAACTCAAAGAAGTCATCTCATATTAAAGCATTAAATATATGAAACCACACTACTGGAAAGCTGAATATTGGCCAATATCTTAATTTTGAGCTGTTTCAACAGACTTACAAATTTCATCCAATTCTGAGAAAGTCCTGGAAAATTTGTTTTTTTTTTTGTTGATTTGTATGGACTGGCGCATTTGAGTTAATTTAAAAAATTTAATTAAATATTGCAACTGGTGTAAGAAAGTGGTATATCAAATTAAAGGTAAATCATTAGACTTTTGTTTAATATATAAAAACTATACATTATGAATATAATATTTTTAGTAAATTAGCCATAAAATAAAAATCGAAACCTTTTAGATCTAAAAGCGCTATATCTTTATTAATACCAGACCAATTTCATTGTATTACAATACATTACAAAGTAAATAAAAATAGCATTAATTTGATATATATATCGATGAAATATTTTTAAATACCTCATATACATATACATTTTTTTGTTTCGTGTTTATTATATATTAGTAGACCCTTAACGTCCTTCATATACAAACGCATGACATAAACAACCTATGTAACTTACTGATTTTATTTATGCTACATATTTTATTTATGTATATTACATATACTTATCATCGCGATATGAAAATACAAATTTTGAAGACCATGTAGCATGGTCTTCCAATAATCGCACAGTGTTTTCAAACGCTCTTAAATCGGGTCAAATTTACTATTGTCGGAACCACTCAACCGATTTTAAAAATTTAAAATGTCTTGTACTATCTTTAATAGTTATGGAGATAAAAATCAGTAAAGTTGAACATTTTTTCATGAAAAATCTTTCAAAAATTGTAAAAAATCCAAAAATTATAATCTACAAAATATCAAACAATCTCGAGGTGGTTTTTTATTTTAAGCGTTTTTTTTAAGTTTCAAGAAATGCATTTTTACATTTTAAATTGAAATAAGTTCCCCTTTTAAAAACGCCATTTTTGGCATGATAGGAGCGCATATTGGTACAAGATTTTGATATTGAAATTAGCTAAAGCAATTTTATTTAACATACATTCAAATATTATGGTGCTGTTTTCATTTTAAGCGTTTTGTTTTTATTTTAAAATATATGCAATTTTAGTAATTATAAAAATATATGACTTTTTATCGGTTTGTTATATTATTGATTATATTATATGGAAATGTAAAAAATAATAAGATTTTAATATGTTATATTAAAACAAAAAAAAAAAAAATGCGGCGAATTCAAATTGTGCGCTAACTTCTCAAATTGTGGGATAACTCCAATTCGCCGCGATGCGCTATCTTCACACCAGTCTATATATGTATAAATATGTAAAGTAATGTCTTCAAAAATTAAAAAAAAAATCATGTTCCAGTCTATATCTTTAAAACTGATCAAAATATTTTCCCATGTAAGCAAATTTTCTTTAGATCCCAATGTAAACTTTCCATAAACAAAAGAATTTTAAAAATCGGATATTTTTTGGATTTTTTCAATTATATATAGATATATATATATATATATATATATATATATATATATATATATATATATATATATATATATCTATATCTATATATATATCTATATATATATCTATATATATATCTATATATATATATCTATATATATATATATATATATATATATATATATATATATATATATATATATATATCTATATATATCTATATATATATATATCTATATATATATATACATATATATATATATATATATATATCTATATATATATATCTATATATATATATATCTATATATATATATATACATATATATATATATATATATATATATATATATATATATATATATATATATATATATAAATAGAAGCCATAAAAGTAACAATATAAAACCAATTAGCCAAGCGGTGAGAATTAAATTCGTAAATTGCAACATTATGGTATACCAAAGTTAACACAAAAAAAAAACACAGGACATATTAAAAACAATAATTTAGTAATAAAAAATAATAAAATATATATATATATATATATATATATATATATATATATATATATATATATATATATATATATATATATATATATATATATATATATATATATGTATATATATAGATATATATATAGATATATATAGATATATCTATATATAATTGAAAAAATCCAAAAATTATCTTATTTTTAAAATTCTTTTGTTTATGGAAAGCTTACATTGGGAGCTAACGAAAATTTGCTTACATGGGAAAAATATTTTGATCAGTTTTAAAGATATAGACTGGAACATGATTTTTTTTTAATTGTTGAAGACATTACTTTACATATTTAAACATATATTGTACATTTTATGATAAAATTAAAATATTTGTATAGGACTTTTATAAACAATTAATACATAAATCTTTAACTTAAAACCGCTTTTAAATATCTCAAGTGGTTTAGTAAATATAAAATTGTAAATTCGAAATATTTTTTTTTTAATTTTTTTCTTCTTTTTGGAAAACTGGACTTTTACGCAAATCTCCGTAGGTATTTTTTTTTCTTCAGTAACATGAACTTTTGTTATATTTTTTAATAGATAACATTACTGAGAATCTTTTAAATGATAAAACTTATCCAAAATATATTTAACCAATCTGGCAACACTGGTCAAAGTTCAAGTTTTTAATTTTTTTTTTTTAATTTGACCCCCTGCAGAAAAGTTTTCAAAGTCGAAAGTCAAATTACTGATTTTATATTTTGCCCGGCGAAGTATATGTGCAGGGCAGCATTTTTTCCAAAAATACTCATTTTTTGAAGGGATTTAGATTGAACCCGGTATATCTCACTTCATAATAAATATATTCCTAAAAATGTTTTAATAAAGCATAAGTACATAAAACTATTGTATATTAGGTAAAAGTTTCATGATGACAAGGTTAATACTTATTTAGAATTTTAACTTTTTGTTTCTAAATTTTTTTATTTTTATTTTTGTTCTTTTTCAAAAAAATTGTTCACAAATTAAATACAGATTGTCTTTATATGAGCCACATAAGGACTGCGTCGAATAAAATTGTCCGTTACATATCTTCCCATAATGTGCTATTGCAAGATTCAAATTAAAAAAAAATTGATCATAGTAGCTCTGAATTAAATGGCAGAAAATAATTTGTGTCAGTTATAGTCAATACAAAATTTATTTAACGCGAAAATGGCAAACGAAGTAGAAGTGCGAGATAATATAATTAAAATTTTTCAAAAACAACCTAGTTGGTCTTTTAAAAAAATTGCCAAGAAGGTAGGGGCTAACCCTAAGACAATTTTTCGCGTTATCAACCTCTTTAAGGAAGACCTGAGTATTGATCGGAAGAAAGGTTCTGGTAAAGAAAAAGGCCCACATGATCGTGAAAAGTCGAAGAAAGTTGTGAATATTTTAAAGAAAGATCCAAGCATATCCGAAAGGAAATTGGCGAGAAAGGGGGATTGCTCAGAATCTTTCGTGCGCAGGACTAAGTAAGAAGCTGGGCTGAAGACGTACAAGGTCCAAAATGTTCCGGATAGAAATGCCGTCAAGAATGAAACCGCAAAACAACGAGCTAAAAAGCTGAACCAAGATTTTTTTAAAAAATTCGATTGTTGCATAATGGACGACGAAACTTATGTTTTAGCGGACTTTTCTCAGCTACCTGGGCAGGAATTTTATACAGCCGATTCTCGAGGAAATGTCGCTGAAATATTCAAATAAAAAAAAATGACAAAATTCCTAAAGAAATTCCTTGTTTGGCAGGCAATTTGCAGTTGTGGAAAAAGGAGCAGCTCATTCGTGACATCGGATACAATTAATAGCGAAGTATATGTGAAGGAATGCTTGCAAAAGATATTGCTTCCATTTTTACGCCAACATAAACTGTCCACATTGTTTTGGCCTGACCTCGCTTCATGTCACTACAGCAAAACGGCCTTAGAGTGGATCCAACAATGCAGTGATTTTGGTGCCTAGAGAAGCCAATTCACCAAACTGTCCAGAACTCAGGCCGATTGAGAGATACTGGGCTTTAGTAAAAAGGGAGATGAAGACAACAAAAAAAGTGGCCAAAGACCTTCAAGACTTTAAAAGAAAGTGGTCTTCAGCAGCTGTGAGAGTGTCGGACACTGCCATTACAACATTAATGGAAAGGGTTCCGGAAAAATTAAAACTTTTTATTAAAACATATTAATTTCTGGTTTTTTATATTTTTTTTTTTAATCTAAAAATAATTTGCAAAATAAAATATTTTATTCTATAAAAATTCGATTACTAGATTTCTAGATTTTTTCATTTTTGTAGCGGGCAATTTTATTCGACGCAGTCCTTAGATTTCTTTAAATCTCTTCTTTTCAATGATACCAAACACTTATATATTTATTTTACATATGTGTACATTAATTTTGAAGTATATGAAATTATTTTGTATTCGGTAAAAAAAATTCATGATTATAGCGATAACAAAGCGTTAGATATATTCAATCAAATACAATGTTAGTTTTGCTTAATTTCCCATACGAAATACAAAATTGCCTACACCAGAATCCAGTTTAGTATTTTGTATGGCAAATTAAGCAAAACTAACTTTGAATTTGATTGAACATATCTAAATAACAGTTAACCCTATCATCATGAAACTTTTGCCGATTAAATACTAACTTTATATACTTCGAACTTATAAAAAATAATTTGGTAATATATACATTTTACAAGTAGATATAACGGTTTCATGACAAGTTCTTTCAAAAAATTTAGATTTTCTGAAATAATGTTGTCATGCACATATACTTCGCAAAAAATAAGTAGGGGTCAAAAATACGTACAAATAACCTTAAATAGTCCTTAAACTGCTTACTTAAAATTTGACTTTCGACTTTGACTTTGCAGGGGGTCAAATTAAAAAAAAAAATTAAAAACTTGTACTTTGACCAGTGTTGGTTAAATATATTTTGGATAAGTTTTATCATTTAAAAGATTCTCAGTAATGTTATCTATCAAAAAATTATAACAAAAGTACATGTTACAGAAGAAAAAAAAATACTTTCGGAGATTACCGTAAAAGTCAAAGGACTTTCTCAGAATTGGATGAAATTTGTAAGTAAATATATTTTGGATAAGTTTTATCATTTAAAAGATTCTCAGTAATGTTATCTATCAAAAATATAACAAAAGTTCATGTTACTGAAGAAAAAAATACTTACGGAGATTACCGTAAAAGTCCAATTTTCCAAAAAGAAAGAAAAAATTAAAAAAAAAAATATTTCGACTTTACTATTTTATATTTACTAAACCACTTGAGATATTTAAAAACGGATTTAAATTAATGATTTATGTATTAATTGTTTATAAAAGTCCTATACAAATATTTTAATTTTATCATAAAATGTACAATCTATGTATAAATATGTAAAGTAATGTCTTCAAAAATTAAAAAAAAATCATGTTCCAGTCTATATCTTTAAAACTGATCAAAATATTTTCCCATGTAAGCAAATTTTCTTTAGATCCTTTCTTTCCATAAACAAAAGAATTTTAAAAATCGGATAATTTTTGGATTTTTTACAATTTTTGAAAGAAAAAATGAAAAAATGTTCAACTTTACTGATTAACTATTAAAGACACAAACTTCAGTTTCAAAACTAAATATATATATGTATATATATATATATATATATATATATATATATATATATATATATATATTTTTTTTTTTTTTTTTTTTTATTATTTTTTATTACTAAATTATTGTTTTTATTATGTCTTGTGTTTCTTTTTGTGTTAACTTTGGTATACCATAATGTTGCAATTTACGTATTTAATTCTCAACGCTTGGCTAATTGGTTTTATATTGTTACTTTTATGGGTTCTATCTTAGGGTAATATTATAATATTTTTAGTTTTAACGTCATACACTATTTGTGATATGCCTTTAACAAATTATTATGAATTTTCTTATCCTTGTTTTTAACCAATATTGTCGTGGTCACTATACATCTATATATATATATATATATATATATATATATATATATATATATATATATATATATATATATATATATATATATATATATATATATATATATTAGGGTGATTCAAAATTGGATCGAATTTTTATTTTACCACGAAATCGCTCACCATACGATCAGAAAAGTTAAAATATACACACACGTGCCTTTTTCCAAAATCGATTGATGTTTAGAGGTCGTGCACTTGGATTTTCTGCTTTCGGCGATTTGAAAAACGTAAGTTGGCTTCATGGGAAAAGTTGAATATCTCCCAAAGTTTAAGGAGTAAATTCACAAAATTTTTGGAGAAGTGATCTAATATAATGTAGTTTCTAAAACTGTTGATAACATTTTATAACATCGACTTTTTAATACACAAACTAATTTTAAATTCATGAATTAATTTCAGTTAATAAAAAAATTCCGCTAATCAGTTTGTATCCGCTACACCCAATAATTGTTGCTTAGATATCCAATGTATCTAATAAATATAATTTAACCGCGGGCCTAGGCAATATATAGCGGTAAATATCGTCATCATTCAGAAATTCGTATATAACGCAAGTTTTCAGAGATTGATTTACTTATACCTTTAGTATTTGGAGTAGGATGTCTTAAATTTTATATATCGTGCAAAGAAAACGTCTGAAAATATTCACAAAAAAGTATAAACTACATAATTGGTAAAGTTGTACCGAACTTATAGGTGATTATATTGTCAAAAAATTATTTTTATTTTTTATTATTTTTATACATTTAATTACTCAACAGAACCAAAATAAAATTCAATAATTCTATAAAAAAAATTCTATAAATTATATACTCAACAAAACGAGAAATAAAAAAAGGACTCTATCAACAACGCATATTTTAAAATGTAGTAAATAAAGAAAAAAAGTTTCTAATTTTAGTTTGGGCAATGCTCTTGATAACCATATATCGCTTTCTTATTTGTCATTTGATCCGAAATTCTAAAAAAATCATAAAAGTCATAAAATAAAAAAATCGAGTTTTTTTGTATATTAAAATTAGTTTTCGTGATACTATTAAATCAACAGTACATACATTTTGTTGCAATTATAATTTGACAAGACATCGAGTAAATGTAACATTATACAATTTTTACATTAACGATACAGCATGTTGAATCAAACATATAATCCATGTTCAGTTAAAAAATTTTACTATTCATAATTAACATTATGAAAAATAATAATAATAATTAAATTCATGTACCTTTTTAATATCTAACAATATCAGCGTTACCGATAATCAAAAAATAATGTCCAACTTAAGATAGTAGTCGATTTTGACATAAATTTATATGGAAGATTTGTCAAAAAGACGACTATTTGTTATAGCTGAACATTATTGTTTGAGTAGCGCTCTATGAATCTGTCTGAAAAGAAAACAACATGAAATCCGTTTAATTTCTTTTTAAATTTATATATATTTTTTTTGATATTTTTTTCCTGAGTGTAGTGGGTAAAACGGCTTAAAATTAGAAATTTTCCTAAGTATGTTACTTAATAGGAAAAAATTGAGTATGCAGTCAAAATCAGCATACACGATTTATATTACATTGAAGTTTGGAATATCTCCATACGAATATTTTTTCTTGTTTCTTGAGTAAAGTGTTATTGAATTAATAAATATTGAATAATCGACTCTGATTTGGGTGTTTCCTAAATAAATGTAATAAAATATATTTTATTAAATCGGTAATAAATAAAATATTTCACTATCGTACAATTATATATATGATCTGTTGAGTACATATTTTTAAATTAAAAATGTATGAACAAATTTCATTTTTAACTATATAATATAAAACTACGGTATACCTTCCAATACTATAGTTATAAATAATTCAATCTCTGAAAACGAGCGTTTTATACGAATTTCTGAATGTAACTGATCTGTACCGCTACATTTTACCTAGGCCCGCGATTAAATTATATTTATTAGATACATTGGATATCTAAGAAACAATTATTGGGTGTAGCGGATACAAACTGATTAGCGGAATTTTTTTATTAACTGAAATTAATTCATGAATTTATAATTAGTTCCTGTATTAATATATCGATGTTCAAAATTTTTAACAACAGTTTTGGAAACTGCATTATATTGGAGAACTTTTCCCAAAATTATGTGAATTTATTCCTTAAACTTTGGGAGGTATTCAACTTTTCCCATGAAGCCAAGTTACGTTTTTCAGATCGCCAAAAACAGAAAATCCAAGTGCGCGACCTCTAAACATCAATCGATTTTGGAAAAAAAGGCACGTGTGTGTCTTTTTCAACTTTTATGATATTCTGGCCAGCGATCCCGATGACTTTATTTTTTTTGCATCACCCTAATGAGAGTGTCAAAATTCAATTTTATAAAAATCCTTAACATACACGTTAACACGGCCACGATCATTTTTGTGAGCAGAAAATTTCCGGAACACTCAATAAATTTGTTGTATTTTTTATGTGTTAGAATTATAAAAAGAAAAACCGATTATTTTTAATCTTATTTTTTTTTTGTATTTTTAGTATATGTCATTTAAATAAAATAGTGCAAATTTTTGTTCAATCAAATTTATGTTCGTATTTTATATTTTAAATAGACATATTATTGATAGAAGCGCCGCATGCATATTTCTTAAAAAATAAAATGTTTTAGTAAAAAATTCATTAGACATTATTTGTTTTAATTATGGCTGTGCGATTAATCAATTAATTTATTAATAAGTATCCTGATTAATTGATTAATCAATTAATCGGAAACCCTAATTAATTGATTATTCAGAATTTTTATACCCTACACTAAGAGTGAAAGGGTATATTCAGTTTGGTACGCCGTTTGTAACACTCAGAAGGAAACATATCCGGTATGGAAAAAGTAAATATATTCTTGATCAGCATGACCTCCTGAGTCGATTTAGCGATGTCTGTCCGTCTGTCTGTCTGTCTGTATGTCCGTCTGTTGAAATCCCTACTACTTTTAAAATTGAAGAGCTAGATAAATGAAACTTATAACTTAGATTACTAATATACCTACGCTGTATGGCGAGATCGGTCCTTTGTGACCTATGATCCGACCACTTATGTTCAAATACCTCATATAAAATGTTCATATAAAGATCAATTTTTATGTATACGTGCTTAGAACTTTTTTGGTCAAATATATATTGATATCATGCTCAAATACATGATAATAATGTTTTCCGGCGAAAAGACTTGTGGTTCACAAAAAAAAAAAATCGAAATTCGGTACAACTACCCATTTGTAAATATGGGGATCAAATGAATGGGAATTCTTCAGCGATTGAATGTTTGTATTTATTTTCACAATTCGTATACCCTGGTGACCTATATATCACTTTGAATGGTAACCACACATATGTGTAGGGTATTTATAGTCGGCTTAGACCGACTATAATTTTGATAATCCTAACTATCATAATTACACCTACTTTAAAATTTCCCATGCGTGTACGAATCTTGAAAATAACTACAAACTTTTCATCCCTGAAGAATTTTCTTTCATTTGATACCCATATTTACAAATGGGTAGGTGTACCTCATTTCTATTTTTTTTTGGGAACTACAAGTCGTTTCGTCGGAAAACATTATTTTCATGTATTTGAGCATAATATCAATATATATTTGACCAAAAAACATTTCCTAAGCACGTATACAGTAAAATTTATGATGTAAATTTTATATGAGGAATTTGAACATAAGTGGTCGGTTCTCAGGTCACAATAGACCGATCATGCAACTTAGATATATAAGTAATCTAAATATAAAGTTTCATTGCTCTAGCTCTTCAACTTTTTCTGTAATCGTCATTTCAACAGACAGACAGAAGGACAGACAGACATCCTGACATCCCGCTAAATCGACTCAGGAGGTCATGCTGATCATGAATATATATACTTTTCCATACCGGAGATGCTTTTTTCAGGGTGTTACAAACGGCGTACCAAACTGAATATACCCTTTCTCTCTTAGTGTAGGGTATAAAAAAGGTGCACTCAACTAAATATCATTCGCTTCAAGTGTCAAAATCAAGCGAATCAACAGATCATGTGACGAATCGGCGAACGTATCCTAATCTATCATTTTTAAGGTTTTTTCTTATGATTTTTTATTTTTATGCTTCTGAGCTTTTGTTTATTGTGATTCTCCTGATTTTTTATTTTTTTATCCTTTAGTTTTTTTATCCGTTTATCTTAAATTTTGAGTTTTTTTGTACTCCAACTAATAAATGAGTTAAACGTATGTCATTTCTTTTTCGTTCATAAAATCATATAAATGCAAATTCCAATTTATCGCAATGTTCGGATTTTTATCAGTATTAAAAATTCTTAAACATTTAAAAACTTTAATTTAGTAGGACTAAACATAGCAAAATATAATGAGATGGTGTAACATAATTTAATGGACCAAAAACAATAATGGTGCGTTTATATCTAATTTTTTCACTACGGCCATAACAAATAACATTTTTACTGCAACAAATTACATTTTATAAATAGAAATATGATGCGCTTTTTAGACAGAGTATTATACATTATCCTTAAATGAAACTTGTAACGAGCAGTTATAAATACGTTTTTTTAAATTATATACTTTTAACTAAAATACCTGTTTGTATTAAAAATTTTAAATCAAATTACTTTTTATTAATTGTTGTTTAAAATATTTTGATTGTGAAAATATTTTAAAATAATTTATTCTTGTACGAATCACAGCTTTGAGCACACGTCTCAAATAAAATTAAATAAATAGTTTTCTGTAATAAAATACATCTTTTATTGCGACGCAACGCGTTCGCTACAAACTGAAGATTTATGATTAGCACCAACCAGTTCATATTTGAACTGAAGTCTTTCAGTGTGTTAGTCGCATAATTCAGACATGATGTACTGTCCACAATTTGCAGCAACACCCTACCTATAAGGCCCAGCACATAACATCCTATAAGAACAACACGTTTGACGATATGTTACTGCTACAGTTCTTGTAGATAGGGAAAACCCATGTATTTGCAGAAGCCTTGTACGAGAAGTGACCAAAGGTTAGAAGCCAAAGAGTGTGGTACAGTAAATTGGAAACCTACAAGAGGAAATTAAAAGTTGTCTTAATAAAACATTTGCACACTTACACGAAATCACAAGCGCCGACTTCAGCTCCATGCCGAGACTGGGCCCCTCGACAATTGAACAAGCGCGGTGGTAAAGAAGAGCGGCGTCACAAAGACCTCCACCATAGGTGAGAACGATTACAGCAGAAGCGACGTCATGCAGGCACGAAACACAAACTCTTCCTTAAGCGGCGCAACTATATGATTGTGTATCAGGAGTTATAGCGCAGCGAGCCCTTCCAAAACTCAAGATCTTCAGTAGTAATTTGAAAATTAGCTTCTATGTAAATTTAACATCTACAAAACTCACCTAAAAATAAGCGCACCTTGTCATGCTGCACCTTTACACAGAGTTTACGCCGTCAGTAAACTCAGGCACTTGTGCAAGCAGCTCGTTGTTTGCTTTTTGGATATGGATATATAAACATATTTTTTAAGACCGTATTTTTATTTATAATTGAAAATTAACTCAATGAGACAGTGCCAAACTAATTTTCTATATTTTTGTTTGTAGTAAACAGTTGTTTGGAAATTTTAGGGTTTCTTTAAACCAAAATAAAAAAAAGTATTGCTACAAATAAAAAAAAAAATACTTTTAAAAAAAAAGTATTAATTATAAGTAAAAATCGTACCAATATTAATATTAAAAAACATATTTAACTATAAATTTTAAATAATGTGAATTGTTGCTAATTTTATTTTCAAAATGTTTGAACCTTTAGACAAAAAATAGAAAAAAAACCGAAAAAATATTATTGGTCTGAATGGAGTTACCGTTTTTTAAACTATAAATAATATAAAATATAATAATATAAAAAGTATTTTATAACAACAAAAATTAGATATTAAGATAAAATAGTATCTGTTCTAAAAAAAGGCATTACTAAAAGCACGCAACATGATACTATTTTTTTCAACTCTGAGGCGCGATTCTGTAACTTATTAACGACAAATATCGATATCGTTAACTAACAACAATTGTGACATGTAGAAGCGATCGTCATGAAAAAATGTACATTTTAACGATATTTGTCGTTAAAAATAGTTAACGATATCGATTTTTGTCGTTAATAAGTTACAGAATCGCCCTACTGAAATGGTAATTTTATCCGTCAATGTTGTAAGTGTTACTCACTTTTAAAACCATAAAAATTAGTACATTCGCCAGTTCATTCACCAAATTGCGTTCGCTTCGCCGAGTACATTCGCTTCGACAATCATAATAGGCCCCTAAATTACGAAAAAAATATATTTAATAAGCATTGTGGAATCAAATTTGAGGAATACAAATTTGTGTCCTCACATTACCTCAAAAAAATCATGGAATTCGGAATATGAGAGTTAGGGTGATTCAAAAATGGATCGAATTTTTATTTTCCCACGAAATCGCTCACCATACGATCAGAAAAGTTGAAAAAGACACACACGTGCCTTTTTTTCCAAAATCGATTGATGTTTAGAGGTTGCGCACTTGGATTTTCTGCTTTTGGCGATCTGAAAAACGTAAGCTTACTTCATGGGAAAAGTTGAATATCTCCCAAAGTTTAAAGTGTAAATTCACAAAATTTTTGGAAAAGTGATCTAATATAATGTAGTTTCTAAAACTGTTGATAAAATTTTTTAACATCGACTTTTTAATACACAAACTAATTTTAAATTCATGAATTAGTTACAGTTAATAAAAAAATTCCGCTAATCAGTTTGTATCCGCTACACCCAATAATTGTTTCTTAGATATCCAATGTATCTAATAAATATAATTTAACCGCTGGCCCAGGCAATATATAGCGGTAAATATGGTCATCATTCAGAAATTCGTATATAACGCAAGTTATCAGAGATTGATTTATTTATACCTTTAGTATTTGGAGAAAAATGTCTTAAATTTTATATATCAAGCAAAGAAAACTTCTGAAAATTTTCACAGTTGTACCGAACTTATAGGTGATTATATTGTCAAAAAATGTATTATTTTTATAAATTTTAACTTTAAATATAATTACTCAACAGAACAAATATAAAATTCTATAATAGTGAAATGCTTTATTTTTTACGTATTTAACAAAAAAAAATTTATGGTAGGGAAACAACCGAGTTGATTATCCAATATACAATAACACTACTCAACAAAACGAGAAATAAAACGAGTTGGGAAAGTTAGGTCACATGGGTAAGTTCGGTCACATGGGGCGGATTTTTATAGTCGGTCGGGCCCGACTATGGAATACCCTACACCTTTGGTGGAGATATTAATGAGGAATATTTAGTTGTATACCTTAATTTAAAATTTTTAATTATGCTGAACCTCAGAATATTATTCATATATCAGAAATTTACGTCTTATATCCCCATAAATTAAAAAATTTATATAAAAGTATAAACAACTAATAAAAAATTGAAAAATATAATTGGGCGGACCACGCCTATATTTAAAATTTTGAAAGGCTAATTTTTCATAGATTTGATTTTAATAATTTACGGATCAAATTTTTACTATGAAAACCCGGGATATAATGAAAAAAAAAAATGGGCGGATCACGCCCATTTTTGGACCACATATTTTTAGGTAAATTCTAACAATACCTTTTAAATTTTATAACTATACCTTGAATACTTTTCGAAATATTAGTTTCGAAAGAGTTATATAAAAGTGACTTGTATGGGAGGTGGGCGTGTCCGTTGACCGATTTTGCTCATTTTCAAACTCAGTTCCTACTTTTGGCTAAAATATATTGAGACGAAATTTCATCGCATTCTGATCAGTATTTCTCAAGTTATTCTGTATTCGGACAGCAAGACAGCAAGACAGCAAGACAGCAAGACGGACAGACAGACAGACAGACGGACATGGCTAAACGGACTCGGGTAGTGATGCTGATCAAGAATATATATACTTTTCCATACCGGACACGCCTCCTAAGGGGCGTTACAATATATGCACAAAGTTAATATACCCTGTACCTCATAGGTGTAGGCATATTTTAAAATGTTTACTACTACTACATATATAGAAAAAAAGTTTCTAATTTTAGTTTGGGCAATGCTCTTGATAACCATATATCGCTTTCTTATTTGTCATTCGATCCGAAATTCCAAAAAAATCATCCAAAAGTAGTCTATAAAATAAAAAAAATCGAGTTTTTTTGTACACTAAGAAAAAAAGATGTTTATGAAAGTCTTGCTGCAACTATCCTTTTAAATTTACGCCTTGTAGCAAATATTCAAACATCCCATAACTTTCAATAAAGTTACAGCAAAACTATTAATATTTTTTAAATATGACGTATATTCAAATAGTTACGAGATGTTTACCACAACAGCAATGAAAATTGAGATATTTACAGCAAAACTTTTGAGGTATTTTGACATTTGACTACCATACAAAAGGAAAATGGTGTACTTTTTCCTTACTCTCGGTTTATCCACAACAATGAAGTAAATCAAAAAAAGTGCCAACTCAAATATTACATTTTGATGGTAAAAGTGAAAATAAAATATCCTGTGATTTAAATTATCAACACGTGAATAAAAATATTTCTTTTCAGAGTTTACTTTGATGATAGCGTCGCCGGTCGGACTTGGTTCTTCTGCGAAGAAATCTCAAGTCGTTGTACAATTTTGCCTTCGAAGGATTTAAAAAGACGATGGCGATGTATACCAGGATGTACCATGTACCAGGATACTGTTTTAATTCTAGAACAAATAAAAATACATTTGATTCATTTTCTTTCAATTCAATAAAAATTACTCCGCGAATTCTAATGGAGTACCTTTTCCAAATATTCATCAACTAGCTTCCTATTTGTCAGATGTTTAATTGATGGTTGCTATAGATAATCGTAAATTCGAAAGATGGTTGCTAGCAATATTTATCGTATTTGACGGATGTTTGAGTGATGGTTGTCTCAAATACGATTTAAATAATTTGTAAATAACTTGATATTTAGGGCTGTGATATTTCTGGCACTTTTTATTGCAACATTTTATTGCAATTTTAATTTGACAAGACATCGAGTAAATGTAAATGTAACATTATACAATTTTTACATTAACGATACAGCATGTTGAATCAACCATATAATCCATGTTCAGTTAAAAAATGTTACTATTTATAATTAACATTATGAAAAATAATAATAATAATAATTAATTCATGTACCATGTTAACATCTAACAATATCAGCGTTACCAATAATCAAAAAATAATGTCAAACTTAAGATAGTAGTCGATTTTGACATAAATTTATATGGAAGATTTGTCAAAAAGAAGACTATTTGTTATAGCTGAACATTATTGTTTGATTATTGGTAGCGCTCTATGAATCTGTCTGAAACGAAAACAACATGAAATCCGTTTAATTTCTTTTTAAATTTATATATATTTTTTTTGATATTTTTTTCCTGAGTGTAGTGGGTAAAACGGCTTAAAATTAGAAATTTTCATAAGTATGTTACGTAATAGGAAAAAATTGAGTATGCAGTCAAAATCAGCATACACGATTTATATTACATTGAAGTTTGGAGTATCTCCATACGAATATTTTTTCTTGTTTCTTGAGTAAAGTGTTATTGAATTAATAAATATTGAATAATCGACTCTGATTTGGCTGTTTCCTAACCAAATGTAATAAAACATATTTTATTAAATCGGTAATAAATAAAATATTTCACTATCGTACAATTATATATATGATCTGTTGAGTACATATTTTTAAATTAAAAATGTATGAACAAATTTCATTTTTAACTATATAATATAAAACTACGGTATACCTTCCAATACTATAGTTATAAATAATTCAATCTCTGAAAACGAGCGTTTTATACGAATTTCTGAATGTAACTGATCTGTACCGCTACATTTTACCTAGGCCCGCGATTAAATTATATTTATTAGATACATTGGATATCTAAGAAACAATTATTGGGTGTAGCGGATACAAACTGATTAGCGGAATTTTTTTATTAACTGAAATTAATTCATGAATTTATAATTAGTTCCTGTATTAATAAATCGATGTTCAAAATTTTTAACAACAGTTTTGGAAACTGCATTATATTGGAGAACTTTTCCCAAAATTATGTGAATTTATTCCTTAAACTTTGGGAGGTATTCAACTTTTCCCATGAAGCCAAGTTACGTTTTTCAGATCGCCAAAAACAGAAAATCCAAGTGCGCGACCCTCTAAACATCAATCGATTTTGGAAAAAAGGCACGTGTGTGTCTTTTTCAACTTTTATGATCCTATGGCGAGCGATCCCGATGACTTTATTTTATTTTAAATTTTTATGTTTGCTTGCTCAGCAATAAAAATTAAATTTTAATTTTTACTTGAAAAAATCAAAAATAAAAATTAAAAATTAATTTTTATTTTTTTGCTCAAGAATAACAATTATTTTTTGATTTATACTTTTTTCTCAAAAATAAAAATTAGGGTGCGGGGCGTTGTGTTTAATTTGTTGTGCAGCAAAAATAATGTTCTTGCGATGGAACGATAGACTATGAAACTAGTTTGGGTGATGTTAGTGGACAGTTTCGATGGCTCACGTGTGATGGTGGTCAGAATAACTAATAATAGTTTGGCCGAGCTGTGTGTGTGATATTTGTACGCAAAGTGGTTAATGCCGTTAATTCATGGTTAATGGTTAATGCAGTTTAAATCCGAAAGGCGGGGTAAGAATATGTTAGTAATGTTTTACTCTTGTAGGTTAGCCAAGAGATAGCGAAGTAATAATAATTTTTATTTTTGATGTTGATAGTCGCTGGGATCGAATCGGGGACTTTTCAGCTCATGGTTCAACGCAAAAACCAATCGATCCACCGACGCTACAGTATGACCTACTACCAAAACAGATTCACCCAAAAAAGTTCCAATGACGCACTCGGGTGCTTTTATAATCCCCTTGGAACAGATTCACCCAACAAAATTCCAATGACGCACTTCGGTGCTTTTGTAATCCCACTGGAACAGATTCACCCAAAAATATAGAACAATGCACACCTGGATGTGTATATACCCTTGCATATAATAATAATAGTTTGGCACTACAGTCCTATAAGAACGTACGCCGAGCTCTCTAACTACAATATCTTATAGATAAATCACCGATGAAAGTAATGAACTTGGCTACTCAGAAGCTCAAGGTTGGTCGAGTCTTGGTCGAAGACTAATTGACGAAGACTTGGCCGTCCAAGTTTGGCTAAGCATTGGCCACCTTGTCTGCACCCTAATTTTTAGTAAAAAAAAGTATAAATCAAAAATAATCGTTATTCTTGAGCAAAAAAAAAATAATTTTTATTTTTGAATTTGAAAATAAAAATTGAAATTTGACTTTTATTTCTGAGCAAAATTTTAAAATTCAAAAATTAACGTTATTACTGAAAAAAAAATTTTTGCTCAAAAATAATTTTTAATTTTGATTTTTTTGTATATTACTCGTAACTATTACAGTCCCTGATATCTAATTTAAAAATTTGAAAAAGATTAATTAGGAAAAGAATTAAATCTAATTTAAAAATTAGAAAAAGATTAATTAGGAAAAGAAATAAATTAGTCACATGCAACCAATTGCAATCATTTAAACAGCGAAGTGCAAATGCACACTATAACAAAATGTCTAAGTGTTTGTGAGTTTAAAATGCTTTGCACTTAAAAAAATGTTGGTCGAAAGCTCATACAAAAGCTTTTTGTTTATCTTTTATCTCGCAACATTGAAATACTTATTTTGTGTGGTTTTTGTTGTGTTTTGTTTGTTATACCACTCTCAGCTTTCTCCAGGACCACGGCGGTGATGATATATGGTTCTTTTTTTAATTTTATTAAGATATTTTTTTTATTTTTTGTTTGTATTCCCACTCAGTAAAAACATTTTATTATTTATAAATCTTTAAAAATATAAAGTAGTTTTATAGTAGGTATTAACATTTATTAATATACGAAATAAATTTAAATTAAATAAATTAAATTAAATTTTATTCAAATTATGTTTCTTAGGTATACGTTTTAAAATTTACTAAATAGTTTGCAAATAAAACTAGTTGGGAAGGTTAGATCACATGGGAAATTTTAAAGTAGGTGTAATTATGATAGTTAGGATTATCAAAATTATAGTCGGTCAAAGCCGACTATAAATACCCTACACATATGTGTGGTTACCATTCAAAGTGATATATAGGTCACCAGGGTATACGAATCCTGAAAATAACTACAAACATTCAATCGCTGAAAAATTTCCATTCATTTGATACCCATATTTACAAATGGGTAGGTGTACCGAATTTCGATTTTTTTTTCAATGAACCACAGGTCTTTTCGACGAAAAACATTATTATCACGTACTTGAGCATGATGTCAATATATATTTGACCAAAAAAGTTTACCTAAGCACGTATACATAAAAATTGATCTTTATATGTACATTTTATATGAGATATTTGAACATAAGTGGTCGGATCATAGGTCACAATGAACCGATCTCGCTTAGTAATCAAAGTTATAAGTTTCATTTATCTAGCTCTTCAATTTTAAAAGTAGTAGGGATTTCAACAGACAGACAGACAGACAGACGGACAGACAGACGGACAGACAGACGGACATCGCTAAATCGACTCAGGAGGTCATGCTGATCAAGAATATATATACTTTTCCATACCGGAGATGCTTCCTTCTGGGTGTTACAAACGGCGTACCAAACTGAATATACCCTTTCACTCTTAGTGTAGGGTATAAAAATATAAGCGTGCGGAGTAAATATTGAATATTACAGTCGAGCTCCACCTCCAATAAACTTTGCAATTCAATTCAACTTTGCAATAGTTTTCAAGATAATTACGGAATAATATTTTTTCAGCATGTTATATTTTTACCGCAGAATAATCTGACTTAACTGAAATATCTTAAATACATAGATATTTCAGTTAAGCCAGATTTCTGTCATGGATATTGGATAAATGATGTAGATTAACATTATCTGTCTCCTTGCTTTGAAGGGATGTAATAGAACAAAAGGGGTGTGCCGCCTGTCATCTAACCAAAACTTTTAAAATCGTCGTTGCGCCTAAAAAATTGTTATATATTTTTATACAACTTTTCGCAAATGTTAAAATTTTGTAATTTTCATTATGTAATCTTTGAGTATTTTGTGAACATTTTTATTTAAATCGCAATCTATTGCAATCAAAATTGTAAAAAACGTAATATCTTAACTTTTTAATACGAACAATTTGTCGAATTAATGTATTTATTCCAACTCGGATAAATTCGAAAATATTTAAAAACATATAGAAATAGACATTTATTATTATATAAAATGGCCATTATACAAAAAAAAGTCTAAGTTAGAAATATTGGACAATATCACCAAATTTTCAAAAAGAAAAAAAATGAACAATTTAAATCCGATTCGGACAAATTCGAAAAATAATTGGAAGCAATCGCAATTTTCTTAAAGCAGATTGTAATTATTTAATAACTTACATGTATTCTTAGATAGCATAAAATTACCAAATAAATATCACCCGCGTCGGAAATATTGGAAAACGAGTTGGGAAAGTTAGGTCACATGGGTAAGTTCGGTCACATGGGACGAACTTTTATAGTCGGTCGGGCCCGACTATGGAATACCTTACACTCTTGTAGAATATATTAGTGGTATAAATTGGTGGAATAATTTTTAATAATTTACGACTAAAATTTGCACTACAAAAAATCGGTAAATAATGAAAAAAAAAATAATAGAGTTATTTAAAACTGACTTGTATGGGATGTGGGCGTGTCTGTTGACCGATATGGCTCATTTTCAAACTCAGAACCAATTTTTGCCTAAAACATATTCAAACAAAATTTCATCGCACCCTGACCTGTATTTCTCAAGTTATCTTGTAGTCCTACAGACAGACGGATATGGCTAAACGTACTCGGGTAGTGATGATGATCAAGAATATATATACTTTTCCATACCGGATACGCCTCCTAAGGGGCACAAAGTTAATATACCCTGTACCTCATAGGTGTAGGGTATAAATATCACAAGTTTTGTAATTTTTAAAAATTCTCAAATGAAAATATTTGAAAGCAGTCGGAAAATTTACAAAATCAGTTAAAATCTTTTGGAAACTTACATATATTTTTATATAGCATAAAATTGTTAAATTATTATAATCTGAATCGAAAATATTAGAAATTGTAGAAACATTTGGAATATTAAGGTCATTTATCTTGAAATAGCATTATGAGAAAAGTTCTCTTCAATAATATAATGTTCCCAACACTACATTACCAACAAAATTTAGTTAATTCAGCAATTAAGTCGAACTCACAGACACTCTTAATTTCATAAAAAATGTTTTTACTAAGGTTTTTATTAAAATTATGGTAAGAGAAATATATTTTGTATTTGATGTATTATGTTGGGTATTATTTCATAATTGTTTTAGATGTTTTTCTTTTATTTTTGGTGTTTTCATTTTTATTTTAATATATATTGTAAATCTTTCATAGGGATAATTTTTTTTGGAAAAACAAGTGGAAATATTTGGAAAAAAAACAAAACGAGTTGGGAAAGTTAGACAACATGGGTAAGTTCGGTCACATGGGGCGGACTTTTATAGTCGGTCGGGCCCGACTATGGAATACCCTACACTCTTGTTGGATATATTAGTGGTATAATTTGGTGGACAAATTTTTAATAATTTACGACTAAAATTTCCACTACAAAAATCGGCAAAAAATTAATAAAATTTTAATGTGGGAGGATCACGTCCATTTTTGGAACATATATTTTTAGGCGAATTTTAACAATATGTTTTAAATTTTATAAATATATATCTAATACTTTTCGAGTTATTGGTTCCCAAAAAGTTATATATAAGTGACTTGTATGGGAGGTGGGAGTGTCCGTTTACCGATTTGGTTCATTTACGAACTTTTTTGGTTAAAACATATTGAAACGAAATTTCATTCTGACAAGTATTTTTCAAGTTATTCTGTATCCGGTCAGACAGCAAGACAGACGGACAGACAGGCGGACATGGCTAATCGGACTCGGGTAGTTATGCTGATCAAGAATATAAATACTTTTCCATACCGGACACGCCTCCTAAGGGGCGTTACAATATCTGCACAAACTTAATATACTCTGTACCTAATAGGTGCAGGGTATAAATATTAACGAATCAATACTGTTTAGAAAATTGACTTGTAAAACTACGTTTGTGCGATAAATCAATTAATAAAATTTTTTGATTAATCAAATTTATGATTAATTGATTAATCAAGATTTTCGATTAATCAGAAATGGATTAATTAATTAATCAGGATACTAATTAATGAGAATTGTGATTAATTTCGATTAATCATAATTTCTTATTAATTATTTTTTTTTTCGCAAAATATTTAAAAATTACTTTACTATAAGGATCCTGAACATTTGAAAAACTTCCTTTTATTTTTTACAAATCAAGTCAAATTTTTCAATTTTATTTGAATTTTGTTTTTTAAAATATTTAATAAGATTTTATAAATAAATTTCTATTTACTTTCACATTTTTATTATTAACTCATGAACCATTAAGAGTACACCAATGAAATTTGGAAGATATGTTAAGAAGAAAATCTGCAAAAATATAAATTTATTTTTATTATTTAAAAAATATGGGTTTTTGAGATATACCTTCCCAAAATATATATCATGTTATAATAGCCATTATCTTTTGGAAACAAAAATTAATTCATATGTCGTGTTAAAGGTATTGATGATCAACAATCGCGATTTTCTTGCAAGAGCAAGATAAGAAATGCAAGAACAGGAGCAATTGGAAGACTAACACTTGAAGAAATGCAAGTGTTAGTCTTGCATGTTTTACTTTTATACGGGCCATTCCACACCAAATCGACCAGCGGTTGGAACTCACCTTCTTCGATTTCAATGAAATTGGGAATTGATAAAGGATAAAGAATATTGAGACATGCACTAACCAATTTTTTTTGTATTTTTTCCGACCACTACTTTTAGTTTATCATCGGAAAAAAATAAAAAAAAAATGGTTAGAGCATGTCTCGATACCCTTTATCAGTTGCCAAAATTTCATTAAAATCGAAAAGGAAAATTCTCAAATTTGACTTTTTTTTGGTCAATTTGGTGTGGAATGGCCCATACATATTTTTGTTTTTATACCCTACACTAAGAGTGAAAGGGTATATTCAGTTTGGTACGCCGTTTGTAACACCCAGAAGGAAGCATCTCCGGTATGGAAAAGTATATATATTCTTGATCAGCATGACCTCCTGAGTCGATTTAGCGATGTCCGTCTGTCCGTCTGTCTGTCCGTCTGTCTGTTGAAATCCCTACTACTTTTAAAATTGAAAAGCTAGATAAATGAAACTTATAACTTAGATTACTAATATACCTACGCTGTATGTGCGAAAATTGGAAAATTGGCGAGATCGGTCCATTGTGACCTATGATCCGACCACTTATGTTCAAATACCTCATATAAAATGTACATATAAAGATCAATTTTTATCTATACGTGCTTAGGAAAACTTTTTTGGTCAAATATATATTGATATCATGCTCAAATACATGATAATAATGTTTTCCGGCGAAAAGACTTGTGGTTCACAAAAAAAAAAAATCGAAATTCGGTGTACCTACCCATTTGTAAATATGGGTATCAAATGAAAAAAAATCTTCAGGGATGGAAAGTTTGTAGTTATTTTCAGGATTCGTATACCATGGTGACCTATATATCACTTTGAATGGTAACCACACATATGTGTAGGGTCTATAGGGACTATAATTTTGATAATTCTAACTATCATAATTACACCTACTTTAAAATTTCCCATGTGATCTAACCTTCCCAACTGGTTTAATTGTAAAATCATATAGTTTTTCATAAGTTAATTTCTATGTGCATAAAACAAAAATTATCAAACAAAAAAAAAATTAATATATTTTCACAGTGTACCTCATTTAGTTGATTTTGCTTTTTGAGTTTTATTTTTTCACACAACCGCTGATTCGTTTAACAGTGCAACAACAAGAAATGTGCGAATAAAGCAGCATCCAAACTTTGAGAGAATTTTTGGCGGGAATTTGTTTGTACCACAAAGAAAACTCATTGTTGTTGTCAACTGGATGGCTGTAGTAGATACATACATGTAGTGTGATGCCATGCGACTGTCTGTTTTCATGCGTCTATCTGTTGTCATGCGTCTGTCTGTTGTCATGCGTCTGTTTGTTGCCATGCGATGATACAGGATAGCAACGCAGAATTGTCGTTGAGAAAGTGTGTGTATATGCATCGTAATTCGTTATTGCTATATTCTCTTCTTTCTGTTAGTGTTTACTTTGTAGCGTTTGAGTTTGCGTTCGCAAAGATAAATGTTACCCTGCAAGATATTATTTGTGTTCTCTTCAAATACGGTACGTTTAGCATACGGATTTTTTAATCTCTGACGAAATCATAAATATGCCTATATAAACATATATATATATTTATTATGTATATGTTCATTTTATTATGGCCTTGAGACTTTCAATTGTCTCGTCAACATCACTTGTTTTTATTAGTTAATTTTTATTAAAATATAATTCAAATTTTTATGTTATTGGTTTTTTTTTTTGTTAGTCAAATAATTTATTTTTGTTGAAGACATTGAAAATATGGAAAATAAGTAACCTGAATACAATTAGTGTTCAAATTTTATTCGTTTTCATAATTAATATGCAGTTTAAGATATTTGTCTTCGATCTTTTACTTAAAATTTAATAAGTAAAATTTTGCAAGATTCTTGCAATCAAGATCAAGAAGGGTATTGCAAGAACATTACCAAAAACAAGATCATATGAAATATGCAAGAGAATGACTTAGGTCCGGTTTTACAGTGCTGGTTTAAACCTAGTGTAACAATTGTTTAATTAAACGTCTCATAAATTTAAACTTCGTTTAACTTTGATAGCTGTTTTACAGTGAAAGTTTAAAATGAACTGAGCCAAGTCGGATAAATATGGCATGACTGGTAAATGTCAAAAAAAAATTATCGATTATTTCTCTCATTTGGAACAGCTGATAATTTTATGCAAATATTTTGTAAATCAAGACATTGAAAATAGATTTTATATTAATAAAATAAATGAAATATACAAAAGATCGAGCAACTTCAGTACATGTGAAGATAGAAGTTTGATTTATACAAATTTGAAATACAAGAAAACAAACAGACAATGCGGGAATAAGAAACAGAGAGCGGGAAGGACAGTTCATTCTATTCTTTCATTCTTGAGAATAGTATCTGTCAAAAATATTATGATTATAAACGTAGTTTAAACGGCCAACGTATTACGTTTAAACTGATTTTAAACGACGATTTAAAGTCACAATAAAAATGAATTCTGAGATTAAACTACGTTTAACCCACAAATCTTGTTAAACTACCACTGTAAAACCGGCCATTAGTGTGCAAGAACAAGAGCAAGAACAAGATTACCATTTCTTGCCTTGCTCTGGCAAATGATCATCACTAATTAAGGGTCATCTTAATACCTTTAAAACGATACCAATACTGATTTATATAAACTACTTGTTTAGATACATGTATTTAAATTAACTTGATTACACATTTTAATACCCTACACCTATGAGGTACAGGGTATCTTAAGTTTGTGATATTGTAACGCCCCTTAGGCGTGGCCGGTATGGAAAAGTATAAGGACTGCGTCGAATAAAATTGTCCGCTACAAAAATGAAAAAATCTAGAAATCTAGTATTCGAATTTTTATAGAATAAAATGTTTGATTTTGCAAATTATTGTTAGATTTAAAAAAAATGTAAAAAACCAGAAATTAATATTTTTTAATAAAAAGTTTTAATTTTTCCGGAACCCTTTCCATTAATGTTGTAATGGCAGTGTCCGACACCCTCACAGCTGCTGAAGACCACTTTCTTTTAAAGTCTTGAAGGTCTTTGGCCACTTTTTTTGTTGTCTTCATCTCCCTTTTTACTAAAGCCCAGTATCTCTCAATCGGCCTGAGTTCTGGACAGTTTGGTGAATTGGCTTCTCTAGGCACCAAAATCACTGCATTTTATTGGATCCACTCTAAGGCCGTTTTGCTGTAGTGACATGAAGCGAGGTCAGGCCAAAAAAATGTGGACACTTCATGTTGGCGTAAAAAGCATTCCTTCACATATATTTTTCTCTATTAATTGTATCCGATGACACGAATGAGCTGCTCCTTTTTCCACAACTGCAAATTGCCTGCCAAACAAGGAATTTCTTTGGGAATTTTGTCATTTTTTTTTTATTTGAATTTTTCAGCGACATTTCCTCGAGAATCGGCTGTATAAAATTCCTGCCCAGGTAGCTGAGAAAAGTCCGCTAAAACATAAGTTTCGTCGTCCATTATGCAGCAATCGAATTTTTTAAAAAAATCTTGGTTCAGCTTTTTAGCTCGTTGTTTTGCGGTTTCATTCTTGACGGCATTTCTATCCGGAACTTTTTGGACCTTGTACGTCTTCAGCCCCTTTCTCGCCAATTTCCTTTCGGATATGCTTGGATCTTTCTTTAAAATATTCACAACCTTCTTCGACTTTTCACGATCATGTGGGCCTTTTTTTTACCAAAACCTTTCTTCCGATCAATACTCAGGTCTTCCTTAAAGCGGTTGATAACGCGAAAAATGGTCTTAGGGTTAGCCCCTACTTCCTTGGCAATTTTTTTAAAAGACCAACTAGGTTGTTTTTGAAAAATTTTAATTATATTTTCTCGCACTTCCACTTCGTTTGCCATTTTCGCGTTAAATAAATTTTGTATTGACTATAACTGACACAAATTATTTTCCGCCATTTAATTCAGAGCTTCTATAATCAAATTTTTTTAATTTGAATCTTGCAATAGCACATTATGGGAAGATATGTAACGGACAATTTTTTTCGACGCAGTCCTTATATATTCTTGATCAGCATCACCACCCGTTTAGCTATGTCCGTCTGTCTGTCTGTCTGTTTGTCCGCCTGTCTTGCTGTCCGTATACACGATAACTTGAGAAATACTGTTTAGAATGTGATGAAATTTCGTTTCAATACTTTTTAGCCAAAAGTTAGTTTTGTCAATGGAAATGAGCCAAATTGGTCAACGAACACGCCCACCTCCCATACAAGTTACTTTTATATAACTTTTTACGAACCAATAACTCGAAAAGTATTCAAGATATACTTATAAAATTTAAAACGTATTGTTAGATTCACCTAAGAATATGTGATCCAAAAATGGGCGTGACATTAGGACCCACATTTGTATTGCATTTCGCTTTTTCATAGTGGACATTTTATTCGCAAATTAATGAAAATAAAATTATCAAATATTAGCCTTAAATCTCTACATATGTTTTAAAAGTGGGCGTGATCCGCCTACATTTATTTTTATACATGTTTCAAAAAAAAATTTTTTTTTCATTTTTACATCAATTTTTTGAATTAATTGGATATACGTCGTCAGAAATTTGGTATGTAAATAATATTCTGAGTGAAAGAATGTTCAGTATAATTAAGAACTTTAAAGGTAGGTATACAATTAAATGACCAACATTAATATTCACACCAAAGGTGTAGGGTATTCCATAGTCGGGCCCGACCGACTATAAAAGTCCGTCCCATGTGGCCGAACTTACCCATGTGCCCTAAATTTCCCAACTCGTTATTTATAACATAGGAATCAATACGAATACACTTATAAAATTTAACACAAAAGTTATGAGGAAAATCATAAAAGACATATATTTTTTGGAAAATTTTAAAAATATGGGTTTTTGAGATAAATCATTCCAAAATGTAAACCATGTGATAATGACCTTTAACCTGTGGAAACAAAAATAAAGTTATATTCCATATTAAAGACGATCTTTATATCTTCCAAATGATACCTTGTACGTTAACCAATTTTTCAGATAAATGCATTAAAGTTAGACCTCCTTTATGAGTTTTACTTATTTTTCACTTTTTAAGCCGCCATATTTTAGCAACCATAAAAGCTAGAGTTCAAAATTCATAAATTGTCTTAATTTAATAACGTACAATATTTGTACCAAATTTATTTTCTTTCTGAGGGGGTAGGGAAAATCCGTTCGTTGATTTAAAAATATTTTTTTTTTGTTATATTTAAGTTGACAAAATGTTCAAATGCTGTTGAATAAAATTATTTCTTTTTCAATTAATGACTAGTTGGGAAGGTTAGATCACATGGGAATTTTTAAAGTAGGGATATTGTGATATTTGGTGTGATGAAGTTAGTTAGAATTATGAAAATTATAGTCGGTCTAAGCCGACTATAAATACCCTACACATATGTGATAATTTGTATGGTTACTATTCAAAGTGGTACATAGGTCACCGTGTTATACGAATCTTGAAAATAACTACAAACTTGCGATCGCTGAAGAATTTCCATTCATTTGATACCCATATTTACAAATGGGTATGTGTACCGAAACCGCAAGTCGTTTCGTGGAAAAACATCATTTTCATATATTTGAGCATGAAGTCAATGTATATTTTACCAACAAAGTTCACTTATGCCCGTATAAAGTAAAATTGATCTATATATGTAAATTTAATATGAGGAATTTGAATATAAGTGGTCGGATCAATTTTTTCGCACATACAGCGTAGGTATATAAGTAATCAAATTAGAAGTTTCATTAATCTAACTCTTCAATTTTTTAAGTAGTAGGGATTTCAACATACAGACAGACTGACAGACGGACATCGCCAAATCGGCTCAAGAGGTCATGCTGATCAAGAATATATATACTTTTTCCATACCGGATATGTTTCCATCTGAGTGTTACAAACGTCGTACCAAACTGAATATACCCTTTCACTAGTGTAGGGTATAAAAATTCTGAATAATCAATTAATTAGGGTTTCCGATTAATTGATTAATCAATTAATCAGGATTCTTATTAATAAATTAATTGATTAATCACACAGCCATAATTAAAACAAATAATGTCTAATGAATTTTTTACTAAAACATTTTATTTTTTAAGAAATGTGCATGAGGCGCTTCTATCAATAATATGTCTATTTAAAATATAAAATACGAACATAAATTTGATTGAACAAAAATTTGCGCTATTTTATTTAAATGACATATACTAAAAATACAAAAAAAAAAATAAGATTAAAAATAATCGGTTTTTCTTTTTATAATTCTAACACATAAAAAATACAACAAATTTATTGAGTGTTCCGGAAATTTTCTGGTCACAAAAATGATCGTGGCCGTGTTAACGTGTATGTTAGGGATTTTTATAAAATTGAATTTTGACACTCTCATTAGGGTGATGCAAAAAAAATAAAGTCATCGGGATCGCTCGCCATAGGATCATAAAAGTTGAAAAAGACACACACGTGCCTTTTTTCCAAAATCGATTGATGTTTAGAGGTCGCGCACTTGGATTTTCTGTTTTTGGCGATCTGAAAAACGTAACTTGGCTTCATGGGAAAAGTTGAATACCTCCCAAAGTTTAAGGAATAAATTCACATAATTTTAGGAAAAGTTCTCCAATATAATGCAGTTTTCAAAACTGTTGTTATAAATTATGAACATCGATTTATTAATACAGGAACTAATTATAAATTCATGAATTAATTTCAGTTAATAAATAAATTCCGCTAATCAATTTGTATCCGCTACACCCAATAATTGTTTCTTAGAAATCCAATGTATCTAATAAATATAATTTAATCGCGGGCCTAGGTAAAATGTAGCGGTACAGATCAGTTACATTCAGAAATTCGTATAAAACGCTCGTTTTCAGAGATTGAATTATTTATAACTATAGTATTGGAAGGTATACCGTAGTTTTATATTATATAGTTAAAAATGAAATTTGTTCATACATTTTTAATTTAAAAATATGTACTCAACAGATCATATATATAATTGTACGATAGTGAAATATTTTATTTATTACCGATTTAATAAAATATATTTTATTACATTTGGTTAGGAAACACCCAATTCAGAGTCGATTATTCAATATTTATTAATTCAATAACACTTTACTCAAGAAACAAGAAAAAATATTCGTATGGAGATATTCCAAACTTCAATGTAATATAAATCGTGTATGCTGATTTTGACTGCATACTCAATTTTTTCCTATTACGTAACATACTTATGAAAATTTCTAATTTTAAGCCGTTTTACCCACTACACTCAGGAAAAAAATATCAAAAAAAATATATATAAATTTAAAATGAAATTAAACGGATTTCATGTTGTTTTCGTTTCAGACAGATTCATAGAGCGCTACCAATAATCAAACAATAATGTTCAGCTATAACAAATAGTCGTCTTTTTGACAAATCTTCCATATAAATTTATGTCAAAATCGACTACTATCTTAAGTTTGACATTATTTTTTGATTATTGGTAACGCTGATATTGTTAGATGTTAACATGGTACATGAATTAATTATTATTATTATTTTTCATAATGTTAATTATGAATAGTAACATTTTTTAACTGAACATGGATTATATGGTTGATTCAACATGCTGTATCGTTAATGTAAAAATTGTATAATGTTACATTTACATTTACTCAATGTTTTGTCAAATTAAAATTGCAATAAAATGTATGTACTCTTGATTTAATAGTATCACGAAAACTAATTTTAATATACACTAAGAAAACAAAGATGATTGCCAGAAATATCACAGCCCTAAATATCAAGTTATTTACAAATTATTTAAATCGTATTTGAGACAACCATCACTCAAACATCCGTCAAATACGATAAATATTGCTAGCAACCATCTTTCGAATTTACGATTATCTATAGCAACCATCAATTAAACATCTGACAAATAGGAAGCTAGTTGATGAATATTTGGAAAAGGTACTCCATTAGAATTCGCGGAGTAATTTTTATTGAATTGAAAGAAAATGAATCAAATGTATTTTTATTTGTTCTAGAATTAAAACAGTATCCTGGAACATGGTACATCCTGGTATACATCGCCATCGTCTTTTTAAATCCTTCGAAGGCAAAATTGTACAACGACTTGAGATTTCTTCGCAGAAGAACCAAGTCCGACCGGCGACGCTATCATCAAAGTAAACTCTGAAAAGAAATATTTTTATTCACGTGTTGATAATTTAAATCACAGGATATTTTATTTTCACTTTTACCATCAAAATGTAATATTTGAGTTGGCACTTTTTTTGATTTACTTCATTGTTGTGAATAAACCGAGAGTAAGGAAAAAGTACACCATTTTCCTTTTGTATGGTAGTCAAATGTCAAAATACCTCAAAAGTTTTGCTGTAAATATCTCAATTTTCATTGCTCTTGTGGTAAACATCTCGTAACTATCTGAATATACGTCATATTTAAAAAATATTAATAGTTTTGCTACAAGGCGTAAATTTAAAAGGATAGTTGCAGCAAGACTTTCATAAACATCTTTTTTTCTTTGTGTACAAAAAAACTCGATTTTTTTTTTTTATAGACTACTTTTGGATGATTTTTTTGGATTTTCGGATCGAATGACAAATAAGAAAGCGATATATGGTTATCAAGAGCATTGCCCAAACTAAAATTAGAAACTTTTTTTCTATATATGTAGTAGTAGTAAACATTTTAAAAAATGCGTTGTTGATAGAGTCCGTTTTTTTATTTCTCGTTTTGTTGAGTAGTGTTATTGTATATTGAATAATCAACTCGGTTGTTTCCCTACCATAACATTTTTTTTGTTAAATACGTAAAAAATAAAGCATTTCACTATTATAGAATTTTATATTTGTTCTGTTGAGTAATTATATTTAAAGTTAAAATTTATAAAAATAATACATTTTTTAACAATATAATCACCTATAAGTTCGGTACAACTGTGAAAATTTTCAGACGTTTTCTTTGCTTGATATATAAAATTTAAGACATCTGACTCCAAATACTAAAGGTATAAATAAATCAATCTCTGATAACTTGCGTTATACACGAATTTCTTGATGATGACCATATTTAAAGCTATATATTGCCTAGGCCCGCGGTTAAATTATATTTATTAGATACATTGGATATCTAAGAAACAATTATTGGGTGTAGCAGATACAAACTGATTAGCGGAATTTTTTTATTAACTGAAATTAATTCATGAATTTAAAATTAGTTTGTGTATTAAAAAGTCGATTTTATCAACAGTTTTAGAAACTACATTATATTAGATCACTTTTCCAATTTACACCTTAAACTTTGGGAGATATTCAACTTTTCTCATGAAGTAAGCTTACGTTTTTCAGATCACCAAAAGCAGAAAATCCAAGTGCGCGACCTCTAAACATCAATCGATTTTGGAAAAAAAGGCACGTGTGTGTCTTTTTCAACTTTTCTGATCGTATGGTGAGCGATTTCGTGGGAAAATAAAAATTCGATCCATTTTTGAATCACCCTAACTCTCATATTCCAAATTCCATGATTTTTATGAGGTAATGTGAGGACACAAATTTGTATTCCTCAAATTTGATTCCACAATGCTTATTAAATATATTTTTTTCGTAATTTAGGGGCCTATTATGATTGGCGAAGCGAATGTACTTGGCGAAGCGAACGCAATTTGGTGAATGAACTGGCGAATGTACTAATTTTTATGGTTTTAAAAGTGAGCAACACTTACAACATTGACGGATAAAATTACCATTTCAGTAGGGCGATTCTGTAACTTATTAACGACAAAAATCGATATCGTTACCTATTTTTAACGACAAATATCGTTAAAATTTACATTTTTTCATGACGATCGCTTCTACATGTCACAATTGTTGTTAGTTAACGATATCGATATTTGTCGTTAATAAGTTACAGAATCGCGCCTTAGAGTCGAAAAAAAAATAGTATCATGTTGCGTGCTTTTAGTAATGCCTTTTTTTAGAACATGCCTTTTTTAATATCTAATTATTGTTGTTATAAAATACTTTTTATATTATTATATTTTATATTATTTATAGTTTAAAAAACGGTAACTCCATTCATACCAATAATATTTTTTCGTTTTTTTTCTATTTTTTGTCTAAAGGTTCAAACATTTTGGAAATAAAATTAGCAACAATTCACATTATTTAAAATTTATAGTTAAATATGTTTTTTAATATTAATATTGGTACTATTTTTACTTATAATTAAATACTTTTTTTTTTTAAAGTATTTTTTTTTTATTTGTATCAATACTTTTTTATACCCTACACTACACGCATAGAAAAATATTGTTAGATCCGACAATAAAATAACAATAGGCATGTTCAAAATAGATCCCATTATATTATTGTCATTTCATTGTCGGTTTTAAACATTTTATTGTGAAATTTATAAATTATTCCATTGTTATTGGCGAAATTGGATATTGTCATTTTTAAAAAAAATTAAATTTTAAATAATAATATTTAATTGTCAAATATAAATAAAATAAACAATTTTTAAATCTTTTTATATTTTATTTAATCATCATTAAACTCATCATATTCTTATGTTGCAAAATATGGACTCATCGCCAGCCGTAAATCCAACTCCTATTGTGCACCCCGATGCGGCTGACACTCGTCAACTAGGACGCTGCCACCATCAGCAGACCGTTATGTGCTGCGCGAACAGACCGTTAATGTGCTAGTTGCCCATATGCTTAGGCTCTGCTGACGGTACTGGCGCCATCGCTATATATGACTGCGTCTTCTCTGTTCTTCGTCGTAGCGCCGCTCACTGCCGCCACCATAGAGGTACACCGTAGACATGCGCGGACTTTCCGAGTCATTGTGCGCCACTTAGACCTAGAACGACGGCTGGGCCTGTTGGGGAGCATGAATGGTGTTCGGCCAAGTTGTTCCAAAAAGGGACTTGTAGCTAAAATAAACAATATAAAACAAAACATATTTAAGTATAGAATAAATTTATTAATTGTATATATTACTTACCAACAAGAATTCTTCAGCTTCTATTATATTAATAAAAACGTTTGTCTAACGACATAAAAACAATAATAATATTACAGATGTCAGTTTGAATTGTTTAAGAAAACAGAGCTGCCACATTATTTTATATAGTTTTCAAATAACAATCGTATATTGTGAGAAGTTACAATATATTTCTATGCGTGTAAGAGTGAAAGGGTATATTCAGTTTGGTACGCCGTTTGTAACACCCAGAAGGAAGCATCTCCGGTATGGAAAAGTAAATATATTCTTGATCAGCATGACCTCCTGTGTCGATTTAGCGATGTCCGTCTGTCCGTCTGTCTGCCCGTCTGTCTGTCCGTCTGTTGAAATCCCTACTACTTTTAAAATTGAAGAGCTAGATAAATGAAACTTATAACTTAGATTACTAATATACCTACGCTGTATGTGCGAGATCGGTCCATTGTGACCTATGATCCGACCACTTATGTTCAAATACCTCATATAAAATGTACATATAAAGATCAATTAGGTAAACTTTTTTGGTTAAATATATATTGACATCATGCTCAAATACATGATAATAAAGTTTTCCGGAGAAAAGACTTGTGGTTCACAAAAAAAAAATCGAAATTCGGTACACCTACCCATTTGTAAATAGGTATCAAATGAATGGAAATTCTTCAGCGATTGAATGTGTGTAGTTATTTTCAGGATTCGTATACCCTGGTGACCAATATATCACTTTGAATGGTAACCACACATATGTGTAGGGTATTTATAGTCGGCTTAGACCGACTATAATTTTGATAATCCTAACTATCATAATTACACCTACTTTAAAATTTCCCATGTGATCTAACCTTCCCAACGGGTTTTATTTTGGTTTAAAGAAACCCTAAAATTTCCAAACAACTGTTTACTACAAACAAAAATATAGAAAATTAGTTTGGAACTGTCTCATTGAGTTAATTTTCAATTATAAATAAAAATACGGTCTTAAAAAATATGTTTATATATTCAAATCCAAAAAGCAAACAACGAGCTGCTTGCACAAGTGCCTAAGTTTGCTGACGGCGCTGCTCTTCCTTGGTCCACTCTGTGTAAAGGTGCAGCATGACAAGGTGCGCTTATTTTTAGGTGAGTTTTGTAGAAGTTAAATTTACATAGAAGCTAATTTTCAAATTACTACTGAAGATCTTGAGTTTTGGAAGGGCTCGCTGCGCTATAACTCCTGATACACAATCATATAGTTGCGCCGCTTAAGGAAGAGTTTGTGTTTCGTGCCTGCATGACGTCGCTTCTCCTGTAATCGTTCTCACCTATGGTGGAGGTCTTTGTGACGCCGCACTTCTTTACCACCGCGCTTGTTCAATTGTCGAGCGGCCCAGTCTCGGCATGGAGCTGAAGTCGGCGCTTGTGATTTCGTGTAAGTGTGCAAATGTTTTATTAAGACAACTTTTAATTTCCTCTTGTAGGTTTCCAATTTACTGTACCACACTCTTTGGCTTCTAACCTTTGGTCACTTCTCGTACAAGGCTTCTGCAAATACATGGGTTTTCCCTATCTACAAGAACTGTAGCAGTAACATATCGTCAAACGTGTTGTTCTTATAGGATGTTATGTGCTGGGCCTTATAGGTAGGGTGTTGCTGCAAATTGTGGACAGTACATCATGTCTGAATTATGCGACTAACCCACTGAAAGACTTCATAGTTCAAATATGAACTGGTTGGTGCTAATCATAAATCTTCAGTTTGTAGCGAACGCGTTGCGTCGCAATAAAAGATGTATTTTATTAAAGAAAACTATTTATTTAATTTTATTTGAGACGTGTGCTCAAAGCTGTGATTCGTACAAGAATAAATTATTTTAAAATATTTTATAATCAAAATATTTTAAACTGAACAATTAATAAAAAGTAATTTGATTTAAAATGTTTAATACAAACAGGTATTTTATTTAAAAGTATATAATTTAAAAAAACGTATTTATAACTGCTCGTTACAAGTTTCATTTAAGGATAATGTATAATACTCTGTCTAAAAAACGCATCATATTTCTATTTATAAAATGTAATTTGTTGCAGTAAAAATGTTATTTGTTATGGCCGTAGTGAAAAAATTAGATATAAACGCACCATTATTGTTTTTGGTCCATTAAATTATGTTACACCATCTCATTATATTTTGCTATGTTTAGTCCTACTAAATTAAAGTTTTTAAATGTTTAAGAATTTTTAATACTGATAAAAATCCGAACATTGCGATAAATTGGAATTTGCATTTATATGATTTTATGAACGAAAAAAAAATGACATACGTTTAACTCATTTATTAGTTGGAGTACAAAAAAACTCAAAATTTGAGATAAACGGATAAAAAAAATAAAGGATAAAAAAATAAAAAATCAGGAGAATCCCAATAAACAAAAGCTCAGAAGCATAAAAATAAAAAATCATAAGAAAAAACTTAAAAATGATAGATTAGGATACGTTCGCCGATTCGTCACATGATCTGTTGATTCGCTTGATTTTGACACTTGAAGCGAATGAAATTTAGTTGAGTGCACCTTTTTTATACCCTACACTAAGAGAGAAAGGGTATATTCAGTTTGGTACGCCGTTTGTAAGACCCTGAAAAAAGCATCTCCGGTATGGAAAAGTATATATATTCTTGATCAGCATGACCTTCTGAGTCGATTTAGCGACTCAGGATGTCTGTCTGTCCTTCTGTCTGTCTGTTGAAATCACGATTACAGAAAAAGTTGGAGAGCTAGAGCAATGAAACTTTATATTTAGATTACTTATATATCTAAGCTGTCTGAAAAAATTGGCATGATCGGTCTATTGTGACCTGAGAACCGACCACTTATGTTCAAATTCCTCATATAAAATTTACATCTACAAATCAATTTTACTGTATTCGTGCTTAGGAAAAGTTTTTTGGTCATATATATATTGACATGAAAATAATGTTTTCCCACGAAACGACTAGTAGTTCTCGAAAAAAAATCGAAATTCGGTACACCTACCCATTAGTAAATATGGGTATCAAATGAAAGAAAATTCTTCAGGGATGGAAAGTTTGTAGTTATTTTCAGAATTCGTACGGACAGACAGACAGACAGACGGACATCGCTCGACTCAGGAGGTCATGCTGATCAAGAATATATATACTTTTCCATACCGGAGATGCTTCCTTCTGGGTGTTACAAACGGCGTACCAAACTGAAGATATCCTTTCACTCTTAGTGTAGGGTATAAAAATTATAATGTTTGGTAGCAAGTCAAACACATTAGATGCATTGTTAGATGAAGCTCTAAATGTGGAAGCTCTTATGCAGCGAGAACCATGGTCGAAACAGGACAATTATAATTTTAAGGAAGAAAATTTCTTCAAAAAGCAATGAGCAAAGCAAAACGTTAGCAGATGAATTTGGACCAATAATTAATAATGTTGATATAAATTCCGAAATAGAGAGAACATTTCCAATATGTTCCTTTTGTAAAAAATTAGGACATAGCGAAGATTGCTGGAATGGAAAAAATATGCCTTTCTGCAAAGAGTGTCATACTTATGGACACGAATCTAATCGGAAATGTGGAAATAATAAAATGAAAAATATGAATACACCTGCAAATTATACATAACAAGGTGATAATAATAATCAAATGAAAAATAATACAGGAAATATGAAATGCTCAGGGCAGCTACAGGTAATATAGTTAGGCCGGAAGTTGTAGAAGTTTGTAGTATAACACTACAAAAAGCGAAATAGAGAGTATGAGTAATCAAGAAAATAAAGAACAAAAAGTGAAGTTACATATTAATGAAGATAGAAATCTTCCAACAAAAACATATAATGAACTAAATAATGAAACACAACTTGACGCGAAAAATGAACAAAATATAGAAATTAAGGAAATTAAAAATAAACAAATTATAAAGAAAGCAAATGAAGTAAACATAGTAAAACCAATAAAATCGGAAGTTACAAATATCAAAATCAAGAATAATAAAATCAAAAGTAAATCGAATAAAAAGAAAGTTGTAATTAAGGGCCCTGAAAATTTGGGAATTGTAGATCAAACGTCTGGTAAGACTGTGAATACATTCCGCACAGGGGCAAGTATAATTTTCAATGATATATTTCAATATTTCTTTTTATTATTAGCGCTATGTGCGTTTTATCGTCAGAAATGTATAATAAATTCACAATTTGTAAAATTAAATTGTCTTCAATTGCTAATAATTTTAAGAGTAAATTTATGTCGAGAAAAATAAAATTAACTTCACAATTAGGCATGCATCGTAAAATATTTAACCGGCATAAAGAGTGTTTCAAAATATCCGATACGAGTGATATGTTCATTGAAGTACCTTACGAGGCAGCAAAAAATGGAAAACTTACTTTGTTAGTGGATTCTGGAGCTGAGGCCAGCCTGATTAAAGAAAATAGGATGGCACATTTGCCGAATTTTAATAAAAATATTCGGAAAGATCTGAGTGGTGCTTTTGGTGGATGCGTTAGAACCTTAGGCTCCACTAAGATTTAGCACGCAAACATAGAAAACCTGAGTTTAACGCTACACGTTGTGTCACTTGAACAAGGGGTACCAGCAGATGGAATAGTCGAGCGTGACAATCTCTGGAACAGATCTATAATAATTGCGTTAAATAAAAAAAATTACATTTTTTTGATGAAGACAAAAATCACCTTGTTAAATTTCCATTAAAATCATTGGAAGACATAGAAAATATTAATTTTAATCCACAAATCAGGGTACAGCCCAGAACAGCCATGGTTGTACCACTGCCGTTAAGAACAAGAATTCCTATAGTTTTGTTGCACAAACAGGAAATTCAGCCAGGAGTATATTTGGGAGAGAGTTTAACAAACGTTAGAAGAAATAGAGTATATGCATCAATTTTAAATGCCACCGATAAGGAGGTAACCATTGATAGCAATTTCAAGCCACAATTTTTAAATTTTAACAAATATAAAGAACCAACAAAGACGAGTTCTACAATAAATACAATAAACTCGGTTAATATAAAAAATAGAATTGATAGATTATTAGGGAATGTAAAGATCGATGAATCATTAAATAAAGAAGAAGTTGCATCTTTGCAAAATATTTGCTTGTCATATCATGACTTTTTCATTTGGAATGGGATGAATTAACATTCACTCCGATATTAAAACATGAAATACCCACACAATGGAATCAACCACCAATAAATCAGAAACAGTATAAACTTCCTCATATGCATAGAAATGAGATTAATAGACAAGTATCAAAGATGTTAGACGATGGAATTATTTCACCAAGCATGTCGCCTTGGAATCCCCCATTATTATTGGTACCTAAAAAGGGCGATAAAGATGGCAATAAGAAATGGAGACTAGTTATAGATTTCCGAAAATTAAATGACGTCACCATCAAACAGGTGTTTTCGATACCACGAATAGATGAGATTTTAGACCAGTTAGGTCAGAGTCGGTATTTTTCAACACTAGATTTAGCCAGTGGTTACCATCAGGTTCTAGTTGAAGATAGTGACAAAGAAAAAACTGCTTTCAGTACAGATCTTGGTCATTTCGAATTTAACAGAATGCCATTCGGTTTAACGGGGCCACTTTTCAAAGGATAATGAACCACATACTAACAGGTTTACAGGGTATTGACTGTTTTGTTTATTTATATGACATAGTGGTTTATGGAAATAATTTAGCAGAACACGAGCATAGGCTATGCAAGGTTTTGCAAAAGCTGAGAGAACATAATTTGAAATTAAATACAGAGAAATGTCAGTTTTTGCGACGCGAGGTTATATATTTAGGACATAAGTGTTCTGAGTTATGTGCCCTACCAGACCCAGCCAAAGTAGAGTGTGTAAAAAATATTCCAGTTCCGAAAAATAGGAAGGATTTTTAGCATTTTTAGGCTTAATTAATTATTACAGAAAATTTATAGGAGGTATGGCGAAATTGTCATTACCAATAAACTGTGTGCTTAAAAAGGACGCTAAGTTCATATGGAATATAATTGTCAGAATTCGTTTTTAAACTTAAAGAGTCAATTATGTCACCAACCATACTAGCGTTTCCGGATTTTAACGAACCCTTTCTGCTCACGACAGACGCCAGTAGCGAAGCAATTGGCGCGGTTCTTTCGCAAGGTGAAGTTGGAAGCGACCGTCCGATCGCGTTTGACAGTAGTTCTCTTAACGATGCGGAAACACGCTATTCTACAATAGAAAAAGAATTCTTGGCAATTGTATGGGCAACAACAAATTTTAGGGCATATCTTTTGGGAAGACCATTTAAAATTTATACAGATCATCAGCCCCTAAAGGGTATAGCAAACTTAAAAGATCAGACATCACGTCCTGCGCGTTTCCGACACAAATTATCGGAATATGATAACATTATAAACCGGAAAAAAGTAATTTAAACGCGGATGCGCTTAGCCGCATACTGAAAAAGTAGTTGTAGTACAACCACGTTCGAAAACTATGAAAAGAGACAAGGAAGACGATAAGAAACAGTCAGAATGCGATCCTGACGATTTGATAACAAAGGAAAATGACAATATAATAATTTTAACTGAACCTCGGGACATAGAGACGGTAATTAAAGATTTTCACGATTCACCGTTAGGTGGTCACCAAGGGGGCGTAAAAACATTTTTAAGAATTCGGCAACAGTACCGATGGAAGGGTATGCAGAGGCAAATAAAGGATTATGTAAAAAATTGTTCAAAATGTCAGGTAAACAAGAGTTCAAAGCTGACGAAGATGCCAATGGTTCTAACTGATACGCCAGTCAGACCCTTTGACAAAGTGTACATGGACCTGGTGGGTATTCTGCCTGAAACCATTTCAGGGAATAAATACATCTTAACGTTTCAGGACGATTCTTCTAAATTTATGTGCTGTGTGGCTATACTCTATGCGGAAGCCAACACCGTATCAAAAGGATTCTTCAATGAAATAGTTACACGCCACAATATACCCAAAGTATTGGTAACAGACAATGGATCGAACTTCGTTTTCAAACTATTTTCGGATACATGTAAATTGTTAGGAATTAAAAAATTACATATAACACCCTATCATCCACAGGCTAATGGGTCATTGGAACGAAGTCATCGTCCACAAGCTGAATATTTACGTAGTTTTGCTAATGAGGATGGGTCAAACTGGGACCAATGGTTAAATTCCGCAATGCATGCTCATAATAACACGGTGCATACGTCGACGGGTCAAACACCATTCCGTACGTTGTACGGGTTTGACTTCGACATGCCTACGAATTTAAAGCGTAAATGTTCACCTTTATATAACGCAGAAGACTACAATAAGGTACTAAAGTACCAAATACAGCGATCACACGAGATCGTCAGGCAAAATAGGGCCAAGGAGGTGTCAAAAAAACAATACGACAAGAACCTCAACCCTATACTATTCAAAACACACGACATAGTTTTAATGAAAAACCATGCTAGGAAGAATAAGTTCTCTCCAATTTGGAAGGGACCCTACGTGGTCGTAGAGGGAAGTGGGCCAGTGACCACGACGATATTGATCAAAAACAAAGAAAAGAAAATTCACAATAATTTGTTAAAGGCATATCACAAATAGTGTATGCCGTTAAGACTTAAAATTTTATAGTATTACCCTAAAATAGAACCCATGGAAGTAAAAATATAGAACCAATTAGCTATGCGTTGACAATTAAACTCGTAGATTGCAACATTATGTTAGACAAAATAAATCTAACCATAAGATAAAGAGTAATCATTAAATAAAACATTACATACTTCGTCATTTGGAGAAAAAAAATAAATATAAATAGTTTAGGAAAACAGTAAGTAACAAACAAAAGAAAAAATATAATAATAAAAAAATAAAAAAACATAGGACATGTTAAAAACAATAATTTAGTAATAAAAAAAATAAAAAAAAAAATATATATAACTATATTTATAATTTTAAAGTTAGTTAATCATCAATTGAGAAAAGAAATACATTAAGCACATGCAACAAATTGCATTAATTTAAAATTAAATCAATGTTAGTCATAAAATTGTCGAATTCAATACAGATAATGCAAAACCAACCATTGCATTACTGACATATATTAATAGCGCAAGCTATCAAACCTTGACAAGGGTCATTCCCCCAAGTGTTTCATCCTGAAGCACATATGCAATTTGTACGAACGTATGTATCATACACTAAGCAAGCGTTAATAGCTGACATATAAATGCAGATCTTGCAGTTTTTTTTTGATACCATAAACAATGCAAATAAATATAATTCAATTGTACCGTCATGCCAGTAGGAAGTTTCATATAATGTGACTTATATAAGTACACAAAAATAATATAATAAAATATTAAACATGTTTAGAAAATAAATCGCAACTCTAATTATATTTATTTACATGCGGCGAAATCATAGGTACTTTTGTATATTAATATAATTCAATTTGAATAAGTTTGAATAAGTTTGAATATAACAAATAAATTTTAAATGAATTTGAAGAACTTACTTATAATAATTTAAATTTCTTAAAGAAGAAGAAAAATATCAGTTAGTATTGAAATTAAAAAAAGAGAGATATATAAATATTTAGTACAGTTAAAATTAAAAACCAGTTGGGAAGGTTAGATCACATGGGAAATTTTAAAGTAGGTGTAATTATGATAGTTAGGATTATCAAAATTATAGTCGGTCTAAGCCGACTATAAATACCCTACACATATGTGTGGTTACCATTCAAAGTGATATATAGGTCACCAGGGTATACGAATCCTGAAAATAACTACAAACATTCAATCGCTGAAGAATTTCCATTCATTTGATACCCATATTTACAAATGGGTAGGTGTACCGAATTTCGATTTTTTTTTTTGTGAACCACAAGTCTTTTTGCCGGAAAACATTATTATAATGTATTTGAGCATGATATCAATATATATTTGACCAAAAAAGTTTATCTAAGCACGTATACATAAAAATTGATCTTTATATGTACATTTTATATGAGGTATTTGAACAAAAGTGGTCGGATCATAGGTCGCAATGGACCGATCTCGCCAATTTTTTCGCACATACAGCGTAGGTATATTAGTAATCTAAGTTATAAGTTTCATTTATCTAGCTCTTCAATTTTAAAAGTCTTAGGGATTTCAACAGACAGACAGACAGACAGACGGACAGACAGACGGACAGACAGACAGACAGACAGACGGACAGACGGACATCGCTATATCGACTCAGGAGGTCATGCTGATCAAGAATATATATACTTTTCCATACCGAAGATGCTTCCTTCTGGGTGTTACAAACGGCGTACCAAACTGAATATACCCTTTCACTCTTAGTGTAGGGTATAAAAATATATTAAAATATATATATATATTAAAAATATATTAGTAGAAAAGCAAAGAATTTAAAATTAAAAAAAGCGATTTATACAATTGTTTTAATAATTGAATCGGGAAAAAAAGAGGAAACATATTAGTAAAATAAATAAAATGGATAAAATATATAGGTATTAATATAGGTATTAAATATTAATTTAAAAAAAAAAGATTTTTTTAATTTGAAAGAAAGAAAAAAGTGAAAAAATAAATTTAATAAGAAGAGATAAAATAAAGAAAAATAAGAAAAAAAAAATAATAAACATGAAAAAAAATTGGGGAATTAAAATTTAAAAAAAAGGGGATACAAGTTTTTATTAAAAAGCAAAATAATATTAACTATTAAATTTTTAAAGAATAAAAAAAAGAGATAAAAAATATATATATGTAAAAAAAAGAACTAAAATTAAAAAAAAATAATACTATTAATTTTAAAAAAATATATATATATAAAAAAAATGAGGGATATTACAATTAAATAAAAAAATAAAAAATATATATATTTTTAACTAATTTATTTTAATTTTTATCTAACATTTTATTTTATATTAAACTTTTAAAAAGAGATATACAAACTTGTATTGGAAATTAAATAAATTTTTTAAACTAAATTTAATCAGATTAAAAAAATAAAAAGATATATACATATATAATTAATTCAACAAAATTTTGAGAAGATTTAAAATAATAAATATATGTATATACAATATACATATATATTTATATAAAAAAAATTATATGAAATAAAAAGAAAAAATTTATATGAAATAAAAAAAATTATATGAAATAATTTTTTTTTTTTGTAATTTTGCGCATTGAAGGGGGATTGAATCCGCCGCATTGAGTCCCTCCGCATATAAGACGACGATCTTAGCCATTGGTCTAAGGACATAATACACAAACAACATTTAATTTCAATGTTATTGCATACATAAACAACTATACTATACATGATACTAATTTTAGATCAACTAGTACCACACTAAATAGCCGCGGTAGCTCAGCCGCGGTAGCTCAGTGGTTAGTGCGTTGGACTGCGAGCCGATAGGTCCCCGGTTCAAGTCGGGACTGGGGCTAACAACATCTTTTCATAGAAACATTTTTCTATACCGCGCTACCTCTCGGCAGTAAATGGCAAACCTCCGAGAGTAAAAACATTGCCTATGAAAAAGCTCTCACCCGCCGTTCGGATTCGGCAATAAACTGTAGGTCCCACCACTTTGAGTACAAATATAACACGCACAGCTCAAAATGGTGAGAGAGCTCGGCCTAAGTTCTTATAGGACTGTAGTGCCAAACTATTATTATTATTTAGTACCACACTAAATAGTAATAGTTCAAATAATGTACCATACATTATTTCAAGTAATTTAAATATCTTCACGAAAATTATATTAAGTTTATATAAGTTAGTACCACACCACACATTTGGAAGAGTTTAAAAACAAAATTAAATTACTTGTTTGTAAAATATTCATGTAAATTTAAAATATCCGCGTACACAAAAATTGTTATTTAGAGTGACCCACAGCGCTGGATACTCAGAAGACGCATAGATAATCGTTGGGGTCTTGGAACTTTAATGGGGACATGTGAAAGGAGCTGTGGGTGTTATCAATAAGAAGAAGAACGGCGTACCAAACTGAATATACCCTTTCACTCTTAGTGTAGGGTATAAAAAGTATATTAGAAATATTAACCAGTTGGGAAGGTTAGATCACATGGGAAATTTTAAAGTAGGTGTAATTATGATAGTTAGGATTATCAAAATTATAGTCGGTCTAAGCCGACTATAAATACCCTACACATATGTGTGGTTACCATTCAAAGTGATATAGGTCACCAGGGTATACGAATCCTGAAAATAACTACAAACATTCAATCGCTGAAGAATTTCCATTCATTTGATACCCATATTTGGGTAGGTGTACCGAATTTCGATTTTTTTTTTGTGAACCATAAGTCTTTTCTCCGGAAAACTTTATTATCATGTATTTGAGCATAATGTCAATATATATTTGACCAAAAAAGTTTACCTAAGCACGTATACATAAAAATTGATCTTTATATGTACATTTTATATGAGGTATATGAACATAAGTGGTCGGATCATAGGTCACAATGGACCGATCTCGCACATACAGCGTAGGTATATTAGTAATCTAAGTTATAAGTTTCATTTATCTAGCTCTTCAATTTTAAAAGTAGTAGGGATTTCAACAGACATACGGACAGACAGACGGACAGACAGACGGACAGACGGACATCGCTAAATCGACTCAGGAGGTCATGCTGATCAAGAATATATATACTTTTCTATACCGGAGATGCTTCCTTCTGGGTGTTACAAACGGCGTACCAAACTGAATATACCCTTTCACTCTTAGTGTAGGGTATAAAAATATATTAAAATATATATATATATTAAAAATATATTAGTAGAAAAGCAAAGAATTTAAAATTAAAAAAAAGCGATTTATACAATTGTTTTAATAATTGAATCGGGAAAAAAAGAGGAAACATATTAGTAAAATAAATAAAATGGATAAAATATATAGGTATTAATATAGGTATTAAATATTAATTTAAAAAAAAAGATTTTTTTAATTTGAAAGAAAGAAAAAAGTGAAAAAAAAAATATAATAAGAAGAGATAAAATAAAGAAAAATAAGAAAAAAAAAATAATAAACATGAAAAAAAATTGGGGAATTAAAATTTAAAAAAAAGGGGATACAAGTTTTTATTAAAAAGCAAAATAATATTAACTATTAAATTTTTAAAGAATAAAAAAAAGAGATAAAAAATATATATATGTAAAAAAAAGAACTAAAATTAAAAAAAAGTAATACTATTAATTTTAAAAAAATATATATGTATAAAAAAAATGAGGGATATTACAATTAAATAAAAAAATAAAAAATATATATATTTTTAACTAATTTATTTTAATTTTTATCTAACATTTTATTTTATATTAAACTTTTAAAAAGAGATATACAAACTTGTATTGGAAATTAAATAAATTTTTTAAACTAAATTTAATCAGATTAAAAAAATAAAAAGATATATACATATATAATTAATTCAACAAATTTTGAGAAGATTTAAAATAATAAATATATGTATATACAATATACATATATATTTATATAAAAAAAATTATATGAAATAAAAAGAAAAAATTTATATGAAATAAAAAAAATTATATGAAATAATTTTTTTTTTTTGTAATTTTGCGCATTGAAGGGGGATTGAATCCGCCGCATTGAGTCCCTCCGCATATAAGACGACGATCTTAGCCATTGGTCTAAGGACATAATACACAAACAACATTTAATTTCAATGTTATTGCATACATAAACAACTATACTATACATGATACTAATTTTAGATCAACTAGTACCACACTAAATAGTAATAGTTCAAATAATGTACCATACATTATTTCAAGTAATTTAAATATCTTCACGAAAATTATATTAAGTTTATATAAGTTAGTACCACACCACACATTTGGAAGAGTTTAAAAACAAAATTAAATTACTTGTTTGTAAAATATTCATGTAAATTTAAAATATCCGCGTACACAAAAATTGTTATTTAGAGTGACCCACAGCGCTGGATACTCAGAAGACGCATAGATAATCGTTGGGGTCTTGGAACTTTAATGGGGACATGTGAAAGGAGCTGTGGGTGTTATCAATAAGAAGAAGAAGTGAAGCAGATGTCCAGAAGACTCAAATAAAGAAAAGAAAAACGAAGAAATTAAGATATTTAAAGACGTAGAAGGATGCACTAGGAGCAAACTTGTTGTTATACCAAGCACAAGTAAATTGCAGTGATTGAATTTTAATCATAAAACTACAACTGCCAGAAACAAGATGCAGAAAACAATATTCAACATTGATCTTGAAAATGTATATAAAAAGTCAATTTATTATGTCTTCCATCGCACATAGAGAAGAAGCGATGCAGTAACGATTTTCTGATATCAACAATTCAGAAATCTATAATATTCTAAATAAAATGACATGAGCACCAAGATGTTCCACAAAAAAGTAGTGAAGCAGATGCCCAGCGGTTTTCTGGTATCAACAATTCAGAAATATATAGGCTACATAAAGTGACATGAGCACCAAGATGTTTTCAAAATGTTTGACAAGATCGCAGAAAAGAATACTCATCTCGAACGAATCGTCAACCTAGTCAACGGGACCAAAACTCTCTTGACCGTCTAAGAGTCCACCGTATCAACATGACGACGTCTACTGGAGATAACACCATTAGCTAATTCCACAAGAACCATCGAAGATCAACAAATCCAACAAACTACATACAACGAAACAGTGAAGATGAACAAGGCAAATCCGACCCAACACACAGAAGAGCAAGAGGAAAAATCTGGTCCAACAGTAGGGCATACAAAAGTCACATGTAATTATTTACACCTCTCTAACCCAAATATAAAATCAATATATTCATTTTAAAATACCAACAAACACACACACACAGTCAATACACACACACACACTCAATACACACACACAGACTCAATACACACACACACACACTCAATACACATGCAAAACACGTATAAGTGAAATAATTTGAACAAGTTTACCTATATACATATATATATATATATATATATATATATATATATATATATATATATATATATATATATACATATATATAATAATTATCATCCAATTACAAGTATTAAATCGGTTGGATTATCATTATAAGTATATTATTAGTATATATTACAGTATATTAGTATATATTAGTATATTTTAGTATATATTATAGTATATTACACAAGTATAAAACGAAAGATATTAAAAAAAATACACAAAACACAAAAATAATATATATATATACAAAAAAAAAAAAAATGTATAAAAAAAAAACAAATAATAACAATATATATAAAAAAAAGAAGAAATATATATATATATAAATATATAAGAGAAAAAATCTATCTAAAAAAATATATATATATATATTATTATCATTATTATTATTCAAACATATTTTTATAGATAACTTAAGATAAAATAACATATTATATTTATTATCACCATATTAAAATAAACATATTATTATTATTAATCTTAATATTAACTCTAAGAAAACATCATTTCTATATATTCAACAATATATTTAAGACATTTTGTAAAAAATTATCATTAATCCTAATATTATTAATGATCTTTTTCCATAAGGGGGGAGGAATGTTGTGAATTAGCGCATACGTTTTTCTTTTCTTTATGGTTCTTCACTTTGGATGTTTTCAGTTTTGGATGTTTCTGTACATATGTTGAGGGCATCATGTTTTTATATCATGTTGTCCTCTTGTTGTCCTCTTGTTGTACAGCAACATGTTCATAGCATTGTCCCAACGCTTCACGTTGGCAACAATGATAATAATTTGGTAAGCGCTAAAGCTATGCTTAGACCACACCTCTTTCAGGTTAGCTGGCACAGTTAACAGAAGCTGGCAATAATTTGGCAAAGCGCTAAAGCTTTACTTAGACCACACCTCTTTTTAGAGGCATGCAATACAATTATCCATTGCATAATTAGCTGGCACAGTTAACAGAAGCTGGCAATAATTTGGCAAAGCGCTAAAGCTTTACTTAGACCACACCTCTTTTCAGAGGCATGCAATACAATTATCCATTGCATAATTTTGGGTCTATGTTAAAATAAGCAAAGCAGCGTTGGCAATCAATTCTGATATTTCGCAATTGGTGTCAGCCAAAAACTGCAAGTCGGACTTTCTTCAAAAGTCACGTACACCAAAATTGAGTGAAAGTGAAAACTCATTAGAACATAGTGAGAATAGAAGGTATCGTTAATACCTTTCGTTGCAATTTAAAAGATTGTAGTTTAACCAACCTCAAGTGGAGGTACTAAAATAGTAAAAGTATCTTTTCAACTCTAAAATTAATAAAAGTGTCTTTTCAACTCTAAAAATAAAAAAGTGTCTTTTGATTAATTAAATTGTAAAATAAATAAATAAATCAACTCTAACTTTACAACACTATCCTTCACAACTGGTTAACGTTCGCTTCATTTTACCCGTTTTTTGGCGAATGTAGTCTGGCGAATATAGTCTGGCGAATGTAAGCCGTAAAAGCTTTTTGGACGTTCGCTTCGCCAAAACCATTCGCTTCGCTTATCATAATAGGGCCCTTAAATAAATAAACTAATTATATATTTTATTTATTGCAAATATATTAAACAGAAAATACACTAACAATGCAATGCGACAACATGCAGCAGCAAGGGCACTACACACATGAAAACAAGCAACAACAGGAATAGAAGCAACAACAGCTACGCATCGGCTGTAATACAACAACACCAAAGCGGGCAACAACAACTGCATTGACTACGCAACAACAATGCACAAGTCGATCGACATAAGAAATCGTATACAAGCAGAGACAATTGCAGCAGTCAAGGAGTTCGAAACTGGCGATGACCTCGTAGTTGTAGTGGACAGAGGCATAAACTCTCCTAGTAGAAATTAGCTTAACGGGTGGAGGAACAAAGTCCCCAGTAGAAAATTGTGTGAGGAGGCATAAACTCCCGAATAGAAAATAGGTTATTAATAGTTATTAATAATAAATAATTAGATGATAATTTCATTTCATAGATATACATAATCGAAATTCAAGGACAATAGCTGATGGAAATGGCAATCATAGATGATCTATACAAGGGACGATTACACCCGACAATTATAGACCAGAGCGAGTTAGATGAAATGCTGACTAGCCTAGAGGAAAGGCGAAGTGGTTCATACAAAAATCATTCGAAATGCATCGTGCATCAACAGTACGAGTTTTCCCAGACACAGACGGCCTAATAATAGTCATCAAGACACCACATTATATAGAATTTACCCAATACCCACAAATATTAATGAAGAATGGGATGCATTGGTTAAAACAACATATGACTACATATCAGAAGCAGAAGACCGGAGCAAATACATAGGTCTATCGAATGAAGATCACAGCAAATGCATTTTGGTTAGCCAACATACGGACAAAGAAATTACACTATGCAAACGTCCAGGAACCATGCTAACTACTAGCAACACACTATGTGAAGTCGCGCTGATTCAACACAGAACAGATATTAAAGATACCTGTGAACATGTTGCAATCAAAAGGAGTTCTGGCCTAGTAGTTAAACTATGGACACCAAACACATGGTTGTATAAATTCAACACACCAGCCTTTTTCGAAGCAGTTTGTGGATCAAATATAGCCACATTGACACTATCCGGCCTGGGTTGGATGTCCATAAATGAAGCTTGCAACTTACACAACAAAGAAATGATACTGCCATACGAGTTTACACATCAAAGCATTAGGAATATAACATACAAGAAGGAAGAACATACGGTTATGATAGAGAATTTACAAGGCAATTGGTCATCATTACCATATTCAAATATATCACAAACATCGTTACTGATCTTGGTGTCAGATCACAGCAAAATAAGATCAGCATTAAGAGATGGGCATCGTGATTTCGACGAAATATTACTACAATTAACTGATAACCAGGAACGCAAAGAATTACTTAATCGTCAAAATGAAATAACGAAAACCGGTATATCTTACGGCATATTAATGCTGATATTAATAATAATAATAGCAGCATATGTATTACACATACATTACTACTCGACAATTAAAAATAAAGCAACAATAAAAGCCGATGAATTTAATACAAATAAATCACCAATAGCAACAATAGATGTAGAAGCGGCTAAGGAAAACTTTGAAATGGTGTCAAATACATTTCCCAGCAAGAAATCGCCACTCGAAAAAATCGGGTCATTGCGGAAATCAACAACGCAGAAACCAAACACCACAACACCCATAGCAAGTCAACGAACGAAGTCACATGAAATAGAAGCCAATACGTCAGAAACAACAAGAACGCATCGAACTACCGCAGAACAACAGCAGTCAGCAACGAAAACATCGGGACCAGGTTTTTATTATATATAACTGGAAATTACTATTCTTAATTTACTAATATCCATTAAATATTATATAAGTAAAGATCATAACTTCATAACTAATAGAACTTAACGTAATTTATACCACATAAAACAATGTAAAAAGAAAAAACTATTATTCTTTTTAATAATAATTTTCTCTTCAGAAATAACTAAAATAATACAAAAGAAAAAAAAACTATTATTCTTCATAATAATAATATTTTTTTTTCTTTCAATAAGGGGGGAGGTATGTTGTGTATCATAATCGTAGAGTTCACAGCTTACATATGATCCACTGTTGTGTATCATAATCGTGGAACTTACAGCGTGCTTATGATCCACAATATAACATAACCAGTATATTTTTCTTTATGGCATACTTTTAGGGTTAAGCATTATGCATGTTAAACACAAACAGCATTTAATTGTCTTGGCGCATACCGCGTAACATAGCACAGGTATACACGCCCACGTTAAATAGGTCACTCAGATCACACAAATAACATAGTAATTTTAGAATGATGAAAGTACTCAATTTATTGTGAAATTATAAATACGCTGACTAAGTTATTTTAGCATGATGAAATTACTCAATTTATTGTGAAATTATAAGAATACGAGGTGTTATGTAGAAGTTAAGTATAGACTAAGAATCAATTGTTTCCGGTAAACTGAAGTGTCTACAAATAAATGTTAAGTATAAGTGTAACCAACTTTTAAAGCGAAATAAAGTGTCTTAAAGTAAAAAAAGACCCGGTTATTTTAAATAATATAAAGAAAGTAAAAAGGACTCAGTAAGTATAAAAAGGATCAAGGAAGTTAAAGTCCTAGTAGAATGACTTTTAACATACAACACCATATCCTTATTGACATGCTGTGATGCTCCGTCGGCCATCTTTACTGTTGTGCATACCATACGCGTCCTTGCCATGACAGTGGTTTTCGTAGCAAATCGCTTGCTTACGAAACTTCTTTTTGCACCTGTGTCTATGCGACCGTATTTTACTGCAAAAGGTTTGATTAATTCCGCGCCCTGCTCGTCGGTCCGCCCGTCACCTCTTGCCTCCGACGAGTACCGCTGGAGTTTTCCTGACGACGACAACAAAGAAACGTGTGGACATTGCGACGTCCACACTCCCAGCAGAACATTACCTACGGATTTCTACACCCACGTGACATGTGTCCACTACTACTACATCGATGATACGCCGTCCGCGGATTTATTGGCGCGAATGGATTATTGTTCCTTTGACGATCTCTCGCTTCTGCTATTGGATGTTCGCGAACTTGAAAGTATCGTTCTTCTCGCCTTGGCTGTGGAGCTACTCGGATGGACTCCTTTTCGTCGCGAAGTACCTCGTATTCTTTTGCCATCTCGGTTAACTCCTGCAGACTATAAAAATTTCTTCGCCGAATGTACAATTGATAGTCCGGCAGACTGCTGCATAGAGTCGTAATCTGCGTGCCACATCACGTTTAGAATAGCAACACGTAGTCACTAAACGACTCCCTTTGTCGTTGGCATCGATGTCGGATCTCGTCTTCTATATTTTCAAAGTAGTAAGGTGGTAGGAAGAATTTTAGTAGATCATTCTAGAAGGTTCTCCATTCAACTCATTGTCGATTACTGGTGCGATACCATATCAATGCATTATCGCGCAGCAACTCGGGCATGTAAAGTGGCAGCTGGTCGATGGAAACGTTATACATCCGGGCCAGTTCTTCTTGCAGGGATCATTGTTGGCTGTTGCATCATCGTTGGTTGATGCATCGTCGTTAGCTGATACATCATCGTCGCCTGTTGCATCATCGTTGGCTGTTGCATAACTGTGGTTGTTGCATCACCGATGGTTGATGCATCGTTGTTGGCTGATGCATCGTTGTTGGCTGATGCTTCATCATTGGCTGTTGCAAGTATATCGCTGGTGTATTTTGAGTTCGCTCTGTGGTAAACTGTGGAGGCGCCTGTTCTGTTGATTGAACCGTTGACACCAAGAAACGATTAGACCAAGTCGATGTCGTAGGGATTTTCAACTAGTGTTGCGCTGCGACTATGGTTGATGTTAGCGTAGTTGGCGGTAACTGAAACTGTTGTGCAATGGGGAGTGGGCTGATGACCACTCCTTGTATGTCGCAAAGCGTTTTCGTAGTTCGTCGACGGTGCCTGTGTCTTCGAACTCGAACTCTTCGGCGTAAGTATTAAGTTCATACTTGCAAAGATCCTTAATTCAAGAAGTCTTTACCAGTTTTATTTCACAGTTTATTTATTTATAATTTCAGTTATTCATTATTTTTGCAGACTGATTAGAGTCTCTACTCGGGCGCCATCTGTAAATGCCCCGGCTCTGTAAAGTTTCAGAGCCGGAGCAAGCTCGTTGGTTGTGTCCATGATTCATTACAGAAATAAATAAGAAGAGTTGGTTTGAATTCAGGTTTAGTTAATTCAGTGTTTCTTCATTTCCCTTCAATGGGTTTAAATATATATATATATATATATATATATATATATATATATATATATATATATATATATATATACAAGGAGTGGTCATCAGCCCACTCCCCATTGCACAACAGTTTCAGTTACCGCCAACTACGCTAACATCAACCATAGTCGCAGCGCAACACTAGTTGAAAATCCCTACGACATCGACTTGGTCTAATCGTTTCTTGGTGTCAACGGTTCAATCAACAGAACAGGCGCCTCCACAGTTTACCACAGAGCGAACTCAAAATACACCAGCGATATACTTGCAACAGCCAATGATGAAGCATCAGCCAACAACGATGCATCAGCCAACAACGATGCATCGACCATCGGTGATGCAACAACCACAGTTATGCAACAGCCAACGATGATGCAACAGGCGACGATGATGTATCAGCTAACGACGATGCATCAACCAACGATGATGCAACAGCCAACAATGATCCCTGCAAGAAGAACTGGCCCGGATGTATAACGTTTCCATCGACCAGCTGCCACTTTACATGCCCGAGTTGCTGCGCGATAATGCATTGATATGGTATCGCACCAGTAATCGACAATGAGTTGAATGGAGAACCTTCTAGAATGATCTACTAAAATTCTTCCTACCACCTTACTACTTTGAAAATATAGAAGACGAGATCCGACATCGATGCCAACGACAAAGGGAGTCGTTTAGTGACTACGTGTTGCTATTCTAAACGTGATGTGGCACGCAGATTACGACTCTATGCAGCAGTCTGCCGGACTATCAATTGTACATTCGGCGAAGAAATTTTTATAGTCTGCAGGAGTTAACCGAGATGGCAAAAGAATACGAGGTACTTCGCGACGAAAAGGAGTCCATCCGAGTAGCTCCACAGCCAAGGCGAGAAGAACGATACTTTCAAGTTCGCGAACATCCAATAGCAGAAGCGAGAGATCGTCAAAGGAACAATAATCCATTCGCGCCAATAAATCCGCGGACGGCGTATCATCGATGTAGTAGTAGTGGACACATGTCACGTGGGTGTAGAAATCCGTAGGTAATGTTCTGCTGGGAGTGTGGACGTCGCAATGTCCACACGTTTCTTTGTTGTCGTCGTCAGGAAAACTCCAGCGGTACTCGTCGGAGGCAAGAGGTGACGGGCGGACCGACGAGCAGGGCGCGGAATTAATCAAACCTTTTGCAGTAAAATACGGTCGCATAGACACAGGTGCAAAAAGAAGTTTCGTAAGCAAGCGATTTGCTACGAAAACCACTGTCATGGCAAGGACGCGTATGGTATGCACAACAGTAAAGATGGCCGACGGAGCATCACAGCATGTCAATAAGGATATGGTGTTGTATGTTAAAAGTCATTCTACTAGGACTTTAACTTCCTTGATCCTTTTTATACTTACTGAGTCCTTTTTACTTTCTTTATATTATTTAAAATAACCGGGTCTTTTTTTACTTTAAGACACTTTATTTCGCTTTAAAAGTTGGTTACACTTATACTTAACATTTATTTGTAGACACTTCAGTTTACCGGAAACAATTGATTCTTAGTCTATACTTAACTTCTACATAACACCTCGTATTCTTATAATTTCACAATAAATTGAGTAATTTCATCATGCTAAAATAACTTAGTCAGCGTATTTATAATTTCACAATAAATTGAGTACTTTCATCATTCTAAAATTACTATGTTATTTGTGTGATCTGAGTGACCTATTTAACGTGGGCGTGTATACCTGTGCTATGTTACGCGGTATGCGCCAAGACAATTAAATGCTGTTTGTGTTTAACATGCATAATGCTTAACCCTAAAAGTATGCCATAAAGAAAAATATACTGGTTATGTTATATTGTGGATCATAAGCACGCTGTAAGTTCCACGATTATGATACACAACAGTGGATCATATGTAAGCTGTGAACTCTACGATTATGATACACAACATACCTCCCCCCTTATTGAAAGAAAAAAAAATATTATTATTATGAAGAATAATAGTTTTTTTTTCTTTTGTATTATTTTAGTTATTTCTGAAGAGAAAATTATTATTAAAAAGAATAATAGTTTTTTCTTTTTACATTGTTTTATGTGGTATAAATTACGTTAAGTTCTATTAGTTATGAAGTTATGATCTTTACTTATATAATATTTAATGGATATTAGTAAATTAAGAATAGTAATTTCCAGTTATATATAATAAAAACCTGGTCCCGATGTTTTCGTTGCTGACTGCTGTTGTTCTGCGGTAGTTCGATGCGTTCTTGTTGTTTCTGACGTATTGGCTTCTATTTCATGTGACTTCGTTCGTTGACTTGCTATGGGTGTTGTGGTGTTTGGTTTCTGCGTTGTTGATTTCCGCAATGACCCGATTTTTTCGAGTGGCGATTTCTTGCTGGGAAATGTATTTGACACCATTTCAAAGTTTTCCTTAGCCGCTTCTACATCTATTGTTGCTATTGGTGATTTATTTGTATTAAATTCATCGGCTTTTATTGTTGCTTTATTTTTAATTGTCGAGTAGTAATGTATGTGTAATACATATGCTGCTATTATTATTATTAATATCAGCATTAATATGCCGTAAGATATACCGGTTTTCGTTATTTCATTTTGACGATTAAGTAATTCTTTGCGTTCCTGGTTATCAGTTAATTGTAGTAATATTTCGTCGAAATCACGATGCCCATCTCTTAATGCTGATCTTATTTTGCTGTGATCTGACACCAAGATCAGTAACGATGTTTGTGATATATTTGAATATGGTAATGATGACCAATTGCCTTGTAAATTCTCTATCATAACCGTATGTTCTTCCTTCTTGTATGTTATATTCCTAATGCTTTGATGTGTAAACTCGTATGGCAGTATCATTTCTTTGTTGTGTAAGTTGCAAGCTTCATTTATGGACATCCAACCCAGGCCGGATAGTGTCAATGTGGCTATATTTGATCCACAAACTGCTTCGAAAAAGGCTGGTGTGTTGAATTTATACAACCATGTGTTTGGTGTCCATAGTTTAACTACTAGGCCAGAACTCCTTTTGATTGCAACATGTTCACAGGTATCTTTAATATCTGTTCTGTGTTGAATCAGCGCGACTTCACATAGTGTGTTGCTAGTAGTTAGCATGGTTCCTGGACGTTTGCATAGTGTAATTTCTTTGTCCGTATGTTGGCTAACCAAAATGCATTTGCTGTGATCTTCATTCGATAGACCTATGTATTTGCTCCGGTCTTCTGCTTCTGATATGTAGTCATATGTTGTTTTAACCAATGCATCCCATTCTTCATTAATATTTGTGGGTATTGGGTAAATTCTATATAATGTGGTGTCTTGATGACTATTATTAGGCCGTCTGTGTCTGGGAAAACTCGTACTGTTGATGCACGATGCATTTCGAATGATTTTTCTATGAACCACTTCGCCTTTCCTCTTAACGTGAGGCTAGTCAGCATTTCATCTAACTCGCTCTGGTCTATAATTGTCGGGTGTAATCGTCCCTTGTATAGATCATCTATGATTGCCATTTCCATCAGCTATTGTCCTTGAATTTCGATTAGGTTTGCATTAATTGTAGATTGAATTTCCAAGGTATCCATCATGAATAGTAAATGACTAACTTGTTGGTTTATTTTTCCATTTATGTATTTTTGTGTTCTTATTGTTATGTTTAACACATTTTGCAGATTTTCGACTTCCTTCAAGGAATTCAGTAAGGGTTCTGCTATCTTGTTATAATTTGATGAAATCACCGTAATTTGTCTTTTCATAATTTCGTATGTTTTATGTTCATTATCTTCAATATCATTGAGATGTTTATAGATAGTCTCTCTTTCTTTATTGCCCATCAGTCCAAAAGCCCAGTTGAGTCCTTCGCCAATGAAATTGAGTAATCTCTTTTGTCGGTTACTCTTTATTGTGCGCTTAATTATTTCTTCATTTTTCTGTAGTGTGGCTATTATTGCCGTGGTCTCCCGTGTTGCTGCTATACATGATCTTTTTATGCTGGGTCCGTTTACATTGGTGCTCATTTGTTCGCACATTGTGTTTGTCGTGATTATGTATTTGTTTGTCAGCTCCAGGAAATCGTTCAGTTGTAGTGGTTTAAACTTGGCTACTATCGTCCATTCATCATTGTAGAACAAAGCATATCTGCATTAATGCATATCTGCATTAATATATTTAGTTTCATGAATGAAAATTGTGTTAATGATAAAAAATATTAGGCAGTTTTGTTGCTGCACTACCGTATCTCGTTATAGTTCCAGAACGTTAGTGCCTTCTGCCTGTAAAGTGCTGAAGTGCATTTAATCGGTTGGCATATGAATATATTCAAGCCTTCTATATTAATATGAGCTGGGAGTATTGCGTTCTATGCGCAATGAACTTGTTTGTTTAAAATGCCATTGAGGTAGGTACTGATCTATCGCAATTTTAATGACAACGTAATTTTTATACCTTGCAAATTCGTGCCTCAAATAATAATTTGATTTTGTTATTTGTTTATATTCAATGCTAGTCATCTTCAATTAATACATAGCTATTTTCTCTGCGATTTGTATTTTGGCAATATTACATGACATTTTTTTTTGGATTTTATAAATTATTTAAAATTAATTTATTTAATATCTTCATATAAAAAAAATATAGTTTTTCTCAATTCTTTATTTATTTTGTAGTTTCAATTCAATTTCAATATGTAATACTTAGCTATTCTGTCCTGCACTAACTATTTGACTTTATTTCAATGATGTTAAAAATTATTGGTTCTTGTTGCAGACAGTGTTTATTTCATTCTACATAACTATACTGTTGTATGCTTTTAACAAATTATTATGAAAATTTTTCCCTTTACCCTTGATACAAATCTCAGTTGTTACAGGGCTTATTATTGAAAGTACCTCGTAGGGTCCTACCCAAACTGGTGAAAATTTATTTTCCTATTTTGATTTTTTAGTAAAATTTTATCGCCTATTTTGAATATTATTGGGTGTACTGAGATATCATAGCTTTGCTTATATTTTTCTTTGGTTCTGGCTTGATTTAGTCGCACGATTTCGTGTGTGCGTTGAATTTGGTATTTTAATAGCTTGTGGCTATCATCGGTATTATATACTGGTGAGCATTTGCGTTTAAGATTGGTTGGCATTTCAAAATCGTAACCGTATAAAGTACGGAAAGGCGTTTGCCCGGTGGACATATGCATTGTATTATTGTGTACATGCATTGCTGTATTTAACCACTGGTCCCAGTTTGATCCATCCTCTTTCGCAAAACTTCGTAAATACTCTGCTAATGGTCGGTGGCTTCGTTCCAAAGAGCCGTTGGCCTGTGGATGATATGGCGTAATATGTAACTTTTTAATTCCTAACAATTTACACGTGTCCGAAAATAATTTTGAAACAAAATTCGAACCATTGTCGGTTATCAATACTTTTGGTATGTTATGTCTTGTAATAATTTCGTCGTAAAATGCTTTTGCTACAGTGCTTGTTTCTCCGTCTGGGTTAGCTACTCAGCACATATATTTTGAAAAATCATCTTGAAAAGTTAATATATATTTATTTCCAGATATAGTTTCCGGTAAAATACCTACAAGATCCATGTATACTTTATCGAATGGTCGTACAGGCGTATCAGTTAAAACCATTGACATTTTAGTAAGCCTAGAACTTTTATTTACTTGGCATTTTTGACAATTCTTAACGTAATCTTTTATTTGTTTCTGCATACCTTTCCACTTAAATTGTTTTCTGATTCTAAAATATGTTTTCACTGCACCCTGGTGACCCTAATGCTGAGTCATGAAAGTCTTTTATAACAGTTTTAATTTCCTCTGGGTCAGTTAATAGTAGACTTGAGTTTAATTCTTTCTTGGTGTCTGTTGTTATTTCATCCAGTACTGGCGTGCTCACTTGTTTTTTGGTTTTTGAAATTTGATTATCTAATTTATTCTGTGTGGTCTTAGACCGTGTTTGGACCGCAGTAATATCTGGTTCTGGATGTGGAATTCTACTTAAAGCATCTGCGTTCAAATTCATATTCTGATAATTTATGCCTGAACAGGCTAACCTTGATGTCTGATCTTTGAGATTTGCTGTGCTACGTAATGGTTGATGATCTGTATAAATTTGAAAATGTCGGCCTAGAAGATAAGCTCTAAAATTTTTCGTTGCCCAGACTATAGCTAAAAATTCCTTTTCAATGGTGGAGTAATTTTTTTCTGCTCCATTTAATGCCCTACTAGCAAATGCTATTGGTCGGTCGCTCCCTACTTTGCCTTGTGACAGTACCGCACCTATTGCTTCGTTACTTGCATCTGTTGTTAGTAAAAGAGGGTTTGTAAAATCTGGATATGCGAGAATGGGTGGTGAACTTATTGATTCTTTTAGTTTAATAAATGAATTTTGACAATCGTCGGTCCAAGTGAATTTAACATCCTTTCTAAGTAATTTATTAATTGGTAATGATAATTTTGCCATATTGATTATAAATTTTCTGTAATAATTAATTAATCCCAAAAACGCTTGTACTTCTTTTTTATTTCTTGGTACCGGAATATTTTTCACGCATTCAACCTTTGAGGGGTCTGGCAGAGCACCTAGTTCCGAACATTTATGTCCTAAATAGACAACTTCGCGACGCAAAAACTGTCATTTTTCTGTATTTAATTTTAGATTGTGTTCCCTTAATTTCTGCAATACTCTACTCAACCTAAGCTCATGTTCAGCTAAATTCTTTCCGTACACCACTATATCATCAAGATAGAGAAAGCAATCGATACCCTGTAAACCTGTTAATATGTGATTCATTATTCTTTGGAAAGTGGCTGGAGCCCCTGTTAAACCAAAAGGCATTCTGTTAAACTCGAAATGACAAAGACCTGTACTAAAAGCAGTTTTTTCCTTATCCCATTCTTCAACTAGTATCTGATGATTACCACTTGCCAAGTCTAAAGTTGAAAAATAGCGACTGTGACCTAATTGGTCTAATATTTCGTCTATTCGAGGAATCGGAAATACTTGTTTTATTGTCACATCGTTCAATTTACGGAAATCTATAACTAGCCTCCACTTTTTGTTACCGTCCTTGCCGCTCTTCTTAGGAACTAGCAACATCGGTGAATTCCAGGGTGATATGCTTGGCGATATAATGCCGTCATCCAACATTTTATTAACCTGTCTGTTGATTTCATCTCTATGTGTGTGTGGCAATTTGTATTGCTTTTGATTGTTTGGTGGTTGGTTCCACTGTGTTATTATTTCATGTTTAAGCACTGGCGTGTATGTTAATTCATCGCCGTCTAAATGAAAAACATCATGATACGAAATAAACAGATTTTGTAAAGATGTTATTTCGTCTTTATTCAAGGTTCCATCAATTTTTATTTCCTCTAATAATTTGTTAATTCTGTTCGTAATGTTTACTGAATTTATGCTATTTATTGTAGAATTGTTTGTATCCGATTCCTTATACTGATTGAAATTCGAAAATTTTGGTTTAAAAGTACTGTCTATTATAAATTCTTTTTCTGTAGCTTTTAATACGGACACGTAAACTCTATTTTTGATAACATTCGATATGCTTTCGCCCAAATATACTCCTGGACAAATTTCTTGTTTATGTATTAAGACGATTGGAATTTTTGTTTTTAAACGTAATGATACTATCTTTGCGTTTCTAGGTTCTACTTTTAATTCCTGATTTAGAAAAATATTTTCCTTATCTGCCCATGTCCCCATGGGTAGTTGTATAGTATTGTTTTATCTTTATCATAAAATATTAACTTCTTATCTATGGCATTTATTATGAACCTATTCCATATATTATCTCGTCCTGTTATTCCATCAGCGGGTATTCTTTGTTCAAGTGCCACTACATGCATCTTTAAACAGAACCACTCTATGCTGTTGTGCTGAATATTTATTGTCCCTAAAGTCCTTACACATCCTCCAAAAGCACCACTAAAGTCCTTCTGAGTATTTTTATCAAAACGCGGAAGTCGTATCATCGACCCCTCCTTTACTATACTAGCATCTGCTCCCGAATCTACCAGTAATATGAGTTTTCCATTTTTAGCATCCTCACAAGGTACTTCGATGAAAACATCACTTACATTAGGTAGTTTGAAACAGTCACCCTGCCTACTGCATATTATACGATTCTTTCTTTTACTAAACTCACTCATATGACATCTAATCTTCTTATCATATTCTATTACGAAATTTTCAAAACTTTTTGATATTCTTGATAATATGTTTTTTACTTTATACCCTACTGCTTCCTCTCCAAAGGTTCCCTTATACTTTTCATATTCTGCTAATTTTATTATTTTGTTCCCCAGTGTAATCGACACAATACCTATAAAGTGTATGATATAAACTAATATTCCTACTACTGCATTACAAACCAAACACGGTGGCTCAACAAATGTATCAACGGTCACTCCCGACGATTGATGAACAATGTTTTCACCCATTTTTTCCTCTTTCAACTTCTCCTTACAGACCAAACACGGTGGCTCAACATATGTATCAACGGTCACTCTCGACGTTTGATGAACGATATTTTCCCCCACGATTTTTTGGTTGTTATTTGAAGCTGCGGTAGCAAATGTGATCACAGGATCCTTTGGTGTATGATCCACTATTTCTACCTTTGACCTAACTTTACTAATGATAACGGGACCCCAGCTTATTGGCCTTGACTGGGCCCGTGGTAGTTTCCCCTATTGTGAGCATTACTACCGTTTGGCACAACATTTTACTTGGCGTGGCAATCCGCTATCATATGGCCGACTTGACCACACCCATAACATGCCCTATTATTTCTGTATGTTCTATTAGGTTCGTTATTGTTATTACTGTTGTTATTTCTAAACGGATTATTATTTCTATTATTTTCATTACCATTATTAATATTATTATTTCTATTATTACGAGTATTGCTGTCTTGCGGATTCTGATTTTGCTGCTGTTGGTATTGATAGCCGTAATTCTGAAATCCTCTATAACCCCCTTGGTACTGCTGATTCTGAAATGGTTGTTTTTGGTTCTCCTAGCGTTCTTCCAGTCTATTTGATCCACATCTCCAACTCGATTCATGTCCGTATTTCTCGCATTCTCTGCAAAATGGTGTATTTTTTCGCAAATAACAGTCATCCCTTGTGTGTCCTGGTCTTGTGCAAAATGAACAGACTGGCCCCTTTTTCATGCCACCCCCTGTATTCCCATTAATTCTATTTTGTTGACTTTTACCCCTATCTTGTCGTGAATTTCTAATATCAGTTTCTTGATTATTTTTACTAACTGAGGTTCCATTCGGTATTTTTTCAAAACTATACAGTTCCTCCGGTAATCTCGGCCCCCTCAGTTTGTGGTCTCTGCCCTTAACGCTTCGTCTAATAAATCATTTAAATTATCTGTCTTGCTACTCAACAGTAGTATCTTTACAGTCGGGTCACTCACTCCCACTTTAAATGCTGTTAACACAGAATTTAATAGTTCCGTGTTAAAAATGTCCGTTGGCAGGTTTTTATTTTTATACATTGTATCGGCTATGTCGTTTGCATTCGACTGCAATACTTCTAAACGCCTTGCAAACGCCCTTAAACTTTCCCCTCCACCTTGGTATGCCTGTCTTATGTTGTATTGAACTGAATCTAATGTAGCCACCTTTAAATATGTGCTTTTAAGTAATTCAAACAACTCATCTAAATCATCTATTTTCTTGGTCCTCACTAATTCGTAGGCATCTCCATCAAGACGCAGTTTAATACAAATCATGAATTCCTCCTGATTTTCTTCAGTTATTTTAAGGTTCGCTGCCTTACAACAGTCTATAAATCTAAGAAGCTCCGTTTTTAGGAACGGTGAATCTTCGCCCTTGAACACCGGGACCAGATTTCGTACGCATTTCGAAATATCGTCTGTCGGCATTTCAATTATTGTTATATCTTTTGTTATGCTTTATAAATTTTCTTCTATTCTTAAAGCTTCTTTATGCTATAACGATGTTTCGTGTGCTAAGTTTACTTCCGCCTCTAAAAATCTGATTTTCCAATCCAATTCCCTTACTTTGTTATTTGCCTCTTCGACCTTGGTTGTTGACGTAGTGCCCTAGCTACTGATTCATCAGAAATATCTTTATCTTTCAACAATGCTCTTAATTTTTCGTTTTCCGCCTCTATACCGCAGGCGTAGTCTAACAACTCCTGTTTTTCTGCTAATTTATCGTTTATTTTTTTAGTTAATGCAGCAAATTCGCCTTTCCAACCTTCTATCTCTTTTATTTTATTCTCACTTTTGTGTTCCAAGAAATATATTAATTCTTCGAACACGTCATCTACTCCTTCTACTTTAGAAAACACCGTTGTGTTATTAACTTTATTTTTTATTAATTGTAAATGTTCTTTATTATTTACTTCGAGGCTAATTAGAGCCCACAATTTATCCGTAAACCTGTCCAATTGTCCTAGTATGTTTCCGTATGCTAACTGTAATTGTTCAATTCCGCCATATATTTATCAACGACAAAAAAAATCCCAATTTATTTCCTAGAACACTCAACAGTTCACGAAGCTCCACAATGTTAAAAAAAATATTATAAATTTTTAAAATTTTAAATCTGTTGACTAAAATCAGATATTTTATAATAATGTAAAATTTTTAATTAAATTGACCATGTTATAAAAAATAAAAAAAAATATTTCAAATTTTCAAAATCTTTAAAAAATGATATTTTATTCTCATTTAAATTTTAAAATGAAAGTGATATTTTAAATGTTCTAAAATTTTTTAAATTTAAAAAAAAATCAAAAATTCCGTTTCATATTAATTTTAAAAAAATTTTATTTACTTATCTGAGTTTAATATTAAATAAATTTCATATTTTCTTTTTATTTCGTTTCTTATTTAATCTTAATTTCCATTTGTATATTTATTTATTCAATTTGTATTTATTACTTTATTAAACACTGTAATAATTGTTTAAATTTTCTGCTGTTACTCACGTATTTTCAAAAGAAAAATTAAATAATCACCATTTATTTTGTGATTTTTAGTCCTTTTCTTCCTTCTATCGTCCTTCTTCTCTCGGTCCCTGAGAGCGTTGTTTGAGAAACAGGCTGCGTCAAAATGTTGTATGTTAAAAGTCCTTCTACTAGGACTTTCACTTCCTTGATCATTTTTATACTTACTGAGTCCTTTTTACTTTCTTTTTATTATTTAAAACAACCGGGTCTTTTTTACTTTAAGACACTTTATTTCGCTTTAAAAGTTGGTTACACTTATACTTAACATTTATTTGTAGACACTTCAGCTTATCGAAAACAATTGATTCTTAGTCTATACTTAACTTCTACTTAACACCTCGTATTCTTATAATTTCACAATAAATTGAGTAATTTCATCATGCTAAAATAACTTAGTCAGCGTATTTATAATTTCACAATAAATTGAGTACTTTCATCATTCTAAAATAACTAAGTCAGCATTTATTTTTGTGATCTGAGTGACCTATTTAACGTGGGCGTGTATACCTGTGCTATGTTACGCGGTGTGCGCCAAGACAATTAAATGCTGTTTGTGTTTAACATGCATAATGCTTAACCCTAAAAGTATGCCATAAAGGAAAATATACTGGTTATGTTATATTGTGGATCATAAACACGCTGTAAGTTCCACGATTATGATACACAACAATGGAAGTAGAAGTCACATTACCGTAATCACACTACTGGCATTGAGAGACGCTTGTGATCAATTATTCTTGGGTGTCGACTCACTCGCATTGTTTGGAGTGGAGCTGCGATATGGTAATTATTCCATTCCGATGCATTCGACAAGAAGAGAAAATGAAGTGTGTACATGCTCCATAGCGGAGGCGCGTGCAACAGCCGGGATGAGCACGCCGCCACAGAAGATGTTTATACTGCTACATTTAACAGTATTAAAGAAAAGATAGATGACTGCGAAAGTACAAGCATTTGCAACAGCCGGGATGAGCACGCTAGAAACAACGAAGACGAGAGGGCAGATTCAGTAAACAGGTACAACGAACTTAGTTTCGCTTGTGCAGAACAAAAACCTAAAGAGCATGCAAGCGCGCTCAGACTAAAGTGCGGTGCAGAGAAAACACGCTGAGCAAAGATAGAGACCAGCGTGTACAATCATTTTTGAAGTATGAGTTGACAGCATATTTGACGAATTAAAAGGAGTCGCCAACATAGCGGTGCACAAGATTGTGATACGTGATGATCGCCCAATAAAACAGCGTTTCTACCCGAAAAATCCAGCAATGCAGGCGATAATAAATGAAGAAGTCGATGAATTGATGAAAAAAGGCTGTATAGAACCGGTCCATAGTCCTCACAGCGCACCGATCGTCTTGGTGAAGAAAAAGACAGGACAATAGAAGTTTTGCGTCGACTATCGTTGACGGTAGCTCAGTGGTTAGTGCGTTGGACTGCGAGCCGAAAGGTCCCCGGTTCAAGCCTGGACTGGGGCTAACAACATCTTTTCATAGAAACATTTTTCTATACCGCGCTACCTCTCGTCAGTAAATGGCAAACCTACGAGAGTAAAACCATTGCCTATGAAAAGCTCTCACCCGCCGTTCGGATTCGGCAATAAACTGTAGGTCCCACCACTTTGAGTACAAATATAACACGCACAGCTCAAAATGGTGAGAGAGCTCGGCCGAAGTTCTATACAGAACTGTAGCGCCAAACTATTATTATTATTATTATCGTCAACTGAACGCACGGTCAGTCCCCGACGCTTACCCTCTATCGCGCATTCAGCATATTTTAGACCATCTGCGCGAACCAAAATTCATCAGCAGTTTAGGCTTGAAGAACGGTTATTGCCAAATACCCAAGTAGGAGAGCAGCAAACAGTACACGGCGTTTACCGTACCTGTGCGTAGTCTCTTTTAGTGGCGCGTGATGCCGTTTGGTCTACATTCGGGCCCAGCAACGTTCCAATGAGTCCTTGATCATGTAATTGGCCCAGAGATGGAACCACACCCATTCGCCTTCTTAGACGACATTATTGTGACAGGACACACTTTCGAAGATCATCCTGAAAATCTAAGGGAAGTATTTAGACGACTCAGGAAGGCAAACCTGAGACTCAATGCCGAAAAGTGTGAATGTTTCCGAAGTGAGTTAAAATACCATGGTCACGTGATGAGCGATCAAGGAATACACACCGATCGAGGCAAGATAGTGGAGATTAAAGAGGTGCACAGAAAGAAGCATTCGAAGCGCTTAAGACGAGACTGACGGAAGCATCTATACTGGCGTGACCAGTCTTTAACGAACGTTTCACATTCCAGACAGATGCGAGCGACTACGGGCTAGGCGTAGTCCTTACACAGGTATTTGAAAATACAAAACAAGTGATCTCTTACGATTGCAGGCGTCGTTAAATTAGCCGAGTTAAATTACTCCGCCACAGAAAAATAGTGTTTAGCGATTATTTGGGCAATACGCAAGATGCGCACATATCTGGAGGGCTACGCAATCACGTTAATAACTGATCATCTATCGCTGAAGTGGTTAAACACCATAGACAATCCGTCAGGTCGGATAGCGCAATGGGCGTTAGAACTTGTAGGTGACGCGCTCTCGTGGCAACTATTAGCAACTCTTGGCACGATTACCGATGAAGGCGAGAAAAGATGTGCATGGCTAAAACAGCGCATAGCAGAAGTGAATGCAAAACCAGAAAAATACTCTGATTATGGGTTCGAGGAAGGTAATTTTTACCGCCACATACTGAGGCAGAATGGTGATGAAGATTGCGCGCCGCGGAAACTCTGTGTGCCGAGTTACCAGAGGGATAGTGTTGAGAGTTAGCATTATGACAGTCACTCATAGCGTGACAGTTCATTGATATTTTTCTAGTGGGTATTTGCTGTTGCTAAATATTAATTGCTAAATATTTAAATAATATTATATGCATTCTAATTGTTGTTAAAACAAAAAGTAAATGATGTTGGTTTGATGACACACCTTTTGGTCGTTGCCAAAATAAGCGGCGACAATTTACTTAGTCAGCAATTGTAACTATAAACCAAATTCGCAGCAGCGTCAAGTTGCTAGCTTGAAGAAAATAAGCACGTGGTGCAATTTGTTTGTAAACAAATATGACTTCAATTCAATGACTTTGCGATTCAATGTCATCGCGGGTTGCTGATTATGCAAGAGTTGCTTTCACGGTCAGCGTTAAGAAGTCGAGTTGTGGATCGAACTAGAGTTCTTTACGGAACTTGTGATTGGTTAAAATTATGCTTCTGGGAATAAGCAGCAAAACACACTGTGATTGGCCAAAATTATGTTTCTAGGCTGAAGCAGCAAAAGACACTGGAAAAGTAGCATTGAAACTTAGATTTAGTATTAGTATATAAGCTGTAGTTATTTAGTTGTTATTAGATTAAGAAGTGAGTCCAAGAAGTAGAACAGTGAAAGGAAATAAAAATTATAAAGAGGATAAACTTGAAATGGAGTAAGTGTTATTATTTATTCAATGTCTTATTTTTAGGTGATAAAATAGGAACATTAACATTGGCGCAGCCGGTTTTAGAACCAAACACTCTAGATAGAGGAAAAATTATAAAAATATAAACAATTTTGGAAAATTAGAATAGTTTCGTTGGAAAAATATCTTAAACTGATACGTTTAAAGGAAACTCTTCAATCAGAATTAAAAAAAAAGCACAACATGAAACAACAAAATTAAATGGAGAAATTGGACTTTTCATTGAACGTTTGTGGACAGAGATTAAAAGAATAAACGGTTCAAAAGACTACATTCAGCTAGTTAGAGAAAAGATTAGAACCACTGCTGTCACGAGAATAGAAGAAGCAGACATAATATTCTTATCGTTTTTAGAAATAATAGAAGCTAAGACAGATTTTAGCATAACAGAGAAAGAAAAATTAGAGACAGAGTTAACAGAATTGAAAAAATTGAATAATTGCTTAAGAGATCAAATTAAAACAATTTTGGATCACGCAGAACACTTAGACGAAAATAGAGGAAAACTAGTGGAAATTATTGAAAACCGGAAATACATAGACACACCGGAAACCTCTAGAAGTGCCCGATTCAGGGCTGAGTATGGTAGTATCACAGATGCACATAAAAGAATTGTACAATTAGAAGATAGAAATAGACTACTACAGCAAGAATTAGAGTTAGTAACCAACGACTCATTGATACATAAGGAAGCTGTAAATAACAGTGAAATAAGTCACACAGAAAAAATAAATTTCCCGGAATTTAAAATGGGTATCGAACATATTGCAAAAATGGTGAACCATTTGGTTCCGATGTTCTCAGGCACGGACTCCAATGATTTACCCTCAGAAGTATGTAAATTCATACAAGGATGTGATTTAGCGGTAAAGTCAACAAAAGAAACAGAGTTTCAAGAATTTTTATCGTGTGTTAAGCTAAGTATGTATGGAGATGCATTCGACCTAGTAAAAGGTATTCAATTTAGCGGATAGATGAATTATATACTTTAATAAAGAGGACATATCTTAAAACCGTAACATTAGACTCAGTGATAAATGAAATAAAGGAGACATATCAAAGATCTACCGAAGAAATTCGACCTTTTGCAAGACGCCTAAATGTACTAAAAACAAAGGCGGTGGAATTAATAAAAGAAAAACATAATGGCAGAGGGGACGAAGATATGCTAATAGAATTAGACAAATCCATACAAAAGACTTTTAAGGTAGGCCTTAAGGACAGCACACTGAAAATACACATGCTAAATAATAAGGCGGACTCACTAGATTCACTGATAGAGGAAGCGGTAGAAACGTTGGAGACGATACAAAGTGGGCGTGTAAGAGAAACATCGCATAGTGCCGCAGAGGTGCTTTTTAGCAGAGCCTCACACCCCACATGTGGAGAAATCGGTATAAAAAAATTCAACCGAAAGGAATAAAGTGGAAACCCCATGTTCATTTTGCGGTAATGTACACTCAGAAGAAAATGTACCATTAAGTACTTTATGGTCTTATGGTTCTTATGGTTATGATCTTATGGTTCATGTATTAATAGTTTTTTTCTTTTTAAATCAAAAGTTTTCTAATTAATTCAATATTATTTGGAAAATTCAGTACCATTAATTTAAATATTTCAATATTATTATTTTAAATAGAATAAATACTGTTGTTTTAATGGTTTCCTCCTATAATAATAAACGTGGTGTAAAAAACATAAAACGAATACAGACATGTTTGTTTTGTACGTCATTCTGCGTGTTTACTCAAAATGGTCGCATGTATTTTTTTGGAATAATCCACATTATTAAACACGACATTGGTAAGGACTCAATGTATTTAATGTAAATAAATTATATTTATATATTTATTTATATTTTTAATTATTATAGAAAATAAATAATACATCGAACTTCTATTATGGCAATGGACTCAAAAATAACTGCAGACTCAAGTACTACAATCAATTATTGGAAACCAAAGCAAACGTTAAATGTTTTATAACCTTTTGCAGCAAGAAGTGTCTTTTTATGTGTGTGTTGTAAAAGTGAATATCATTTTCGACATTTAAATAAAATAAATTATACAATAAATTAACTAAAATACATTTTTGTTTTAATAAATTATTAGGAAAATGTAATTCGACTATACCATAAAATTAATAATACATATCATTAAATTTGTATAGGTCTTTCTTATTGTAATTAAAATATCACATTATAAAAATTATGGTACAACCACACATTGTATTAACAGTTTCAATATTACAGAACTAATGGGACGCATCCTATTGACCAATTTTAATGGTATAAATTGTTGTTTTTCTATTGAAATACTATCAATTTACCATGATTTTTTTCTGGGTGTAGGACACATGCCTGACGAATGCGTCAGTCGAAAAAATACTCCATACTGTCAAGGATGTGAGACCTATGGTCACGAAACGAACTTAAGATGTGCACAGAAAATAAATGAAACAGAGCAGCAATTTACAAGTAAACAACAAACGCAAAATAACAACTATAATAATGGCTTCACGAACAATACGCAAGCCCATAATAGCAATTATAATGCTCGTGGTAATAATAACCACAACAATGGGAATTATAATAATAATGGAAATAATAGGAATTATAATAATAATGGAAATAATAATGGAAACAATTCCCTTACTTTGTTATTCGACCTTGGTTGTTGACGTAGTGCCCTAGCTACTGATTCATCAGAAATATCTTTATCTTTCAACAATGCTCTTAATTTTTCGTTTTCCGCCTCTATACCGCAGGCGTAGTCTAACAACTCCTGTTTTTCTGCTAATTTATCGTTTATTTTTTTAGTTAATGCAGCAAATTCGCCTTTCCAACCTTCTATCTCTTTTATTTTATTCTCACTTTTGTGTTCCAAGAAATATATTAATTCTTCGAACACGTCATCTACTCCTTCTACTTTAGAAAACACCTTTGTGTTATTTACTTTATTTTTTATTAATTGTAAATGTTCTTTATTATTTACTTCGAGGCTAATTTGAGCCCACAATTTATCCGTAAACCTGTCCAATTGTCCTAGTATGTTTCCGTATGCTAACTGTAATTGTTCCAATTCCGCCATATATTTATCAACGACAAAAAAAAATCCCAATTTATTTCCTAGAACACTCAACAGTTCACGAAGCTCCACAATGTTAAAAAAAATATTATAAATTTTTAAAATTTTAAATCTGTTGACTAAAATCAGATATTTTATAATAATGTAAAATTTTTAATTAAATTGACCATGTTATAAAAAATAAAAAAAAATATTTCAAATTTTCAAAATCTTTAAAAAATGATATTTTATTCTCATTTAAATTTTAAAATGAAAGTGATATTTTAAATGTTCTAAAATTTTTTAAATTTAAAAAAAAATCAAAAATTCCGTTTCATATTAATTTTAAAAAAATTTTATTTACTTATCTGAGTTTAATATTAAATAAATTTCATATTTTCTTTTTATTTCGTTTCTTATTTAATCTTAATTTCCATTTGTATATTTATTTATTCAATTTGTATTTATTACTTTATTAAACACTGTAATAATTGTTTAAATTTTCTGCTGTTACTCACGTATTTTCAAAAGAAAAATTAAATAATCACCATTTATTTTGTGATTTTTAGTCCTTTTCTTCCTTCTATCGTCCTTCTTCTCTCGGTCCCTGAGAGCGTTGTTTGAGAAACAGGCTGCGTCAAAATGTTGTATGTTAAAAGTCCTTCTACTAGGACTTTCACTTCCTTGATCATTTTTATACTTACTGAGTCCTTTTTACTTTCTTTTTATTATTTAAAACAACCGGGTCTTTTTTACTTTAAGACACTTTATTTCGCTTTAAAAGTTGGTTACACTTATACTTAACATTTATTTGTAGACACTTCAGCTTATCGAAAACAATTGATTCTTAGTCTATACTTAACTTCTACTTAACACCTCGTATTCTTATTATTTCACAATAAATTGAGTAATTTCATCATGCTAAAATAACTTAGTCAGCGTATTTATAATTTCACAATAAATTGAGTACTTTCATCATTCTAAAATAACTAAGTCAGCATTTATTTTTGTGATCTGAGTGACCTATTTAACGTGGGCGTGTATACCTGTGCTATGTTACGCGGTGTGCGCCAAGACAATTAAATGCTGTTTGTGTTTAACATGCATAATGCTTAACCCTAAAAGTATGCCATAAAGGAAAATATACTGGTTATGTTATATTGTGGATCATAAACACGCTGTAAGTTCCACGATTATGATACACAACAATGGAAGTAGAAGTCACATTACCGTAATCACACTACTGGCATTGAGAGACGCTTGTGATCAATTATTCTTGGGTGTCGACTCACTCGCATTGTTTGGAGTGGAGCTGCGATATGGTAATTATTCCATTCCGATGCATTCGACAAGAAGAGAAAATGAAGTGTGTACATGCTCCATAGCGGAGGCGCGTGCAACAGCCGGGATGAGCACGCCGCCACAGAAGATGTTTATACTGCTACATTTAACAGTATTAAAGAAAAGATAGATGACTGCGAAAGTACAAGCATTTGCAACAGCCGGGATGAGCACGCTAGAAACAACGAAGACGAGAGGGCAGATTCAGTAAACAGGTACAACGAACTTAGTTTCGCTTGTGCAGAACAAAAACCTAAAGAGCATGCAAGCGCGCTCAGACTAAAGTGCGGTGCAGAGAAAACACGCTGAGCAAAGATAGAGACCAGCGTGTACAATCATTTTTGAAGTATGAGTTGACAGCATATTTGACGAATTAAAAGGAGTCGCCAACATTGCGGTGCACAAGATTGTGATACGTGATGATCGCCCAATAAAACAGCGTTTCTACCCGAAAAATCCAGCAATGCAGGCGATAATAAATGAAGAAGTCGATGAATTGATGAAAAAAGGCTGTATAGAACCGGTCCATAGTCCTCAGAGCGCACCGATCGTCTTGGTGAAGAAAAAGACAGGACAATAGAAGTTTTGCGTCGACTATCGTTGACGGTAGCTCAGTGGTTAGTGCGTTGGACTGCGAGCCGAAAGGTCCCCGGTTCAAGCCTGGACTGGGGCTAACAACATCTTTTCATAGAAACATTTTTCTATACCGCGCTACCTCTCGTCAGTAAATGGCAAACCTACGAGAGTAAAACCATTGCCTATGAAAAGCTCTCACCCGCCGTTCGGATTCGGCAATAAACTGTAGGTCCCACCACTTTGAGTACAAATATAACACGCACAGCTCAAAATGGTGAGAGAGCTCGGCCGAAGTTCTACACAGAACTGTAGCGCCAAACTATTATTATTATTATTATCGTCAACTGAACGCACGGTCAGTCCCCGACGCTTACCCTCTATCGCGCATTCAGCATATTTTAGACCATCTGCGCGAACCAAAATTCATCAGCAGTTTAGGCTTGAAGAACGGTTATTGCCAAATACCCAAGTAGGAGAGCAGCAAACAGTACACGGCGTTTACCGTACCTGTGCGTAGTCTCTTTTAGTGGCGCGTGATGCCGTTTGGTCTACATTCGGGCCCAGCAACGTTCCAATGAGTCCTTGATCATGTAATTGGCCCAGAGATGGAACCACACCCATTCGCCTTCTTAGACGACATTATTGTGACAGGACACACTTTCGAAGATCATCCTGAAAATCTAAGGGAAGTATTTAGACGACTCAGGAAGGCAAACCTGAGACTCAATGCCGAAAAGTGTGAATGTTTCCGAAGTGAGTTAAAATACCATGGTCACGTGATGAGCGATCAAGGAATACACACCGATCGAGGCAAGATAGTGGAGATTAAAGAGGTGCACAGAAAGAAGCATTCGAAGCGCTTAAGACGAGACTGACGGAAGCATCTATACTGGCGTGACCAGTCTTTAACGAACGTTTCACATTCCAGACAGATGCGAGCGACTACGGGCTAGGCGTAGTCCTTACACAGGTATTTGAAAATACAAAACAAGTGATCTCTTACGATTGCAGGCGTCGTTAAATTAGCCGAGTTAAATTACTCCGCCACAGAAAAATAGTGTTTAGCGATTATTTGGGCAATACGCAAGATGCGCACATATCTGGAGGGCTACGCAATCACGTTAATAACTGATCATCTATCGCTGAAGTGGTTAAACACCATAGACAATCCGTCAGGTCGGATAGCGCAATGGGCGTTAGAACTTGTAGGTGACGCGCTCTCGTGGCAACTATTAGCAACTCTTGGCACGATTACCGATGAAGGCGAGAAAAGATGTGCATGGCTAAAACAGCGCATAGCAGAAGTGAATGCAAAACCAGAAAAATACTCTGATTATGGGTTCGAGGAAGGTAATTTTTACCGCCACATACTGAGGCAGAATGGTGATGAAGATTGCGCGCCGCGGAAACTCTGTGTGCCGAGTTACCAGAGGGATAGTGTTGAGAGTTAGCATTCTGACAGTCACTCATAGCGTGACAGTTCATTGATATTTTTCTAGTGGGTATTTGCTGTTGCTAAATATTAATTGCTAAATATTTAAATAATATTATATGCATTCTAATTGTTGTTAAAACAAAAAGTAAATGATGTTGGTTTGATGACACACCTTTTGGTCGTTGCCAAAATAAGCGGCGACAATTTACTTAGTCAGCAATTGTAACTATAAACCAAATTCGCAGCAGCGTCAAGTTGCTAGCTTGAAGAAAATAAGCACGTGGTGCAATTTGTTTGTAAACAAATATGACTTCAATTCAATGACTTTGCGATTCAATGTCATCGCGGGTTGCTGATTATGCAAGAGTTGCTTTCACGGTCAGCGTTAAGAAGTCGAGTTGTGGATCGAACTAGAGTTCTTTACGGAACTTGTGATTGGGTAAAATTATGCTTCTGGGCATAAGCAGCAAAACACACTGTGATTGGCCAAAATTATGTTTCTAGGCTGAAGCAGCAAAAGACACTGGAAAAGTAGCATTGAAACTTAGATTTAGTATTAGTATATAAGCTGTAGTTATTTAGTTCTTAAGACAGTTGTTATTAGATTAAGAAGTGAGTCCAAGAAGTAGAACAGTGAAAGGAAATAAAAATTATAAAGAGGATAAACTTGAAATGGAGTAAGTGTTATTATTTATTCAATGTCTTATTTTTAGGTGATAAAATAGGAACATTAACATTGGCGCAGCCGGTTTTAGAACCAAACACTCTAGATAGAGGAAAAATTATAAAAATATAAACAATTTTGGAAAATTAGAATAGTTTCGTTGGAAAAATATCTTAAACTGATACGTTTAAAGGAAACTCTTCAATCAGAATTAAAAAAAAAGCACAACATGAAACAACAAAATTAAATGGAGAAATTGGACTTTTCATTGAACGTTTGTGGACAGAGATTAAAAGAATAATCGGTTCAAAAGACTACATTCAGCTAGTTAGAGAAAAGATTAGAACCACTGCTGTCACGAGAATAGAAGAAGCAGACATAATATTCTTATCGTTTTTAGAAATAATAGAAGCTAAGACAGATTTTAGCATAACAGAGAAAGAAAAATTAGAGACAGAGTTAACAGAATTGAAAAAATTGAATAATTGCTTAAGAGATCAAATTAAAACAATTTTGGATCACGCAGAACACTTAGACGAAAATAGAGGAAAACTAGTGGAAATTATTGAAAACCGGAAATACATAGACACACCGGAAACCTCTAGAAGTGCCCGATTCAGGGCTGAGTATGGTAGTATCACAGATGCACAAAAAAGAATTGTACAATTAGAAGATAGAAATAGACTACTACAGCAAGAATTAGAGTTAGTAACCAACGACTCAAGCTAAGTATGTATGGAGATGCATTCGACCTAGTAAAAGGTATTCAATTTAGCGGATAGATGAATTATATACTTTAATAAAGAGGACATATCTTAAAACCGTAACATTAGACTCAGTGATAAATGAAATAAAGGAGACATATCAAAGATCTACCGAAGAAATTCGACCTTTAGCAAGACGCCTAAATGTACTAAAAACAAAGGCGGTGGAATTAATAAAAGAAAAATATAATGGCAGAGGGGACGAAGATATGCTAATAGAATTAGACAAATCCATACAAAAGACTTTTAAGGTAGGCCTTAAGGACAGCACACTGAAAATACACATGCTAAATAATAAGGCGGACTCACTAGATTCACTGATAGAGGAAGCGGTAGAAACGTTGGAGACGATACAAAGTGGGCGTGTAAGAGAAACATCGCATAGTGCCGCAGAGGTGCTTTTTAGCAGAGCCTCACACCCCACATGTGGAGAAATCGGTATAAAAAAATGCAACCGAAAGGAATAAAGTGGAAACCCCATGTTCATTTTGCGGTAATGTACACTCAGAAGAAAATGTACCATTAAGTACTTTATGGTCTTATGGTTCTTATGATTATGATCTTATGGTTCATGTATTAATAGTTTTTTTCTTTTTAAATCAAAAGTTTTCTAATTAATTCAATATTATTTGGAAAATTCAGTACCATTAATTTAAATATTTCAATATTATTATTTTAAATAGAATAAATACTGTTGTTTTAATGGTTTCCTCCTATAATAATAAACGTGGTGTAAAAAACATAAAACGAATACAGACATGTTTGTTTTGTACGTCATTCTGCGTGTTTACTCAAAATGGTCGCATGTATTTTTTTGGAATAATCCACATTATTAAACACGACATTGGTAAGGACTCAATGTATTTAATGTAAATAAATTATATTTATATATTTATTTATATTTTTAATTATTATAGAAAATAAATAATACATCGAACTTCTATTATGGCAATGGACTCAAAAATAACTGCAGACTCAAGTACTACAATCAATTATTGGAAACCAAAGCAAACGTTAAATGTTTTATAACCTTTTGCAGCAAGAAGTGTATTTTTATGTGTGTGTTGTAAAAGTGAATATCATTTTCGACATTTAAATAAAATAAATTATACAATAAATTAACTAAAATACATTTTTGTTTTAATAAATTATTAGGAAAATGTAATTCGACTATACCATAAAATTAATAATACATATCATTAAATTTGTATAGGTCTTTCTTATTGTAATTAAAATATCACATTATAAAAATTATGGTACAACCACACATTGTATTAACAGTTTCAATATTACAGAACTAATGGGACGCATCCTATTGACCAATTTTAATGGTATAAATTGTTGTTTTTCTATTGAAATACTATCAATTTACCATGATTTTTTTCTGGGTGTAGGACACACGCCTGACGAATGCGTCAGTCGAAAAAATACTCCATACTGTCAAGGATGTGAGACCTATGGTCACGAAACGAACTTAAGATGTGCACAGAAAATAAATGAAACAGAGCAGCAATTTACAAGTAAACAACAAACGCAAAATAACAACTATAATAATGGCTTCACGAACAATACGCAAGCCCATAATAACAATTATAATGCTCGTGGTAATAATAACCACAACAATGGGAATTATAATAATAATGGAAATAGTAGGAATTATAATAATAATGGAAATAATAGGAATTATAATAATAACAATAATTATAGAAGATATAACAACAATAATAGGAAAACTAACAATAATAATAGAAATAATAATTACAACAATGGAAATAACTATAACAATAATAATGGTAATACCAATAGTTATAGTCGTCAAAATTATAATAATAATGACGATAGGAGAAATGGAAATAATAATAACAACAACAATAATAATAAGAAAGATTTAAATAAATGTTGTGCATGGTGTGCAAGAATCGGGCATACGTTGGAAAACTGTTACGTGAAGAAAAATTTTGAGTCTACCCGCAATCAGGGAAACTGTTAGGGGCCCAGAATAGGCCAATTATCTGGGAACCCAAGACAAGTTGCGACATCAGGCCAACGAAGATAGGAATTGTGAATCAGACGCCGTGTGCGGCAGTGGATACGTTCGTTATCAATGGTAGGAAAATGGTAGATAATTTTTGTTCACTAATTGTATTAATGTTGAACGTCTTTGGCATAATAGCATTAACAGCAAAAAATAATTTTTATGATTGCATAATGAATAGTATATGTATAGAGGAAAATAAGAAGAAATTAAATGATCTGATAACTTCAGGAATTGATAGCATAAATAAAAATATGAGTAAATATATTGAAAATATTAAGGAATTAAAATTAAGTTTATATACAAAATCAAAGAAAAATCGCATTATTTATAGTAGACATGGGGAACAGATATCAAAATTAAATGATGTCTTTATAGAAATTCCTTGTAAGGAAGCGAAAAATGGGAAACTAATATTACTAGTAGATTCTGGTGCAGACTCTAGCTAGGTAAAGTGGAGTGCATTAGATAATAAACTAGAGAGAAATTTAAAAGACACAAAAGATATGAGCGGAGCATTTGGGGGACATGTGACCACCGCAGGATCAATTGAAATTCAACATATGGAACATAGAAGGCTCAGTCTGACGTTAGATTAACCTTTATAGACAGAAACAAAAATAAAATTGTAACACTACCACTCAGATCACTAGATGAAATAAATAAAATATTATACAGTGAAGAAATAAAAATAACAGCAAGATTTAAAGGTATCGCCAGATTACCACTACGAACCAAGATCCCCGTAGTAATAATTCAGAAACAAGAAATTTCGCCAGGAGTTTATATCGGAGAAACCATATCAAATGTGAGAAAAAATAGTGTTTACGTTTCAGTGTTAAACTGAACATAAAAAGATATAATATTGAATAAGAACATACTGCTCAAATTTTTAAATTATAATAAATTTATGGAACCAGTGAGTGGCACAATGAATAGCGTACAAAGCATAAACATACGACACAGAATATGCAAACTATTTGACTCATTAAAATTGGATCCAAATGCAAATGTTGAAGAGAAGGCATCCATAGAAAAAATATGTGCGTCATACCATGATGTATTTCTGTTAGAGGGGGATGAGCTATCATATACACCTGTTTTAAAACATGAAATCCCCACAATAGACGGCCAACCTCCGATCAACCGAAAACAATATAAATTACCACATATTCACAGAGAAGAAATCAACAAACAGGTGCAGAAGTTATTAGACGAAAGAGTGGCAAGGACGGACAGAAAAAATGGAGACTGGTAATAGATTTCAGAAAATTGAACGACGCAACGATTAAACAAGTATTTCCAATACCTCGTATTGATGAAATTTTGGATCAATTAGGTCACAGTAGGTATTTTTCAACATTAGATCTTGCAAGTGGTTATCACCAAGTGCTAGTGGATGAACGCCACAGAGAAAAAACAGCGTTCAGCTTGGGACATTTTTAATTTAATAGGATGCCATTTGGATTGACGGGGGCACCGTCTACGTTTCAAAGAATAATGAACCACATTTTAACAGGATTGCAGGGACTTGATTGTTTCGTATATCTGGACGATATAGTTGTGTATGGAAAAAACATAATGGAGCACGAAATTAGACTATGTAAGGTGTTAGAAAAATTGAGGGAAAATAATTTGAAATTAAATACGGAAAAATGCAATTTTTCAAGGCGTGAAGTAGTATATTTAGGGCACAAATGCACGGAGTCAGGCGCAATGCCAGATCCCGATAAAATAGAATGTGTAAAAAATTATTCCGGTACCCAAGACCAAGAAACAGGTACAAGCCTTCTTAGGTTTAGTAAATTATTACAGAAAATTCGTTAAGAATATGGCAAGGTTAACACTACCGATTAATAAACTGTTGCGGAAGGATGCCAGTTTTGTATGGACAGACAAGTGCCAGGATTCATTTATAAAAGCAATTATTTCACCTAATGTTCTAGCATACCCAGATTTTTCAAAACCATTTGTATTGAAAACAGATGCAAGTGGAGAAGCTATAGGAGCAGTGCTGTCACAGGGCGAGCCAGGTTCTGATCGACCAATCGCATTTGCAAGTAGAGCTCTGAATGATGCAGAAACAAGGTACTCAACAATTCAACGAGAATTTTTGGCAATAGTATGGGCCACAAAAAATTATAGAGCGTATTTGTTGGGGCATCCATTCACGGTTTATACGGATCATCAACCACTGCGTAGCATAGCGAATTTAAAGGATCACGTCAAGGCTAGCCAGATTCAGGCACAAATTATCAGAATACGAGTTCGAAATAATTTATAAACTTGGCAAAAAGAATTTAAATGCTGACGCATTAAGTAGGATTCCACAATTAGAAACAGAAATTGCGGCAGTTCAAACCCGTTCTAAAAATAAACCAAAGGCACAACCGGACGTCAGTAAGCCAGTCTTGGACGACACAGTAACGGATATGGATGGTGAAACAATCTCGAGTCAAGTATTAACCGATCCTGAAGAAATTAAAACAGTACTTAGAGACTTTCACGACTCGCCGTTAGGGGGTCATCAGGGCACACTGAAAACATATTTTCGAATAAGAAATCAATATAGGTGGAAGGGTATGCAAAAACAAATTAAAGAGTATGTAAAAAATTGCCCTAAATGTCAAGTTAACAAAAGTTCTAAGCTAACAAAAATGCCAATGGTCTTGACAGATACACCAACGCGCCCATTTGATAAAGTTTATATGGACTTAGTAGGAATTTTACCCGAGACAGTATCTGGCAATAAATACATTTTAACATTTCAAGACGATTTTTCAAAATATATGTGCTGTGTAGCAATACCAGACGCAGAAGCAAGCACAGTGGCTAAAGCATTTTATGATGAAATTATAACACGCCACAATATTCCGAAAATTCTAGTAACTGACAATGGCTCTAATTTCGTGTCAAAGTTATTTTCTGATACATGCAAATTATTTGGTATTAAAAAAATGCACATTACACCCTATCACCCACAGGCCAATGGATCATTAGAACGTAGTCACAGACCATTTTAATGTGGCGTGTTTTAGTGTGGCGAGTTTTAATGTGGTGAATTTTAGGGTGAATTTTATTGTGGTGAGTTTTAGTGTAGTGAATTTTAGTGTGGTGAGTTTTAGTGTGGTTATTTATAATGTGGTGGGTTTTAGTGTGGTGAATTTTAGTGCGGTGAGTTTAAGTGTGGTGAGTTTTAGTATGGTGAGTTTTAGTGTGGTGAGTTTTAGTGTGGTGAGTTTTAGTGTGGTGAGTTTTGGTATAGTGAGTTTAAGTGTGGTGAGTTTTAGTGTGGTGAATTTTAGTGGGGTGAGTTTTAGTGTGGCGACATTTGAGTGTAGTGAGTTTAAGTGTGGTGAGTTTTAGTGTGGTGAGTTTTAGTGTGGTGAATTTTAGTGTAGTGAGTTTTAGTGTGGTGAAATTTTATTGTGGTGGGTTTTAGTGTGGTGAATTTTAGTGTGTTGAATTTTTGTGTTGGGAGTTTTAGTGTGGTGAGTTTTTGTGTGGTGAGTTTTAGTGTGGTGAGTTTTAGTGTGGTGAGTTTTGGTGTGGTGAGTTTTGTTGTGGTGAGTGTAAGTGTGGTGAGTTTTAGTGTGGTGAATTTTAGTGTGGTGAGTTTCAGTGTGGTGAATTATTGTGTGGTTTGTTTTAGTGTGGTGAATTTAAGGGTGAATTTTAGTGTGGTGAGTTTTAGTTTGGTTAGTTTTAGTGTGGTGAGTTTGTTTTTCTTTTACTTTCCTTTTTTTTTGTATTTCATTTAGTTTGGATTGTGGTTTTATGTGATTGGTTTTGTGTTTGTGTTTTTGCTTTTGTTTTGTGCTTTTGCTTTTTTGTTTTTATTTATTTTTTTGTATTTGAGTTTTTTGTTTCATGTTCGTAACTGGTGAAAGTGCCGAGTTATATTGTATTGAAAGTTTAGGTTGTATGGGAGGTGCCACGCCTCTGTGTCCAATCCCGCCCATATATAGCCTATCATTCTTTTCAGACCATACCGCATCTGTGGTAAAAATTTCAAGAAAATCGGATCAGCCGTTTAGACAGAGAAGCGAAACAAACGAACAAACGTATAAACGTACAAACGTACAAACGAACAAACAGATTTATTATATTAATAGGATAAGATAGGATATTAACCGAGTTTATTGAATTTATTGTAGAACTGGTCTTTGTTTCTTCTTTATATTTGTTAAAATGATATTTAAAATTGATGCATATACTCTATTTCCTCTAATAATTTGTTAATTCTGTTTGTAATGTTTACTGAATTTATGCTATTTATTTACTGATTGAAATTCGAGAATTTTGGTTTAAAAGTACTGTCGGTTATAAATTCATTTTCTGTAGCATTTAATACGGACACATAAATCTAGTGAAAATTCACTAGAACATTGTGAAAATAGAATTTAAGAAAAGCCTACAACGAAGGTATTGTTAATACTTTTCGTTGCAATTTAAAATATAGTAGTTTAGTGAGCCTCAAGTGAAGGTAGTGAAGTTAAATAAAGGGTTATAAAAATATAAAGTGGTTCCTGTCTAATTATTTAAATAATAAAGTAAGAAGCATAGAGGAGAATTTAGGACACCGCCAGCATACACTAAAACTTTACAACATTTGGTGCAGCCGGTACGTCGGTACCAACCTCTCAAGGACCGAGAGTGGAAGGAAGGAAGCAAGAAAAGTAACCAAAATGGTAAGTGATTAAAAAATTTTAATTTAAAAAAATATTTAAAATTAATTTAAAAAAAAGGGGAGCTTTGAAAACTAGATTTAATTATATTTTGTTTTTTTTTTTTTTATAGAGATAGAGAGAGCTTTTTAAAGTTATAAATAAAAAATGTTTAACATTCTTAATAATATAAAAAAAAAATATAAAATCAAATATATAAAAGAAAATACACACTGCGAATCCGAACTCCGGACCCTCTAGTGTATAATAAAATAATTCATACTATTAGTATGCAAATTATAATTTTCATTAAATATAAAACGATAACACTATAAAATCAAACAAATATTTATTGTCAAAGCGTATCAGTTTTTCACAGCATGGATGGCTGTTGAAAAAGAGAATTAGTTTTTATATCAAATTAAATGAAAAATAAAATGCGATAAAAAAAAACAATATATTTTTCCAAATGTAGTAACATTTAGAAATATTCAAAATTTTTATATTTTATAATATTGTAAATAATAAGTTTACACTTCACATTTCTCTTAAACGACTTCTGTACTATGAAAATAATTACATAGTAAATTTTAATTTAATCATATTTTTATTAAAAAAATCGAAATTTTACAAATTGTCTGAAAAGATAAAGGACAATATAATAATCAAAATAACACTGAGATTCCAAACTACGGACCCTCCAGTGTATAACAAATAAAAACTAAATGATTTGATTTAATTTTAAAGCGCGTGAACACAGCACTGATTGCTGATATGATTTTAAAAAATAACAAAAAAATTATATTAAAAAAATCATTGTATGTTAACTTTTTTTTCAATCTTGAGTAACCGAATATACACATAAGTTTTTATATTTTTTTTTTATTTGTAAAAATAAAATTATTTTTATTTTTCCAATGTTATAGAAAACAGATTTGAAAAAAAAAATACTTCAATATAAATTTAAAAAAAAATATTTATATAGTTGTACTTCATGAATGCCAAAATTGATTTCGTTGTTGTTTGGGTAACATTTTTGTTTCATTAAAATTTTCAATTACAACTAAATTAAACTAAATTAACTAAATTAAAAGATAAAGATAACGTTTTAAATTGATTGAAAATATTTAATGGCAGATGCTAATGAATTAAATGCGTATATTCAAAAGCAATCTAGCGAATTGGACAGATTCGTTGAAAAATTATGGTCGCAATTTGTACCAACAATACAAAATAAAAATAGTACAGCATTATTAAAAGATAATATATCTAGAATTCTGCATTTATCTAAATTAGAGGAGGCAGATAAAATAGTAGAAGAGTTACTAAATTTCCAGAATTTGAAAATTAAATATGTTTTAGCCGAAAATGTTGAATTAGAAAGATTAGTTGACGGGTTGAGAAAACGTTTAAACGATTATTGTTTAAAACGTACGGCAGAGTTAGAAGAAACAGATAAATAGATGAGGAAAACATAAAATTAAGAAATATATTGAAAGAAAAGAATATTTCTGAGGAATCAATAAATAATTCTTTCAGACGCCACGCAAAGGAGGAGTACGCGACGTTGGAGGAAGCGAACAACAAAATACAGGAGTTGAACGCGCGTATTAGATATTTGAACGAGGAGGTTAAGACAGCGCACGAGATATCCTTATAGCACAAGGATACCATGGAGAGTGACGACATCACAACACAGGGCAACATGGGATTAGGCGAAGTCGCGAAATTCGTTAAAAATGTGGTGCTAGATTTTGCAGGTGCAGACTCATCATCGCTGAGGACGGATCTTCACCGTTTTATTGAACGATGTGAAGTGGTGAGAGCAGAACTGAAGCCTGAACAAATGAAGGAGTTTATTAAAGGCGTTAGGGTTCGTTTACAGGGAGATGCTTTTGACTTAGTAAGTTCAAAGGAGTTTGACACAATAGATGATTTATACAATCTGTTAAGGAATACGTACTTGGAATGTAGGTCAGTAGATGCCATTCAATATGACATTAGAAAGGCATCTCAGTATCCGGGGGAAAGTATTAGATCTTTCTCGAGGCGTTTGGTTAACCTGCAGTCGGCAGCATTAAGCACGATTAAATGTTAATATAATGATATGAAAGACGACGTGTTCGTTAATGAATTAAATAATTTAGTTAAAAGCTCATTTAAGTTAGGACTTCGGGATTACACTTTGCGAATGCTCATGTTGAGCAGTAAGCAAACAACACTGGAGAAATTGGTGGAAGAGGCATGGACCATGCGACGATACAAAGGGAGTCAGCAGAGTTAACGGGCATAGACAAGTTTGGAGTCTATTTCAATGAGCCCTCATCGGCCTTCATGCCAAATAATCGTAATGCATCAGGTAGCCAAGGCAATGAAAAAAAAGAGACGGAAGAGAAAACACAAAATGTAGGTATGAGGCAGAGCTCTCCCGGGCTCGAAAGCCCGGGTAATACCCGGGTAGTTCAAATACTCGAAAAACCCGGGTATTAAATGTTCGAGCTACCCGGGTAGTTCGCAAAACCCGAACATAAGCTGACGTTAAGAAATGCATTTTGACATTCACAAAATATTTTTTTTCGAAAATGGGGTTTTTGACCCCCTTTGGGGGGACCTGGACCACTCCAAAGGGTACAATTAGCCTTCTAAAGATGTCCGCTATCGATTTCAGTAATACATTTTTTTGGGTCATAAATGGGTTTTTGACCCCCTTTTGGGGGTCAGGGACCACTGAGAGTGGTATCATTCGATTTCCCTTGATGTCTGCTACCGATTTCTGCAATAACATTTTTTTCGGTCTTATTATCACTTTCCGCCCACTTTTGCCCACCCAGCCACTTTTGTCCACCCACATTTTTCCAACCACTTCCGACCAACTCCTACATGAAGCAAACGAACGGACAGACAAATTAACAAGCGATCAAATGAACAATCGTCAATCGAACAAACGAACGAGCTACTCGAAGCTCGAACAACGATCGAGCAATCGCGCTACTCGAACAACGAACGAGCAATCGAGCTACTCGAACAAACGAGCTACTCGAATAGCTCGAACAAAAGAACGAACAAATTACCCGGGTAGCTCGAACATTTAATACCCGGGTTTTTCGAGTATTTGAACAACCCGGGTATTACCCGGGTAGCTCGAAAAACCCGGGCACCCGGGTAATCGAGAGCTCTGGTATGAAGCAGCCTCCACCTACATGTTCTTTTTGCAAGAAGAAGGGACATCTGAGGGATGAATGTCATATACGGAGAAACACTCCGTATTGCAGTGACTGTAGTACTTATGGACATGAACAGTGTGCAGATCGTTCGGGTCGGAATATTTTTCCAGGACATACTGCTCCCCAAGAAAGTCAGCCACCCGTACCTCAGGTAAATGATCAAGGTGGTATCCAGAACCAAGGCGGGGGTGCTCCAAGATTGAGATGCGATTGGTGCCACAGAGGGGGGACACGTCGAGAAGGATTGTCGTGTTAAACGCGATACACAAGTTTTTCAAGGAAATAATGGTAATGGGAATTTTGCAAACAGGCCCGCTAAATATTGCACTTGGTGCAGAAAGGACGGACATGTTATTATGAATTGTTATGCCAAACGCAAATATGATGCATGGAACAATAATAGCAGTCCACAGGGAAACTACCAGGGGCCCAGTCAAGGCCACTAAACTGAGCACCCTTAGCAAATAGTGTAGTAAGGTCAGTAGTTGTAGAAGTTCCAAAGAGGACACTATACCAAAATAAAACAGCGAATATTATTAACGCAGAAAATGAAGAACAAAAAGTAAAAATACATATTAATGAAAATAGAAATCTTCCAACAAAAACATATAATGAACTAAATAATGAACTAAATACACAGCTTGACGCGATTATTGAACAGAATATAGGAATTAAGGAAATTAAAAATAAACAAATGATAAAGAAAGCTAATAAAGTAAAGAAAGTAAAACCAATTGAATCGGAAGTTAAAAATATTAAAATCAAGAATAATAAAATCAAAAGTAAATCAAAAAAAAAGGAAGTTGTAATTAACTGCCCTGAAAATTTGAGAATTGTAGATCAAACGTCTGGCAAGACTGTGGATACATTCCGTACAGGGTCCAGTATAATTTTTTTATTATTAGCGCTATGTGCGTTTTATCGTCAGAAATGTATAATAAATTCACGATCTGTAAAATTAAATTGTCTTCAATTGCTAATAATTTTAAGAGTAAATTTATATCGAGGAAAATGAAATTAGCTTCACAATTAGGCATACATCGTAAAATATTTAACCGGAATGGAGAGTGTTTCAAGATATCCGATACGAGTGATGTGTTCATTGAAGTACCTTGCGAGGCAGCAAAAAATGGAAAACTTACTCTGTTAGTGGATTCTGGAGCTGAAGCCAGCCTGATTAAAGAAAATAGGATGGCACATTTGACGAATTTTAATAAAAATATTCAGAAGGATCTGAGTGGTGCTTTTGGTGGATGCGTTAGAACCTTAGGCTCCACTAAGATTCAGCACACAAACATAGAAAACCTGAGTTTAACGCTACACGTTGTGTCACTTGAACAAGGAGTACCAGCAGATGGAATAGTCGGGCGTGACAATCTCTGGAACAGATCTATAATAAATGCGTTATATAAAAAATTACATTTTTTGATGAAGACAAAAATCACCTTGTTAAATTTCCATTAAAACCATTGCAAGACATAGAAAATATTAATTTTAATGAACAAATCAGGATACAGCCCTGCACGGCCATGGTTGTATCACTGCCGTTAAGAACAAGAATTCCTATAGTTTTGTTGCACAAACAGGAAATTCAGCCAAGAATTAAAAATAGAATTGATAGATTATTAGGGAATGTAAAGATCGACGAATCATTAAATAAAGGAGAAGTTGCATCTTTGCAAAATATTTGCTTGTCATATAATGACGTTTTTCATTTGGAAGGGGATGAATTAACATTCACTCCGATGTTAAAACATGAAATACCCACACAATGGAATCAGCCACCAATAAATCAGAAACAGTATAAACTTCCTCATATGCATAGAAATGAGATTAATAGACAAGTATCAAAGATGTTAGACGATGGAATTATTTCACCAAGCATGTCGCCTTGGAATTCCCCCTCATTACTGGTACCTAAAAAGAGCGATAAACATGGCAATAAGAAATGGAGACTGGTTATAGAATTCCGAAAATTAAATGACGTCACTATCAAACAGGTATTTCCTATACCACGAATAGATGAGATTTTAGACCAGTTAGGTCATAGTCGGTATTTTTCAATACAAGATTTAGCAAGTGGTTACCATCAGGTTCTAGTTGAAGATAGTGACAAAGAAAAAACTGCTTTCAGTACAGGTCTTGGTCATTTCGAATTTAACAGAATGCCATTCGGTTTAACGGGGCCACTTTTCAAAGGATAATGAATCACATACTAACAGGTTTACAGGGTATTGACAGTTTTGTTTGTTTAGATGACATAGTGGTTTATGGAAATAATTTAGCCGAACACGAGCATAGGCTATGCAAGGTTTTGCAAAAGCTGAGAGAACATAATTTGAAATCAAATACAGAGAAATGTCAGTTTTTGCGACGCGAGGTTATATATTTAGGACATAAGTGTGCTGAGTTAGGTGCCCTACCAGACCCAGCCAAAGTAGAGTGTGTAAAAAATATTCCAGTTCCGAAAAATAGGAAGGAAGTTCAAGCATTTTTAAGCTTAATTAATTATTACAGAAAATTTATAGGAAATATGGCGAAATTGTCATTTCCAATAAACTGTTTGCTTAAAAAGTTCATATGGAATGACAATTGTCAGAATTCATTTTTAAAACTTAAAGAGGCAATTATGTCACCAACCATACTAGCGTTTCCGGATTTTAACGAACCCTTTCTGCTCACGACAGACGCCAGTAACGAAGCAATTGGAGCGGTTCTTTCGCAAGGTGAATATGGAAGCGACCGTCCAATCGCGTTTGCCAGTAGGACTCTTAAGGATGCGGAAACACGCTACTCTACTATAGATGAATTTTTGGCAATTGTATGGGCAACAAAAAATTGTACGGCATATCTTTTGGGAAGACCATTTAAAATTTATACAGATCATCAAGGGTATAGCAAACTTAAAAGATCAGATATCGGAATATGATTTCGAAATTCATTATAAACCGGGAAAAAGTAATTTAAACGCTGATGCGCTTAGCCGCATACCGAATAATACTGAAAAAGTAGTTGTAGTACAAACACGTTCGACAACCATGAAAAGAGACAAGGAAGTCGATAAAAAACAGGCAGAATGCGATCCTGACGATTTGGTAACAAAGGAAAATGACAATATAATAATTCTAACTGAACCTTGGGACATAGATACGGTAATTAAAGATTTTCACGATTCACCGTTATGACAATATAATAATTCTAACTGAACCTCGGGACATAGATACGGTAATTAAAGATTTTCACGATTCACCGTTAGGTGGTCACCAAGGTGGCGTAAAAACATTTTTAAGAATTCGACAACAGTACAGATGGAAGGGTATGCAGAAGCAAATAAAGGATTAAGTGAAAAATTTTTCAAAATGCCAGGTAAACAAGAGTTCAAGGTTGACGAAGATGCCAATGTTTCTAATTGATACGCCAGTCAGACCCTTTGACAAAGTGTACATGGACCTGGTGGGTATTCTACCTGAAACCATTTCAGGGAATAAATACATCTTAACATTTCAGGACGATTTTTCTAAATTGATGTAGTGTGTGGCTATACCCGATGCGGAAGCCAACACCGTAGCAAAAACATTCTTCAACGAAATAGTTACACGCCACAACTTACCCAAAGTATTGGTAACAGACAATGGATCGAACTTCGTTTCCAAACTATTTTCGGATACATGTAAATTGTTAGGAACTAAAAAATTACATTTGACACCCTACCATCCACAGGCTAATGGGTCATTGGAACGAAGTCATCGTCCTCTAGCTGAATATTTATTTAGTTTTGCTAATGAGGATGGGTCAAACTGGGACCAATGGTTAAATTCATTTTCATAATAACACGGTTCATACGTCGACGGGTCAAACACCTTTCCGTACGTTGTACGGGTTTGACTTCGACATGCCTATGAATTTAATGCGTAAATGTTCACCTTTATATAACGCAGAAGACTACAATAAGGTACTAAAGTACCCAATACAGCGATCGTAGGGCCAAGGAGGTGTCGAAAAAACAATACGACAAGAACCTCAACCCTATACAATTCGAACCACACGACATGGTTTTAATGAAAAACCAAACTAGGAAGAATAAGTTCTCTCCAATTTGGAAGGGACCCTACGTGGTCGTAGAGGGAAGTGGGCCAGTGACCACGACGATATTGATCAAAAACAAAGATAAGAAAATTCATAATAATTTGTTAAAGGCATATCACAAATAGCGTATGCCATTAAAACTAAAAATATTATAATACTACCCTAGGTTAGAACCCATAAAAGTAACAATATAAAACCAATTAGCTATGCATTGACAACTAAACTCGTAGATTGCAACGTTATGAAAACATTATGCAACATATAGAACAAATAAATCTAACCATAAGATATAGAGTAATCATTAAATAAAACATTAAATAACTCGTCATTTAGAGGAAGAAATAAATATAAATAGTTTAGGAAAACAGTAAGTAACAAACAAAAGAAAAAATATAATAATAAAAAAATTAAAAACATAGGACATATTAAAAACAATAATTTAGTAATAAAAAAATAAAAAAAATATATATAACTATTTTGGGAGAAGAACTTATAATTTTAAAGTTAGAAAAATTGAGAAAAAAAAATTAATTAAGCAAAGGTAACAAATTGCCTTTATATAAAATTACCCGGGCACCCGGGTAATCGAGAGCTCTGGTATGAAGCAGCCTCCACCTACATGTTCTTTTTGCAAGAAGAAGGGACATCTGAGGGATGAATGTCATATACGGAGAAACACTCCGTATTGCAGTGACTGTCGTACTTATGGACATGAACAGTGTGCAGATCGTTCGGGTCGGAATATTTTTCCAGGACATACTGCTCCCCAAGAAAGTCAGCCACCCGTACCTCAGGTAAATGATCAAGGTGGTATCCAGAACCAAGGCGGGGGTGCTCCAAGATTGAGATGCGATTGGTGCCACAGAGGGGGGGACACGTCGAGAAGGATTGTCGTGTTAAACGCGATACACAAGTTTTTCAAGGAAATAATGGTAATGGGAATTTTGCAAACAGGCCCGCTAAATATTGCACTTGGTGCAGAAAGGACGGACATGTTATTATGAATTGTTATGCCAAACGCAAATATGATGCATGGAACAATAATAGCAGTCCACAGGGAAACTACCAGAGGCCCAGTCAAGGCCACTAAACTGAGCACCCTTAGCAAATAGTGTAGTAAGGTCAGTAGTTGTAGAAGTTCCAAAGAGGACACTATACCAAAATAAAACAGCGAATATTATTAACGCAGAAAATGAAGAACAAAAAGTAAAAATACATATTAATGAAAATAGAAATCTTCCAACAAAAACATATAATGAACTAAATAATGAACTAAATACACAGCTTGACGCGATTATTGAACAGAATATAGGAATTAAGGAAATTAAAAATAAACAAATGATAAAGAAAGCTAATAAAGTAAAGAAAATAAAACCAATTGAATCGGAAGTTAAAAATATTAAAATCAAGAATAATAAAATCAAAAGTAAATCAAAAAAAAAGGAAGTTGTAATTAACTGCCCTGAAAATTTGAGAATTGTAGATCAAACGTCTGGCAAGACTGTGGATACATTCCGTACAGGGTCCAGTATAATTTTTTTATTATTAGCGCTATGTGCGTTTTATCGTCAGAAATGTATAATAAATTCACGATCTGTAAAATTAAATTGTCTTCAATTGCTAATAATTTTAAGAGTAAATTTATGTCGAGGAAAATGAAATTAGCTTCACAATTAGGCATACATCGTAAAATATTTAACCGGAATGGAGAGTGTTTCAAGATATCCGATACGAGTGATGTGTTCATTGAAGTACCTTGCGAGGCAGCAAAAAATGGAAAACTTACTCTGTTAGTGGATTCTGGAGCTGAAGCCAGCCTGATTAAAGAAAATAGGATGGCACATTTGACGAATTTTAATAAAAATATTCAGAAGGATCTGAGTGGTGCTTTTGGTGGATGCGTTAGAACCTTAGGCTCCACTAAGATTCAGCACACAAACATAGAAAACCTGAGTTTAACGCTACACGTTGTGTCACTTGAACAAGGGGTACCAGCAGATGGAATAGTTGGGCGTGACAATCTCTGGAACAGATCTATAATAAATGCGTTATATAAAAAATTACATTTTTTGATGAAGACAAAAATCACCTTGTTAAATTTCCATTAAAACCATTGCAAGACATAGAAAATATTAATTTTAATGAACAAATCAGGATACAGCCCTGCACGGCCATGGTTGTATCACTGCCGTTAAGAACAAGAATTCCTATAGTTTTGTTGCACAAACAGGAAATTCAGCCAAGAATTAAAAATAGAATTGATAGATTATTAGGGAATGTAAAGATCGACGAATCATTAAATAAAGGAGAAGTTGCATCTTTGCAAAATATTTGCTTGTCATATCATGACGTTTTTCATTTGGAAGGGGATGAATTAACATTCACTCCGATGTTAAAACATGAAATACCCACACAATGGAATCAGCCACCAATAAATCAGAAACAGTATAAACTTCCTCATATGCATAGAAATGAGATTAATAGACAAGTATCAAAGATGTTAGACGATGGAATTATTTCACCAAGCATGTCGCCTTGGAATTCCCCCTCATTACTGGTACCTAAAAAGAGCGATAAACATGGCAATAAAAAATGGAGACTGGTTACAGAATTCCGAAAATTAAATGACGTCACTATCAAACAGGTATTTCCTATACCACGAATAGATGAGATTTTAGACCAGTTAGGTCATAGTCGGTATTTTTCAATACAAGATTTAGCAAGTGGTTACCATCAGGTTCTAGTTGAAGATAGTGACAAAGAAAAAACTGCTTTCAGTACAGGTCTTGGTCATTTCGAATTTAACAGAATGCCATTCGGTTTAACGGGGCCACTTTTCAAAGGATAATGAATCACATACTAACAGGTTTACAGGGTATTGACAGTTTTGTTTGTTTAGATGACATAGTGGTTTATGGAAATAATTTAGCCGAACACGAGCATAGGCTATGCAAGGTTTTGCAAAAGCTGAGAGAACATAATTTGAAATCAAATACAGAGAAATGTCAGTTTTTGCGACGCGAGGTTATATATTTAGGACATAAGTGTGCTGAGTTAGGTGCCCTACCAGACCCAGCCAAAGTAGAGTGTGTAAAAAATATTCCAGTTCCGAAAAATAGGAAGGAAGTTCAAGCATTTTTAAGCTTAATTAATTATTACAGAAAATTTATAGGAAATATGGCGAAATTGTCATTTCCAATAAACTGTTTGCTTAAAAAGTTCATATGGAATGACAATTGTCAGAATTCATTTTTAAAACTTAAAGAGGCAATTATGTCACCAACCATACTAGCGTTTCCGGATTTTAACGAACCCTTTCTGCTCACGACAGACGCCAGTAACGAAGCAATTGGAGCGGTTCTTTCGCAAGGTGAATATGGAAGCGACCGTCCAATCGCGTTTGCCAGTAGGACTCTTAAGGATGCGGAAACACGCTACTCTACTATAGATGAATTTTTGGCAATTGTATGGGCAACAAAAAATTGTACGGCATATCTTTTGGGAAGACCATTTAAAATTTATACAGATCATCAAGGGTATAGCAAACTTAAAAGATCAGACATCACGTCTTGCGCGTTTCCGACAAAAATTATCGGAATATGATTTCGAAATTCATTATAAACCGGGAAAAAGTAATTTAAACGCTGATGCGCTTAGCCGCATACCGAATAATACTGAAAAAGTAGTTGTAGTACAAACACGTTCGAAAACCATGAAAAGAGACAAGGAAGACGATAAAAAACAGGCAGAATGCGATCCTGACGATTTGGTAACAAAGGAAAATGACAATATAATAATTCTAACTGAACCTCGGGACATAGATACGGTAATTAAAGATTTTCACGATTCACCGTTAGGTGGTCACCAAGGTGGCGTAAAAACATTTTTAAGAATTCGACAACAGTACAGATGGAAGGGTATGCAGAAGCAAATAAAGGATTAAGTGAAAAATTTTTCAAAATGCCAGGTAAACAAGAGTTCAAGGTTGACGAAGATGCCAATGGTTCTAATTGATACCCTTTGACAAAGTGTACATGGACCTGGTGGGTATTCTACCTGAAACCATTTCAGGGAATAAATACATCTTAACATTTCAGGACGATTTTTCTAAATTGATGTAGTGTGTTGCTATACCCGATGCGGAAGCCAACACCGTAGCAAAAACATTCTTCAACGAAATAGTTACACGCCACAAAATACCCAAAGTATTGGTAACAGACAATGGATCGAACTTCGTTTCCAAACTATTTTCGGATACATGTAAATTGTTAGGAATTAAAAAATTACATTTGACACCCTACCATCCACAGGCTAATGGGTCATTGGAACGAAGTCATCGTCCTCTAGCTGAATATTTATTTAGTTTTGCTAATGAGGATGGGTCAAACTGGGACCAATGGTTAAATTCATTTTCATAATAACACGGTTCATACGTCGACGGGTCAAACACCTTTCCGTACGTTGTACGGGTTTGACTTCGACATGCCTATGAATTTAATGCGTAAATGTTCACCTTTATATAACGCAGAAGACTACAATAAGGTACTAAAGTACCCAATACAGCGATCGTAGGGCCAAGGAGGTGTCGAAAAAACAATACGACAAGAACCTCAACCCTATACAATTCGAACCACACGACATGGTTTTAATGAAAAACCAAACTAGGAAGAATAAGTTCTCTCCAATTTGGAAGGGACCCTACGTGGTCGTAGAGGGAAGTGGGCCAGTGACCACGACGATATTGATCAAAAACAAAGATAAGAAAATTCATAATAATTTGTTAAAGGCATATCACAAATAGCGTATGCCATTAAAACTAAAAATATTATAATACTACCCTAGGTTAGAACCCATAAAAGTAACAATATAAAACCAATTAGCTATGCATTGACAACTAAACTCGTAGATTGCAACGTTATGAAAACATTATGCAACATATAGAACAAATAAATCTAACCATAAGATATAGAGTAATCATTAAATAAAACATTAAATAACTCGTCATTTAGAGGAAGAAATAAATATAAATAGTTTAGGAAAACAGTAAGTAACAAACAAAAGAAAAAATATAATAATAAAAAAATTAAAAACATAGGACATATTAAAAACAATAATTTAGTAATAAAAAAATAAAAAAAATATATATAACTATTTTGGGAGAAGAACTTATAATTTTAAAGTTAGAAAAATTGAGAAAAAAAAATTAATTAAGCAAAGGCAACAAATTGCCTTTATATAAAATTAAATGAAAATTCGTCATAAAATTGTCGTATTCAATGCAGATAACGCAAACCAACAATTGCATTACTGACCTATATTTAACAAGCTAACAATCCTTGAAAATGGTCATTACACCCAAGTATTTCATGCTGTAGCACATATGCAATGTGTACGAATGTATAAATATCATACGTGAAGCGAGCGTTCATAGCTGGCATATAAATGCAGATCTTGCAGTTTGTTTTGATACCAAAACAATGCAAATAAATATCATATAATATAACTTATATATATAAGTACATGCAAATATTATAATAACATATTATACATGTTTAAAAAATAAATCGCAAATCCAATTATATTTAATTACGTGCAGAGAAATCATAGGTACTTTGTACATTAATATAATTCAATTTGAATAAGCTTAAATATAACAAATACATTTTAAATGAATTTGAAGATCTTACTTATAATAATTTAAAATACTTAGAGAAGAAGAAAAATATCAGTTAGTATTCAAATTTAAAAAACAGAGATATATAAATATTTAGTACAGTTAAAATTAAAAAAAAAGGGAACAGGAAAATATAATAGTAGAATAAACAAAAAATAAAAAAAAACAGGTATTAAATATTAAATTTATAACAGATATAAAAAAAACAAAGACAAAGAATTTAAAATTAAAAAAAAATCGGATTTATGCATTAAAATATTTAGTGCAGTTAAAATTTAAAAAAAAAATAATAATTAATCGGAAAAAAAGAGGAAACATATTAGTAAAATAAATAAAATGGAGAAAATATATTAATTTATAAACAAAAAAAGAATTTTTAAATTAAAAAAAAAGAGAAAACCAGTTGGGAAGGTTAGATCACATGGGAAATTTTAAAGTAGGTGTAATTATGATAGTTAGAATTATCAAAATTATAGTCGGTCTAAGCCGACTATAAATACCCTACACATATGTGTGGTTACCATTCAAAGTGATATATAGGTCACCATGGTATACGAATCCTGAAAATAACTACAAACTTTCCATCCCTGAAGATTTTTCTTTCATTTGATACCCATATTTACAAATGGGTAGGTATACCGAATTTCGATTTTTTTTTTGTGAACCACAAGTCTTTTCGCCGGAAAACATTATTATCATGTATTTGAGCATGATATCAATATATATTTGACCAAAAAAGTTTTCCTAAGCACGTATAGATAAAAATTGATCTTTATATGTACATTTTATATGAGGTATTTAAACATAAGTGGTCGGATCATAGGTCACAATGGACCGATCTCGCCAATTTTTTCGCACATACAGCGTAGGTATATTAGTAATCTAAGTTATAAGTTTCATTTATCTAGCTTTTCAATTTTAAAAGTAGTAGGGATTTCAACAGACAGACAGACAGACGGACAGACAGACGGACAGACGGACATCGCTAAATCGACTCAGGAGGTCATGCTGATCAAGAATATATATACTTTTCCATAACGGAGATGCTTCCTTCTGGGTGTTACAAACGGCGTACCAAACTGAATATACCCTTTCACTCTTAGTGTAGGGTATAAAAAACCAGTTGGGAAGGTTAGATCACATGGGAAATTTTAAAGTAGGTGTAATTATGATAGTTAGAATTATCAAAATTATAGTCGGTCTAAGCCGACTATAAATACCCTACACATATGTGTGGTTACCATTCAAAGTGATATATAGGTCACCATGGTATACGAATCCTGAAAATAACTACAAACTTTCCATCCCTGAAGATTTTTCTTTCATTTGATACCCATATTTACAAATGGGTAGGTATACCGAATTTCGATTTTTTTTTTTGTGAACCACAAGTCTTTTCGCCGGAAAACATTATTATCATGTATTTGAGCATGATATCAATATATATTTGACCAAAAAAGTTTTCCTAAGCACGTATAGATAAAAATTGATCTTTATATGTACATTTTATATGAGGTATTTGAACATAAGTGGTCGGATCATAGGTCACAATGGACCGATCTCGCACATACAGCGTAGGTATATTAGTAATCTAAGTTATAAGTTTCATTTATCTAGCTTTTCAATTTTAAAAGTAGTAGGGATTTCAACAGACAGACAGACAGACGGACAGACAGACGGACATCGCTAAATGCATTTTGACATTCACAAAATATTTTTTTCGAAAATGGGGTTTTTGACCCCCTTTGGGGGACCTGGACCACTCCAAAGGGTACCATTAGCCTTCTAAAGATGTCCGCTATCGATTTCAGAAATACAATTTTTTGGGTCATAAATGGGTTTTTGACCCCCTTTTGGGGGTCAGGGACCACTCCAAAGGGAACCATTAGTCTTCAAATGAGGTTCATTATCCATTTCCGCAATCATTTTTTTTTTACAAAAAGTGGTTTTTGACCCCCTTTTGGGGGTCAGGGACCACTGAGAGTGGTATCATTCGATTTCCCTTGATGTCTGCTACCGATTTCTGCAATAACATTTTTTTCGGTCTTATTATCACTTTCCCACTTTTGCCCACCCAGCCACTTTTGTCCACCCACATTTTTCCAACCACTTCCGACCAACTCCTACATGAAGCAAACGAACGGACAGACAAATTAACAAGCGATCAAATGAACAATCGTCAATCGAACAAACGAACGAGCTACTCGAAGCTCGAACAACGATCGAGCAATCGAGCTTCTCGAACAACGAACGAGCATAAATGGGTTTTTGACCCCCTTTTGGGGGTCAGGGACCACTCCAAAGGGTACCATTAGTCTTCAAATGAGGTTCATTATCCATTTCCGCAATAATTTTTTTTTACAAAAAGTGGTTTTTGACCCCCTTTTGGGGGTCAGGGACCACTGAGAGTGGTATCAGTCGATTTCCCTTGATGTCTGCTACCGATTTCTGTAATAACATTTTTTTCGGTCTTATTATCACTTTCCCACTTTTGCCCACCCAGCCACTTTTGTCCACCCACATTTTTCCAACCACTTCCGACCAACTCCTACATGAAGCAAACGAACGGACAGACAAATTAACAAGCGATCAAATGAACAATCGTCAATCGAACAAACGAACGAGCTACTCGAAGCTCGAACAACGATCGAGCAATCGAGCTACTCGAACAACGAACGAGCATAAATGGGTTTTTGACCCCCTTTTGGGGGTCAGGGACCACTCCAAAGGGTACCATTAGTCTTCAAATGAGGTTCATTATCCATTTCCGCAATAATTTTTTTTTACAAAAAGTGGTTTTTGACCCCCTTTTGGGGGTCAGGGACCACTGAGAGTGGTATCATTCGATTTCCCTTGATGTCTGCTACCGATTTCTGCAATAACATTTTTTTCGGTCTTATTATCACTTTCCCACTTTTGCCCACCCAGCCACTTTTGTCCACCCACATTTTTCCAAACACTTCCGACCAACTCCTACATGAAGCAAACGAACGGACAGACAAATTAACAAGCGATCAAATGAACAATCGTCAATCGAACAAACGAACGAGCTACTCGAAGCTCGAACAACGATCAAGCAATCGAGCTACTCGAACAACGAACGAGCAATCGAGCTACTCGAATAGCACGAACAAAAGAACGAACAAATTACCCGGGTAGCTCGAACATTTAATACCCGGGTTTTTCGAGTATTTGAACAACCCGGGTATTACCCGGGTAGCTCGAAAAACCCGGGCACCCGGGTAATCGAGAGCTCTGGTATGAAGCAGCCTCCACCTACATGTTCTTTTTGCAAGAAGAAGGGACATCTGAGGGATGAATGTCATATACGGAGAAACACTCCGTATTGCAGTGACTGTCGTACTTATGGACATGAACAGTGTGCAGATCGTTCGGGTCGGAATATTTTTCCAGGACATACTGCTCCCCAAGGAAGTCAGCCACCCGTACCTCAGGTAAATGATCAAGGTGGTATCCAGAACCAAGGCGGGGGTGCTCCAAGATTGAGATGCGATTGGTGCCACAGAGGGGGGACACGTCGAGAAGGATTGTCGTGTTAAACGCGATACACAAGTTTTTCAAGGAAATAATGGTAATGGGAATTTTGCAAACAGGCCCGCTAAATATTGCACTTGGTGCAGAAAGGACGGACATGCTATTATGAATTGTTATGCCAAACGCAAATATGATGCATGGAACAATAATAGCAGTCCACAGGGAAACTACCAGGGGCCCAGTCAAGGCCACTAAACTGAGCACCCTTAGCAAATAGTGTAGTAAGGTCAGTAGTTGTAGAAGTTCCAAAGAGGACACTATACCAAAATAAAACAGCGAATATTATTAACGCAGAAAATGAAGAACAAAAAGTAAAAATACATATTAATGAAAATAGAAATCTTCCAACAAAAACATATAATGAACTAAATAATGAACTAAATACACAGCTTGACGCGATTATTGAACAGAATATAGGAATTAAGGAAATTAAAAATAAACAAATGATAAAGAAAGCTAATAAAGTAAAGAAAGTAAAACCAATTGAATCGGAAGTTAAAAATATTAAAATCAAGAATAATAAAATCAAAAGTAAATAAAAAAAAAGGAAGTTGTAATTAACTGCCCTGAAAATTTGAGAATTGTAGATCAAACGTCTGGCAAGACTGTGGATACATTCCGTACAGGGTCGAGTATAATTTTTTTATTATTAGCGCTATGTGCGTTTTATCGTCAGAAATGTATAATAAATTCACGATCTGTAAAATTAAATTGTCTTCAATTGCTAATAATTTTAAGAGTAAATTTATGTCGAGGAAAATGAAATTAGCTTCACAATTAGGCATACATCGTAAAATATTTAACCGGAATGGAGAGTGTTTCAAGATATCCGATACGAGTGATGTGTTCATTGAAGTACCTTGCGAGGCAGCAAAAAATGGAAAACTTACTCTGTTAGTGGATTCTGGAGCTGAAGCCAGCCTGATTAAAGAAAATAGGATGGCACATTTGACGAATTTTAATAAAAATATTCAGAAGGATCTGAGTGGTGCTTTTGGTGGATGCGTTAGAACCTTAGGCTCCACTAAGATTCAGCACACAAACATAGAAAACCTGAGTTTAACGCTACACGTTGTGTCACTTGAACAAGGGGTACCAGCAGATGGAATAGTCGGGCGTGACAATCTCTGGAACAGATCTATAATAAATGCGTTATATAAAAAATTACATTTTTTGATGAAGACAAAAATCACCTTGTTAAATTTCCATTAAAACCATTGCAAGACATAGAAAATATTAATTTTAATGAACAAATCAGGATACAGCCCTGCACGGCCATGGTTGTATCACTGCCGTTAAGAACAAGAATTCCTATAGTTTTGTTGCACAAACAGGAAATTCAGCCAAGAATTAAAAATAGAATTGATAGATTATTAGGGAATGTAAAGATCGACGAATCATTAAATAAACAAAATATTTGCTTGTCATATCATGACGTTTTTCATTTGGAAGGCGATGAATTAACATTCACTCCGATGTTAAAACATGAAATACCCACACAATGGAATCAGCCACCAATAAATCAGAAACAGTATAAACTTCCTCATATGCATAGAAATGAGATTAATAGACAAGTATCAAAGATGTTAGACGATGGAATTATTTCACCAAGCATGTCGCCTTGGAATTCCCCCTCATTACTGGTACCTAAAAAGAGCGATAAACATGGCAATAAGAAATGGAGACTGGTTATAGAATTCCGAAAATTAAATGACGTCACTATCAAACAGGTATTTCCTATACCACGAATAGATGAGATTTTAGACCAGTTAGGTCATAGTCGGTATTTTTCAATACAAGATTTAGCAAGTGGTTACCATCAGGTTCTAGTTGAAGATAGTGACAAAGAAAAAACTGCTTTCAGTACAGGTCTTGGTCATTTCGAATTTAACAGAATGCCATTCGGTTTAACGGGGCCACTTTTCAAAGGATAATGAATCACATACTAACAGGTTTACAGGGTATTGACAGTTTTGTTTGTTTAGATGACATAGTGGTTTATGGAAATAATTTAGCCGAACACGAGCATAGGCTAGGCAAGGTTTTGCAAAAGCTGAGAGAACATAATTTGAAATCAAATACAGAGAAATGTCAGTTTTTGCGACGCGAGGTTATATATTTAGGACATAAGTGTGCTGAGTTAGGTGCCCTACCAGACCCAGCCAAAGTAGAGTGTGTAAAAAATATTCCAGTTCCGAAAAATAGGAAGGAAGTTCAAGCATTTTTAAGCTTAATTAATTATTACAGAAAATTTATAGGAAATATGGCGAAATTGTCATTTCCAATAAACTGTTTGCTTAAAAAGTTCATATGGAATGACAATTGTCAGAATTCATTTTTAAAACTTAAAGAGGCAATTATGTCACCAACCATACTAGCGTTTCCGGATTTTAACGAACCCTTTCTGCTCACGACAGACGCCAGTAACGAAGCAATTGGAGCGGTTCTTTCGCAAGGTGAATATGGAAGCGACCGTCCAATCGCGTTTGCCAGTAGGACTCTTAAGGATGCGGAAACACGCTACTCTACTATAGATGAATTTTTGGCAATTGTATGGGCAACAAAAAATTGTACGGCATATCTTTTGGGAAGACCATTTAAAATTTATACAGATCATCAAGGGTATAGCAAACTTAAAAGATCAGACATCACGTTTTGCGCGTTTCCGACAAAAATTATCGGAATATGATTTCGAAATTCATTATAAACCGGGAAAAGTAATTTAAACGCTGATGCGCTTAGCCGCATACCGAATAATACTGAAAAAGTAGTTGTAGTACAAACACGTTCGAAAACCATGAAAAGAGACAAGGAAGTCGATAAAAAACAGGCAGAATGCGATCCTGACGATTTGGTAACAAAGGAAAATGACAATATAATAATTCTAACTGAACCTTGGGACATAGATACGGTAATTAAAGATTTTCACGATTCACCGTTATGACAATATAATAATTCTAACTGAACCTCGGGACATAGATACGGTAATTAAAGATTTTCACGATTCACCGTTAGGTGGTCACCAAGGTGGCGTAAAAACATTTTTAAGAATTCGACAACAGTACAGATGGAAGGGTATGCAGAAGCAAATAAAGGATTAAGTGAAAAATTTTTCAAAATGCCAGGTAAACAAGAGTTCAAGGTTGACGAAGATGCCAATGGTTCTAATTGATACCCTTTGACAAAGTGTACATGGACCTGGTGGGTATTCTACCTGAAACCATTTCAGGGAATAAATACATCTTAACATTTCAGGACGATTTTTCTAAATTGATGTAGTGTGTTGCTATACCCGATGCGGAAGCCAACACCGTAGCAAAAACATTCTTCAACGAAATAGTTACACGCCACAAAATACCCAAAGTATTGGTAACAGACAATGGATCGAACTTCGTTTCCAAACTATTTTCGGATACATGTAAATTGTTAGGAATTAAAAAATTACATTTGACACCCTACCATCCACAGGCTAATGGGTCATTGGAACGAAGTCATCGTCCTCTAGCTGAATATTTATTTAGTTTTGCTAATGAGGATGGGTCAAACTGGGACCAATGGTTAAATTCATTTTCATAATAACACGGTTCATACGTCGACGGGTCAAACACCTTTCCGTACGTTGTACGGGTTTGACTTCGACATGCCTATGAATTTAATGCGTAAATGTTCACCTTTATATAACGCAGAAGACTACAATAAGGTACTAAAGTACCCAATACAGCGATCGTAGGGCCAAGGAGGTGTCGAAAAAACAATACGACAAGAACCTCAACCCTATACAATTCGAACCACACGACATGGTTTTAATGAAAAACCAAACTAGGAAGAATAAGTTCTCTCCAATTTGGAAGGGACCCTACGTGGTTGTAGAGGGAAGTGGGCCAGTGACCACGACGATATTGATCAAAAACAAAGATAAGAAAATTCATAATAATTTGTTAAAGGCATATCACAAATAGCGTATGCCATTAAAACTAAAAATATTATAATACTACCCTAGGTTAGAACCCATAAAAGTAACAATATAAAACCAATTAGCTATGCATTGACAACTAAACTCGTAGATTGCAACGTTATGAAAACATTATGCAACATATAGAACAAATAAATCTAACCATAAGATATAGAGTAATCATTAAATAAAACATTAAATAACTCGTCATTTAGAGGAAGAAATAAATATAAATAGTTTAGGAAAACAGTAAGTAACAAACAAAAGAAAAAATATAATAATAAAAAAATTAAAAACATAGGACATATTAAAAACAATAATTTAGTAATAAAAAAATAAAAAAAATATATATAACTATTTTGGGAGAAGAACTTATAATTTTAAAGTTAGAAAAATTGAGAAAAAAAAATTAATTAAGCAAAGGCAACAAATTGCCTTTATATAAAATTAAATGAAAATTCGTCATAAAATTGTCGTATTCAATGCAGATAACGCAAACCAACAATTGCATTACTGACCTATATTTAACAAGCTAACAATCCTTGAAAATGGTCATTACACCCAAGTATTTCATGCTGTAGCACATATGCAATGTGTACGAATGTATAAATATCATACGTGAAGCGAGCGTTCATAGCTGGCATATAAATGCAGATCTTGCAGTTTGTTTTGATACCAAAACAATGCAAATAAATATCATATAATATAACTTATATATATAAGTACATGCAAATATTATAATAACATATTATACATGTTTAAAAAATAAATCGCAAATCCAATTATATTTAATTACGTGCAGAGAAATCATAGGTACTTTGTACATTAATATAATTCAATTTGAATAAGCTTAAATATAACAAATACATTTTAAATGAATTTGAAGATCTTACTTATAATAATTTAAAATACTTAGAGAAGAAGAAAAATATCAGTTAGTATTCAAATTTAAAAAACAGAGATATATAAATATTTAGTACAGTGGTATCATTCGATTTCCCTTGATGTCTGCTACCGATTTCTACAATAACATTTTTTTCGGTCTTATTATCACTTTCCCACTTTTGCCCACCCAGCCACTTTTGTCCACCCACATTTTTCCAACCACTTCCGACCAACTCCTACATGAAGCAAACGAACGGACAGACAAATTAACAAGCGATCAAATGAACAATCGTCAATCGAACAAACGAACGAGCTACTCGAAGCTCGAACAACGATCGAGCAATCGAGCTTCTCGAACAACGAACGAGCATAAATGGGTTTTTGACCCCCTTTTGGGGGTCAGGGACCACTCCAAAGGGTACCATTAGTCTTCAAATGAGGTTCATTATCCATTTCCGCAATAATTTTTTTTTACAAAAAGTGGTTTTTGACCCCCTTTTGGGGGTCAGGGACCACTGAGAGTGGTATCAGTCGATTTCCCTTGATGTCTGCTACCGATTTCTGTAATAACATTTTTTTCGGTCTTATTATCACTTTCCCACTTTTGCCCACCCAGCCACTTTTGTCCACCCACATTTTTCCAACCACTTCCGACCAACTCCTACATGAAGCAAACGAACGGACAGACAAATTAACAAGCGATCAAATGAACAATCGTCAATCGAACAAACGAACGAGCTACTCGAAGCTCGAACAACGATCGAGCAATCGAGCTACTCGAACAACGAACGAGCATAAATGGGTTTTTGACCCCCTTTTGGGGGTCAGGGACCACTCCAAAGGGTACCATTAGTCTTCAAATGAGGTTCATTATCCATTTCCGCAATAATTTTTTTTTACAAAAAGTGGTTTTTGACCCCCTTTTGGGGGTCAGGGACCACTGAGAGTGGTATCATTCGATTTCCCTTGATGTCTGCTACCGATTTCTGCAATAACATTTTTTTCGGTCTTATTATCACTTTCCCACTTTTGCCCACCCAGCCACTTTTGTCCACCCACATTTTTCCAAACACTTCCGACCAACTCCTACATGAAGCAAACGAACGGACAGACAAATTAACAAGCGATCAAATGAACAATCGTCAATCGAACAAACGAACGAGCTACTCGAAGCTCGAACAACGATCAAGCAATCGAGCTACTCGAACAACGAACGAGCAATCGAGCTACTCGAATAGCACGAACAAAAGAACGAACAAATTACCCGGGTAGCTCGAACATTTAATACCCGGGTTTTTCGAGTATTTGAACAACCCGGGTATTACCCGGGTAGCTCGAAAAACCCGGGCACCCGGGTAATCGAGAGCTCTGGTATGAAGCAGCCTCCACCTACATGTTCTTTTTGCAAGAAGAAGGGACATCTGAGGGATGAATGTCATATACGGAGAAACACTCCGTATTGCAGTGACTGTCGTACTTATGGACATGAACAGTGTGCAGATCGTTCGGGTCGGAATATTTTTCCAGGACATACTGCTCCCCAAGGAAGTCAGCCACCCGTACCTCAGGTAAATGATCAAGGTGGTATCCAGAACCAAGGCGGGGGTGCTCCAAGATTGAGATGCGATTGGTGCCACAGAGGGGGGACACGTCGAGAAGGATTGTCGTGTTAAACGCGATACACAAGTTTTTCAAGGAAATAATGGTAATGGGAATTTTGCAAACAGGCCCGCTAAATATTGCACTTGGTGCAGAAAGGACGGACATGTTATTATGAATTGTTATGCCAAACGCAAATATGATGCATGGAACAATAATAGCAGTCCACAGGGAAACTACCAGGGGCCCAGTCAAGGCCACTAAACTGAGCACCCTTAGCAAATAGTGTAGTAAGGTCAGTAGTTGTAGAAGTTCCAAAGAGGACACTATACCAAAATAAAACAGCGAATATTATTAACGCAGAAAATGAAGAACAAAAAGTAAAAATACATATTAATGAAAATAGAAATCTTCCAACAAAAACATATAATGAACTAAATAATGAACTAAATACACAGCTTGACGCGATTATTGAACAGAATATAGGAATTAAGGAAATTAAAAATAAACAAATGATAAAGAAAGCTAATAAAGTAAAGAAAGTAAAACCAATTGAATCGGAAGTTAAAAATATTAAAATCAAGAATAATAAAATCAAAAGTAAATAAAAAAAAAGGAAGTTGTAATTAACTGCCCTGAAAATTTGAGAATTGTAGATCAAACGTCTGGCAAGACTGTGGATACATTCCGTACAGGGTCGAGTATAATTTTTTTATTATTAGCGCTATGTGCGTTTTATCGTCAGAAATGTATAATAAATTCACGATCTGTAAAATTAAATTGTCTTCAATTGCTAATAATTTTAAGAGTAAATTTATGTCGAGGAAAATGAAATTAGCTTCACAATTAGGCATACATCGTAAAATATTTAACCGGAATGGAGAGTGTTTCAAGATATCCGATACGAGTGATGTGTTCATTGAAGTACCTTGCGAGGCAGCAAAAAATGGAAAACTTACTCTGTTAGTGGATTCTGGAGCTGAAGCCAGCCTGATTAAAGAAAATAGGATGGCACATTTGACGAATTTTAATAAAAATATTCAGAAGGATCTGAGTGGTGCTTTTGGTGGATGCGTTAGAACCTTAGGCTCCACTAAGATTCAGCACACAAACATAGAAAACCTGAGTTTAACGCTACACGTTGTGTCACTTGAACAAGGGGTACCAGCAGATGGAATAGTCGGGCGTGACAATCTCTGGAACAGATCTATAATAAATGCGTTATATAAAAAATTACATTTTTTGATGAAGACAAAAATCACCTTGTTAAATTTCCATTAAAACCATTGCAAGACATAGAAAATATTAATTTTAATGAACAAATCAGGATACAGCCCTGCACGGCCATGGTTGTATCACTGCCGTTAAGAACAAGAATTCCTATAGTTTTGTTGCACAAACAGGAAATTCAGCCAAGAATTAAAAATAGAATTGATAGATTATTAGGGAATGTAAAGATCGACGAATCATTAAATAAACAAAATATTTGCTTGTCATATCATGACGTTTTTCATTTGGAAGGCGATGAATTAACATTCACTCCGATGTTAAAACATGAAATACCCACACAATGGAATCAGCCACCAATAAATCAGAAACAGTATAAACTTCCTCATATGCATAGAAATGAGATTAATAGACAAGTATCAAAGATGTTAGACGATGGAATTATTTCACCAAGCATGTCGCCTTGGAATTCCCCCTCATTACTGGTACCTAAAAAGAGCGATAAACATGGCAATAAGAAATGGAGACTGGTTATAGAATTCCGAAAATTAAATGACGTCACTATCAAACAGGTATTTCCTATACCACGAATAGATGAGATTTTAGACCAGTTAGGTCATAGTCGGTATTTTTCAATACAAGATTTAGCAAGTGGTTACCATCAGGTTCTAGTTGAAGATAGTGACAAAGAAAAAACTGCTTTCAGTACAGGTCTTGGTCATTTCGAATTTAACAGAATGCCATTCGGTTTAACGGGGCCACTTTTCAAAGGATAATGAATCACATACTAACAGGTTTACAGGGTACTGACAGTTTTGTTTGTTTAGATGACATAGTGGTTTATGGAAATAATTTAGCCGAACACGAGCATAGGCTAGGCAAGGTTTTGCAAAAGCTGAGAGAACATAATTTGAAATCAAATACAGAGAAATGTCAGTTTTTGCGACGCGAGGTTATATATTTAGGACATAAGTGTGCTGAGTTAGGTGCCCTACCAGACCCAGCCAAAGTAGAGTGTGTAAAAAATATTCCAGTTCCGAAAAATAGGAAGGAAGTTCAAGCATTTTTAAGCTTAATTAATTATTACAGAAAATTTATAGGAAATATGGCGAAATTGTCATTTCCAATAAACTGTTTGCTTAAAAAGTTCATATGGAATGACAATTGTCAGAATTCATTTTTAAAACTTAAAGAGGCAATTATGTCACCAACCATACTAGCGTTTCCGGATTTTAACGAACCCTTTCTGCTCACGACAGACGCCAGTAACGAAGCAATTGGAGCGGTTCTTTCGCAAGGTGAATATGGAAGCGACCGTCCAATCGCGTTTGCCAGTAGGACTCTTAAGGATGCGGAAACACGCTACTCTACTATAGATGAATTTTTGGCAATTGTATGGGCAACAAAAAATTGTACGGCATATCTTTTGGGAAGACCATTTAAAATTTATACAGATCATCAAGGGTATAGCAAACTTAAAAGATCAGACATCACGTTTTGCGCGTTTCCGACAAAAATTATCGGAATATGATTTCGAAATTCATTATAAACCGGGAAAAGTAATTTAAACGCTGATGCGCTTAGCCGCATACCGAATAATACTGAAAAAGTAGTTGTAGTACAAACACGTTCGAAAACCATGAAAAGAGACAAGGAAGTCGATAAAAAACAGGCAGAATGCGATCCTGACGATTTGGTAACAAAGGAAAATGACAATATAATAATTCTAACTGAACCTTGGGACATAGATACGGTAATTAAAGATTTTCACGATTCACCGTTATGACAATATAATAATTCTAACTGAACCTCGGGACATAGATACGGTAATTAAAGATTTTCACGATTCACCGTTAGGTGGTCACCAAGGTGGCGTAAAAACATTTTTAAGAATTCGACAACAGTACAGATGGAAGGGTATGCAGAAGCAAATAAAGGATTAAGTGAAAAATTTTTCAAAATGCCAGGTAAACAAGAGTTCAAGGTTGACGAAGATGCCAATGGTTCTAATTGATACCCTTTGACAAAGTGTACATGGACCTGGTGGGTATTCTACCTGAAACCATTTCAGGGAATAAATACATCTTAACATTTCAGGACGATTTTTCTAAATTGATGTAGTGTGTTGCTATACCCGATGCGGAAGCCAACACCGTAGCAAAAACATTCTTCAACGAAATAGTTACACGCCACAAAATACCCAAAGTATTGGTAACAGACAATGGATCGAACTTCGTTTCCAAACTATTTTCGGATACATGTAAATTGTTAGGAATTAAAAAATTACATTTGACACCCTACCATCCACAGGCTAATGGGTCATTGGAACGAAGTCATCGTCCTCTAGCTGAATATTTATTTAGTTTTGCTAATGAGGATGGGTCAAACTGGGACCAATGGTTAAATTCATTTTCATAATAACACGGTTCATACGTCGACGGGTCAAACACCTTTCCGTACGTTGTACGGGTTTGACTTCGACATGCCTATGAATTTAATGCGTAAATGTTCACCTTTATATAACGCAGAAGACTACAATAAGGTACTAAAGTACCCAATACAGCGATCGTAGGGCCAAGGAGGTGTCGAAAAAACAATACGACAAGAACCTCAACCCTATACAATTCGAACCACACGACATGGTTTTAATGAAAAACCAAACTAGGAAGAATAAGTTCTCTCCAATTTGGAAGGGACCCTACGTGGTTGTAGAGGGAAGTGGGCCAGTGACCACGACGATATTGATCAAAAACAAAGATAAGAAAATTCATAATAATTTGTTAAAGGCATATCACAAATAGCGTATGCCATTAAAACTAAAAATATTATAATACTACCCTAGGTTAGAACCCATAAAAGTAACAATATAAAACCAATTAGCTATGCATTGACAACTAAACTCGTAGATTGCAACGTTATGAAAACATTATGCAACATATAGAACAAATAAATCTAACCATAAGATATAGAGTAATCATTAAATAAAACATTAAATAACTCGTCATTTAGAGGAAGAAATAAATATAAATAGTTTAGGAAAACAGTAAGTAACAAACAAAAGAAAAAATATAATAATAAAAAAATTAAAAACATAGGACATATTAAAAACAATAATTTAGTAATAAAAAAATAAAAAAAATATATATAACTATTTTGGGAGAAGAACTTATAATTTTAAAGTTAGAAAAATTGAGAAAAAAAAATTAATTAAGCAAAGGCAACAAATTGCCTTTATATAAAATTAAATGAAAATTCGTCATAAAATTGTCGTATTCAATGCAGATAACGCAAACCAACAATTGCATTACTGACCTATATTTAACAAGCTAACAATCCTTGAAAATGGTCATTACACCCAAGTATTTCATGCTGTAGCACATATGCAATGTGTACGAATGTATAAATATCATACGTGAAGCGAGCGTTCATAGCTGGCATATAAATGCAGATCTTGCAGTTTGTTTTGATACCAAAACAATGCAAATAAATATCATATAATATAACTTATATATATAAGTACATGCAAATATTATAATAACATATTATACATGTTTAAAAAATAAATCGCAAATCCAATTATATTTAATTACGTGCAGAGAAATCATAGGTACTTTGTACATTAATATAATTCAATTTGAATAAGCTTAAATATAACAAATACATTTTAAATGAATTTGAAGATCTTACTTATAATAATTTAAAATACTTAGAGAAGAAGAAAAATATCAGTTAGTATTCAAATTTAAAAAACAGAGATATATAAATATTTAGTACAGTGGTATCATTCGATTTCCCTTGATGTCTGCTACCGATTTCTGCAATAACATTTTTTTCGGTCTTATTATCACTTTCCCACTTTTGCCCACCCAGCCACTTTTGTCCACCCACATTTTTCCAACCACTTCCGACCAACTCCTACATGAAGCAAACGAACGGACAGACAAATTAACAAGCGATCAAATGAACAATCGTCAATCGAACAAACGAACGAGCTACTCGAAGCTCGAACAACGATCGAGCAATCGAGCTTCTCGAACAACGAACGAGCATAAATGGGTTTTTGACCCCCTTTTGGGGGTCAGGGACCACTCCAAAGGGTACCATTAGTCTTCAAATGAGGTTCATTATCCATTTCCGCAATAATTTTTTTTTACAAAAAGTGGTTTTTGACCCCCTTTTGGGGGTCAGGGACCACTGAGAGTGGTATCAGTCGATTTCCCTTGATGTCTGCTACCGATTTCTGTAATAACATTTTTTTCGGTCTTATTATCACTTTCCCACTTTTGCCCACCCAGCCACTTTTGTCCACCCACATTTTTCCAACCACTTCCGACCAACTCCTACATGAAGCAAACGAACGGACAGACAAATTAACAAGCGATCAAATGAACAATCGTCAATCGAACAAACGAACGAGCTACTCGAAGCTCGAACAACGATCGAGCAATCGAGCTACTCGAACAACGAACGAGCATAAATGGGTTTTTGACCCCCTTTTGGGGGTCAGGGACCACTCCAAAGGGTACCATTAGTCTTCAAATGAGGTTCATTATCCATTTCCGCAATAATTTTTTTTTACAAAAAGTGGTTTTTGACCCCCTTTTGGGGGTCAGGGACCACTGAGAGTGGTATCATTCGATTTCCCTTGATGTCTGCTACCGATTTCTGCAATAACATTTTTTTCGGTCTTATTATCACTTTCCCACTTTTGCCCACCCAGCCACTTTTGTCCACCCACATTTTTCCAAACACTTCCGACCAACTCCTACATGAAGCAAACGAACGGACAGACAAATTAACAAGCGATCAAATGAACAATCGTCAATCGAACAAACGAACGAGCTACTCGAAGCTCGAACAACGATCAAGCAATCGAGCTACTCGAACAACGAACGAGCAATCGAGCTACTCGAATAGCACGAACAAAAGAACGAACAAATTACCCGGGTAGCTCGAACATTTAATACCCGGGTTTTTCGAGTATTTGAACAACCCGGGTATTACCCGGGTAGCTCGAAAAACCCGGGCACCCGGGTAATCGAGAGCTCTGGTATGAAGCAGCCTCCACCTACATGTTCTTTTTGCAAGAAGAAGGGACATCTGAGGGATGAATGTCATATACGGAGAAACACTCCGTATTGCAGTGACTGTCGTACTTATGGACATGAACAGTGTGCAGATCGTTCGGGTCGGAATATTTTTCCAGGACATACTGCTCCCCAAGGAAGTCAGCCACCCGTACCTCAGGTAAATGATCAAGGTGGTATCCAGAACCAAGGCGGGGGTGCTCCAAGATTGAGATGCGATTGGTGCCACAGAGGGGGGACACGTCGAGAAGGATTGTCGTGTTAAACGCGATACACAAGTTTTTCAAGGAAATAATGGTAATGGGAATTTTGCAAACAGGCCCGCTAAATATTGCACTTGGTGCAGAAAGGACGGACATGTTATTATGAATTGTTATGCCAAACGCAAATATGATGCATGGAACAATAATAGCAGTCCACAGGGAAACTACCAGGGGCCCAGTCAAGGCCACTAAACTGAGCACCCTTAGCAAATAGTGTAGTAAGGTCAGTAGTTGTAGAAGTTCCAAAGAGGACACTATACCAAAATAAAACAGCGAATATTATTAACGCAGAAAATGAAGAACAAAAAGTAAAAATACATATTAATGAAAATAGAAATCTTCCAACAAAAACATATAATGAACTAAATAATGAACTAAATACACAGCTTGACGCGATTATTGAACAGAATATAGGAATTAAGGAAATTAAAAATAAACAAATGATAAAGAAAGCTAATAAAGTAAAGAAAGTAAAACCAATTGAATCGGAAGTTAAAAATATTAAAATCAAGAATAATAAAATCAAAAGTAAATAAAAAAAAGGAAGTTGTAATTAACTGCCCTGAAAATTTGAGAATTGTAGATCAAACGTCTGGCAAGACTGTGGATACATTCCGTACAGGGTCGAGTATAATTTTTTTATTATTAGCGCTATGTGCGTTTTATCGTCAGAAATGTATAATAAATTCACGATCTGTAAAATTAAATTGTCTTCAATTGCTAATAATTTTAAGAGTAAATTTATGTCGAGGAAAATGAAATTAGCTTCACAATTAGGCATACATCGTAAAATATTTAACCGGAATGGAGAGTGTTTCAAGATATCCGATACGAGTGATGTGTTCATTGAAGTACCTTGCGAGGCAGCAAAAAATGGAAAACTTACTCTGTTAGTGGATTCTGGAGCTGAAGCCAGCCTGATTAAAGAAAATAGGATGGCACATTTGACGAATTTTAATAAAAATATTCAGAAGGATCTGAGTGGTGCTTTTGGTGGATGCGTTAGAACCTTAGGCTCCACTAAGATTCAGCACACAAACATAGAAAACCTGAGTTTAACGCTACACGTTGTGTCACTTGAACAAGGGGTACCAGCAGATGGAATAGTCGGGCGTGACAATCTCTGGAACAGATCTATAATAAATGCGTTATATAAAAAATTACATTTTTTGATGAAGACAAAAATCACCTTGTTAAATTTCCATTAAAACCATTGCAAGACATAGAAAATATTAATTTTAATGAACAAATCAGGATACAGCCCTGCACGGCCATGGTTGTATCACTGCCGTTAAGAACAAGAATTCCTATAGTTTTGTTGCACAAACAGGAAATTCAGCCAAGAATTAAAAATAGAATTGATAGATTATTAGGGAATGTAAAGATCGACGAATCATTAAATAAACAAAATATTTGCTTGTCATATCATGACGTTTTTCATTTGGAAGGCGATGAATTAACATTCACTCCGATGTTAAAACATGAAATACCCACACAATGGAATCAGCCACCAATAAATCAGAAACAGTATAAACTTCCTCATATGCATAGAAATGAGATTAATAGACAAGTATCAAAGATGTTAGACGATGGAATTATTTCACCAAGCATGTCGCCTTGGAATTCCCCCTCATTACTGGTACCTAAAAAGAGCGATAAACATGGCAATAAGAAATGGAGACTGGTTATAGAATTCCGAAAATTAAATGACGTCACTATCAAACAGGTATTTCCTATACCACGAATAGATGAGATTTTAGACCAGTTAGGTCATAGTCGGTATTTTTCAATACAAGATTTAGCAAGTGGTTACCATCAGGTTCTAGTTGAAGATAGTGACAAAGAAAAAACTGCTTTCAGTACAGGTCTTGGTCATTTCGAATTTAACAGAATGCCATTCGGTTTAACGGGGCCACTTTTCAAAGGATAATGAATCACATACTAACAGGTTTACAGGGTATTGACAGTTTTGTTTGTTTAGATGACATAGTGGTTTATGGAAATAATTTAGCCGAACACGAGCATAGGCTAGGCAAGGTTTTGCAAAAGCTGAGAGAACATAATTTGAAATCAAATACAGAGAAATGTCAGTTTTTGCGACGCGAGGTTATATATTTAGGACATAAGTGTGCTGAGTTAGGTGCCCTACCAGACCCAGCCAAAGTAGAGTGTGTAAAAAATATTCCAGTTCCGAAAAATAGGAAGGAAGTTCAAGCATTTTTAAGCTTAATTAATTATTACAGAAAATTTATAGGAAATATGGCGAAATTGTCATTTCCAATAAACTGTTTGCTTAAAAAGTTCATATGGAATGACAATTGTCAGAATTCATTTTTAAAACTTAAAGAGGCAATTATGTCACCAACCATACTAGCGTTTCCGGATTTTAACGAACCCTTTCTGCTCACGACAGACGCCAGTAACGAAGCAATTGGAGCGGTTCTTTCGCAAGGTGAATATGGAAGCGACCGTCCAATCGCGTTTGCCAGTAGGACTCTTAAGGATGCGGAAACACGCTACTCTACTATAGATGAATTTTTGGCAATTGTATGGGCAACAAAAAATTGTACGGCATATCTTTTGGGAAGACCATTTAAAATTTATACAGATCATCAAGGGTATAGCAAACTTAAAAGATCAGACATCACGTTTTGCGCGTTTCCGACAAAAATTATCGGAATATGATTTCGAAATTCATTATAAACCGGGAAAAGTAATTTAAACGCTGATGCGCTTAGCCGCATACCGAATAATACTGAAAAAGTAGTTGTAGTACAAACACGTTCGAAAACCATGAAAAGAGACAAGGAAGTCGATAAAAAACAGGCAGAATGCGATCCTGACGATTTGGTAACAAAGGAAAATGACAATATAATAATTCTAACTGAACCTTGGGACATAGATACGGTAATTAAAGATTTTCACGATTCACCGTTATGACAATATAATAATTCTAACTGAACCTCGGGACATAGATACGGTAATTAAAGATTTTCACGATTCACCGTTAGGTGGTCACCAAGGTGGCGTAAAAACATTTTTAAGAATTCGACAACAGTACAGATGGAAGGGTATGCAGAAGCAAATAAAGGATTAAGTGAAAAATTTTTCAAAATGCCAGGTAAACAAGAGTTCAAGGTTGACGAAGATGCCAATGGTTCTAATTGATACCCTTTGACAAAGTGTACATGGACCTGGTGGGTATTCTACCTGAAACCATTTCAGGGAATAAATACATCTTAACATTTCAGGACGATTTTTCTAAATTGATGTAGTGTGTTGCTATACCCGATGCGGAAGCCAACACCGTAGCAAAAACATTCTTCAACGAAATAGTTACACGCCACAAAATACCCAAAGTATTGGTAACAGACAATGGATCGAACTTCGTTTCCAAACTATTTTCGGATACATGTAAATTGTTAGGAATTAAAAAATTACATTTGACACCCTACCATCCACAGGCTAATGGGTCATTGGAACGAAGTCATCGTCCTCTAGCTGAATATTTATTTAGTTTTGCTAATGAGGATGGGTCAAACTGGGACCAATGGTTAAATTCATTTTCATAATAACACGGTTCATACGTCGACGGGTCAAACACCTTTCCGTACGTTGTACGGGTTTGACTTCGACATGCCTATGAATTTAATGCGTAAATGTTCACCTTTATATAACGCAGAAGACTACAATAAGGTACTAAAGTACCCAATACAGCGATCGTAGGGCCAAGGAGGTGTCGAAAAAACAATACGACAAGAACCTCAACCCTATACAATTCGAACCACACGACATGGTTTTAATGAAAAACCAAACTAGGAAGAATAAGTTCTCTCCAATTTGGAAGGGACCCTACGTGGTTGTAGAGGGAAGTGGGCCAGTGACCACGACGATATTGATCAAAAACAAAGATAAGAAAATTCATAATAATTTGTTAAAGGCATATCACAAATAGCGTATGCCATTAAAACTAAAAATATTATAATACTACCCTAGGTTAGAACCCATAAAAGTAACAATATAAAACCAATTAGCTATGCATTGACAACTAAACTCGTAGATTGCAACGTTATGAAAACATTATGCAACATATAGAACAAATAAATCTAACCATAAGATATAGAGTAATCATTAAATAAAACATTAAATAACTCGTCATTTAGAGGAAGAAATAAATATAAATAGTTTAGGAAAACAGTAAGTAACAAACAAAAGAAAAAATATAATAATAAAAAAATTAAAAACATAGGACATATTAAAAACAATAATTTAGTAATAAAAAAATAAAAAAAATATATATAACTATTTTGGGAGAAGAACTTATAATTTTAAAGTTAGAAAAATTGAGAAAAAAAAATTAATTAAGCAAAGGCAACAAATTGCCTTTATATAAAATTAAATGAAAATTCGTCATAAAATTGTCGTATTCAATGCAGATAACGCAAACCAACAATTGCATTACTGACCTATATTTAACAAGCTAACAATCCTTGAAAATGGTCATTACACCCAAGTATTTCATGCTGTAGCACATATGCAATGTGTACGAATGTATAAATATCATACGTGAAGCGAGCGTTCATAGCTGGCATATAAATGCAGATCTTGCAGTTTGTTTTGATACCAAAACAATGCAAATAAATATCATATAATATAACTTATATATATAAGTACATGCAAATATTATAATAACATATTATACATGTTTAAAAAATAAATCGCAAATCCAATTATATTTAATTACGTGCAGAGAAATCATAGGTACTTTGTACATTAATATAATTCAATTTGAATAAGCTTAAATATAACAAATACATTTTAAATGAATTTGAAGATCTTACTTATAATAATTTAAAATACTTAGAGAAGAAGAAAAATATCAGTTAGTATTCAAATTTAAAAAACAGAGATATATAAATATTTAGTACAGTTAAAATTAAAAAAAAAGGGAACAGGAAAATATAATAGTAGAATAAACAAAAAATAAAAAAAAACAGGTATTAAATATTAAATTTATAACAGATATAAAAAAAACAAAGACAAAGAATTTAAAATTAAAAAAAAATCGGATTTATGCATTAAAATATTGAGTGCAGTTAAAATTTAAAAAAAAATTAATAATTAATCGGAAAAAAAGAGGAAACATATAAGTAAAATAAATAAAATGGAGAAAATATATATATATATGTACTAAATATTAATTTAAAAACAAAAAAAGAATTTTTAAATTAAAAAAAAAGAGAAAACCAGTTGGGAAGGTTAGATCACATGGGAAATTTTAAAGTAGGTGTAATTATGATAGTTAGAATTATCAAAATTATAGTCGGTCTAAGCCGACTATAAATACCCTACACATATGTGTGGTTACCATTCAAAGTGATATATAGGTCACCATGGTATACGAATCCTGAAAATAACTACAAACTTTCCATCCCTGAAGATTTTTCTTTCATTTGATACCCATATTTACAAATGGGTAGGTATACCGAATTTCGATTTTTTTTTTGTGAACCACAAGTCTTTTCGCCGGAAAACATTATTATCATGTATTTGAGCATGATATCAATATATATTTGACCAAAAAAGTTTTCCTAAGCACGTATAGATAAAAATTGATCTTTATATGTAAATTTTATATGAGGTATTTGAACATAAGTGGTCGGATCATAGGTCACAATGGACCGATCTCGCACATACAGCGTAGGTATATTAGTAATCTAAGTTATAAGTTTCATTTATCTAGCTTTTCAATTTTAAAAGTAGTAGGGATTTCAACAGACAGACAGACAGACAGACAGACAGACAGACGGACAGACAGACGGACATCGCTAAATCGACTCAGGAGGTCATGCTGATCAAGAATATATATACATTTCCATACCGGAGATGCTTCCTTCTGGGTGTTACAAACGGCGTACCAAACTGAATATACCCTTTCACTCTTAGTGTAGGGTATAAAAATAAATATATATATATTTAACTAATTTATGTTAATTTTTATCTAACATTTTATTTTTTATGAAACTTTTAAAAAGAGATATACAAATTTTTATTGGAAATTAAATAATTTTTTTTAAACTAAATTTAATCAGATTTTAAAAAAAATATATATACATATATAATTAATTCAACAATTTTTGAGAAAATTGAAAATAATAAACATATGTATATACAATATATTCAATGTACAATATATTCTATGTACATATATATTTATAAAACAAAACAAAAAATATTATATGAAATAAAAAATATATATATTTAATCATTTTTTTTTAATTTTGCGCATTGCAGGGGGATTGAGTCCGCTGCGTTGAGTCCCTTCGCATATAAGATGACGATCTTAGCCATTGGTCTAAGGACTTACTTACTTACTTACTTACTTAAATGGCCCTTACAACCGTGGATCGGTTTTGGCCGCTGAGATGAAGCCGCGCCAGTCGGATCTGCTTTGCGCGCGCTGACGCCAGTTAGAAATACCAAGCGTTGCCAGGTTGTCCTCAACTTGGTCTTTCCAACGCAGATTTGGACGCCCTCTTCTACGCTGTCCACCTTCGAGTTTCGATTCAAGCACCTTCTTGGCTGGAGTGTTTTCATCCATTCGTTCGACATGACCTAGCCAGCGAAGCCGCTGTATCTTGATGCGCTTGACTATGTCAATGTCGTCGAATAACTCATACAGCTCGTGGTTCATCCTGATTCGATACTCGTTAGCAAAGCAGATAGGGCCATAGATTTTACGGAGAATCTTTCTCTCGAACGCTCCCAGTACTCTCTCATCGGTGGTGGCCAGCGTCCATGTTTCTGCACCATAAAGTAGGACGGGCATGATGAGTGACTTGTAGAGCGTTATTTTTGTCCGGCGAGAGAGGGCTCTGCTTCTCAATTGCCTACTGAGCCCAAAGTAGCACCTGTTGGCAAGAGTTATTCTCCGTTTGATCTCCAGGCTGACGTCGTTGTTGCTGTTTACGCTGGATCCCAGATAGACGAAGTCCTTCACAATGTCGAACTTGTGGGTGTCAAAATCAGCTTTTTGTCCAAGACGCACGGACTCTTTTTTGCTTGTTGACACAAGGAACTTCGTCTTGTCCTCGTTCACCGCTAGACCCATTCGACGCGACTCTTTCTCCAATCTGGAGAATGCTGCGCTGACTGCTCGTGTGCTCCTGCCAATGATATCAATATCGTCGGCATATGCGAGCAGCATGACACTTTTGTTGAGGATAGTGCTGCTTTGACGGAGTTCGGCAGCTCGAACTATTTTCTCCATCAATAAGTTAAAAAAGTCGCACGATAGGGAGTCACCCTGTCTGAAACCTCGTTCGGTATGAAATGGCTCGGAGAGGTCTTTTCCTATTCTCACTGAGCAACGTGTGTTGCTCAGGGTCATCCTACAAAGCCTTATAAGTTTCGCAGGTATACCGAGCTCAGACATTGCGGCGTATAATCGTTCCCTTATCGGAGTGTCGAAGGCGGCTTTATAGTCGACTAATAGGTGGTAGGTGTCGATCTGTTTTTCTAGGGTCTTTTCCTGGATTAGGCGCAATGTGAAAATCTGGTCTATGGTGGACTTTCCAGGTCTGAAGCCCCACTGATAAGGTCCAATCAGTCTGTTGACGATGGACTTCAGTCTTTCACATAATACGCTCGATAGAACCTTGTATGCGATATTGAGTAGGCTGATCCCACGGTAGTTGGCGCAGATAGTGGGATCCCCTTTCTTAAGGATTGGGCAGAGTACACTGAGGTTCCAGTCACTTGGCATGCTTTCATCCGACCATATTCTGCTTACGAGCTCGTGCATGCTCTCTATTAGCTCTTCGCCTCCGGTCTTAAACAATTCAGCAGGCAGGCCATCAGCACCTGCGGCTTTGTTGTTTTTCAGCCGAGCAATGGCTGTTCTGACCTCGTCATGGTCGGGTGGCGGAATCTCAACGTCGTCATCAAGTACTGGGGTTGCCGGGTTTGCTTCTCTATCGGTGGAATTGAGGTCATCATCACCGGTCAGCAGTTTAGAGAAGTGATCCCTCCATATTTTCAGTGTGCTCTGGATATCTGTCACTAGATTTCCGTTCTCATCTTTACAGGAAGAGGCTCCGGATTTTGAACCTCCGGCTAGGCGTCTTATTTTCTCGAAGAATTTTCGAGCCTCATTCCTGTCCCCATGCATCTCAATCTCCTCACACTCACGTCTTTCTGCCTCGCTTTTTTTACGCCTGAAAAGACGTCTCTCTTCCCTCCTCTTCTCTTTATATCGCTCCTTTATAGCTCGCGTAGCTACTGACTGCAGGGTGGATTTGTACGCAGCGTCTTTCTCTGCAGTGGCCGCGCGACACTCTTGGTCATACCACTGATTCCTCAGGGGGCGTTGGAATCCAAGCACCTCTTCGGCAACCGTACGCATAGAGCAGGAGATATGATTCCACTGCGCGCTTATATCATCGAGAGGAGGAGTGCTTTGTCTAAGCAGGTGTGAGAGTCGAGTGGAAAAGGCTTGCGTTGTCTGTTGTGATTGCAGCTTTCCGACGTCTAGCTTTCTCTGCGTTTGGTTCCGTACGTTCTTCGCAGCGCTTAAGCGTGTGCGGACCTTGGCTGCTACAAGGTAATGATCCGAGTCCGTATTGGCACCTCGGATAGTGCGTACGTCCATCACGCTTGAAGCGTGCCTTCCGTCAATCACAACGTGATCAATTTGATTTCGAGTTTTTTGATCGGGCGACAACCATGTGGCCTTGTGGATATCGAAATGTTCGAATCTAGTGCTACAAACTACCATGTTCTAAAGACAGGAGGAGGATAATACACTAAAATTAAACTAAAGCTAGTGCTACACTAAATAATGTGTTTCAAATAAGTTAAACACTTACAAACAACATTTAATTGTTATGTTATTGCATACATAAACAACTATACTTTACATGGCACTAAGTTTAGATAAACTAATACCACAATAATGTACCATACTTTAATTCAAATAATTTGAATATCTTAAAATCAATCTTTTTCTTGTGACGAATGTGCATAAACCAGTATATGATTTACTAAAATTATATTAAGTTTATATAAGTTATTACCACACCACACATTTGGAAGAGTTTAAAAACAAGATTATATTATTGTTTGTAAAAGATTCATCATATTCAGCATATTTGACGACGTAGAAGGATGCACTAGGAGCAAACTTGTTGTTATACCAAGCACAAGTAGATTGCAGTGATTGAATTTTAATCATAAAACTACAACTGTTAGATATTCAACATTGATCTTGAAAATGAATATAAAAAGTCAAATTATTATGTCTTCCATCGCACATAGAGAAGAAGCGATGAAATATCGATTTTCTGATATCAACAATTCTATATATTCTATCAAGAAATCTATAATATTCTAAATAAGGCGACATGAGCACCAAGATATTCCACAAAGAAGTAGTGAAGCAAATGCCCAGCGGTTTTCTGATATCAACAATTCAGAAATCTATAAGCTACATAATGCGACTTGAGCACCAAGATGTTTTCAAAATGTTTGAAAAGATCGCAGATAAGAACACTCATCTCGAACGAAGTCAACCAAGCCAACGGGACCAAAGCTCTCTTGAATGACTAAGAATCCAGCGTACCAACATGACGACGTCTACTGGAGATAACACAATTAGCAAATTCCACAAGAACCATTGCAGCCCAACAGATCCAACACACTACATACAACGAAACATTGAAAATGAACAAGGCAAATCCGACCCAACACACAGAAGAGCAAAAGGAAAAATCTGGTCCAACAGTAGGGCATATAAAAGTCACTCATGTAATTATTTACACCTCTCTAACCCAAATATAAAATCAATATATTCATTTTAAAATACCAACAAACACACAAAGACTCAATAAACAAACAAAGCACATATAAATAAAATAATTTGCATAAGTTTATCCATATACATATATATTCCTTTACAATAAATTGAAAGTATTAAATCGGTTAGATTATCATTATAAGTATTAACAAATATTATACGAGTAGAATATATATAAAAAAAAAAGAAAAAAATTTAAAAAATATTATTATTTCTATTATTGAAACAAAGTCAAATATTAAAAAATATTTTTATAACTTGAGAAAACAAATAAACATATTATCATTGTTAAAATAACATTTTATCATTATTATTATTAACATTAATTCTAAGAACACATCATTATTATATATTCAAAAATATTTTTAAGACATATAGTAAAAAATTATCATTAATCCAAATATTAATAAAAAAAAATTCCATAAGGGGGGAGGAATGTTGTGAATTACTTCACAACATTTTTCTTTTGCTTATTAATATTCACTTTTCACACAATTTTGGATGTTGCTGTACATATGTTGAGCAACATGTTCATAGCATTACTCCAACGCTTCACGCTGGCAACAATGATAATACTTTGGCAATGCGCTAAAGCTTTGTTTAGGCCACACCTCTTTCAAGTTAGCTTACACAGTTAACAGAGGCTTGCAATATGTTAAAATAAGCTAAGTTAAAATAAAGAAAGCAGCGTTCTCCAACAATTATACTATTTCGCAATAGGTGTCAACCAAAAACTGCAAGTCGGACTTTCTTCAAAAGTCACGTACACCAAAATTGAGTGAAAGTGAAAATTCACTAGAACATTGTGAAAATAGAATTTAAGAAAAGCTTGCAAAGAAGGTATTGTTAATACTTTTCGTTGCAATTTAAAATATAGTAGTTTAGTGAGCCTCAAGTGGAGGTAGTAAAGTTAAATAAAGTGTTATAAAAATATAAAGTGGTTCCAGTCTAATTATTTAAATAATAAAGTAAGAAGCATAGAGGAGAACTTAGGACACCGCCAGCATACACTAAAACTTTACAACAGGGTCCCCCAACGGAAAAAACCAATGCGCCCAATGAAAACAAACAAAAAGCCTCGGATAACGACCGATTACCATGATTACGACCCACGCAAACGTTTAAAGGACCATGACTTACGGATATGAACATGGAATGTCAGGACCCTTTATAGGGAAGGGTCTCTATCCAGCTGGCAGATGTCCTCGTACAATATAAGACTCCATCACCGCTATCCAGGAAATGCGATGGACGGGACAGTAGATATCACAAGTGTCCTGTGATATCTACTAAAGCTTCCATGCGGAGAGCCACGATATCAAAATCGTGCTAGGCAATTTTAACGTCAAGGTGGGCAGAGAAGCCATCTATTGTCCCACAATCGGAAACTTTAGCCTTAATGCCAACACTTCCGATAACGGAATGAGGCTAATCGACTTCGCCGCAGCACAAAACATGGTAATTAGTAGCACTAGATGCAAACATTTCGATATCCACATCCATCGCCCGATCAAAAAACTCGAAACCAAATTGATCACGTTGTGATTGACGGAAGGCACGCTTCGAGTGTGATGGACGTACGCACTATCCGTGGTGCCAATATGGACTCGGATCATTACCTTGTAGCAGCCAAGAAAGCTAAACGTCGGAAAGCTGCAATCACATCAGACAACGCAAGCCTGCTTAGACAAAGCACTCCTCCTCTCGATGATATAAGTGCGCAGTGGAACGATATCTCCTGCTCTATGCGTACGGCTGCCGAAAATGTGCTTGCGGCCACTGCAGAAAAAGACGCTGCGTTCAAATCCACTCTGCAGTCAGTAGCTACAAGCTGCGAAGGAGCGATGCAAAGAGAAGAGAAGGGAAGAGAAACGTCTTTTCAAAAAAGAGGTGAGTGTGAGGAGATTGAGATGCATGGGGACAGGAATGAGGCTCGAAAATAAGACGCCTAGCCGGAAGTACAAAATTCGGAGCATTTTCTTTTAAAGATGAGAACGGGAATCTAGTCACAGATATCCAGAGCACACTGAAGATATGGAGGGCTCACTTCTATAAACTGCTGACAGGTGACGATAACAGCAATTCCACCGATAGAGAAGTAAACCCGGCAACCCCAGTACTTGATGACGACATTGAGATTCCGCCACCCGACCATGACGAGGTCAGAACAGCCATTGCTCGGCTGATGGCCTGCCTGTTGAGTTGTTTAAGACCGGAGTCGACGAGCTAATTCAGAGCATGCACGAGCTCGTAAGCAGTATATGGTCGGATGAAAGCATGCCAACTGACTGGAACCTCAGCGTACTCTGCCAAACCCTTAAGAAAGGGGATCATTGCGGCTTCAGACCTAGAAAGTCCACCATAGACCAGATTTTCACATTGCGTCTAATCTAGGAAAAGACACTAGAAAAAAGATCAACACCTACTATTAGTCGACTATAAAGCCGCCTTCGACACTAAGATATGGGAAAGATTATACGCCGCAATGTCTGAGTTCGGTATACCTGCGAAACTTATAAGGTTTTGCAGGATGACCCTGAACAACATACGTTGGTCAGTGAGAATAGAAAAAGACCTCTTTGAGCCATTTCATACCTAACGAGATTTCAGAAAGGGTGATTACCTGTGCGACTTTTTTAACTTATTGATTTAGAAAATAGTTCGAGCTGCCGAACTCCGTCTGCACTATTCTCAACTGCACTATCCTCAATGGGTCTAGCGGTGAATGAGGACAAGACGAAGTTCCTTGTGTCAACAAGCAAAAAAGTGTCCGTGCGTCTTGGACAAAAAGCTGATTTTGACACCCACAAGTTCGACATTGTGAAGGACTTCGTCTATCTGGGATCCAGCATAAACAGCAAAAACGACGTCAGCCTGGAGACTAAACGGAGAATAACTCATGCCAACAGGTGCTTTTTTTGGCTCAGTAGGCAATTGAGAAGTAGAGCCTTCTCTCGTTGAACAAAAATAATGCTCTACAAGTCAGTCATCATGCCCGTCCTACTTTATGGTGCAGAAACATGGACGCTCGCCTCCACCGATGAGAGAGTTCTGGGAGCGTTCGAGAGAAAGATTATTCGTAAAATCTTTGGCCATATCTGCTTTGCTAACGAGTATCGAATCAGGATGAACCATGAGCTGTATGAGTTATTCGACGACATTGTCATAGTCAAACGCATCAAGATCCAGCGGATTCGTCATGTCGAACGAATGGATGAAAACACTCCAGCCAAGAAGGTGCTTGGATCGAAACTCGAAGGTGGAGAGCGTAGAAGAGGGCGTCCAAATCTGCGTTGGAAAGACCAAGTTGTGGACATCCTGGCAAGGCTTGGTATTTCTAGCTGGCGTCAGCGCGCGCAAAGCAGAAGCGATTCATCTAAGCGGCCAAAACCGACCCACTGTTGTAATGGCCATTTATGGAAGTAAGTAGTAAAGCAAGTTTATATAGTCGATAGGATCGCCTATCCTAAAGCATTTTTTCAACAGTGTCAATATTTTGTCATTTAAAAACAAATTAAAGAGTCTGTCAAATAAGGGGATATGTGCAAAAATCATTGCCAAAAATGCCCCAAAATTTTTGGCAATGATTTTTGCACATAGAAAAATAAAATCAATTCTCAAGTGCTTCTTAATCTGGCATCAAATTTTTTCATCCATGGTTATTATCATATTTATACATTTTTATTGCATTTCGAGAACAATTGGAAATAAATGTTTTCGAAGTTTTTTTTACTGTGCTGTTGTTTGCTACCAATAAATGTGAATTTTTGTCGTTTATAATTAGGAAGGTATGATTATAATGATTGGATGTTTCTTTTGAAATACAAACGGGTTTTGCAAATAATTTAACACTAGTGCACTGTTATAATAAATTTATGATTTTGGGGTAAAGTGGGAAACAGTTTTTGTGGTAAACTGGGAAACGTAATTTAAGCAATTTTTGTTATAATTTTAGTGAAAATATTGTGTGAAATGAATTATTTAATTGATTTAGCCAAGATAAATTACAATCTTGCCAACAAACCAATGAAAACCAAAATTTTGACTTCACCTGAGATTAGATCTGAATTGCAGAAGAAAGCCGAGAAGCGATCCTTTAAAAGGAACAAAACGAATACTTCGGTAAATATTTTTCAACTTCATCAGAAGATTACAATTTGTATGAATAAAATTCCGAAGAAATTAAATTTTAAGAATTTAGTGAACTGCAATATCTGCAAATGGACCTTATATTTGAACTGTGAGAACTTGACGACCAGCAACTACACCTGTCTTTATTGTAACTCAAAATATTCTGACTAATTCTGACAATTTTTACGTATTTTTTTAACATAAATACTGAGATGTTTATGAATTTAACTTTTTGTCTTCTTATTTTCCGAAACTGAGCTGTTTTGAAAAATGGCTCAAAAGAAAATTAAAAGTCATGTAAATAGTATTCTGTCAATGCACAAAGTTATATCATGAACCAGTCTATGGAGTGGAGCCTTTAAATGAGTTTAAAAAATATTATTATCTACTTTTTTTCGAAGAAAATCAAAACACATCCATTTTTAACCTAGTTTCTCCTATTAATTTATACAAATATTAAAAAAAGCTGAAAATCTGCTTTTTGTTTTATTTCTATATGATAACCATATCAAAATGTTCAGCAACTATATTTGTTCGGAGCTTACAATAGAAAAAAGATTTTTTGTAATTGACGTTTAAAGATATGATCCCGTAACTATAGTCAAAATTAACCTGGAGCTTAAATTTAATTACGGCTTTTTTGACAGTTTTCCTATTAAAATAAATGTCAAAAAGCTGTACATTAAGATAAAATCCAGTTTAAAAATTACTATAGTTGCGCCATGCTCTTTAAGCTTCATCTGAAAGATTTGAAAAGGATTTTTCTAACCTAAGAAGACGATAATTTAAATATTACATTTAAAATAGATTTAAAATGTTTTACCGAATTACTCAATTGAAAAAAAGACGTGTTGGCAAAGTTAGGTCACACGGGTAAGTTCGGTCATATGGGACGGACTTTATATAGGTGGCGATATTAATGTGGGATATTTAATTGTATACCTTAATTTTTAAGTTCTTAATTATGCTGAGCCCCATCATCCTCAGAATATTACTCACATATCAGAAATGTACATCTTATATAACTTAAAAATTTGATATAAAAGTATAAAATAACTAATACAAAAATTTGGAAAAATGTAATTGGGGGTCCGCGCCTATATTTAAAATTTTATAAGGCAAATATTTCATAGATTTGATTTTAATAATTTACGGCTAAAATTTTCACTATGACAACCCGGGAAATAATGTAAAAAATGTGGGCCAAAATTCATATTGTGACCAAATTTCATCGCATTCTTACGAGCATTTCTCAAGTTACCTCGTATACGGCAGCAAGACAGAGAGACGGACAGACAGACGGACATAGCTAAATGGATGCTGATCAATAATATATATACTTTTCCATACCGGCCACGGCTCCTAAGGGGCGTTACAATATCTGCACAAACTTAATATACTTCTGTACCTCATTTAATTTTATTTTTTATTTTTTGTCCAATTTAATTTAAGCAAAATGCATCACTGCCTATAACTATCGACTTATGAAAATAGTGTATGGACCATTCCAAACCAAATCGACCAGCGGTTGGAACTCACCTTCTACGATTTCAATGAAATTTGGGCAACTGATAAAGTGTATCGAGATATGCATTCAAAGTTACAAAAAATGGGCCAAAAATTACTTTTCTATGGTTATTCATATTTTAATATCTCTTAAAGTATAAATGCTAGAATCTCCGTTGATTGCTCATTTTAAAGCGAATAGAACAAGCTTTTAGACCAATTAAGCTGTAACTTCTTAACTTGAACATGTGGCCCATGGTCAATCCTTGCACTTAAAAATGGATGTCCTTAAAAAGGACCCGGAGAACGGAGTTTCTAGTATTTCTAGTTTAAAAGATATTTAAATATGAACAACCATACAAAATGATTTCTGGTCCATTTTTTGTAAATTTGAGCCATAGTATCTCAGGAAGTAGTGGACGAAAAAAGTGAAAAAAAATTGGTCTCTATATATTTAGGTACCCTTTATCAGCACGGTTGCCACTCTTGGTAACTTACAACCAATATTGGTAACTTTTTGTCAGCATGGTAACTTGGTAAATTTTTCTTATTCTTATTGAATCGAATAATTTCTTTGTTATTATATGAAATGAAAATAGGAGTAGACAAATATACAATATATAAATATATTTTGTAAATGAATGGCGCCACTATTGCTGTTTTAAATTAGAGTTTCTTTGAGTTTAAAATTTCTTTTTTTCAACATGGCTAAGCAGTGTTTACAGGTGCTCGGGAGCCGAAAGTATTATGCCAGTGTTGAAATTATCGTTTTTATACCCTACACTAAGAGTGAAAGGGTATATTCAGTTTGGTACGCCGTTTGTAACACCCAGAAGGAAGCATCTCCGGTATGGAAAAGTATATATATTCTTGATCAGCATGACCTCCTGAGTCGATATAGCGATGTCCGTCTGTCCGTCTGTCTGTCCGACTGTCTGACTGTCTGTCTGTCTGTTGAAATCCCTAAGACTTTTAAAATTGAAGAGCTAGATAAATGAAACTTATAACTTAGATTACTAATATACCTACGCTGTATGTGCGAAAAAATTGGCGAGATCGGTCCATTGCGACCTATGATCCGACCACTTTTGTTCAAATACCTCATATAAAATGTACATATAAAGATCAATTTTTATGTATACGTGCTTAGATAAACTTTTTTGGTCAAATATATATTGATATCATGCTCAAATACATTATAATAATGTTTTCCGGCAAAAAGACTTGTGGTTCACAAAAAAAAAATCGAAATTCGGTACACCTACCCATTTGTAAATATGGGTATCAAATGAATGGAAATTCTTCAGCGATTGAATGTTTGTAGTTATTTTCAGGATTCGTATACCCTGGTGACCTATATATCACTTTGAATGGTAACCACACATATGTGTAGGGTATTTATAGTCGGCTTAGACCGACTATAATTTTGATAATCCTAACTATCATAATTACACCTACTTTAAAATTTCCCATGTGATCTAACCTTCCCAACTGGTTCATCTTTTGTTTTACCCTGAAAAAGCATCTCCGGTATGGAAAAGTATATATATTCTTGATCAGCATGACCTCCTGAGTCGATTTAGCGATGTCCGTCTGTCTGTCTGTCCTTCTGTCTGTCTGATGAAATCACGATTACAGAAAAAGTTGCAGAGCTAGAGCAATGAAACTTTAGATTTAGATTACTTATATATCTAAGCTGTCTGAACAATTGGCATGATCGGTCTATTGTAACCTGAGAACCGACCACTTATGTTCAAATACCTCATATAAAATTTACATCTACAAATCAATTTTACTGTATACGTGCTTAGGTAAACTTTTTTGGTCAAATATATATTGACATTATTCTCAAATACAAGAAAATAATGTTATCCCACGAAACGACTTGTGGTTCCCAACAAAAATTGAAATTCGGTACACCTACCCATTTGTAAATATGGGTATCAAATGAAAGAAAATTCTTCAGGGATGGAAAGTTTGTAGTTATTTTCAGGATTCGTATACCCTGGTGACCTATATACCACTTTGAATGGTAACCGCACAAATGTGTAGGGTATTTATAGTCGGCTTAGACCGACTATAATTTTGATAATCCTAACTATCATAATTACACCTACTTTAAAATTTCCCGTGTGATCTAACTTTCCCATCTGGTTTAATCTCACGTCTACATTAATAAAAATAGATATCTGTAAATTAGAGATTCTTAAAAAGAATTCCTTGCGAAATCGAGTAGTATACTCCGTTTTGTTTTATTACTGGTACCATGCACCGATACTCTTTATTTAAAAAGTATCTTTGTTCAATATTTTGCAAAATATTTATGATGCGTAGAAATGAAATAATATCTCAATTTTGAACTCCCGGTTCCTGATGGTTCCGCAAAGAACAAACCAAAAATTCAAAAAAAAAAAAAACACTAAAATAAAAAAATACATTTATTTCAAACACTTAAAATAGCTTCTAGATACTACAGCGATCACGACAATTTTTTTTTTCAGCTTCGATTTCGACTAATTCATTACTATAATATTTTTTTGTAAGTACGTAATTTTACAAAAGTTAATTTTCTTGAGGTTGGTTGCCCTTAATTGACATACAGCCGGCAAATGAAGTTTGTTTCAAACGGGAATCAGCGCAAATGGTGGCGCTTCGATCAATAAACATTTTAAAATTCGAACCGGGATGATTAAATAAAATTCGTTGAACAAAGTTTTGATTTTCATCCGTTGGTTCCTGGCTGAACCAGTGGGCATTTAAGGGTTAATTGTATTCATTAGTCGTGTGAACTGATACGTGGTGTTGCAATAACTGGATTAGTCAAATGCTTAGAACTAAATAAATTGATGGACAAAAAAAACGGTTGCTTCAACTGATCGTTCTCTGGATGTGGTGAGAACGAAAATATTTATAGTGGAAGTTAAGATATCTGCCAGTTAACAAACGTAACAGATAAATTTTAAGGTAACCAAATAATGTAAAAACGGCCTTTAGTGTATTTTAATGAATACTCACTTCCATTGATTTTGTACAAAAGGGAAAGGATTTCAAGTATCCCCCCATACAACGAAGATATCCAAATAATCTTCAATATTTGTTTTAATTAACTGGCACTTCCCGTTTTCCTGGAATCACGAATTCAACATGTCACATACTGGGTCACATATATCTGTGGTTTCAAGGCATAACAACATAACTCCATTTATGCTATTATTAAATTTCTTGGTATTTTCTTTAATATTGTCCCCAATTTTCGTCCCAATATCTATTTTTGTTCATAAGATATAAGTCCAAAGCCTCTATTTGGTACCACTTAATACATGGAATGAGGACAGAACTAGACTTTTTTAAATAAACTCTGCTAAAATGAGTTATGCTGTTATGCCTTGAGAACACAGATACGTTTTCAAAGATATTTATAAATTAAAGGTACAAACACATGTTTATATGAAAGGTTTTTAATTTTTGCATTGACTAATTTAAATAGTAAAATTCGATTTACAATAAAAAATGGTTTTTAAAATCTTTCGTATGTAAAAAAAATGTAAGATATACGAATATTTGTCAGTATCTAAATACATTTGGTGGCGCAGTTCGTATTCTTTTTTTACTATCAGTTTTATATCGCGTATTCGATCCGAGACGACTAAGCCACATCTGAGAAATAAATAGAATAAAAACGAAAATAATTAAATATATTAAATACCGTACCTTTAACTCTGTATCATGTTTGATTCTTGTGTTTATTTGGCTATAATTTACGCTGATCGTGTACAACAACCAACTTAAGCCATTTTGTAGGCTTTGCGACATATCCGCGTTGCAATTTTTCGAATACGATGACTCATCTAAACTTCTTCCAGTGTAGCACATATGCAGATTACTCATAAATTTGCTTGCCGTGGTATCTAATCCAAACGCATTTTCAATATCGTACAAATTTAGACCTGTCTGTGTCAAATCAGATTTAGTTGCTACAACTAGAACAGGTTTCCCACGAACAGATGGATGTGCAAGAGTTAGCTGTAACACATCAAAGGCGCAGTGCAGATCATCATATTGTTTGGACATGTCAACACAGTATATTATACCCATGGACTGTAATAAAATATAAATTATAAAATTACAAAGTATCGCAAATGATAAAAGAGCTGCGTTTGTTCATACTTGAACTGTTTCAAATTGAACTTCCGTTCTAATATTATACGTAATTTGAACTAAAAATTATGTCATTGTTTAATTAGCTTATAAGTTTTCTGATGTTTGCTACTGCTCAAGATGTCGCTACAATCTATATTTTACACAGATTTTAAATTCTTCTGAAACCAGGGCTTGCAATTGGAATTGGATATGGTATATGGTATGAAAATTATTGATATAAAAATATTTCTGACCACATTTCGATGGTCAGCATGAACATTGGTTAGTTTTTAAAGATATTATTACAAAAAAATGTAACTTGATCCACTGTGCCATTAAATAAGAGAAAATGAGACAGTTCAGCGTACTAAGCATTGTGTTAGAGAAAGACGGAAGATCATTCAGCTCACTGAGGCATTGCTCAGCGCATTAAAATACATGAGATGCAAACAGCATTCACGAAAAGAAGATTCTCAAAACATGTCGGAGCGTGTCGAAACTTGTCGAACTGATGTGAGCGATCATTGTTAACCTAAATTGTAGTGTACAGCAGTTGTGATTAGTGATTATAATTAAAATTGTTAAATTGAATAAATAAAGTTAATTGATACTAGTTGAAATAATACTAGTTAAGACCAAATATAAGTGTGTTTTTATTTTGTACAGAATCCAGAGAAACGAACTTGTAGACTGAATTTTCGTAACATTGGTGTCAGAAGTGGGATTGTAATACAAAATGGTTAAATCGAACAACGTAAGGTCGAGCAGTTAAAGTTGGTACTGGAATGGTGATCTTCCAACTGCAAGTACGAAAGTAGTGCTGTAAAAGCGCCTAATGGAAGAATTGGAGGCCTATGACATTGACCTCACTAAACTTCAAGAAAATGAAACAGAAAGCTCAAGAAAATTCAAATCAGCTTAAAGTGGAACTTCTAGAAAAATCTAACCAATATCAAGTTAAAATGTAGCAACGGATGCTGGAACATTCGAAACAGCCTCTGGAAGTTTCTTATACACTTCATGGCAAAGTTAATGAGCTTCAAGCGCATATAAATAACGTTCATGAGAAATATCAAGGCTGCTCCCGCGGGGTCAGTCGTAACACCTTGGGGGGTGGTTGGCGTCGCCTGCTAAGCCAGGACCCGTAGCACCCAGGGCTGACCGGTTGAGACCTGGTCACTGGTGGTTCTCAGCTCTAATGCTGCTGTGTCTAACGAGGAGTTGGTACGTCGGGTCGTCCACGATGTTGGACCTACGTTGGGTGTTCGTGTGCACGGCGTAAAACCCAGGAGGCGTTGTTATTCGGACCCCTTCGGTAGCGGAGCGTTCAAAAATAGTCGGCAATAGCAGGTTTTTCGATGTTGGGTTGACAGTGAGTGTCAATGAGAAGCTGGGCCCCAGGGTCGTCGTCCAAAGGGTGCATGCACATATTACTCCTGACGACTTCATGGAGGATCTTTACATGAAGAACCTGAAGGATGTATTGACCCTGACCCAAGAAGTCCGTTCGACTGGTAAGTGCGCCTTGGAAGGCCAATCCTAATGCGGTGACGAATGTCATTTTGGAGGGTAGTGGCGTAGCCATGGAAACCCTTCAGAGGGCAACTCATTGCTACATTAAGTGGTTTTCCTTCCCTGTGCGGAAGTATGAGGCAGTTTTGGGATGCTACAGGTGCATGTCCTTTGACCATCGTGTCAGTGAATGTCGCCTGGCATCGGATGTCTGTCGCCGGTGTGGAGAGATGGGGCATAGGGTGGCTCAATGTGGCAATGCTGTACATTGCCGTTTTTGTGCCTTTAAGGGGAATACAGCCGATCATCTGATGATGTCGGCAGCTTGACCGATTTATAGTGCTATCGTAGCCCGAGCGGAAGCAAGGTATTAAAATGGGTGTCCAAATTGTACAATATAACTGCCAAGGAGCATATGCTGTCATGTGTGATCTTGGCGAGTTTTTGTAAGGGGATTACCTTCAGCATGATGTGAATGTCCAGTGTACTTTCGTTAGTGCCAGTCAATGGGGTGTATGTGTATGTGTTGAGGGGGTGTTTGGCCAAATGTTCCTCTGCAGTATATATTGCAGATTTGGTGCACCTTTGGAGCCATATCTCGAGTATATGGATGGAGTGCTACTACAGGCTAGTAGCATACCTCTCATCCTTGGCCTAGATACGAACGCATCATCCCCTATGTGGTTCAGTAAGATGTCCCAGACATCTCTGAGATATCAAAACCGCATTAAGGGCGAGATGCTGTTTGAGTGGATGGTGTCCCAGAATGTGAGCGTAGCCAATGAGCCGAGTTCTGTGTACACGTTAGCGGGTCCAAATGGTGTATCTGACATTGATGTCACTGCATATAATGCTGCAGCTGGAGCTAGGCTAGGGTTTGCGTGGCGCGTTTGCGGTGACTGGGGTGTGAGTGATCACAATATTATTGTGATTGATTTCTCACATCTACTGTTGCGGGCTCCAGGGGTCTTTTGTACTTGCCTTTATTGGTGAAACCGTCAGTGACAATTTTCCCTCGAAGTCCACAATTCTTTCCTAACATTTATTATTAAATAAAAACGCAAGGATATTTTAGACTTGCTTTATACTTTTATTAATTATTTTTAAGTATTTTTACAAGCTTGAAAACACGTCTGCACTCTAAGGCAGTTAAAATCATAATGCTTAAAATCTAAACTTAACCTCTACTCATCACCTCGGTATCGTGCGACTCACGAACCCCTTGCTTATACTTATTTCTTAAAACACAACTCATAAATGCAAGCAATCATATTCTTAAATATACGTACTACTAAAAACCTCATGAACCCCACATCAGATATTACTAATATTGTGAAATCATTAACTGAGAAAATTCCAATATGCTAAATTATTAATTGGTTCCCATGCTGGCGTTAGTCTTGACTTAAATTACAACCAATGCTTTTGTTGTTGTTTTTAAACAGACGGCACACTTGCTAGCGTGTGCCTCGGATCAAATTGCAACCAGTGCATTTTTCGTTGCTTTCAAACGGACTTAATTTTATATCCTGAAAGTATGCACTCATAAACATTATGTACTTGTTCCAGTTACGTCGTAGACGTTATGTTAAGTTAACATGCATCTGTTATTGTGCTTTTAGATTTGAACTTTATGTGCATACTGGTTATGTGCAGGCTTTCTGAAATACAACAAAAAAAAAACGTTTCTGATTCACAACATTCTTCCCCCCTTATTTTAAGAAAAAAATATTATTAAAAAGAATAATAGTTTTTTCTTTTACATCATTAATATTTCAATATATTTCTTAATTTATTTAACTTACAATAATATTTAATATCAATAATTATTTTTTATATTATTATAATTTATTTTACTTATTTTTATTTTAAGAATCTTATTAATGCTTATTTTCGTTATTCAATTACTTAATTAATGGTCGCAGTTTTAGTGATATTTATATACTTTATTTAACGCTAAAAAGAAAAATGTATAACATTACAAGTCACTCAACTTGCAATCGACAAAACAGTAGTTGATCAAGTTACCGCTTTGCAATCGCTGCGTTCCGTGTTGCTTTGTTGTTTTTCTTATTTATCATCTAAGTCATTAAATGCTTTAATTTGTGCAACGATTTGTTTTTTTTTTTTTTTTTTTGATATTTATTGAAAATAAGTCATTTAATTTTTGTTGAGTATATCTTTAGTTATTGTTTATATTTATAGTTTTCATATTTTTAATGATTCTTCAAGTTTTTCTTTACTTATTTCTAGTCTATTAAATTAATTATACAAACAAAAATGTAGTTGTGTCTTCTATTAATTTAAAACATAAACTGCTGTGATCGCTAGTTCTGTTACTCTTTGTTTACGTGTATAGGTTGGCTGGCTGCATTTTATTTGTTTTTGTCATTGTTTCAAAAAACATTGTTGTCATCATTTATTCTTATCTTTCGTCTTGATTTTCTTAGCTTTGTTAAATTTGATGTCTTCTATGTTGCATTGTTTTTTAAATGATTTAAGAGTTCTTGTAGCGAAATTGTCATCTTCGGAAATCATCTTTAATTATACGTACATGTTGTTGTATGATGTTGTTCTTTTATATTTCACTTGTTGTAAAAATATTTGAATATTTGAAGTGCTTAGTGTTTTTAATTTTCGTCTTCTCTTTTAAGAAATTATGTTCTTTTGTTGAAGAAATTGTCAGCATAATGTGTGAAATGTTGTTGATTTAGTACAATTATGATAACTTTGTTGATGTGTCAAATTTCTTATTCTATAAAGTTAGCATTGACAGCTGAATAAGTGTATATGGAATAGCTCCTTCAACTTATTTACAAAATATTAGCTTGATCCTTGATTATATGCACGTAAAGATGTAAAATGTTGTTGCTTCTTTATGGTGGAATAGTCACAATTTTGCTGATTTGTCGAACTTCCACATTCATGTTTATAGTGAGCTCCTTTCTTTTAATTAAACATGTTATTGATGTACAATTGTTGTTCTCAGCGCCATGACTCTCACATGTTTCTTTATCATTCTTCTCTTGTACTTCATTACATAATATTACCATTTCAGACCTTTACCCAACAAAATTAAACGATCTTCTTTGACAATTAAAATTTAAACTTAGTGTCTTCTGCGTCGAATTTTATTGTTTGGTGGACTGTTATTCTTCTTCTTCTTCTTCGTGCATGTTTTATTTCTTTGTTGTGGTTGAAATGCATTTCCAGAGCCAGGATTATTATTAAAAATACTTATTACTTTGTATTGTTTACTATAACTTTATAAATAATTTATATTTAACATCATTTTTACGTTCAGTATTCATAATCTTTGTTTATATTACCTTACATCATTGTATTAAAATTTTATATTTTAATTGTATATTTATATCGAACATTTTACTTATGCCACTGTGTACATATTTTATTTTGCTTTAAAATCTTTAATTTTTTTCTTAATATATAGAACTTCTTTTATTTATAATTTCATTAGCACATGAATCAATGCTAATTATTTTCAAAAACACTTAGCTATTTATTCATGCACTAATTTATGAATTTAATCATTATTGCCAATTTTCAATAATGGTAAGCGCGCGCGATTTATGCATAACTACTTTTGTACATTCAATAGGTACATATATATTTTCATTACCGAGTAATGATCACATTTAAAACGTTTGTTAATTTTGTTAGATTGTGTATTGTATTTTTTCCTTATAATTCAATTATTGTTTAAATTTTTACGCTGCATTAACGTATCTCGTTTCATTTTCGGTACATTAGTGCATTGATCCTAGATGCAAAACGCTGAATTGCATTTTATCGCTTATAACATTAGCTCCTCACTTCTATATGTGCTTTAGTGTGTGCTACGCTAACACCTATCTGTACTTCAAGTGCAATGATCTTTCTGTTGCCTGTTTCCATTGAAAATGATCTTGACAATGAAACTGAAGTACTGACCTATCTCAATTATAGTGACAATGTATATTTTATTGCTTTGGCAAATTCGTACTGAATTCTTGTTTATGAAATATCTAATATAATCTTCTTTATACTTTATTCCTTTCTCATTTAATACATGATCTAATGCTAGTCATCTTCTAAAATTAATACATAGCTATTTCCTCATGCACTAATTTAGATTTAAAAAACATATTTTCTAAAAAAAAAATATTTACGCGTACTTTATTTAACTTTTTTTGCAATATTATGCATTTCGGTTAATGATCATTATGAACTGTTGGTTCAGTTATTAATTTCGTTGTTTTTTTTCGTTCGATTGTGTATAACTTAAGAGTTATATACTTTTAATAAGTTATTATGGAATTTTTACTCCGCTAAAGGTCTGTGACTTCGTTCTAACGCGCCATTCGCCTGCGGGTGATGAGGTGTTATATGCATTTTTTTAATGTTTAATAACTTGCACGTGTCTGAAAATAATTTTGACACAAAATTTGACCCATTATATGTAATTAAAATTTTCGGAATATTATAACGCGTGATAATTTCCTCGTAAAAAGCTTTGGCTACTGTGCTTGCTTCAGCGTCTGGGATAGCTACGCAGCACATGTATTTTGAAAAATCGTCTTGAAAAGTTAAAAAATATTTATTTCCTGACACTGTTTCAGGTAAAATTCCTACCAAGTCCATATAAACCTTATCGAATGGACGTGTTGGCGTATCTGTCAAGACCATTGGCATTTTTGTTAACTTTGAACTTTTGTTCATTTGGCATTTAGGACAGTTTCTAACATATTCTTTTATTTGTTTCTGCATTCCCCTCCATTTAAATTGTTTCTTAATCCTAAAGTATGTTTTAAGTGTGCCCTGATAGCCTCCTAGTGCTGAATCATGAAAATCTTTCATCACGGTTTTAATTTCATCTGGATCAGTTAATATTTGAGATGAATTCGTTTCACTATTTGTATTTCGAGTAGAGTCAACGCACTTATGGGGGACGGACGTGTCGTGCCGCCTCTTGTCCTTTTAACGTGTTCCGTCCGTCGTTTTTTAGTCTAATTTGTGTGTCAAAATTGTGCTTAATGTGATCGTCCAACAATACCAAAACTCAAAAACAATAATTATACGTTCAATCTCAACTTTTATAAAATTCAAATTAAAATAAATAAATAAACAGCAATAATTTAAAATAAAACAACTAACTCTCTACAATAACAACAACAAATAAACAGAACCAGTTTCGCGCTGCCTGCTGTCTGCTGAGTTGCTGCACTCGCTGTTATTTACAATTGCCAACGCAAAGGGCTTTTCTATGCTCTTTGCTGCAATTGCACAGGTTTGTTGTCGTATTCCCTCCCTCCCTCATCCTACTCCACGCTACTAGCATACTCAGTTGATACTGCAGTGAGTGCGCGATCTACGCCGTGGTGAAGGCATAACACTCACCACGGCTTGGCTTGCGCTCTCATTTGTTTGTGTCAACTGCAGCGCACTGGTAGTATGTATGTTTGGTTTGAAGTTGTCCAGTAGAAAAATGTCGCAAAAATTTCGCATAGATTTTTGCAACATTCGTGGGCTGAGAACGAATTTCTTCTCGTTAAATGATTTTTTTCGCAACTTTAATTGGAAATTGTGTTTCGCAGACAGATACATAAATGCCGCGGCTTTAATGGTACAAAATATTATTTTATTAGGTATGCGGTCCTTCATACCTTCTAAAAAGATTAGCATTAAACCCAAGGACCACTCTTGGTTTAATGAGACTTGCAGGATTGCAGTCAGGTCGAATGAGGAAGCCTTTCAGACTTGGCGTTCTAACAAGAATGCTGATACTGAAAGACTTCGTATACAGGCTAGGAATCGCTGTAATGCCGTGATCTTGCGCGAAAAGATTCTTCACGAACAAAACGCGCGCAAAAAGGTCCTACTCTATCACAGGGGTAGTAAAAATTTCTGGTCATTTGTAAAAAGGGTGAAGAATCAGACGACATTTGTTGTGAATCAGAAACGTTTTTTTTTATGTATTTAAGAAAGACTGCACATAACCAGTATGCACATAAAGTTCAAATCTAAAAGCACAATAACAGATGCATGTTAACGTAACATAACGTCTACGACGTAACTGGAAAGTGCATAATGTTTATGAGTGCATACTTTCAGGATATAAAATTAAGTCCGCTTGAAAGCAACGAAAAATGCACTGGTTGCAATTTGATCCAAGGCACACGCTAGCAAGTGTGCCGTCTGTTTAAAAGCAACAACAAAAGCATTGGTTGTAATTTAAGTCAAGACTAACGCCAGCATGGGAACCAATTTAGCACATTGGAATTTTCTCAGTTAATGATTTCACAATATTAGTAAATATCTGATGTGGGGTTCATGAGGTTTTTAGTAGTACGTAGATTTAAGAATATGCTTGCTTGCATTTATGAGTTGTGTTTTAAGAAATAAGTATAAGCAAGGGGTTCGTGAGTCGCACGATACCGAGGTGATGAGTAGAGGTTAAGTTTAGATTTTAATGATTATGATTTTAACTGCCTTAGAGTGCAGACGTGTTTTCAGTTTAAACTCAAGCTTGTAAAAATACTTAACAATAATTAATAAAAGTATAAAGCAAGTCTAAAATATCCTTGCGTTTTAATTCAATAATAAATGTTAGGAAAGAATTGTGGACTTCGAGGGAATATTGTCACTGACGGTTCCATTAATAAAGGCAAGTACAAAAGGACCCCTGGAGCCCGCAACATTTTGGCGCAGCCGGTTTTTCAAGAATCTACAAAAAGGACTGAAGGACGAATTTGAAGGAGCATTAACAAAAAAATAAATGAAGAAACACAGAAGTGGAAAGGAAGGTATAATTAAATATTGAATAAATTTTAGTGAGTTTGAGTGAAAGCAGTAAATAAATGGTAAAATTAAATTATATAAAGAATGAAATTAAACAAATTTATAAATTTTAATTGAAAATTTTAATGATTATATGGCGAACTTTGAGGAATTGGAAGTAGCATATAGAAATATATTAGGACAACTTGGCAGATTTACTGAGAAATTGTGGAATCAAATTAGTACGGAAGTTAACAATAAAGAAACTTTAGAATTAATAAAAAATAAAGTCAGTTCCACACGGGTATACTCAGAAGTCGAAAGAGTTGACGTAGTTTTTGAACAATTAGTATACTTCTTGGAACATAAAAGTGCTCATAAAATAAAAGAGTTAGAAGAGTGGAAAGGGGAATTTACTGCATTAAATAAAAAATTAAACGATATTGTAGAAGAACGGCAGGAGTTGTTAGATCAGGCTAGTGGAATAGAGGAAGAAAACGAAAAATTAAGAACTTTGCTGAAAAATAAAGATATTTCGGACGAATCAATTGAACGAGCACTGAGCCAACAGCCCAGACTAGAATTCGAAACATTAGAAGAAGCAAATAATAAAGTAAGGGAATTAGATTCGAAAATCAGATTTTTAGAATCAGAAGTTAAGCTAGCCCACGAAACATCATTATATCATAAGGAGGCATTACAGATTGAAGGAAAATTTGATAAAATAACAGCACCGGAAACAACATTAGAAATGTCGTTAGATACTGTGTCGAAATACGTAGGAAGTGTGGTTCCATTTTTTATGGGATCGGAATCACCATCCGTTAAAACTGAACTTTATAGATTCATGGACGTTTGTGCGTTAGCAAGTCTAAAAATTACAAAAGAAAACAAAGAAGAATTCATTAGCTGTGTCAAACTGCATCTTCTTGGTGACGCTTATGATCTAGTCCGCACAAGAAAGTTCAATGATTTAGAGGAGTTATTTGACGTTCTAAGAAATACATATTTAAAAATGACTACGTTAGATTCGGTTCAGGATAGTATTAGAAAAGCATATCAGACGGATGGTGAAAGTCTGAGAACATTTGCAAGGAGATTAGAAAGATTATGGGCAAACGCTAATGAAATAGCAGATTCAAGGTACAAAAATAAAAATCTACCTACAGATGTTTTTAATACGGAACTAGTAAACTCAGTTCTGACAGCATTCAAGGTAGGTGTAAAAGATCCGACAATAAAGGTTCTATTATTAAGTAGCAAAGCAGAAAACTTGAATGATTTATTAGATGAAGCATTAAAGGCCCAGATAACAATTCAAGGGGGTCCGAGGTTCCCCGAGGAAGTGTACAGTTTCGAACAACGATCTGTAACCAGTCCAACAAATAGTATTCAAAAAAATCATTTTCAAGCTACCCCACTAAATCACAAAATATCAACACAAAATAAAACAGAAGGATCAAAAATACGACCAACATGCTCTTTTTGCCAGAAAAAAGGACATACACGAGACGAATGTATTACGCGGAAAAACACACCGTTTTGTATAGAGTGTGAAAAATATGGGCACGAATCTAGTTGGAGGTGTGCTTCCATTAGATTAGAAGCTCAAAATAAGGAAGGGTTTGGACGTACACAAAACCATCCAGTCGTTAATAGGGAATTTTTAAACAACAATTTGCAAGCAGGACATATCACTACGTACCGTACCAATAATAATAATAATAGAAATAATAACAATAGGAATGGGAATACCCCTAGAAATAATTTAAAATGTGATTGGTGTCGTAGACTTGGTCATGTAGAAGCTGATTGCTACGCCAAGAGGGATTATCTGGCAAGGGAGAATAATGATCAAAACAAGGGAAACTACCAGGGGCCCAGCCAAGGCCAGTAAGCTGGGGACCCATTAAAAATAGCAAAATTAGGTCAAAAAGGGTAGAAATAGTAAATCATAAGGCTGAAGGGTCTGTGATCACATTAACTACTCAAACTCCTAAAAATAAGAGAAAACCGGTGGAGGAAAATATTGCAAATCAGACGTCTGAAGTGACCGTTGATACACATATTGATCCACCGTGGTTTGATTGTGAGGGAGTGACAATGGTAATTTTCGCATTAATACATTTCTTTATATATATGATAATAGCAATAGGGGCAAAAATTATTAAATTAGTAGCAGATGAAACTAATCGGCAAAGATGTGTATTGGAAGAAATGCAAATAGGTCAAAAGGTGAACAATATGTTTACAGGAATGTTGAAAAAGTTTGAAAATTTTATAACATGTTATGATAAAAAAATCAGACAACAATTGAGTGGATTAAATAAAAAGAGAATTAACAAAATATACAATAGAAAGGGGGACTGCTTCAAATTGTCTAATGTAAGTGATGTGTTCATTGAAGTACCTTGCGAGGCAGCTAAAAATGGAAAACTCATATTACTAGAAGACTCAGGAGCAGATGCAAGCATAATAAAAGAAGGTGCATTGACACAACTACCGGGATTTGACAAAAATAGTAAGAAAGATTTTAATGGGGCTTTTGGTGGATGCGTAAGGACGTTAGGCACGACCAATATACAACACAGTAATATAAAGTGGTTACATTTAATAATGCATGTAGTATCTCTTGAACAAGGAATACCAGCAGACGGAATAATAGGACGGGATAACATATGGAACAGATCCGTAATAAACGCAATTAATAAGACCATAACATTCTACGATAAAGGAAAGAATCACACTATCCGATTACCAATGAAAACGCGAGCCGACATAGAAAATATTTATTACAATCATGAAATAAAAATCATGCCGAGAACCGCAAAAATAGTAGAAATTACACTAAAAACAAAAATTCCAATTGTATTAATACATAAACAAGAAATTTATACTGGAGTATATTTGGGAGAAAGCTTATCGAATGTTAACAAAAATAAAGTTTATGTCTCAGTATTAAATGCTACAGAAAAGGACATTATAATAGACAACAATTTTAAACCGAAATTTTCAAATTTTAATCAGTATAGGGAATCAGATACAAACAATTCTACAATAAATACTATAAATTCAGTGAATATAAAAAATAGGATTAATAGATTATTAGAAAAAATTAACATTGATGAATCTTTAAATAAGGAGGAAATCACATCATTACAAAATCTTTGTATTTCTTATCACGATGTTTTTCACTTAGAAGGTGACGAACTGTCATACACGCCGATACTCAAACACGACATAACAACACAATGGAATCAACCACCAATTAACCAAAAGCAATACAAACTTCCACACACACATAGAGAGGAAATTAATACACAGGTTAACAAAATGTTAGATGCTGGCATTATATCGCCAAGCATATCACCCTGGAATTCACCATTACTATTGGTACCGAAGAGGAGCGACAAAGACGGTAACAAAAAATGGAGACTTGTCATAGATTTCCGTAAATTAAATGACGTAACCGTAAAACAGGTATTTCCTATTCCGCGAATAGATGAAATATTAGATCAATTAGGTCACAGTCGGTATTTTTCAACTTTAGATTTAGCAAGTGGCTATCATCAGGTCTTAGTAGAAGAAGGTGATAAAGAAAAAACTGCCTTCAGTACAGGACTTGGACATTTTGAATTCAATAGGATGCCTTTCGGTTTAACAGGGGCACCAGCAACTTTCCAGAGAATAATGAATCACATCTTAACAGGGTTACAGGGTATCGATTGTTTTGTATATCTGGATGATATAGTTGTGTATGGGAAAAATATAAGCGAACATGAACACAGATTAAGTAAAGTATTACAGAAACTAAGAGACCATAATTTAAAATTAAATACCGAAAAATGTCAGTTTTTACGTCGTGAAGTTGTATATTTAGGGCATAAATGTTCATAACTTGGCGCGTTGCCAGACCCCGCTAAGGTCGAATGCGTAAAAAATATTCCAGTACCAAGAAACAGAAAAGAAGTACAAGCATTCTTGGGATTAATTAATTATTACAGAAAGTTCATAAGCAATATGGCAAGGTTAGCTTTACCAATTAATAATTTACTTAAAAAGGACGTTAAATTTAAATGGACGGACGATTGTCAAAATTCATTTATTAAATTGAAAGAATCAATAATTTCACCTCCAATATTAGCATATCCAGATTTTACAAAAACTTTTTTACTAAAAACAGACGCAAGTAACGAAGCAGTAGGTGCAGTCCTATCTCAAGGTGAAGTAGGAAGCGACCGACCGATCGCGTTTGCAAGTAGAACTTTAAATGGAGCAGAAAAACGATATTCTACCATTGAAAAGGAATTTTTAGCAATTGTTTGGGCAACAAAGAATTTTAGAGCATACCTATTAGGGCGACCATTCAAAATATTTACAGATCATCAGCCTCTAAAAGGTATTGCAAATTTAAAAGATCAGACATCCCGCCTTGCTCGTTTCCGACACAAATTATCGGAATATGATTTTGAAATAATGTACAAACCAGGCAAAAAGAATTTAAATGCGGATGCTTTAAGCAGAATTCCATATATAGAACCAGATATTACAGCCGTACAAACACGATCCAAAACTACACAAAATATTTTAGATCAGCAAATCACAAAAATAAAACCACAAATCAGTACACCAGTCGTAGATGAAACAATAATAGATAAAAATAATGAAACGAATTCAGCTCAAATATTAACTGATCTAGATGAAATTAAAACCGTGATGAAAGATTTTCATGATTCAGCACTAGGAGGCCATCAGGGCACACTTAAAACATACTTTAGGATTAAGAAACAATTTAAATGGAGGGGAATGCAGAAACAAATAAAAGAATATGTTAGAAACTGTCCTAAATGCCAAATGAACAAAAGTTCAAAGTTAACAAAAATGCCAATGGTTTTGACAGATACGCCAACACGTCCATTCGATAAGGTTTATATGGACTTGGTAGGAATTTTACCTGAAACAGTGTCAGGAAATAAATATATTTTAACTTTTCAAGACGATTTTTCAAAATACATGTGCTGCGTAGCTATCCCAGACGCGGAAGCAAGCACAGTAGCCAAAGCTTTTTACGAGGAAATTATCACGCGTTATAATATTCCGAAAATTTTAATTACAGATAATGGTTCAAATTTTGTGTCAAAATTATTTTCCGACACGTGCAAGTTATTAAACATTAAAAAAATGCATATAACACCTTTTTTTTTTTTTTTTTTTTTACAAATTAACCAACGCTCAGGGGATGCCCCCTATTCATGCAATGCACAGTGTTGATCGTAAGAAGGGATGATAGGTTAAATGGAGGGTGGAAAGATGGAGTAGTGTCGGTGAATGTTTGTTTTGAACTTGCCAATATCAAAAATGTCGGGAAAAACAGACGCAGGGAGATTGTTCCACAAACGTATCGTGCGACTGAAGAACGAATTCTCTCGGTAATGCGTGGTTCTATTGAGAGCCGAGTGAACTACGAAGGGGTGGGCTTGGTTCGATGCCCGAGTAGAACGAGAGGACACACGACCTGGTGGAATCAGGCCATGTATTTCCCTCGAACACTTACCATTGTAATACCTATAGAACAGGCTTACACACCCTACGGTCCTTCGGTGCTCAAGAGAACCAATAGAGGATGAAATATTTTCATCCCCTATTAAATATATTGCACGCTGTTGGATTCGATCCAGGAACTCCAAAGAAGATTTTGAAGCCCCTGCCCATATGTGCGAATTATATTCCATCTTAGGCCGAATATAGGTGGTGTAGACAGTGCGCAAGTCAGCTGGAGTGAAGTATGTCTTACACCGTTTTAAAAAACCGAGGCACTTGGCCGCCTCTTTCGACACGTCAAATATGTGATCATTCCAACGGAGATCACATTGAATTGATATGCCCAGAACGTCAAGAGCAGCTGACTCTGCAATATCCACAGTACCCATATTAAGGGGAGGTAGGGTTGAATCCATTCTTTTGTGAGACAACAGACAACATTGGGTCTTGCGTGCATTAAAATCAACTCTATTTGCAAGACCCCAATCGGAGATTGTTTTAAGGTCATTATTGAGTGTGTCATTCATAGTGCGTCTTTTACTCTCAATCTCCAAAGAGGTTGGGCGCTTCTTGAACGAGTATGAATGACAAATGTTGCTATCATCTGCAAAGGAATGGATTGGGTTCTGGGTCAATGACAGAAGGTCATTGATAAATACCAGAAATAGGGACGGGGATAGGACGGAACCCTGCGGAACTCCAGAATTGATGAAATGTTGTTCCGAAAGAACACCATCCATCGCAACTCGTATTGAACGACCCTGGAGAAAACTCGATATCCATCGAGTAAAAGATTCACCAACACCATATGCAAATAGTTTTGAAACGAGGGCTTTATGCCACACTCGATCAAAAGCCTTGGAGATATCAAGAGCAACAGCCTTGCTCTCCCCGAAAAGGTGAACTCAATTATTCCACTTTTCGGAGAGGACCGCCATCAAGTCACCTGTGGATCTGGTCCTACGGAAACCGTATTGTCGGTCACTGAACAATTCGTTGTGCTTAAGATAGTTCACAAGGTGGAAGTTAATTACGCTCTCCATTACCTTGGAGAGTGCAGAGCATATTGCAATGGGTCGGTAATTGGCAGGGTTTGTGGCCTCGCCTTTTTTCGGAACTGGCTGGACATTGGCAACCTTCCAACAAGATGGAAAAACTCCTGTCGTGTAGGAGATGTTGAAAAGGTTACGCAACGGACAAGCCAGCGTTGACGCGCACTTCTTCAACACATGGGCAGATATGCCATCTGGCCCAGAGGCTTTGTTAATGTTGAGGTTTTCTAAAACCTTTTTAACTGCCCGAGTTCGAAAATGTATCTCCGGCATTGCAGAAGAAACAGAATCGACGACAGGCAGTGGTTGATTACTATCTGGGAGCGTTGAATTATTTGCAAATAATTCTGCCAAGAGATTAGCTTTATCAACCGGGTCAGTGAAGGTCTGGCCATTCATACTAAGAGTTGGAGTAGACGATGTCGTCTGATTCTTCACCCTTTTTACAAATGACCAGAAATTTTTACTACCCCTGTGATAGAGTAGGACCTTTTTGCGCGCGTTTTGTTCGTGAAGAAACTTTTCGCGCGAGATCACGGCATTACAGCGATTCCTAGCCTGTATACGAAGTCTTTCAGTATCAGCATTCTTGTTAGAACGCCAAGTCTGAAAGGCTTCCTCTTTCGACCTGACTGCAATCCTGCAAGTCTCATTAAACCAAGAGTGGTCCTTAGGTTTAATGCTAATTTTTTTAGAAGGTATGAAGGACCGCATACCTAATAAAATAATATTTTGTACCATTAAAGCCGCAGCATTTATGTCTCTGTCAGCGAAACACAATTTCCAATTAAAGTTGCGAAAAAAATCATTTAACGCAACCCAATTTGCTTTTTCGTAAAGCCATACATTCCTCTTCGGGGCTTTAATCGAAGAGGCGCGTAAACTAGAATACGAAAACTCAGCGGAAACAGTACAGTGGTCGGAATTACCAAGAGGTGCAAGGACTTTTACATCATATTTTTCATGATGTGAAGTCAGAAAAAGGTCTAGGACTTTTGGGCTTTGCCCGCCGACGCGTGGAATATACGTCGGCTCCTTCACCATTTGAGTGAGTTGGTTGCACTCGGCAAAAAGCTCAACATAACAACCCTCCTGTGTTGATAGACCCGAGTGGCTCAACCAAGTGGCGTTGTGCACATTAAAATCGCCCGCAACAACAATTTCACTGCCTGGAAATTGCTCCAATATATTTGAGATCGAATCAGATAAGGCATCCAGCTTATTACAGGTGGAAACCCTATCTAAATTCGGACTCCTATAAAGAAAGCACAAGTGCATGATGTGTGTTTGGATTTTGAATTTAACCCAAATAGTATTAAATTCGCTATCCGACACACTATGTTGTTGCTGCAGTTGATACGCAACGTCACTTCGGATAAAAACAGCAAGGCCCCTATGGGCAGAGAATAATGGCAATAGGTGATAACCAGGTATATGAAAATCCAGTGGATCTGCACCCTCACCAACCTGGGTCTCCCCTAGTGCCATTATTTGTGGCCTATGGATGGACACATACGCATATACCGAGAAAAAATTCGCCCTTAGCCCACGAATGTTGCAAAAATCTATGCGAAATTTTTGCGACATTTTTTCTACTGGGCAACTTCAAAACAGACATACATACTACCAAGGCGCAGCAGTTGAAACAAACAAATGAGAGCGTAAGTCAAGCCGTGGTGAGTGTTATGCCTTCACCACAGCATAGATTACGCACTCACTGCAGCCTCAACCGTGCGCGCTAGTAGCGTGGAGTAGGATGGGGGAGGGAGGGGATACGTCAACAAACCTGTGCAATTGCAGCAAAGAGCATAGAAAAGCCCTTTGCGTCGCCTTTAGCGGAGTATTTGAGATGTTTTGCAAAAGAGGATGGGTCCAACTGGGACCAATGGTTGAATTCGGCAATGCATGTGCACAATAACACAGTGCATATGTCAACAGGGCAAACGCCTTGTCGTACTTTATACGGGTTTGAATTTGACATGCCAACCAACCTAAAACGAAAATGTTCACCAATTTATAACAGTGAAGATTACAATAAGGTATTAAAATACCAAATACAGCGTACACATGAGATAGTCAGACAAAATCAAGAAAAAGCTAAGGAAAGATCTAAACGAAGTTACGATAATACATTAAATACGGTAGTTTTTAAGGAAGGAGATAAAGTTTTATTAAAAAACCAGAATAGGAAAAACAAATTTTCACCAATCTGGGTAGGACCCTATGATGTCCTTTCGATAATAAGTCCTGTGACAACAGTAATCTGTATCAAGGGAAAAGGAAAAAAATTCCATAATAACTTATTAAAAGCATATAACTTTTAAGTAATACACAATTGAACGAACAAATATTATTCATTGTCACTATAATTGGGGTAGGTAAGTGCTTCACTTTCATGGTCAAGAGCATTGTTTATGGAAACAAACGACAGAAAGATCATTGCACTTGAAGTACAGATAGGTGTAGCGTAGCACACACTAAAGTGGAGCACATATAGAAGTGAGGAGCTAATGTTATAAGTGATAAAATGCAATTCAGCGTTTTGCATCTAGGAACACTGCACTAATGTACCGAAAATGAAACGAGATACGTTAATGCAGCGTAAAAATTTGAACAATAATTGAATTATAAGAAAAAAAAATACAACACACAATCTAACAAAATTAACAAACGTTTTAAATGTGATCATTACACGGTAATGGAGATATATATGTACCTATTGAATGTACAAAAGTAGTTATGCATAAATCGCGCGCGCTTTCCATTATTGAAAATTGTCAATAATGAGTAAATTCACAAATTATTGCATGAATAAATAGCTAAGTATTTTTGAATAGAATTAGCATTGATTCATGTGCTAATGAAATTATAAATAAAATAATGTCTATATATTAAGAAAAAAATTAAAGATTTTACAATTAAAGATTTACAGTAAAATGTTCGATATAAATATACAATTAAAATATAAAATTTTAATACTATGATGTAAGGTAACATAAACAAAGATTATGAATACTGAAAGTAAAAATGATGTTAAATATAAATTATTTATAAAGTTATAGTAAACAATACAAAGTAATAAGTATTTTTAATAATAATCCTGGCTCTGGAAATGCATTTCAACCAAAGAAATAAAACATGCACGAAGAAGAAGAATAACTAGCAGTCCACCAAACAATAAAATTCGACGCAGAAGACAATAAGTTCAAATTTTAATTGTCAAAGAAGATCGTTTAATTTTGTTGGGTAAAGGTCTGAAATGGTAATATTATGTAATGAAGTACAAGAGAAGAATGAGAAAGAAACATGTGAGAGGCGTGGCGCTGACAACAACAATCAATAACATGTTTAATTAAAAGAAAGGAGCTCACTATAAACATGAATGTTGAAGCTCGTCAAATCAGCAAAGTTGTGACTATTCTACCATAAATAAGCAACAACATTTTACATCTTTACGTACATATAATTAAAAGATAACAATTTTATCACTCAAGGAACAAGCTAATATTTTGTAAATAAGTTGAAGGAGCTATTCCATATACACTTATTCAGCTGTCAATGCTAACCTTATGGAAAAAGAAATTTGACACATCAACAAAGTTATCATAATTGTACTAAATCAACAACATTTCACACATTATGCTGACAATTTCTTCAACAAAAGAACATAATTTCTTAAAAGAGAAGACGAAAATTAAAAACACTAAGAACTTCAAATATTCAAATAATGTACAACAAGTGAAATATAAAAGAACAACATCAAACAACAACATGTACGTATAATTAAAGATGATTTCCAAAGATGACAATTTCGCTACAAGAACTCTTAAAACATTTAAAGAAGACAAATTCGTATTAATATCCAGAAATATAAAATTACAAAACTACCAATTTTAGTATCTGCTCTCAACAAAATACGATTCAATTTGACTGAAAAAAAACAACGCAACATAGAAGACATCAAATTTAACAAAGCTTAGAAAATAAAGACAAAAGATGAGAATAAATGATGACAACAATGTTTTTCGATCAATGACAGAAACAAATAAAATGCAGCCAGCCAACCTATACACGTAAACAGAGAGTAACAGAACTAGTGATCACAGCAGTTTATGTTTTAAATTAATAGAAGACACAACTACATTTTTATTGTATAATTAAATAGACTAGAAATAAGTAAAGAAAAACTTGAAGAAACATTAAAAATATGAAAACTATAAATATAAACAATAACTAAAATAACTCAACAAAAATTAAATGACTTATTTTCAATAAATATCAAAAAAAAAAAAAAAAAAAAAAAAACAAATCGTTGCACAAATTAAAGCATTTAATGACTTAGATGAATAAACAAGAAAAACAACAGAGCAACACGGAACGCAGCGATTGCAAAGCGGTAACTTGATCAACTACTGCTTTGTCAATTGCAACGTTCAGTGACTTGTAATGTTATACATTTTTCTTTTTAGCGTTACTAAAGTATATGGATATTATTTTTTTTTTTATCAACAATATCACTAAAACTGCGACTATTAATTAAGTAATTGAGTAACGAAGATAAGCATTAATAAGATTCTTAAAATGAAAATAAGTAAAATAAATTATAATAATAAGAAAAATAATTATTGATTTTATATATTATTGAAAGTTAAATAAATTAAGATATATTGTAATATTAATGATGTAAAAGAAAAAACTATTATTCTTTTTAATAATAATTTTTTCTTAAAATAAGGGGGGAAGAATGTTGTGAATCAGAAACGTTTTTTTTTATGTATTTAAGAAAGACTGCACATAACCAGTATGCACATAAAGTTCAAATCTAAAAGCACAATAACAGATGCATGTTAACGTAACATAACGTCTACGACGTAACTGGAAAGTGCATAATGTTTATGAGTGCATACTTTCAGGATATAAAATTAAGTCCGCTTGAAAGCAACGAAAAATGCACTGGTTGCAATTTGATCCAAGGCACACGCTAGCAAGTGTGCCGTCTGTTTAAAAGCAACAACAAAAGCATTGGTTGTAATTTAAGTCAAGACTAACGCCAGCATGGGAACCAATTTAGCACATTGGAATTTTCTCAGTTAATGATTTCACAATATTAGTAAATATCTGATGTGGGGTTCATGAGGTTTTTAGTAGTACGTAGATTTAAGAATATGCTTGCTTGCATTTATGAGTTGTGTTTTAAGAAATAAGTATAAGCAAGGGGTTCGTGAGTCGCACGATACCGAGGTGATGAGTAGAGGTTAAGTTTAGATTTTAATGATTATGATTTTAACTGCCTTAGAGTGCAGACGTGTTTTCAGTTTAAACTCAAGCTTGTAAAAATACTTAACAATAATTAATAAAAGTATAAAGCAAGTCTAAAATATCCTTGCGTTTTAATTCAATAATAAATGTTAGGAAAGAATTGTGGACTTCGAGGGAATATTGTCACTGACGGTTCCATTAATAAAGGCAAGTACAAAAGGACCCCTGGAGCCCGCAACACATTGTCTACTCCAACTCTTAGTATGAATGGCCAGACCTTCACTGACCCGGTTGATAAAGCTAATCTCTTGGCAGAATTATTTGCAAATAATTCAACGCTCCCAGATAGTAATCAACCACTGCCTGTCGTCGATTTTGTTTCTTCTGCAATGCCGGAGATACATTTTCGAACTCGGGCAGTCAATAAGGTTTTAGCAAACCTCAACATTAACAAAGCCTCTGGGCCAGATGGCATATCTGCCCATGTGTTGAAGAAGTGCGCGTCAACGCTGGCTTGTCCGTTGCGTAACCTTTTCAACATCTCCTACACGACAGGAGTTTTTCCATCTTGTTGGAAGGTTGCCAATGTCCAGCCAGTTCCGAAAAAAGGCGAGGCCACAAACCCTGCCAATTACCGACCCATTGCAATATGCTCTGCACTCTCCAAGGTAATGGAGAGCGTAATTAACTTCCACTTTGTGAACTATCTTAAGCACAACGAATTGCTCAGTGACCGACAATACGGTTTCCGTAGGACCAGATCCACAGGTGACTTGATGGCGGTCCTCTCCGAAAAGTGGAATAATTGTCTTCACCTTTTCGGGGAGAGCAAGGCTGTTGCTCTCGATATTTCCAAGGCTTTTGATCGAGTATGGCATAAAGCCCTCGTTTCAAAACTAATTGCATATGGTGTCGGTGTATCTTTTCCTCGATGGATATCGAGTTTTCTCCAGGGTCGTTCAATACGAGTTGCGATGGATGGTGTCCTTTCAAAACAACATTTCATCAATTCTGGAGTTCCGCAGGGTTCCGTCCTATCCCCGTCCCTATTTCTGGTATTTATCAATGACCTTCTGTCATTGACCCAGAACCCAATTCATTCCTTTGCAGATGACAGTAACATTTGTCATTCATATTCGTTCAACAAGCGCCCAAACTCTTTGGAGATTGAGAGTAAACGACGCACTATGAATGACACACTCAATAATGATCTTAAATCAATCTCCGAGTGGGGTGTTGCAAACAGAGTAGATTTTAATACAAGCAAGACCCAATGTTGTCTGTTATCTCACAAAAGAATGGATTCACCCCTCCCTCCTCTCAATATGGTGCTGTGGATATTGCGCAGTCAGCTGCTCTTGACCTTCTGGGCATATCAATTCAATGTGATCTCCGTTGGAATGACCACATATTTAACGTGTCGAAAGAAGCGGCCAAGTGCCTCGGTTTTTTGAAACGGTGTAAAACATACTTCACTCCTGCTGACTTACGCACTGTCAACATTTCCTATATACGGCCTAAAATGGAATTCAATTCGCACATTTGGGCAGGGGCCTCAAAATCCTCCTTGGAGTTCCTGGACCGAATCCAACAACGTGCGATATATTTAATAGGGGATGAAAATATTTCATCGTCTATTGGTTCTCTTGAGCACCGAAGGACCGTTGGGTGTGTAAGCCTGTTTTATAGGTATTACAACGGCAAGTGTTCGAGGGAAATACATGGCCTGATTCCACCAGGTCGTGTGTTCTCTCGTTCTACTCGGGCGTCAAACCAAGCCCACCCCTTCGTAGTCGACTCGACTCTCAACAGAACCACGCATTATAGAGAGAATTCGTTCTTTAGTCGCACGATTCGTTTGTGGAACAATCTCCCTGCGTACGTTTTTCCGGACATTTTTGATATTGGCAAGTTCAAAACAAACATTCACCGATACTACTCTATCTTTCCTCCCTCCTTTTAACCTATCATCCCTTCTTACGATCAACACTATGCTTTGCATGAAAAGGGGGCGTTGAGCGTTGGTTAATTTGTAAAAAAAAAAAAAAAAAAAAAACTACCGTATTTAATGTATTATTGTAACTTCGTTTAGATATTTCCTTAGCTTTTTCTTGATTTTGTCTGACTATCTCATGTGTACGCTGTATTTGGTATTTTAATACCTTATTGTAATCTTCACTGTTATAAATTGGTGAACATTTTCGTTTTAGGTTAGTTGGCATGTCAAATTCAAATCCGTATAAAGTACGACAAGGCGTTTGCCCTGTTGACATATGCACTGTGTTATTGTGCACATGCCTTGCCGAATTCAACCATTGGTCCCAGTTGGACCCATTCTCTTTTGCAAAACATCTCAAATTCTCCGCTAAAGTTCTGTGACTTCGTTCTAACGAGCCATTCGCCTGCGGGTGATGAGGTGTTATATGCATTTTTTTAATGTTTAATAACTTGCCCGTGTCTGAAAATAATTTTGACACAAAATTTGACCCATTATCTGTAATTAAAATTTTCGGAATATTATAACGCGTGATAATTTCCTCGTAAAAAGCTTTGGCTACTGTGCTTGCTTCCGCGTCTGGGATAGCTACGCAGCACATGTATTTTGAAAAATCGTCTTGAAAAGTTAAAATATATTTATTTCCTGACACTGTTTCAGGTAAAATTCCTACCAAGTCCATATAAACCTTATCGAATGGACGTGTTGGCGTATCTGTCAAGACCATTGGCATTTTTGTTAACTTTGAACTTTTGTTCATTTGGCATTTAGGACAGTTTCTAACATATTCTTTTATTTGTTTCTGCATTCCCCTCCATTTAAATTGTTTCTTAATCCTAAAGTATGTTTTAAGTGTGCTCTGATGGCCTCCTAGTGCTGAATCATGAAAATCTTTCATCACGGTTTTAATTTCATCTGGATCAGTTAATATTTGAGATGAATTCGTTTCACTATTTGTATTTCGAGTAGAGTCAACGCACTTATGGGGGACGGACGTGTCGTGCCGCCTCTTGTCCTTTTAACGTGTTCCGTCCGTCGTTTTTTAGTCTAATTTGTGTGTCAAAATTGTGCTTAATGTGGTCGTCCAACAATACCAAAACTCAAAAACAATAATTATACGTTCAATCTCAACTTTTATAAAATTCAAATTAAAATAAATAAATAAACAGCAATAATTTAAAATAAAACAACTAACTCTCTACAATAACAACAACAAATAAACAGAACCGGTTTCGCGCTGCCTGCTGTCTGCTGAGTTGCTGCACTCGCTGTTATTTACAATTGCCAACGCAAAGGGCTTTTCTATGCTCTTTGCTGCAATTGCACAGGTTTGTTGTCGTATTCCCTCCCTCCCTCATCCTACTCCACGCTACTAGCATACTCAGTTGATACTGCAGTGAGTGCGCGATCTACGTCGTGGTGAAGGCATAACACTCACCACGGCTTGGCTTGCGCTCTCATTTGTTTGTGTCAACTGCAGCGCACTGGTAGTATGTATGTTTGGTTTGAAGTTGTCCAGTAGAAAAATGTCGCAAAAATTTCGCATAGATTTTTGCAACATTCGTGGGCTGAGAACGAATTTCTTCTCGTTAAATGATTTTTTTCGCAACTTTAATTGGAAATTGTGTTTCGCAGACAGATACATAAATGCCGCGGCTTTAATGGTACAAAATATTATTTTATTAGGTATGCGGTCCTTCATACCTTCTAAAAAGATTAGCATTAAACCCAAGGACCACTCTTGGTTTAATGAGACTTGCAGGATTGCAGTCAGGTCGAATGAGGAAGCCTTTCAGACTTGGCGTTCTAACAAGAATGCTGATACTGAAAGACTTCGTATACAGGCTAGGAATCGCTGTAATGCCGTGATCTTGCGCGAAAAGATTCTTCACGAACAAAACGCGCGCAAAAAGGTCCTACTCTATCACAGGGGTAGTAAAAATTTCTGGTCATTTGTAAAAAGGGTGAAGAATCAGACGACATTGTCTACTCCAACTCTTAGTATGAATGGCCAGACCTTCACTGACCCGGTTGATATAGCTAATCTCTTGGCAGAATTATTTGCAAATAATTCAACGCTCCCAGATAGTAATCAACCACTGCCTGTCGTCGATTTTGTTTCTTCTGCAATGCCGGAGATACATTTTCGAACTCGGGCAGTCAATAAGGTTTTAGCAAACCTCAACATTAACAAAGCCTCTGGGCCAGATGGCATATCTGCCCATGTGTTGAAGAAGTGCGCGTCAACGCTGGCTTGTCCGTTGCGTAACCTTTTCAACATCTCCTACACGACAGGAGTTTTTCCATCTTGTTGGAAGGTTGCCAATGTCCAGCCAGTTCCGAAAAAAGGCGAGGCCACAAACCCTGCCAATTACCGACCCATTGCAATATGCTCTGCACTCTCCAAGGTAATGGAGAGCGTAATTAACTTCCACCTTGTGAACTATCTTAAGCACAACGAATTGTTCAGTGACCGACAATACGGTTTCCGTAGGACCAGATCCACAGGTGACTTGATGGCGGTCCTCTCCGAAAAGTGGAATAATTGTGTTCACCTTTTCGGGGAGAGCAAGGCTGTTGCTCTCGATATTTCCAAGGCTTTTGATCGAGTGTGGCATAAAGCCCTCGTTTCAAAACTAATTGCATATGGTGTCGGTGTATCTTTTACTCGATGGATATCGAGTTTTCTCCAGGGTCGTTCAATACGAGTTGCGATGGATGGTGTCCTTTCAAAACAACATTTCATCAATTCTGGAGTTCCGCAGGGTTCCGTCCTATCCCCGTCCCTATTTCTGGTATTTATCAATGACCTTCTGTCATTGACCCAGAACCCAATTCATTCCTTTGCAGATGACAGTAACATTTGTCATTCATATTCGTTCAACAAGCGCCCAATCTCTTTGGAGATTGAGAGTAAACGACGCACTATGAATGACACACTCAATAATGATCTTAAATCAATCTCCGAGTGGGGTGTTGCAAACAGAGTAGATTTTAATACAAGCAAGACCCAATGTTGTCTGTTATCTCACAAAAGAATGGATTCACCCCTCCCTCCTCTCAATATGGTGCTGTGGATATTGCGCAGTCAGCTGCTCTTGACCTTCTGGGCATATCAATTCAATGTGATCTCCGTTGGAATGACCACATATTTAACGTGTCGAAAGAAGCGGCCAAGTGCCTCGGTTTTTTGAAACGGTGTAAAACATACTTCACTCCTGCTGACTTACGCACTGTCAACATTTCCTATATACGGCCTAAAATGGAATTCAATTCGCACATTTGGGCAGGGGCCTCAAAATCCTCCTTGGAGTTCCTGGACCGAATCCAACAACGTGCGATATATTTAATAGGGGATGAAAATATTTCATCGTCTATTGGTTCTCTTGAGCACCGAAGGACCGTTGGGTGTGTAAGCCTGTTTTATAGGTATTACAACGGCAAGTGTTCGAGGGAAATACATGGCCTGATTCCACCAGGTCGTGTGTTCTCTCGTTCTACTCGGGCGTCAAACCAAGCCCACCCCTTCGTAGTCGACTCGACTCTCAACAGAACCACGCATTATAGAGAGAATTCGTTCTTTAGTCGCACGATTCGTTTGTGGAACAATCTCCCTGCGTACGTTTTTCCGGACATTTTTGATATTGGCAAGTTCAAAACAAACATTCACCGATACTACTCTATCTTTCCTCCCTCCTTTTAACCTATCATCCCTTCTTACGATCAACACTATGCTTTGCATGAAAAGGGGGCATCCCCTGAGCGTTGGTTAATTTGTAAAAAAAAAAAAAAAAAAAAACTACCGTATTTAATGTATTATTGTAACTTCGTTTAGATATTTCCTTAGCTTTTTCTTGATTTTGTCTGACTATCTCATGTGTACGCTGTATTTGGTATTTTAATACCTTATTGTAATCTTCACTGTTATAAATTGGTGAACATTTTCGTTTTAGGTTAGTTGGCATGTCAAATTCAAATCCGTATAAAGTACGACAAGGCGTTTGCCCTGTTGACATATGCACTGTGTTATTGTGCACATGCCTTGCCGAATTCAACCATTGGTCCCAGTTGGACCCATTCTCTTTTGCAAAACATCTCAAATTCTCCGCTAAAGTTCTGTGACTTCGTTCTAACGAGCCATTCGCCTGCGGGTGATGAGGTGTTATATGCATTTTTTTAATGTTTAATAACTTGCCCGTGTCTGAAAATAATTTTGACACAAAATTTGACCCATTATCTGTAATTAAAATTTTCGGAATATTATAACGCGTGATAATTTCCTCGTAAAAAGCTTTGGCTACTGTGCTTGCTTCCGCGTCTGGGATAGCTACGCAGCACATGTATTTTGAAAAATCGTCTTGAAAAGTTAAAATATATTTATTTCCTGACACTGTTTCAGGTAAAATTCCTACCAAGTCCATATAAACCTTATCGAATGGACGTGTTGGCGTATCTGTCAAGACCATTGGCATTTTTGTTAACTTTGAACTTTTGTTCATTTGGCATTTAGGACAGTTTCTAACATATTCTTTTATTTGTTTCTGCATTCCCCTCCATTTAAATTGTTTCTTAATCCTAAAGTATGTTTTAAGTGTGCTCTGATGGCCTCCTAGTGCTGAATCATGAAAATCTTTCATCACGGTTTTAATTTCATCTGGATCAGTTAATATTTGAGCTGAATTCGTTTCACTATTTGTATCTATTATTGTTTCATCTACGACTGGTGTACTGATTAGTGGTTTTATTTTTGTGATTTGCTGATCTAAAATATTTTGTGTAGTTTTGGATCGTGTTTGTACGGCTGTAATATCTGGTTCTATATATGGAATTCTGCTTAAAGCATCCGCATTTAAATTCTTTTTGCCTGGTTTGTACATTATTTCAAAATCATATTCCGATAATTTGTGTCGGAAACGAGCAAGGCGGGATGTCTGATTTTTTAAATTTGCAATACCTTGAATGGTCGCCCTAATAGATATGCTCTAAAATTCTTTGTTGCCCAAACAATTGCTAAAAATTCCTTTTCAATGGTAGAATATCGTTTTTCTGCTCCATTTAAAGTTCTACTTGCAAACGCTATCGGTCGGTCGCTTCCTAATTCACCTTGAATTAGGACTGCACCTACTGCTTCGTTACTTGCGTCTGTTGTTAGTAAAAAAGTTTTTGTAAAATCTGGATATGCTAATATTGGAGGTGAAATTATTGATTCTTTCAATTTAATAAATGAATTTTGACAATCGTCCGTCCATTTAAATTTAACGTCCTTTTTAAGTAAATTATTAATTGGTAAAGATAACCTTGCCATATTGCTTACGAACTTTCTGTAATAATTAATTAATCCCAAGAATGCTTGTACTTCTTTTCTGTTTCTTGGTACTGGAATATTTTTCACGCATTCGACCTTAGCGGGGACTGGCAGCGCACCAAGTTCTGAACATTTATGCCCTAAATATACAACTTCACGACGTAAAAACTGACATTTTTCGGTACATAATTATACCCTACACTAAGAGTGAAAGGGTATATTCAGTTTGGTACGCCGTTTGTAACACCCAGAAGAAAGCATCTCCGGTATGGAAAAGTATATATATTCTTGATCAGCATGACCTCCTGCGTCGATTTAGCGATGTCCGTCTGTCCGTATGTCTGTCCGTCTGTCTGTCCGTCTGTCTGTCTGTCTGTCTGTCTGTCTGTTGAAATCCCTAAGACTTTTAAAATTGAAGAGCTAGATAAATGAAACTTATAACTTAGATTACTAATATACCTACGCTGTATGTGCGAATCGAGATCGGTCCATGGTGACCTATGATCCGACCACTTATGTTCAAATACCACATATAAAATGTACATATAAAGATCAATTTTTATGTATACGTGCTTAGGTAAACTTTGTTGGTCAAATATATATTGACATCATGCTCAAATACATGATAATAATGTTTTCCGGCGAAAAGACTTGTGGTTCACAAAAAAAAAAATCGAAATTCGGTACACCTACCCATTTGTATATATGGGTATCAAATGAATGGAAATTCTTCAGCGATTGAATGTTTGTAGTTATTTTCAGGATTCGTATACCCTGGTGACCTATATATCACTTTGAATGGTAACCACACATATGTGTAGGGTATTTATAGTCGGCTTAGAACGACTATAATTTTGATAATCCTAACTATCATAATTACACCTACTTTAAAATTTCCCATGTGATCTAACCTTCCCAACTGGTTTTAAATTATGGTCTCTTAGTTTCCGTAATACTTTGCTTAATCTGTGTTCATGTTCGCTTATATTTTTCCCATACACAACTATATCATCAAGATATACAAAACAATCGATACCCTGTAACCCTGTTAAGATGTGATTCATTATTCTCTGGAAAGTTGATGGTGCCCCTGTTAAACCGAAAGGCATCCTATTGAATTCAAAATTTCCAAGTCCTGTACTGAAGGCAGTTTTTTCTTTATCACTTTCTTCTACTAAGACCTGATGATAGCCACTTGCTAAATCTAAAGTTGAAAAATACCGACTGTGACCTAATTGATCTAATATTTCATCTATTCGCGGAATAGGAAATACCTCTTTTACGGTTACGTCATTTAATTTACGGAAATCTATGACAAGTCTCCATTTTTAGTTACCGTCTTTGTCGCTCCTCTTCGGTACCAATAGTAATGGTGAATTCCAGGGTGATATGCTTGGCGATATAATGCCAGCATCTAACATTTTGTTAACCTGTCTATTAATTTCCTCTCTATGTGTGTGTGGAAGTTTGTATTGCTTTTGGTTAATTGGTGGTTGATTCCATTGTGTTGTTATGTCGTGTTTAAGTATCGGCGTGTATGACAGTTCGTCACCTTCTAAGTGAAAAACATCGTGGTAAGAAATACAAAGATTTTGTAATGATGTGATTTCCTCCTTATTTAAAGAATCATCGATGTTAATTTTTTCTAATAATCTATTAATCCTATTTTTTATATTCACTGAATTTATAGTATTTATTGTAGAATTGTTTGTATCTGATTCCCTATACTGATTAAAATTTGAAAATTTCGGTTTAAAATTGTTGTCTATTATAATGTCCTTTAATACTGAGACATAAACATTATTTTTGTTAACATTCGATAAGCTTTCTCCCAAATATTAATACAATTGGAATTTTTGTTTTTAGTGTAATTTCTACTATTTTTGCGGTTCTCGGCATGATTTTTATTTCATGATTGTAATAAATATTTTCTATGTCTGCTCGCGTTTTCATTGGTAATCGGATAGTGTGATTCTTTCCTTTATCGTAGAATGTTATGGTCTTATTAATTGCGTTTATTATGGATCTATTCCATATGTTATCCCGTCCTATTATTCCGTCTGCTGGTATTCCTTGTTCAAGAGATACTACATGCATTATTAAATGTAACCACTTTATATTACTGTGTTGTATATTGGTCGTACCTAACGTCCTTACGCATCCACCAAAAGCCCCATTAAAATCTTTCTTACTATTTTTGTCAAATTCCGGTAGTTGCGTCGTTGCACCTTCTTTTATTATGCTTGCATCCGCTCCTGAGTCTACCAGTAATATGAGTTTTCCATTTTTAGCTGCCTCGCAAGGTACTTCAATGAACACATCACTTTCATTAGACAATTTGAAGCAGTCCCCCTATCTATTGTATATTTTGTTAATTCTCTTTTTATTTAATCCACTCAACTGTTGTCTGATTTTTTTATCATAACATGTTATAAATTTTTCAAACTTTTTCAACATTCCTGTAAACATATTGTTCACCTTTTGACCTATTTGCATTTCTTCCCATACACATCTTTGCCGATTAGTTTCATCTGCTACTAATTTAATCATTTTTGCCCCTATTGCTATTATCATATATATAAAGAAATGTATCAATGCAAAAATTACCATTGTCACTCCCTCACAATCAAACCACGGTGGATCAATATGTGTATCCACGGTCACTTCAGACGTCTGATTTGCAATATTTTCCTCCACCGGTTTTCTCTTATTTTTAGGAGTTTGGGTAGTTAATGTGATCACAGACCCTTCAGCCTTATGATTTACTATTTCTACCATTTTTTACCTAATTTTGCTATTTTTAATGGGTCCCCAGCTTACTGGCCTTGGCTGGGCCCCTGGTAGTTTCCCTTGTTTTGATCATTATTCTCCCTCGCCAGATAATCCCTCTTGGCGTAGCAATCAGTTTCTAAATGACCAAGTCTACGACACCAATCAAATTTTAAATTATTTCTAGGGGTATTCCCATTTCTATTGTTATTATTTCTATTATTATTATTATTGGTACGGTACGTAGTGTTATGTCCTGCTTGCAAATTGTTGTTTAAAAATTCCCTATTAACGACTGGATGGTTTTGTGTACGTCCAAATCCTTCCTTATTTTGAGCTTCTAATCTAATGGAAGCACACCTCCAACTAGATTCGTGCCCATATTTTTCACACTCTATACAAAACGATGTGTTTTTCCGCGTAATACATTCGTCTCGTGTATGTCCTTTTTTCTGGCAAAAAGAGCATGTTGGTCGTATTTTTGATCCTTCTGTTTTATTTTGGGTTGATATTTTGTGATTTAGTGGGGTAGTTTGAAAATGATTGTTTTGAATACTATTCGTTGGACTGGTTACAGATCGTTGTTCGAAACTGTACACTTCCTCGGGGAATCTCGGACCCCCTTGAATTGTTATCTGGGCCTTTAATGCTTCATCTAATAAATCATTCAAGTTTTCTGCTTTGCTACTTAATAATAGAACCTTTATTGTCGGATCTTTTACACCTACCTTGAATGCTGTCAGAACTGAGTTTACTAGTTCCGTATTAAAAACATCTGTAGGTAGATTATATTTGTGTAACTTGAATCTGCTATTTCATTAGCGTTTGCCCATAATCTTTCTAATCTTCTTGCAAATGTTCTCAGACTTTCACCATCCGATATGCTTTTCTAATACTATCCTGAACCGAATCTAACGTAGTCATTTTTAAATATGTATTTCTTAGAACGTCAAATAACTCCTCTAAATCATTGAACTTTCTTGTGCGGACTAGATCATAAGCGTCACCAAGAAGATGCAGTTTGACACAGCTAATGAATTCTTTTTTGTTTTATTTTGTAATTTTTAGACTTGCTAACGCACAAGCGTCCATGAATCTATAAAGTTCAGTTTTAACGGATGGTGATTCCGATCCCATAAAAAATGGAACCACACTTCCTACGTAATTCGATACAGTATCTAACGACATTTCTAATGTTGTTTCCGGTGCTGTTATTTTATCAAATTTTCCTTCAATCTGTAATGCCTCCTTATGATATAATGATGTTTCGTGGGCTAGCTTAACTTCTAATTCTAAAAATCTGGTTTTTGAATCTAATTCCCTTACTTTATTATTTGCTTCTTCTAATGTTTCGAATTCTAGTCTGGGCTGTTGGCTCAGTGCTCGTTCAATTGATTCTTCCGAAATATCTTTATTTTTCAGCAAAGTTCTTAATTTTTCGTTTTCTTCCTCTATTCCACTAGCCTGATCTAACAACTCCTGCCGTTCTTCTACAATATCGTTTAATTTTTTATTTAATGCAGTAAATTCCCCTTTCCAATCTTCTAATTCTTTTATTTTATGAGCACTTTTATGTTCCAAGAAGTATACTAATTGTTCAAAAACTACGTCAACTCTTTCGACTTCTGAGTATACCGGTGTGAACTAACTTTATTTTTTATTAATTCTAAAGTTTCTTTATTGTTAACTTCCGTACTAATTTGATTCCACAATTTCTCAGTATATCTGCCAAGTTGTCCTAATATATTTCTATATGCTACTTCCAATTCCTCAAAGTTTGCCATATAATCATTAAAATTTTCAATTAAAATTTATAAATTTGTTTAATTTCATTCTTTCTATAATTTAATTTCTCCATTTATTTACTGCTTTCACTCAAACTCACTAAAATTTATTCAATATTTAATTATACCTTCCTTTCCACTTCTGTGTTTCTTCATTTATTATTTTTTTTAATGCTCCTTCAAATTCGTCCTTCAGTCGTTTTTGTAGATTCTTGAAATACCGGCTGCGCCAATATGTTGCGGGCTCCAGGGGTCTTTTGTACTTGCCTTTATTGGTGAAACCGTCAGTGGCAATTTTCCCCTTGAAGTCCACAATTCTTTCCTAACATTTATTATTAAATAAAAACGCAAGAATATTTTAGACTTGCTTTATACTTTTATTAATTATTTTTAAGTATTTTTACAAGCTTGAAAACACGTCTGCACTCTAAGGCAGTTAAAATCATAATGCTTAAAATCTAAACTTAACCTCTACTCATCACCTCGGTATCGTGCGACTCACGAACCCCTTGCTTATACTTATTTCTTAAAACACAACTCATAAATGCAAGCAATCATATTCTTAAATATACGTACTACTTAAAACCTCATGAACCCCACATCAGATATTACTAATATTGTGAAATCATTAACTGAGAAAATTCCAATATGCTAAATTATTAATTGGTTCCCATGCTGGCGTTAGTCTTGACTTAAATTACAACCAATGCTTTTGTTGTTGTTTTTAAACAGACGGCACACTTGCTAGCGTGTGCCTCGGATCAAATTGCAACCAGTGCATTTTTCGTTACTTTCAAGCGGACTTAATTTTATATCCTGAAAGTATGCACTCATAAACATTATGTACTTGTTCCAGTTACGTCGTAGACGTTATGTTAAGTTAACATGCATCTGTTATTGTGCTTTTAGATTTGAACTTTATGTGCATACTGGTTATGTGCAGGCTTTCTGGGTGAAGCGCAGGTCCGTACGGCAGCTTCGATTCGTACACGATAATCGTGACGATCCTTGGGGCAAGGTCTACAGGATTTGCCGTGGTCGAGGCAAAGTCCAGGATGTTTGTGGCATTCGCGTTGGTGACGTGGTAAGCACATCCTGGAGGGAGAGTGTGGGCATACTCTTGAGCTCGTTCTTCCTGAGGGCGGGGGAATCAGTTCAGCCTCCACCGGGGGCGACTGATCCTCCTCCTGAGTTGAGGACGAGCGAGATAGAGTATGTGGAGGGCCTTGTGCGCGCGAAGAAATCTCCGGGTATGGATGGGATGACTGGAGAAATGGTGAAAGCCATTTGGAGAGCCACCCTTACTACATCGGTGCTCTGCTTCGCAAATGCGTAAGCGAGGGGGTATTTCCGGATGTTTGGAAAAATGCCCGGGTGGTGGTGCTTCTGAAGTCACCCGATAAGGTTAGGAGCAATCCTCGATCATATCGGGCCATCAGCCTTCTGCCGGTGCTGGGTAAGGTATTGGAGAGGGTGATTGTTGAGCGGCTTCAGAACACCATGGGTAAACTGTGCGATCGGCAGGGCAGAAGCGTGGAGGACGCATGGCAGTGCGTTGTGGAGACTGTTCGTCAGTCTGAGGAGAAGTACGTTCTAGGACTATTTGTTGACTTCAAGGGCGCATTTGACTACCTATGTTGGGAAATCATCATTAGTAGGCTGAGTGCCCTTATAATAATAATAGTTTGGCGCTACAGTCCTGTGTAGAACTTCGGCCGAGCTCTCTCACCATTTTGAGCTGTGCGTGTTATATTTGTACTCAAAGTGGTGGGACCTACAGTTTATTGCCGAATCCGAACGGCGGGTGAGAGCTTTTCATAGGCAATGGTTTTACTCTCGTAGGTTTGCCATTTACTGGCGAGAGGTAGCGCGGTATAGAAAAATGTTTCTATGAAAAGATGTTGTTAGCCCCTGACCAGGCTTGAAACGAGGACCTTTCGGCTCGCAGTTCAACGCACTAACCACTGAGCTACCGCGGCTGAGTGCCCTTAGTTGTCGGGAATTAGATCTCTGACGTAGCTACTTCTGTGGTAGGAGGGCGATTGTCATTAGTGTCAACGAAACCGTCGGTGTGGACGTGGTGCGCGGCTGTCCGCAGGGGTCCATCAGTGGTCCATTTATTTGGAACATGAGGATGGGCCCGCTGCTGAGGGAGCTTGAGCGCACGTTCGAGTGCGTGGCATACGCGGATGACCTGCTTATTTTGGTAAGAGGTCAGTCTAGGGCTGACATTGAGCCATTGAAGCCATGAAGCCATGCGTATGGTGTGTCAGTGGGGCGATGGTGTGGGTGTGGCTCATTGAATGAGTATTTTTTCCGGCGCACTTTGAGTACAACTGAGTGTTGTGCGTGCGGTGCTGTAGAGGACAGCGTTCACATTATCTGTGACTGCCCGTTGTATGAGGATATTCGTGGCGAATTGCGTGAGCTGTTTGCAAGTGGAACGATTGCGATAGGTAACATACTCTCCACCGGAGAGCGTGTTGCTTGTTTTGGTCGTTTTGCATGCGATGTTTTCAGAAGGCGGCGTAGTAGCAGATAGATGGGTGTCAGCATTCGGCCACCAGTTCCGAGCTATATGGAGCTCAACTGGTAGTAGTTAAGTAAGTGGCTACGAAGTCTGACCGGAACCTTTAATCTGGTACCACGGGTAAGCAGAAGCCCCTGAGCATTTAGGTGCTACCTTGTGTTTAGCCTGATTTTGCGGTTGGCCACTCGGGGAGTATCGTGGTGGCTGTGGTTATTACCCAAATTTACGCAGGTAGAGTAGTTGCTCGGCCTGGAGTTGCGTCTTTCTCAACCGGGCGCCATGACTCATAGAATGGAAGAGGATTAGATAGCCTCGCCCCTCACCAAGAGGTAAGTTATTTCCACATGCATAACTTTAAATTGGTACCTGCAGAGAGTACGTGTACCCTCCAATGGGGCGGTGACTTACGCATTATATTAGTCCGTGTTAAGCGCACTGTGGGTTAGGGCTGTCACAGCAGGATCCCACATAAAAACCAGCATATTATTTATTTCATAAAACGATAGAAACAGTTATATAGCGGTTATGACAAAGATCTACAAAATGGAGTTCAAAAGTCGAATGCAACGAAATGGCGAAACCTTGCAATCGTATGCGGCGGACGTCGAGAGGCTTGCGCACTACGACAGCTAAACAATATTTTATAGTGGCGGAAATAGTTGATAAAATAATATTTGGCATGGACTCCATGATAAGAAACGGTTTGACACTGGATATCACAAGAAAAATTTTAAGTTATGCTAACACAGAGATTCAACTAAACATAATGTGTATCCAGAACCCGAAACTTAAACAAGTTATTTCACATAAAAAGAGAAAAATACAACCCAAATCAGAAGCAGTAGTATGGTCAAATTTTAATGGACATTTTGGGATAAGCAAGTTGTGGGTAAGTAAGTTGTGGGTAGTACTCGATTCTGCGTTGACTACCGAAACTTAATGATATGTCACAAATAAAGAAAACTTGCCTGGTATATCTTGAAGACATAATTGTCATGGGCAAGGACTTTGAAGAATATCCATGAATATAGCCGTTTCCAATTAGTGATGCGGGCATTGACTATTTCAGCATGTGGTCTGAAGTCTATCCTATGTCGAATCATGAATTAGTTAATAACTGGGTAAGCCGTTTTTGGAGTACCTTTTGAATTTCATTCAGAATTCATTGGTAGGAATTTTGAGTCTGCAATATTTAAGGAGGTATGCAAAAAACTCAACATACACAAAACACGAGCAACACCTTTGTAGCCGGAATCTGACGGAATGATGGAGAGATTTAATCGGACCTTGGAAGAGTATCTCAGAGAAGTGCTTGATTGGGATACACATAAACCACTATTTTTCCTGGTTTATCGAACGTCGGTTCATGACACCACAGTTGCTTTATCTGCAAAAATCGTTTTTCGAATACCTGCGGATTTAAAATTTGGTGCAAGTCCTTCAGCTGGAATTGGTATTCACGATTATGTTTCCAGAAAAAGAAGTGAACAAATTGCATCGATCTGTAAGGCACCAGACATGTCATTTTTTACACCATAAAAAAATGAAAAAAAAATGGATATTTGTCATAAATCGGTGCCTTGATATATTCCCACGAAATGGGAATTATTTGTAAAAAAATATCGCAATTAATCCCTATTTTGTCAAAAATAGGGATTCACGTGCGGATCACTTTTGTATGTTTGTTCATATTTCAATATCTCTTAAAGTAGAAATGATAGAAACTCCGTTGATGGCTCTAATAGAACAAGCTTTTAAAGCAATTAAGTTGTAACTTCTAAACTTGAACATATCGTCCGTGGTCTTTATCCTTGTACTTCAAATTTGATGTCCTTAAAAAGAAACCATATTTTTGTTGATTTAATAAAAATGTTCATGCCAAATTTCAATATGGTATTTTAATGCTATCAATTTAAAATTTATTTTAAAAATTAATTTTCTAAATTTTTACAAATTTTTTGTACTGAAAAAAAAGGATTTTTTTCAAAAGTAAAATTTGCAATAATGTTTTAATGGATTTGTAAATTTGAGCTCTAAAATGGCGTCATTAAATTGTCTCTAGGTTTCGATATATATACCATTTTTCGAAAAATGTAAAAACTATATCCCAAAATTAGTGATGATCATTTGCAAGAGCAAGGCAAGAAATGATAATCTTGTTCTTGCTTTTGCACACTAAGTCTTGCTCTTACTCTTACATAGGTACATATGATCTTGTTCTTGCAACACCATTCTTGCTATTGCTGCAATATTCTTGCAACATTTTACTTTTTAAATTTTAAATAAAAGATGGTAGACAAATATCTTAAACTACATAATAATTATGTAAACTTATAGAATTTGAACACTAACTTCCTTTTCCATATTTTCAATGTCTTCAACAAAAAATCAAATGACATAAAAATGTGCATTATATTTTGACAAAAATTAACAAATAAAAAATAATTGTATAACTCATGTGATGTTGACGAGTCAATTCAAAATCTCAAGGCCATAATAAAATGAACATAAACATAATAATTATAAGTAATATTTCATGTAGACATATTTCTCTTTTCGTCAGAGATTAAAAAACCGTACGCTACACGTACGTAATCTAGAGAATGGAAACACTATCTTACAGGGTAACATTTATCTTTGCGAACACAAACTCAAACGCTACAAAGTAAGCACTAACAGAAAGAAGAGAATATAACAATAACGAATTACGATGTGTATACACACACTATCTCTACGTCAACTCTTCGTTTTTACCCTGTATCATCGCATGGCAACAAACAGACCTGTTGAGGAATCAAGTTGAACTAAATATGCTTTATGTTTTATACTTTGTATTTATACTTTGATTTGTATTCTATATTGTTTGTTTCAAATATTACATTGAAAATAATATTTTTCTTTGTCAAGAAATACTTTTGATAACGAACACATCGTTCGAATAACTTATAGTTTAATAGGTTATGGTCTCAGAGCTCCAAGTCAAGAGACTCTGAATTAATTTAAATTAAAAATAGCAACAAGCTTGTTGATGGCGGGTAGGATTCCAATTTTCAATGGAAACAATTTTTCTATTTGGAAGCGCTTCTGGGGCGTTACTATGTATCGTGATTCAAAAGTCAATGCGATACGAAAGTCAATTTAAATCGAAGAACAAAGCGTTACGAAGGCAAATTCATACAATCTAACGGAATTGAAAAGGTGTTGTCACTTTGTGAATTTGAATACGAAAGTTCCAAATTTAAATGCGAAAGTTTATTATTTATTATTTTTTATTATTTATTAGAATGCGAGTAATATCACATTCGAATCGCATTACAGAGTAACCCCCCTGCACAAGAGTCGACTTCTGAAAATTGTAAAAGGACAAACACAGGTACCGGCAGAACTTCTCGAACGAGAGAATTGAAACGAGAAAGATCAGGATGTAAGAGCCGACATCCTAATGGCACTGGCGCCGAAGATTATGGGATTTTCAACATCAAAGGAAATCTGGGACTTTTTGGAGGCAACGTATCAACACAAGTCAACGAGACAGAAGGCGGAGCTTTAGTTATCATCATGTTGGATGGGCTGACAGAAAATTTCAAGGAAGTCAAGACGGCGTTTAACACTGCAAATGAATTTCCATCACTGAACACACTGAAATCGCGTTTATTGGAATTTGGAAACAAGCGTTTAAATTGTGAGCACAGCAACGATACGATGAAGGCAACAGTAATGGTAAATCGCATTATCAAGGTCAAGGTATATACAAATCTATTACGTGTTATAAATGTGGGAAATCTAGATATATGGCTAAAAATTGTAAAACTGGAGATAACCATTGGAGCAAACATGGTTAGCTCCAGCGGATTTGTAGTTTCACAAACCACGAATAGTTCTTTGAACATATTGACAGAGAATACGTGGGAACAGTGCAGCTCGCAGACCAAAAGCAGTTACCCTTTGAGGGAATAGGCACTGTTTCGTTGGACATTAAAGTAAAAAATGAGGTGAAAGAAGTTAAACTGTCCCTGGATTAAGATCTAATTTGATAAACACTAGTAAGACGACTGACAATGAATGCTTTGTAGAAATGAAAAACTCTTCTGGCAAAATAATTAGAAATGGCGAAATTTTACTGGAGGTTCGAAATACGGCCTTTATGTGGCCAATATAGCGGAAAAGCATGGTTGCAATGCAGTTAATATCAAGTTAGATCATATTGAGCTGTGGCATATGAGGTATGGTCATTTAAATATCAACTCGCCAAGAATGCTTAAGAGTAAGCATATGGTAAATGGATCGCTTGATACAGCAGATATCAAATGCGTTGCTTGTATTAGAGGAAAGCATAAGCGAGATTCGTTTCCTAAAAAGTACGAAAAATCATCGAAAGCAGTATTAGTACTAGTGCACACAGATTTATGCGGACATATGAGGACAGATGTCCGACAAATTTGAATTCCCACAAGACACCAGAGGAGCATTGGTCTGGAAAAGTTCCAGACATATCGTATTTTCGGCAGATTGGTAGCAAACAGAACTGCGAGCACAAACACGATTATAGTGAAGAAAGTACAGAATTCGAATGGTTTGAGGAAGCTGATATAAAGCGATCTGACTCAGGGCAGAGTATGAAGAAGAGCCTCCTCAGGAGACAAAAATTTGCTACAATCAAGTACACTGAAAAACCAATTAAGTGAAAGCAAACAACAGCCAAATGCATTTGATTCAATCAAGTCTCGACTCAGATCATGGAATTTCAAGGGTCAAGATGTCGCTCAAATGTCAATGGAAGATGATATAAAAACTTTGAAGGACATCATGAAGCACAGAAAGATTAATGGTAAGAAGCGATACAGTGTGAGTACGATTTTTTAATCAAAAACGAGACATGAGAGTTAGCAAATCTACCAGAAGGTAGAAGTACTGTCGGTTGTAAATGAGTGTTTACAACAAAATATTGACCAAATGGAACCATTGAAAGACGTAAAGCTCGTCTTGTTGCAAAGGGCTATTCTCAGAAGTATGGCATCGACTACATGGACACGTTCGCTCCTGTAGTTTGTAGCTGTTGAGAATGATATAAAATTGAAGTAGTTAGATGTATCAACTGCATTCATAAATGGTAATATAGATGAAGAGCTTTATATGAATCAACCGGAACATTTTGTTAAGAATAGATTGCATAAGAAGGTCTGTAAACTATCTACGGGCTCAAACAAGCTGGAAGGCAGTGGTACAAAAAGATAGATTTAGTCACGAAAAAGTTTGTATTACAAAAATCAAATCATGACCAATACATTTACTATATGCGAAATAATGAGAATATAAAGATTGTCGTCTTGTATGTTGACGATATTGTTATTGCCTACAATGATAATAACACAATAGATAAATTTGTGAAAACCTTGCGAATAAATTTTGAGATACAAAACGAGAATCAACCTAAAAATTGTGTTGAGGATAAACATTCACGAGAATGAACTATCAATTTCACAACCTGGATATATAATAAATTTGGTGAATAAGTACGGATTGCTGAATTCAAAAGCAACTAAACTCCCAATGGAGTCAAAGATTTTTTTGGAGAAGGAACCAAAAATAGTTGGTGAACTAAAAAGGTTGAACAAGTTAAATTCCAGGTACTTATAGGATCATTGCCTGACCTTGCAATATACAGTGTGAACATGTTATCGCAATCCGCGGAATCAACATTGAAATGCAGCACTTCAATTTGTCAATTATCTTGAAACAACAAGAGATACTGTACTGAAATATCAAAAAACAGGATTGCCTTTGACGGGATTTGTGGATGCGAATTGGGTACAGTACGTTAATGATCGTAAGTCTCAATCTGGAGTTTGCTTCATTTCACCTAGTGCTGCAGTTACATGGGAGTCACGAACATAAAGTGCCGGATTATGTTGCATTGGCCGATGCAGCTAAAGAGGCTATGTATCTAGGATACCTGCTGCAGTAACATACTAAATACCAATGACGATTTTCGGAGATGCACAGAGCGCACAACATATGTCTAAATTTGAGGCTCATCATTCAAGGACCAAGCAAATCGACTACAAATAACATTTTATTAGAGACGCAGTTGAGAAAAATATCGTTCATCTGATATATGTCCCAACGAATAAATTGCCTGCGGATTCATTGACAAAACCAGTACCCAAAGCAAAACACTACTTTTGTTGCAGTCATTTTGGAATGAATTTTCAATCTGGATCAATTTCAGGAGGCGTGTTGAGGAATCAAGTTGAACTAAATTGAAATATGCTTTATGTTTTATACTTTGATTTGTAATCTATATTGTTTGTTTCAAATGTTACACTGAAAATAATATTTATCTTTGTCAATATATACTTTTGATAACAAACACATCGTTCGAATAACTTATAGTTTAATAAGACGCATGACAACCAACAGACGCATGACAAAAAGCAAACGCATGAAAACATACAGACGCATGGCACCACACTACAGCCATCCAGTGGACAACAACAATAACGAGTTTTCTTTGTTGTACAAAAAATTTCCCGCCAAAAATTCTATGAAAACCTTTGAAGCTGCTTTATTCGTATTTTTATTGTTGTTGTACTTTCAAACGAATCAGTGAAAAAAAAAAACAAAAACTCAAAAAGTAATATCAGCCAAATGAGGTACATATATTTTTTTTTTTTTTTGGTTTTTTGAGTTAAATGAAATAATGCACATTGAACTTAGCTTAAGAAAAATTTCATGATTTTACAATGAACAGAAAACTATGCATAAAAGTAAAAAAAAATAATAATGTTAAATTTCAATGCATATGCACAATGCATATGCACAATGCATATGCACAATGCAACGCACTAGCGTAGCGAAGAAAAGAGAAACAACATTGTTTTGTCTATTTTATCTTTGGAGTTGCGTATGCATGTATTCAATTTACCGCTTCAAAAGTGCTTCACAGATCTTATTTTTGAAGATGCGTATATTCTTCAGCCTTGAAAAACAAGAAAAATAAAAACACACATCTTCATTAATGCTCACGTTCATTAATATTTTTCGCGCTTTGCATTGTTACTTGTTGTACAATATTTAGTAATATTTTGAATTATTTTGAATTTCGTTATTACTTTGAAAACATAATAAATACATTAAAATGATCTCAAAAACTAGATTCAATTTGATATAACTGATACCATTTTAGATATCAGAGATACATATTTATTCAGGAATTATTGCAAATTTAACTGTAGAAATAAATAAAAATTTAGAAAATTATTTTTTAAAATATGATGCCATCAAAATACTTCAAATTCGGCATGAACATTTATGTTAATTCAATCAAAATACAAGATTTTTTTCAGAGGTCGACAAAAATAAAAACCAATTGGGAACCACAAGACGTTTCGTAAGAAAACATTATTTTCGTGTATTTGAGCATGATGTCAATATATATTTGACCAAAAAAGTTTATATAAGCACGTATACAGTAATATTTACGTATACAGTAATATTTATCGATTTCACCAATTTTTTCGCACATACAGCGTAGGTATATAAGTAATCTAAATTAATAGTTTCATTTATCTAACTCATCAATTTATTAAGTAGTAGGGATTTCAACAGACAGATAGACGGACATCACTAAATCGACTCAGGAGGTCATGCTGATCAAGAATATATATACTTTTCCATACCGCAGATGCTTCCTTCTCGGTGTTCGGCGTACCAAACTGAAAATACCCTTTCACTCTTAGTGTAGTGTATACAAATTGGTCACTGCATATATCAATAATCTCCATCAGTTGCCAAAATTTCATTGAAATCGGAAAGGTAAAATCTCAAATTTTATTATACCCTACACTAAGAGTGAAAGGGTACATTCAGTTTGGTACGCCGTTTGTAACACCCAGAAGGAAGCATCTCCGGTATGGAAAAGTATATATATTCTTGATCAGCATGACCTCCTGAGTCGATTTAGCGATGTCCGTCTGTCCGTCTGTCTGTCCGTCTGTCTGTCTGTCTGTCTGTCTGTCTGTCTGTTGAAATCCCTACTACTTTTAAAATTGAAGAGCTAGATAAATGAAACTAATAACTTAGATTACTAATATACCTACGCTCTATGTGCGAACTTGGCGAGATCGGTCCATTGTGACCTATGATCCGACCACTTATGTTCAAATACCTCATATAAAATGTACATATAAAGATCAATTTTTATATATACGTGCTTAGGTAAACTTTTTTGGTCAAATATATATTGACATCATGCTCAAATACATGATAATAATGTTACCCTTTCACTCTTAGTGTAGGGTATAAAAATCGCGATATTATTATGTAAATTTTTTATACCCTACACTAAGAGTGAAAGTGTATATTCAGTTTGGTACGCCGTTTGTAACACCTATCTTATACATATAATAAATATATGTGTTGGTTTGTTTTTTTGTTTGTTCCTCTTCTTGAATGAAAGTCTATATATATGGGCGGGATTGGAGAAAGGGGCGTGGCACCACCGATACAGCCTAAACTTTCAAAACGATATAACTTTCACTTGCACCAGCTACGAGCATGAGACAAAAAACTCAAATACAAAAAAATATAAAAGCAATAAGACAAAAACAAAAGCACAATTCAAAAGCAAAAACACAAAAAGAAATTCATAAACTCTAAATTAAAAGCATAAACAAAAAAAAAACGCACAAAACAAAAGCAAAAACCAAATTAAAAACAAGCAAAACCAAAATTCAAACTAAAACAAAAAGGAAAAGGAAAGCAAAAACAAAAACAAAAACAGAAACGGAAAAGGTAAAAAAAACAAGAACATTTAATAACAAAACCCAAAAATTAAAAGTATAAATAGAAAAACTACAACAATACACAAAAGCGAAAAAAAAAGAAATTGCAAAACAAGCTAAAACACAAAGCCAAAAGCGGAACTAAAGCAAAACTTAAAAACACAAAGGCCGAACTAAATCAATAACAAAAAGCAAACAAAAACAGAAAGGCCAAACTAATGTTAAAACAAAATCAAAACAAAAAAACAAAAACAAAAATACAAAAAAACACAAAAGCAAAATTCTAAGTAATCAGAAACACAAAACCAAAAGCTAAACTTCTTTCATCGTAAATGGTCCTTACAACCATGGCACAGTCGGATGAAGCCCAATTCTAGCTGAACAAAATTAAAGGAAAGAGGAGGTAGTGTCGGTGAATATTTGTTTTGAATTTTCCAATATCAAAAATGTCAGGAAAATGTCAGGATTGTTCCACAAACGAAACGTGCGATTGAAGAACGAATTCTCTCTATAATGCGTGGTTCTGTTGATAGCCGAGTGGACTACGAAGGGGTGGGCTTGGTTCGATGACCAATAGAATGAGAGAACACACGACCTGGTGGAATCAGGCCATGTATTTCTCTCGAGCACTTCCATTGCAATACCTATAAAACAGGCTTACACACCCTACGGTCCTTCGGTGCTCAAGAGAGCCAATAGAGGATGAAATATTCAGTAGAAATAAATAAAAATTTGGAAAATTAATTTTTAAAATACGATGCGATCAAAATACCATCTTGAAATTTGGCATGAACATTTATATTAAATCAAGCAAAATAAGTGTTTTTTTTTAAAATTTTAAATAGGGTACTTTTAAGGACATCAATTTTGAAGTGCAAGGATAGTTACCACGCGCCACATGTTCAAGTTTAGAAGTTATAACCCAATTGCTCTAAAAGCTTGTTCTTTAAAACGAGCCATCAACGGAGTTTCTAGCATTTCTATTTTAAGAGATATTGAAATATATACAACCATACAAAAGTGATTTTTGGCCCATTTTTTTCAACTTTGAACCTCTGTCTCTAGAAGTAGTGGGCGAAAAAAATTAATCAATGCATATCTCGATACCCTTTCCAAATTTCATTAAAAAAAAATTGATCAATGCATATCTCGATACCCTTTATCAGTTGCCCAAATTTCATTTAAATCCAAAAAGGTGTTTTCCAATCGCTGGTCGATTTGCTGTGGAATGGCCCGTATATAGCTATTTTGGCAATAGAAACAACTATTCCAATAATTGTTCTGATCGTTCAACTTCTAAGTCCACTTCCTATAATCCTTTTTAAGAATATGAGATAAATCAGAACTTAATCATCATTTAAATATACAATTTGGTGAATGTCGCTATTTTGGCAATTATAACGATTGATCAACTTCTAAGTTAGCCGTTACACATTTGTTAAAATCTCATACGAATAGTTTTTTTTATAATAGTTATTTAAGCTCTTGTATGAGAGCTACCATAATAAAATAATAGTTAATAGTTAATTGTTGTATAAAATAAAAGCATAATCCAATTTCAATATAAATTCATTCAAGTTATATCAGAGACAGAAAATTTTCCAATTTTTTTTTGTATAAAAGTCATTGTGAAGGAATAATGCTACAACAAAACCAACAGTACGATTAGAAAGGATTTGACGACTTTTCATTTATGGCATTTTTATACCCTACACTAAGAGTGAAAGGGTATATTCAGTTTGGTACGCCGTTTGTAACACCCAGAAGGAAGCATCTCCGGTATGGAAAAGTATATATATTCTTGATCAGCATGACCTCCTGAGTCGATTTAGCGATGTCCGTCTGTCCGTCTGTCCGTCTGTCTGTCTGTCTGTCTGTTGAAAACCCTACTACTTTTAAAATTGAAAAGCTAGATAAATGAAAGTTATAACTTAGATTACTAATATACCTACGCTGTATGTGTATTGGCGAGATCGGTCCATTGTGACCTATGATCCGACCACTTATGTTCAAATACCTCATATAAAATGTACATATAAAGATCAATTTTTATCTATACGTGCTTAGGAAAACTTTTTTGGTCAAATATATATTGATATCATGCTCAAATACATGATAATAATGTTTTCCGGCGAAAAGACTTGTGGTTCACAAAAAAAAAAATCGAAATTCGGTATACCTACCCATTTGTAAATATGGGTATCAAATGAAAGAAAAATCTTCAGGGATGGAAAGTTTGTAGTTATTTTCAGGATTCGTATACCATGGTGACCTATATATCACTTTGAATGGTAACCACACATATGTGTAGGGTATTTATAGTCGGCTTAGACCGACTATTTGGACTGCGAGCCGAAAGGTCCCCGGTTCAAGCCTGGACTGGGGCTAACATAACAACATCTTTTCATAGAAACATTTTTCTATACCGCGCTACCTCTCGGCAGTAAATGGCAAACCTACGAGAGTAAAAATTGCCTATGAAAAGCTCTCACCCGCCGTTCGGATTCGGCAATAAACTGTAGGTCCCACCACTTTGAGTACAAATATAACACGCACAGCTCAAAATGGTGAGAGAGCTCGGCCTAAGTTCTTATAGAGCTGTAGTGCCAAACTATTATTATTATTATTAGACCGACTATAATTTTGATAATTCTAACTATCATAATTACACCTACTTTAAAATTTCCCATGTGATCTAACCTTCCCAACTGGTTTTATTTTAGGATTTTTAAATTTAAAAATCTTTAATAACAATTATTTTTGAAAATCATTAATAATTATTATTTTAGATAAATATTTATAAAAGTCAAAAATAAATATTATTTTGGAGAAATATTTATAAAAGTCAAAAATAACTTTTATTATTGAGAAATATTTATAAAAGTCAAAAATAACTTTAATTTTTGAGAAATATTTATAAAAGTCAAAAACAATTATTATTTTTGAGAAATATTTATAAAAGTCAAGATAACATTTATTTTTGAGAAATATTTAAAAAAGTCATTAAATGACCCTTACCAAACAAAAGTGTAAATATACCACTTTTTTTTATCAAAATCTCAAAAATGCGGATCAAATGCGGATACAATACAGCTCAAATAATGCGGAAACAATCGAGACAAACATTTTGACACCCAGAGGGGTAACCCCACTAATCTCTAAAATGGTCAAAACGAAGTAGTCAACGTAGAAATCACTGCCTACAAATTGGATACAATTCTTTATTCAAGTCGCTTAAATAAAATAAGCATCGTTTGGCCAGAAATGGAGCTGGTGACGTACCATACGTCACGGTGTTTAATTGAAACGCCTGTATCGGAGCTGTTGAATTTTCTCTCTATAAAAGTAGCTGAAATTTTTATCTGCCTCGTCAATTATTATTTGACGGTACATTTTAGTAATGTCAACAGTGATTGCGTATTTATTGAATCGAAAACATAACAACGTAGAGTCCAGCTCCTCTCGTATTGTCGGACCAACTAGCAAAATATCTTTCAATTAATTCTGTGTTGATGTCCGACATGACGCATCAAAAACTACCCGTAGTTTTGTAGTCGTACTGTGTGGTCTAAGGACGCACTGATGCGGTATAAAATAGAGATGGGCGCGTGCCTGTAGGTGACACGCACGAGCTCGATCCCGAAGACTAAATTTACAGGCACGCACGAGAAACACAATAAAGCACGGAAAACATGACTTACTTACTTAAATGGCCCTTACACCCGTGGGTCGCTTTTGGCTGCTGAAATAAAGCCGCGCCAGTAGCTTCTGATTTGCGCGCGCTGACGCTAGTTAGAAATACCAAGAGTTGCCAGCTTGTCCGCATTTTTTTTAAATTAAGCAACGCTGAGGGCATGCCCCCTATACATGAAATGCATAATGTTGATCGTAAGAAGGGATGATAGGAGTGTTTTTCAACCATTCGTTCGACATGACCTAGCCAGCGAAGCCGCTGGATGTTGATGCGTTTGACTATGTCAATGCCGTCGAATAACTCATACTGCTCATGGTTCATCCTGATTCGATACTCGTTAGCAAAGCAGATAGGGCCAAAGATTTTACGGAGAATCTTTCTCTCAAACACTCCCAGTACTCTCTCATCGGTGAGGTCAGCGGCCATGTTTCTGCACCATAAAGTAGGACGGGCATGATAAGTGACTTGTAGAGCATTATTTTTGTTCGGCGAAAGAGGGCTCTACTTCTCAATTGACTACTGAGCCCAAAAAAGTACCTGTTGGCAAAAGTTATTCTCCGTTTATTCACCAGGCTGACGTCGTTGTTGCTGTTGATGCTGGATCCCAGATAGACGAAGTCCTTCACAATGTCGAACTTGTGGGTGTCAAAATCAGCTTTTTGTCAAAGACGCACGGACTCTTTCCTGCCAATGATATCAATATCGTCGACATATGCGAGAAGCATGACACTTTTGTTGAGCATAGTGCTGCTTTCACGGACTTCGTCAGCTCGAAGTATTTTCTCTCGGTTTTATAATCGACTATTGGGTGGTAGGTGTCGATTTGTTTTTCTAGGGTGTTTTCCTGAATTAGGCGCAATGTGAATATCTGGTCTATGGTGGACTGAAGCCGCATTGATAAGGTCCAATCAGTCTGTTGACGATGGGTTTCAGTCTTTCACATAAAACGCTCGATAGAACGTTGTGTGCGATATTAAGTAGGCTGATCACCACGGTAGTTGGCGCAAATAGTAGAATCCCCTTTCTTAAGGATTGGGCAGAATACACTAAGGTTCCAGTCACTTGGCATGCATCATCCGACCATATTCTGCTTACGAGCTCGTACATGCTCTCTATTAGCTGGTCGCCTCCGGTCTTAAACAACTCAACAGGCAGGCCATCAGCCGAGCAATGGCTGTTCTGACCTCGTCATGGCCGGGTGGCGAAATCTCAATGTCGTCATCAAGTACTGGGGTTGCCGGGTTTACTTCTCTATCGGTGGAATTGCTGTTATCGTCACCGGTCAGCAGTTTAGAGAAGTGAGCCCTCCATATCTTCAGTGTGCTCTGGATATCTGTGACAAGATTCCCGTTCTCATCTTTAAAAGAAAAGGCTCCGGATTTTGAACCTCCGGCCAGGCGTCTTATTTCCTCGAAGAATTTTCGAGCCTCATTCCTGTCCCGATGCATCTTAATCTCTTCACAATCACATTTTTCTGCCTCTCTTTTTATACCCTACACTAAGAGTGAAAGGGTATATTCAGTTTGGTACGCCGTTTGTAACACCCAGAAGGAAGCATCTCCGGTATGGAAAAGTATATATATTCTTGATCAGCATGACCTCCTGAGTCGATTTAGCGATGTCCGTCTGTCTGTCCGTCTGTCTGTCTGTCTGTTGAAATCCCTACTACTTTTAAAATTGAAAAGCTAGATAAATGAAACTTATAACTTAGATTACTAATATACCTACGCTGTATGGCGAGATCGGTCCATTGTGACCTATGATCCGACCACTTATGTTCAAATACCTCATATAAAATGTACATATAAAGATCAATTTTTATCTATACGTGCTTAGGAAAACTTTTTTGGTCAAATATATATTGATATCATGCTCAAATACATGATAATAATGTTTTCCGGCGAAAAGACTTGTGGTTCACAAAAAAAAAATCGAAATTCGGTATACCTACCCATTTGTAAATATGGGTATCAAATGAAAGAAAAATCTTCAGGGATGGAAAGTTTGTAGTTATTTTCAGGATTCGTATACCATGGTGACCTATATATCACTTTGAATGGTAACCACACATATGTGTAGGGTATTTATAGTCGGCTTAGACCGACTATAATTTTGATAATTCTAACTATCATAATTACACCTACTTTAAAATTTCCCATGTGATCTAACCTTCCCAACTGGTTTATCGTTCCTTCGCAGCTTGTAGATTTCTCTGCGTTTGGTTTCGTACGTTCTGCGCAGCGCTTAAGCATTTCCTCGTTCATCGCATTTCCTGGATTGCGGTGATGAAACACAAAAGTAAAAACACAAAAGCAAAACAAAAAATAAAACGCAGTAACCAAAGCATAACACAAAAACAAAACTAAAAACAAAAGCGAAGGCAAAACCACAAAAACACGAAAGAAAAAATAAAACGCAAATACATAAACGAAATTAAAATTGGAAACACAAAAGCAAGAACAAAGACACAAAAACAAAATAAGATATTCTGTAGGACATCGTTTAATGTAGACTAAATATTGTATACAATTTTATCGCCAGATTTTTTATCTCTGCGATCCAATTTTGTTTTGTGGCATTTAAACAACATGAATACCGGAAAATTCAGTACTATAAAGTGTAGTACGTTAAGTTAAAATATCGTCAACAGAAATATCATATCATTCTATCTATGCGTTTATCAATATAATAAACTAACAATACATGTACATTGACTAATTTTTAAGTATCAGTTAATATATACTATAAAATGGGTTCACATTGAGTGGTACAGACCTTTCTTTTCCTCTCTCGACCGAAGTTAAGTTAATCTTTGTTAAACATGAGTTTTAAGCCGCAAACATATAGTCATATTTTTATAGTTACATAAACCAATCCAAATATATTACCCATTGTTATTTTACCCTTTAAAAAAATGTCAGCAATTTAACTTCAGTCATTAAACTCAAATTAAATTATTTTGAAGTTATTTTTTAAATGAAGTAAATACTATTAATATGTATTTTCAGGGTGAAGAAATGAATGTTTATTAAATTTTAATTTTTTTCTTTACTTTTACCATATTGTCTTAACGTGCTCAAGGTTTAGTCGCTTCAGATTGGATATTTTGTACCAACAAATAAAACAGCAAACAATTGGCAAAATACATTGAGTGGCAGATTGAACAGCTGTTTCAGAAGTAGCCAAGCCCCTTCATCAGCGAATTTTCCTTTTCCAATGAACATAATAAGAATTATGTGCATTGAAGTAAGAACGAAAAGTAAACGAAACCTTAAACAGTGACAAAATTTTGTCATTTAAAACATATTAAAGAGTCTGTCATAGATAATAAAATTTAGTATTATAGCAATTTTATTTCAAATATAAGGAAAACCTGTGTTAAAGTGGGACATTGGTGACATTTTTGGCAATGATTTTTCCACATAGTAAAATGAAAACAATTCTCAAGTGCTCCTTAATCTGATATCAAATTTTTTCATCCATGGTTATTATCAAATTTATAGATGTTTATTGCATTTCGAGAAGAAGTGGAAATAAATGTTTTTGCAATTGTTTTACTGTGCTGTTGTTTGCTACCAATATATATGAATTTTTGTCGTTTTTAATTGGGAAGGTATGTTTAAAATGATCGGATGTTTCTTTTGAAATACAAACGGGTTTTGCAAAGAATTTAACATTGCTTAAATCGTGCTAAGTTATAATAAAATTACGATATTGGGGTAAAGTGGGAAACAGTTTCTGGGGTAAACTGGGAAACGTAATTTAAGCAATGTTTATTATAATTTTAGTGAAAATATTGTGTTAAATGAATTATTTAATTGATTTAGCCAAGATAAATTACAATCTTGCCAACAAACCATTGAAAAACAAAATTTTGACTTCACCTGAGATTAGATCTGAATTGCAGAAGAAAGCCTAGAAGCGAACCTTTTAAAGGAACAAAAAGAATACTTCGGTAAATATTTTTCAACTTCATCAGAAGATTACAATGTGTATGAATAAAATGCCGAAGAAATTAAATTTCAAGAATTAGGTAAACTACAATATTTGCAAAAGGCCTTAGTACTTGAACTGTGCGAACTTGACGACCACCAACTACACCTGTCACTATTGTAACTCAGAATATTCTGACTAATTCTGACAATTTTTTTCGTATTTTTTAACATAAATACTGAAATGTTTATGAATTTAACTTTTTATCTTCTTATTTTCCGAAATTGAGCTGTTTTGAAAAATGGCTAAAAATCAATTAAAAGTCATATAAATAGTCTTCTGTTAATGCAAAAAGTTAGATCATAAACCTGCTATGGAATGGAGCCTTTAAATGAATTAAAAAAAAATATTATTATGTACTTTTTTAGAATAAAATCAAAACACATCCAACTTTACCATATGTTCTCCTATTAGTTTATACAAACATTAAAAAAGCTGAAAATCTGCTTTTTTTTTTATAACTACACGCTGCAAAAAAAGGGCTCTCCCAAACATAATTTTGCAGGCATTAACATGTATGTTTGGAATTTTATTTAAACATAATATATAATTGACTGATAAATCATTTATAAACAGCGTTGTATTGAGACTTGAACAGTGTTGTAATGAGCTCTGACTTACATTATAATATCCCGGAAACATTTTAATGTTGCCCCTTGGCCACTTGGTTCTAATGGAAACATAATAATTACTACATCCAAACAAAATAAATATTTGAACCGAAACATAAATATGTTCAAATTAAAACATGATTTTGAACGACCTGAATATAAATATGTTTCCAGTGAAACATATCAGTTGTTTCAGTACAAAAAGTAGTATGTTTCCATGGAAACATATTTAAATATTTTTGGAAAAAATCCTGAAAATAAAATAAAAATAAAATTTAGTTTTTTTTTATTTATTTTTATTAAAAATCTTTAAACATGCACAGTGGAAAATTATTATAATCGAATTCATATAAAAATGTTTAAATGCATAAATAAATAATTGGTTTAAAACTGCAAGTACAAGTGACAGCAACAATGAATGCACAATTGCACCAGCAGACGCTAAACCAGACGATCCAGGCTTGCTTTTATTTGGTACAGTTACAGTTGATCTCAGTATAGCACATAGCGTAGGCAAGGAATTCACGGACGCTTATGTAAAAAAACATGCCGAATTCTGTTTGAAAATCGAAACACAGATTTTTTATTTGTGGTTTTTTCACATTAGTTTCAGAAATTATATACTGCACTATATTATACTCTGTTACTATTAGTACTTTTTATAACACAATTTATATATTTATTTAATTTGCAAATAACAAAATTATTACCTACGCGAACACGTTCTCTCAACGAACAACAAAATACACGTACGCAGAAAATGCAGATCAACGAGTGTCCACTTTATATATAAGAATTAATTTTTTGTTTGTTTTCAAACATCAGTATGTTTAAAATGACCCTATACATACTTCAAAGAAAATGCGATAATATATCGTCAGTCGATATATTATCGAATTAAGACGAGCGTGGCGAACATACGTTGTATTTAGATTTGATTAGCATTTTCTGTGTTTCGAAACATAGTTTTAACCAAGTAAATTGCCAAGAAACAGTTTATTCAAATGCAATTAAAATTTTATGTTGGTATTGTAACATATTTATGGTAAATTTGACAGATTTTGCTGCACAATATAATAATGTTTTCACGATTATAATTTAATAACACTTCATTCCTAATACATGTATGGTAACTTCGTATTAGTTTTTAATTACATTCAAACATATTCAAACAAATCTTTTCTATCCGTGCATTTGATAACCATATCAAAATGTTACAGCAACTATATTTTTTTGGAGCTTACAATAGAAAAAATATTTTTTTAATTGACGTTTAAAGATATGGTCCCGTGACTATAGTAAAAATTAACCTGGAGCTTTTTTGACAGTTTTCCTATTAAATTAAATGTCAAAAGGCTGTACATTTAAATAAACTCCAGTTTAAAAATGACTATGACTTTAAACTTCATCTGCAAGATTTGAAAAGGGTTCTTTTTACCTCTTCTAACACTTCAGCCAAGAAGGTGCTTGAATCGAAGTTGAACTGCTAAGAATATAAGACCCAATGTCGGATTGCTCAGATGCATATCTGAAACATCTTTGGAAATATTTCGTATTTGCATTTGAATGAAAAAAGCACATTACTCATTATGTGAAAATATGTCGTAGTTTCTATTTACTATAATTCAATTACCATTTATTCCACAGGTAAAAACGGCAAGAATGGCAACGCAAACAAATCCGATCAATAATTAACCAACGGTCACACGCCTGAGAACAAAGAGAACCAACAGAGTGTCGCCGCCGATGCTAATGCAAACGTGCCAGTTGCTGCAGATACGCCTGCAAAAATTACAATATAAAAATAACTTTATTATACGTATTTTATGTTCATTTTAATATTTATAATATTAGCCATGTTTTTTTGGCATCATTTTTTAAAATACTTGGCCGCACTGAGAAATCGTTTATCAAAATATGACAAATTATTTTTAAAAATTTGTAAAAATTTTAAAAAAATGTAAACAAATGAAATTTATACAATTTTTGAAAAATGAGCAGATCTTTCTGCATGATGAAATGCAGACCAAAAACGATACTTCCACTGCTTGCAAGGTTTTGTAGTACCAGGAAGCAGTGGAAAGCGTTTTTTTTTTTACTTATTTTGAGGTCTACACGTTGGGGAACTTGGCAGTGCGCTCGGCAGCTGAGAACTTTGCCGCCAGCTGCATAAAATGCCATGGACTTTAAAGCCATTGGAAGGCACAACACATTTTCACTCATAAAGAAATACCGACGAACGCGATTATCCTAATGGTTTGCAATGGTAAAAATTAGCGAAAAAATTGACAATTATGACAACAAAAATAAATGATGACAAGTTTGGATAGAAATATATTAAGTGTCGATAGCGTTTTTTTTGGAAAATATTTTTAAGCGTTGATACCGAAGCGTTGATACCAAAAAAACACGACTATTATAAACCTTTTTTTATAGAGAAAACTTTATGTTACAAATTGACTATAACAAAACAAAATATTATTTTAATAAAATCTTAATTTTAAACTAAAAAATTAAAATATTATTACTTAATTGAAACAAATACAAGAAGAAAAATATCCAAATCGCTTGAATATCGAGTGACTGAATATGATATAATGTGATTTTAATTTTTAGGTTGTATGGGAGGTGCCACTTCCAGTCCACCAATCTCACCAACATATATCCTATACTCTGCCCAGATCCAACATACATATTGTGTCAAACTTTTATTCGATTCGGTTCAGTAGTGTTGACGTCTATTCGGAACATACATACATTCACAAATATATAGTAGATTAATAATTATGCAAGACTACTGACCAAACAGTCTTTGACAATCGTCAAGAAGAGGACAGTAAGCAATTCTTTTGCAATTAATGATTCCAAATCATTAATTGCATTTGTGCATATTAAAGATGTTTATATTGAGACCACACAGAGTCTGAATATAAACATATATATTTAATAGTTTTACTGGCAGCGCTCCCACGGCGTTGTCATATAATAAACAAATGGACATCGTACATTTGAGCTTTTATATATTTTAAGTTTTGTTTAACACCTATAACGCGAGTTCGTTTTTCTTTTTAAAAAGGCTTTTTCGTTTTCTATAAAGTTTACTATTAATTCCAGCCATATGTTGTGTATTTTATTTCTTATGTATTAAGTTACTTAATTTCTCATTTCATACACATCCAGCTTAGTTTTTAATACTTCAACATACTATTTAATATTGTTTTATACCGTGACCTTAATTTAGAATTTTTTGTTTTCAACTCTTACTGCCTGAACAGAGTACATGCGGCGAACAAAAAAACAACAAAAAATGTCACACGGCAAATTAAAAATATGAATTCGTCTCCGTACGTACACACACTCTCAGAAAATAATTGTTAAAATTTAACAATTACGATTGTTGTTCATTTAACAATTATTAATTTTTTTTCCTATTATTTGAGTGATGATTGTAGCATTTTCAAAGTTAACAATTATTTTTGGGGAGATTGTAAAATTTATTGTTGGATTGTTAAATTTAAATTAATTGTTAAATTCAACAATTCGATTTTTAAAAAATTGTTTGTTCGAATACGAACACTTCAAAACATGACACATCTATCACTGTGTCATACTTCAAAATATTTATTATTTTAACAAATTTAAAATTCGTTCGGATAAAATAAATTGTGTTGCTGGAACGACTTTCAACATTGCTGTGCACTGCACAGTGCGCAGTCGTCTGCCACGCCTGAGCAGTATTGAGCAGTGCGAAAACAACGATGGAATGCTATTGCATTGACTGATGCTGCAGCCTAGATTGTGAGTATATTGTTCTTTTGTCGTAAAACGTATTTTTTTGTTTAATGTTCTATTTTATGTTAGCGTCAGCAACAAGGATCTGATCTGATCTGACCTCGAAGCAAAAATGAACGCCGGATAAGCAGATTAAATATGCTTGTGACACTCTGTCGAGTTATATTATGAATTATTTGCGGCCTCCTATGGGGTGGAGAGTGTAAACCGACCCGGCCAAATGTGTACCCGCTCAACAGCGCCACAAACTTTGTTTATTATAAAATATAAAATATAAAATATAAAATATAAAATATAAAATATAAAATATAAAATATAAAATATAAAATATAAAATATAAAATATAAAATATAAAATATAAAATATAAAATATAAAATATAAAATATAAAATATAAAATATAAAATATAAAATATAAAATATAAAATATAAAATATAAAATATAAAATATAAAATATAAAATATAAAATATAAAATATAAAATATAAAATATAAAATATAAAATATAAAATATAAAATATAAAATATAAAATATAAAATATAAAATATAAAATATAAAATATAAAATATAAAATATAAAATATAAAATATAAAATATAAAATATAAAATATAAAATATAAAATATAAAATATAAAATATAAAATATAAAATATAAAATATAAAATATAAAATATAAAATATAAAATATAAAATATAAAATATAAAATATAAAATATAAAATATAAAATATAAAATATAAAATATAAAATATAAAATATAAAATATAAAATATAAAATATAAAATATAAAATATAAAATATAAAATATAAAATATAAAATATAAAATATAAAATATAAAATATAAAATATAAAATATAAAATATAAAATATAAAATATAAAATATAAAATATAAAATATAAAATATAAAATATAAAATATAAAATATAAAATATAAAATATAAAATATAAAATATAAAATATAAAATATAAAATATAAAATATAAAATATAAAATATAAAATATAAAATATAAAATATAAAATATAAAATATAAAATATAAAATATAAAATATAAAATATAAAATATAAAATATAAAATATAAAATATAAAATATATATAAACCTAATGTTTGAATTTAAATTGTAATAAATTTTTAATTAATTTAGTAGAAATAATATATATTGTAATAATGGTTGAAATTGTATTTAAAAATATATAATATAAATATAAATAATTAATATAATATATAAAATATAATTATATTTTCCAATGAAATCAACGTATATTAAATTATGTATACTTGGTAGATGTTTATTTTGTATATTTAATTAAAACGATATTTCAAATTTGTGACTGAAATTTTTTAATAAAACTAAATTATTATATAAACTAAAACGTTGATTATGATCTTTTTGAGAGTTTTTATGTTGCCTTTTTTTTAATGCTGTTTGGCAAACATTTAAAGCAATGGTGAAGAATGGTGGATATGTTGAAAATATAGGGATTTTAACCCCTAAAATGAGTAAAACCAAGGCATTATTGTCCAAGTTGAATAAAAGTTGAATAAAAATTTGTCCAAGTTGCGACTAACAACACGATTTTTACAACTACATTGACGGAGTTTCATGTCTTGTGGTCTATGGTGGACAGCGTTGAAGAGGGCGCGTCCAAATCTGAGGACAACCTGGCAACGCTTGGTATTTCTAAAAGGCGTCAGCGCGCTCAAAGCAAAACCGGCTGGCGCGGCTTAATCTTAGCGGCCAACCCACGGTTGTTTTTTTTTACGTAAGAAGATGATAATTGAAATATTGCATTTAAAATCGACTTAAAATGTTTTACCCGAATTACCCAATTGAAAAAAAAAATTACCCACTTTTACCCAATTCAATTTTATTTTTTACCCAATTTAATTTTAACAAAATGCATCACTGGTTCAAATATACATGTATTGACTAAATCCACGGATTGAAAAGATTTGTTTGAATATGCTTGAATGTATTTATAACGTAATTCGAAATTACCATATAAATATTAGGAGTAAAATCTAATTACATTATAATTGAATTGTATTATTATTTTGTTCAGATTGAAATATTTTTATAAGATATTTAAACATACATTGCTTTAATCGCGGATTTATATAAATTAATGTTTCTGTAGAAACAGATATATTTCATCAGATTTTACTATATGTATGTTTGCAATTTCTGCTATTCACCACAGCCAACGTCAAAAAATGGTTTTGAGTTATATGTATTTGGTTATTCGTGTGTAAAACGAATTTTAATATAATAGAATTAGAATGACAACGTTTTAATTACATTTATGTTTGGCATTACAAATAAATAACAACGCCGCCGACTTTTAGCACTCAGTAACACTCACATTAATACTTGTCATATAGTTCAAAAGTTCTTTTTAGTGTATGAATTTGTTTAAGTAGCGCCAATCACAGTTAATACCAGATAGTAGCTGTTTGTGAAATATCCAATTAATCCGTAATTCAATGAGCTCAAAATAGGAGTAATAGATGAAAATAAAATAATGAAGTTTAAGTAAAACATGTGTAATAAAAAAATAATAGTTTAAGTTTATAATTATTTAAGGTCTATTATTATTACATTAATCGTTGGACTAATAATGTCAATAACAAATTGGTTCTGACCATTTCGGACAATGTTTCTTTTTCTTGGAAATGTCTACTTCCATAGTCAAGATCAATATAAGAATATTGATGTTAATACGATATTACATTTAATAATAATGAACTGAATTATGTTAATTACTTCAACATTTAAAGAAATTTTAAAAATTAATTAAATAATTTTAACATATTTTTTGTAATAACCATGTAAGTTATTTTTATATTTTCGGTTTTTAAAATGAAAAATAAAAAAAAAACCGTTGCACTGCTCGGGTACAAAATATACACCCAGATAAAAATTCCCTCAAATCCCATTAAAATTGGTCATAGGGACAATTATTGATTTAATAGCATAAAAAAAATAAAACTTTTCATACAAACCCAATGGCAATTTCATGGTATTTTCTAGTATTTAATGGTATTTTCCGATTAAAAATATAATTTATCCTATTGGCTATTTTTAATAGTAAAAAACTATTATTTATATAGTATTTTTTTCTGGGTGTACTTAAATAAAAATTACATATTCTTTCTAATACAACCAATACTTTGTTTTTTTTCTAATGTTATTTTAGGAAATAAATTGGTTTTAAAATAAAATAAAACCAGTTGGGAAGGATAGATCACATGAAAAATTTTAAAGTAGGTTTTATTATGATAGTTAGGATTATCAAAATTAAAGTCAGTCTTAGCCGACTATAAATACCCAACACATATGTGTGTTTTCCATTAAAAGTAGTATATAGGTCACCAGGATATACGAATCCAGAAAATAACTACAAACTTTTAATCTCTGAAGTATTTCCATTCATTTGATACCCATATTTACAAATGAGTAGGTGTACCGAATTTCGATTTTTTGTTGAACCAGAAGTCTTTTCGTCGGAAAGCATTATTTTCATGTATTTGAGCATGAGTCAATATATATTTTACCAAAAAAAGTTTACGTAAGCACGTATACAGTAAAATTGATCTGTAGATATACATTTTATATGAGGTATTTAAACATAAGTGGTCGGTCCTCAGGTCACAACAGACCGATCATGCTAATTTTCTTGTTCAGTAAGCTTAGATATATAAGTAATCTAAATCTAAAGTTTCATTGCTCTAGCTCTTCTACTTTTTCTGTAATCGTGATTTCAACAGACAGAGGGACAGGCAGGCAGACGGACATAGCTAAATCGACTCAGGAGATCATGCTGATCAAGAATATATATACTTTTCCATACCGGAAATGCTGCCTTCTGGGTATTACAAACGGCGTACCAAACTGAATATACCCTTTCACTCTTAGTGTAGGGGATAAAAAAACCCGTTGCGCAGCTTGAGTACAAAATACAAAAACACACAAAAATTAGAAACAAAATCAAACTTTAAAACAAAACCACACCACAAAAAAAAAACACAATACTAAAAACAAAAACAAACAACAGATGGGAAGGTTAGAACACATGGGGTTAGAATTATCAAATTATAGTCGGTCTAAGCCGACATTAAATACCCTACACATATGTGTTGTTACCATTTAAAGTGGTATATAGGTCACCAGGTTATACGAATCCTGAAAATAACTACAAACATTCAATCGCTGAAGAATCTCCATTCATTTGATACCCATATTTACAAATGGGTAGGTGTACCGAATTTCGATATTTTTTTTTGGGAACCACAAGTAGTATCGGTGGAAAATATTATTTGCATGTATTTGAGCATGACTTCAATATATATTTGACTAAAAAAGTTTATCTAAGCACGTATACAGTAAAATTGATCTGTAGATGTAAATTTTACATGAGGTATTTGAATATAAATGGTCAGATCACAGGTCACAATGGACCGATCTGCCCAATTTTTTCGCACATACAGCGTAGGTATATAAGTAATCTAAATCTAAGTTTCATTTATCTTACTCTTCAATTGTTTAAGTAGTAGGGATTTCCACAGACAGACAGACGGACATCGCTAAATCGACTCAGGAGGTCATGCTGATCAGTAATATATATACTTTTCCATACCGGAGATGCCTCCTTCTAGGTGTTACAAACGGCGTCCAAACTGAATATACCCTTTCACTCTTAGTGTAGGGTATAAAAACTCCGTTGCGCAGCCTGAGTACAAAATACTCGTTAAAAAATAAATTGGCCAATGCATATCTGCCACTCGATACCCTTAATATGTTTCTTAAATTCAATTGCAATCAAAGACGATGAGACTTAAACTCTGGTCGATTTGGTGTGAAATGCCTTTAATACAAAAAGTTTTGCAAAGCAAGATGCTAAATTGGATACATGACGCTGAACAAAAATGCATAGCAATCATTTTAACGCCTGAAAAATAAAAAAAATATTTAAACATATTTAATTCTTAAAAATATTTTAAATTTGTAGATCAGTTTTCCGTAGACTGCATTTTCGTAACCACATGTTCGAGATGCTTGTACATAATTTCCACTGTATGGATTCACCATATAAGCTGGGCACACTTCGCCAAACGACGAAACTGTACATATGATTGGCGCATTATACACAGGCGGTTATGAGAAAGTATGGTCTGAATTGAAACGACGATACGATAATCCACTTTATTGTCAAAAACACATGTGCAGCAGATGTTTGACCTGCCATGTAGCCCATATGATACACAGAAAACTTTGTGTGATATCATTACCTATGTACGATATACTATACGGACGATGAGATGTGATTACCGTTCCAATATTTTTGAAAAAAAATTCCAGAAGCAACACGTGCGTGCTCAAATGTAGAGCAAAAACAATCTTTAAATACACCCTAATAAATACTGCATTCAGAACTACATCAGCACTTCAGTATTGATTGGAAAGTAGTCGAGTGCATCTCGTGTGTGATCAATGTCGAGTTAAAATAGGGTTTAAATTGCTGCAAACACAGTATCAAAAGCAACGAAAATATGACTATTCTATGCTGTCAAAATTTTTACATTTTCAAAAATTGCTGCTGCTGTGACTGCGACTATTTCAAACAAAACAGAAGCCAGTAGCACATATCTGAAAACTATGACAGTCACCAGTAGTAATTCAAATTTACAAAATGACTACTGCTGCTATTTAATTTTTCACATTGTTACGACGACAGTTGATGTTCGGTTTTTGTGTGTGGCTGTGGCAGTTAAAAAAAAAAATCAACTACCGACTGCGAGTTGAAAGGTCCCCGGTTCAAGCCTGGACTGGGGATAACAACATATTTTCATAGAAACATTTTTCTATACCGCGCTACCTCTCGGCAGTAAATGGCAAACCTACGAGAGAACAACATTGCCTATGAAAAGCTTTCACCCGCCATTCGGATTCGGCAATAAACTGTAGGTCCCACCACTTTGAGTACAAATATAACACGCACAGCTCAAAATGCTGAGAGAGCTCGGCCAAAGTTCTGTAGTGCCAAACTATTATTATTATTAAAAAAAATGGCACTATAACTTCTTATTTTCACTGATTTAGATTTAGACCATTATAAAGCAGTTAGTTTGAAATTAGTGTACTTTGAATATTAATTAATTATTTCATTAAGACAAAAAAATGAAGTTAATTCAGAAAAACCAAAAATCATTGATTGTAACCATTACCGTTACCTTTACTGTTATCCGTTTCATATGCAATACCGTTACTGTTACCGAATTGATTTGCTTTGCCGTTTACCGAAATGGCTCACTTTTTGGAATCTTAAATAGCAATAATTTTATTTTAGTATGAAAAAATACCAAAAATCATAATCTGGCAAATCCCGCTCACATCTTTGCTCGTGCTAAGTTTTTGTAAATGCAATACTATATCGTTTTTAAAGTGTGGATACAATCACGCCCATTTTTCCCGTTTTAGTGTATATCTATGTCGCCATTTCTCACGCCCAAATTGAACATAAGCACTACTTAAATTCAAAATGAATAGCGTAGTGAACGCTGAGGTTGCATATAAGGTGCCACGCCCTTTTGCCAGATTTACAACATTGCTCTTAATACGTCAGGAGCAGAGCTGTAATGACTACTAAACGATTACGATTCTTTAGTAGTTGTAATCAAAAATTTTGAATACGATTCTTTAGTTGTCGTAATCAAAAGTTTTGATTATAATTAGAAATAATAAAAAAGTAATTTGATTCTTAGTACATATTTTTATTATTTTCAGACTACTTGAAATGATTCAAAAGCTAGTAATGGGACTACTATTTTTTTATTATTTTCACATATTTTTTAATAATTTTCAGAAATGAAAAAGTTGTGAAATTACTTTTTTTGATTATTTATATGTTTTAGATAATTTTTTGATTATTTGAAAATAGTCAAAACAATAAATCCGAATATTTTTTTATTATTTCTATTCTTTAGATTATTTTTTGATTATTTGAAAATAATCAAAAACCAATAAGAAAGGTTTGGTCAGATGGAAAATTTTAAAATAAAGAAATTGTAATAGTTGCTGTAATAAAGTTAGTAAGAATTATGAAAATACATATGATACAATATGAGATAATGTGTAGTTACCATTTGAACTGGTGCATACCGGCTATTCGTCCTTTTGCGTGTTACAAACGGGGGTTAAAATTATTTTCAAATAATCAAAAAATAATCTAAAAAAATAGAAACAAACATAAAAAGTAGTCGGATTACTTTTTTTGATTAATGGTAAAATGGTGAAGTTGAGTTTATGATAGATATAAAAGAAAAGAGAAAATTAGTGAAAATTCAGTAGATGAATTCAATGTGAATCAGAATATGTCCAATGGGTCGGATGATTTAGAGTCATATATCCGCGTCTTGGAACACGACAATCTTAATGATTCAATTCACTGCTGCACTCCTTTCTCAAGGAAAAGCAAGTGGACATAAAACGAGATATTCTGGAATGGTGATTACGACAGTCACCAAATAAAACCACTCTTGTTCGAGCTTTCTAAAGTGGTTTTTGCAGTACCAGCCACTCAATTAATTGAGCAAAGACTTATCTCCGGAGTAAAATTTGTAAAAAAAAAACCACTAAGAAGTCGGCTTGATTCAAACATGATAAATTACATAATGCTTTTTAAAACGAACCACATTTTTAAAAGTAAATAATTGTTCATCTTTTTTAACGTTTCTCTTTTTAAATAATACAAAAAAAAGACATTTATTAGCTGTTTATTGTTTATTTTTTGCCCATAAATAAAACAAAGTTCAAAAATGTACGAAATGATATCTAAAAAATGTTGCTCTTACCGGTAATACCCTACCTTTTCAAATCAAATACAGTTACCGAAAACAATACCTGTACCAGAACTACCCCAATACCGTTATCCGTTACCCTATCGTTATTATTAAACTCCATCATTTAAATAATATAAATTAATTTCCACTAAGCAACACTGAATACGCACGCAGCGCGCTGCAGCGTCCACTCGATCATCTTATTGCATGGCACTCATGACAACAACAGAAACTGATAGTTTCATGTGTGTTGTTGCTATATGTAGGTCTTACTCAGTCGCGTTGAACAATTCACGAACCATTGTTGTCGTTTCTGAATATGAACTACGACAGTAATTCGCAGCAACCGAACAATGACTGACTACTCGGCCAATAGTTGTTTGCGAAAACCCGAACAACGACTGTCGGCTATTTTGCAACAACCGAACAACGACTATTGACTGCCACAGCCAGTGATGCATTTAGCGGGTATATAGGGTAGATTTCTACCCAATGGAAACCTCCAAACCCGCACTTACCAGCACTTCTAAAATTACCCGCTTTTTTACCCAATTGATATGTATTACCTACTGTTATTTTATTTTACTCTTTAAAAAAATGCCAGCAATACATATTTCGCACAATTTACCTTTAGTCATTAAACCTTAAATGAAATTAGTTTGAAGTTATTTAAATAAAGTCAATACTATAGTATATATCAGTATGTATTTTAAGAGTGAAGAAACGAAAGTTCATGAAATTAAAAAAAATTATTTACTTTTAAGATATTGTCTTAACGTGCTCAATATCTTGGGTGTTTTGTACCAACAAATAAAAGAACAAACAATTGGCTAAATGCATTGAGTGATAGATCGAACAGCCGTTTCAGAGGCAGCCAAGCCCCTTCATCAGCGATCTTTCTCTGCAGAATCTACATTTTAAGTCGTTAAAGTTTTCCTTTTCCAATGAACACAATAAGAACTATGTGAATTGAAGAAATAACTAAAAGTAAAGAATGTAAATCCTGCCTCAACTCATAATTTTTCCAAAATTGTTGTTGCGTGCAGCAATTTTCTTTACCCTAAAGGATTTTTCAACAGTGCAAATATTTTGTCATTTAAAAATATATTAAAGAGTCTGTGAAGATAATAACATTTATTGTTATAGCAATTTTATTTCAAATATAAGGGGAACCTGTGGTAAAGTTGGACATTGGTGACATTTTTGGCAATGATTTTTGAACATAGAAATATAAAAACTTTTTAATTTGGCATCAAATTTTTTCATCCATGGTAATTATCAAATTTATACATTTTTGTTGAATTTCAAGAACACGTGGAAATAAATGTTTTTGAAAATTGTTTACTGTGCTGTTATTTGCTACCAATAAATATGAATTTTTGTCGTTTTTAATGAGCAAGGTAAGTTCAAAATGATCAGATGTTGTATATCTTTTGAAATACAAACGGGTTTTGCAAATAATTTAACATTGCTTAAATGGTGCAAAGTTATAATAAAACCAGTTGGGAAGGTTAGATCACATGGGAAATTTTAAAGTAGGTGTAATTATGATAGTTCGGATTATCAAAATTATAGTCGGTCTAAGCCGACTATAAATACCCTACACATATGTGTGGTTACCATTCAAAGTGATATATAGGTCACCAGGGTATACGAATCCTGAAAATAACTACAAACATTCAATCGCTGAAGAATTTCCATTCATTTGATACCCATATTTACATATGGGTAGGTGTACCGAATATCGATTTCTTTTTTGGTGAACCACAAGTCTTTTCGCCGGAAAACATTATTATCATGTATTTGAGCATGATGTCAATATATATTTGACCAAAAAAATTTACCTAAGCACGTATACAGTAAAATTGATCTGTATATGTAAATTTTATATGAGGTATTTGAACATAAGTGGTCGGATCATAGGTCACAATGGACCGATCTTCGCACATACAGCGTAGGTATATTAGTAATCTAAGTTATAAGTTTCATTTATCTAGCTCTTCAATTTTAAAAGTCTTAGGGATTTCAACAGACAGACAGACAGACGGACAGACAGACGGACAGACATACGGACAGACGGACATCGCTAAATCGACTCAGGAGGTCATGCTGATCAAGAATATATATACTTTTCCATACCGAAGATGCTTCCTTCTGGGTGTTACAAACGGCGTACCAAACTGAATATACCCTTTCACTCTTAGTGTAGGGTATAATTACGATATTGAGGTAAAGTGGAAAACAGTTTCTGGGGTAAACTGGGAAACGTAATTTAAGCAATGTTTGTTATAATTTTAGTGAAAATATTGTGTTAAATGAATTATTTAATTGATTTAGCCAAGATATATTACAATCTTGCCAACAAATCAATGAAAAACAAAATTTTGACTTCACCTGAGATTAGATCTGAATTGCAAAAAAGCCGAGAGGCGATCCTTTAAAAGGAACAAAAAGAAGACTTTGGTAAATATTCTCAACTTCATCAGAAGATTACAATTTGTATGAATAATATGCCGAATAAAATCAAAACATCCAACTTTACCCAAGGTTGATTTATACACACATTTAATAAAATCTAAAATTTGCAAAATTTTTGTTATATTACTATGTGATAACCATATTAACATGTTACAGCAACTATATTTTTTCGGAGCTTACAATAGAAAAAAGATTTTTTGTAATTGACGTTTAAAGATATGATCCCGTAACTACAGTCAAATTTAACCTGGAGCTTAAATTTAATTACGGCTTTTTTGACAGTTTTCCTATTAAAATAAATGTCAAAAAGCTGTACATTAAAATAAACTCCAGTTTAAAAATGACTATAGTTACGCACCACGCTCTTTAAGGTTTATATGCAAGATTAGTAAAGTGTTCTTCTAACCTAAGAAGATGACAATTGAAATATTACATTTAAAATCGATTTAAAATTTTTTACCCGAATTAATCAATTGAAAACAAAAATACCCACTTTCACCAAATTTAATTTTATTTTTTACCCAATTTAATTTTAGTAAATGGCATCACTGGCGACAGTCACACACAAAAACCGAACATCAACTGTCGTTGTAACAATGTGAAAAATTAAATAGCAGCAGTAGTCATTTTTATTTTATTACAAGCTTTTATTTAACTTCACTTGTTTGTCCGTTCGTTTGTTAGTATGTCGGGCACAAAATATCAAATTAAACGGACTTCCTTATATTCGATCGAGTTGAAACTTGGAACACATATAGTATTCGATAGGATACATATAAAAATAAATTTTAAAATTAAAATTTTGTCCGATTTTATTGTCGGATTCAACAATAAAATTTTCAAACAAGTATTAAACATAAAATTTTTGTTTTCGAAAATTTAAATTGTTAATTTTCATTTATGCTTTGAATTACATATTTTTTTAAATTTTCAATTTTGAAATGTTATTATTAAAAAAAAAAAAACAATTTAGAATTTTTTGTCATTTTTTATTAGTAGATTGAATCGGAAAGTAACTTTAAAATTGTGCGTCGAAATTATAGACTTATTTTTGTCAGCTGCGCAATGTGCACTCAATGTTCATCCTTATCGACCTTCAGTTCATCTTCATCGATCCTCAGAAAAGAGCGCCTTTTTAAATGTTGGGGGGGAGTGGTCTTGTAATTATGGCTTCGGTGGCACAATCCACGGCGAACGGTTGTAATAAATGGCCGCCGCCGCGATAGATAGTGCTAGCGTGCAGGATCACATCTTATATGAAGCGCACACTGCGCGAGTATTCTCGTCTTATTACCGACGATGGAGGCTCTCTGAAAGCCAGCCATACTTGTTTGACTTGGTGCACAGGCCCCTACTTGGAATGAAGTTGGGGCCTGTGCCATCTGGGCCTTAAGAGGGCGGTATATGTGGTTTTTGGCTCGTATTCCATCGCACGTGACTGTTTCGAGTCGTGACCAGTGTTGCCAAATTATGGCTATATTTTTGGAATTTTTTAGCCATTAAATTCTGAAAATAGTACTAGCCGGAAATTTAGCCACTATTTATGTTAACCATTTTAGCTATTTTTTATTAAATTTTTATTTGCATGTGTCGAATACTTAATAAAAATTTAATTAAAATATGTGGCGCAAATTCATAGTCAGCTTATGTATAGCGGATAAAGTCGACTTTTTCTAAAGTCTACTCTAAATTTAAAGTTTACTTTAAATAAATGTTATTCATAAACACAATAGAAGCTAACTCTAACAAAAGTCGACTTTAAATTAAACCAGTTGGGAAGGTTAAAACACATGGGAAATTTTAAAGTAGGTGTTATTATGATAGTTAGGATTATTATTATAGTCGGTTTAAGCCGACTATAAATAACCTACACATATGTGTGGTTACCATTTAAAGTGATATATAGGTCACCAGGGTATACGAATCCTGAAAATAACTACAAACATTCAATCGCTGAAGAATGTTCATTCATTTGATACCCATATTTACAAAAGGATATTTTTTTGGGAACACAAGTAGTATCGGTGGAAAATATTATTTTCATGTATTTGAGCATGACTTCAATATATATTTGACCAAAAAAGTTTATCTAAGCACGTATACATTTAATTGATCTGTAGATGTAAATTTTATATGAGGTATTTGACTATAAATGGTCAGATCACAGGTTACAATGGACCGATCTGCCCAAAATCGCACATACAGCGTAGGTATATAAGTAATCTAAATTATGAGTTTCATTTATCTGACTCTTTAATTGTTTACGTAGTAGGGATTTCAACAGACAGACAGACAGACGGACATCGCTAAATCGACTCAGGAGGTCATGCTGATCAAGAATATATATACTTTCCATACCGGAGATGCTACCTTCTAGGTGTTACAAACGGCGTACCAAACTGAAAATACCCTTTCACTCTTAGTGTAGGGTATAAATATTATTAAACACAGCCAAAATACAAAATTTCCAAGTAAAATCTCTACATTTTATCGAATTTGACAATTTGTGATGACATCTAAAAAAAAAAATTTTTAAAAATTCAACTGTCAATAAATTTTCAAAAATTTTCAAAAAAAAATTAAAATTATTTCCATTTGAAAAAGAAGGCATTATATCGACAATCAGTGGTATGTTTCAACATATTTTGCTCTTGCATGATACTGAATTATCATTAATTGTAAATTGTATGTATCATGTTTTACATATTGAATAAAATTTTTAAAATGTATGACTTTGCAACATTTAAAGTCGACTTTAATTATTTAATATAAGCTTTTGCTCATTTTAAATACTTTTTTAAGTTGTTTATAAATAAGAAAAAGCTGACTTTTATTTAACTATATGATTAAATGTTTTCAGAGTCGACTTTAACTGATTAGATCATATGGAATTGGTCAGTGATCTTTACTGATCAGGGGCGGATCCAGACGTCGTTCTTGGAGGGGACGATTTTGAAAAATATATATATAAATATAAATATATATATCTATCTATCTATCTATATATCTATATATATATCTATATATATATATATATATATATCTATATATATATATATATATATATATATATATATATATATATATATATATATATATATATATATATATATATATATATATATATATATATATATATATATATATATATATATATATATATATATATATATATATATATATAGATATATAGATAGATATATATATATATATATATATATATATATATATATATATATATATATATATATATATATATATATATATAAATATATATATATATATATAAATATATATATATATATATATATATATATATATATATATATAGATATATAGATATATAGATATATATATATATATATATATATATATATATATATATATATATATATATATCAAGGATTGAAACCGTAACCGACACCGAAACCGATATCCGTTTAAAACCGTTTCATTTTTAAAACCGTAACCGAAACCGTTATATGAAAATCAGAAATAAACCGATATCCAAAACCGATATAAACGGTTTCGGTTTTATACCGGTTTAAAACGGTTTTTAAAAAAGTACCTGCAAATAGAAACAGAAAAACTTATTTTATTTTATATAGAAGATCTTAAGTAAAACATCATTTAATAAAATTTTGAGTTCCCAAGGGTAAAGAATATAGCATCTTAAAAATAAGGTCTGTGAAGCACTTTTGTAGCTGTTAATAGCTTCAAAAGTCCTTCAAAAGTCGCTTCAATAAGATAAAATACACAAAACAATGTTTTTTTCGCTTTTCTTCACTACGTTAGTTCGTACATCGATTGTACAAATAAACTGTGCTATGCACATTATTATTTTTGTTTTACATTTATACATAGTTTTTTTGTTAATTGTAAAATCATGAAGTTTACTTAAGTTAAGTTCTATGTGCATTATTTCATTCAACTTATAAAACAAAAAAAATAATAAATAAAAAAAATAAAAATATGAACATTTTCACAGCGTACCTCATTTAGCTTATATATTGCTTTTTGTGTTTTTCTTTTTTACACAAATCCTCTGATTCGTTTGAAAGTGCAACAACAACAGAAATCCAAATAAAGCAGCATCCAAGCTTTTGATAGAACTTTTTGGCGGGAAATTCTTTGTACCATAAAGAGAACTCGTTGTTGTTGCCAACTAGATAGCTGAACTAGATACATACATGAAGTGTGGTGTCATGTGACTGACTGCTGTCATGCGTCTGTCCGTTGTCATGAGTCTGTTTGTTGCCATGCGATGATACCGGATAGCAACGTAGAGTTGTCGTTGTGAAAGTGTGTATATAAGAATCGTAATCATTATTGTTGTGTTCTCTTCTTTCTGTTAGTGTTCGTTTTGTAGCGTTTGCGTTTGAGTTTGTGTTCGCAAAGAAAAATGTTACCCTGCAAGATATTATTCATGATCTCTTTACATACGGTAGGTGTAGCACACGGATTTTGTTTAATCTCTGACGAAAACAGAAATATGGCTATACGAAATATTCCTTATATTTATTATGAATGTATAATATACATTGAACATATTATGTTAATTTTATTATGGGCTTGAGATTTTGAATTGTCTTGTCAACATCACTTGATTTTTTCAATTATTTTTTATTAGTTAATTCTTGTTAAAATATAATTATTTTTTTTTTTGTTAGTAAAATAATTTATTTTTTGTTGAAGAAATTAAAAATATGGAAAATGTGTAACTTAAATACACTTAGTGTTCAAATTCTATTCGTTTTCATAACTAATATGCAGTTTAAGATATCTGTCTTCGATCTTTTATTTAAAATTTAAAAGTAAAATTTTGCAAGATTCTTGCAAGCAAGAGCAAGAAAGGTATTGCAAGAACAAGATCATATGTACCTATGCAAGAGTAAGACTCAGCGTGTAAGAACAAGATTACCATTTCTTGCCTTGCTCTTGCAAATGATCATCACTATTTTACATATTTTGCAGTTCACTGAACTGTTGAAATTTAATTTCTTTGGCTTTTATGGATGGAAATTGTACAAAATTCTTCTTCTTTGCAATTCAGATCATAACTCATGTTATGTCAAAATGTTGATTTTCATTGGTTTGTGGTCACGAAATTTTAAAGTAAAATTTGTTCTTGGCGTAACCAATTAAATGATTAATATAACAGAATATCTAAACTAAAATAACAATAAACATTGTTTAAATTACATTTCCCACTTTACCCCAATATCATAATTTCAACATAACTTAGCACAATATAAATAATGTTAAATTATTTGAAAAATATGGAAAAAGAAAATTTATACAAAAACCGAAATCAAAACCGAAACCGTAACATGGAACCGGTATACCGAAACCGTTTCGTTATAAAAACTTAACAACGAAACCGTAACCGAAATCGAAACGCGGAAAAAACCGAAAACGAAACCGTTATTCGTTTAGGTTTCAATCCTTGATATATATACATATATACATATATATATATATATATATATATATATATATATATATATATATATATATATATATATATATATATAAAATTTACATCTACATACAATTTTACTGTATACGTATATAAAAAAATCGAAATCGAAAAAAATCGAAATTCGGTACACCTACCCATTTCTAAATATGGGTATCAAATAAAAGAAAATTCTTCAGGGATGGAAAGTTTGTAGTTATTTTCAGGATTCGTACACCCTGGTGACCTATTCCACTTTGAATGGTAACCACAAATATGTGTAGGGTATTTATAGTCGGCTTAGGCCGACTATAATTTTGATAATCCTAACTATCATAATAACACCTACTTTAAAAGTTCCCATGTGATCTAACCTTCCCACCTGGTTTATAATTAACTTATGGTTTATGTGCAAAATGTTGAATTTCAACGATATTATTCGAGTTTCAAGTAAGTCAAAAATAGTAGTGGATTGCCCGATATAACTTATTTGCACACATTTACCTTCAACAAACGAAGGTGAAGCAAAAAAATTCGTTACTTCTAAAGTATATTATTCAATGTCGCTAATCCTTCATGGTTTCTTTTTATGCCATTTTTAAATTCAAGCACTTTGCCTTATATATGTTATCCAATCTAATAAAAAACCGATAACAACTTTTAAATAGAAAATTACAGATACTTTTCTTGATATATTTTGATAGTAGAACAAAAATTTTACATTTTCTCAAGTTAAACCTGTCACAAATATAATTGTGTTTATACATTCTTTGTAGTTCTGAATCCAAATATGTTAACGATCAATTTCTTTGACGTATAGTAAAAAATCCTTAAGTCTGCCAATAATTAAATTTTTACTTATTACATTATATTGTTTATGATTTATTGGCGTACGCGCATTGTAACTGAAGGTAGACAAATAACTTTAAAAAATAATTTTATGTTTAGGGTAATAAAAATGTATTTTGTATCAGAATAGGTTCCAAAAATTACAGTTTAAATCTATTAATGTCCTCCCAAAATTTCAGAAATTGGGAAGTTTAAAACACCAAAAAAATCGTAATTTTATTTGATAAAACCGGAATATTATTCAGGAGGATATTAATATATTCAAACTCTATATTTGAGCCTATTCAGATAAAAAACATTTTTATTTACATGGTAAAAAAAAACAAAAATACGAATTTGTTTTCAAATTTATCTACAATGCTTAAGCACAGGACATTTTTTGTCGATCAAATTTTTATGTAAAGGACGTGTTACAATATGATATTAAAATATAAGTTTGATTTCGATCCGCACTATTAAACATATAGTTTTGTGAAAAATACTAGCAGCGATATCCTTACATGAAATCAAACATTTGTCAACAAGTCTATTGAAAAATAATTAAAATATGCTAACGACTGCAAATTTAAAATTTAATGGTTTTAATATTTTCTACACGCTTTTTTGATTGGCAATCCCGGGATTTCATTTCGGCATTTTCGGTACAAATATTCTCCGGGATCCCGAAATTTCGGGATCCCGGGATTGGAAGCCCTAGTACGAACTAATTTTCGCTAAAATTCACTTTTTTTTATTTCTATCTCGAAAACCATGATAGGTATTTTTCAAATAATTATTCATATTTGACCTCAAATTGTGGAGTACACAGTGGCTATGAAGCAAAATGGACTTCAGATTCGATATCAGCGCCCCATTTTACCATAAAACCGTCCTCAAATCTAAAGATAGTATTTTTTGTTGCACTGTGTAGTTATACAAATTATCTCAAAAAACCTACTATTCATATAAGTAACACTATTAAATATGCTATTACATTAAGAGTACACTGCTTTATTCACACTGCTGTTTATTGTTTCCTTTACAATTATGTAACATTTCCTAACCTTTTTTTTTAAATAATGTTACTTTTCGTGTGACACTGCTGTTTATTGTTTCCTTTACATTTATGTAACATTTCCTAACTTTTTTTTTAAATAATGTGACTTTTCGTCGGATGATTACGAACCAAGCAAAAAAAATTTAAAGAACAAGAATTATCTGTGGAACAAATATAATTACATCTGGGAAATATTTCAAAATTTTAAGCGAATATAAAAATTAAAATGGAGGTGATGGTTTATTAGAGAAATGTTGTTTTTTGCAACACTAAACTGCAAACCTCGAGACAAATTTATTCAAATTTAATAAGGCATTAGAGAGCCAAACATAATGAGCTATATAAAAATATCAAAATTTAAAAATAATTAATTCAAGACCAAGAGTCGAGACAAGAACATTTTCAAAATTTAATCGTAAAATTTATAGCATCAAATATGCTTCCCGTTAAAATTATAGATGATAAATCATTTAAAGATTTATTAACTTTTTCCAATTCAAAATTAAAAGTTATGTGTAGATCAACATTAATAAAAACAATTGATGAGAAATACAATATAATGGTAACAAATATAATAAACAGCATCTCAAAAAATAAATTTTTTTGCACAACAGCCGATATTTGGTCAACAAAGCACCGCAGTTTTTTTGGATACACATGCCATTGACTAGACGAGAGCTTCGAAAGAATGTCTATTGCACTGGCTTTCAAACGTTTTTCCGGAACACATTCTTTTGACAAAATTAACGATATAATAATTGAAACCAGTTGGGAAGGTTAGATCACATGGGAAATTTTAAAGTAGGTGTAATTATGATAGTTAGGATTATCAAAATTATAGTCGGTCTAAGCCGACTATAAATACCCTACACATATGTGTGGTTACCATTCAAAGTGATATAGGTCACCAGGGTATACGAATCCTGAAAATAACTACAAACATTCAATCGCTGAAGAATTTCCATTCATTTGATACCCATATTTGGGTAGGTGTACCGAATTTAGATTTTTTTTTTGTGAACCACAAGTCTTTTCTCCGGAAAACTTTATTATCATGTATTTGAGCATGATGTCAATATATATTTGACCAAAAAAGTTTACCTAAGCACGTATACATAAAAATTGATCTTTATATGTACATTTTATATGAGGTATATAAACATAAGTGGTCGGATCATAGGTCACAATGGACCGATCTCGCACATACAGCGTAGGTATATTAGTAATCTAAGTTATAAGTTTCATTTATCTAGCTCTTCAATTTTAAAAGTAGTAGGGATTTCAACAGACAGACGGACAGACGGACAGACAGACAGACAGACAGACAGACAGACAGACAGACAGACAGACAGACAGACAGACGGACAGACGGACAGACGGACATCGCTAAATCGACTCAGGAGGTCATGCTGCTCAAGAATATATATACTTTTCCATACCGGAGATGCTTCCTTCTGGGTGTTACAAACGGCGTACCAAACTGAATATACCCTTTCACTCTTAGTGTAGGGTATAATAAATTCATAGTTCAATTTAAATTCAAATTCTATTGTGGCTAGAGTCACTGACAATGCGTCAAATTTTGTTAAAGCTTTTAAAGAATTTGGAATTCAAAATTTTAGTGAAGATGTGGAAGAAGGCGAGGATGATTCAGATATGGAAAATGTAGTATTTGATGATTAAATTTTCGAAAATACCTTGCCAAAGCATGTGTGATGATCGTCGCATACTCTAAATTTGCATGGATTGAACGAATTTATATAAATATTAAAAGACATTCCCGCGTATCTTGAAAGACACAACAACGTAAGTACCTTAATATTTTTTGTCAGCCGCCACAAAACACACTAATCAACCAATAGTTTTTATACCCTACACTAAGAGTGAAAGGGTATATTCAGTTTGGTACGCCGTTTGTAACACCCAGAAGGAAGCATCTCCGGTATGGAAAAGTATGTATATTCTTGATCAGCATGACCTCCTGAGTCGATTTAGCGATGTCCGTCTGTCTGTCCGTCTGTCTGTCTGTTGAAATCCCTACTACTTAAACAATTGAAGAGCAAGATAAATGAAACTTATAACTTAGATTACTAATATACCTACGCTGTATGTGCGAAAAAATCGAGATCGGTCCATTGTGACCTATGATCCGACCACTTATGTTCAAATACCTCATATAAAATGTACATATAAAGATCAATTTTTATGTATACGTGCTTAGGTAAACTTTTTTGGTCAAATATATATTGACATCATGAATGGAAATTCTTCAGCGATTGAATGTTTGTAGTTATTTTCAGGATTCGTATACCCTGGTGTCCTATATATCACTTTGAATGGTAACCACACATATGTGTAGGGTATTTATAGTCGGCTTAGACCGACTATAATTTTGATAATCCTAACTATCATAATTACACCTACTTTAAAATTTCCCATGTGATCTAACCTTCCCAACTGGTTTATTTAAGTATTAACAACAAAATATACCATATTTCGGTTTGATAATTGTTTAAGGGTAATATGGAGCAAAACGTACATCAGATTAGAGATCAGCCACCCAACATTGCCGTCCTACCGTCCAACCATCAACCGTCCAAAATCATCGGAGTATATCAAATCTGTCCTGAGAAAACAATTAAAGTACACAGTTGTGACCAGATGGAACTCAATTTACGAGTTAAATAAGTTAATAAGTTAAAAATAAATGAGATATCAAAATTACTACAAATTTCGAAATTTTATGAAGATGATTTCGATTAACTCGAGGACTATATTAAATTGCTTAAACCAATAGCCGAAGCATTGGACTTTTTACAAAAAGAAAATGGCATGTTTTACGGTTATTTACTACCAACGTTGGCAACGATTAAAACAAAATACAGAAAAATAAAAATTAATAATAACATTAAAATCTTTTCGCTGGATGTAGTAAATACAATAGAAAAACGGCTACATTCGATATTTAAAGAATATTTCGAATTAAATAAAAATATTAATGATGTTATTGCGGCTGCTGTACTTTGCCCGTCTGCAAAACTGAAATGGATTACGGGACTGAACTCGTCATTTACCGATGACAAAATTAATTGTATAAGTGGAATGATAACCAGTTGGGAAGGTTAGATCACATGGGAAATTTTAAAGTAGGGTCATTATTTAGTAGGTGTTATTATGATAGTTAGGATTATCAACATAATAGTCATTATAGTCGGTATAAGCCGACTATAAATACCCTACACATATATGTGGTTACCACACAGAAAAAAGTTTGTTCATAAATGGAATGAACGCCGTTAATTGTGACAATGTTCATAATATCTATGGAAAAAATCATTCTATTTATGAACTATTCATCGTATATACGAATCGAACAATTTGAGCTAAATTTATTTAACAAACGCGTTCATAATTGTTATGAATTGCTTTCATTGAAGTATTCATATTAATTTTTTGAGGCAAAGCAGCGTAACGTCACTTGCAATTCAGCCAAGCATAAAGACGATACTGAAAAATAAAAAACCAGTCCACCAAAGGAGAATAGAAAATACAACACAAAGTAGGTAGTTATTTGAGTATGTGTGTATGGTCGGATGTGTGACCTGCAACTTTTGACAATGCTATAAATAGATATTTTTATTTTACTGACCAATCAATTTCATTTTGACAACTCGTCGCGAAGCGTCGATAGTCGATGGTAGCATATACAATTCTTAGTGTTTATTATTCCTATGTCATTTCGTACAAATAAAAAGAATCGTTTCATTTGTTGTTAACAACTCCAAAGAAACGTGCACCTCAGGTACTTAACATCACGCAACAACAAACAGCAGCAATAAGCAGCAACAGCAAGAGTAGATATAAAATAAAATGTAAGTAGTTAAAAAAATAAATTAAAATAATAAAATAAAATAAAAAAAGTAATATAATAAAAAAAAATATATAATAATATAAATATAATATAATAATAATACAAGAAAATAAAAAAATAGTTTTATTTTTATTTTTTATAGTTTAAAGTTCATAAATACCATGAATATTTTCATAAATATTATGAAAGCGTTCATCAATATTATGAACTTTTTCATTACGGTTTTATGAACGATTCATAAATTGGATGAATTTGGTCATTGGTTGAGTAATAATGAAAAATTCATAAAATTGATGAACAAATTCATAAATAGTATGAACTTTTTTTTCTGTGCATTCAAAGTGGTATATAGGTCACCAGAGTTTACGAGTCCTGAAGATAACTACAAACTTTCAATCGCTGAAGAATTTCCATTGATTTGATACCCATATTTACAAATTGGTCGGTGTACCGAATTTTGTTTTTTTTTTGAACCACAAGTCAATTCGCCGGAAAACATTATTTTCATATATTTGAGCATAAAGTCAATATATATTTATTTGAATATAAATGGTCAGATCACAGGTCACAATTAAACGACATTTTTCGCACATACAGCGTAGGTATATAAGTACTCTAAATTATATGTTTCATTTATCTAACACTTCAAATTTCATTTAGCATAGCTAAAAAAAATGATTAAAAAGGAATCTGATGTATATGAAGTATCTGAAGTAATAGAAAATATTGAAGAAGATTTTTTCGAGTTCAATATTTCAGGTAAAATAAAATTATTGCAAATTAGTATCATCGACGATATTTACACTCGAACACGAACAAGATACTATTCTTTATAATTTTTGGATTTTGGTAAATTGAAGATAATTATATTTATTTCAGATGAAGTATATACTGGAAGCACTTCTAGTGATAATGAATATTGTGCATATCTTGCAGATCCATCCACATCAATTTATATGTTAAATAGATCGACGCCCCTTACGAAAACTATTATATATTTTTTCCCTTACGAAAATAAATACGTTATTTTTTGAGGTTTAGAATAAAAGTATGTTATTGTTTTTGATGAGAAAAATAATACGTTTTATGGTTTTTGCCAGGAACACTATTATGTTTTTGATATTTCTGAGAATATGCATATGTATATCCGTGTATCTACGAATATAAAAATGATTCAAATTTTGCGAAGAAGATTGGAATCTTTTGTTGAACATGAATAATGCATTTAGGATTGGGGCCTTCATATAAAACCTGTACATATTACAGCATTTAATAAATATATGTAATCGTTTTATAAAGACCACAGACCATTTTTCTGTAACAGTCTAGATTTCTTAGGAGACAATAACAAATGAACTCGAAAATCCTAAAAATGGACATGTACTATGGTCCTAATAATAATTACAATAATACTAGTTTAGCGATACAGTTCTGAAGAACTTAGGCTGAACAGTTTCACCATTTAAACATGTTACATTTTTGCTCTAATAGCGGAACCTACAGTTTAACGCCGAATCATAACTTTTCATGGGTGATGTTTTTACTCTCGAAGGTCATCTACCAAGAGGTTGCGAAAAATATTTTCTATTTATTTTTTTGATGTTGCCTTCGCTGATGTTTGAACCAACGACGTTTCGGCTTGTATTCCAACACACTAATATTCTGAGTCACCTACATAGTATATGGTGATGCATATTTTATATCATTATAGCGTAATTATTTTGAATTTTGTCAAACAAATTTTACAAATGACATATATCAAAACATAAAAGCAAAGCAATATGATTTTGAAAAAAAATCTTTTTCAATAAAAAGCTCCAATTTTCGTCTAAAAATTTGAAAAATAATAATTTTCCACAGAAAACTGTTTGTTGTACTAATTTTCTGTGAAATTTTGAGAACGTTATAATATTCGTTATTTAAGTAAAAATGAAATCGTATTCGTTTAAAAGTGATATATACTTTTTTTCGTAAGACAATTTTTATATAATAGTTTTCGTGAGGGGCGTCGAGATATCCTCGTTTACTGGTAAGAATGCGATGAAATTTAGTTTCAATATGTGTTAGCCAAAAAATAATTCTTTGTATGGAAATGAGTCAAATTGGTCGGGCACGACCACCTTCCGCACTTATATTTAACACTTAATAACTCTTTAACACATGATTTTCAACAGTGTTTAGTGAAGCTATTTTAAACTTTGAAGCAACATCCCATACCTCCTTTTGAGATGTACATTTTGTGATGTACATTTTATTGTCCGATATGTTGCAGTAATGAGAGTTCCTTTCAATCAGTTGAAATAATTATATTCAAATTAAAAGTTGTTTTTGTTTCAAACACAAAGATTTGAAAAAGTGAATTGACAATTTAAAAAAAAAACAAATGATTTGAGTATCTTTTACTTAAATCTTGAGTGTAAAAAAAGAGTTCAACAAAATAAACTCAAAATGATTTGCTGCGACTCGTTTATGTAGCAAAATAATATTTTTCAGAGTCATTTATGTAGCAATCATTTATGTAGCTTTGAAAAATGATTTTGTGTATTTGGGATTCAATCTTTCGCTTTAAACAGTGATAGCAAGTATTTTGTGATTCAATCTTAAGGCTGTAAATAACAGAAGACTTGATTCACTTAATAGAAATTGAATGCACACCCATGTGATTCGACGAATAACATGATATTTCGAGTAATTCTATGAATTGACAAAATGATTGCACCTTTTGAATATTTATCTGCAGATGATTCTAACAAGGATTTTTCAAAATGATTTTAACAAAGTGATTTGATAAAAGATTTTGAAAAAGAGATTGCAATCTATGTGTTCAAAAAGAATTGTGATATGATTTTTCCAATCAGTAATTGAATTGAAATCAAGGAGTTGAATGAATTAAAATCAAAAAAAGATTCAATCTTTCACAACTCTGTTAGATATCTCAGAAAGGTAACTTTTTAAGTAAACAAATCGGGATAATACCCTCATTGTGGTACCCCTGAACTTCACGGTGGTGAAGTTAGCATCACAGGTGTTAGCCACACTTTCGAAGTTCGAATCCATAGAACATATTTTCGAAGATTAGAAATTAGAACAACCTCGATAATTCGATAATCGATATTATGCGGGTTTTTGTACTTACTAAAATCAAAGAAACCAGTCAAATTTTATTAAAAAATACCGTCATTATTAAAATAAAATAATTACACTTTAAGGAAAATGTAATTATATTTTCCTTAAAAAAAAATAGAAAATAATGTCAGAATTTCGTAGATTCTTCCATAATACAATGGAGTATATTTCAAAAACTAGAGCAAATTTGATAAAACAGTCATCTGACTATCATCCATAAATATTGCAACTTTTACTGTTCAATATTGATGTATGAACGATACGATATGTCAGCAAAATCGTACGATATCGAATCAAATCTTGTACCAATATCGAACGTCAAATCGTACTAAAACTGCAAAGATAGTTCAAAGTAGAGATGGGCATGTGAGCGTGATTCACGTGATTCATGCGTGATCACGCGTATTGGGATTGAATCCTAACCCCTGCAAACCGGCCGTACTTAGTATAGTCTAGTCAATTTTTGTGGGGTCACAATCCATTTTTGTAAAAAGTTGAATTTTCAATTTCAACTATACATGATAACTCTGTATTGACTTTCTTTTGTTTATTAAGTTTAGTTTGTCCCAGGGGTACGTGTGGAGTCCCGTTTTTATTCGAGTTATAAATGTAGTAACCAAAAAAATTCGATTCAAAAATAGTTTTTCCCAATGTCAATTCATCCATGGTTAATTTTACCCCGGACTATTCTTTATTGATAATTCTTTTCCAGAGACAATTCTCAATGATTTTACACGAATTCTTCATCGGAGAATTATTCTTCGAGGCAATTTTTACGTATTTATTGAACAGCACATCGAAGGTCTTTCACATTCCGTTAAACATCAAAATTCTAACATCATAACATCATTATTATACCCTAAGACTAAAAGGGTATATTCAGTTTGGTACGTCGTTTGTAACACCCTGAAAAAAGCATCTCCGGTATGGAAAAGTATATATATTCTTGATCAACATGACCTCCTGCGTCGATTTAGCGATGTCCGTATGTCTGTCCTTCTGCCTGTCTGTTGAAATCACGATTACAGAAAAAGTAAAAGAGCTACACTCTCAGAAAATAATTGTTAAAATTTAACAATAATGATTGTTGTTCAGTTAACAATCAAAATTGTTATTTTTTTGCTTTAATTTGAGTGATGATTGTAGCTTTTTTCAATAAACAATCATTTTAGGGAAAATTGTTAAATTTATTGTTAGATTGTTAAATTAAATTCATTTGTCGAATTTAACAATTCGATTCTTAAAAAATTGTTATTCGAAAAATCTCAACAAACTCGAAAACAATTTTGTTTTTGTGTCAAAATCTATTTCAAATAAATTTATTTGTCGCAACTTGTCGCACTTTTGATAAAAAATTTAAAAAATAAGAAAATAGCTTGCGTTCCGTGCGAAGTGATGATCATGCTCTTTCTTTTTTACCGTCAATTTAATGGCGGTGGACGAGCAAATCAACAGATGGAGCTTGCTTGAATGAAACACAGCAACCAAAAAGGAGCCATCATATCAAACACTAAGAATAAAACAAATGTCGTCTATTGAAATGATATCGGCATCAATTTCAAAGCAATTTATCGAACGCGATTTATTCGCTCTGTTTAGTAACAATTGCGCTTCACTACTAATCCGGAGGATTTGGAATCGATGTTTGTGCCAGAGTCGGTGCTGCCGATGGAAAAAAGGATCCAACCTACCATTACTTTTACGACAACGATATCGGACATGGGTACAGACTTGTAATCCACAACTAAATCATTCAATAATTGTATTATTTAAAATTTACAGGTGAACTGCATTTAAGATCTAACGCATGGAACGTGAGTAAGGCTGTCTCCTCACCTTGAGCAAGCCTTACCGTCTCGGGTCAGTATGGTCGCGTTATTGGATCATGAAGCCATTGCCGTTAACACAAAACACTGCACTCGAATTTGTTGACAAGACTACCAAAGAGCCTGAACAAAGTCCAAAAGAAGGACTTCCGCGAGATGGCTCTGCGTGTTGTTCGGCCATAAGACTTCTTTCGTGCGATTTTTTTTTATATTTTGTATTTTATAAAATATATAGAATATAATTTATAAAGTATAAAATATAAAATATAAAATATAAAATATAAAATATAAAATATAAAATATAAAATATAAAATATAAAATATAAAATATAAAATATAAAATATAAAATATAAAATATAAAATATAAAATATAAAATATAAAATATAAAATATAAAATATAAAATATAAAATATAAAATATAAAATATAAAATATAAAATATAAAATATAAAATATAAAATATAAAATATAAAATATAAAATATAAAATATAAAATATAAAATATAAAATATAAAATATAAAATATAAAATATAAAATATAAAATATAAAATATAAAATATAAAATATAAAATATAAAATATAAAATATAAAATATAAAATATAAAATATAAAATATAAAATATAAAATATAAAATATAAAATATAAAATATAAAATATAAAATATAAAATATAAAATATAAAATATAAAATATAAAATATAAAATATAAAATATAAAATATAAAATATAAAATATAAAATATAAAATATAAAATATAAAATATAAAATATAAAATATAAAATATAAAATATAAAATATAAAATATAAAATATAAAATATAAAATATAAAATATAAAATATAAAATATAAAATATAAAATATAAAATATAAAATATAAAATATAAAATATAAAATATAAAATATAAAATATAAAATATAAAATATAAAATATAAAATATAAAATATAAAATATAAAATATAAAATATAAAATATAAAATATAAAATATAAAATATAAAATATAAAATATAAAATATAAAATATAAAATATAAAATATAAAATATAAAATATAAAATATAAAATATAAAATATAAAATATAAAATATAAAATATAAAATATAAAATATAAAATATAAAATATAAAATATAAAATATAAAATATAAAATATAAAATATAAAATATAAAATATAAAATATAAAATATAAAATATAAAATATAAAATATAAAATATAAAATATAAAATATAAAATATAAAATATAAAATATAAAATATAAAATATAAAATATAAAATATAAAATATAAAATATAAAATATAAAATATAAAATATAAAATATAAAATATAAAATATAAAATATAAAATATAAAATATAAAATATAAAATATAAAATATAAAATATAAAATATAAAATATAAAATATAAAATATAAAATATAAAATATAAAATATAAAATATAAAATATAAAATATAAAATATAAAATATAAAATATAAAATATAAAATATAAAATATAAAATATAAAATATAAAATATAAAATATAAAATATAAAATATAAAATATAAAATATAAAATATAAAATATAAAATATAAAATATAAAATATAAAATATAAAATATAAAATATAAAATATAAAATATAAAATATAAAATATAAAATATAAAATATAAAATATAAAATATAAAATATAAAATATAAAATATAAAATATAAAATATAAAATATAAAATATAAAATATAAAATATAAAATATAAAATATAAAATATAAAATAAACAATAAACAATATACGATGTTAGTATTTAATGTTAATGTTTTGTTTAAAATTATTAAATTTGTTTATGTGATTATTTACGCACATATTTATTTATTTTGTCATGTTTAAAATAAAAGTTAAAATTTATATACATTTTTTAAAATATATAGAAATAATTATAAAAAACTGTATCATTATTTTAATAAACTTTTAGGCAGTAGGCTTTTGTTGCAAAAATACTGTATATTCTATAAAAAATATATTTATGAAGTAGGCTGGGTTTTAAATCATGATTGTTATTTTTAACAATTCGATTGTTAATCTAGGCTTCATTACTTTTAACAATTCAACAATCGAAATAACAATTAATTGTTAATTTGCTTCAAAATTCAATTTCGAAAAATTAACAATTTTAATTGTTAATACCAACAATAAATTAACAATAGATAATTGTCAATGCCATTTTGACCAATATGATTGTTAATTTATTATTAGAATTAACAATTTATTTCTGAGAGCAATGAAACTTTAGATTTAGATTACTTATATATCTAAGCTGTCAGAACGAGAAAATGGCATGATCGGACTAGTGTGACCTGAGAACCGACCACTTATGTTCAAATACCTCATATAAAATGTATATCTACAGTTCAATTTTACTGTATACGTAAAATATAAAATATAAAATATAAAATATAAAATATAAAATATAAAATATAAAATATAAAATATAAAATATAAAATATAAAATATAAAATATAAAATATAAAATATAAAATATAAAATATAAAATGAAATATAAAATATAAAATATAAAATATAAAATATAAAATATAAAATATAAAATATAAAATATAAAATATAAAATATAAAATATAAAATATAAAATATAAAATATAAAATATAAAATATAAAATATAAAATATAAAATATAAAATATAAAATATAAAATATAAAATATAAAATATAAAATATAAAATATAAAATATAAAATATAAAATATAAAATATAAAATATAAAATATAAAATATAAAATATAAAATATAAAATATAAAATATAAAATATAAAATATAAAATATAAAATATAAAATATAAAATATAAAATATAAAATATAAAATATAAAATATAAAATATAAAATATAAAATATAAAATATAAAATATAAAATATAAAATATAAAATATAAAATATAAAATATAAAATATAAAATATAAAATATAAAATATAAAATATAAAATATAAAATATAAAATATAAAATATAAAATATAAAATATAAAATATAAAATATAAAATATAAAATATAAAATATAAAATATAAAATATAAAATATAAAATATAAAATATAAAATATAAAATATAAAATATAAAATATAAAATATAAAATATAAAATATAAAATATAAAATATAAAATATAAAATATAAAATATAAAATATAAAATATAAAATATAAAATATAAAATATAAAATATAAAATATAAAATATAAAATATAAAATATAAAATATAAAATATAAAATATAAAATATAAAATATAAAATATAAAATATAAAATATAAAATATAAAATATAAAATATAAAATATAAAATATAAAATATAAAATATAAAATATAAAATATAAAATATAAAATATAAAATATAAAATATAAAATATAAAATATAAAATATAAAATATAAAATATAAAATATAAAATATAAAATATAAAATATAAAATATAAAATATAAAATATAAAATATAAAATATAAAATATAAAATATAAAATATAAAATATAAAATATAAAATATAAAATATAAAATATAAAATATAAAATATAAAATATAAAATATAAAATATAAAATATAAAATATAAAATATAAAATATAAAATATAAAATATAAAATATAAAATATAAAATATAAAATATAAAATATAAAATATAAAATATAAAATATAAAATATAAAATATAAAATATAAAATATAAAATATAAAATATAAAATATAAAATATAAAATATAAAATATAAAATATAAAATATAAAATATAAAATATAAAATATAAAATATAAAATATAAAATATAAAATATAAAATATAAAATATAAAATATAAAATATAAAATATAAAATATAAAATATAAAATATAAAATATAAAATATAAAATATAAAATATAAAATATAAAATATAAAATATAAAATATAAAATATAAAATATAAAATATAAAATATAAAATATAAAATATAAAATATAAAATATAAAATATAAAATATAAAATATAAAATATAAAATATAAAATATAAAATATAAAATATAAAATATAAAATATAAAATATAAAATATAAAATATAAAATATAAAATATAAAATATAAAATATAAAATATAAAATATAAAATATAAAATATAAAATATAAAATATAAAATATAAAATATAAAATATAAAATATAAAATATAAAATATAAAATATAAAATATAAAATATAAAATATAAAATATAAAATATAAAATATAAAATATAAAATATAAAATATAAAATATAAAATATAAAATATAAAATATAAAATATAAAATATAAAATATAAAATATAAAATATAAAATATAAAATATAAAATATAAAATATAAAATATAAAATATAAAATATAAAATATAAAATATAAAATATAAAATATAAAATATAAAATATAAAATATAAAATATAAAATATAAAATATAAAATATAAAATATAAAATATAAAATATAAAATATAAAATATAAAATATAAAATATAAAATATAAAATATAAAATATAAAATATAAAATATAAAATATAAAATATAAAATATAAAATATAAAATATAAAATATAAAATATAAAATATAAAATATAAAATATAAAATATAAAATATAAAATATAAAATATAAAATATAAAATATAAAATATAAAATATAAAATATAAAATATAAAATATAAAATATAAAATATAAAATATAAAATATAAAATATAAAATATAAAATATAAAATATAAAATATAAAATATAAAATATAAAATATAAAATATAAAATATAAAATATAAAATATAAAATATAAAATATAAAATATAAAATATAAAATATAAAATATAAAATATAAAATATAAAATATAAAATATAAAATATAAAATATAAAATATAAAATATAAAATATAAAATATAAAATATAAAATATAAAATATAAAATATAAAATATAAAATATAAAATATAAAATATAAAATATAAAATATAAAATATAAAATATAAAATATAAAATATAAAATATAAAATATAAAATATAAAATATAAAATATAAAATATAAAATATAAAATATAAAATATAAAATATAAAATATAAAATATAAAATATAAAATATAAAATATAAAATATAAAATATAAAATATAAAATATAAAATATAAAATATAAAATATAAAATATAAAATATAAAATATAAAATATAAAATATAAAATATAAAATATAAAATATAAAATATAAAATATAAAATATAAAATATAAAATATAAAATATAAAATATAAAATATAAAATATAAAATATAAAATATAAAATATAAAATATAAAATATAAAATATAAAATATAAAATATAAAATATAAAATATAAAATATAAAATATAAAATATAAAATATAAAATATAAAATATAAAATATAAAATATAAAATATAAAATATAAAATATAAAATATAAAATATAAAATATAAAATATAAAATATAAAATATAAAATATAAAATATAAAATATAAAATATAAAATATAAAATATAAAATATAAAATATAAAATATAAAATATAAAATATAAAATATAAAATATAAAATATAAAATATAAAATATAAAATATAAAATATAAAATATAAAATATAAAATATAAAATATAAAATATAAAATATAAAATATAAAATATAAAATATAAAATATAAAATATAAAATATAAAATATAAAATATAAAATATAAAATATAAAATATAAAATATAAAATATAAAATATAAAATATAAAATATAAAATATAAAATATAAAATATAAAATATAAAATATAAAATATAAAATATAAAATATAAAATATAAAATATAAAATATAAAATATAAAATATAAAATATAAAATATAAAATATAAAATATAAAATATAAAATATAAAATATAAAATATAAAATATAAAATATAAAATATAAAATATAAAATATAAAATATAAAATATAAAATATAAAATATAAAATATAAAATATAAAATATAAAATATAAAATATAAAATATAAAATATAAAATATAAAATATAAAATATAAAATATAAAATATAAAATATAAAATATAAAATATAAAATATAAAATATAAAATATAAAATATAAAATATAAAATATAAAATATAAAATATAAAATATAAAATATAAAATATAAAATATAAAATATAAAATATAAAATATAAAATATAAAATATAAAATATAAAATATAAAATATAAAATATAAAATATAAAATATAAAATATAAAATATAAAATATAAAATATAAAATATAAAATATAAAATATAAAATATAAAATATAAAATATAAAATATAAAATATAAAATATAAAATATAAAATATAAAATATAAAATATAAAATATAAAATATAAAATATAAAATATAAAATATAAAATATAAAATATAAAATATAAAATATAAAATATAAAATATAAAATATAAAATATAAAATATAAAATATAAAATATAAAATATAAAATATAAAATATAAAATATAAAATATAAAATATAAAATATAAAATATAAAATATAAAATATAAAATATAAAATATAAAATATAAAATATAAAATATAAAATATAAAATATAAAATATAAAATATAAAATATAAAATATAAAATATAAAATATAAAATATAAAACATAAAATATAAAATAAACAATATACGATGTTAGTATTTAATGTTAATGTTTTGTTTAAAATTATTAAATTTGTTTATGTGATTATTTACGCACATATTTATTTATTTTGTCATGTTTAAAATAAAAGTTAAAACTTATATACATTTTTTTAAAATATATAGAAATAATTATAAAAAACTGTATCATTATTTTAATAAACTTTTAGGCAGTAGGCTTTTGTTGCAAAAATACTGTATATTCTATAAAAAATATATTTATGAAGTAGGCTGGGTTTTAAATCATGATTGTTATTTTTAACAATTCGATTGTTAATCTAGGCTTCATTACTTTTAACAATTCAACAATCGAAATAACAATTAATTGTTAATTTGCTTCAAAATTCAATTTCGAAAAATTAACAATTTTAATTGTTAATACCAACAATAAATTAACAATAGGTAATTGTCAATGCCATTTTGACCAATATGATTGTTAATTTATTATTAGAATTAACAATTTATTTCTGAGAGTATAGAGCAATGAAACTTTAGATTTAGATTACTTATATATCTAAGCTGTCAGAACGAGAAAATGGCATGATCGGACTAGTGTGACCTGAGAACCGACCACTTATGTTCAAATACCTCATATAAAATGTATATCTACAGCTCAATTTTACTGTATACTGTACAAAAAAAAATCGAAATTCGGTACACCTACCCATTTTGTAAATATAGGTATCAAATGAATGGAAATTCTTCAGCGATGGAAAGTTTTTAGTTATTTTCAGGATTCGTATACCCTGGTGACCTATATACCACTTTGAATGTTAACCACACATGTGTAGGGTATTTATAGTCGGCTTAGACCGACTATAATTTTTATAATCCTAACTATCATAAAACACCTACTTTAAAATTTCCCATGTGATCTAACCTTCCCAACTGGTTGCGTTTTAAAGACGTAGGTTGTATTGGAGGTGCCACGCTCGGGCAACCAAACTCACCAAAATATACAAATGAAATATGTATTTTTGTGCATTCTGAAAACAATAGCAAAAAAAAAACGTGATTCACGCGTGATTGTGATTGAATCTTAGTTTTACTCACGTGAGTGAGTGTGAGTAGAGTAAAAAAGGACGTGAGTGAGTGTGATTAGAAAAATTCTTTCGTGAGCGTGAGTGAGAGTCAAAACACTCTCACGTACCCATCCCTAATTCAAAGCGACATATCGTAGTTTTTTTTTTTTGAAATGATAATAAAAACGAACTCAAAGGAAACCATTTGCGTATTAAATGAAAGCATTTGCGAATCAAACGAAACGTTTCAATTTGGTTTTTGTATTGATTAGACATGTGAGCGAGAGACCTCCGTCGGTCGCTGAAATGTAAATAACTCAGAAAAGACAACATTTCTATTAGTGTTTTTAAAAGCTTAATATGTGTTCTAACCCAACAAGACAAACGATGTCCAAAACCTAACTTTATGCTAACTTTTAAAAGTTGACGATGTCCGAAAGTTGTCGTAAAAGTGATCAAAAAGGTATTTGTAAGGCTTACGAATGTCCGCCGTTTTATTGACTTTTAGCTCTCGAACAGATAACTTAAATGTTATCTTTAAGTCAACTATTGAAAGGCATCATCAAAAAGTTGTCCTCTAGTCAACAGATAAGATAACTTAAATACAGCTTTTAGTCAACCATATTATCTACCAATACACATGTAAAATATGACAGCTAATTATTATCTATGCATTCGGTTTTCAATTAGATTATTTATTTTTCCAAAAATTGATGGAAATAATCGAAATGACAAACTAATACATATAAAATAAATAAAAAGAAAAATAAAAATAAACAACAACAATGAAAAAACAAAAGCTATGTTTTTAATTTAAATGCATTTTTTATTTGAGATTATTTGAGCTTCACTGTTTGCCACAATCACGACGTCCTGAGACAATTCGACTACGTACATTCTTCACGTCGTAGATGCCGCCTGGAGTAAGCTCTGAACTGCATCTCGTAAAATTTTACACCGTACAATTAGACATAGTGTAGCTTATATACCAGTCCACAAACATAATTTTTGTAAATGAAAAAATAATTTCATAAAAATAAAAATAGAAAATTTACTCTAGCATTTTTTTTCTTAAATGTCCAAAATAATTGTATTCTAAAAACTTTATAAATACCAGATGTAGATACTGCATTACACAAAATAAATGGTTTAGATGGCTTTTAAAATAAACGTTTCAAAAAATTGATCACAAATTTGACAATATTTTTAGTTTGCTGTTGCCAACATTTTTCTGCGTATGAGAGTGTGGGGAAAAGTTGGATACATACAGGCCCGTAGTCAGGATTTACGTTCGGGGGGATAAACGGTTTGAAGGCGGGGGCCGTATATCTCGGCAACCCGGCATACTAGCCCATATATCTGACAGCCGCAAATTAAAGAGCGCACTTATTGTTCTTGTGTTAAATTACTTATACTTACTCTTTTCTATATTCTTGGAATTATAAAATTTTTTGAAGATTTTAATTAAAGGAGAAAATAAAATATTATAAAGAAATATTTTCAAAAGAATATTATTATAATTATTACATTAAATCATTAAAAATGGGTGAATAATAATTAATTTTGTGTTATCGTTGTGCCCGTCTATTTTCGAAACTTTGGCTCCAAACAAATATTATTAAAAAATATTGTTATAATTACATTAAACCATTGAAAATTGGTTATTAATAATTAATTTCGGTATTTTTCGACTGTACCCGACTATCTTCAAAACTGGAGATATGTTCGAAAAAAAAAATTATTAAAAAACATTTATTATGCATTTTTATGTCATTTTGTGTCAGTTTCATGTTCGAAAATGTCTCAAATTTGTTGTTTTTCGATATGGCAAAGATTAGAAAAAATGCAAACATGTTGGCATTTTGATATCGACTGACATGGTTAATGAACATTTTAATTTTGGACAATTACTGCGTCGCAATCATAATGTAAAAAAAAACAATATGACACAAAATGACACAGTGAAAACCAGGCATTACATTAAACCATTAAAAATGGTTAAAGAATAATTAATTTTGTTGTATTTTCGACTGTTCCGACTATCTTCGAAACTGTAGAAAAGTTCAAAAAAAAAATTTTAATTATTACATTAAACCATTAAAAATGGGTAAAAATAATTAATTTTGTTTTGAAAATGTAGCTGAGTTTGAAAACTTCACAACATGTGAAGTTAGTAGCAAAAAGCCAGCAACACTTTCGAAGTGCGAAAATCTTTTCTGTTCGCGTGTTTTGTGCCCCGTGTTGTTTTGTTTTTTTGTTGTGTGGACAAAAACGTGTGATTGAAAATAAAAATGGGAACCGCGACGAGTAAATCGCATACATGAATCGATACAAAATAAGGCTGTCGAATTTCGAAAGATGCAGTTCCCAGAGGTTACTTCGTCGAGGTGTCTCAGGACGTAGTGGCAGTGGCAAACAATGCAATACAAATAAAAATGCATTTAAATTAAATTAAAAAAACATAGCTTTTGTTTTTTCATTGTTGTTATCTATTTTGGAAAATAAATAATCGAATGACAACCTAATATATATATAATAATTTGTAGTCATATTTTACATGTGTATTGGTAGTAAATAAGGTTGAATAAGAGCTGTGTTTAAGCTATCTCTTCGGAGGACAACTTTCCGATGATGTCAAACAAAAATGCGGACATTCGTAAGCTTTTGAGATATCTTTTTGATCACTTTTGCGACAAAATTCGGATATCGTAAACTTTTAAAAATTACTATAAAGTAACAAAACATACATAAAATTTCTTGACAGTTTAAAAACAAAAAAAGCTGTTCAAATTTAAATAAACGCAAGGCTCGTCTTCATTTGGTAAGTTATCGACAGACAAAGTTGGCAACGTTGAGCAACATTTTCTAATCTTTTTTTTAACATATTGATGTTTAAAAACAAACAAAAAAAATCAAATTATATTTTTATTAAATGTATTCTTCCAATATTCATCATGTATACGTATTTTTCACTCGTTGAGCAGAATTTTTTACTTACTCTTTCGTGTTACAAAAAGTACAAATAGTAACAAAGTATAATATATAATTTGATAGTGAAGTATAATATATAATTTAATTGTTTCTAAATTTTTTTGTGAAATGTGTGTATGAATGTGAAAAGCCGACTCGGATTTTCAGCAAAAACCACAACAGAAAAATCAGTGCTACGATTCACAAACACAATTCGGCAAGTTTTTTTACAACAGTCTCCGCGAACTCCTTACGTATGCAATTAACAACGTATGCAGTTACAGTTAACATTGTCAACAATTAACAGTATCAATCGACAAACAGTTTACCCCAATATCACGATTTGAACATAACTTAACACTATATCAAAAAATATTCAAGGAAAGTGGTGTTATAGTTTAGTTAGTTATGGTTTATTTTATAAAAATAGGCAGGCTTTCTATATCAGCTTTTACGCAGGAAAATGGTATGTTCAAATCCGCCCCTAGCAGGCAAAAGCATTTTTGTGTAAGTTTTGGTTTTGTGTAAGTATCTTTATAACTAGAATATGGAAGGGAACGGTAGGCTACCTGCAGCAGGCAACACATTATAAAAGAATATTAGTTTTGAAAATTTATAAAGCATTTTAATAGTAGGGAACTGAAAGGTAGCCTGCGAGTAGCAGGAAAATACATTATATATGCATTGAAATTGAAATTTTAAAAAGTATTTTAATAGTAGGAAACTGAAAAGGAAAGGTAGCCTGCGAGTAGCAGGCAAACTCATTGTATACAAATTTTGATTTGAAATTTTAAAAGCTTGATCAACAAGTTGTCGTCAGAAAATTTTGTTTACAATATTTTTGTTTTGAAGTTTTAAAAGCTTGATCAAGAAGTAGTCAAAATGTTGTTTAGAAATATCAAATTAGCTTTAAAATTTTTCTGTATTGAACATTTTTGTCATTTGTAATCATCGGTGTCTATTTCCGTCGTTTTGCAACGCGAATTATTTAATAAAAATAATAAAATTGCCGTATAATAATAATAATAGTTTGGCACTACAGTCCTATAAGAACTTAGGCCGAGCTCTCTCACCATTTTGAGCTGTGCGTGTTATACATATTTGTAGTCAAAGCGGTGGGACCTTCAGTTTATTGCCGAATCCGAACGGCGGGTGAGAGCTTTTCATAGGCAATATTTTACTCTCGTAGGTTTGCCATTTACTGCCGAGAGGTAGCGCGGTATAGAAAAATGTTTCTATGAAAAGATGTTGTTAGCCCCAGTCCAGGCTTGAACCGGCTCGCAGTCCAACGCACTAACCACTGAGCTACCGCGGCTACAAATTTGCCCTATTGCTGAAGATTATTGCTGATATCAACATTATCATGCCCGGCTAATGAATCTGACCGTCATGTTCGCCCGAAACAAAAACTTCTTGCTGTACAAAAACAAGCACTTGCTATTTTTAATTCACACGTGTTTTGTTTTTGCTTTCTTCAACACAATTCGTCTGTGTTATTGTACAACAAGAAATTTTTGGTGCGGTGGGATGGATGATACATATTATATGTTTATACTCCGTACCTTTCCCTACCATTACCCTGCCTGTGGCTACCATTTTGCTTACATATGTTTGGCTACCATACCCTACCTATGGCTGCCATAGGTAGGGTATTTTATTTTCATGCTATATATGCTATAGCATGCTATATTATGAAACTAGTAGCTTTTGTCCACATTTCCTCCTTTGCCTACCTCAAAGCTTCATATAAAATGTGAATTCAATGCGTATAGATAGCTGGTTTGCCTGCGTGTTTCGAACCATTTTCTCGCTTAAAATTTTGTCTGGAGCTGTGGTATTGATTTTTAATAAATAATAATAAAAAAAAGCAATGTTTTTTTTTGTTATATTTTCACGATTTCTTTATAAAAATATTTAGTAATGTTTTTTTATACAAACATCCCAGTCGAAAATGTATTACTTAATGCATCGATCGTCTCCTACTTATTTTGTAGCTACGAGTACTCGGAAATCATACCACACCCTAGCTTACATTACATGGGGTATGGTCGCTTTGTAAACGATGAATTTTTAAGTAGTTGCCTTGAGTACTCCATAGCATACCTTGTAAATAGGCGAGAAAGCGACTCTATACATTGTAGGTTAATGTCTGTGGGGGAGTAAGTAGCTCTATTTATTCTATAGCTTATGAAGTATGTTGAAAAGTGAACAGGCTTGGTTACGATCTAGCATACAGTGTAAAAAGGAAACCAGTTGGGAAGGTTAGATCACATGGGAAATTTTAAAGTAGGTGTAATTATGATAGTTAGGATTATCAAAATTATAGTCGGTCTAAGCCGACTATAAATACCCTACACATATGTGTGGTTACCATTCAAAGTGATATATAGGTCACCAGGGTATACGAATCCTGAAAATAACTACAAACATTCAATCGCTGAAGAATTTCCATTCATTTGATACCCATATTTACAAATGGGTAGGTGTACCGAATTTCGATTTTTTTTTTGTGAACCACAAGTCTTTTCGCCGGAAAACATTATTATCATGTATTTGAGCATGATGTCAATATATATTTGACCAACAAAGTTATCCTAAGCACGTATACATAAAAATTGATCTTTATATGTACATTTTATATGTGGTATTTGAACATAAGTGGTCGGATCATAGGTCACCATGGACCGATCTCGCCAATTTTTTCGCACATACAGCGTAGGTATATTAGTAATCTAAGTTATAAGTTTCATTTATCTAGCTCTTCAATTTTAAAGGTCTTAGGGATTTCAACAGACAGACAGACGGACAGACAGACAGACAGACGGACAGACGGACATCGCTAAATCGACTCAGGAGGTCATGCTGATCAAGAATATATATACTTTTCCATACCGGAGATGCTTTCTTCTGGGTGTTACAAACGGCGTACCAAACTGAATATACCCTTTCACTCTTAGTGTAGGGTATAAAAAAAGTAGCCTAGTGTACACCAAAGCTTACTTTGAATTGAGACCTGAAAGCGCTTCTATATTCCTCTTAATATTAACAATTGTGCAGCAACATTTGCAATATTTGCATTGTTTAACTTATTTCAATAATATTCATTAATCTATACATATGTTAATGTTCCTACATGTGTAAGTAATACAATACAAGCTATACAAATCCGAATAAAAATAAAGCGAAACATCTTGCTTTAGGTGTTATAAGATAAACTATGAAATATTCTTCATGACCGAGACTGTTTACTTCTTCCGATAAACAACCTATTTTACGTCTAACGTTTTCATGTTCAAACATCAGAAAGATTGATAATGGAATAAAAAAAATATAATTTATATGAAAAGAATAGCACACTTAAAATATGTTAAAATATTTATTGTTTAAACTGCAAATTGAGCTTGATCAGTTAGGCCATGGTTTTGCGTTTTATTAAATAGCTGGATTAAAATTTTTGAAGATTTGTTGACATTTATTTATTTTAATTTTTTAAACTTAAAATTTTTCTATTTATTTAAATTTGCGAGTTGTTTTGATATTATTATATATTATTTTGTTGCTTACGACGTAAGTTATGTGATAATATTGAAAAAAAAAAAAAAAAAATGTTAATTCTATTTCTCACATACAAGTAATTGTTTCTGTAAGTAACGCAAAGAAAGCTATTTTTTAATATGGAAATTTGAATGTTTTTAAAAACTAATTTCCTTATTTTATATTCTAAATTACAATGTTATCGATGCAGTAAGTTACACAAAATATCAATGAATTCATTGGTCGTTTTCCCGAGTACTTTCGAATACTTTCGACTGGGGTACTTTTTTTTAATGTGGGATAAAAAATAGAGCCACACAGCACTCAGACAGGGTTATATCCATTGTGCTGTGACCCAGTTCCATGGTTTTTAATGATACTTCTTAGATTCATTATTGAATCTAAGAAGGCTATTGTGTGATAGAGAGTGAAGCTGATCCTCTCTCATCACGTCTGTGCCAAAGATCTGCCTTCTAATTCTAGAAAATGCTGGACAGTCACAGAGATAGTGCTCTGTGGTGCCAGTTTCTTCGTAGCAGGCAGAACATAAGGTGATTTCGGCCAGGCCGATTGCGTTCATGTGTTTCTCACATGCTTTATGTCCCGTTAGAAGTCCCGTCAGTTTTCTGCACTCCCTTCTACTTAAGGAAAGTAGAAACGAGGCCGATCTTTTGGTTAACGTCGGTGTCATGAGCTTGGAGAATCTGCATTTCGTCTCATTCAGCCATCTGCTCTTGTGTGCAGAGGCGACCCAAGAGCTGATGACGAATTTTCCCGTAGATGCAGGTAGTCCAAGCACAGGTTCTGGTCCAAATGGATTATCCTCAGATCCAGCACGTGCTAGTTCGTCAGATGTTTCATTGCCCGAAACTCCTTTATGGCCCGGCACCCAAATCAGTTTCAGTGTATTGTATTTACCAACACAATTGAGACGTGATCTGCATTGACGTACAATTTTGGATGTGATGAATTGGTTGTTCAAAGCCATAGGAGCAGCTTGACCATCGCTGTAAAATGATATAGCCCTGTTCTGCCATCTATTATCCGCAATGTAGTCCATAGCCATAAGTATAGCATAGACTTCGGCTTGAAATACCGAGGCATTGTCGCCTAAGGCGAAATGAAGTCTGCGGTCATCCGGTTTCACAAACACTCCAGCACCAGATCCCTGATCGGTTCTGGACCCGTCTGTGAAAATGCGGTGTGACCCTCAACCTGGCTCACAGTCATTCGTTAGCCAGTCTTGAATGTCAGGTTGGCAGACCTCAAAATTTCGTCTTGGTAATATTTCTGTTATCATTGCTTCAGAGGGCATCTCCAGTAGACAGGTGTCTAAGATTGCATTCAGTACTGGACCAGGTGTAGTTGGAAAGGCACCCGTAACACCCAGACACACGGTTCTCTGAATCTTGGTAAGACTAGTTGTCACGCATTTTCGCGACAGCTTGTTCCACCAGACTACCGATGCATATGATATCATCGGTCTTATCATTGCCGTGTAAATCCATAAGGTTTTGCTCGGCGATAGTCCCCATGTCTTCCCAAAAATTCCTCTGCATTGCCAGAAGGCATTCAATGCTCGCGAAATTTTATTTTCAACATGTTTTGTCCAAAGTAGTTTACTATCTAGAGTTAAGCCCAAATATTTTACTTCGTTAGACAGAGGAATAGTGACACCCTTAAGTACTGGTAGAGATAATCTTGTCATTATTCTTTTCCTAGTGAAGAGAACAATCCCTGTTTTGTGAGGGTTGACGGAAAGTCCGTTTGCAGTACACCAGCTGTCAATTCGGTTCAATGAGTTTTGTGTTTTAACACAGACCTCATTGAGGGAAAAGCCTGTGGGAAGAATGGCAACATCATCTGCATAGGCCTGGGAATAGACACCTGGTCCATCGAGATCGTTGACTAGAGAGTCAACCAGCATACACCAGAGCAGGGGGGAGAGAACGCCTCTTTGAGGACAACCTCTATTCACCCCTGCCATAATATACTGACCGCACTCCGCCTCTGAAGTGATGGTCCTAAACATTAGCATTGACCTTAGCCATTTGACCAATGTTTCATCTATTCCATGCCTTCTAGCTGCGTCACACATTCCATCAAAAGTCGCATTATCAAAAGCACCCTCGATGTCAACAAATATGCCCATCCGGTACATCTTCCTCTGAAATGCATGCTCGATCCGGCCAACCAGATGTTGCAATGCTGTTTCACAGGATTTCCCACGTTGGTAGGCATGTTGTCTTGATGATAGTGGGTACCTTGACAACGATGTTTTTCTGATGTGCAGTTCAACTAGTCTTTCTAGACACTTTAGTATGAAGGACATCATACTAATGGGTCTGAAGCTCTTGGCTATGGAATAGTCTTCTCTTCCAACTTTAGGAATGAAGGCTACTTTAACTTAACGCCAGGATGTCGGAATGTATGCCCATGCGAGACTTGCTCTAAAGATCTTCTTTAAGCATGGTAGCAATTGGGTTATACCTTCCTGTAGCATGACTGGGTAGATGCCATCCGGTCCAGGTGAAGCCATCAAAAGAGGCCACTGCGTATTGGATAGCTTCATCGTACACAACCAATCTGGCAACCTGCCAGTCATGTTTGTCACATTAGTGTTGTTATTGCAGTCCCCAGTGCTGGGATTACAAAGTGGCCCTATTTGGATTTGATTTCCCGGAAAGTGAGTCTCAACTAGGACACTGAGTGCCTCTGTGTTAGACTCAGTATACGAGCCATCAGGTCTCCGCAGTGAGTCCAGTCGAGCAGTTCGGTCTCTTTTAAGAAACTTGGCCAATCTGCTAGTCTCACTGCAGGATTCGATGCTACTGCAGAAGTCTTTATAGGAAACACTTTTCGATTTACGAATTCGTTTCTTATACTCTTTCTGCTTAGCTCGATAAAAAAACCAGTCAGAGTCTAAGTTGCTCCTTAGGGCCCTATTTAGAAGCTTTCTGGAATCCTTGTGCAAGGTTTCAAGACAAGCGTTCCACCAAGGAACGGGAGGTCTAGATAACGTTTTTCGTACCGGACATGTTCGTACAAAACTAGAATTTATGACATCGTTCATAACTTGTACGGACGTCTCAATACTTTCTTTGGTACGAATTCTGACAGGAATATTGAGTGAATTCTCAAGTTCATGTCTGAAGCGTGCCCAGTTCGTTTTTCTAGGGTTTCTTACCGTCATAGAGGGCAGCACCTCTCGGTCAGTATTAAACTCGATATACATGTGGTCCGATAAGGAATTTTCTTTAAGAACCTTCCAGTTAAAGATTGACTCTCTCAGTCTACAGTTAGACAAAGTAATGTCAATCACTTCCTGTCTTCTAGCAGTCACAAAAGTGGGTTTATTACCAGCGTTGTGAATGTTCAGATTGGAGGTCATGATGAAGTCAAGGAGTCTGGTACCTCGTGCGTTGCATTTACTGCTGCCCCACACAGTGTGTTGAGCATTAGCGTCACAACAAAGAATAAGGCCGGTCTCCTTAAGATCACAGTACTCTATGAGATCAACAATTGCCTTTGGCGGAGGAGGCAGTAGTGAGTCATAGGGGAAGTAGCCTGAGGCGACAATCAGATGTTTCCATCTCATGATGAAGTCAAGGAGTCTGGTACCTCGTGCGTTGCATTTACTGCTGCCCCACACAGTGTGTTGAGCATTAGCGTCACAGCAAAGAATAAGGCCGGTCTCCTTAAGATCACAGTACTCTATGAGCTCAACAATTGCCTTTGGCGGAGGAGGCAGTAGTGAGTCATAGGGGAAGTAGCCTGAGGCGACAATCAGATGTTTCCATCGCTTTCATAGCTCACTTTGGCTGCCACCAGGTCTTGCCCACAGAATTGGGTTAACTTGGTGACAGCAAAGTGTTTCGATACTATAAGACAGCTTCTAGGCCTTGCTGCTTGCTCATCGTATAGTATGGTTTCACCACGTAGTTCACTAAGACCACAGATGCGTTTGTTATACACCCATGGTTCTTGAATAGCTGTGATGTGAGGTAATGTATGCAACATGGAGAGCCGCTTACCTAGTAAAGCGGTAGCAGCTTTAGAATGTTGCAGATTGATCTGAGTAAATATCATGACAGGATAATTAACTCGTTTCTCATCATATGCCTATTCATTTGGAATTGATTCAGAATTTGATCCGTCCAAAGAATAAGTTTAAATGGTTGTCGTACTTAGATAGCATGACATCTAACGACTCTGGTCTAAGCCAACAACCAGGGTTGAGCCCTCCATGTCCTCCGGACCTCGCTCTGGTTTATGGCTATAGATTTTCCATCCGTTCGTTTCGATGCCCTGGTTCTGAGCACGTAGGCAGGCAAACACTTCCGCTGTTTTCCTGATAGAACCAGGTATCCAGCATATTGCTCGCCTGCGTTTGGGTTCGTCTCTGCTGAAAACAGCGAAGCGCGATTTGCCCAAGGGGGGGATTTTAGCAACGGCTATAGCACCTTCATGATGCCATCACTCGTCTCATAGCCTTTTGCATTTGCACTGACACCGCCGGTGCTGACTAGCCGGCATCCGATCCGGGACATGAAGCACCAGTGCTCTTGCTTGTGGAAGCAGTATCATTGGAAACTGTCGAGTTCTGGGAGTTACGGAGTTTCGCAGTAGCAGTGAAGGTTTTAAACTTCTTGCCATTGCGCTTCTCAGGTGCATTGGCAGCCACAACAGCAACAGCTTCAGTCGGAGTAACCTCCACCGTTCTATCGCGTTTTGCTGTGGTAGCTGGGGAAGAGAAAGCTCCAGCGTCGCCTTTAGCCTTTTCAGCCTCTTTGCGATCTCTCGTTTTATTCTTCCTTCTCCTACTCACCTGGGCATCGGACAACCTGGCCTCTGTATTCAGAGATCCGGGTCCTGTCTCCAATGGAAGTTTAGCTTCCAGTTGGGCGTCGGTCTCTCTAGGATTAGAAATCTGGTAAGACACCACTTTCCTTCGATCGACCCATGTTTCCAAATACGTGACAGAAAGGAGCCCTGAGAGGAAACAACACTGTCGAGCAGCCATACAGTGGAGGATTACACGTAGGCATAGCCGAACCGACACTTTCCTCTACTTGTATGGAAACCGCTGCGTTGTCGTTATCCTCCTCTAGATTCCTAGCTGTCTCATAAATTTGGAAGATGGAGGGGCACGATGAACCCCCTGCTACAGGAGCAGAAAGGTTCATAGTACCAGCTTCAGCCGCCGAAGCGGGTGGATTGCCACTTTTGTGGGTACCACCTGGAGTAGTTAAATCTTTATGTTGACCCATCGCGGTGGTATAGGGTTTCTTTAGAGTCTGCCACCCCACCACTCATCACAAGCCTGTCTGACAAGGGTGACCCTACCAGAAACTTTAAAAAGTTTCGGTCAGATTAGCCTTATTGAGTCATTGTAACTTAAGCCCCCACACCACGTCAAGATAACCACCACTGGGGTACTACTTTGTGTACTAAATCGCTTATTTACTACAAGAGTTTCAACGCGAATTTTGAGTTAATGAGGCAGAATTATCAGTTATATCATGTTTCATCTTGTGTCAAAAGCTTATATTCATATACAAGATATGAACCGCTTGAGAAGAGAATATGCCGTTACCTCATTTCGTATGTTCCATACTGTTTTAATTATACAATGTATGTTATTTTTGTAGATTATCTTTATTTAGTGTGTGCTGCATAAATATAAAAAGGCGAGGTTTCGCGCAGACGCTAGCTACTATAATATGTCATGTATGACAATGCATATATTTATATATTTACATATAAAAGTCATATCCTTTTAAACACAAGTAAGAGGTATTCACGATTATACTACATGCTCTTTTTTTATAATATAATTTTTTAACAAAAACTAATAAATCTTTTAATCTTAAGTTGTTAATTGAGTTCGCTGATTTAAACAAAGGCAATCGATACTAGTAGTACTCCCAGCGTACATATCGATTGGATTGCACGCATTCGCGCCCGCTTCGCGTAATTTGGGTTGGTTGATCATGAGCAAGTGTGAAAAACGAGTTTGTGTAGTAACCTCTTCTTCAGACTCCTGGTTACTCGCGGTTACATAGTCGTCGTCGTGACGTAGAAAAAACAAAATATTACATCAATACAATTAAATAATTTGTTGAAATGACTATTGAATTAATTGTATTAACAATCGACGTTACTGAGCACACGATGCGAAGCGGCGTCACTGTGCGAGCTTGCAGCAAATGATCGCCGGCAAACAAGCAAACGATGGAGTTTTTGTTTGCGCGCATATTATTCTCATTTGGTATATGCCAAGATATACACTTATAGTGCATGATCATCAACTTAGTGTGTCGTTAAAAACTGTGATGGTGGCAATGGTTGCATTAGTGATGGGTACGCAAAGTTAAAAATCGATTTTCGACTCTTCGACCAACTATTTTCAATTCAATTTTTGAAATCGATTAATCGGATCAAAAAATCGATTTTTTTAAATAAATGTGGTTAAAATAAAAATAAATAAATAATAACATACATTTTAAGTTTGTTAAATTACAATTTATAAATTAAATGTATGCATTTCAATTTATATGCAGCCGCATTTAGAAAACAATTGCCAAATGAACTACTTTTCGGATTTACGAGACTTGGCCTGGGTTACGTATTATGGCTTTATACAAATATATGCATTTTAAGTCCAATAGAGCTTCCCGATGAACGGAAGCTCATCGGATTGTTCTCCTTCCGACTAAAAACAAAATTTATTCAAGTTTTATAATAGAGAGCAATCACTTATTAAAAAAAATTGAACATTAAGTCTAACCAATAAATGAAATAAAGTCGACTTTAAAGAAAATAGTCAAATAAGCTGATGATATCTTTAATGTCAACTTTATTTTATTAATTGTTTAGTGATTTTGTTTCAAATTTTAATGCGAAATATCGAATTACAAATTAAACATATTTGAAATTTTGTATATAAAACTTACTTTAATTGACTGTGAGTTGTTATTTAATTATTCTACTTTCAAATCTATATCATCGATCATCGATGAAGAGTCCATACCTAACTGCTTTTTGTGTGAATATAAGTTTTTAATTCAACGTCTGGAATTGCTATGCTATGAATGATGATCATCTGTGATGCTTAAGTATTGGTGCTCTCACATTACGATAGCACTTTCGTGGGATCTACTATTTTGTTTTTGTCGAATTTTTTTGAAATAAGCTAGAACTTGACTTGGGGAATAACAGTAATATAAAATGCAAATAATAACAAAATCCAACACAACCAAAAAACACAAGAATTATCAAAATGGAAATAAGATTTGTACCAATTCGTATATTTCTTATTCTAATTTTTTAAATCGATTATTTGATTTCGATCGATTTTTTAACATGTAAAATCAAAAAAATATAATCAAAAAATCGATTTTCGACTAAAATCGAAATCGATTTACCCATCACTAGGTTTAATTATGCCCCCAATTTCATCATCAGAAAAGTATATTTTATGTACTTTCACAAGAATTTATAACAATGTTTTTTAATAAACTGAATGAGAGTTATAATGACTGTGAAGACAATAAACATACTTTAAAAACGTCGACTATACCGATTAAATAGTTTGCTATTTATGCAAAGTCCTTAATTGGTATATTTTTGGAAGCGAATCACATTTTTAGTATATTAGAACTCGTTGCTAGACCAGCCAATCGTACTCAATTATTTATGGTTGCAATTGATAATAGCAAGTCGTTTAATTCAAAGTGTTGTACGGAGAGAACTTGAGAGAACTTGACTGTGCGAAACTATACCCCAATGAAAAAAGGCCCTAAAACAAAAAACCAAATTAAGCCCCAGAATTGGGGTATATTTTCGTAATGATATAAGACTCCATTTTTCATGGAAAAAAGACCCCGCTGCTTTAGAAAAATAGCCCCAAATAAAAATGAAATAACGCCCCAAAAATTTTAATTTTATACATATATTTCATAAAATGAAAATACATCAAAATGTTGACATGTGCACTTAGGAAAAAATCTATTTTGCAGGCAACATAATATGTTTGCAACAATATTTTTTGAATTTTTGAATGAATTTCTGAAAATAAATATAATGAATTGAATGAAGTCAGTAACTATTGTATCTTGAACATTATTTCTACAAACTGAACATTGGTAATTTTCAACACTATCAGTAATGCTTTGCACTTGTAATTTGAACATTGAATATAAAAATGTTACCAAAAACCGCGCGCCGATTTTATCAATGATATTCATAGTGTTCCAATTGGGTTCGAGTGTATATATTCTAAATGAAAAATGTTTACCTAAATGTTCGCCTGCGGCGCTTCGTACACTACGTAAAGCCAACTCCTTGTACTTGTTACAAAAAATGTATGCTCAAATTCAATAAAATAATGAATATAATATAAATATTATTTAATATAATTTAGCTCTTTAAAATATTTTAGATACATATATACTAGGATGTTGCCTGAATCATTACCATTCAACACAAAAATGTCCATCCATCAATATCGTTCTTTTACTGCTTTTTTTTATCTGCTGACGCAGCATATCCATTCTTGAGCGAAGAAAATAATCTAAATTATCAATAATAGGCTCTTTAGGATTTTTATCGTAGATGCCAAAATTATTCCAGACATTTTTCAAGATAAAAGCTGGCAAATACTGACTACTTAGACGACGTAACAAAGATTATTGTATTTATTTTCTGAGGGTATCTTCCCAATAACAGTAGAAATTTAGTTAATCTGAGAAAACAGCAAAATAAACTAAATGAAATTAGATCCCAAACTAAATATTTGGGGCTTTTTTTCATCTTCACTTTTTTTCATCTTCGTTTTCGTTATGAAAATAAGCCCCAACAAAAAATTAAATTACAGGAGGCGTGTCCGGTATGGAAAAGTATATATATTCTTGATCAGCATCACTACCCGAGTCCGTTTAGCCATGTCCGTCCGTCTGTCTGTCCGTCTTGCTGTCTTGCTGTCCGAATACAGAATAACTTGAGAAATACTATCAGAATGCGATGAAATTTCGTCTCAATAATTTAGCCAAAAGTAGGAACTGAGTTTGAAAATGAGCCAAATCGGTCAATGGACACGCCCACCTACCATACAAGTCACTTTTATATAACTCTTTCGGAACTAATAACTCGAAAAGTATTCAAGGTATAGTTATAAAATTTAAAAGGTATTGTTATAATTCACCTATAAATATGTGGTCCAAAAATGGGCGTGATCCGCCCACTTTTTTTTTCATTATTTCCCGGGTTTTCATAGTGGAAATTTGATCCGTAAATTATTAAAATCAAATCTATGAAATATTAGCCTTTCAAAATTTTAAATATAGGCGTGGTCCGCCCAATTATATTATTCTTTTTTTTTTTTTAGTTGTTTATAATTTTGTATACATTTTTTAATTTATGGGGATATAAGACGTAAATTTCTGATTTATGAATAATATTCTGAGGGTGGGGAGGTTCAGCATAATTAAAAACTTTAAAATGTATGCAATTAAATATCCCACATTAATATCCTCACCAAAGGTGTAGGGTATTCCATAGTCGGGCCCGACCGACTATAAAAATCCGCCCCAAGTGACCGAACTTACCCATGTGACCTAACTTTCCCAACTCGTTATGTTTATGTTTATGAAAAGCTTACATTGAGATCTAAAGAAAATGAGCTTACATGAGGAAATTCTTGATTAGTTTTAAAGATATAGACTGGAACATGTTTTTTTTTTAATTTTAGAAGAGTTTACTTTACATATTTATTATTCGAATATTTTTTTAAATTTCCATTTTTGTACTTTTACAGAAATCTCCGTAAGTATTTTCTCTTCAGTAACATGTACTTTTGTTATTTTTTTTGATAGATAAAATTACTGAGAATGCTTTAAATGATAAAACTTATCCAAAATATATTTAACCAATATGGCAACACTGGTCACATTTCAAGTTTTTTAATATTTTTTTGATCACGGGCCACATGTTTAAGTTTAGAATTTACAACTTAATTTTTCTAAAACTTAAAAAAACATCAACAAAGTTTCTAGAGTTGCTTTAAGAGATATTAGAATATAAACAACCATACAAAAGTGATTTTTGTCCGATTTTATGTAAATTTGAAGCACTGTATCTCTGGAACTAGATGTCGAAAAAAATTTGTCAATGCATATCTCGATACACTTTATCAGTTTCCCAAATTTCATTGAAATCGAACAAGGTGATTTTCAATCGCTGGTCGATTTAATGTGGAATGGCCCATATATATTCTTGATCAGCATGACCCCCTGAGTCGATTTAGCGATGTCCGTCTGTCTGTCCGTCTGTCTGTCCGTCTGTCTGTCCGTCTGTCTGTCTGTCTGTCTGTCTGTCTGTCTGTCTGTCTGCCTGTCTGTCTGTCTGTCTGTCTGTCTGTCTGTCTGTCTGTCCGTCTGTCTGTATGTCCGTCTGTCTGTTGAAATCCCTACTACTTAAAAAATTGAAGAGTTAGATAAATGAAACTTATAATTTAGAGTACTTATATACTTACGCTGTATGTGCGAGTTCGGTTAATTGTGACCTGTGATCTGACCATAACAAATAACTCATATAATGTAGATGTACTACAGATCAATTTTACTGTATACGTTCTTAGGTAAACTTTTTTTGGTCAAATATATATTGATTTCATGCTCAAATACATGAAAGTAATGTTTTCCCGCGAAACGACTTGTGGTTCCCAAAAAAAAAATAATCGAAATTCGGTACACCTACCAATTTGTAAATATGGGTATCAAATGAATGAAAATTCTTCAGCGATTGAAAATTTGTAGTTATCTTCAGGACTTGTATACTCTGGTGACCTATATACCACTTTGAATGGAAACCACATATATGTGTAGGGTATTTATAGTCGGCTTAGTAGCCGCGGTAGCTCAGTGGTTAGTGCGTTGGACTGCGAGCCGAAAAGTCCCCGGTTCAAGCCTGGACCGGGGCTAACAACATCTTTTCGTAAAAACATTTTTCTATACTGCGCTACCTCTCGTCAGTAAATGGCAAACCTACGAGAGTAAAACCATTGCCTATGAAAAGCTCTCACCCGCCGTTCGGATTCGGCAATAAACTGTAGGTCCCACCACTTTGAGTACAAATATAACACGCACAGCTCAAAATGGTGAGAGAGCTCGGTCGAAGTTCTATACAGGACTGTAGCGCCAAACTATTATATTATATATAGACCGACTATAATGACTATTATTTTGATAATCCTAACTATCATATTAACACCTACTATATAATGTCCCTACTTTAAAATTTCCCATGTGATCTAACCTTCCAACTGTTTTTTTTCTTCTTTTAAAAAAAAGTGTTCATAAACTATATACAGATTGTCTTCATATTCGCCACATAGAATCCTTCTTATTTTTAATGATACCAAATACCTATATATTTACTTTATATACGTGTGCAAAATGACATATTAATTTAGGTAAGCAATATTAATGATATATTAGTTCTTAACATTTTTTAAACTTACTTATTTTTTGCCCGTCGAAGTATATGTGCAGGACAACATTATTTCCAAAAATACAAATTTTATGAAAGGATTTGTCATAAAACCGTAAAATCTACCCGTATAAAGTATATATTCCCAAATTATTATTCATTTTGAAGTAAATGAAATAAGTATATATTTGGTAAACGTTTCATGATGATAGCGTTAACATAGCGTTAGATATATTCAATCAAATTCAATGTTAGTTTTGCTTAATTTCCTATACAAAATACTAAACTGGATTCTGGTGAAGACAATTTTGTATTTCGTATGGGAAATTAAGCAAAACTAACATTGAATTTGATTGAATATATCTTTTTTTTTACAAATTAACCAACGCTCAGGGGATGCCCCCTATATTTCAATGCACAATGTTGATCGTAAAAAGGGATGATAGGTTAAATGGATGGGGGGAAATATGGAATAGTGTCGGTGAATGTTGGTTTTGAACTTTCCAATATCAAAAATGTCGTGAAAAACGGACGCAGGGAGATTGTTCCACAAACGTGTCGTGAGACTGAAGAACGAATTCTCTCTATAATTCGTGGTTCTGTTGAGAGCCGAGTGGACTATGAAGGGGTGGGCTTGGTTTGATGCCCAAGTAGAACGAGAGAACACACGACCTAGTGGAATCAGACCATGTATTTCCATCTAACACTTACCATTGCAATACCTATAAAACAGGCGTACACACCCTACAATCCTTGAGTGTGTCATTAATTGTGCGTCTTTTACTCTCAATCTCCAAAGCATTTGGGCGCTTGTTGAACGAGTATGAATGACAAATGTTACTGTCATCTGCAAAGGAGTGAATTGGGTTCTTAGTCAGAAGGCCATTGATAAATACCAGAGATAGGGACGGTGATAGGACGGAACCCTGCGGAACTCCATAATTGATGAAATGTTGTTCTAAAAAAACACCATCCATCGCAACTCGTATTGAACGACCCTGGAGAAAACTCGATATCCATCGAGTAAAAGAACCACAGACACCAAATGCAATTAGTTTTGAAACGAGGGCTTTATGCCTCACTTGATGAAAAGCCATGGAAATATCGGGAGCAACAGCCTTACTCTCCCCGAAAAGGTGAATACAATTCCACTTTTCGGAGAGGACCGCCATCAAGTCATCTGTGGATCTGGCCCTACGGAAACCATATTGGCGGTCACTGTGCAATTCCTTGTACTCAAGATAGTTCACAAGGTGTAAGTTAATTACGCTCTCCATTACCTTGGAGAGTGCAGAGCTTATTGCAATGGGTCGGTAATTGGCTGGGTTCGTAGCCTCGCCCTTTTTCGGAACTGGCTGGACATTGGCAACCTTCAAACAAGATGGTGTAGGTGATGTAAAAAAGGTTACGCAATGACCAAGCCAGCGTTGACGCGCACTTCTTCAACACATGGGCAGATATGCCATCTGACCCAGAGGCTTTGTTAATGTTGAGGTTTGCTTAAACGTTTTTAACTGCCCGAGATCGAAAACGAATCTCCGGCATTGCAGAAGAAACAACATCGACGACGGAAAGTGGTTTATTACTATCTGGGAGCGTTGATTTATTTGCAAATAATTCTGCAAAAAAATTCGCTTTATCAACCGGGTCAGTGAATGTCTGGCCATTCATAATAAGAGTTGGAGTAGACGACGTCGTCTTATTCTTCACCCTTTTTACGAATCACCAGATATTTTTACTACCTCTGTGGTAGAGTAGGACCTTTTTGCGCGCGTTTTGTTCGTAAAGAAACTTTTCTCGCGAGATCACGGCATTACAGCGATTCCTAGCCTGTATGCGAAGTCTTTGTGTGTCGACATTCTTCTTAGAACGCCAATTCTGAAAGGCTTCCTCCTTCGACCTGACTGCAATACTGCAAGCCTCATTAAACCATGAGTGGTCCTTGGGTTTAATTATTATCTCTTTAGAAGGTATGAAAGACCGCATACCTAATAAAATAATATTTTGTATCATTAAAGCCGCGGAATTTTTACAGGTAGATTATTACAGGTAGATACCCTATCTAAATTCGGACACACTATGTTGTTGCTGCAGTTGATACACAACGTCACTCCGAATAAACAGAGCGATCAGAAAATAATGGCAGCAAGTGATCCCAGGTTGACACCAACAAATGAGAGCGCAAGTCAAGCCGTGGTGAGTGTTAGGCCATAGATTACGCACTCAGTACAGCCTCAACCTTTAACGCTATTAGCGTGGAGTAGGATGGGGGAGGGCATACGACAACAAACCTGTGTAATTGCAGCAAAGATCATAAAAAAAGTTTTGTGTTATTATTGTTTAAAGAGGTATTATTGTTATTGTTGCGCGGCCACATTAAACACAATTTAGACTTAAAAACGACGGACGGAACACGTTATAAAGACAAGGGGCGATACGACACGTCGGTTCCCCATAAGTGCGTTGACGCTACCCCTTTATACGGGCAGTCATAACGGGTTTATGACAAGTTCCTTTAAAAAATTTGTATTTTCTGAAATAATGTTGTTCTGCACATATACTTCGACGGGCAAAAAATAAGTAAGGTTAAAAAATGTTTAGAATTAATTTATCTTTAATATTGGTTACCCAAATTTCTACATGGGGCTTTAAAAACTTTTCTGCAGGTGTGCAAAATAAAAATAAAACTAACCAGTTGGGAAGGTAAGATCACATGGGAAATTTTAAAGTAGGTGTAATTATGATAGTTAGGATTATCAAAATTATAGTCGGTCTAAGCCGACTATAAATACCCTACACATATATGTGGTTACCATTCAAAGTGATATATAGGTCACCAGGGTATACGAATCCTGAAAATAACTACAAACATTCAATCGCTGAAGAATTTCCATTCATTTAATACCCATATTTACAAATGGGTAGGTGTACCGAATTTCGATTTTTATACCCTACACTAAGAGTGAAAGGGTATATTCAGTTTGGTACGCCGTTTGTAACACCCAGAAGAAAGCATCTCCGGTATGGAAAAGTATATATATTCTTGATCAGCATGACCTCTTGAGTCGATTTAGCGATGTCCGTCTGTCCGTCTGTCTGTCCGTCTGTCTGTCCGTCTGTCTGTCCGTCTGTCTGTCTGTTGAAATAGCTAAGACTTTTAAAATTGAAGAGCTAGATAAATGAAACTTATAACTTAGATTACTAATATACCTACGCTGTATGTGCGAAAAAATTGGCGAGATCGGTCCATGGTGACCTATGATCCGACCACTTATGTTCAAATACCACATATAAAATGTACATATAAAGATCAATTTTTATGTATACGTGCTTAGGATAACTTTGTTGGTCAAATATATATTGACATCATGCTCAAATACATGATAATAATGTTTTCCGGCGAAAAGACTTGTGGTTCACAAAAAAAAAAATCGAAATTCGGTACACCTACCCATTTGTAAATATGGGTATCAAATGAATGGAAATTCTTCAGCGATTGAATGTTTGTAGTTATTTTCAGGATTCGTATACCCTGGTGACCTATATATCACTTTGAATGGTAACCACACATATGTGTAGGGTATTTATAGTCGGCTTAGACCGACTATAATTTTGATAATCCTAACTATCATAATTACACCTACTTTAAAATTTCCCATGTGATCTAACCTTCCCAACTGTTTTTTTTTTGTGAACCACAAGTCTTTTCGTCGGAAAACATTATTATCATGTATTTGAGCATGATGTCAATATATATTTGACCAAAAAAGTTTACCTAAGCACGTATACATAAAAATTGATCTTTATATGTACATTTTATATGAGGTATTTGAACATAAGTGGTCGGATCATAGGTCACAATGGACCGATCTCGCACATACAGCGTAGGTATATTAGTAATCTAAGTTGTAAGTTTCATTTATCTATCTCTTCAATTTTAAAAGTAGTAGGGATTTCAACAGACAGACAGACGGACATACAGACAGACGGACAGACGAAAATCGCTAAATCGAGGTCATGCTGATCAAGAATATATATACTTTTCCATACCGGAGATGCTTCCTTCTGGGTGTTACAAACGGCGTACCAAACTGAATATACCCTTTCACTCTTAGTGTAGGGTATAAAAATACGAAATATTGATGAAACATGATTTTAATTAATATGTCATTTTGCACACATATGTAAAGTAAATATATAAGTGTTTGGTATTATTGAAAAGAAGAGAAATCTATGAGGAGTATATAAAGACAATCTGTATATAGTTTATGAACACTTTTTTTTGAAAAAAAAGAAAAAAAAAGCAAGGGTCAAATACGTAGAAATAACTCAAAATTTGACTTTGGACTTTGAAAACTTTTCTGCAGGTGGTCAAATTAAAAAAAATAAATGTTAAAAACTTGAAATTTGACCAGTGTTTCCAGATTGGTTAAATATATTTTGGATAAGTTTTATCATTTAAAAAATTCTCAGTAATGTTATCTATCAAAAAAATATAACAAAAGTACATGTTACTGAAGAAAAAAAATCATGTTCCAGTCTATGTCTTTAAAACTGATCAAAACATTTTCCCATGTAAGCACATTTTCTTTAGATCCCAATGTAAGCTTTTCACAAACAAAATATTTTTTTAAATTGGATATCTTTTGGATTTTTTACAATTTTTGAAAGATTTTTCATGAAAAAGATTTCAACTTTACTGATTTTTATATCCATAACCATTAAAGATTCAAACTCTAATTTCAGAACTTAAGTTCTCTGTATACAACTTTTTAAATTTTTTAAATCGGTTGAGTGGTTCCGAAAATACTGAATTTCACCCGATTTAAGAGCGTTTGGGCACACTGTGCGACATGTCAACCCATCTATTGTGGGTATCAAAAAATGTGCACACTTAACTCAGTGGTGTTGGATCTAAACATATACGAAGTGATCTATTGCTCTTCTCAACAAGTTATATATTATTTATCAATCGGGATTATTATGGCACTATCACCCAAAGACTATAAGACGTGCGACTTCGCAAAAAACATATTCAACATAGCAAAATCCTGTTTTTTATGATTTTTGGTACACGTATTGTGCAGTATTGTGTACATGAGCTCTGTTGCATCTTTGTTTGTATTGTTGTTGTTTCACCGTGTAAAATTTTTGACAACACAAAACAGCTGTTTGTTAATTCAGAAGCTCAAAAATTTGTGAAATTTGAAACCGAACTACTCAAATAAAGTAGTTTTGAGTTTCACGTAATGAGACTAGATTAGGTTAGGTTTGTAAGGGGGTGTTGCTGAAATCTAATCACTCACGGGGGCCTAGTGGTCCATTGTGTTCCCTTTTTATCTGTGTGGTAACCATATTTTGTTGACCAACCTGATCTTCTTACGAACCCTAGTAGATTTTCAATTGGAACTTCAACTTTTTCTTCCAGTTCCCCAAAGAACCTGTTCCCCATGTACTGGAGTCGATGCGTTTGGTGATTTGGACAGTCGCATAGTAGATGTACGATTGATTCTACTTCCTCAATATCTTTGCAGCTCCTGTAGTGGTCGGGCGCGGGGATGCCCAGTCTGTGCGCCATTGTGCCGATTGCACAATGTCCTGTCAGGATGCCGATGAAGATGCGGGTAGCTTCTTAACTGTTATTTATCAGGCTTTTTGTTCTTTTTATACCCTACACTAAGAGTGAAAGATTATATTCAGTTTGGTACGCCGTTTGTAACACCCAGAAGGAAGCATCTCCGGTATGGAAAAGTATATATATTCTTGATCAGCATGACCCCCTGAGTTGATTTAGCGATGTCCGTCTGTCTGTCCGTCTGTCTGTCTGTTGAAATCCCTACTACTTTTAAAATTGAAGAGCTAGATAAATGAAACTTATAACTTAGATTACTAATATACCTACGCTGTATGTGCGAAAAAATTGGCGAGATCGGTCCATTGTGACCTATGATCCGACCAATTATGTTCAAATACCTCATATGAAATGTACATGTAAAGATAAATTTTTATGTATACGTGCTTAGGTAAACTTTTTTGGTCAAATATATATATTGATATCAAGCTCAAACACATGATAATAATGTTTTCCGGCGCAAAGACTTGTGGTTCACAAAAAAAAATCGAAATTCGGTACACCTACCCATTTGTAAATATGGGTATCAAATGAATGGAAATTCTTCAACGATTGAATGTTTGTAGTTATTTTCAGGATTCGTATACCCTGGTGACCTCTATATCACTTTGAATGGTAACCACACATATGTGTAGGGTATTTATAGTCGGCTTAGACCGACTATAATTTTGATAATCCTAACTATCATAATTACACCTACTTTAAAATTTCCCATGTGATCTAACCTTCCCAACTGGTTTTCATTGATGTGTGGCCAGAGACGACGTGAGATAATGCAGTCGTCTCTTGATGACCAGTTTGCGTTTGTTTTTTCAGTCGTTTTAAGGTCAATATGCCTTCTTAGGACACCTAATGGAATCCTAGTCGAAGAACATACATCCTCTATTCTACGTGCATAACCCTGTCGCGCTAGCTCATCGGCTTGTTCGTTCCCTTCTATATTGCTATGTCCGGGAACCCAGCATATGGTTATCGCATGGGTTTGACTTAGTATGTTGAGTGATCGGCGACAATTGAGTACTGTGTTTGATTTTATGACCGCATTGTCTAGTGCTAGGATGGCAGCCTGACTATCCACAAAGATTGTAATCTCCGATGGATCCATGTTCTTTGTTTGGATGGTCTGTGCTGCTTTATCTATCGCGAATATTTCTGCTTGAAAGACACTGCAGTCGTCGAGAAGTCTATGTGACTCGTGAATTTGCAGTGCGTCGCAGAAAATGCAGTATCCAGTCCCTATTTCCATCTTAGACCCGTCAGTAAAGACTTGAAGGTGGCTATTGCTTGTTGGCGAGTTAGCGCTCCATTGTTCTCTACTAGGTATTACGATGGAGTTGTTTGGATTTATTTCCATCTGTGGTGTTATATAGTCTGTTTTTGGGAGTTCGATCATGCTGAAAACTTCGAGGATAGACGTGTGTCCATATGAGAGTTGCTTCCAGAATCCTTATTCTCTAAGTCGAGTCGCGTTCTTTGCTTCTGTACTCCTAATGAAGTCGTCTACTGGCAGAAGATTAAGCATGATCTCCATCCCTATTTGTGGGGTCGATTTCATTGCGCCTGTAATACTGGTGCATGCCAATCTTTGTACTTTTTTCATTTCCCTAAGAAATGTAGTCTTCTTTATAGGTTCCCACCATACAGTAGAACCGTACGTTAATATGGGTCTGACGATCGCTGTGTATATCCAGTGGATTATACTTGGTCTCATGCCTCATCGTTTACCGACAGTTTTCTTGCATGAGTAGAAAGCGCATAGTGCCTTTTTCACTCTTTCTTCTGTGTTGCGTTTCCATCGAAGCTTACTGTCTAGTATAGTTCCGAGATATTTCGCTTCTCTAGATAGAGCGAGTGTGCAGCCATCAAGTGGCGAGATCGGTCCATTGTGACCTATGATCCGACCAATTATGTTCAAATACCTCATATGAAATGTACATGTAAAGATAAATTTTTATGTATACGTGCTTAGGTAAACTTTTTTGGTCAAATATATATATTGATATCAAGCTCAAACACATGATAATAATGTTTTCCGGCGCAAAGACTTGTGGTTCACAAAAAAAAAATCGAAATTCGGTACACCTACCCATTTGTAAATATGGGTATCAAATGAATGGAAATTCTTCAACGATTGAATGTTTGTAGTTATTTTCAGGATTCGTATACCCTGGTGACCTCTATATCACTTTGAATGGTAACCACACATATGTGTAGGGTATTTATAGTCGGCTTAGACCGACTATAATTTTGATAATCCTAACTATCATAATTACACCTACTTTAAAATTTCCCATGTGATCTAACCTTCCCAACTGGTTTTCATTGATGTGTGGCCAGAGACGACGTGAGATAATGCAGTCGTCTCTTGATGACCAGTTTGCGTTTGTTTTTTCAGTCGTTTTAAGGTCAATATGCCTTCTTAGGACACCTAATGGAATCCTAGTCGAAGAACATACATCCTCTATTCTACGTGCATAACCCTGTCGCGCTAGCTCATCGGCTTGTTCGTTCCCTTCTATATTGCTATGTCCGGGAACCCAGCATATGGTTATCGCATGGGTTTGACTTAGTATGTTGAGTGATCGGCGACAATTGAGTACTGTGTTTGATTTTATGACCGCATTGTCTAGTGCTAGGATGGCAGCCTGACTATCCACAAAGATTGTAATCTCCGATGGATCCATGTTCTTTGTTTGGATGGTCTGTGCTGCTTTATCTATCGCGAATATTTCTGCTTGAAAGACACTGCAGTCGTCGAGAAGTCTATGTGACTCGTGAATTTGCAGTGCGTCGCAGAAAATGCAGTATCCAGTCCCTATTTCCATCTTAGACCCGTCAGTAAAGACTTGAAGGTGGCTATTGCTTGTTGGCGAGTTAGCGCTCCATTGTTCTCTACTAGGTATTACGATGGAGTTGTTTGGATTTATTTCCATCTGTGGTGTTATATAGTCTGTTTTTGGGAGTTCGATCATGCTGAAAACTTCGAGGATAGACGTGTGTCCATATGAGAGTTGCTTCCAGAATCCTTATTCTCTAAGTCGAGTCGCGTTCTTTGCTTCTGTACTCCTAATGAAGTCGTCTACTGGCAGAAGATTAAGCATGATCTCCATCCCTATTTGTGGGGTCGATTTCATTGCGCCTGTAATACTGGTGCATGCCAATCTTTGTACTTTTTTCATTTCCCTAAGAAATGTAGTCTTCTTTATAGGTTCCCACCATACAGTAGAACCGTACGTTAATATGGGTCTGACGATCGCTGTGTATATCCAGTGGATTATACTTGGTCTCATGCCTCATCGTTTACCGACAGTTTTCTTGCATGAGTAGAAAGCGCATAGTGCCTTTTTCACTCTTTCTTCTGTGTTGCGTTTCCATCGAAGCTTACTGTCTAGTATAGTTCCGAGATATTTCGCTTCTCTAGATAGAGCGAGTGTGCAGCCATCAAGTTTCTAATTTTCCTTTTATTTGTGAATAGTACGAGTTCAGTCTTGGAGGCGTTTACTCCTAGGCCGTTTTGTCCTGCCCACATTGACAGTTCTTTCAGTGCAGTTTCCATAATGCTGCTAATAGTAGGAAGGTATATTCCACTTACCATAATTACTACATCGTCTGCATATGATACTGCTTTTATTTCTTAATATTGTTAGGATTTCGCCAACTACTAGAAGCCACAGAAGGGGGGATATAACGCCTCCTTGCGGTGTTACCCTATTTATTGTTTTCCGTGCTTTACTAATACCCAACTGTGAATTAATTATTCTGTTGTTTAGCATTTTATAGATCCATTGTGTTGTCTTGGTTTCTACCTGAACTTTATCTAAAGCGGTTTTTATGGATTCCGTTTCTACGTTGTTAAACGCTCCTTCGATATCTAACCAGTTGGGAAGGTTAGATCACATGGGAAATTTTAAAGTAGGTGTAATTATGATAGTTAGGATTATCAAAATTATAGTCGGTCTAAGCCGACTATAAATACCCTACACATATGTGTGGTTACCATTCAAAGTGATATATAGGTCACCATGGTATACGAATCCTGAAAATAACTACAGACTTTCCATCCCTGAAGATTTTTCTTTCATTTTATACCCATATTTACAAATGGGTAGGTATACCGAATTTAGATTTTTTTTTTGTGAACCACAAGTCTTTTCGCCGGAAAACATTATTATCATGTATTTGAGCATGATATCAATATATATTTGACCAACAAAGTTTTCCTAAGCACGTATAGATAAAAATTGATCTTTATATGTACATTTTATATGAGGTATTTGAACATAAGTGGTCGGATCATAGGTCACAATGAACCGATCTCGCCAATTTTTTCGCACATACAGCGTAGGTATATTAGTAATCTAAGTTATAAGTTTCATTTATCTAGCTTTTCAATTTTAAAAGTAGTAGGGATTTCAACAGACAGACAGACGGACAGACAGACGGACAGACAGACAGACAGACGGACAGACAGACGGACAGACGGACATCGCTAAATCGACTCAGGAGGTCATGCTGATCAAGAATATATATACTTTTCCATACCGGAGATGCTTCCTTCTGGGTGTTACAAACGGCGTACCAAACTGAATATACCCTTTCACTCTTAGTGTAGGGTATAAAAATGCTGTTAGTGTGAAGTCCTTGTAGTGAAGGTTTTTTTCAATTGTCGTAACTACCTCGTGCAGTGCTGTTTCAACGGATTTACCCTTAAGGTAGGCGTGTTGATAGTTGCATAGGTTGTTATCATTTAGTTTTAGTCTAATGTTTTGGTCAAGAATTCTCTCCAGCATTTTTAAAATAAACGATGAGAGGCTTATTGGCCTATAGTCCTCTGCAGTAGAGTGTGTTGTCTTTCCCGCTTTGGGAATGAATACCACTCTGACTTATTTCCATTTCAGCGGTATGTACCCCAGCCTAAGACAACTTTTGAAGATGTCTTTAGCCATGTACCAATTGCTGAAAGAGCATGTATCAACATGGCTGGTATTATATCGTCCGGTCCTGCGGATTTGTAGGGCTTGAACGATTTAATAGCCCATGTTATCGTTCTATCTGTTAACATACTGTCTACATCGGAGCCGATTTCATTGTGATTCATTGTGCCAAGAGTCTATTGTAAATCGGCTCCGAGACATATGTAGAGGTCGTGTCGTCAGTGTCTCTACATCCTGGGAAGTGAACTTCCATTAGGAGTGCGAGAGATTCTTGACTTGATTCGGTCCAGGTATTGTCTGGTCGTCTGATGTAGCTGGGTATTACAGGGTCCTCGGATAGAACTCTACGTAGTCTAGCTGCATCATTGGTCTTTTTAATTTCTTCACAGAAAGTTTTCCATGCTTACTTTTCATGGCCTTGTTATGTAGTTTTCTAACCTCTGTTCTCTGCTTTTTTAGTTCACTCGTCCAACAAGAATTTTTGGTAGTTTTCTTCGTGATCATGTCTACCGCGGAGTTTATGGATATACTGTCAGGAAAAGAAGTTTCGCATGTGTGCGGCACGTTTTCTGATATCCACTCTGAATATTTTGACCACTTTGTTTTCGCAGGGTTCCTAAAAGGTTTTATCTTACTAGGTTTGAACTTAATGTTGAAAAGTATTCTAAAAAGGTCCGAAAAGATTTCTTCTCTAACTCTATTTTGAAAAGTGGGGTGTTACCCCCTGTTGCACAAGATAAATTCCGAGGATATAATAAATTCAAAGATTGACTCACCTCGTTCGTTGATATCTGGCTGTGATGTGCGTTGGCGTCACTGACGATCACCAATGGCAGGTTTCGTGTGTTCGCATAGTCTGCAAGTTCTCGGACTGCTCTCGGAGGGGGATCTTCTTCGTCGTATGGCATATAGGCTGAACTGAGAATTATCGTTTTCTCGTTGTTTTCAACCTGTATTGCCACCGTGTCATCATTACTGTACTTGTGTAGGAAGAAAGCATTTAGTGTTTTTCTAGCTAGAATACAGCATCTTATCTTACCTCCATTTGTAGAGTGAAACAGATTGTATTGTTTCGATATTAGCCCTTGTACCTGGTTATGTGCTATCCAGGGTTCTTGGACTAAGACGTCTTCAGTTCAAAGGAGCATTAGGTCGTCTGTTGCGCCTTTGCAGTGGTGCACTCCCTGCAACTGGTACGACTTTTGGCCCCATTCATCGTCATCCTTCTCGGTCCACGCCCTCACTGACCCAAGCCCGAACTTCAGCATGCCATCTCTTTCATCGAGCAGCACGCTGAATGCCTGTCAACAACGAAGAGAAACACCTTCCCTCCGTTGTTATGGCTTTGCCGTGCGTTGAGTAGCGTCCAACCGCCTATCGGAACGTCCCTGTTTTGGGCCGCCAGCAGTTTGACTATGGATGCATCCTCATGTTTGCAGGAGGAGGAATCCAAAATCACTAGGTTTAATTATGCCCCCAATTTCATCATCAGAAAAGTATATTTTATGTACTTTCACAAGAATTTATAACATTGTTTTTTAATAAACTGAATGAGAATTATAATGACTGTGAAGATAATAAAAATACTTTAAAAACGTCGACTATACCGATTAAATAGTTTGCTAGCCGCGGTAGCTCAGTGGTTAGTGCGTTGGACTGCGAGCCGAAAGGGCCCCGGTTCAAGCCTGGACTGGGGCTAACAACATCTTTTCATAGAAACATTTTTCTATACCGCGCTACCTCTCGTCAGTAAATGGCAAACCTACGAGAGTAAAAACATTGCCTATGAAAAAGCTCTCACTCGCCGTTCGGATTCGGCAATAAACTGTAGGTCCCACCACTTTGAGTACAAATATAACACGCACAGCTCAAAATGGTGAGAGAGCTCGGCCGAAGTTCTATACAGGACTGTAGCGCCAAACTATTATTATTATTATATTTATGCAAAGTCCTTAATTGGTATATTTTTGGAAGCGAATCACATTTTTAGTACATTAGAACTCGTTGCTAGACCAGCCAATCGTACTCAATTATTTATGGTTGCAATTGATAATAGCAAGTCGTTTAATTCAAAATGTTGTACGGAGAGAACTTGAGAGAACTTGGCTGTGCGAAACTATACCCCAATGAAAAAAGGCGCTAAAACAAAAAAACAAATTAAGCCCCAGAATTGGGGTATATTTTCGTAATGATATAAGACCCCATTTTTCATGGAAAAAAGACCCCGCTACTTTGGAAAAATAGCCCCAAATAAAAATGAAATAACGCCCCAAAAATTTTAATTTTATACATATATTTCATAAAATAAAAAAAATATATTTTGCAGGCAACATAATATGTTTGCAACAATATTTTTTGAATTTTTGAATATATTTCTGAAAATAAATATAATGAATTGAATGAAGTCAGTAACCATTGTATCTTGAACATTATTTCTACAAACTGAACATTGGTAATTTTCAGCTTTGTTAGTAATGCTTTGCGCTTGTAATTTAAACATTGAATATAAAAATGTTACCAAAAACCGCGCGCCTATTTTATCAATGATATTCATAGTGCTCCAATTGGGTTCGAGTGTACATATTCTAAATGAAAAATGTTTACCTAAATGTTCGCCTGCGGCGCTTCGTACACTACGTAGAACCAACTCCTTGTACTTGTTACAAAAAATGTATGCTCAAATTTAATAAAATAATGAATATAATATAAATATAATTTAATATAATTTACTCTTTAAAATATTTTAGATACATATATACTAGGATGTTGTACCATTGCCATTCAACACAAAAATTTCCATCCATCAATATCGTTCTTTTACTGCTTTTTTTTATCTGCTGACGCACCATATCCAGTCTTGAGCGAAGAAAATAATCTAAATTTTCAATAATAGGCTCTTTAGGATTTTTATCGTGGATGCCAAAATTATTCCAGACATTTTTCCAGATAAAAGCTGGCAAATACTGACTACTTTACGACGTAACAAAGATTATTGTATTTATTTTCTGAGGGTATCTTCTCAATAACAGTAGAAATTTAGTTAATCTGAGAAAACAGCAAAATAAACTAAATGAAATTAGATCCCAAACAAAATATTTGGGGATTTTTTTCATCTTCGTTTTCGTTATGAAAATAAGCCCCAACAAAAAATGAAATTACACGCCAATAAAATTAAATAATGCCCCAAAAAAGTTGTTATTTTTCTCCATACAATCTCCGTAAGTATTTTTTCTTCAGTAACATGTACTTTTGTTATATTTTTTTGATAGATAAAATTACTGAGAATGCTTTAAATGATAAAACTTATCCAAAATATATTTAACCAATATGGCAACACTGGTAAAATTTCAAGTTTTTTTAATATTTTTTTGATCACGGGCCACATGTTTAAGTTTAGAATTTACAACTTAATTTTCTAGTATTGCTACTTTAAGAGATATTAGAATATAAACAACCATACAAAAGTGATTTTTTTCCGATTTTATGTAAATTTGAAGCACTGTATCTCTGGAACTAGATGTCGAAAAAAATGGTCAATGCATATCTCGATACACTTTATCAGTTTCCCAAATTTCATTGAAATCGAAGAAGGTGATTTTCAATCGCTGGTTGATTTGGTGTGGAATGGCCCATATATATTCTTGATCAGCATGACCTGAACCCCTGAGTCGATTTAGCGATGTCCGTCTGTCTGTCCGTCTGTCTGTATGTCCGTCTGTCTGTTGAAATCCCTACTACTTAAAAAAATTGAAGAGTTAGATAAATGAAACTTATAATTTAGAGTACTTATATACTTACACTGTATGTGCGAGATCGGTTAATTGTGACCTGTGATCTGACCATAACAAATAACTCATATAATGTAGATGTACTACAGATCAATTTTACTGTATACGTTCTTAGGTAAACTTTTTTGGTCAAATATATATTGATTTCATGCTCAAATACATGAAAGTAATGTTTTCCCGCGAAACGACTTGTGGTTCCAAAAAAAAAAAAATCGAAATTCGGTACACCTACCAATTTGTAAATATGGGTATCAAATGAATGAAAATTCTTCAGCGATTGAAAGTTTGTAGTTATCTTCAGGACTGGTATACTCTGGTGACCTATATACCACTTTGAATGGAAACCACATATATGTGTAGGGTATTTATAGTCGGCTTAGTAGCTGCGGTAGCTCAGTGGTTAGTGCGTTGGACTGCGAGCCGAAAAGTCCCCGGTTCAAGCCTGGACCGGGGCTAACAACATCTTTTCGTAGAAACATTTTTCTATACTGCGCTACCTCTCGTCAGTAAATGGCAAACCTACGAGAGTAAAACCATTGCCTATGAAAAGCTCTCACCCGCCGTTCGGATTCGGCAATAAACTGTAGGTCCCACCACTTTGAGTACAAATATAACACGCACAGCTCAAAATGGTGAGAGAGCTCGGTCGAAGTTCTATACAGGACTGTAGCGCCAAACTATTATATTATATATAGACCGACTATAATGACTATTATTTTGATAATCCTAACTATCATATTAACACCTACTATATAATGTCCCTACTTTAAAATTTCCCATGTGATCTAACCTTCCAACTGTTTTTCTTCTTTTAAAAAAAAGTGTTCATAAACTATATACAGATTGTCTTCATATTCGCCACATAGAATCCTTCTTATTTTTAATGATACCAAATACTTATATATTTACTTTATATACGTGTGCAAAATGACATATTAATTTAGGTAAGCAATATTAAGATATATTAGTTCTTAACATTTTTTAAACTTACTTATTTTTTGCCCGTCGAAGTATATGTGCAGGACAATATTATTTCCAAAAATACAAATTTTATGAAAGGATTTGTCATAAAACCGTAAAATCTACCCGTATAAAGTACATATTCCCAAATTATTTTTTATTAATTTTGAAGTAAATGAAATTAGTATATATTTGGTAAACGTTTCATGATGATAGCGTTAACATAGCGTTAGATATATTCAATCAAATTCAATGTTAGTTTTGCTTAATTTCCTATACAAAATGCTAAACTGGATTCTGGTGAAGACAATTTTGTATTTCGTATGGGAAATTAAGCAAAACTAACATTGAATTTGATTGAATATATCTTTTTTTTTACAAATTAACCAACGCTCAGGGGATGCCCCCTATATTTCAATGTACAATGTTGATCGTAAAAAGGGATGATATGTTAAATGGATGGGGGGAAATATGGAATAGTGTCGGTGAATGTTTGTTTTGAACTTTCCAATATCAAAAATGTCGGGAAAAACGGACGCAGGGAGATTGTTCCACAAACGTGTCGTGCGACTGAAGAACGAATTCTCTCTATAATGCGTGGTTCTGTTGAGAGCCGAGTGGACTATGAAGGGGTGGGCTTGGTTTGATGCCCAAGTAGAACGAGAGAACACACGACCTGGTGGAATCAGACCATGTATTTCCATCTAACACTTACCATTGTAATACCTATAAAACAGGCGTACACACCCTACAATCCTTGAGTGTGTCATTAATTGTGCGTCTTTTACTCTCAATCTCCAAAGCATTTGGGCGCTTGTTGAACGAGTATGAATGACAAATGTTACTGTCATCTGCAAAGGAGTGAATTGGGTTCTTAGTCAGAAGGCCATTGATAAATACCAGAGATAGGGACGGTGATAGGACGGAACCCTGCGGAACTCCAGAATTGATGAAATGTTGTTCTAAAAAAACACCATACATCGCAACTCGTATTGAACGACCCTGGAGAAAACTCGATATCCATCGAGTAAAAGAACCACAGACACCAAATGCAATTAGTTTTGAAACGAGGGCTTTATGCCTCACTTGATCAAAAGCCATGGAAATATCGGGAGCAACAGCCTTACTCTCTCCGAAAAGGTGAATACAATTCCACTTTTCGGAGAGGACCGCCATCAAGTCATCTGTGGATCTGGCCCTACGGAAACCATATTGGCGGTCACTGTGCAATTCCTTGTACTCAAGATAGTTCACAAGGTGTAAGTTAATTACGCTCTCCATTACCTTGGAGAGTGCAGAGCTTATTGCAATGGGTCGGTAATTGGCTGGGTTCGTAGCCTCGCCCTTTTTTCGGAACTGGCTGGACATTGGCAATCTTCGAACAAGATGGAAAAACTCCTATCGTGTAGGTGATGTTAAAAAGGTTACGCAATGGCCAAGCCAGCGTTGACGCGCACTTCTTCAACACATGGGCAGATATGCCATCTGACCCAGAGGCTTTGTTAATGTTGAGGTTTGCTTAAACGTTTTTAACTGCCCGAGTTCGGAAACGAATATCCGGCATTGCAGAAGAAACAACATCGACGACGGGAAGTGGTTTATTACTATCTGGGAGCGTTGATTTATTTGCAAATAATTCTGCCAAGAAATTAGCTTTATCAACCGGGTCAGTGAATGTCTGACCATTCATAATAAGAGTTGGAGTAGACGACGTCGTCTTATTCTTCACCCTTTTTACGAATCACCAGATATTTTTACTACCTTTGTGGTAGAGTAGGACCTTTTTGCGCGCGTTTTGTTCGTAAAGAAACTTTTCTCGCGAGATCACGGCATTACAGCGATTCCTAGCCTGTATGCGAAGTCTTTGTGTGTCGACATTCTTGTTAGAACGCCAATTCTGAAAGGCTTCCTCCTTCGACCTGACTGCAATCCTGCAAGTCTCATTAAACCATGAGTGGTCCTTGGGTTTAATTATTATCTCTTTAGAAGGTATGAAAGACCGCATACCTAATAAAATAATATTTTGTATCATTAAAGCCGCGGAATTTTTACAGGTAGATTATTACAGGTAGATACCCTATCTAAATTCGGACACACTATGTTGTTGCTGCAGTTGATACACAACGTCACTCCGAATAAACAGAGCGAGCAGAAAATAATGGCAGCAAGTGATCCCAGGTTGACACCAACAAATGAGAGCGCAAGTCAAGCCGTGGTGAGTGTTAGGCCATAGATTACGCACTCAGTACAGCCTCAACCTTTAACGCTATTAGCGTGGAGTAGGATGGGGGAGGGCATACGACACCAAACCTGTGCAATTGCAGCAAAGATCATAAAAAAAGTTTGGTGTTATTATTGTTTAAAGAGGTATTATTGTTATTTTTGCGCGGCCACATTAAACACAATTTAGACTTAAAAACGACGGACGGAACACGTTATAAAGACAAGGGGCGATACGACACGTCGGTTCCCCATAAGTGCGTTGACGCTACCACTTTATACGGGCAGTCATAACGGGTTTATGACAAGTTCCTTTAAAAAATTTGTATTTTCTGAAATAATGTTGTTCTGCACATATACTTCGACGGGCAAAAAATAAGTAAGGTTACAAAATGTTTAGAATTAATTTATCTTTAATATTGGTTACCTAAATTTCTACATGGGGCTTTAAAAACTTTTCTGCAGGTGTGCAAAATAAAAATAAAACTAACCAGTTGGGAAGGTAAGATCACATGGGAAATTTTAAAGTAGGTGTAATTATGATAGTTAGGATTATCAAAATTATAGTCGGTCTAAGCCGACTATAAATACCCTACACATATATGTGGTTACCATTCAAAGTGATATATAGGTCACCAGGGTATACGAATCCTGAAAATAACTACAAACATTCAATCGCTGAAGAATTTCCATTCATTTAATACCCATATTTACAAATGGGTAGGTGTACCGAATTTCGATTTTTATACCCTACACTAAGAGTGAAAGGGTATATTCAGTTTGGTACGCCGTTTGTAACACCCAGAAGAAAGCATCTCCGGTATGGAAAAGTATATATATTCTTGATCAGCATGACCTCTTGAGTCGATTTAGCGATGTCCGTCTGTCCGTCTGTCTGTCCGTCTGTCTGTCCGTCTGTCTGTCTGTCTGTCTGTCTGTTGAAATAGCTAAGACTTTTAAAATTGAAGAGCTAGATAAATGAAACTTATAACTTAGATTACTAATATACCTACGCTGTATGTGCGAAAAAATTGGCGAGATCGGTCCATGGTGACCTATGATCCAACCACTTATGTTCAAATACCACATATAAAATGTACATATAAAGATCAATTTTTATGTATACGTGCTTAGGATAACTTTGTTGGTCAAATATATATTGACATCATGCTCAAATACATGATAATAATGTTTTCCGGCGAAAAGACTTGTGGTTCACAAAAAAAAAAATCTAAATTCGGTACACCTACCCATTTGTAAATATGGGTATCAAATGAATGGAAATTCTTCAGCGATTGAATGTTTGTAGTTATTTTCAGGATTCGTATACCCTGGTGACCTATATATCACTTTGAATGGTAACCACACATATGTGTAGGGTATTTATAGTCGGCTTAGACCGACTATAATTTTGATAATCCTAACTATCATAATTACACCTACTTTAAAATTTCCCATGTGATCTAACCTTCCCAACTGGTTTTTTTTGTGAACCACAAGTCTTTTCGTCGGAAAACATTATTATCATGTATTTGAGCATGATGTCAATATATATTTGACCAAAAAAGTTTACCTAAGCACGTATACATAAAAATTGATCTTTATATGTACATTTTATATGAGGTATTTGAACATAAGTGGTCGGATCATAGGTCACAATGGACCGATCTCGCACATACAGCGTAGGTATATTAGTAATCTAAGTTGTAAGTTTCATTTATCTATCTCTTCAATTTTAAAAGTAGTAGGGATTTCAACAGACAGACAGACGGACATACAGACAGACGGACAGACGAAAATCGCTAAATCGAGGTCATGCTGATCAAGAATATATATACTTTTCCATACCGGAGATGCTTCCTTCTGGGTGTTACAAACGGCGTACCAAACTGAATATACCCTTTCACTCTTAGTGTAGGGTATAAAAATACGAAATATTGATGAAACATGATTTTAATTAATATGTCATTTTGCACACATATGTAAAGTAAATATATAAGTGTTTGGTATTATTGAAAAGAAGAGAAATCTATGAGGAGTATATAAAGACAATCTGTATATAGTTTATGAACACTTTTTTTTGAAAAAAAAGAAAAAAAAAGCAAGGGTCAAATACGTAGAAATAACTCAAAATTTGACTTTGGACTTTGAAAACTTTTCTGCAGGTGGTCAAATTAAAAAAAATAAATGTTAAAAACTTGAAATTTGACCAGTGTTTCCAGATTGGTTAAATATATTTTGGATAAGTTTTATCATTTAAAAAATTCTCAGTAATGTTATCTATCAAAAAAATATAACAAAAGTACATGTTACTGAAGAAAAAAAATCATGTTCCAGTCTATGTCTTTAAAACTGATCAAAACATTTTCCCATGTAAGCACATTTTCTTTAGATCCCAATGTAAGCTTTTCACAAACAAAATATTTTTTTAAATTGGATATCTTTTGGATTTTTTACAATTTTTGAAAGATTTTTCATGAAAAAGATTTCAACTTTACTGATTTTTATATCCATAACCATTAAAGATTCAAACTCTAATTTCAGAACTTAAGTTCTCTGTATACAACTTTTTAAATTTTTTAAATCGGTTGAGTGGTTCCGAAAATACTGAATTTCACCCGATTTAAGAGCGTTTGGGCACACTGTGCGACATGTCAACCCATCTATTGTGGGTATCAAAAAATGTGCACACTTAACTCAGTGGTGTTGGATCTAAACATATACGAAGTGATCTATTGCTCTTCTCAACAAGTTATATATTATTTATCAATCGGGATTATTATGGCACTATCACCCAAAGACTATAAGACGTGCGACTTCGCAAAAAACATATTCAACATAGCAAAATCCTGTTTTTTATGATTTTTGGTACACGTATTGTGCAGTATTGTGTACATGAGCTCTGTTGCATCTTTGTTTGTATTGTTGTTGTTTCACCGTGTAAAATTTTTGACAACACAAAACAGCTGTTTGTTAATTCAGAAGCTCAAAAATTTGTGAAATTTGAAACCGAACTACTCAAATAAAGTAGTTTTGAGTTTCACGTAATGAGACTAGATTAGGTTAGGTTTGTAAGGGGGTGTTGCTGAAATCTAATCAGCAAACACTCACGGGGGCCTAGTGGTCCATTGTGTTCCCTTTTTATCTGTGTGGTAACCATATTTTGTTGACCAACCTGATCTTCTTACGAACCCTAGTAGATTTTCAATTGGAACTTCAACTTTTTCTTCCAGTTCCCCAAAGAACCTGTTCCCCATGTACTGGAGTCGATGCGTTTGGTGATTTGGACAGTCGCATAGTAGATGTACGATTGATTCTACTTCCTCAATATCTTTGCAGCTCCTGTAGTGGTCGGGCGCGGGGATGCCCAGTCTGTGCGCCATTGTGCCGATTGCACAATGTCCTGTCAGGATGCCGATGAAGATGCGGGTAGCTTCTTAACTGTTATTTATCAGGCTTTTTGTTCTTTTTATACCCTACACTAAGAGTGAAAGATTATATTCAGTTTGGTACGCCGTTTGTAACACCCAGAAGGAAGCATCTCCGGTATGGAAAAGTATATATATTCTTGATCAGCATGACCCCCTGAGTTGATTTAGCGATGTCCGTCTGTCTGTCCGTCTGTCTGTCTGTTGAAATCCCTACTACTTTTAAAATTGAAGAGCTAGATAAATGAAACTTATAACTTAGATTACTAATATACCTACGCTGTATGTGCGAAAAAATTGGCGAGATCGGTCCATGGTGACCTATGATCCGACCAATTATGTTCAAATACCTCATATGAAATGTACATGTAAAGATAAATTTTTATGTATACGTGCTTAGGTAAACTTTTTTGGTCAAATATATATATTGATATCAAGCTCAAACACATGATAATAATGTTTTCCGGCGAAAAGACTTGTGGTTCACAAAAAAAAATCGAAATTCGGTACACCTACCCATTTGTAAATATGGGTATCAAATGAATGGAAATTCTTCAACGATTGAATGTTTGTAGTTATTTTCAGGATTCGTATACCCTGGTGACCTCTATATCACTTTGAATGGTAACCACACATATGTGTAGGGTATTTATAGTCGGCTTAGACCGACTATAATTTTGATAATCCTAACTATCATAATTACACCTACTTTAAAATTTCCCATGTGATCTAACCTTCCCAACTGGTTTTCATTGATGTGTGGCCAGAGACGACGTGAGATAATGCAGTCGTCTCTTGATGACCAGTTTGCGTTTGTTTTTTCAGTCGTTTTAAGGTCAATATGCCTTCTTAGGACACCTAATGGAATCCTAGTCGAAGAACATACATCCTCTATTCTACGTGCATAACCCTGTCGCGCTAGCTCATCGGCTTGTTCGTTCCCTTCTATATTGCTATGTCCGGGAACCCAGCATATGGTTATCGCATGGGTTTGACTTAGTATGTTGAGTGATCGGCGACAATTGAGTACTGTGTTTGATTTTATGACCGCATTGTCTAGTGCTAGGATGGCAGCCTGACTATCCACAAAGATTGTAATCTCCGATGGATCCATGTTCTTTGTTTGGATGGTCTGTGCTGCTTTATCTATCGCGAATATTTCTGCTTGAAAGACACTGCAGTCGTCGAGAAGTCTATGTGACTCGTGAATTTGCAGTGCGTCGCAGAAAATGCAGTATCCAGTCCCTATTTCCATCTTAGACCCGTCAGTAAAGACTTGACTAACTCGCCAACAAGCTATTGCTTGTTGGCGAGTTAGCGGTCCATTGTTCTCTACTAGGTATTACGATGGAGTTGTTTGGATTTATTTCCATCTGTGGTGTTATATAGTCTGTTTTTGGGAGTTCGATCATGCTGAAAACTTCGAGGATAGACGTGTGTCCATATGAGAGTTGCTTCCAGAATCCTTATTCTCTAAGTCGAGTCGCGTTCTTTGCTTCTGTACTCCTAATGAAGTCGTCTACTGGCAGAAGATTAAGCATGATCTCCATCCCTATTTGTGGGGTCGATTTCATTGCGCCTGTAATACTGGTGCATGCCAATCTTTGTACTTTTTTCATTTCCCTAAGAAATGTAGTCTTCTTTATAGGTTCCCACCATACAGTAGAACCGTACGTTAATATGGGTCTGACGATCGCTGTATATATCCAGCGGATTATACTTGGTCTCATGCCTCATCGTTTACTGACAGTTTTCTTGCATGAGTAGAAAGCGCATAGTGCTTATTTCACCCTTTCTTCTGTGTTGCGTTTCCATCGAACCTTACTGTCTAGTATAGTTCCGAGATAGAACCCTACGTAGTCTAGCTGCATCATTGGTCTTTTCAATTCCTTCACAGAATGTTTTCCATGACTTGAATTTAGCGTCCCTTATGGATTTCGTATAGGTATTTAGTTCTGATCTATACTTGGTCCAGACAATTTCAAGCTTACTTTTCCTGGCCTTGTTATGTAGTTTTCTAACCTCTGTTCTGTGCTTTTTTAGTTCACTCGTCCACCAAGAATTTTTGGTAGTTTTCTTCGTGATCATGTCTACCGCGGAGTCTATGGATATACTGTCAGGAAAAGAAGTTTCGCATGTGTGCGGCACGTTTTCTGATATCCACTCTGAATATTTTGACCACTTTGTTTTCGCAGGGTTCCTTAAAGGTTTTATCTTACTAGGTTTGAAGTTAATGTTGAAAAGTATTCTAAAATGGTCCGAAAAGGAGTTTTTAGAAGACACTTTCGAGTCTTCGACCTCAATTAGTTCAGTGTTATTGATTAAAGTCAGGTCAAGGATTTCTTGTCTTACTCTATTTTGAAAAGTCGGGTGATCTCCCCTGTTGCACAAGATAAAGTCCGAGGATATAATAAATTCAAAGATTGACTCACCTCGTTCGTTGATATCTTTCTTACCCCCCAAGCTGTGATGTGCGTTGGCGTCACAGTCGATCACCAGTGGCAGGTTCCGTGTGTTCGCATAGTCTGCAAGTTCTCGGACTGCTCTCGGAGGGGGATCTTCTTCGTCGTATGGCATATAGGCTGAACTTAGAATTATCGTTTTCTTGTTGTTTTCAACTTGTATTGCCATTCAACCTGTGTGATCATTTCTGTACTTGTGTAGGAAGAAAGCATTTAGTGTTTTTCTAGCTAGAATACAGCATCTTATCTTACCTCCATTTGTAGAGTGAAACAGATTGTATTGTTTCGATATTAGCCCTTGTACCTGGTTATGTGCTATCCAGGGTTCTTGGACTAAGACGTCTTCAGTTAAAACGAGCATTAGGTCGTCTGTTGCGCCTTTGCAGTGGTGCACTCCCTGCAACTGGTACGACTTTTGGCCCCATTCATCGTCATCCTTCTCGGTCCACGCCCTCACTGACCCAAGCCCGAACTTCAGCATGCCATCTCTTTCATCGAGCAGCACGCTGAATGCCTGTCAACAACGAAGAGAAACACCTTCCTTTCGTTGTTATGACTTTGCCGTGCGTTGAGTAGCGTCAACCGCCTATCGGAACGTCCCTGTTTTGGACCGCCAGCAGTTTGACTATGGATGCATCCTCATGTTTTGCAGGAGGAGGAATCCAAAATCACTAGGTTTAATTATGCCCCCAATTTCATCATCAGAAAAGTATATTTTATGTACTTTCACAAGAATTTATAAAATTGTTTTTTAATAAACTGAATGAGAATTATAATGACTGTGAAGATAATAAAAATACTTTAAAAACGTCGACTATACCGATTAAATAGTTTGCTATTTATGCAAAGTCCTTAATTGGTATATTTTTGGAAGCGAATCACATTTTTAGTACATTAGAACTCGTTGCTAGACCAGCCAATCGTACTCAATTATTTATGGTTGCAATTGATAATAGCAAGTCGTTTAATTCAAAGTGTTGTACGGAGAGAACTTGAGAGAACTTGGCTGTACGAAACTATACCCCATGAAAAAAGGCGCTAAAACAAAAAACCAAATTAAGCCCCAGAATTGGGGTATATTTTCGTAATGATATAAGACCCCATTTTTCATGGAAAAAAGACCCCGCTACTTTGGAAAAATAGCCCCAAATAAAAATGAAATAACGCCCCAAAAATTTTAATTTTATTCATATATTTCATAAAATGAAAAAAATTTATTTTGCAGGCAACATAATATGTTTGCAACAATATTTTTTGAATTTTTGAATGAATTTCTGAAAATAAATATAATGAATTGAATGAAGTCAGTAACCATTGTATCTTGAACATTATTTCTACAAACTGAACATTGGTAATTTTCAGCTTTATTAGTAATGCTTTGCGCTTGTAATTTAAACATTGAATATAAAAATGTTACCAAAAACCGCGCGCCTATTTTATCAATGATATTCATAGTGCTCCAATTGGGTTCGAGTGTATATATTCTAAATGAAAAATGTTTACCTAAATGTTCGCCTGCGGCGCTTCGTACACTACGTAGAGCCAACTCCTTGTACTTGTAGATTCGGACAGACTATGTTGTTGCTGCAGTTGATACCAACGTCACTCCGAATAAACAGAGCGAGCAGAAAATAATGGCAGCAAGTGATCCCAGGTTGGCACAAACAAATGAGAGCGCAAGTCAAGCCGTGGTGAGTGTTAGGCCATAGATTACGCACTCAGTGCAGCCTCAACCTTGCATGCTATTAGCGTGGAGTAGGATGGGGGAGGGAATACGACAACAAACCTGTGCAATTGCAGCAAAGATCATAGAAAAGTTTGGTGTTATTATTGTTATTGTTGCGCGGCCACATTAAACACAATTTGGACTTAAAAACGACGGACGGAACACGTTATAAAGACAAGGGGCGATACGACACGTCCGTTGACGCTACCCCTTTATACGGGCAGTCATAACGGTTTTATGACAAGTTCCTTTAAAAAATTTGTATTTTCTGAAATAATGTTGTTCTGCACATATACTTCGACGGACAAAAAATAAGTGAGTTTAAAATAAATGTTTAGATTTAATTTATCTTTAATATTGGTTACCTAAATTTTTACATTGGGCTTTAAAAACTTTTCTGCAGGTGTGCAAAATAAAAATAAAACTAAAAATACGAAATGTTGATGAAACATGATTTTAATTAATATGTCATTTTGCACACATATATAAAGTAAATATATAAGTGCTTGGTATTATTGAAAAGAAGAGGAATCTATGAGGAGTATATAAAGACAATCTGTATATAGTTCATAAACACTTTTTTTTGAAAAAGAAGAAAAAACCAGTTGGGAAGGTTAGATCACATGGGAAATTTTAAAGTAGGTGTAATTATGATAGTTAGGATTATCAAAATTATAGTCGGTCTAAGCCGACTATAAATACCCTACACATATGTGTGGTTACCATTCAAAGTGATATATAGGTCACCAGGGTATATGAATCCTGAAAATAACTACAAACATTCAATCGCTGAAGAATTTCCATTCATTTGATACCCATATTTACAAATGGGTAGGTGTAACGAATTTCGATTTTTTTTTTGTGAACCACAAGTTTTTTTGCCGGAAAACATTATTATAATGTATTTGAGCATGATATCAATATATATTTGACCAAAAAAGTTTATCTAAGCACGTATACATAAAAATTGATCTTTATATGTACATTTTATATGAGGTATTTGAACATAAGTGGTCGGATCATAGGTCACAATGGACCGCACATACAGCGTAGGTATATTAGTAATCTAAGTTATAAGTTTCATTTATCTAGCTCTTCAATTTTAAAAGTAGTAGGGATTTCAACAGACAGACGGACAGACAGACAGACAGACAGACAGACGGACAGACAGACGGACAGACAGACGGACAGACAGACGGACAGACATACGGACAGACATCGCTAAATCGACTCAGGAGGTCATGCTGATCAAGAATATATATACTTTTCCATACCGGAGATGCTTCCTTCTGGGTGTTACAAACGGCGTACCAAATTGAAGATACCCTTTCACTCTTAGTGTAGGGTATAAAAAGTAAGGGTCAAATACGTAGAAATAACTCAAAATTTGACTTTGGACTTTGAAAACTTTTCTGCAGGTGGTCAAATTAAAAACAATAAATGTTAAAAACTTGAACTTTGACCAGTGTTACCAGATTGGTTAAATATATTTTGGATAAGTTTTATCATTTAAAAAATTCTCAGTAATGTTATCTATCAAAAAAATATAACAAAAGTACATGTTACTGAAGAAAAAAATCATGTTCCAGTCTATGTCTTTAAAACTGATCAAAACATTTTCCCATGTAAGCTTATTTTCTTTAGATCCCAATGTAAGCTTTTCACAAACAAAATATTTTTTAAAATTGGATAACTTTTGGATTTTTTACAATTTTTGAAAGATTTTTCATGAAAAAGATTTCAACTTTACTGATTTTTATCTCCATAACTATTAAAGATTCAAACTCTAATTTCTGTATAAAACTTTTTAAATTTTTTAAATCGGTTGAGTGGTTCCGAAAATACTGAATTTCACCCGATTTAAGAGCGTTTGGGCACACAGTGCGACATGTCTTTTGTGGGTATCAAAAAATGTGCACACTTAATACATGCATTCAGTGGTGTTGGATCTAAACATATACGAAGTGACCTATTGCACTTCTCAACAAGTTATATATTGTTTATCAATCGGGATTATTATTGCACTATCACCCAAAGACTATAAGACGTGCTACTTCGCAAAAAACATATTCAACATAGCAAAATCCTGTTTTTTATGATTTTTGGTACACGAATTGTGCAGTATTGTGTACATGAGCTCTGCCACATCTTTGTTTGTATTGTTGTTGTTTCACCGTGTAAAATTTTGGACAACACAAAACAGCTGTTTGTTAATATTGTATGTTATTGATTCGAAATATTTATTTGAATGAAAAATATAAATGATATTTTATAAACACAGAAAATAACAGATAAACATAAAAGATAACAAACAATAATGGAAGGTATTTTTAAACAAACTACAGCTTGATAATACAACATGCCTCCTCAAGATGAACCAGTTTAAAACATTAATTCAAAATGCTTGCAACAAAAATAATGTTTGTCCTTAGGAACAGGTTTGGTTAAACTGTCTGCTGGCATTTCGTTTGTTGGGACATATTTTAATTGGACGATGTTTCGATGAACTGCATCTCTTATGAAGTGGTACTTGTAATCTATATGTTTCGTCCTTGAGTGATGTCCTCCAAACTTTGCCATATGCTGTGCACTCTGCGAGTCGCCAAATATTGTTGTTGGATTGTTGTTCTTAAATCCCAATTCATCTAGCAAGTAACTTGGTACATGGCTTCTTTTGCGGCATCCGTCAATGCTACATACTCTACTTCTGCACTTGATGTTGCTATTACTTTCTGTTTACGGGATTCCCACGTGATAGCAGCACCTGCAAGTATAAAACAAAGGCCAGATTGTGATTTGCGATCGTTAACATCTTGCGCCCAGTTAGCGTCCACGAATCCTATTAGTGGTAATCCTGTTTTGCGATATGTTAATACAGCCGATTTAGATGTGTTTAGGTACTTTACAACTTGTAGAGCTGCGTTCCAGTGTTGCCTTCTTTGATCTTGTGAAAATTGTGACAGCATGTTAACGCTACATGCAATGTCCGGTCGGCTATATAATGCTATATGTAGTAAATACATTGATCATTTTTTGACTGCTCCAGTCCAAATTCTTTAATGACGCAATCGATTTTCTTTAACCATTGCCTTCCGGATTGTTTTAATTCATAGATTGCCTTCTTCAGTCTGCAAACTTTGGTACATGTCGCCTCCTCAACGAAACCATCAGGTTGATCCATGATATGACCTCCTCTATATCGCCATTTAAAAATTCAGTGGATACATCCAGCTGCCTTAACTGCAGGTCATGTTCAATTTTGGCGTACAACAGGCGCATATGTATCCATATGGTCAACGCCGAATTGTTGTAAATAGCCCTTTGCTACTAACCTTGCCTTTTTTTTATCTATTGTGCCATCAGGGCGATATTTGGTTTTGAATACCCACTTACACCCTACTGTGGTTCTACCATAAGGAAGATCTATCAGTTCCCATGTTTTATTTTTTCTAAGTGAATTGAATTCACATCTCATCGCTTCTAACCATTCTTCTTGATAATGCGATTTTGATATATCCTTTAGGTTTTTCGGATTCTCCGTCTTTGAAATTTGTACCACATCAGAACTTTAAATGTCCAAGATCTAAGACGCGACTTAATAGAATGCAACGGGTTCGATTGTTCTACTTTATCTGTTTCTTTTGTGATGTCATTTTTAACTTGTTCAACATCTACTTGAACTGTATCGTCAACTACTTGTTCCACCTCAATTGTATCTTCAAATATTTCTTCTTCTTCTACTTATTTTTCGAGGTCTCTGTTGGTGTTTTCAAAATGTATTCTAAACTCTACGAATTAACCTTCTTTGCACCAGCCATATCTACAGAAATATCGCCTTCTATTATTTTTACATCACGGTGCTTTTCCAGACCATAGTTTCTCAGGCGTTTTATTTTGATTTAAATTTGTGGGACACCTATTTCGTAAATAAGCTGCAGTGTGTATTAGCTCTGCCCAAAGCATCTCTGGTAGATTTCCCTCAAGCATCAAACATCTCCCCATTTCCACAAGGGTTCTGTTCATGCGTTCTGCAACACCGTTTTGCTGTGGTGTGTATTCAGTAGATAACTGATACTTGATACCATTATCTTTGAGAAATTGAGAAAACTATCGAGCTGTTAGTTCCCTAGCATAATCGCTTCGAAGGATTTTAACTTTCCTTCCAGTTTCTAACTCTGCACATATTTTAAATTCTTTGAATGCTTGCAGATAGTCGGACTTAATGCGCAAAAAGTTTACGGAAACTTTCCTTGAGTAGAATAAATGTGACGAAATATTGCTTTGGATATTGCCATGCTTTCAGTTCTCATTGGGCCACATAGTCAGTATGTACAAGTTCTAGAACTGCATTTGACGACTTTACATTTTTATATGGAAAACGATTTTGCACCTGTTTTCCTCTTATACAAGATACGCATGTAATGTCCCCATATTTTGTTGACAACGATGGGTTAGTTTCTTCGAAACCAACTTGATCTTCTTACGAACCCTATTTTCACTTGGAACTTCAACTATTTCTTCCAGTTCCCCAAAGAACCTGTTCCCCATGTACTGGAGTCGACGCGTTTGGTGATTTGGACAGTCGCATAGTAGATGTACGATTGATTCTACTTCCTCAATATCTTTGCAGCTCCTGCAGTGGTCGGGCGCGGGAATGCCCAGTCTGTGCGCCATTGTGCCGATTGCACAATGTCCTGTCAGGACGCCGATGAGGATGCGGGTAGCTTCTTAACTGTTATTTATCAGGCTTTTTGTTCTTTTTTTCATTGGTGTGTGGCCAGAGACGACGTGAGATAATGCAGTCGTCTATGGATGACCAGTTTGCGTTTGTTGTTTCCGTCGTTTTAAGGTCAATATGCCTTCTTAGGACACCTAATGGAATCCTAGTCGAAGAACATACATCCTCTATTCTACGTGCATAACCCTGTCGCGCTAGCTCATCGACTTGTTCGTTCCCTTCTATATTGCTATGTCCGGGAACCCAGCATATGGTTATCGCATGGGTTTGACTTAGTATGTTGAGTGATCGGCGACAATTGAGTACTGTGTTTGATTTTATGACCGCATTGTCTAGTGCTAGGATGGCAGCCTGACTATCCACAAAGATTGTAATCTCCGATGGATCCATGTTCTTTGTTTGGATGGTCTGTGCTGCTTTATCTATCGCGAATATTTCTGCTTGAAAGACACTGCAGTCATCGAGAAGTCTATGTTACTCGTGAATTTGCAGTGCGTCGCAGAAAATGCAGTATCCAGTCCCTATTTCCATCTTAGACCCGTCAGTAAAGACTTGACTAACTCGCCAACAAGCTATTGCTTGTTGGCGAGTTAGCGGTCCATTGTTCTCTACTAGGTATTACGATGGAGTTGTTTGGATTTATTTCCATCTGTGGTGTTATATAGTCTGTTTTTGGGAGTTCGATCATGCTGAAAACTTCGAGGATAGACGTGTGTCCATATGAGAGTTGCTTCCAGAATCCTTATTCTCTAAGTCGAGTCGCGTTCTTTGCTTCTGTACTCCTAATGAAGTCGTCTACTGGCAGAAGATTAAGCATGATCTCCATCCCTATTTGTGGGGTCGATTTCATTGCGCCTGTAATACTGGTGCATGCCAATCTTTGTACTTTTTTCATTTCCCTAAGAAATGTAGTCTTCTTTATAGGTTCCCACCATACAGTAGAACCGTACGTTAATATGGGTCTGACGATCGCTGTATATATCCAGCGGATTATACTTGGTCTCATGCCTCATCGTTTACTGACAGTTTTCTTGCATGAGTAGAAAGCGCATAGTGCTTATTTCACCCTTTCTTCTGTGTTGCGTTTCCATCGAACCTTACTGTCTAGTATAGTTCCGAGATAGAACTCTACGTAGTCTAGCTGCATCATTGGTCTTTTCAATTCCTTCACAGAATGTTTTCCATGACTTGAATTTAGCGTCCCTTATGGATTTCGTATAGGTATTTAGTTCTGATCTATACTTGGTCCAGACAATTTCAAGCTTACTTTTCCTGGCCTTGTTATGTAGTTTTCTAACCTCTGTTCTGTGCTTTTTTAGTTCACTCGTCCACCAAGAATTTTTGGTAGTTTTCTTCGTGATCATGTCTACCGCGGAGTCTATGGATATACTGTCAGGAAAAGAAGTTTCGCATGTGTGCGGCACGTTTTCTGATATCCACTCTGAATATTTTGACCACTTTGTTTTCGCAGGGTTCCTTAAAGGTTTTATCTTACTAGGTTTGAAGTTAATGTTGAAAAGTATTCTAAAATGGTCCGAAAAGGAGTTTTTAGAAGACACTTTCGAGTCTTCGACCTCAATTAGTTCAGTGTTATTGATTAAAGTCAGGTCAAGGATTTCTTGTCTTACTCTATTTTGAAAAGTCGGGTGATCTCCCCTGTTGCACAAGATAAAGTCCGAGGATATAATAAATTCAAAGATTGACTCACCTCGTTCGTTGATATCTTTCTTACCCCCCAAGCTGTGATGTGCGTTGGCGTCACAGTCGATCACCAGTGGCAGGTTCCGTGTGTTCGCATAGTCTGCAAGTTCTCGGACTGCTCTCGGAGGGGGATCTTCTTCGTCGTATGGCATATAGGCTGAACTGAGAATTATCGTTTTCTTGTTGTTTTCAACTTGTATTGCCATTCAACCTGTGTGATCATTTCTGTACTTGTGTAGGAAGAAAGCATTTAGTGTTTTTCTAGCTAGAATACAGCATCTTATCTTACCTCCATTTGTAGAGTGAAACAGATTGTATTGTTTCGATATTAGCCCTTGTACCTGGTTATGTGCTATCCAGGGTTCTTGGACTAAGACGTCTTCAGTTAAAACGAGCATTAGGTCGTCTGTTGCGCCTTTGCAGTGGTGCACTCCCTGCAACTGGTACGACTTTTGGCCCCATTCATCGTCATCCTTCTCGGTCCACGCCCTCACTGACCCAAGCCCGAACTTCAGCATGCCATCTCTTTCATCGAGCAGCACGCTGAATGCCTGTCAACAACGAAGAGAAACACCTTCCTTTCGTTGTTATGACTTTGCCGTGCGTTGAGTAGCGTCAACCGCCTATCGGAACGTCCCTGTTTTGGACCGCCAGCAGTTTGACTATGGATGCATCCTCATGTTTTGCAGGAGGAGGAATCCAAAATCACTAGGTTTAATTATGCCCCCAATTTCATCATCAGAAAAGTATATTTTATGTACTTTCACAAGAATTTATAACATTGTTTTTTAATAAACTGAATGAGAATTATAATGACTGTGAAGATAATAAAAATACTTTAAAAACGTCGACTATACCGATTAAATAGTTTGCTATTTATGCAAAGTCCTTAATTGGTATATTTTTGGAAGCGAATCACATTTTTAGTACATTAGAACTCGTTGCTAGACCAGCCAATCGTACTCAATTATTTATGGTTGCAATTGATAATAGCAAGTCGTTTAATTCAAAGTGTTGTACGGAGAGAACTTGAGAGAACTTGGCTGTGCGAAACTATACCCCATGAAAAAAGGCGCTAAAACAAAAAACCAAATTAAGCCCCAGAATTGGGGTATATTTTCGTAATGATATAAGACCCCATTTTTCATGGAAAAAAGACCCCGCTACTTTGGAAAAATAGCCCCAAATAAAAATGAAATAACGCCCCAAAAATTTTAATTTTATACATATATTTCATAAAATGAAAAAAATTTATTTTGCAGGCAACATAATATGTTTGCAACAATATTTTTTGAATTTTTGAATGAATTTCTGAAAATAAATATAATGAATTGAATGAAGTCAGTAACCATTGTATCTTGAACATTATTTCTATAAACTGAACATTGGTAATTTTCAGCTTTATTAGTAATGCTTTGCGCTTGTAATTTAAACATTGAATATAAAAATGTTACCAAAAACCGCGCGCCTATTATATCAATGATATTCATAGTGCTCCAATTGGGTTCGAGTGTATATATTCTAAATGAAAAATGTTTACCTAAATGTTCGCCTGCGGCGCTTCGTACACTACGTAGAGCCAACTCCTTGTACTTGTTACAAAAAATGTATGCTCAAATTTAATAAAATAATGAATATAATATAAATATAATTTAATATAATTTACTCTTTAAAATATTTTAGATACATATATACTAGGATGTTGCCTGTACCATTGCCATTCAACACAAAAATTTCCATCCATCAATATCGTTCTTTTACTGCTTTTTTTATCTGCTGACGCACCATATCCAGTCTTGAGCGAAGAAAATAATCTAAGTTTTCAATAATAGGCTCTTTAGGATTTTTATCGTAGATGCCAAAATTATTCCAGACATTTTTCAAGATAAAAGCTGGCAAATACTGACTACTTTGACGACGTAACAAAGATTATTGTATTTATTTTCAGCAAAATAAACTAAATGAAATTAGATCCCAAACAAAATATTTGGGGATTTTTTTCATCTTCACTTTTTTCATCTTCGTTTTCGTTATGAAAATAAGCAACAACAAAAAATGAAATTACACCCCAATAAAATTGAATAATGCCCCAAAAAAGTTGTTATTTTTTCCCATACAATTTTTTGGGGCCTTTTTTCATTTTTTAATTTGGGCCTTTTTCAATGGGGTATAATTTCGCAGCGCAGAGAACTTAAGTTTTTAAATTGGAGTTTGTATCTTTCATGGTTATTGAGATACAAATCAGTAATTTTTTCATGAAAAATCTTTCAAAAATTGTAAAAAATTCAAAAGTTATCCGATTTTTATGTTTATGTTTATGAAAAGCTTACATTGAGATCTAAAGAAAATGAGCTTACATGAGGAAATTCTTGATTAGTTTTAAAGATATAGACTGGAACATGTTTTTTTTTTTTTAATTTTAGAAGACTTTACTTTACATATTTATACATAGATTATACATTTTATCATGGAATCAAAATATTTGTATGAAACTTCTATAATCAATTATAAACCTAATCAAAAACTAAAAACCGTTTTCAAATATATCAAGTGGTTTAGTAAATATGAAATTGTAAATTCGAATATTTTTTTAAATTTCCATTTTTGGACCTTTACGGAAATCTCCGTAAGTATTTTTTCTTCAGTAACATGTACTTTTGTTATATTTTTTTGATAGATAAAATTACTGAGAATGCTTTAAATGATAAAACTTATCCAAAATATATTTAACCAATATGGCAACACTGGTCAAATTTCAAGTTTTTTAATATTTTTTTGATCACGGGCCACATGTTTAAGTTTAGAATTTACAACTTAATTTTTCTAAAAGCCTGTTCTATTACCTTTAAAACGAGTATTGCTACTTTAAGAGATATTAGAATATAAACAACCATACAAAAGTGATTTTTTTCCGATTTTATGTAAATTTGAAGCACTGTATCTCTGGAACTAGATGTCGAAAAAAATGGTCAATGCATATCTCGATACACTTTATCAGTTTCCCAAATTTCATTGAAATCGAAGAAGGTGATTTTCAATCGCTGGTCGATTTGGTGTGGAATGGCCCATATATATTCTTCATCAGCATGGCCTGACCCCCTGAGTCGATTTAGCGATGTCCGTCTGTCTGTCCGTCTGTCTGTATGTCCGTCTGTCTGTATGTCCGTCTGTCTGTATGTCCGTCTGTCTGTTGAAATCCCTACTACTTAAAAAATTGAAGAGTTAGATAAATGAAACTTATAATTTAGAGTACTTATATACTTACGCTGTATGTGCGAGATCGGTTAATTGTGACCTGTGATCTGACCATAACAAATAACTCATATAATGTAGATGTACTACAGATCAATTTTACTGTATACGTTCTTAGGTAAACTTTTTTGGTCAAATATATATTGATTTCATGCTCAAATACATGAAAGTAATGTTTTCCCGCGAAACGACTTGTGGTTCCAAAAAAAATAATCGAAATTCGGTACACCTACCAATTTGTAAATATGGGTATCAAATGAATGAAAATTCTTCAGCGATTGAAAGTTTGTAGTTATCATCAGGACTCGTATACTCTGGTGACCTATATACCACTTTGAATGGAAACCACATATATGTGTAGGGTATTTATAGTCGGCTTAGTAGCCGCGGTAGCTCAGTGGTTAGTGCGTTGGACTGCGAGCCGAAAAGTCCCCGGTTCAAGCCTGGTGAGAGAGCTCGGTCGAAATTCTATACAGGACTGTAGCGCCAAACTATTATATTATATATAGACCGACTATAATGACTATTATTTTGATAATCCTAACTATCATATTAACACCTACTATATAATGTCCCTACTTTAAAATTTCCCATGTGATCTAACCTTCCAACTGTTTTTTTCTTCTTTTAAAAAAAAGTGTTCATAAACTATATACAGATTGTCTTCATATTCGCCACATAGAATCCTTCTTATTTTTAATGATACCAAATACTTATATATTTACTTTATATACGTGTGCAAAATGACATATTAATTTAGGTAAGCAATATTAAAGATATATTAGTTCTTAACATTTTATAAACTTACTTATTTTTTGCCCGTCGAAGTATATGTGCAGGACAACATTATTTCCAAAAATACAAATTTTATGAAAGGATTTGTCATAAAACCGTAAAATCTACCCGTATAAAGTATATATTCCCAAATTATTTTTATTCATTTTGAAGTAAATGAAATTAGTATATATTTGGTAAACGTTTCATGATGATAGCGTTAACATAGCGTTAGATATATTCAATCAAATTCAATGTTAGTTTTGCTTAATTTCCTATACAAAATACTAAACTGGATTCTGGTGAAGACAATTTTGTATTAAGCAAAACTAACATTGAATTTGATTGAATATATCTTTTTTTTTACAAATTAACCAACGCTCAGGGGATGCCCCCTATATTTCAATGCACAATGTTGATCGTAAAAAGGGATGATAGGTTAAATGGATGGGGGGAAATATGGAATAGTGTCGGTGAATGTTTGTTTTGAACTTTCCAATATCAAAAATGTCGGGAAAACGGACGCAGGGAGATTGTTCCACAAACGTGTCGTGCGACTGAAGAACGAATTCTCTCTATAATGCGTGGTTCTGTTGAGAGCCGAGTGGACTATGAAGGGGTGGGCTTGGTTTGATGCCCAAGTAGAACGAGAGAACACACGACCTGGTGGAATCAGACCATGTATTTCCATCTAACACTTACCATTGTAATACCTATAAAACAGGCGTACACACCCTACAATCCTTGAGTGTGTCATTAATTGTGCGTCTTTTACTCTCAATCTCCAAAGCATTTGGGCGCTTGTTGAACGAGTATGAATGACAAATGTTACTGTCATCTGCAAAGGAGTGAATTGGGTTCATAGTCAGAAGGCCATTGATAAATACCAGAGATAGGGACGGGGATAGGACGGAACCCTGCGGAACTCCAGAATTGATGAAATGTTGTTCTAAAAAAACACCATCCATCGCAACTCGTATTGAACGACCCTGGAGAAAACTCGATAACCATCGAGTAAAAGAACCACAGACACCAAATGCAATTAGTTTTGAAACGAGGGCTTTATGCCTCACTTGATCAAAAGTCATGGAAATATCGGGAGCAACTGCCTTACTCTCCCCGAAAAGGTGAATACAATTCCACTTTTCGTTGAGGACCGCCATCAAGTCATCTGTGGAAACCATATTGGCGGTCACTGTGCAATTCCTTGTACTCAAGATAGTTCACAAGGTGTAAGTTAATTACGCTCTCCATTACCTTGGAGAGTGCAGAGCTTATTGCAATGGGTCGGTAATTGGCTGGGTTCGTAGCCTCGCCCTTTTTCGGAACTGGCTGGACATTGGCAACCTTCGAACAAGATGGAAAAACTCCTATCGTGTAGGTGATGTTAAAAAGGTTACGCAATGGCCAAGCCAGCGTTGACGCGCACTTCTTCAACACATGGGCAGATATGCCATCTGACCCAGAGGCTTTGTTAATGTTGAGGTTTGCTTAAACGTTTTTAACTGCCCGAGTTCGAAAACGAATATCCGGCATTGCAGAAGAAACAACATCGACGACGGGAAGTGGTTTATTACTATCTGGGAGCGTTGATTTATTTGCAAATAATTCTGTCAAGAAATTAGCTTTATCAACCGGGTCAGTGAATGTCTGGCCATTCATAATAAGAGTTGGAGTAGACGACGTCGTCTTATTCTTCACCCTTTTTACGAATCACCAGATATTTTTACTACCTCTGTGGTAGAGTAGGACCTTTTTGCTCGCGTTTTGTTCGTAAAGAAACTTTTCTCGCGAGATCACAGCATTACAGCGATTCCTAGCCTGTATGCGAAGTCTTTGTGTGTCGACATTCTTGTTAGAACGCCAATTCTGAAAGGCTTCCTCCTTCGACCAGACTGCAATCCTGCAAGTCTCATTAAACCATGAGTGGTCCTTGGGTTTAATTATTATATTTTTAGAAGGTATGAAGGACCGCATACCTAATAAAATAATATTTTGTATCATTAAAGTCGCGGAATTTTTACAGGTATATACCTTATCTAGATTCGGACAGACTATGTTGTTGCTGCAGTTGATACCAACGTCACTCCGAATAAACAGAGCGAGCAGAAAATAATGGCAGCAAGTGATCCCAGGTTGGCACAAACAAATGAGAGCGCAAGTCAAGCCGTGGTGAGTGTTAGGCCATAGATTACGCACTCAGTGCAGCCTCAAGGAATACGAGCCTCAGGGAATACGACAACAAACCTGTGCAATTGCAGCAAAGATCATAAAAAAGTTTGGTGTTATTATTGTTATTGTTGCGCGCATTAAACACAATTTGGACTTAAAAACGACGGACGGAACACGTTATAAAGACAAGGGGCGATACGACACGTCCGTTGACGCTACCCCTTTATACGGGCAGTCATAACGGTTTTATGACAAGTTCCTTTAAAAAATTTGTATTTTCTGAAATAATGTTGTTCTGCACATATACTTCGACGGACAAAAAATAAGTGAGGTTAAAATAAATGTTTAGATTTAATTTATCTTTAATATTGGTTACCTAAATTTTTACATTGGGCTTTAAAAACTTTTCTGCAGGTGTGTAAAATAAAAATAAAACTAAAAATACGAAATTTTGATGAAACATGATTTTAATTAATATGCCATTTTCACACATATATAAAGTAAATATATAAGTGCTTGGTATTATTGAAAAGAAGAGGAATCTATGAGGAGTATATAAAGACAATCTGTATATAGTTCATAAACACTTTTTTTTGAAAAAGAAGAAAAAACCAGTTGGGAAGGTTAGATCACATGGGAAATTTTAAAGTAGGTGTAATTATGATAGTTAGGATTATCAAAATTATAGTCGGTCTAAGCCGACTATAAATACCCTACACATATGTGTGGTTACCATTCAAAGTGATATATAGGTCACCAGGGTATACGAATCCTGAAAATAACTACAAACATTCAATCGCTGAAGAATTTCCATTCATTTGATACCCATATTTACAAATGGGTAGGTGTAACGAATTTCGATTTTTTTTTTGTGAACCACAAGTTTTTTTGCCGGAAAACATTATTATAATGTATTTGAGCATGATATCAATATATATTTGACCAAAAAAGTTTATCTAAGCACGTATACATAAAAATTGATCTTTATATGTACATTTTATATGAGGTATTTGAACATAAGTGGTCGGATCATAGGTCACAATGGACCGATCTCGCCAATTTTTTCGCACATACAGCGTATAATTTAGAGTACTTATATACTTACGCTGTATGTGCGAGATCGGTTAATTGTGACCTGTGATCTGACCATAACAAATAACTCATATAATGTAGATGTACTACAGATCAATTTTACTGTATACGTTCTTAGGTAAACTTTTTTGGTCAAATATATATTGATTTCATGCTCAAATACATGAAAGTAATGTTTTCCCGCGAAACGACTTGTGGTTCCAAAAAAAATAATCGAAATTCGGTACACCTACCAATTTGTAAATATGGGTATCAAATGAATGAAAATTCTTCAGCGATTGAAAGTTTGTAGTTATCATCAGGACTCGTATACTCTGGTGACCTATATACCACTTTGAATGGAAACCACATATATGTGTAGGGTATTTATAGTCGGCTTAGTAGCCGCGGTAGCTCAGTGGTTAGTGCGTTGGACTGCGAGCCGAAAAGTCCCCGGTTCAAGCCTGGTGAGAGAGCTCGGTCGAAATTCTATACAGGACTGTAGCGCCAAACTATTATATTATATATAGACCGACTATAATGACTATTATTTTGATAATCCTAACTATCATATTAACACCTACTATATAATGTCCCTACTTTAAAATTTCCCATGTGATCTAACCTTCCAACTGTTTTTTTCTTCTTTTAAAAAAAAGTGTTCATAAACTATATACAGATTGTCTTCATATTCGCCACATAGAATCCTTCTTATTTTTAATGATACCAAATACTTATATATTTACTTTATATACGTGTGCAAAATGACATATTAATTTAGGTAAGCAATATTAAAGATATATTAGTTCTTAACATTTTATAAACTTACTTATTTTTTGCCCGTCGAAGTATATGTGCAGGACAACATTATTTCCAAAAATACAAATTTTATGAAAGGATTTGTCATAAAACCGTAAAATCTACCCGTATAAAGTATATATTCCCAAATTATTTTTATTCATTTTGAAGTAAATGAAATTAGTATATATTTGGTAAACGTTTCATGATGATAGCGTTAACATAGCGTTAGATATATTCAATCAAATTCAATGTTAGTTTTGCTTAATTTCCTATACAAAATACTAAACTGGATTCTGGTGAAGACAATTTTGTATTAAGCAAAACTAACATTGAATTTGATTGAATATATCTTTTTTTTTACAAATTAACCAACGCTCAGGGGATGCCCCCTATATTTCAATGCACAATGTTGATCGTAAAAAGGGATGATAGGTTAAATGGATGGGGGGAAATATGGAATAGTGTCGGTGAATGTTTGTTTTGAACTTTCCAATATCAAAAATGTCGGGAAAACGGACGCAGGGAGATTGTTCCACAAACGTGTCGTGCGACTGAAGAACGAATTCTCTCTATAATGCGTGGTTCTGTTGAGAGCCGAGTGGACTATGAAGGGGTGGGCTTGGTTTGATGCCCAAGTAGAACGAGAGAACACACGACCTGGTGGAATCAGACCATGTATTTCCATCTAACACTTACCATTGTAATACCTATAAAACAGGCGTACACACCCTACAATCCTTGAGTGTGTCATTAATTGTGCGTCTTTTACTCTCAATCTCCAAAGCATTTGGGCGCTTGTTGAACGAGTATGAATGACAAATGTTACTGTCATCTGCAAAGGAGTGAATTGGGTTCATAGTCAGAAGGCCATTGATAAATACCAGAGATAGGGACGGGGATAGGACGGAACCCTGCGGAACTCCAGAATTGATGAAATGTTGTTCTAAAAAAACACCATCCATCGCAACTCGTATTGAACGACCCTGGAGAAAACTCGATAACCATCGAGTAAAAGAACCACAGACACCAAATGCAATTAGTTTTGAAACGAGGGCTTTATGCCTCACTTGATCAAAAGTCATGGAAATATCGGGAGCAACTGCCTTACTCTCCCCGAAAAGGTGAATACAATTCCACTTTTCGGAGAGGACCGCCATCAAGTCATCTGTGGAAACCATATTGGCGGTCACTGTGCAATTCCTTGTACTCAAGATAGTTCACAAGGTGTAAGTTAATTACGCTCTCCATTACCTTGGAGAGTGCAGAGCTTATTGCAATGGGTCGGTAATTGGCTGGGTTCGTAGCCTCGCCCTTTTTCGGAACTGGCTGGACATTGGCAACCTTCGAACAAGATGGAAAAACTCCTATCGTGTAGGTGATGTTAAAAAGGTTACGCAATGGCCAAGCCAGCGTTGACGCGCACTTCTTCAACACATGGGCAGATATGCCATCTGACCCAGAGGCTTTGTTAATGTTGAGGTTTGCTTAAACGTTTTTAACTGCCCGAGTTCGAAAACGAATATCCGGCATTGCAGAAGAAACAACATCGACGACGGGAAGTGGTTTATTACTATCTGGGAGCGTTGATTTATTTGCAAATAATTCTGTCAAGAAATTAGCTTTATCAACCGGGTCAGTGAATGTCTGGCCATTCATAATAAGAGTTGGAGTAGACGACGTCGTCTTATTCTTCACCCTTTTTACGAATCACCAGATATTTTTACTACCTCTGTGGTAGAGTAGGACCTTTTTGCTCGCGTTTTGTTCGTAAAGAAACTTTTCTCGCGAGATCACAGCATTACAGCGATTCCTAGCCTGTATGCGAAGTCTTTGTGTGTCGACATTCTTGTTAGAACGCCAATTCTGAAAGGCTTCCTCCTTCGACCAGACTGCAATCCTGCAAGTCTCATTAAACCATGAGTGGTCCTTGGGTTTAATTATTATATTTTTAGAAGGTATGAAGGACCGCATACCTAATAAAATAATATTTTGTATCATTAAAGTCGCGGAATTTTTACAGGTATATACCTTATCTAGATTCGGACAGACTATGTTGTTGCTGCAGTTGATACCAACGTCACTCCGAATAAACAGAGCGAGCAGAAAATAATGGCAGCAAGTGATCCCAGGTTGGCACAAACAAATGAGAGCGCAAGTCAAGCCGTGGTGAGTGTTAGGCCATAGATTACGCACTCAGTGCAGCCTCAAGGAATACGAGCCTCAGGGAATACGACAACAAACCTGTGCAATTGCAGCAAAGATCATAAAAAAGTTTGGTGTTATTATTGTTATTGTTGCGCGCATTAAACACAATTTGGACTTAAAAACGACGGACGGAACACGTTATAAAGACAAGGGGCGATACGACACGTCCGTTGACGCTACCCCTTTATACGGGCAGTCATAACGGTTTTATGACAAGTTCCTTTAAAAAATTTGTATTTTCTGAAATAATGTTGTTCTGCACATATACTTCGACGGACAAAAAATAAGTGAGTTTAAAATAAATGTTTAGATTTAATTTATCTTTAATATTGGTTACCTAAATTTTTACATTGGGCTTTAAAAACTTTTCTGCAGGTGTGCAAAATAAAAATAAAACTAAAAATACGAAATGTTGATGAAACATGATTTTAATTAATATGCCATTTTCACACATATATAAAGTAAATATATAAGTGCTTGGTATTATTGAAAAGAAGAGGAATCTATGAGGAGTATATAAAGACAATCTGTATATAGTTCATAAACACTTTTTTTTGAAAAAGAAGAAAAAACCAGTTGGGAAGGTTAGATCACATGGGAAATTTTAAAGTAGGTGTAATTATGATAGTTAGGATTATCAAAATTATAGTCGGTCTAAGCCGACTATAAATACCCTACACATATGTGTGGTTACCATTCAAAATGATATATAGGTCACCAGGGTATATGAATCCTGAAAATAACTACAAACATTCAATCGCTGAAGAATTTCCATTCATTTGATACCCATATTTACAAATGGGTAGGTGTAACGAATTTCGATTTTTTTTTTGTGAACCACAAGTTTTTTTGCCGGAAAACATTATTATAATGTATTTGAGCATGATATCAATATATATTTGACCAAAAAAGTTTATCTAAGCACGTATACATAAAAATTGATCTTTATATGTACATTTTATATGAGGTATTTGAACATAAGTGGTCGGATCATAGGTCACAATGGACCGATCTCGCCAATTTTTTCGCACATACAGCGTAGGTATATTAGTAATCTAAGTTATAAGTTTCATTTATCTAGCTCTTCAATTTTAAAAGTAGTAGGGATTTCAACAGACAGACGGACAGACAGACAGACGGACAGACGGACAGACGGACAGACAGACAGACAGACAGACAGACGGACAGACGGACATCGCTAAATCGACTCAGGAGGTCATGCTGATCAAGAATATATATACTTTTCCATACCGGAGATGCTTCCTTCTGGGTGTTACAAACGGCGTACCAAACTGAAGATACCCTTTCACTCTTAGCGTAGGGTATAAAAAGTAAGGGTCAAATACGTAGAAATAACTCAAAATTTGACTTTGGACTTTGAAAACTTTTCTGCAGGTGGTCAAATTAAAAACAATAAATGTTAAAAACTTGAACTTTGACCAGTGTTGCCAGATTGGTTAAATATATTTTGGATAAGTTTTATCATTTAAAAAATTCTCAGTAATGTTATCTATCAAAAAAATATAACAAAAGTACATGTTACTGAAGAAAAAAATCATGTTCCAGTCTATGTCTTTAAAACTGATCAAAACATTTTCCCATGTAAGCTTATTTTCTTTAGATCCCAATGTAAGCTTTTCACAAACAAAATATTTTTTTAAATTGGATAACTTTTGGATTTTTTACAATTTTTGAAAGATTTTTCATGAAAAAGATTTCAACTTTACTGATTTTTATCTCCATAACCATTAAAGATTCAAACTCTAATTTCAGAACTTAAGTTCTCTGTATAAAACTTTTTAAATTTTTTAAATCGGTTGAGTGGTTCCGAAAATACTGAATTTCACCCGATTTAAGAGCGTTTGGGCACACAGTGCGACATGTCAACCCATCTTTTGTGGGTATCAAAAAATGTGCACACTTAATACATGCATTCAGTGGTGTTGGATCTAAACATATACGAAGTGACCTATTGCACTTCTCAACAAGTTATATATTGTTTATCAATCGGGATTATTATGGCACTATCACCCAAAGACTATAAGACGTGCGACTTCGCAAAAAACATATTCAACATAGCAAAATCCTGTTTTTTATGATTTTTGGTACACGTATTGTGCAGTATTGTGTACATGAGCTCTGCCGCATCTTTGTTTGTATTGTTGTTGTTTCACCGTGTAAAATTTTGGACAACACAAAACAGCTGTTTGTTAATATTGTATGTTATTGATTCGAAATATTTATTTGAATGAAAAATATAAATGATATTTTATAAACACAGAAAATAACAGATAAACATAAAAGATAACAAACAATAATGGAAGGTATTTTTAAACAAACTACAGCTTGATAATACAACATGCCTCCTCAAGATGAACCAGTTTAAAACATTAATCCAAAATGCTTGCAACAAAAATAATGTTTGTCCTTAGGAACAGGTTTGGTTAAACTGTCTGCTGGCATTTCGTTTGTTGGGACATATTTTAATTGGACGATGTTTCGATGAACTGCATCTCTTATGAAGTGGTACTTGTAATCTATATGTTTCGTCCTTGAGTGATGTCCTCCAAACTTTGCCATATGCTGTGCACTCTGCGAGTCGCCAAATATTGTTGTTGGATTGTTGTTCTTAAATCCCAATTCATCTAGCAAGTAACTTGGTACATGGCTTCTTTTGCGGCATCCGTCAATGCTACATACTCTACTTCTGCACTTGATGTTGCTACTACTTTCTGTTTACGGGATTCCCACGTGATAGCAGCACCTGCAAGTATAAAACAAAGGCCAGATTGTGATTTGCGATCGTTAACATCTTGCGCCCAGTTAGCGTCCACGAATCCTATTAGTGGTAATCCTGTTTTGCGATATGTTAATACAGCCGATTTAGATGTGTTTAGGTACTTTACAACTTGTAGAGCTGCGTTCCAGTGTTGCCTTCTTTGATCTTGTGAAAATTGTGACAGCATGTTAACGCTACATGCAATGTCCGGTCGGCTATATAATGCTATATGTAGTAAAGACCCTATAATCTCCTGGTATTTAACGGGTTCAATTTTTTCAGATTCCTCAGGTGTTTTTGGTTCTTTTTCTAACTGCAATTTAGCTTGCATTAGAATCTTTTTAGCATTTTCTAGGGCATATTTCTTTACTAAATTTATGATATAACCCGGTTGTGAGATAGATAGTCTGTCCTCGCTTCTATCAATTTCAAGCCCTATGCAATGCTTTGGCTCATTTATATCCCTAATATCAAAATAGCATTTCAATTTTTCCAAGAAAAGCTCAACTATCATATTATTGTTGTACGCAGTTACAATATCATCAACGTAAAGTGCAATATTGATGAGACTACCATTCTTCCGCATGTTATAAATACATTGATCATTTTTTGACTGCTCCAGTCCAAATTCTTTAATGACGCAATCGATTTTCTTTAACCATTGCCTTCCGGATTGTTTTAATTCATAGATTGCCTTCTTCAGTCTGCAAACTTTGGTACATGTCGCCTCCTCAACGAAACCATCAGGTTGATCCATGATATGACCTCCTCTATATCGCCATTTAAAAATGCAGTGGATACATCCAGCTGCCTTAACTGCAGGTCATGTTCAATTTTGGCGTCCAACTGGCGCATATGTATCCATATGGTCAACGCCGAATTGTTGTAAATAGCCCTTTGCTACTAACCTTGCCTTTTTTTTATCTATTGTGCCATCAGGGCGATATTTGGTTTTGAATACCCACTTACACCCTACTGTGGTTCTACCATAAGGAAGATCTATCAGTTCCCATGTTTTATTTTTTCTAAGTGAATTGAATTCACATCTCATCGCTTCTAACCATTCTTCTTGATAATGCGATTTTGATATATCCTTTAGGTTTTTCGGATTCTCCGTCTTTGAAATTTGTACCACATCAGAACTTTGAATGTCCAAGATCTAAGACGCGACTTAATAGAATGCAACGGGTTCGATTGTTCTACTTTATTTGTTTCTTTTGTGATGTCATTTTTAACTTGTTCAACATCTACTTGAACTGTATCGTCAACTACTTGTTCCACCTCAATTGTATCTTCAAATATTTCTTCTTCTTCTACTTATTTTTCGAGGTCTCTGTTGGTGTTTTCAAAATGTATTCTAAACTCTACGAATTCACCCTCTTTGCACCAGCCATATCTACAGAAATATCGCCTTCTATTATTTTTACATCACGGTGCTTTTCCAGACCATAGTTTCTCAGGCGTTTTATTTTGATTTAAAATTGTGGGACACCTATTTCGTAAATAAGCTGCAGTGTGTATTAGCTCTGCCCAAAGCATCTCTGGTAGATTTCCCTCAAGCATCAAACATCTCCCCATTTTCACAAGGGTTCTGTTCATGCGTTCTGCAACACCGTTTTGCTGTGGTGTGTATTCAGTAGATAACTGATACTTGATACCATTATCTTTGAGAAATTGAGAAAACTATCGAGCTGTTAGTTCCCTAGCATAATCGCTTCGAAGGATTTTAACTTTCCTTCCAGTTTCTAACTCTGCACATATTTTAAATTCTTTAAATTCTTTCCGCAAAAAGTTTACGGAAACTTTCCTTGAGTAGAATAAATGTGACGAAATATTGCTTTGGATATTGCCATGCTTTCAGTTTTCATTGGGCCACATAGTCAGTATGTACAAGTTCTAGAACTGCATTTGACGACTTTACATTTTTATATGGAAAACGATTTTGCACCTGTTTTCCTCTTATACAAGATACGCATGTAATGTCCCCATATTTTGTTGACAACGATGGGTTAGTTTCTTCGAAACCAACTTGATCTTCTTACGAACCCTATTTTCACTTGGAACTTCAACTATTTCTTCCAGTTCCCCAAAGAACCTGTTCCCCATGTACTGGAGTCGACGCGTTTGGTGATTTGGACAGTCGCATAGTAGATGTACGATTGATTCTACTTCCTCAATATCTTTGCAGCTCCTGCAGTGGTCGGGCGCGGGAATGCCCAGTCTGTGCGCCATTGTGCCGATTGCACAATGTCCTGTCAGGACGCCGATGAGGATGCGGGTAGCTTCTTAACTGTTATTTATCAGGCTTTTTGTTCTTTTTTTCATTGGTGTGTGGCCAGAGACGACGTGAGATAATGCAGTCGTCTATGGATGACCAGTTTGCGTTTGTTGTTTCCGTCGTTTTAAGGTCAATATGCCTTCTTAGGACACCTAATGGAATCCTAGTCGAAGAACATACATCCTCTATTCTACGTGCATAACCCTGTCGCGCTAGCTCATCGACTTGTTCGTTCCCTTCTATATTGCTATGTCCGGGAACCCAGCATATGGTTATCGCATGGGTTTGACTTAGTATGTTGAGTGATCGGCGACAATTGAGTACTGTGTTTGATTTTATGACCGCATTGTCTAGTGCTAGGATGGCAGCCTGACTATCCACAAAGATTGTAATCTCCGATGGATCCATGTTCTTTGTTTGGATGGTCTGTGCTGCTTTATCTATCGCGAATATTTCTGCTTGAAAGACACTGCAGTCGTCGAGAAGTCTATGTGACTCGTGAATTTGCAGTGCGTCGCAGAAAATGCAGTATCCAGTCCCTATTTCCATCTTAGACCCGTCAGTAAAGACTTGAAGGTGGCTATTGCTTGTTGGCGAGTTAGCGCTCCATTGTTCTCTACTAGGTATTACGATGGAGTTGTTTGGATTTATTTCCATCTGTGGTGTTATATAGTCTGTTTTTGGGAGTTCGATCATGCTGAAAACTTCGAGGATAGACGTGTGTCCATATGAGAGTTGCTTCCAGAATCCTTATTCTCTAAGTCGAGTCGCGTTCTTTGCTTCTGTACTCCTAATGAAGTCGTCTACTGGCAGAAGATTAAGCATGATCTCCATCCCTATTTGTGGGGTCGATTTCATTGCGCCTGTAATACTGGTGCATGCCAATCTTTGTACTTTTTTCATTTCCCTAAGAAATGTAGTCTTCTTTATAGGTTCCCACCATACAGTAGAACCGTACGTTAATATGGGTCTGACGATCGCTGTATATATCCAGCGGATTATACTTGGTCTCATGCCTCATCGTTTACTGACAGTTTTCTTGCATGAGTAGAAAGCGCATAGTGCTTATTTCACCCTTTCTTCTGTGTTGCGTTTCCATCGAACCTTACTGTCTAGTATAGTTCCGAGATAGAACTCTACGTAGTCTAGCTGCATCATTGGTCTTTTCAATTCCTTCACAGAATGTTTTCCATGACTTGAATTTAGCGTCCCTTATGGATTTCGTATAGGTATTTAGTTCTGATCTATACTTGGTCCAGACAATTTCAAGCTTACTTATCCTGGCCTTGTTATGTAGTTTTCTAACCTCTGTTCTGTGCTTTTTTAGTTCACTCGTCCACCAAGAATTTTTGGTAGTTTTCTTCGTGATCATGTCTACCGCGGAGTCTATGGATATACTGTCAGGAAAAGAAGTTTCGCATGTGTGCGGCACGTTTTCTGATATCCACTCTGAATATTTTGACCACTTTGTTTTCGCAGGGTTCCTTAAAGGTTTTATCTTACTAGGTTTGAAGTTAATGTTGAAAAGTATTCTAAAATGGTCCGAAAAGGAGTTTTTAGAAGACACTTTCGAGTCTTCGACCTCAATTAGTTCAGTGTTATTGATTAAAGTCAGGTCAAGGATTTCTTGTCTTACTCTATTTTGAAAAGTCGGGTGATCTCCCCTGTTGCACAAGATAAAGTCCGAGGATATAATAAATTCAAAGATTGACTCACCTCGTTCGTTGATATCTTTCTTACCCCCCTAGCTGTGATGTGCGTTGGCGTCACAGTCGATCACCAGTGGCAGGTTCCGTGTGTTCGCATAGTCTGCAAGTTCTCGGACTGCTCTCGGAGGGGGATCTTCTTCGTCGTATGGCATATAGGCTGAACTGAGAATTATCGTTTTCTTGTTGTTTTCAACTTGTATTGCCATTCAACCTGTGTGATCATTTCTGTACTTGTGTAGGAAGAAAGCATTTAGTGTTTTTCTAGCTAGAATACAGCATCTTATCTTACCTCCATTTGTTGAGTGAAACAGATTGTATTGTTTCGATATTAGCCCTTGTACCTGGTTATGTGCTATCCAGGGTTCTTGGACTAAGACGTCTTCAGTTAAAACGAGCATTAGGTCGTCTGTTGCGCCTTTGCAGTGGTGCACTCCCTGCAACTGGTACGACTTTTGGCCCCATTCATCGTCATCCTTCTCGGTCCACGCCCTCACTGACCCAAGCCCGAACTTCAGCATGCCATCTCTTTCATCGAGCAGCACGCTGAATGCCTGTCAACAACGAAGAGAAACACCTTCCTTTCGTTGTTATGACTTTGCCGTGCGTTGAGTAGCGTCAACCGCCTATCGGAACGTCCCTGTTTTGGACCGCCAGCAGTTTGACTATGGATGCATCCTCATGTTTTGCAGGAGGAGGAATCCAAAATCACTAGGTTTAATTATGCCCCCAATTTCATCATCAGAAAAGTATATTTTATGTACTTTCACAAGAATTTATAACATTGTTTTTTAATAAACTGAATGAGAATTATAATGACTGTGAAGATAATAAAAATACTTTAAAAACGTCGACTATACCGATTAAATAGTTTGCTATTTATGCAAAGTCCTTAATTGGTATATTTTTGGAAGCGAATCACATTTTTAGTACATTAGAACTCGTTGCTAGACCAGCCAATCGTACTCAATTATTTATGGTTGCAATTGATAATAGCAAGTCGTTTAATTCAAAGTGTTGTACGGAGAGAACTTGAGAGAACTTGGCTGTGCGAAACTATACCCCATGAAAAAAGGCGCTAAAACAAAAAACCAAATTAAGCCCCAGAATTGGGGTATATTTTCGTAATGATATAAGACCCCATTTTTCATGGAAAAAAGACCCCGCTACTTTGGAAAAATAGCCCCAAATAAAAATGAAATAACGCCCCAAAAATTTTAATTTTATACATATATTTCATAAAATGAAAAAAATTTATTTTGCAGGCAACATAATATGTTTGCAACAATATTTTTTGAATTTTTGAATGAATTTCTGAAAATAAATATAATGAATTGAATGAAGTCAGTAACCATTGTATCTTGAACATTATTTCTACAAACTGAACATTGGTAATTTTCAGCTTTATTAGTAATGCTTTGCGCTTGTAATTTAAACATTAAATATAAAAATGTTACCAAAAACCGCGCGCCTATTATATCAATGATATTCATAGTGCTCCAATTGGGTTCGAGTGTATATATTCTAAATGAAAAATGTTTACCTAAATGTTCGCCTGCGGCGCTTCGTACACTACGTAGAGCCAACTCCTTGTACTTGTTACAAAAAATGTATGCTCAAATTTAATAAAATAATGAATATAATATAAATATAATTTAATATAATTTACTCTTTAAAATATTTTAGATACATATATACTAGGATGTTGCCTGTACCATTGCCATTCAACACAAAAATTTCCATCCATCAATATCGTTCTTTTACTGCTTTTTTTTATCTGCTGACGCACCATATCCAGTCTTGAGCGAAGAAAATAATCTAAGTTTTCAATAATAGGCTCTTTAGGATTTTTATCGTAGATGCCAAAATTATTCCAGACATTTTTCAAGATAAAAGCTGGCAAATACTGACTACTTTGACGACGTAACAAAGATTATTGTATTTATTTTCAGCAAAATAAACTAAATGAAATTAGATCCCAAACAAAATATTTGGGGATTTTTTTCATCTTCACTTTTTTCATCTTCGTTTTCGTTATGAAAATAAGCAACAACAAAAAATGAAATTACACCCCAATAAAATTGAATAATGCCCCAAAAAAGTTGTTATTTTTTCCCATACAACCTTTTTTCATTTTTTAATTTGGGCCTTTTTCAATGGGGTATAATTTCGCAGCGCAGAGAACTTAAGTTTTTAAATTGGAGTTTGTATCTTTCATGGTTATTGAGATACAAATCAGTAATTTTTTCATGAAAAACCTTTCAAAAATTGTAAAAAATTCAAAAGTAATCCGATTTTTATGTTTATGTTTATGAAAAGCTTACATTGAGATCTAAAGAAAATGAGCTTACATGAGGAAATTCTTGATTAGTTTTAAAGATATAGACTGGAACATGTTTTTTTTTTTTAATTTTAGAAGACTTTACTTTACATATTTATACATAGATTGTACATTTTATCATGGAATCAAAATATTTGTATGAAACTTCTATAATCAATTATAAACCTAATCAAAAACTAAAAACCGTTTTCAAATATATCAAGTGGTTTAGTAAATATGAAATTGTAAATTCGAATATTTTTTTAAATTTCCATTTTTGGACCTTTACGGAAATCTCCGTAAGTATTTTTTCTTCAGTAACATGTACTTTTGTTATATTTTTTTGATAGATAAAATTACTGAGAATGCTTTAAATGATAAAACTTATCCAAAATATATTTAACCAATATGGCAACACTGGTCAAATTTCAAGTTTTTTAATATTTTTTTGATCACGGGCCACATGTTTAAGTTTAGAATTTACAACTTAATTTTTCTAAAAGCCTGTTCTATTACCTTTAAAACGAGACATCAACGAAGTTTCTAGTATTGCTACTTTAAGAGATATTAGAATATAAACAACCATACAAAAGTGATTTTTTTCCGATTTTATGTAAATTTGAAGCACTGTATCTCTGGAACTAGATGTCGAAAAAAATGATCAATGCATATCTCGATACACTTTATCAGTTTCCCAAATTTCATTGAAATCGAAGAAGGTGATTTTCAATCGCTGGTCGATTTGGTGTGGAATGGCCCATATATATTCTTGATCAGCATGACCCCCTGAGTCGATTTAGCGATGTCCGTCTGTCTGTCTGTCCGTCTGTCTGTATGTCCGTCTGTCTGTTGAAATCCCTACTACTTAAAAAATTGAAGAGTTAGATAAATGAAACTTATAATTTAGAGTACTTATATACTTACGCTGTATGTGCGAGATCGGTTAATTGTGACCTGTGATCTGACCATAACAAATAACTCATATAATGTAGATGTACTACAGATCAATTTTACTGCATACGTTCTTAGGTAAACTTTTTTGGTCAAATATATATTGATTTCATGCTCAAATACATGAAAGTAATGTTTTCCCGCGAAACGACTTGTGGTTCCAAAAAAAAATAATCGAAATTCGGTACACCTACCAATTTGTAAATATGGGTATCAAATGAATGAAAATTCTTCAGCGATTGAAAGTTTGTAGTTATCTTCAGGACTCGTATACTCTGGTGACCTATATACCACTTTGAATGGAAACCACATATATGTGTAGGGTATTTATAGTCGGCTTAGTAGCCGCGGTAGCTCAGTGGTTAGTGCGTTGGACTGCGAGCCGAAAAGTCCCCGGTTCAAGCCTGGACCGGGGCTAACAACATCTTTTCGTAGAAACATTTTTCTATACTGCGCTACTTCTCGTCAGTAAATGGCAAACCTACGAGAGTAAAACCATTGCCTATGAAAAACTCTTACCCGCCGTTCGGATTCGGCAATAAACTCACCACTTTGAGTACAAATATAACACGCACAGCTCAAAATGGTGAGAGAGCTCGGTCGAAGTTCTATAGTTCTATGTAGCGCCAAACTATTATATTATATATAGACCGACTATAATGACTATTATTTTGATAATCCTAACTATCATATTAACACCTACTATATAATGTCCCTACTTTAAAATTTCCCATGTGATCTAACCTTCCAACTGTTTTTTTCTTCTTTTAAAAAAAAGTGTTCATAAACTATATACAGATTGTCTTCATATTCGCCACATAGAATCCTTCTTATTTTTAATGATACCAAATACTTATATATTTACTTTATATACGTGTGCAAAATGACATATTAATTTAGGTAAGCAATATTAAAGATATATTAGTTCTTAACATTTTTTAAACTTACTTATTTTTTGCCCGTCGAAGTATATGTGCAGGACAACATTATTTCCAAAAATACAAATTTTATGAAAGGATTTGTCATAAAACCGTAAAATCTACCCGTATGAAGTATATATTCCCAAATTATTTTTTATTAATTTTGAAGTAAATGAAATTAGTATATATTTGGTAAACGTTTCATGATGATAGCGTTAACATAGCGTTAGATATATTCAATCAAATTCAATGTTAGTTTTGCTTAATTTCCTATACAAAATACTAAACTGGATTCTGGTGAAGACAATTTTGTATTTCGTATGGGAAATTAAGCAAAACTAACATTGAATTTGATTGAATATATCTTTTTTTTTACAAATTAACCAACGCTCAGGAGATGCCCCCTATATTTCAATGCACAATGTTGATCGTAAAAAGGGATGATAGGTTAAATGGATGGGGGGAAATATGGAATAGTGTCGGTGAATGTTTGTTTTGAACTTTCCAATATCAAAAATGTCGGGAAAACGGACGCAGGGAGATTGTTCCACAAACGTGTCGTGCGACTGAAGAACGAATTCTCTCTATAATGCGTGGTTCTGTTGAGAGCCGAGTGGACTATGAAGGGGTGGGCTTGGTTTGATGCCCAAGTAGAACGAGAGAACACACGACCTGGTGGAATCAGACCATGTATTTCCATCTAACACTTACCATTGTAATACCTATAAAACAGGCGTACACACCCTACAATCCTTGAGTGTGTCATTAATTGTGCGTCTTTTACTCTCAATCTCCAAAGCATTTGGGCGCTTGTTGAACGAGTATGAATGACAAATGTTACTGTCATCTGCAAAGGAGTGAATTGGGTTCTTAGTCAGAAGGCCATTGATAAATACCAGAGATAGGGACGGGGATAGGACGGAACCCCGCGGAACTCCAGAATTGATGAAATGTTGTTCTAAAAAAACACCATCCATCGCAACTCGTATTGAAACTCGATATCCATCGAGTAAAAGAACCACAGACACCAAATGCAATTAGTTTTGAAACGAGGGCTTTATGCCTCACTTGATCAAAAGCCATGGAAATATCGGGAGCAACTGCCTTACTCTCCACGAAAAGGTGAATACAATTCCACTTTTCGGAGAGGACCGCCATCAAGTCATCTGTGGATCTGGCCCTACGGAAACCATATTGGCGGTCACTGTGCAATTCCTTGTACTCAAGATAGTTCACAAGGTGTAAGTTAATTACGCTCTCCATTACCTTGGAGAGTGCATAGCTTATTGCAATGGGTCGGTAATTGGCTGGGTTCGTAGCCTCGCCCTTTTTCGGAACTGGCTGGACATTGGCAACCTTCGAACAAGATGGAAAAACTCCTATCGTGTAGGTGATGTTAAAAAGGTTACGTAATGGCCAAGCCAGCGTTGACGCGCACTTCTTCAACACATGGGCAGATATGCCATCTGACCCAGAGGCTTTGTTAATGTTGAGGTTTGCTTAAACGTTTTTAACTGCCCGAGTTCGAAAACGAATCTCCGGCATTGCAGAAGAAACAACATCGACGCCGGGAAGTGGTTTATTACTATCTGGGAGCATTGATTTATTTGCAAATAATTCTGCAAAGAAATTCGCTTTATCAACAGGGTCAGTGATTGTCTGGCCATTCATAATAAGAGTTGGAGTAGACGACGTCGTCTTATTCTTCACCCTTTTTACGAATCACCAGACACACTATGTTGTTGCTGCAGTTGATACACAACGTCACTCCGAATAAACAGAGCGAGCAGAAAATAATGGCAGCAAGTGATCCCAGATTGACACCAACAAATGAGAGCGCAAGTCAAGCCGTGGTGAGTGTTAGGCCATAGATTACGCACTCAGTACAGCCTCAACCTTTAACGCTATTAGCGTGGAGTAGGATGGGGGAGGGCATACGACAACAAACCTGTGCAATTGCAGCAAATATCATAAAAAAAGTTTGGTGTTATTATTGTTTAAAGAGGTATTATTGTTATTGTTGCGCGGCCATATTAAACACAATTTAGACTTAAAAACGACAGACGGAACACGTTATAAAGACAAGGGGCGATACGACACGTCGGTTCCCCATAAGTGCGTTGACGCTACCCCTTTATACGGGCAGTCATAACGGTTTTATGACAAGTTCCTTTAAAAAATTTGTATTTTCTGAAATAATGTTGTTCTGCTCATATACTTCGACGGGCAAAAAATAAGTAAGGTTAAAAAATGTTTAGAATTAATTTATCTTTAATATTGGTTACCTAAATTTCTACATGAGGTGTGCAAAATAAAAATAAAACTAAAAATACGAAATGTTGATGAAACATGATTTTAATTAATATTAATATTAATATTATTGAAAAGAAGAGGAATCTATGAGGAGTATATAAAGACAATCTGTATATAGTTTATGAACACTTTTTTTGAAAAAAAAGAAAAAAAAAGTAAGGGTCAAATACGTAGAAATAACTCAAAATTTGACTTTGGACTTTGAAAACTTTTCTGCAGGTGGTCAAATTAAAAAAAATAAATGTTAAAAACTTGAAATTTGACCAGTGTTTCCAGATTGGTTAAATATATTTTGGATAAGTTTTATCATTTAAAAAATTCTCAGTAATGTTATCTATCAAAAAAATATAACAAAAGTACATGTTACTGAAGAAAAAAAAATACTTACGGAGATTTGCGTAAAAGTCCAATTTTCCAAAAAGAAAGAAAAAATTAAAAAAAAAAATAATCGACTTTACAATTTTATATTTACTAAACCACTTGAGATATTTAAAAACGGTTTCAAGTTGATGATTTATGTATTGTTTATAAAAGTCCTATACAAACATTTTAATTTTATCATAAAATTTACAATCTATGTATAAATATGTAAGGTAATGTCTTCAAAAATTAAAAAAAAAAATCATGTTCCAGTCTATGTCTTTAAAACTGATCAAAACATTTTCCCATGTAAGCACATTTTCTTTAGATCCCAATGTAAGCTTTTCACAAACAAAATATTTTTTTAAATTGGATAACTTTTGGATTTTTTACAATTTTTGAAAGATTTTTCATGAAAAAGATTTCAACTTTACTGATTTTTATCTCCATAACCATTAAAGATTCAAACTCTAATTTCAGAACTTAAGTTCTCTGTATAAAACTTTTTAAATTTTTTAAATCGGTTGAGTGGTTCCAAAAATACTGAATTTCACCTGATTTAAGAGCGTTTGGGCACACTGTGCGACATGTCAACCAATCTATTGTGGTTGGTTGTGTGTTGGATCTAAACATATACAAAGTGTACGATTGATTCTACTTCCTCAATATCTTTGCAGCTCCTGCACAATGTCCTGTCAGGACGCCGATGAGGATGCGGGTAGCTTCTTAACTGTTATTTATCAGGCTTTTTGTTCTTTTTTTCATTGGTGTGTGGCCAGAGACGACGTGAGATAATGCAGTCGTCTATGGATGACCAGTTTGCGTTTGTTGTTTCCGTCGTTTTAAGGTCAATATGCCTTCTTAGGACACCTAATGGAATCCTAGTCGAAGAACATACATCCTCTATTCTACGTGCATAACCCTGTCGCGCTAGCTCATCGACTTGTTCGTTCCCTTCTATATTGCTATGTCCGGGAACTCAGCATATGGTTATCGCATGGGTTTGACTTAGTATGTTGAGTGATCGGCGACAATTGAGTACTGTGTTTGATTTTATGACCGCATTGTCTAGTGCTAGGATGGCAGCCTGACTATCCACAAAGATTGTAATCTCCGATGGATCCATGTTCTTTGTTTGGATGGTCTGTGCTGCTTTATCTATCGCGAATATTTCTGCTTGAAAGACACTGCAGTCGTCGAGAAGTCTATGTGACTCGTGAATTTGCAGTGCGTCGCAGAAAATGCAGTATCCAGTCCCTATTTCCATCTTAGACCCGTCAGTAAAGACTTGAAGGTGGCTATTGCTTGTTGGCGAGTTAGCGCTCCATTGTTCTCTACTAGGTATTACGATGGAGTTGTTTGGATTTATTTCCATGTGTGGTGTTATATAGTCTGTTTTTGGGAGTTCGATCGTGCTGAAAACTTCGAGGATAGACGTGTGTCCATATGAGAGTTGCTTCCAGAATCCTTATTCTCTAAGTCGAGTCGCGTTCTTTGCTGCTGTACTCCTAATGAAGTCGTCTACTGGCAGAAGATTAAGCATGATCTCCATCCCTATTTGTGGGGTCGATTTCATTGCGCCTGTAATACTGGTGCATGCCAATCTTTGTACTTTTTTCATTTCCCTAAGAAATGTAGTCTTCTTTATAGGTTCCCACCATACAGTAGAACCGTACGTTAATATGGGTCTGACGATCGCTGTATATATCCAGCGGATTATACTTGGTCTCATGCCTCATCGTTTACTGACAGTTTTCTTGCATGAGTAGAAAGCGCATAGTGCTTATTTCACCCTTTCTTCTGTGTTGCGTTTCCATCGAACCTTACTGTCTAGTATAGTTCCGAGATAGAACTCTACGTAGTCTAGCTGCATCATTGGTCTTTTCAATTTCTTCACAGAATGTTTTCCATGACTTGAATTTAGCGTCCCTTATGGATTTCGTATAGGTATTTAGTTCTGATCTATACTTGGTCCAGACAATTTCAAGCTTACTTTTCCTGGCCTTGTTATGTAGTTTTCTAACCTCTGTTCTGTGCTTTTTTAGTTCACTCGTCCACCAAGAATTTTTGGTAGTTTTCTTCGTGATCATGTCTACCGCGGAGTCTATGGATATACTGTCAGGAAAAGAAGTTTCGCATGTGTGCGGCACGTTTTCTGATATCCACTCTGAATATTTTGACCACTTTGTTTTCGCAGGGTTCCTTAAAGGTTTTATCTTACTAGGTTTGAAGTTAATGTTGAAAAGTATTCTAAAATGGTCCGAAAAGGAGTTTTTAGAAGACACTTTCGAGTCTTCGACCTCAATTAGTTCAGTGTTATTGATTAAAGTCAGGTCAAGGATTTCTTGTCTTACTCTATTTTGAAAAGTCGGGTGATCTCCCCTGTTGCACAAGATAAAGTTCGAGGATATAATAAATTCAAAGATTGACTCACCTCGTTCGTTGATATCTTTCTTACCCCCCTAGCTGTGATGTGCGTTGGCGTCACAGTCGATCACCAGTGGCAGGTTCCGTATGTTCGCATAGTCTGCAAGTTCTCGGACTGCTCTCGGAGGGGGATCTTCTTCGTCGTATGGCATATAGGCTGAACTGAGAATTATCGTTTTCTTGTTGTTTTCAACTTGTATTGCCATTCAACCTGTGTGATCATTTCTGTACTTGTGTAGGAAGAAAGCATTTAGTGTTTTTCTAGCTAGAATACAGCATCTTATCTTACCTCCATTTGTAGAGTGAAACAGATTGTATTGTTTCGATATTAGCCCTTGTACCTGGTTATGTGCTATCCAGGGTTCTTGGACTAAGACCACGTCTACATCGTCTTCAGTTCAAAGGAGCATTAGGTCGTCTGTTGCGGCTTTGCAGTGGTGCACTCCCTGCAACTGGTACGACTTTTTGCCCCATTCATCGTCATCCTTCTCGGTCCACGCCCTCACTGACCCAAGCCCGAACTTCAGCGTGCCAACTCTTTCATCGAGCAGCCGCGCTGAATGCCTGTCAACAAAGACAGGCATTCAGCCTCCGTTGTTATGGCTTTGCCGTGCATTGAGTAGCGTCCGAACGCCTATCGGAACATCCCTGTTTTGGGCCGCCAACAGTTTGACTATGGATGCATCCTCATGTTTTGCAGGAGGAGAAATCCATAGCCTATACTGAAGGCGAAGTGGTAGCGCGGATCTGGAGATCACTTTCAGTTTTGACCCCTTCCAAGTTTCACCAATTTGGGCGAAGGAACTGGTCAAAAATTCTTGTGATCCCTGTGAGTCGCATGCTTCGACTTTAATCCCTTTTTTAATTTTCTAAAACTATGCCTAAAATTCATAGTCTAAGTGAAAAGTGAAAAAAATAATTAACATTTTCTCAAAAAATTGCAAAATTTACGAGAAAAAATAGCAATTTGGTGAATAAAACCAGTGTGTCTCCCTTTTCATTAGTTTAGGGAAAAAGGAACAAAACTATTGCAAATATTACAATATTAAAATAACTTTATTATATTGATCTTAATATTTATAATATTATAAATCATTTTTTATAATGAAATTTTTTGTATGTTTATATCGCTGTAAATACTTAATAATAATAATACTTAATAATAATAGTTTGGCGCTACAGTCCTGTATAGAACTTCGGCCGAGCTCTCTCACCATTTGAGCTGTGCGTGTTATATTTGTACTCAACGTGGTGGACCTACAGTTTATTGCAGAATCCGAACGGCGGGTGAGAGCTTTTCATAGGCAATGGTTTTACTCTCGTAGGTTTGCCATTTACTGACCAGAGGTAGCGCGGTATAGAAAAATGTTTCTATGAAAAGGTGTTATTAGCCCCAGTCCAGGCTTGAACCGGGGACCTTTTGGCTCGCAGTCCAACGCACTTACCACTGAGCTACCGCGGTAAATACTTAGTTGTACCAAATATGGAATTGCGCTTAAGTATAATGAGGACGTTTAATAAAAAAAAAATGTGAATTTACTTACGGCCAGTTGCATTCAGTTATCAGTTAAAAACAATCTGACAGATAAATTTTATTTTTTGTTTTTATATCAATATTGAAATTGCCACTTTAACTTATCGATTTCCATCGATTATCGCTAACTAATTGTTAAAAGGTTTATGCATCCTGGCCTTAAGAAATTAACAATCGGATAATCCCCTCCCGTACGGGTCTTTTATAATATTGTTCTATTTGACAATTTCGAACGCTTGTTCAGCAAAATATAGCTCCTCATCATGCCTTGACAACGATATCGTTCATAATTCGTATCAAAATCGGTTGAAAATTGTACTCACACGATCAATTTGTGAAAAAAAACTAAATATATATAAACTAAAACGTTCGTTTTGAGTGTTTTTATGTTGTCAGAAAATTAATTTGTTATTAAATTTCTGTTTGGCGCAAACATCAAAAGCAGTGGTGAATATGATGAATATAAAAGGGGGAAACATGTCTAAAATGAGAAAATTTAAGAGCTTATTGTCCAAGCTGAATTAAAGTTGTCTAAGTTGAATAAAAAGTTGTCCAAATTGCGACGCGACGCACACTAACAAAATGATTTTTCTAAATTGACGGAGTTTCATGTTTTGTGGTCTATGCTACAACCATTTCTTTTAGCTACGTGTCAAGACGATTGTGTAAACTGAGAGGTATACGCTTTTTATAATGAAGAGTCGGAACAGAATTTTCTTTGAGTACAATTGAACATTTTCCCGTATATTTACCCAAACCTTCGAAAACATCACAATATTGCCCGATAAACCAATTTTTGGTCTTTGGAAAACCCGAAATAGATTGTAACATATTTAGTCTTTTAATTAATCCCAGCGTGACACATGATTCCAAACCGAACAATGGCTCAAAAGCACCATCAACAATGAGAAAATGTACTTGATGCGTGCTGTGATTATGAGGATCAAAAATGTTTAATTCAATTTTTCCATGAATTTTAATTTTATTGGAACTATAGTCAAGAACAAGAAAATTAAAGTTTACCCGATCACACGACTGGGGCGGATCCAAAAGTATAACTTGGGGGGTGCGATTGATTTTTTGCGCCTTTTTTCCAAATATTTCTTTAATGAGCTCTTAAAAATTTATTTTGCGCCCTTTTATATATTTTCTCATCAAATATAGTGAATAATGAATTATACACAACTTTACTTCCTTAAACCAACTTTTTTTCTTTAAACCAACAGTTTTATTTGCCTAAAATAGAAATAATAGGGTACGATCGCATCTGTGGTACCCTCAAATGAAAGGTAGTAATGCCTAATTTGTAATTATATGGGTATGTTTATGATTTGATAAACATAGCGATTAGGACTTGTAAATTTGTAAAAAAAATAAAAATTAAAATGAAATGCTGATTGTTGAGAAAAATATTTAATTACTTATCAAAATTAATACGAAATTTTGAAATAAATAGGTAACGCTGAAACACTTTTTTAAAAGTTATTTATAATATTTCGAATGGAAGTTATATCTAGGAAGCGCCGCAGGGGATTTTTTTTTAGAAAATAATAAATATTTTATTTTTTAAAACATAAATACAAAAGTGTATAATGACTCCTGAGTATATTTATTTTTGTTTGGGTACCCACACTTGTATCTATATATTATTCGTGTATAAAATGAACTCAGTTGATAAAACTAAAAAGGGTCCTGAGATCACTGGGGTTATCGGACAATGAACATAATTACATATTAATCGTGAGATCAATACCTTTCATTTCAGTATCTACATGTTCATATAGGTAGGTGTATAAGTTTTCGATTTATCTAGGGTACCACAAGTCCGACCGCGACCTAATTTAGTATGGAACCCAAACAGAGGGGATATTTTGAATAAAAAATATTTCACTTCATCCGGTTATGTAAAGTTCAGACTATTTGTTTATTTGGAGATTTTTTTCCATATATATCAAAAATAATAATTGATTTGACTTTTGAATATTTGACTTTTGAAAATATTTATCAAAAATAATTATTTTTGACTTTGATAAATATAAATCAAATTTTTATTTATATTTCTCAAATATAATTATTAAAAAATATTTTAAAATTTAACAGTCCTATACTAAAAATAAGGTCATACATTAAAAATGTTCATCGAATATTATCTAATGGTACCCTTAGTTTTATAGTGCCATCATTTCATACAATAACTTTTAACATATAAATTCTAAACTATTAATTATTTTTGTGCATGGTTTCGATGTACTCTTTCAAAGAGAGTCGACACCTGTAAGACTTTATGCCAATCTTAAAGGCTATTAATTGAATAAACTGAATAGTTTGAAAAGAACAACAACAAATTGAAAACACAACATAGGCAATGATCATACGGACCGTTTCGGATATAGCCAAATATCCTCATCAGTGATTTTTGTGTGATGACGTTCTGATAACATCAAATGTTTCGTATATATAAATACGGCGTGGTTGGGATTCGAACTCTTGTCGTCAGAAACGATAGGAGTTGGTAGTCAAGCACGCTAGGTGCTCGGCTACTGAACCACACAATCCTCGTCTAATTTGCATTTTTGCCTGTTCTATTTTTAGAAACAGGTTTTTTTGCAACAATTACGAATGGTGCCGAAGTTCGATAGAACGAATGCATTTGAGTAACGCATCGGTTCTGCTTTCAATGTTGTTGCAATTATTTTCGGGTGTTCCATTTTTGCAAATATATAATTATTTTTGTTCTCTGATTTTAGGAAGGTATACATATCTCAGTACCGTTTGGAAACAAAATTCAATTTGTGTATCATATTAAAGGTGATCAATACCGACATCTCGTTTGAAAATTATTTCATATATCCACAATGTATTTTTATTGATTATTTTACTTTTCAAGTAAGCATATTTCGGAAACAATAAAACCAAAATATTTGAATTTGATTTTTTTTATAGGAAGGGACACACCATTTTGTCCAATTCCGCCCAAATTTGTAAAAAAGATAAACAACTATAATATACGTCACTGAGCCAAATTTTATGACAGTACCTACATGTTCATATAGGTAGGTGTATAAAGTTTCGATTTATCTGGGGTACCACAAGTTCGACCGAGCCCCAATTTAGTCTGGGACCCAAACATGGGGGATAGTTTGAAGAAAAAATATTTCATTTCATCCGGTTATCTAAAGTTCAGCCAATTTGTTTGTTTGTTTGGAGATTTTTTGGTAGGAGTAAAGACTTTTTTTACATATATATATCAAAAATAATAATTAATTTTGGTTTTAATAAATATGTATCTAAAATAAAAATTATATTTGAATTTTGAAAGTATTTATCAAAAATAATTATTTTTGACTTTAATAATGTTAATCAAACTTTTATTTATATTTCTCAAATATAATTATTAAAAAATACTTTAAAATTTAACAGTCCTATAATAAAAATAAGACAATAAATTAAAAATGTTCATCGAATGTTATTTAATGGTACCATTTGTTTTACAGTGCCATCATTTCTTACAATGACTTTTTACATATAAATTTGAAAAAATTAATTATTTTTGGTCTCTGATTTTAGGAAGGTGTACATATCACAGTACCCTTTGGAAACAAAATTCAATTTGTGTATTATATTAAAGGTGATCAATACCGACATCTCGTTGGAAAACTACTTCATATATACACAATGTATTTTAATAATTATTTTCACTTAACAGCATATTTCGAAAACCAAAAATATTTGAATTTGATTTTTTTTTAGTATAACATTTGTACCAATTGTACGATTTGTACCAAACTTAAGTTTTATATTTAACCTAGATTTTTGTACCATTTATTCAAAAGGTAATAGTTACTTCACCAATTATTAAATTAATTTACAACAGTTTTTTTTTAATTTCAAAAATACTAAAAACGTAAAAATCGGATTATAAATCGTCGTTATAGAACTAAAAGTCATCAAATAAATTTTGTTTCAATATCGATTTTTTTTTGTTAATAACTTCTTCAATTATAATTTGAAACAGTCATAACCTTTTAGCGCAGTGCCGATTGGACGTATTAAAAAACTATATTTTGTGAATATTTGATTTTTAATGATGAAAAATACACCAACACATCTAAAAATATGAATTGTCGAACTTTTATCAAACTATCAAAAATGGTATTTAGACTTATAGTTGTACAACGAAGATATACAAAAAAATATGTATATTTTTTAAAAACTAAAAATTGTCTATGGATATGCGCCTATAATGTTTAAATTCGATTTAAATGACAAAATTTATGTAATTTTTCAGGAATATTTCCGGCCAACACACAGATAAATGGAATATTTTGGGAAGTGTATAGCAGGTTGTAAAATTTTGTGGAATTTTAAGGGCAGACAGCTCGTGATACAAACTCCGCCTATCTATTTTTAAAATATGTCGAAAAATGTTTCTAAACTGTCTAAACTGCCTAAAATTTTTGTCTTGGGACATTTTGATATAGATCTCAAAACACTTAAAACTCGAATTGTGTAATCTTCAGAATCTTTGCCAAAATAAAATGGCGCATATTCGTAGACAATTTAAAGTCAACTTTAAAATAAAAGTTACCCGATATTTTGGGCAATTTTAACGAAGGTTAAAATGTCAATTTTTTTTTTTAAGTCGTAAAATTTAAAAAAAAGCGAACAATTAAAATGGTAATTTACAGAATATTAGTAATCTGGAAATAGTTAGTTATTTTTACACAAGGCGCAATGTAGAGAGAAACTATTCAAATAACAATCAAAATTAAAACAGCGCATAACTTACAGTATTTTATCGTCTTTGCAAGCGCAAAATTATCAGAACAAACCAAAAATGAATATGACGCATATTTACTTTGTAAAATAATTGTGTTTTTTTTTTTTTGAAAATTTGGCGCCTTTTTCTATATTTTGCGATCTTTTTTAAAGCCGCAAATATTCTGCATTTTAAGCGCTTTTTCCATTTTGTGTTTATTTTTTTGAAAATTTAGCGCCTTTCTCTGTAGTTACCGGTCTTTTCAAAAGGCCTAAAAATTCTGAAATTTTGCGCCTTTTACTATATTTAGCGCCCTTCTGTAGAGGCGCAAAAATTTTGTAAATCAGGCGCATTTGCAATTTAATGCTTTTTAGAAAATATTGCGCCTTTCTGTATATTTTGCGCCCTTCTATAGAGGTGCAAACATTTTGTAAATAAGGCGCATTTTAAATTTTATACTTTTTAGAAAATTTTGCGCTTTCTGTATATTTTTCGCCCTTCTACAGAGGCGCAAACATTTTGTAAATAAGGCGCATTTGAAATTTTATACTTTTTAGAAAATTTTGCGCCTTTCTGTATATTTTGCGCCCTTCTATAGAGGCGCAAACATTTTGTTAATAAGGCGCATTTGAAATTTTATGCTTTTTAGAAAATTTTGCGCCTTTCTGTATATTTAGCGCCCTTCTATAGAGGCGCAAAAATTTTGTAAATAAGGTGCATTTGAAATTATATGCTTTTTAGAAAATTTTGCGCCTTTCTGTATATTTTGCGCCCTTTTACAGAGGCGCAAACATTTTGTAAATAAGGCACATTTGAAATTTTATACTTTTTAGAAAATTTTGCGCCTTTCTGTATATTTGGCGCCCTTCTATAGAGGCGTAAACATTTTGTAAATAAGGCGCATTTGAAATTGTATGCTTTTTAGAAAATTTTGCGCCTTTCTGTATATTTTGCGCCCTTCTACAGAGGCGCTAACATTTTGTAAATAAGGCGCATTTGAAAATTTATGCTTTTTTGAACATTTTGCGCCTTTCTGTATATTTTGCGCCCTTCTATAGACGCGCAAACATTTTGTAAATAAGACGCATTTGCAATTTTATGCTTTTTTGAAAATTTTGCGCCTTTCTCTATATTTTGCGCCCTTCTGTAGAGGTGCGAAATTTGTAATTTTATGATTTTTTGGACATTTTTCGCCTTTCTCTATAGTTTCCGCTCATTTAAAAAGGCGCAAAATTCTGAATATTAGGCGCATTTTTTTCATATTGTGTTTTTTTGAAAATTTGTTAGAAAAATTGAAAAGTGCGCCTTTTTTGGGGGGGACGATCTCCCCCCCCCCCCCCTGGATCCGCGCTTGACGGAGAATAGAGTTATAAAAATCGAATCAAATGTTCATATTTAAAACTCCAATCGCCACATATAATGTGGGCGGGATTATACAACGAGGCGTGGCACTTCCCATATAACCAAAACATTATAAAAAGCAAATCAAATGTTCATATTTAAAACTCCTATGGCCATGTAGAATGAGAGCGGGATTGTTCCACGGGGCGTGGCACCTCCCATATAATCAAAACATTAAAATTGCTATAACTCCCGACATATTGTTATAAAAATCAGAATCAAATGTTCATATTTAAAACTCGAATCGTCACGTATAATTTGGGCGGGATTGGACCACGGGAGTGGCACGTGGGCGGGAAAAAATGGCATGCACTAAAAAGGGAAAAAAGGGGCATTCTTTATTCCACACTTTAAAAAGACATACTGTTGCATTTAGAAAAACTTAGAACGGGCAAAGCTGTGCACGGGTCCAGCTAGTTATGTCTATATTTAAACATACACCATTTTAAGGGACTATATCAAAATATTCCCGTATAGTCATTATTTAAATCAGAGCTTATTACAACACTATTTAAATCTCAATAGAACCCTGTTAAAAATGGATTTATCAGGCAATTATATATTAATATATAATACTAGTTTGGCGCTACAGTCATTTATACAATAAACGACGTTTGGCTATAATCAAAATATGTGAAACGAAATTCAGAATTAGAAAATATCCAAATGTAGCAACAAAATAATAACAAAGAGACAAGAACTGATTTTGCAAAATGAAGCCCTGGTATCAAAACTTATTGCATATGGTGTCGGTAATTTTTTTGCTCGATGGATATCGAGTTTTCTCCAGGGTCGTTCAATACGAGTTGCGATGGATGGTGTTTTCTCAGAACAACATTCCATCAATTCTGGAGTCCCGCAGGGTTCCTATCCCCGTCCCTATTTCTGGTGTTTATCAATGACCTTCTGTCATCGACCCAGAACCCAATCCATTCCTTTGCAGATGACAGCAACATCTGTCATTCATTTTCGTTCAACAAGCGCCCAATCTCTTTGGAGATTGAGAGTAAAAGGCGCACAATGAATGATACACTCAATAATGACCTTAAAACAATCTCCGAGTGGGGTCTTGCAAATAGAGTTGATTTTAATGCTAGCAAGACTCAATGTTGTCTGTTATCTCACAAAAGAATGGATTCACTCCTCCCTCCCCTCAATATGGACTCTGTGGATATTGCGCAGTCAGCTGCTCTTGACGTTCTGGGTATATCAATTCAATGTGACCTCCGTTGGAATGATCACATATTTGATGTGTCGAAAGAAGCGGCCAAGTGCCTCGGTTTTCTGAAACGGTGTAAGACATACTTCACTCCTGCTGACTTGCGCACTGTCTACACCACCTATATTCGGCCTAAGATGGAATACAATTCGCACATATGGGCAGGGGCCTCAAAATCTTCTTTGGAGTTCCTGGATCGAATCCAACAACGTGCAATATATTTAATAGGGGATGAAAATATTTCATCCTCTATTGGTTCTCTTGAGCACCGAAGGACCGTAGGGTGTGTAAGCCTGTTTTATAGGTATTACAATGGTAAGTGTTCGAGGGAAATACATGGCCTGATTCCACCAGGTCGTGTGTTTCCTCGTACTACTAGGGCATCGAACCAAGCCCACCCCTTCGTAGTCCACACGGTTCCCAACAGAACCACGCATTACAGAGAGAATTCGTTCTTCAGTCGCACGATTCGTTTGTGGAACAATCTCCCTGCGTCTGTTTTTCCCGACATTTTTAATATTGGGAAATTTAAAGCAAACATCCACCGACACTACTCCATCTTTCCTCCTCCTTTGAACCTATAATCCTTCCTTGCGATCAACACTGTGCATTGCACGAATAGGGGGCATCCCCTGAGCGTTGGTTAATTTGTAAAAAAAAAAAAAAAAAAAAATCCCAACGAGTTCGGATGAAACTTCTTATAAAATCTATACTCTTTATATACTATATATATACTACACAGAGAGTATCTGCTTTCGTTTCGAGTTTGACAGCCTAAAAACACGTTGCTTTTAGCGTTTTCTAAAAATACCGCGGCGGTGACGATTTATAATAAGCTAGAATTGTTATTCATTTTAATTATTTATCAGCATAAATAACAAAAAAAAATGCACAAACAATTCTCAAAACTAATAAATATATCGGTTGTCGCCTGTCAAATTAGAATTCAATCTATATTGGCGACAGCGACAATTCGCCAAGTCGTCATGTAGTCGTGCCGTAGCCAAAATATTCGTATCCATATAACTTCATGTTTTTTAATTTTGACAAGTGTAGCAATGTCGTTGTCGCTTCGAATGTGTTTAAAGCATTATTTTTAAAATAATTAAAAAATAAAAGGAAGTATTTACAATGTTCAAAAAAACATATAGTTAAGTGTTTACGTATAAACTTAAACTCGATATGTTTGAACATCTCCGTCCGTCATACTTACACAATCTATTATTTATCGATTACTGCGGCGAACCGATCGCATCCGCTCTGTCAACGTTCGCCGCAACATAATTCACTCGCCGCAACATAATTCACTCACGTATACCCACCCGTCTCCGCGACATAATCTAAACTTTTGAATAAAAACCAAGTTTAAACTCACTCGGCACCGCGACACTAAACATAAAAACCCGTCAACGCGATATATCGGTCACCGCGACAAATAAACAAACAATTGAATCAAATAAACTACAATCAACACTCAACACAAAAAACGAAAACAGCAATAAGGAAAATCACAAACCACAACATCAAGAAATCAACACAACATCTATACCGCTACCACATAAAACACTTACAAGTTGCAAATTGGTTTCTGCAAGCAGAGAGTATAAAAAATTTTTATATTCCTGTCTCTTTGGCTCTGGTTGTGTCGAAAATACTGGGACTCGTCTTTGGGCACTACACTCCAGAGAGTAAATCCCAACGAGTTCGGATGAAACTTCTTATAAAATCTATACTCTATATATACTATACAGAGAGTCTCTGCTTTCGTTTCGAGTTTGACAGCCTAAAATACGCTGCTTTTAGCGTTTTCTAAAAATACCGCGGCGGTGACGATTTATAATACGCTAGAATTGTGACATTTTTAAATATCACACAATTTGTAGCGTAAATTTAAAAAAAATGCTGTTTTAGCCATACAGAATTATTAAAATCGCAAATAAATGAGTCAAATTAACAGAAGTTATTTTACAATCATTTTTTAGAGTGATCACAATGAAATAGTGACAGCGAGTGATATCATGGAAACCATGCATAAACTGCTCTCAACTTATAATGCTTGGTTTTCACTATGTCATTTTGTGTCATTTTCATGTTCGAACATTTTTCAAATTTGCTGTTTTTCGATATGGTAAAGTTCTAAAAAAATGACAACATGTTGGCATTTTGTTATCGATTGACATGTTGAATGAACATTTTAATTTTGGTCAGTTTCTGCGTCGCAATCACAATGTGAAGAAAACAAATATGACACAAAATGATATAGTGAAAACCAGGCATAAGAGTAGTTATCAATTTCGAGACCAAGGAACATAGTTAATTCGAACTGTTTTAGAATAATTTAGTACAGATTTAGAATCATTTGGAGTGTGTATAGACTAATATTTCATGTGTATAGGCTAATATGGCAGTATCGCAAGCATATTTGTAAACCATTCGATTTAACCGAATGAAGATAGTTCGTACAACTAACTTTTTTCATTCTTCTAACATCATACCAAAAGAGGATTTTCTGTGTGTACTTATAATAATATGAACACAATATCCATGGAAACCCACAAAATCGTCTCTAGTTCATCACTTAACTCACCTTTACAAAATAATGATGCCAAAGTTTTTGCATTTCTGTACTTCCACCGACTTCAGTAATAGAGAGACCGATATTAGCTATTTGATAGAACTGTGCCCCATTTGTTGGCCCGAACGCATTATATTTTGTGTCGCTTAGCAAATGTGCCATTTCCGTTTTTCCACTCTGTGGCAAACCTATTAGAAGTACTTTAAATTTGTTCCCATCTAACACACCGATGCTGCAGAAAATGAAAATAATAATATTGGTAATATTATTTCATATTTTAATTACCTGTTTCGTTTATCACACTTTCTGCAAATCTTACAAAATATTATACCCATTGCCAGCAGCCACGAATTCTTGTACAAAAACATTGCCTATTTAGCGTCGATTTTTACAGAAATTGTATGTTTAGTAATAATGTTACTAATATGGGATGATTGCATTGTTTATGTATCGTTTGCGCAACAACAAATATTGTAACCATGACAGTAAGTATTGAATGACGTGGAGTACACCAGGGTTGTTCAGCAAGGGGCTCTTTCTGACCACAACAAAACCTTCTTGTTGGACAAAAATAACACTGTTCGCACATTTGACAAACATTTCCACACTAGAAATGAAAGTTGAGTATTCTTATGGATTTTAATAATAAATGTTTTTTTCAGTATTCTTTGTTTTTGATCAAAGAATTTGTGAAAAAACGACGTGGCTACAATAATCTGATACACAAACTTTTCTTAACGGACTAATAGGAAATAAATCATGAATTGTGTCTTTGCATAACAAATGGAATATGTCTTTGCCGTTTATATTAGCCGTGTTTTTTATTGAGCAGGAACAATTTGTATATGCAAAACAAGAACGTTTTAGCTATACCTACGCCAGGGCCGCCTTTAAGCATGGGCAAGGGCCCCTTAGACCTTGCGATAGGAAACCATCATATAACAAATTTTTCAATTAGTAAAACTTATTACAAGTTAGTTAAAGTTTAAAATTTTATATATTTTTTGTATAATTTTGTGTTATTAAAAAACGAAATAGAAATATCAAAGTGGTCATGTCCAAGTAGATCAGATAAACGATAAAAAGATACACTTCAAAAGGAAATAATTGAATAATTACCGAAATTAACCTGGAGTGACGATAGTGACGACTACGAACAGAGTTCATAGCAAACAATCTAATCACACACTTACTTTTGACAATAAATATCTATGTCGAATAATCAGTTAGAAATTTTGAAATTTTAAAATTACACTTTTTACAAATTCTCAAATAATAAAAACTGTTTGAAGTAGGGCTGTGCGATAAATAAAAATCTTGATTAATCAGAATCCTGATTTATTGATTAATCAATTAAATAGAAACACTAATTAATCTGATTAATCATAATTTTGAATAATTGAAAATAAAACAACTTTATTCAAAAAATTTGAACATTTTGTCAACTTAAATAAAGTGAACAATTGTGCTTTGAACATATAGACCGCAACAGCGACACGACCACACGACGACAACAAGTTCTTCTCGACAAATGAAATCGTCTTGTAAGCTACTTGATTACATTCAACGCGACAACGATAATCCTTTTATCACTTCATTTTAAATGTTATATCGATTAAACACCATCTATATTAATTCTTAAATTTATTCATTTTAATTATTTATCAGCATAAATAACACAAAAAATGCACAAACAATTCTCAAAACTAATAAATATATCGGTTGTCGCCTGTCAAATTAGAATTCAATCTATATTGGCGACAGCGACAATGGTCGGCAAGTCGTCATGTAGTCGTGCCGTAGCCAAAATATTCGTATCCATATAACTTCATGTTTTTTAATTTTGACAAGTGTAGCAATGTCGTTGTCGCTTCGAATGTGTTTAAAGCATTATTTTTAAAATAATTAAAAAATAAAAGGAAGTATTTACAATGTTCAAAAAAACATATAGTTAAGTGTTTACGTATAAACTTAAACTCGATATGTTTGAACATCTCCGTCCGTCATACTTACACAATCTATTATTTATCGATTACTGCGGCGAACCGATCGCATCCGCTCTGTCAACGTTCGCCGCAACATAATTCACTCGCTACGTTTTACCTACAAACGAACGCACGTATACCCACACTTATACCCACCCGTCTCCGCGACATAATCTAAACTTTTGAATAAAAACCAAGTTTAAACTCACTCGGCACCGCGACACTAAACATAAAAACCCGTCAACGCGATATATCGGTCACCGCGACAAATAAACAAACAATTGAATCAAATTAACAACAATCAACACTCAACACAAAAAACGAAAACAACAATAAGGAAATCCACAACATCAAGAAATCAACACAACATCTATACCGATACCACATAAAACACTTGTTACAACCCACTGAATATAAGGTAAAAATCTGTACTTTTCCTATTTGTATATTGCCTTTTCAACGCGACCCACCCGATCCATTATATTGAAATTTACATATTTCATGTTTTATAATCCGCCACAGCCAAAACTTCGTTCACCAGTCGAACATTTGGTCCTTCGGGCCGGATTACAAGAACTACGAAATAGTTTTGGCGAGGATTGACCCACCCGCTGAAACAATCAAAATTTCTGGCTTTAATTTTAATATTTCAAATTGATCCGATCTACAATAAAAAGTGAAAAAAATCAAATTTAAACAATAGTTTAATTTTTGGCAAATTGTTTTTGCACGGACTCGAAATTTTTGCCTACCCGACCCGAACAAAACGATCGTATTATACGAAACGATCTTTTAAAAATAAATTTAATTTCGCCAAAAGTGTTAAATATAATATAATTTAACAAAATGTAAATATAATTTAACAAAACCAATTGTTGTTTATTTACTTCACATTTTAGTTTGTTACCATACATTTTATTTAACAATATCGCCAAACATTTTTGTTTCATTTGTTTCAGCCATCTACTCGCCGCTACACTCGTTGATTTATTTGTTTTACTTCCTCATAAAACAAATAAACATAAACACTAATACACTCACAGAAAGAACGCTGCTATCAAGTGTATACAGGGTTGACATGCTGTGCACTAAAAAGTGTTTTCGTGAGATTTTATAAATTACCGTGGGAAACAAAAAAATATCCTATATTTTTGGAAATTGACTATTGAGCAATATTTAACCCGTTTAAACCAACATTAAAGCTTTTTTTAAACCTTTTCGACCCAAAAAATCAATATTATTGATATTTAATAATTTTTATTGAAAAATTATTATATATGATATTTATACCCTACACTAAGAGTGAAAGGGTATATTCTGTTTGGTACGCCGTTTGTAACACCCAGAAGGAAGCATCTCCGGTATGGAAAAGTATATATATTCTTGATCAGCATGACCTCCTGAGTCGATTTAGCGATGTCCGTCTGACTGTCCGTCTGTCTGTCCGTCTGTATGTCTGTATGTATGTCTGTCTGTCCGTCTGTCCGTCTGTCCGTCTGTCTGTCCGTCTGTCTGTCTGTCTGTTGAAATCCCTACTACTTTTAAAATTGAAAAGCTAGATAAATGAAACTTATAACTTAGATTACTAATATACCTACGCTGTATGTGCGAAAAAATCGGGAGATCGGTCCATTGTGACCTATGATCCGACCACTTATGTTCAAATACCTCATATAAAATGTACATATAAAGATCAATTTTTATGTATACGTGCTTAGGTAAACTTTTTTGGTCAAATATATATTGAAATCATGCTCAAATACATGATAATAATGTTTTCCGGCGAAAATACTTGTGGTTCACAAAAAAAAATCGAAATTCGGTACACCTACCCATTTGTAAATATGGGTATCAAATGAATGGAAATTCTTCTGCGATTGAATGTTTGTAGTTATTTTCAGGATTCGTATACCCTGGTGACCTATATATCACTTTGAATGGTAACCACACATATGTGTAGGGTATTTATAGCCGGCTTAGACCGACTATAATTTTGATAATCTTAACTATCATAATTACACCTACTTTAAAATTTCCCATGTGATCCTTCCCAACTGGTTTTATATTGATATTTATTATTATATTGATATTTAATAATTTTTATTGAAAAATTATTATATACCCGTTGGGTTAGATCGTATGGGTAATTTTTAAGTACACGCTGTAAAAAAAAGGGCTCTCCCAAACATAATTTGAATTGAACAGTGTTGTAATGGGCTCTGACTTACATTATAATATCCCGGAAACATTTTAATGTTGACCCTCAAAATGGAGTATGTACTAATGGAAACATAATAATTACTACATTTAAACAAAATAAATATTTGAACCGAAACATATATATGTTCAAAATAAACATGATTTTGAACGACCTAAATATAAATATGTTTCCTGTGAAACATATCAGTTGTTTCAGGTCAAAAAGTATTATGTTTGCATAGAAACATATTAAATATTTTTGGGATGTCTTTCCAATAAATATAATAAAAATAAAATGTTGTTTTTTTAATATTTTTTATTAAAAATCTTTAAACATGCACAGTGGGTATTTATAATAATTGAATTCATATACACATTTTTAAATGCATAAATAAATAATTCGTTTAAAACTGCAAGTACAAGTGACAGCATCAATGAATGCACAATTGCACCAGCAGACGCTAAACCAGACGATCTAGGCATGCCTTATATTTGGTACAGTTACAGTTGATCACATAGCGTAGGCAAGGAATTCACGGAGGCTTTTGTAAAAAAAATCGAAACACAGATTTTTATTTGAGGTTTTTTCACATTACTTTCAGAAATTATATACTACACTGTATTATACTCTGTTACTATTTGTACTTTTTGTAACACAATTTATATATTTATTTAATTTACAAATAACAAAATTATTACCGACGCGAACACGTTTTCTCAACGAACAACAAAAGACACGTAATCAGAAAATCCCGATCACCGAGTGTCAACTTTGTATACAAGAAGAGAGCTGCAAAAATATCTTTATTTACATTTGAATTCAAACGTCAGTATGTTTAAAATGACCCTATACATACTTCAAACGACGACAATAGAGACGTAGATAGAAAATTCTGCTCAACGAGTTCCAACTTCGTATACAAGAAGAATGTTGGAAGAATACATTTATTTAAATCCAATTTCTTTTTTTTTTGTTTGTTTTTAAACATCAATACGATAAACGATGGCAAAAGATGGCGTAGGTAGAAAATGCTGCGCAACGTTGCCAACTTCGTTAGTCGATAAATTATCGAATTAAGACGAGCGTTGCAAACATACGTTGTATTTAGATTTGATTAGCATTTTATGTGTTTCGAAACATAGTTTTAACCAAGTAAATTGCCAAGAAATAGTTTATTCAAATGCAATTAAAATTTTATGTTGGTATTGTAACATATTTATGGTAAATTTGACAGATTTTGCTGGACAATATAATAATGTTTACACGTGAATAAAAATAAATTCAATTTCGATTATAATTTAATTACACTTCATTCCTAATACATGTATGGTAATTTCGTATTACTTTTTAATTGCATTCAAACATATTCAAACAAATCTTTTCTATCCATGTAGGGATATTGTGATAGTTGGTGTGATGAAGTTAGTAAGAATTATGTAAGTTATAGTCGGTCTAATTAGACTATAAATACTCTACACATATGTGATAATGTGTGCGGTGCCCACGTAAAATGGTGCATAGGTCACCAGGGTTTACAAGTACTGAAAATACCTATAAACTTGAAATCGCAGAAGGATTTCCTTTCATTTGATATTCATATGTACAAATGGGTGGGTCGATTTTTACGAGAATCACTCGTCAGTTCCCGAAACAATATTTTCATACATTTCAGCTATAAGGGCAATGAGTAACGTCTGAACTGGGGGACAGATGTGTCGTGTCGTCCTCTTATCTTTTTTTTTCTAATTCGTTAAATTTTTGTCCGTCGAGTTTGTCTTAATATTTGTCGAGTGCCGTGCAAAATTTTGTTTAAGTGTCGTCCACTTCAACAACCTCATAGCAATAAAAACGATTAAAATAAATAAAATAATAACATTCAATAAACAATAACATACAATAACCAAAGACTATAAAAATACAGAACCAAACATTATCAACAACAACACAAAACCGGTTTCGCTGCACCACTAGCACTGCCTGCTGCCGTCGTCGCTGCTTACAATTGCCAATGCAACGGGCTATTCTATGCCCTCTGTTGCAAATGCTCATTTGTTTATCGTTTTCAGTCCCTTTCTACTACGCAGAGCATATCCAAGGTAATGGAAAGCGTAATAAACTTCCACCTTGAGAACTATCTGGAGTGAAACGAATTACTTAGTGACCGACAATATGGTTTCCGTAGGAGAGTAAGGTTGTTGCTCTTGATATTTCCAAGGTTTTTGATCGAGTGTGGCATGAAGCTCTCGTATCAAAACTAAGTGCATATGGTGTCGGTAATTCTTTTCTCGATGGATATCGAGTTTTCTCCAGGGTCGTTCAATACGAGTTGCGATGGATGGTGTTTTCTCCGAACAACATTCCATCAATTCTGGAGTCCCACTGGGTTCCGTCCTATCCTCGTTCATATTTCTGGTTTTTATCAATGACCTTCTGTCATCGACCCAGAACCCAATCCATTCCTTTGCAGATGACAGCAACATTTGTCATTCATATTTGTCCAACAAGCATTACAGAGAGAATTTGTTCTTCAGTCGCACGATACGTTTGTGGAACAATCTCCCTGCGTCTGTTTTTCCCGACATTTTTAATATTGGGAAATTTAAAGCAAACATACACCGACACTACTCCATCTTTTCTCCTCCTTTGAACCTATAATCCTATCTTACGATCAACACTGTACATGGCACGAATAGGGGGCATATCCGGAGCGTTGGTTAATTTGTAAAAAAAAAAAACTAAGACCGGCGTCGCGAGCTCGACAATGTACTATTTTTGGACAACTGCAATCGTGCGGATTACGAAATGTAAAAGACCGAGCTGCAAACTTCATACTACATTACGAGCCTTCGTGGAATGTGAAAACATGCATTGAACACCAGTCATGCATGCTCTATTTCCCCAAGCAAAAGATACACAGCGCAAAGATTGCATCGCTCAAAGCTAGTGCTCTGGTCCAAAGTGCTTGTTTTGTGGGCATCTGCCAGCTCTGTCTGTTTAAACCAGTGGCAAGATGTTATAACTTCACATATTTCGAAGTTCGACGATTTCGACAGGCGATATTTTCGATAAAATATCACTTCAAATTGAGGTTGTGATAGAGAAGCGAAAATAACTAAAATTTAAATTTTAAAGAAAGAAAAACTATTTATATCAAATTTCACGCAAATTGTATAGACTGCAAGTGTTTCTATAAACAAATTGTACAGGTTTGCATGTCCATTCTCTAATATTAATATATTCCTAACCTCAATTTTAGGACTTATTGAAAAAATATTGATAAAAACAAGTCAAATTGACAGATTAGATTGATGATAAAATAAAACAAACAAATAAAATAAAGCAAACTCTATTAGATTATTAACCATTTTCTCTTATAGTGATAATTAAATACATCGTGTTACCGCATTTCATTAATCAAGTAATTAATTTTTGAACTTTTCCATACCTTGGATGCTTCCATCTGGGTGTTACAAATGGTGTACCAAAATCTCAATTTTTTTTTTGAAATTTTATTTAAAAAACTAAGTTTTGCAATACGCTTCGTTGATAACAATAATTGCTATTAACCCATACACACCCAAAAATAATTTTATTTATTTTTAAAAAAATTTAATTTTTTTTTTTTCAAACATACAAGACAATTGAGCCTCTGTATTACAAAATCCATTTGCTTCAAAAACGACAACACACAAATTTGTTCAGCCAAGACCCATCCATTCCAAGCCATAAAAATGGGAAGTCGATGGTGCCATTTGCAGAATTTGCAATGGTAAGCACAATCTTCGTGAGTGCCCCAGATTCATATCGAGGAAAGTAGCGGAAACACACGATGCTGTGAAAAGATTTAAGTACTGTTTTAATTGTTTAGCAGTATCTCAGTCTTACAGTCCCTGATTCCGTCGATTTTGTAAGAAAAAGCATCATTTGTTTTTACATTTAGCATCGCTAGACCCGAAATCAGACCCAAAGCTCCGCCCAAACACAAGTGCAGCTGCATCTAAATCTGATCAGTCCACTGACTCAAGACCCACCCAAGACATTGAAAAGGCCCATTTTGCGATGAAGAGCATTCTTCTTGGAACAGCAATGCTCAACATAGAGCACGAAGGCGAAATGTTCCTGCCGCGCGCTCTAATCGACTCTGGATCGGAAGCGACTTTTATCACGGAGGAGTTGAGGAAGCGGATAGGACTTCCGACTATAGCCGTAGGCGCTCAGTTAATAGGACTCAACAAATCGGTTGCAGTCACCCCTTCCAAATCGTGTCCATTCGCATCTATTTCGTTCACCGATCAATCCGAATTTCAGAGTCAAAACGCAAGCTCTTGTACACAAGAGACTTGCCAACATATCAAATCAACCAGACCCTCTATGAAGATGTAAATGGTATACAATTGGCTGATAACCAGTTTTATAAAACCCGACCCGTGAATATGGTCACCCGTGGATATGATCTATACTCACAAATTATACGTAACGGTGTTCAGCACAACATCTTTGTTGGCGCAAGAAACTGAATTCGGACGAGTCCTTTCTGGGCCAATTCCTGAGTCAAGACCCAACAATATTGTTACATATTTAAATAAAGTGACCCTCGATACATTTTATTAACTCGTTTCTGGGAAATTGAAGAAGTACTAAAAGCCACGACCCTCTCAAATGCAGATATGAATTGTAAAAACAATTTCATACAGACATTACGCCTTTATGTAGTGACCCTGCCATTTAAAAACCCAAATTGCATTGATCTTGGATTTTCAAGGCATATTGAGAAATGAAAAGTCCTTACTTAAAAGACGCGCTGTTAAAGCAGAATATGACCAAGCAATTTGCGAATATTTGCAACTTGTTCATCTGAGAAATGTGACTCATTCGCCAAAATAATTATGCAACAGGTATGGCTCGACAAAGTAGATGGTAATAGTTTATCGATGGTTGTCCATCGATAAACAGAATAGAGATTCCCAGATGGCCTCATTTCACACCCGACGGTTTCGTTGAATTTCACGGATTTTGCGACGCTGAAGAAAAGGCATATGCTGCAGCTCTCTATGTTCGCATATAAGATGCCAACGGCGCTGTCGTCACGACCCTTCTGGCAGCTAAGACGCGTGTAGCATCCGTCAAAACAGTTTCACTGCCTCGACTCGAACTATGCGGTGCTGTTTTGCTCGCAAATATATTTGTTGCTATTCTACCTAAAATAGGCATGACCCAATACAATACGTACTTCTGGACAGCCTCGACTATTGTCTTAGCCTGGCTCAATAAACCGCCCTGCACTTGGACCACTTTTGTACCCAACAGCATTTCGACCATCACAGAGGGTGTTTGTGTTGAAAATTGGCAACAAGTCGATTCACACGAAACCCCTGAGGACGGCAAGCCGTGGTTGTTCTGCGCTCAAACTAGCAGAACATGAACTCTGGTGGAACGGTCCAGGTTGGGTGCGTAAGAGATAAATGACCAATATCCACTGACCCGATCGACACGACCCTTGACCTTAAAACAATTAAGACATTTGCGATCACGACTCAAGAGGATTTTCCACACTTCCCAAATCATTAAGAGTCTCATCATACGTTTTAAAATTCGTGAGAAATTCTTTACCATCCCGTCCTACTCAAATGCCCCACTCAACTATTGAAATATTACCCGATTAAAATAGTGAGTCAGAAAATGTGTTTTTCTGATGAATATATCGCTTTCACGAATAAGACCCAAATTTCCTCAAAAACTTACTACTGACCCTAAACCCATTTATAGAAAGTAAAGGTCTATTAAGAGCACATGGTAGATTAGCAAAGTCACCGACCCTTACATATAATGAATGACACCCAATAATTAACCCTGATCAAAACTAGGATCAATAAATGCAAATGTTGTGTGTTGCACAAAAAGAAGCAACGAACCCAAATAATGGCTGCATTGCCTCCAGAGCACACCACACTCACGCCATTCACAATCACAGGGTTGTGTATGTTTGTTTGCTTTGCGACAAAAGTTCATCTTGAACCAGCCAGTGATTTTACGACCCAAGCCTTTTTAGCGGCTTTTACCGATTTTTTTCAAGGCGCGGATGTCTTGCCGCGATTTACTTTACAACGGAACTAATTTGGTCGGAGCAGCACAAATGCTGAAAAAAGATCGGCAAGATTTTATGAAGACACTGCAGACTCAAGTAGTAGCGATCCACAATCATCAAGAACTAATCTGGCATTTTAATCCATCCGGAGCTCCACACATGGGTGGACTCTGGGAAGCCGGCGTTAAAAGTTTTAAAACACATTTAAGAAAGATATCTGCAAGTCAAAGATTTATGTTCGAAGAGATTTCGACTTAGCTTGTACGAATTGAACGTTGCCTTAATTCACGACCCTTAAGCCTTTTAAGCGAAAACTCTCTTGATTTTTCGCCTTTGATTGCAGTACTAATTTCTAATTGGTACTCCGTTATTGACCCCAACTGATCTCGATTTAAGCTACTCGACCCTAAATGTTAGTAAATCGTTGGCAGATGCGGAAGATATTACATCATCATTTCTGTAACAGATGGGAAGATGAATATCTTAAAGAATTAGTGGTGCCAACTCCAAGCGTACGACAACGATGCCAGCACGAGCAGTGGCAGTCGCAACGAGGGCAACCACAACAACCAAATCAGCTGATGCAACAAAAAGTTGTCTCGACCCAAATCCGCCCACTCTAGCCGTCGTACCAAATCTGCAGGACGACACACTCGACCCTCGACTCAACACGTGGCGTGTGGAATTTGCCGCCAAAATCATCGCCTGTCCACCGTAGGTGGTGATGCAGTATCATTACTGCATTAACTGTTTGGCCAGGTCCTATCTTATTGATCGCTGCACCAGCAGAGATAATTGTGCTATATACCATGAGAAGCATCACAAGAGCTTTCATGGCCGTTATCGACTAAACCAAGGCGATCGGAACCCAGGCAGTAAAGTACTCGAATGACCCGTTGCGAACGCAAGCAATGCGAGCAACAAGCGACCCGCTAAGAACACTGGCATTTCCACTAACCACAAACTAATTGCTAAGCCAAGCATGTTTTTAAGGCAGACCCTCATACCCACTGCCACTATTAAAGTGTACCATGTCAAAAATGGCCATCTGCCAATGTCACCATCATCGCTCAGCAGCTCGTCGATCAGCTGAAGCTGAGTACGATTCGCCTAGATAATTTAAAAATGTGTACGGTGGTAGTGGGTTCTCGGTTTGACGACCCATTAGGAGCGACATTAACGCACTAGTGTCAACCGAGTTGCCTAGGAAGCCGTCAGAGCGTGACGTTGAAGAAGCCATTTTGAGCCAATTCACTTACATCAGGCATGTCAAACACGCGGCCCGCCAACATTTTATCTGCGGCCCGCGAAGACTTTTTAAATATTATTAATATATTTAATAATATTAAATATTTATTTTATTTTCAGGCGTTAAAATGATTATTGTGTATTGTTGTGCATTTTTGTGCAGCGCCATGTATCTAATTTAATATGCCATATATGAAATTAAATTACTAATCATGGTTAAAAACTTATTAATTTCTAAAAAAAATCAATATTTTTGTAGGTACATTATTTTCTAAAATTTAATAATGAGATATTAATAAGTTTTTGATATAGAGTCTTAATTTATTTTCCTAATTGTCATTTTAAATATTATACATGACTTTGCAAAATGGCATAACAATAATTTTTACATTTTTTTCATCAAGTAATATTGTTTTTTATTCATAAAATTTAAAATTTATTCTAAAGTTTTGAATTTCCTTTGGATATGTTTCGCCGGAATATATAAAAAATATATGGTGCCGCATGGTTTTGTACGTCTAACACCAAAAAGAAAATTACATTGTTGTTTTTGTGTCGACTATTAAAAATAAAAGGAGAGAAAAATAATGAAAACTTAAAAATCTTAAAAACTGGACCCTATTTAACAAAACCATTTTCGGAATTAGCTCCAGTATCAAATAAAGCCGCAATCTGACTTTGACATTTATTAAAAAAAAAAAAGACAAGTTTTCAACCAAGAAACTTGCTTTGCAATAACTGAAATTGGAATCATTTTAATTTTTTTTAGTAAGTAATTTTTTTTGTATTAGAGACATTCCACACCAAAACTATAAGAGTGCAACACTCACCTTCTCCAAAGATACATTGGTTCAAAGTTTCAAAAAATGAATCAATAATCACTTTTTGTAGAAAAAAACTCTTGACCGTAGAATGCAGCAAACCTCGCTTTAAGGAAATAAAACCAACTTGATCATAAGTCCTAAATCTGAATGGTCAATGGTCACTGTCATTGTAATTTAAATTAATTGTTCATAAAAAGGAAACCTTTTCAAATTTATTCAATAATCAAATATCAAATTTATATACGGAATTTTAATAAAAAAACTTTTTCAATAGTTTAAGTATTGTTTGTATCGAAAAATCTAAAAAAATTGGTTACTGGTCTGACATGTGATTTATGCCTTGAAGTTTTCTCGAACAAACTTGGATAACAAAAATCCAATCTTGTTGCTAATTTTTAAAATTTTGTAATTTTCGTAGAGTAAAATTTTATGTTAGGATAATTTAAACATTTTCCACATAGATATCGCAATGCTTTTCAAATAAATATCGATATATTTTAACTATTCGATGCAAAATTAATCTAGAATCGTTTTTATAATCGTTTCGAAAAAAAAACTGCGATATGTCGCTTTGAACTATTTTTGCTGTTTTAGTTTCGATATTGGTACAAGATCTAATTCGATATCGTACAATTTTGCCGACATAAAAACTGCAACAATTTCGGATGATTGTCAGGAGTCTGCTTTATAAAATTTTCTCTAGTGTTTGAAATATAGGTACTCCACTGTAAATACCTCAGACAAAATATTTGGCTGGATCAAAGAAGTTCGGAAATTTTTCAATTATTTCAAACAGACAAAAATCGCACCATTTTTTACAAAAAATTTCGCCTGCGGCGCTTTTAACAAAGATCAATGGAAAATTTGACAATCTTAACATTGTATTTTTTAACAAATGTAAAAAACGAGAGATTTTTTTTCTGATGGTACACAAATGCGGCCATTCATCATTTGAATTGCCAATGCGGCCCGTGATGCCAACTGAGCTGACATGCCTGACTTACATGATGCTCACCGACCCAAAAGAAACGGCTTCCGACCCAGTGATGCTAGAGTTGGGTGCGAATGTTTATCCGCAAATATTAAATCCGGGTGTATATTGCTGCGAAACTGGATTAGCAGTGGTTAGAACACTACGTTCGGCTGCACACTCTCTGGACTCTGAGCCCCGAACCCAAGGATAATTCCTTAAAAATACAATAGACCCTAATAAAATAAATATAGTGAATTTAAAAAAAAAATAATTATTGCAGAGACTGCAAGTCAGTCGGAATTTTTACGTATAAACGTAAACTCGATATGTTTGAACATCTCCGTCCGTCATACCCAAACTATCGATTATTTATCTCTGTCAACGTTCGCCGCAAAATAATTCACTGGCTACGTTTTACATACAAACGAACGCACGTATACCCACCCGTATCCGCGACATAATCTAAACATTTGAATAAAACCCCGTCAACGCGACATATCGGTCACCGCGACAAATAAATAAAAAATTAAATCAAATTAACAATCAACACTCAACTCAAATCACGACCACAACAAAAAGGAAAATCACAAATCACAACATCAAGGAATCAACACAACATCTATACCGATACCACACAATACACTTGGCACAACCCACTGAATATAAGGTCAAAATCTGTACTTTTCTTATTGGTATATTTCCTTTTTAACGCGACCAACCCGATCCATTATACTGAAAATTTCATATTTCCTATTTTTTAATCCGCCACAGCCAAAACTTCGTTCACAAGCCGAACACTAAGTATTTTTAAATATTTCGCGACGCAGAAATATAAAAAATAATCAAATATTCCGATTAATCAAAATGTTGATAATCAATTAATCACAATTGATTAAACGGAATCATGATTAATTGATTAAACAATGTTCTGATTAATCAATTTTCTGATTAACTGAAAATCTTGTATCAATCATAAATCAATTTATTTTTAAATCAAAAATTAATTAATCAAACAATTTTTTTAATTGATTAATCACACATCTCTAGTTTGAAGTGTCGCTTGTAGGTTAGGTTAGATAGTGAGGATGTTGGCAATGACACTTGCCAGCCCACTTAGACCATTATTGGTCCATTTTGTTTCCTCTGATATATATATATATATATATATATATATATATATATATATATATATATATATATATATATATATATATATATCTATACTTTTAGATTTTAATACAATGAAGGTTACAATTCTGATTACTTAAATTAAATTTGATTGTGGATCGAAAGCGCGCATTTGGGCCAAAACAAAAATTTCGTCAATTAAATTTCTTTTTTTTGCAATCATAAAATAGACATCCTAGTTAATAGAAAACCATTATTTCAATTGCTTTATATTTATTATTTTCAACAGGACATCGGTCTAAAGTGGGTTGTTTTTTGATTTTTTTTGTAAATTTTAATATTTTATTTAATATTTTTTTAAAAAATAATTTAAATTACTTCTTGTTAAGTTATTACATTGAAATTTTCACATATTATAGCTAAAATAATGTATTTCTTACTCACTTTAAAAAATTACTAAAAATTTAAATTTTTAAGTTCGACATTAGTCGAAAAATGTAGCAAATTATGAAAATGTTCGTTTTATTTTAAATGGAATGCAACTTGTGTGGCTAATCGTGGCTAATGCAAAACACACTATGATCGATAACTACAGATCTTTAGCCATATGCTACAGAACTACAGATCTTTAGCCATAACGCCCCGGAAAGGTTAAAAAAACGATTTAAAAAAGTGTCTTTTTTTAGATAGATAAATTTATACTTTTAATTATACCCTATACCTATCAGGTACAGGGTATATTAAGTTTTTGCAGATATTGTAACGCCCCTTATGAGGCATGATCGTTAAAGAAACGTATATATATATTCTTGATCAGCATCACTATTCGAGTCCGTTTAGCCATGTCCGTCTGTCTGTATGTACGTCTTGCTGTACGTATACGAGGAAACTTGATATACTTGTCAGAATGCGATGAAATTTGGTCACAATATTTTTTAGCCAAAAATAGGGTATGAGTTTGAAAATGAATCAAATCGGTCAACAGACACGTCCACCTCCCATACAAGATAATTTTATATAACACTTTAGGAACCTATAACTCGAAAAGTACCGAGGATATAATTACAAAATTTAAAACACATTGTTAGAATTTACCTAAAAATATTTCTTCCAAAAATGGGCGTGATCATCCCACATTTTTTTTACATTATTTCCAGGTTTTTTATAGTGCGAATTTTAGTCGTATTTCACATTTTGTTCAATAATTCCTTAATTAATGAACAAAATGTAACTGATTATGCCAGAAATAAGAGAATTATATAAATTAAAATAATTTAATGATATTTTGTTGAAAAACTAGGAATTTCTATTTTTTTTATGAATATTTTTCATATCAATAAATCAGTCAACTCTGCCTTTCAATTACATGTAGGGTACTCATAGAACAAGTTTAAAACTAAAATATATATATTCCCTGAAGTGTCTAGTTTTCAAAATAATTTTTCTTTTTCCAAAATCTTTTTTAGTTCAAAAGTTACATACAAAAAACTTCGATGCGCGCCTTTTCCATACACTCAGCCCAATGTTCGTCGGTGTTGATCTTAGTACTCTTGTTATATTTATATGAGCTATTCTATGAAGTTTTTCAAGTTCCTTTGTGTTGCTATTTTTTGTCAATGGCTGTCCATCATACTAGATTGTCATATTTCATTATAGGGCGATGTATTCATGGCTTTATTTATTTATTTTATTATTTTATTTATTTTATTTATTTTATTTATTTTATTTATTTTATTTATTTTATTTATTTTATTTATTTTATTTATTTTATTTATTTTATTTATTTTATTTATTTTATTTATTTTATTTATTTTATTTATTTTATTTATTTTATTTATTTTATTTATTTTATTTATTTTATTTATTTTATTTATTTTATTTATTTTATTTATTTTATTTATTTTATTTATTTTATTTATTTTATTTATTTTATTTATTTTATTTATTTTATTTATTTTATTTATTTTATTTATTTTATTTATTTTATTTATTTTATTTATTTTATTTATTTTATTTATTTTATTTATTTTATTTATTTTATTTATTTTATTTATTTTATTTATTTTATTTATTTTATTTATTTTATTTATTTTATTTATTTTATTTATTTTATTTATTTTATTTATTTTATTTATTTTATTTATTTTATTTATTTTATTTATTTTATTTATTTTATTTATTTTATTTATTTTATTTATTTTATTTATTTTATTTATTTTATTTATTTTATTTATTTTATTTATTTTATTTATTTTATTTATTTTATTTATTTTATTTATTTTATTTATTTTATTTATTTTATTTATTTTATTTATTTTATTTATTTTATTTATTTTATTTATTTTATTTATTTTATTTATTTTATTTATTTTATTTATTTTATTTATTTTATTTATTTTATTTATTTTATTTATTTTATTTATTTTATTTATTTTTTTTATTTATTTTATTTATTTTATTTATTTTATTTATTTTATTTATTTTATTTATTTTATTTATTTTATTTATTTTATTTATTTTATTTATTTTATTTATTTTATTTATTTTATTTATTTTATTTATTTTATTTATTTTATTTATTTTATTTATTTTATTTATTTTATTTATTTTATTTATTTTATTTATTTTATTTATTTTATTTATTTTATTTATTTTATTTATTTTATTTATTTTATTTATTTTATTTATTTTATTTATTTTATTTATTTTATTTATTTTATTTATTTTATTTATTTTATTTATTTTATTTATTTTATTTATTTTATTTATTTTATTTATTTTATTTATTTTATTTATTTTATTTATTTTATTTATTTTATTTATTTTATTTATTTTATTTATTTTATTTATTTTATTTATTTTATTTATTTTATTTATTTTATTTATTTTATTTATTTTATTTATTTTATTTATTTTATTTATTTTATTTATTTTATTTATTTTATTTATTTTATTTATTTTATTTATTTTATTTATTTTATTTATTTTATTTATTTTATTTATTTTATTTATTTTATTTATTTTATTTATTTTATTTATTTTATTTATTTTATTTATTTTATTTATTTTATTTATTTTATTTATTTTATTTATCTCATTTATTTTATTTATTTTATTTATTTTATTTATTTTATTTATTTTATTTATTTTATTTATTTTATTTATTTTATTTATTTTATTTATTTTATTTATTTTATTTATTTTATTTATTTTATTTATTTTATTTATTTTATTTATTTTATTTATTTTATTTATTTTATTTATTTTATTTATTTTATTTATTTTATTTATTTTATTTATTTTATTTATTTTATTTATTTTATTTATTTTATTTATTTTATTTATTTTATTTATTTTATTTATTTTATTTATTTTATTTATTTTATTTATTTTATTTATTTTATTTATTTTATTTATTTTATTTATTTTATTTATTTTATTTATTTTATTTATTTTATTTATTTTATTTATTTTATTTATTTTATTTATTTTATTTATTTTATTTATTTTATTTATTTTATTTATTTTATTTATTTTATTTATTTTATTTATTTTATTTATTTTATTTATTTTATTTATATTATTTATTTTATTTATTTTATTTATTTTATTTATTTTATTTATTTTATTTATTTTATTTATTTTATTTATTTTATTTATTTTATTTATTTTATTTATTTTATTTATTTTATTTATTTTATTTATTTTTTTTATTTTATTTATTTTATTTATTTTATTTATTTTATTTATTTTATTTATTTTATTTATTTTATTTATTTTATTTATTTTATTTATTTTATTTATTTTATTTATTTTATTTATTTTATTTATTTTATTTATTTTATTTATTTTATTTATTTTATTTATTTTATTTATTTTATTTATTTTATTTATTTTATTTATTTTATTTATTTTATTTATTTTATTTATTTTATTTATTTTATTTATTTTATTTATTTTATTTATTTTATTTATTTTATTTATTTTATTTATTTTATTTATTTTATTTATTTTATTTATTTTATTTATTTTATTTGTTCGCGATTCAGAGAGAATAATTAGCTTTATTAACATTAATTCTTTTATATTTTTGTGCAATTTTGTTCCCTGTTTTTACTATGTCTCCTTTTACATATAATTCTCTTTCTAAATTTGGTTCATTAAAATCTTGTCTTGTCTTATTTAATCTTGTGATAACAACTTCTTTATTATTTTTTATCCTATAAGCTATAGAATCTAAATCTTCAAACTGTATTTCATTTTTTTATAAAATCTATCGGTCTTTTTAAAGTAGTCGAGTGTATTGTTTCGTTATAATATTTTTCTGCAAGTATTACTTTTTCTTTTAAATTAATCTGAATTTTATCTTCTTCTGAATTTTAATAACCTAATGTGTTCGTTTATTGTTCCGTGTATCCTTTCTATATCCGCATTCCCTGTCTTATTATTTGCTGTTGTTGAATGAATTTTGATATTTTCATTTTTCATATATTCTTTAAATAATAATGTATTGAATTCATTATCACATATTATTTCTTTGGGATTTGCCATTATAGAATTTCTAATTTGTATTTGTTGAATGATTTTAATTTTGCTTCTATTATTTATCGGTAATGCTGTGACGTGTTTAGTATATTTATTTAAAAATGTTAAATATTTTGTCGTGGTTGTTACGTCCATGTGTATAATTTCATTGGGTCATTTTGTGTTTTGCTTTTTGACATACTTCACAATTATTTATATATCTTCTAATAATTTCTCTTTATTTAAATATGAAACATATCTGATGTTTATAAACGTTGAAACTTAATTTCGAAATTGGTATGTGATCTTCTACATCTTCTATTCCACTATGTATTGTGGCTATATTTGATTCTTGGTCTTCGTTTTCTTCATTAATTTCAATATATTGATTATTCTCACTATTTTCATAATTTTCATTATTCTTGTTGTTTTCATTATTTTCACTATCAATGTCCTGTGGGTTTATTTCGATTCTACTTAAAAAGTCTGCTACCTTCTTCTTATTTCCTTTAACATACTCTATTTTATAATCATTTTCACTTAGTTTTACTTTCCAACGTATAAATTGCTAATCCGGTTCCTTTATTAAGTGTAAACAAACTAAAGGTCTATGATCTGTTTGTGTCGTAAATCTTCTTCCAAAAATTTAAGGTCTAAAATATCCATCCGCCTATACAATAGTTACACGCTGCAAAAAAAAGGACTATCCCAAAGATACTTTTGCAGGCATTACATATATCTTTGGAGCTTTATGCCAACAAAAGTATTATTTCATTTTCAAACATTACTATAATAACAGCCAAACATATTTTTGTTTTCATTCAAACATATTTATGTTCAGAATGAATAATTTTCGGCTTTCTTGCAAACATATATATGTTTGAATGTGAAAAACATTTTATTTACATGTAAACATATTTATGTTTACATTTAATTTTAATGTAAAAATAGTAAATTCAGTGCTAATATCTTCTTTACAGAATATTCGTTTTTCCCCTTTTTTTATTTATATAGTCTCTATTTATAAACTTAAACTTTTATTTTTTTTTTATTACACTTATTTTATTTATACTTAATAATTTGATTTCCATCTATTGTTCCTATTTTGAGTTCGGTGATTTACGGATAAATTGGATATTTCACAAGCAGTCACTATTTCGTATTAACAGTTATTGGCGGTACTTAAACAAATTCTTCCTCCAAAAAGAATTTTTGAACTAAATGAAAAGTATTATTGTGAGTGTTACTGAGTGCTAATAGTATGCAGCGTTCTTATTTAATTGTGACTTCGTAATGCCAAACATACATATAATCAAAATAATGCTATTATTTTTAAATTCGTTGTCACCCAGTAACACGAATAACCAAATACATATAATTCAAAGAACCTTTTATTGACGTTAGGTGTGTTAAATAGCAGAAATATAGAACATACATATATTAATATCTGATGAAAAATATATATTTCTACAGAAACATTAATATAGTAAATTCATGTAAATCCGCGATTAAAGCAATTTATGTTTAAATATCGTATAATAATACTTCAATCTGAACAAAATAATAATACAATTCAAATATATTGTAATTAGATATTACTCCCAATATTTTTATGGTGATTTCGAATTACGTTATAATTACATTCGAGCATATTCAAACAAATCTTTTCTATCTGTGTAAACATTATTTTTCTATTGTACTATAATTTCTTTCGTGATTGTTCAATGTTCGACTTGCAAATCTTATTGGGTTTTTTATTGGCTTAGTACTGCTCCCATGGCATAATTACTTGCATCTGTTGTAACAATAAACTTCTTTTTGAAATCTGGAAAACTAATACTGGGTCTAATGATATTATTTTCATTAATGTCTCAAACGATTCTATATATTAATTATTAATAATATCAATTTTAATTTATTTTTTTAAGTATTTGGTCATTGAATGCGCTAACTTTCGAAAATCTTTTATGAATTTGATATGATATTTCCGCATTCATTGGTATTCATATTATTTCCCAATGTTCCGACATAACTTATATTTATTATTCTTGTAATTAAAAATTCCATTGTAGTATCTTTTTTATTAAACTTATCTGGTAATGGTGTAATTATTTTTATATCGATTATCTGACAATTGTTAATTGTCATTAACTTTATTTTATCTTTTAATTTTACTTCTACCTCCCTTGGAAATATATCTAATTATTGGAGTTGGAAATATATCTAATATTGGAGTTGCAGCTCCTGTATCTACTAGTAATGTTAATTTTGTTATTATAAATGGGAAATTCTATACATGGTAGTGGTTTTCCCATAGTTCTAACTTTTGTGGTTCTTATTCATTTATCCCTTGATTTAACTCTTGATTCCTTTGATTTATTTCCCTATTCATTGCATCTACTTCCATTGGTTTAACTATATTTCTACTCATTTCTGTTCTACTAATAATTTGTTCATGTCTTCTTGGAAAATTGTTTCTATTATAATTATTATTTTGATAATTATTTGGATATTTATTCTTTATAAATATGTTACTATTGAATCTATTGTTGTTATAATTGTTATTATTATTTGGATTTTCGTTGGAATTGTTATTTCTATTAAAATTATAATTTATTTGAATGTTATTGTTTTTCTGATTAAAATTATTTAAAGTCTTATTATTATTATTTCTATTAATTTGATTTTTATTTTTGTTATCATATTCCTTTATCCAGTGACATTCTGCTCTAATCTATTAGACTTCACTTCATCTGCAATAAGTTCAATAGAATCAGGAAAACAAGTCGACTGCATTTACACAGATTTCAGTAAAGCTTTCGATAAACTTCCTCATAACTTAATTTTATTCAAACTAAAGGTACTGGGATTTCCCGAATTCTTTGTTAAGTGGATAGGATCCTATTTATCTGATCGGTCATATCAAATACGATTCAGAAATAATTTATCTTCGCCATTTATTGCAACATCTGGGGTACCCCAGGGTAGTCATCTTGGTCCACTGTTATTTATACTGGCTATTAATGATGTGATATACAACATTAAGTACTCGCATTTATTAATTTTTGACGATGATATGAAAATATATAAATCAGTAAATGACGATAAGGACGTTCATATACTTCAGTCCGACTTAAAATCATTTGAAACGTGGTGTTGTAAGAATAACTTGATTCTTAATCCAGAAAAAGAAATAAACTAGAATACAACAACTATAATTTTAAATCGGGTGCAAGTGGTGAAAGATCTTGGTGTGTTTGTCGATACAAATTTATCGTTTAATTTACATATTGAAAATATATGTAAAAAAGCCTCATCATTACATGGTTTTATCAAACGATGGGCTAAAGAATTTAATAGTTCCCTTACAACTTTGACTCTATATTGCACTCTGGTTCGTTCACAATTAGAATATGCAAGTCAAGTATGGTCTCCTTTCTACAAGGTACATAATGACCGAATCGAAAGGATACAGAAAAACTTCGTACGTTTCGCTCTCAAGGGTTTAAATTAGATGGATAACTTACATCTTCCTCCATATGTAGATCGTCTGAAACTACTAAATTTAAAGACTCTTGACGAGCGCAGACAAATTGCCGATATCATTTACATACATCAATTAATAACCGGTAGACTTGATTCACCCGAGCTTCTTAACTATATCAGTTTTAACCATAATCGTAGAAGTAGCAGATATCGATGTGATGTTCTTTTTTATGTACCTTATAGTAGAACTAATTATGTTGCTGCTTCACCCTTCAATCGAATGTGTAATTTAGTTAATAATTGTCCACAGTATAATATAAATTTGTCAAAAAATCAACTCAAATGTAGACTAAAACAATAATGTAACAAATGCATGTGTTGTTCACGAGCCCAACTAATTTAGTGGGTAAATATTTTCCAGCATTATGCTGTGAAAGTGCAAGCTAGCTGTATTAGCTAAAACTCGATAAAATTTAGTGGGCATTGTATAACGTTGTTATATTGTCATTAATTATTATTGAACTCGCGTTAACCGGATTTTTTTAAAGAATTTATTTAATATACTGATTTCAATATTTACTGACTTATATATCTGGTTTCTCTGTTCCTAAATAGTAGTTTTGTTTTAATCTGTTTTAAAAAACTGTAATACTCCTCATTTACTTGTTTGATTGATCTGAACTGTATATTATCTGCTTGTTCTTTCAATTTTAAAAACGTTCTTTTTCTCAAAAATACTTCACCAATATATTTCTGCTTTTATTTCATTGATGATAAATGTTCTTGAATTTTCTCCAAAGGCAATAGTATTAATTAATATGAATTAACTTTTTTTTATATATTGTACGAGCTCAGACGAAGTCATTCCAGAAAATGTTTTTAGAGATTTCGTTAATTTAATTGGACATACAACTAAATCACTTGGTGGCATTTTAAATTTTTTTATTACAATTTCTTTTTATCAAATATACTAATTATATTCTTATTAAATTTTTATAATATTCTTACTTTTATTTCTTTTACTGTTGGTCTCGGGTTAACTTCTTCTTCATATTCGATGCATCTTCTTCATATTCGATGTTCATATTCGATTCGATCTTCTTCATCGATGTACCTTCTCCTTTATTGTTGTTTTTGACGTTGATGTTCTACACAGAAAAAAATTGTTCATTAATGAATTGAGACACCGTTCATAAAATATATTGAAAAAATCATTCTATTTATGAACTATTCTTTGTATATGCGAATCGCACAATTTGAGCGAAATTGATATAATAAACGCGTAAATAATTGTTATGAATTGCGTTCATTAAGGTATTCATATTCATATTTTGACGCAAAGCAGCCTCCACTTCACGTGCAATTCAGCCGAGCATAACGGCGATACTGAAAAATAAAAAACCAGTCCACAAAAAGGAGCATAGAAAATAAAACACAAAGTAGGTAGATATTTGAGTATTTGTGTATAATCGTATGTGTGCTGCAGCTATTTTGAGCATTCTATAAATAGATATTTTTATATACTGACTCGTCATGCCGCATGACGTGCAGTGATTATTTTTACTACTCGTCGCGACGCGTCGATAGTCGATGATAGCAGATACAGTTCTTAGATTTTATTATTTCTATGCCATTTCGTACAAATAGACCGAATCGTTTCCTATTTTATTACAACTCTAAAGAAACGTGCGCCGCAGGTACTTAACATCACGCAACAACAAACAGCAGCAATATCAGCAACAGCAAGTAATGTAATGTTAGTAGTTAAAAAAATAAATAAATTAAAATAATAAAATAAAAAAAAGTAATAAAATACAAAAAAAAAAATACAAGAAAGTATATTTTTTTTATATAGTTTAAAGTTCATAAATATCATGAATTTTTTCATAAATATTATGAAAGCGTTCATCAATATTATGAACTTATTCATTACGGTTTTATGAACGATTCATAAATTGGATGAATTTAGTCATTGGTTGAGTAATAATGAAAAATTCATAAAATTGATGAACAAATTCATAAATAGTACGAACTTTTTTTTCTGTGTAGATTCTCGATGTATCTTCTCCAACAAGAAAGAAATTTTTGCAACACTATAGTTTAACTCTTGTAGGTAACCTTTCAGAAATAACCAAATTATCTCTTGATCGTTATTATTTAGTGAGTATCTTGCTTGCTCTTTGGTGAGTGGTCGAAATGATGACCGGAATTGAGCTTCACCTACTTCTATGAATTCTGCCCCCAAATATCGTCTGGTATCTTTTTCGATAAAAGTGATTATATTTTGTTGTTAAGTTGACTTAGCGTTTCTGTTGTTTAAGTTTTTGATACTTGGAACAATTTATGTTTGTCCAGCATAATATACGTTTATCCCTTTTTTTGTTTTTTTTTGTAAAACTCCTACAATCATGTAGATTCGTTTCACGGATACCAATTTCTTATTGATATCCTACTGACTCATCCAATTTATGAATCGTTCATAAAACATTCATAAAACCGTAATGGAAAATTTTATAATATTAATGAACGCTTTCATAATATTTATGAAAATATTCACGGTATTTATGAATTTTAAACTAATTAAAAATAAAAATAAAATATTTTTTTTATTTACCTGTATTTAATTTTTATTTTATTTTATTATTTTAATTTATTTATTTTTTTTAACTACTTACATTTTATTTTATATCTACTCTTGTTGTTGCTGCCTATTGCTGCTGTTTGTTGTTGCGTTATGTTAAGTACCTGCGGTGCACGTTTCTTTGGAGTTGTAAACAACAAATGAAACGATTCGGTCTATTTGTACGAAATGACATACAAATAATAAAAACTTAGAACTGTATATGCTATCATCGACTATCGACGCGTCGCTACGAGTTGTCAAAATAATCACTGCGCGTCATGCGGCATGGCGCGCATTGATTGGTCAGTAAAATAAAAATATCTATTTATAGCATGGTGTGTGACCCATAAATTTTTATTTCGGAAATCGATATCGGCATCAGTAGAAGGCTAATGGTACCCTTTGGAGTGGTCCAGGTCCCCCCAAATGGGGTCAAAAACACCATTTTCGAAAAAAAAAAAAAATTTGCAGATGAAATGCATTTTGACATTCACAAAACCTTTTTTTATAAATGGTGTTTTTGACCCCCTTCGGGGAGACCTGGACCACTCCAAAGGGTACCATTAGCCTTCTAATGATGTCCGCTATCGATTTCCGAAATAAAATTTGTGGGTCATAAATGGGTTTTTGACCCTCTTTTGGGGGTCAGGGACCACTCCAAAGGGTACCATTAGTTTTCTAATGAGGTTCGCTATCCATTTCCGCAATAAATTTTTTTTGACAAAAAGTGGTTTTTACCCCCTTTTGGGGGTCAGGGACCACTGAGAGTGGGACCATTCGATTTCCCCTGATGTCTGCTACCGATTTCTGCAATAAAATTTTGTTCGGACTTTTTATCACTTTCCGCCCACTTTTTCCCACCCACCCACTTTTGTCCACCCACATTTTTCCAACCACTTCCGACCAACTCCCACATCAAGCAAACGAAAGGACAGACAAATTAACAAGCGATCAAATGAACAATCGTCAATCGAACAAACGAACGAACGAGCTACTCGAAGCTCGAACAACGATCGAGCAATCGAGCTACTCGAACAACGAACGAGCAATCAAGCTACGCGAACAAACGAGCTACTCGAATAGCTCGAACAAACGAACGAACAAATTACTCGGGTAGCTCGAACATTTAATACCCGGGTTTTTCGAGTATTTGAACAACCCGGGTATTACCCGGGTACCTCGAAAAACTCGGGTAGCCCGGGTACCCGGGTAATCGAAAGCTCTGGTTTTTATACCCTACACTAATAGTGAAAGGGTATATTCAGTTTGGTACGCTGTTTGCAACACCCAGAAGGAAGCATCTCCGGTATGGAAAAGTATATATATTCTTGATCAGCATGATTTCCTGAGTCGATTTAGCCACTTATGTTCAAATACCTCATATAAAATGTATATCTACAGATCAATTTTACTGTAAACGTTGCTTAGGAAAACTTTTTTTGGTAAAATATGTATTGACTCATGCTCAAATACACGAAAATAATGGTTTCCGGAAAAACGACTTGTGGTTCAACAAAAAAAATTCGAAATTCGGTACACCTACCCATTTGTAAATATGGGTATCAAATGAATGGAAATACTTCAGCGATTGAAAGTTTTTAGTTATTTTCGGGATTCGTATATCCTGGTGGCCTATATACCACTTTTAATGGGAACCACACATATGTGTGGTTCCGACTATAAATAGTCGGCTTAGACCGACTATAATTTTGATAATCCAAACTATCATAATAAATTAAAATTTCACAAGAACATTCCATTGTTCTTTAATAATTATGTTTACTAATTATTAAAGAACAATGGAAAGAAAAGTAAAGGCTAGACATGAGTGTTGTTAGGTCGCGTACGAAGAAAGACGTGTGCGCTGTGTCGTTCGACCAAAGATGTTAAACATTATTCTAAACTTTTAACTATATTAAAGTAATGAAACTTAACCGGGATGCAAATCCTACATTAAGAAAAAAGAAAAAAATAAATTTTATTGAAATGTCATTTTAATACTTTTGTAATAAAAACGTAATATTCCATACAAAAAAAAAATTACGTGCGTATTTAATATCAAATTAAATAAAAAGTATTTAATTTTATTACGTGGGCATTAAAATTCATATATAAAAAAAAGGAATTATTATTATTGAAACATTTATAACAATATTTATGTATTTTTTATGAAAATAACCAATTATGAAATCATAAATTCGCGTATTGAAAAAATTTGTTGTTTAAAACAAAATATTACCAATTTCATTGCATTGCAGTTGGTTTCCGTCTAAATCCCATTGTAACCAATATGTCACGAAAATTGATTAATTGTGCATAATATAAAACCAAGGATTGAAACCGTAACCGAAACCGAAAACTTTTATATATAGTTTTTTTGTTAATTGTAAAATCATGAAATAATAAAAAATAAAATATGAACATTTTACAGTGTGATATATTTAGCTGATATATTGCTTTTTGTGTTTTTCTCTTTCACAAATCCGCTGATTCGGTTGAAAGTGCAACAACAACAAAAATGCGTATAAAGCAGCATCCAAGCTTTTGATAGAATTTTTGGCGGGAAATGGTTTGTACCACGTTGTTGTTGCCAACTAGAGAGCTGTACTAGATACATACATGTAGTGTGGTGCCATGCGTCTGTCCGTTGCCATGCGTCTGTCTGTGTCATGCGTCTCTCCGTTGTCATGCGTCTGTCTGTTTGTCATGCGTCTGTTTGTTGCCATGCGATGATACAGGATAGCAACGAAGAGTTGTCGTTGTGAAAGTGTGTGTATAAGAATCGTTATATTCTCTTCTTTCTGTTAGTATTCGCTTTGTAGCGTTTGAGTTTGTGTTCGCATGGTGTTCGCAAAGAAAAATGTTACTATGCAAGATATTATTTGAGTTCTATTGACATACGGATTTTTTAATCTGTGACGAAAAAAGAAATATGCCTATACGAAATAATCCTTATATTTATTGTATATGTATATCGTATAATGTATATCGTCGTTCTAGAACGAAAAGTCACCAAACACATTTTTACGAAAAACTTAATTTTCGAGTTTGTTGATTAATATTATAAAAAGTAATTGATGCATTTTTAAAGTTGAAATATCAACTAATAGATTTACATTTTCTTATCAATTGACAGATACATAAAGAAGTTTGTAAAAAATATTTAGCATTTTGAAAATGTATTTGGTGACTTATCGTTCATTTTATTATGGCCTTGAGATTTTGAATTGTCTCGTCAACATCACTTGATTTATACAATTATTTTTTATTAGTTAATTCTTGTTAAAATATTATTCAAATTTTTATGTTATTCGTTTTTTTTGTTGTTAGTAAAATGTTGAAGAAATTGAAAATAAGTACAATTATTACAATTATTGTTCAAATTCTATCCGTTTTCATAATTAATATGCAGTTTAAGATATTTCTCATCGATCTTTTATTTAAAATTTAAAAGGTTAAGATTATCATTTCTTGCCTTACTCTTGCAAATGATCATCACTAGTTTACATATATTGCAGTTCACAGAATTGTTGAAATTTAATTTCTTTGGCTTTTATGGATGAAAATTGTACAAAATTCTTCTTCTTTGCAATTCAGATCATATCTCAGGTGAAGTCAAAATGTTGCTATTCATTGGTTTGTGGTCACGAAATTTTAAATTAAATTTTTTTCTTGGCGTAATCAATTAAATAATTCATATAACACATTACGTTTCCCACTTTACCCCAGTATCATAATTTGAACATAATTTAGCACCATATAAAAAATGTAAAATTATTTGAAAAATATGGAAATAAAGAAAACCGTAACATGGAACCGGTATACCGAAACCGTTTCGTTATAAAAACTTAAAACCGAAACCGTAACCGAAATCGAAACCGTTATTCGTTTAGGTTTCAATCCTTGATTAAAACAAAATGAAACGCAGCGCGCAAATAACATTATTAAAAAATGTCTCCGTTTGACAATCTGTTCAATATAATATGTATTTTGAGCAACACAAGCTACAAGTATAAAATAATATGAATGAGTTAATGAATTTATTAAAAAAAATTGAAATGGAACAAATTTATGATGACCTACGAGGGTAAGTAAATTTTGATCCTTTTCACTTTTTAATTAATATTTTTTAGCTGCAGGTATCCAGTACAGAAAATTGGTGTATTTGAATGAAAGAGACATCAAATTGGCCATTTCTAATATTGGATACCGTGTAAAATTTCGGCACAAATTATTTGCGTGGCGACAACCGCATGTAAGATATTTCGCTAAGTACTCATCGTTGAGTACCCCAAAAAAAAAAATACATCACTATTGCGTCCTCACTCTAAATTATTATTAATGTTTGCTGATTGTTGATGGCGTTTATAGTTACACAAACTAAGTAGAAAGAATAGTGAACATTAAAAAGTTTAACATCATTTAACATCCTCCCTTACGGACGGAAAACGACATTTATAGTCTTTTATGTTTTCCGTAAAGGAACAGTTAATGTTATAATTTTTAAAAGCTATGCCAATTCTTGTAAAATTTACAACGAAAAACAAGGGGCGCGGTGTAGTATGTAAACGTTATGCATCAAACTAAGTAGAACGATAAGTGAACAGTGAAAATTGCAAAATCAAGTCAAAAATAAAAGAAATCTAAAATGGTAGCGTCGGCAACTTAGAGACCAGTGCGTTCGACACGAGCCGAAAGGACCCATGGTCAAATCTGAGTTGGGGCTAACCACATCTATTCATAGAAAACATTTTTCTATACCGCACAACCTCTCGGCAGACAATGGCAAACCTCCAATATTAAACACTGCCCATGAAAAGCTCTCACCCCGTCGTTATGTAGGACCCAGCACTTTGACTACAAAAGTACAGGTCAAATGGTGTGAGAATCCTCAGACGGACAGACAGACGGACATGGCTAAACGGACTCAGGTAGTTATGCCGATCAGGAATTTATATACTTCTCCATACCGGACACGCCTCCTAAGGGGCGTTACAATATCTGCACAAACTTAATATACCCTGTACCTCATAGGTGTAGGGTATAAACAGATATTAAAACCTAGAACGTTGCTTCATTTTTCGTGATTGTACTGAACATTTTTTAAGTAAATTGTTATATATTTTAAGTAAATTTTAATATTTATTATAGCATTTACCCATCTTTCGTAATAACAATTATTTTCAAAATTCGATACTCAATTTTATGATTTATACAGACCGAAAATTATTTAATATAAATATTGGAGAGGTGCATTAAAAATTGAAACAAATCCAGATTACATTTGTGGCGCGTATCCGAAATTGTCCTTAATTTTGTCTAATTGGCTCTATTTCTTTTCCAATAATGGATAAATATTTAATAGATAGAGCTTTAATAAATACTTTGATTATATACGTAAAAAATGTCATTTGCCAGGTATAGATAAAGAAAATTCAAATTATTGCAAAAAATATAAATTGTGTAGCGAATGTATACTCTTAAATTACGACATTTCCAACAATTAATTAGTTCTTTAATGAATGAATGAATTTCTTCAATGAAAAAACATAATAAATTATCAAAATTGAGAATTATGAAAAAAAAAATGCAAATAAATAAAAGAAGGAATTGTGTAAAATTGTACAATTGAATAACTTATTTTTCAGGAATCAACATCTCAACAATTAATTAATCAGCAAAGCAATGAAGTATTCATATTTAATGGCAAGGTATTCAAATTTAACAAAACTTAAGCTTAAAATACAATTTAATTTAAATCTTTTAAGACTCTATTAAATGTTTTGAATGACACACATGGTGGCCGAAATTTAATTGAATACTACAATACTAATCAAAAATTAAATGAAATTTATCGTGGAAAGCTTATTAGTATTATACTGGAAAATATTTTTGAGTGTAACATTTCTCATCGACCATGAGAATTCAAAGAAATCTTAAAACAAATTCCATGTACTTTTCCCACGGAAGAACAAGATCTGGTATGTTTAAAGAAACTCAATTATACATGTATATACACAACTATGTAATACGTATTTTTGCTCAATTTTTATTTGGCTCAAATTTAAGGACGCACGTGCACCGTCATTGGTATTATAATTTAGTTAAGATTATACATTTATGTTAATTAACATATTTAATTTACTTCATCCAAACAAAAAGTTTTTATTAAAATCAAAATGGAACACATTCAAGGAGAAGATGAAAAAGTATTACTATATAAAATTGTCCAACACCGCCAGTAAATTAATGCTTACGCAGCAATGCAAAGTTCAAATTTAGGTATATTCATTTGATTAATACATTAATTTATTTTTTCCAAAAACCATTAGTTATATTTTTTACTTTATATTTTCAGACGTTGAAGATAGCGTGATTACTACACTTCTGCAATCAGTATTGCCCACGACAGCAAGAACTAATGACAAGTCTGGGAACAGAAGAAACACAATTGTAGATGCTCAGGATAGTTTTATATTAAGCGTAATCTCAATAAATGCTATAAATTGCAAAATAGCAGAACTAATTGATAAATGTTACACAAATCGTGTAATATTGCAACCGTTTATAATTATAGAATGGATCCCAAAGGACCACAAAGTCATTATTAAAGTTAAATTGTTGTAAATTAGTTGTACACAGAATGAAAACTAATATTAATTTTTCGACAAAACAACAAAACAAATTTTTAATAATGCCTTATTTAAATTAAGAGGGCAACATGAACATATAACAATTGTTGTAAATACAATATATTTCTAAAATATTACTTTTTAAATTTAAAAGAAAATAATAAGATTTTACAAGAAAACTATTAATTAATATTACTCTCAATTATAATCAGTTGCAATAGGATAACCATTTTCAGAAACAAAAATCTATATACAACTATTTCAAAATGATTACTTTCTTCATATCTAAGAATAAATTCATTGTAATTAATATGCAACACCTTAAATATGAACATTTGTTATCGTCAACAGATACAAAGAAATGTCTGGAAAATAATTGTAATCAACTATTTTTAACAAATCTATCATTTAAAAGATATTTACTAATTCATAAAAATGAAACTTCACTCCGTAATGAATGGAAATGATTTAGAAAATAATATTAGGAATGATTTAAATTTATATGATTATGATTACAATTATGCAAATAATTGTTGTACAGAAAATAATCGTGATTTCAAAGATAGTATATTACTGCTAAAAAATACATGTTATATTTGTTCAATTTGTTCATAATATAATTTCAAATATACTAAGAGAAATATCACTCTGTACAGATGAAACTACAACCCAAATCCAAACTGACTGTACTAATTCCGATCCATTATCAAATCTTACATTGCTATAAAATTTTTGCTCTACTGCATTTAATAACATTTCTACAGAGTATCGAATAAAAGAGAATTACAAAAAGAAAACCTCTACGCAAGTCCAAAGTCATTTGACATTGAAAATAATATTATCGACAAAGTTATTCAAGGTATTCCAACTCTTTCGCCAAAATCAAAAGCTATTGACTTAATGCCATTAGTATTTCAGTTTAAAACTTTTTTGAGTTACCCTCAGTATTAGATGTTGTAACTTCAAACACTTAAAATTTAATTAACTGTGAAACAATAAGTAGTGTAGTAAATGCGAAAATCGTGAAAGAAAAAAATAGTCGGGAACAATACGAATATTGTAATATCGTACAACCTTTATTTCGATGATTTTCAAATAAATAACGCTTTAGGAACGCACACATACTCCATATGTGGTTGTTATTACAATTTTCTTACATTGCCTACTTACTTAAATTAAAAATTAGACTATATAATTAATGCTGCATTTATTTCTAGTACCAATTTAAAAAGTTTGGGTAATGACAAATCATAATGTTTCCTAATGAAAGAATTAAATTAATTAAAATTAAAAAAAAGAAAGTTCAATTTTGTTTGGCAAATGTAATAGGAAACAATTTAGCAGTAAACGGAATTGTGGGTTTCACTGAGTCTTTTAATTCTACCAGATTTTGTAGAACTTGTCGTCAAACGAAATGTGCGACGAAGACAGGATGATTTGTTGTCAAAACAAATAGAGACAGGTGTTAAATCTGAATGTGTTTTTAATGATTTGAAAACATTTCATGTTGTTCATAATATATTATTCGACGTTATGCATGATGTTTTGGAAGATGTGTTCAATAGACTGATTCAAAAACAAAAATCTTAAAATGTTTCGCTTTGCGTTGACTTTCTGAAACTAGGACCTCTAAAACTGAGAAGAAGGCTTTAAAACAAAAAAAAAGTGATCCTGTGATGTTGCGCAAAGAGCTTAAAGAATATTTTTAAACGACTATTTTCAATAACATTATTATTTCTCCAAGTGTAAAGAGATATCACTCAATTTTCTTTTTTTTATTTAATATAAAATATCTTTTTGATATTATGGTTTTTAAATTATAAATTTTTAATTAACCGTTACAGTTTCATGGCTTGGCAAAAACGTAAAATGTAGACTTTTTTTACTATAGTAATTTTAACGGTCAAAATTTTTCTAATTAATATTAAGTATATAAGCTGTAGTTATTTGGTTTTTAAAAAAGTTGTTATTAGATTAAGAAGTGAGTCGAAGAAGTGGAACAAAGAAAAAGGAAATAAAGATTATAAAGAGGATAAACTTGAAATGGAGTAAGTGTTATTATTTATTCAATGTCTTATTTTTAGGTGATAAAATAGGGACATTAACATTGACGCAGCCGGTTTTAGAACCAAACACTCTAGATAGAGGAAAAATTATAAAAATATAAACAATTTTGGAAAATTAGAATAGTTTCGTTGGAAAAAATATCTTAAACTGACACGTTTAATGGAAACTCTTCAATCAGAATTAAAAAAAGCTCAACATGAAACAACAAAATTAAATGGAGAAATTGGACTTTTCATTGAACGTTTGTGGACAGAGATTAAAAGAATAAACGGTTCAAAAGACTACATTCAGCTAGTTAGAGAAAAGATTAGAACCACTGCTATCACGAGAATAGAAGAAGCAGACATAATATTCTTATCATTTTTAGAAATAATAGAAGCTAAGACAGATTTTAGCATAACAGAGAAAGAAAAATTAGAGACAGAGTTAACAGAATTGAAAAAATTGAATAATTGCTTAAGAGATCAAATTAAAACAATTTTGGATCACGCAGAACACTTAGACGAAAATAGAGGAAAACTAGTGGAAACCGGAATTACATAGACACACCGGAAACATCTAGAAGTGCCCGATTCAGGGCTGAGTATGGTAGTATCACTGATGCACAAAAAAGAATTGTACAATTAGAAGATAGAAATAGACTACTACAGCAAGAATTAGAGTTAGTAACCAACGACTCATTGATACATAAGGAAGCTGTAAATAACAGTGAAATAAGTCACACAGAAAAAATAAATTTCCCGGAATTTAAAATGGGTATCGAACATATTGCAAAAATGGTGAACCATTTGGTTCCGATGTTCTCAGGCACGGACTCCAATGATTTACCCTCAGAAGTATGTAAATTCATACAAGGATGTGATTTAGCGGTAAAGTCAACAAAAGAAACAGAGTTTCAAGAATTTTTATCGTGTGTTAAGCTAAGAATGTATGGAGATGCATTCGACCTAGTAAAAGGTATTCAATTTAGCGGATTAGATGAATTATATACTTTAATAAAGAGGACATATCTTAAAACCGTAACATTAGACTCAGTGATAAATGAAATAAAGGAGACATATCAAAGATCTACCGAAGAAATTCGACTTTTTGCAAGACGCCTAAATGTACTAAAAACAAAGGCGGTGGAATTAATAAAAGAAAAATATAATGGCAGAGGGGACGAAGCTATGCTAATAGAATTAGACAAATCCATACAAAATACTTTTAAGGTAGGCCTTAAGGACAGCACACTGAAAATACACATGCTAAATAATAAGGCGGACTCACTAGATTCACTGATAGAGGAAGCGGTAGAAACGTTGGAGACGATACAAAGTGGGCGTGTAAGAGAAACATCGCATAGTGCCGCAGAGGTGCTTTTTAGCAGAGCCTCACACCCCACATGTGGAGAAATCGGTATAAAAAATTCAACCGAAAGGAATAAAGTGGAAACCCCATGTTCATTTTGCGGTAATGTAGGACACACGCGGGACGAATGCGTCAGTCGAAAAAATACTCCATACTGTCAAGGATGTGAGACCTATGGACACGAAACGAACTTAAGATGTGCACAGAAAATAAATGAACCAGAGCAGTAGACATGGGGATTCAGACAGATATCAAAATTAAATGATGTCTTTATAGAAATTCCTTGTTAGAAAGCGACAAATGGGAAACTAATATTACTAGTAGATTCTGGTGCAGACTCAAGCTTGGTAAAGTGGAGTGCATTAGATAATAAACTAGAGAGAAATTTAAAAGACGCAATAGATCTGAGCGGAGCATTTGGGGGACATGTGACTACCGCAGGATCAATTGAAATTAAACATATGAAACATAGAAGGCTCAGTCTGACGTTACATACAATAATGCAGGATCAGGGAGTTCCGGCAGACGGTATACTTGTACGAGATAATCTTTAAACCACGCAATCATAAATGCAGTGGAAAAGGGATTAACATTTATAGATGGGAATAGAAATAAAATTGTAACACTACCTCTCAGATCACTAGATGAAATAAACAAAATATTATATAGTGAAGAAATAAAAATAATAGCAAGATCTAAAGGTATCGCCAGACTACCACTACGAACCAAGATCCCCGTAGTAATAATTCAAAAACAGGAAATTTCACCAGGAGTCTATATCGGAGAAACCATATCAAATGTGATAGAAAATAGTGTTTACGTTTCAGTGTTAAACTCAACAGAAAAAGATATAATATTGAATAAGAACATACAACTCAAATTTTCAAATTATAATAAATTTATGGAATCAGTGAGTGGCACAATGCATAGCGTACAAAGCATAAACATACGACACAGAATATGCAAACTATTTGACTCATTAAAATTGGATCCAAATTCAAATGTTGAAGAGAAGGCATCCATAGAAAAAATATGTGCGTCATACCATGATGTATTTCTGTTAGAGGGGAATGAGCTATCGTATATACCTATTTTAAAACATGAAATCCCCATAATAGACGGCCAACCTCCGATCAACCGAAAACAATATAAATTACCACATATTCACAGAGAAGAAATCAACAAACAGGTGCAGAAGTTATTAGACGACGATATTATTTCACCAAGCACGTCGCTTAGAATTCGCCACTATTGTTGGTACCTAAAAAGGGTTGCAAGGACGGACAGAAAAAATGGAGACTGGTAACAGATTTCAGAAAATTGAACGACGCAACGATTAAACAAGTATTTCCAATACCTCGTATTGATGAAATTTTGGATCAATTAGGTCACAGTAGGTATTTTTCAACATTAGATCTTGCAAGTGGTTATCACCAAGTGCTAGTGGATGAACGCAACAGAGAAAAAAACAGCGTTCAGCACGGGCTTGGGACATTTTGAATTTAATAGGATGCCATTTGGATTGACTGGGGCACCCGCTACGTTTCAAAGAATAATGAACCACATTTTAACAGGATTGCAGGGACTTGATTGTTTCGTATATCTGGACGATATAGTTGTGTATGGAAAAAAACATTATGGAGCACAAAATTAGACTATGTAAGGTGTTAGAAAAATTGAGGGAAAATAATTTGAAATTAAATACAGAAAAATGCAATTTTTTAAGGCGTGAAGTAGTATATTTGGGGCACAAATGCACGGAGTCAGGCGCAATGCCAGATCCCGATAAAATAGAATGTGTAAAAAATATTCCAGTACCCAGGACCAAGAAACAGGTACAAGCCTTCTTAGGTTTAGTAAATTATTACAGAAAATAGTTATAGAAAATAGAATATGGCAAGGTTAACACTACCTATTAATAAACTGTTGCGGAAGGATACCAGTTTTGTATGGACAGACAAGTGCCAGGAATCATTTATAAAACTTAAGGAAGCAATTATTTCACCTAATGTTCTAGCATACCCAGATTTTTCAAAACCATTTGTATTGACAACATATGCAAGTGGAGAAGCTATAGGAGCAGTGCTGTCACAGGGCGAGCCAGGTTCTGATCGACCAATCGCATTTGCAAGTAGAGCTCTGAATGATGCAGAAACAAGGTACTCAACAATTGAACGAGAATTTTTGGCAATAGTATGGGCCACACAAAATTATAGAGCGTATTTGTTGGGGCGTCCATTCACGGTTTCTACGGATCATCAACCACTGCGTAGCATAGCGAATTTAAAGGATCAAACGTCAAGGCTAGCCAGGTTCAGGCACAAATTATCAGAATATGAGTTCGAAATAATTTATAAACCTGGCAAAAAGAATTTAAATGCTGACGCATTAAGTAGGATTCCACAATTAGAAACAGAAATTGCGGCAGTTCAAACCCGTTCTAAAAAGGCAATAGATCCACAACCGGACGTCAGTAAGCCAGTCTTGGACGACACAGTAACGGATATGGATGGTGAAACAATCTCGAGTCAAGTATTAACCGATCCTGAAGAAATTAAAACAGTAATTAGAGACTTTCACGACTCGCCGTTAGGAGGTCATCAGGGCACACTGAAAACATATTTTCGAATAAGAAAGCAATATAGGTGGAAGGGTATGCAAAAACAAATTAAAAAGTATGTAAAAAATTGCCCTAAATGTCAAGTTAACAAAAGTTCTAAGCTAACAAAAATGCCAATGGTCTTGACAGATACACCAACGCGCCCATTTGATAAAGTTTATATGGACTTAGTAGGAATTTTACCCGAGACAGTATCTGGCAATAAATACATTTTAACATTTCAAGACGATTTTTCAAAATATATGTGCTGTGTAGCAATACCAGACGCAGAAGCAAGCACAGTGGCTAAAGCATTTTATGATGAAATTATAACACGCCACAATATTCCGAAAATTCTAGTAACTGACAATGGCTCTAATTTCGTGTCAAAGTTATTTTCTGATACATGCAAATTATTGGGTATTAAAAAAATGCACATTACACCCTATCACCCACAGGCCAATGGGTCATTAGAACGTAGTCACAGACCATTAGCAGAATATTTGAGATGTTTTGCTAAGGAGGATGGTTCCAATTGGGATCAATGGTTAAATTCGGCAATGCATGTCCATAATAATACGATGCATGTGTCAACTGGGCAAACACCTTTCCGAACACTATATGGTTATGATTCTGATATGCCAACTAATTTGAAACGTAAAGTTTCACCACTATATAACGCCGATGATCATAACAAAATATTAAAATATCAAATACAGCGGGCGCATGAAATAGTGAGACAAAATCAAGAAAAGGTAAAAGAAAAATCTAAATTTCAAATTGGGGAAATGGTTGTAATGAAGAATCAAAATAGGAAAAACAAATTTTCACCAATATGGGTAGGGCCCTATAAGGTTTTGTCCGTCACTACCCCCGTGACAACGACAATATTAATAAAAGGAAAGGGAAAGAAAATACACAACAATTTGTTGAAAAAATACCATAATTGGAAATTGAATTATTAAGTGTTAAAATGCCGAAATATATTTATAAATAAATTGCGAAAAGTTTAGTATTGTGTGATAATGAATAGGAAATAGGAAAACAGAAGAAACGGTACCCACAGATCGCCATGTATTACTTAGGGTTAATTTACTAGCATGTGGCGAACCAAATTTAAAGGTTATGAAAACAAGAAATATTAGGAAAAATATAAATAAGAAAGAATTATAAACGATAACACGAGTTTTTTTTATACGAAATAAATGCGATAAAATATATTTGTACGAAATTGAGATATTGAACAAATAGTTAAGTACTGCTGAGCGCAGATAACTAGCATAGAAATTATGAATTGTAAAGTGAATTATGAAATTATGGTTAAATTATTAATTTTAAATTAAAATATAATGAGAAGTAGATTTTGATGAATTGAATTTTGAAGTATTAATTTATGTTAATTGCTGACGAGCAAATAAATGACGAGTAAACAAATGCTCCAAATGATATATGAGAAAAATGATTGAATTAAAAACTAGAAATAATATGAAACAAATTATATAAATACGTTACTACGAATGAAAATTAGGTTTTTAGAGCTAGTATATGCTCTAAAAGAGACTATTATGATTAGAGAAATATTATAAAAATTATGAGAAATTGCATACAACAGTTGCAAAATGCATACAAGACTATTTAGCAAATGATCCAATTATTATGTTAATATTTATTTTATTAAAGCAGCTAAATATTACTTCGGTTAATTTACTAGCCTGTGCAATAAATTATGAGTTTATGTTTTCGATGTACTCTTCAAAAAGAGTCGACGTCCGTAAGACTTTATGCTAATCTTAAGCTATTAATTAAATAGTTTGAAAAGAACAGCAGCAAATTGTTTTTAAGCATTTCACTAAATACGACGAATACTAGTCTGCAACTTGATCAATTGCATACGTGTATTACGAATCGTATTAGGTGAACTCGAGCGAAAATTTAAGATGATCACTTAAGTTTCGTTAGAGATTGCGATAGAATGAAAAATAAATAAAAATAAAAATTGCATATATGACGAATGAGCATTTTTTAAAATAAACAGCTTAAAAATAAGCTAAACTTCACAAGGTTTAAAACAAAAATAAAAGTGGAAGATGTTTTACTAGTAGAATATGTTATTCAGATAAAATATATTCTGTTAGAATTATGAATAAATTAATATTTTTTTTCTCTTCTGGAAAAATGTTTATGAAACAACAAAACCAATATACGTATTTATTATGCTGATTAGTTTAATAGATATTAAAATATAAAAATATAAACTTAAATAAATATATTATATGACACATGTATTTTGTACATACCACAACTTATATTGTAAAATATTAACACAAACTATAAGATAATGTCAAACTTCGTAATATAAGAGAATGTTAATTTATAAGAAAAATGTGTTTTTTTTATTTTATAAAATTTTAAAGTACAATATTATATAAGGTAATATATGAATGACAATTTTGATAGAGATATAACGATGTTATTATATGAATATAATTATGTTTTATAGACACTTAAATATGTGAGTGATTGTAATGATGAATACACGAAAATGATTAGATTTAAGTAAAAATAATTATAGCAACGAAATCTCATTGAATACTAAAAATATTGTGACAGTAATTAGATATAGTTTTATTAGAAAAATAAGTTGGCAATAATATGGCTAATCCTGCTCATTGTGAGGGTCCAGGTAGATTCAATTCACAGACCGACAGCGTTAGAGCAGCATTCACTCGTGTTCAATCGGAAAACAGATATAGGGATCTACAGGGCGGAGTGAACAGTAATCACGAAATTTGTTGTAACTGACTCAAGCGAACAATTGTATTTAACAGATGACTTCGTGTCAAGGGTACAGGGTTCATGCACAAGAAACGAACGGTTGCGGAAAACCTACGATACGCGTAAAACATACAGAAAACATATGCGTTAAACTACGTAAAACATATGATAGAGTAACAAGTAACGGTGATGGCCAGTAATTACGACAGGTTGTCCAGAACGTTGCAAGCAACCATTAAAGAGATAGAGGGGTTGCGTTTTGGAATGAACGCTACACTAGAGGAACTCACCAGAATTAAACACAATCACATAAGGAGATGGCATCAATTGAATTCGCTATCATAGTGTTGAAATAAAGAAGATTGTGAACACAAATCTGAAAAAGCTTCAGAAACAGAACCAGAAAGTTAGCTAGAATGAATCTGAGCATAGCATGTTGCACCCGGACGTTTTGGGCCAAGACGTTTTGAGCCAAGCGTTGCTGAGCGAATTGACAGTGGAACTGAAGATAATGTACGAATCAGAGTGGTTCTTAAAGAACATATTGAATTTACACATCGAAGCTAAAGCGACATCGCAATGTAGTGTAGGAAGGAAGTTAGACGGAGTCAGGAGCAGTCGGGACCCCGAGAAGTATTCTACTCAGGGGCTCCTAGATCTGTGAGATCGATGACGGCTTCACTAACAAATAAGATGGTGCGAACCGCAGTCCGAAGGAAAGAAGACAAGTACAAGAACTCATATCTGGAACTTGAAGAACCAGTATCGCTACCACATATGAAGATCGATTAACCATGCCAATAGTGACGAGAGTTACGTTTACAGCAGAGCCCGCCAATATACCAACGGAGACCGATCACGATATCTTGACAACAACATCTGTAATACATAGACAAGGTGATTGCGGAGCAGAAGTATGCGGTTATGTATGTATTAAGTATCGGTAGTATCGGTTGTATTGTAAGTAGTGTAAGGTACTGGTATGAGATGCTAGTATAAGATTGTTGTAAGTCGAAAAAAATTTTTTTTTTTTGTAAGGGGGGAGGAATGTTGAGAGTTAGCATTATGACAGTCACTCATAGCGTGACAGATCATTGATATTTTTCTAGTGGGTATTTGCTGTTGCTAAATATTAATTGCTAAATATTTAAATAATATTATATGCATTCTAATTGTTGTTAAAACAAAAAGTAAATGATGTTGGTTTGATAACACACCTTTTGGTCGTTGCCAAAATAAGCGGCGACAATTTACTTAGTCAGCAATTGTAACTATGAACCAAATTCGCAGCAGCGTCAAGTTGCTAGCTTGAAGAAAATAAGCACGTGGTGCAATTTGTTTGTAAACAAAGATGACATCAATTCAATGTCATCGCGGGTTGCTGATTATGCAAGAGTTGCTTTCACGGTCAGCGTTAAGAAGTCGGGTTGTGGATCGAACTTGAGTTCTTTACGGAACTTGTGATTGGTTAAAATTATGCTTGTGGGCATAAGCAGCAAAACACAATGTGATTGGCCAAAATTATGTTTCTAGGCTGAAGCAGCAAAAGACACTGGAAAAGTAGCATTGAAACTTAGATTAAGTATTAGTATATAAGCTGTAGTTATTTAGTTTTTAAAAAAGTTGTTATTTGATTAAGAAGTGAGTCGAAGAAGTGGAACAAAGAAAAAGGAAATAAAGATTATAAAGAGGATAAACTTGAAATGGAGTAAGTGTTATTATTTATTCAATGTCTTATTTTTAGGTGATAAAATAGGGACATTAACATACTATATAAATAATAGTTTTTTTACTATTAAAAGTAGTCAATAGGATAAATTATTTTTTTAATCGGAAAATACCATTAAGTACTAGAAAATACTATGACATTGCCATTGAGTTTATATGAACAGATTTATTTTTTGTATAATATTAAATCAATAATTGTCCTATTGACCAATTTTAATGGGATTTGAGGGAATTTTTTCTGGGTGTAGTAAAAAGTAAAAGTATGTGCACAAATAGCCATTAAAAGTTCAAAAATGTCCTTTAAGCTATTTGCGAGGATCACTTTTTTTTGGGTTTTAAAAGCTTCTTCTCAGTTTAGAGGTCCTAGTTTCAGAAAGTCGACGGGGAGCGAAAGAAAAAATAGTGCTATATTTTTCATATAAATTTGAATCAGTTTTTTGTAAGGGGGGAGGAATGTTGAGAGTTAGCATTATGACAGTCACTCATAGCGTGACAGATCATTGATATTTTTCTAGTGGGTATTTGCTGTTGCTAAATATTAATTGCTAAATATTTAAATAATATTATATGCATTCTAATTGTTGTTAAAACAAAAAGTAAATGATGTTGGTTTGATGACACACCTTTTGGTCGTTGCCAAAATAAGCGGCGACAATTTACTTAGTCAGCAATTGTAACTATAAACCAAATTCGCAGCAGCGTCAAGTTGCTAGCTTGAAGAAAATAAGCACGTGGTGCAATTTGTTTGTAAACAAAGATGACATCAATTCAATGTCATCGCGGGTTGCTGATTATGCAAGAGTTGCTTTCACGGTCAGCGTTAAGAAGTCGGGTTGTGGATCGAACTTGAGTTCTTTACGGAACTTGTGATTGGTTAAAATTATGCTTGTGGGCATAAGCAGCAAAACACAATGTGATTGGCCAAAATTATGTTTCTAGGCTGAAGCAGCAAAAGACACTGGAAAAGTAGCATTGAAACTTAGATTAAGTATTAGTATATAAGCTGTAGTTATTTAGTTTTTAAAAAAGTTGTTATTTGATTAAGAAGTGAGTCGAAGAAGTGGAACAAAGAAAAAGGAAATAAAGATTATAAAGAGGATAAACTTGAAATGGAGTAAGTGTTATTATTTATTCAATGTCTTATTTTTAGGTGATAAAATAGGGACATTAACATACTATATAAATAATAGTTTTTTTACTATTAAAAATAGTCAATAGGATAAATTATTTTTTTAATCGGAAAATACCATTAAGTACTAGAAAATACTATGACATTGCCATTGAGTTTATATGAACAGATTTATTTTTTGTATAATATTAAATCAATAATTGTCCTATTGACCAATTTTAATGGGATTTGAGGGAATTTTTTTCTGGGTGTAGTAAAAAGTAAAAGTATGTGCACAAATAGCCATTAAAAGTTCAAAAATGTCCTTTAAGCTATTTGCGAGGATCACTTTTTTTTGGGTTTTAAAAGCTTCTTCTCAGTTTAGAGGTCCTAGTTTCAGAAAGTCGACGGGGAGCGAAAGAAAAAATAGTGCTATATTTTTCATATAAATTTGAATCAGTCTAGTGTGCATGTATGACGTTTAAAATATTTTATTTTCATTTATTAAAGAAAAAACGATATCAATTGAAACACTTAATAACAGAAAACGTTTGTTCCCGTATGATGATTTAGAGATTGGAAATATTTCGACAAATATAACCGAGCATCATTTGAAAAATTTTAATTTGAAGATGACGGCAACTGAAACATTATGTTTTGTAAAATTTTTACCTTTAATTTTAGTTTATTTAATACTTGGCCATTGCACTTTGGGATAGAAGTCAATTCTAACTCGCCGTAAATACAGTTTTTCTTTCTTATCTTAACGAAACTTTACACTAAGCATACTTGGACTATGAATGGACTATGAATAGATTTGAAAATAAACAAGATTGGTTCATTGGCACACCCACCTGTCATATAATTGAAATGGTAAAATGACTACAACTTTTGTTTGGAATGAGATATTTTGTTTATAATTAGTATTTAGATACATACTGTAATTGCATATGACCAGTCTTAATATGGGCGTGATTGGTAAACTGCCACACTTACCATTCTTCTTGAACTACATAACTTGACCATCGTGAGAGATATACTGATTCTGAATTACCATACCAAATATGAACCAGTTTTATCAACTATAATGACAGAAAGGGCAATACTGACATATTAAAATAACAAAATTTAGTTAAATTATTTTACGATTTTCGTATATTTCTCATCACCTAAACTCATTTTAAATGACGTGTGGCAAACTAATGCAGGCATGTTTAACGCCATTAGAAAAAGATATTTCAGATATTATGCCTGTAAAAAGATTTATGAGAGCATTTGGAAACTTTTTTTTCCATGTCTACTTTTGTATAAAAGATATGTAATTTTTGTTTTATGTTTTTGACAAATAATCAGGAAAAACACGAATAACCATTTGAAATTTTTGATACACAAGGTGTTAGTTCTCTTAATTACCAATAATATAAAACTAACACTCTGCACGTAGAGTATATACACGGAGGGAAAAAAGTTCTGAAATCCAGAAAGAATCAAGAAGAATACGGAGTGATATACAGCTAAACGGAAAAATTCTTAATTTCAAGAAATGGATTTTCTTAGTTGTCAAAAAAGTAACTAAGTAGAATTATTCTTCAATTCAGTTATTAATTTCTTGGGTATCAAAAAAGTAACTAAGTAGAATTATTCTTGGATTCAGTTATTAATTTCTTAGGTTACGAAAAGGTAACTAAGTAGAATAAGTCTTGAATTCAGTTATTAATTTCTTAGGTATCAAATATGTTGTTGTTGTTTTGGTCCCATAATGTAATGAACACGTGTTCGTATAGTTGTTGTTTTTTCGATCTTGCTTTGTCGCTATTATGTTTTGTTTTACTTTGTCCGTCTGTCAGCCCCATCTGTTTGTTCGTGTGTCTGTCTGTCGATATGTTGAAAGTAACTAAAAGCAATTATTTCGAAGCTAACATAAAATAAAAAAATATAGTCGAGTTAATTTATTGTTTATTTAGAACTTTATTACCTATATGCATTTTTGTATAGTAAATGACTTCTTTGAATACTTAATGTAATTGAATTGTTTATTTTATTTTATTTGTATTATTATTTAATTTAATCTATGTATATTATTTTGAGACCGTTTACTTACCTTATACACTTTCTCCTCTTCTGTTGGTTTTGTATAAACCCTCCGCACGTTACCCATAAGCATTGTATAGTGTATTTAGATAACAATGGAATGAACTTGGCATTTATGCAAAATTGAACCCAAATTTATGTTTACGAACTGAAACCATACCAATATTCGTAAAAATCTATTCGTTTATTTTATTTATATCTTTAACATTCATACATACACAGACGCTTGCTTGTCTGGCTGTGCTTTGTTGTTCTATTCGTGAAAACATACCCATGCAAACATTGTATATCATGCCGTTTTTTGATACCTAAGAAGAAAAAAATTTGCAATCCAGACAAATTGTACTTAGTTACTTTTTTGATACCTAAGAACTTAATGTCTGAATATCTAGAAAAATTTGGCTTAGTTAATTTCAACAGACATACAGGCTAACAAACAGATGGCGATCTCGCAAAACAAAGCATACAGACAGAGCAATATCGATCAAAACAACAACAATACATGAACACGTGTTCTTTTTGCGATGAATACAGCAACAATATTGCGTGTTTTTTTTGGTTTTTAATAATCAATAAATTAACTTCTGAAAATCCAGTTGAACAAAGTTTATTTACTTTTTTGACAACTATGTAATTTTCTTTCTTGTTATCCAGATGACAAATTCTTGAATTTTATTGATATTAGTCAAACTCTACTATTTTTCTTTCTAACCGAATTCTTTTTGAGTTTTAGAATTTTATTTCCCTCCGTGTATTGAAAGAGTTACGACAATTTTAATGTAATCCATTTTTATTTCTTAAAAAGCACTTGTTTTAATTTTCTGACTTTAAGCAAGTCTACAGAAGGATTTCTTCACTAGGGTGTATCATTTTTTATATGTTCTCAGAAATTATTAATAAAATTACATATTTTTAAACATTCTGCAACAAACTTTAATTTCCGATTTACGGCGAGGTAGACTAAGCTTCTGTCCCATAGTGCATTGTTAACTTTGTTTACAAGCATCATAAATATTATATTTCAATCTCATTTTTCAGAGCAGGATCTTAAGAATTTAGAGAGTTTAATTATTAAACATCATTCAATTTATATAAATATTTTCGGAAACTTCAAACCTAAACATCATTTCAGGATCCATCCAGGGCAATACAAATGTGTGGGCCACTTAAATATTTATGGTCAATGCGATTGGAATCAAAACTTAAAGAATCAAAAATATATTTAAATTGCATAACATCTAGAATAAATCCTGCTAAAACTATTTCATTGAAAAGCGCATTTAGTTTCTCGCATGTTTTACAAAAAATTCAAATGGTCTCATAAAAATGTTAGATGATAAAATATTTGTTTTAACAAATTTAAAAAATATATACATTTTTAATAATTTGAATATAAACAATTACATTATTAATTATGAAAATGTTTTAACCCTTAAATGCCCACTGGTTCCGCCAGGAACCAACGGATAATAATCAAAACTTTCTTCAACGAATTTTATTTAATCTTCCCGCTTCGACTTTTAAAATGTTTATTGATCCAAGCGCCACCGTTTGCGCCGATTCCCGTTTAAAACAAACTTCATTTTCCGGCTGTATGTCAAGTAATGGCAGCCAACCTCAAGAAAATTAACTTTTGTATAATTGCGTTCTTTCAGAAAATATTATAGTGGTGAATATGTCGAAATCGAAGCTGAGAAAAATATTTTCGTGATCGCTGTAGTATCTAGAAGCGATTGTGAGTGTTTGAAATAAATGTATTTTTTTATTTTAGTGTTTTTTTTCGAATTTTTGGTTGGTTCTTTGCGGAACCATCAGGCACCGGGAGTTCAAAATAGAGCACATGTAAAATTCTATAGAAACTTTTTTTTACGTTTTATTTTATAGTTTGTTGTGTACAAACAACAGAATTCCTGATTTTCGAACAGAATAAGTGCTTGGAAATGGTGTGAATATGACATCAACAATGGCCAGAAAGAATCCATAAAAAAGAACTGTTTCATCAAAACAAACCACAAATATTCATACTTTTAAACATTTTTTTATATTTTCCACGGTTTTTCATAATAAAATTTCTTGACTTTGCTTTAAAAATTCTTAAGTACAAAATGCACTTAACAAATTTTGAAGTCCTTGTGCCCAGTGGTTCCGCAAGGAACCAACGAGGTATTTTTGATCTAGTTAAAGTAAGTAACACCTATGAGCAAAGTCGTAGAACAAACGTTGTCCAGAATCGCGAGTTCTATAACATACATTTTTTTTAGCTCAAAAAAAAGTCATGTTTTTAAGGGTTAACATCAATATCAATAGAATATAAAAATACTATTTAAAAAAAAATACATACATTGCTGTACATAAAAGTGAATTTAAACTATACAAAATAAGTATACTGTTATTACACAATAATAAAGTTTTAGTAGTTGCAACAAATATAAAATTGTAGCATTTGATGAACATTTTGCGGCATATGAAGTTGGTAGTTCATCCGATAAATTGAAAATACTCAACATAGAAATGTTTGCAACACGACCTATGAATTTATATACAATAAATAACGGAAAATCGTATGTACAAATTAACAACATTTAAATGAAAAGCAATATGTAAAAATGAAGCATTAAAATTGATTTTATTTTTTATGAATATTACACAATTAACATTTTTTGGTGATGTATGAAATGTTTCATTTTTATTACTGTCATTCAAATATTAAATTAAACGTTAAAATACAAATACTATATATAAATGAATAGAAAAACATGTACAAATTAACATTTAATGAAGCATTAAAATGTTATTTACAAAAATACAAAATTAACCCAAATATTTATTAATCACTAGATTTTTTGTGATTTTATTTTAATTGAATAAAATATGAAATTTAAATTTCAGAAATTAAAAATTACTTCGTTATTTAATATTACTTCGTCATTTAATATATTCAATTATCATTGTTTAATTTAAAAAGTCTAATTATAATAATGTTTTGAATAGTTATTTTGAGCAAATTTAATTAAAGTCAATTACTAATGTCTACGCCAATACTAAATTGTCTACGCTTAAGTTTTTGTTCGCAATTTGAAATACAGGCGGCACTTAAAGCTGTTTGAATTCGCCGTATTTTATCTATTTTATATTTCCTGTTAAACTTTAGTTTTAATGTTGTGTAAAAAGAAATATTCTCGTTCCCTTGGTTTCCGACCGTAAGAATTAAGAATAAATTTTATAACGAACAAGAAAGTGCTGCGTCTTGTTTTCCTTGTCCAAATCAGTTTGACTTCATTCCAACATTTCTGCCAGCGAATTCACTGAAGAATTCACCCGTTCCTTCGACGTTTTTGTCTGCTACATACCTACATCAAATTCATCATTTCAACTCATCATTTTCGATTCCCATTTCTACATGGTCCTGTCCGAACCAGAGCATACGAAGAGTCCAAATTGAAAATTCCAAAAGTCGCATAGTTCCGAAAGACGCATAGAAGCTGAAGTATTGTTCCAATTCATCTAGTTAATATCTACTTGCTGCAACTCATCTTTACTCAACAGCAAGGGTTACATTCAGCAAAGGTTAGTTGAATTATTTCACTTTATTTGTATATTAGTACAAAGTGAAAAACGTATTGGGAAACACGACGCAAAGTGCGCGTAGTTTCATAATTTCGGTCAAAAGCTCATCCTAAATAGTTTTATTTAAATAAAAAAAACATAAGCCAAGTTCGAGTAATTTTGGAAA